>OX276354.1:20109446-21477359 GCA_946251885.1 Cosmia pyralina
TTCCTGTGCGTGCCCGAATAAAATATTTTTCTTTCTTTCTTTTCTTTTTTTCATGAAATCTTGACATATGAGGATTATACTAACTTAAGGAGTTGTATTACTGATTCTAATGATTATAATTCTGTCAATACATACTTGTAACGATCGCGAATCATACTTTAATCAACATTTGTATGTTATAATACTGACTTGCAAGTTACAAAGACGTTAAGTTACAAGAAAATTTGAATTTTGCGGGCTACCCTGGCGCTTCCTCCTTATACAGTTAAAAATTACAGTGTTAATGCCGTTGGAGAACTTCGTTCTCGATGCTGACCAATCCGAGAACTACATAAATCATTATCATTCTAATCAAATAACCTTTACATCCACAGTCAGAAACCTACGACACAGTCCTCGGCTTCAACATGCGCTCCGGTCGAGCAGCGAAAGCGTTATGGCGCTGTAGTGTAGAACGACACGGCTTCTTCAGACTACGGGCCCCGAGGAGAAGGGCCTTGTTAGCCGCACTGGGGGCGTTGGCTGGTTTGGCCGCCCCTACTGTACCCAGGACTGAAACTATGGCGCTTGAAGATGCTAGGAGATCCAGGTCGACCAATAGGAGTTTCGTTAGGTGAGTGAACACAGAAACATTCAGAATCTTAGATAATTTACTATCTCAACTATCTACTATAACGTATTATAGACTAAGTTGATTTTTCAATGACCATGATTCAATGGAATTTGAACTTTGTTATGTAAGTATGACATTGAGTTCTTAAACATAATTATTTAAGATTCTGTATTCAAGTTTAATAGTAGAAGATGAGCCTTTCTAGCTGCTCTAGGGGCGTTGGCTGGTCTGGCTGCACCTTCTGTGCCCAGGACAAACTATGCCGCTAGAAGATGCTAGGAGATCCAGGTCGACCAATACGTGGGCTGCCTTTTAAATCGTGTCGTTTGCTCCCGCAATTATTTAAAAAAAAAAACATGGCTTTTTCATCTTTTTGAATTTAGAATTCGAAAACAATAGAATGTTTTTTGATCGGTCGAATAGTTTTATAGTAGCGTCTATTCAAAGCTGACAAGTCGGTTGTAAAAATGGAAATATCAATGGAAAGTATGCGTGCGATAATTTTCTACAACTTTCAAAGGGGATCACTTCTGTGTTTAGTGATGCACCAGCATGTCTTAGGACTGTAGGACGCTGGTATTTAGAATGTCAACGTGGGCACTAGCTTCAGTGACAACTGATGACCTGTCAAAAGTATCAAAGTGCCTATATTTTTTTTAGTCGTGACTGAATGATGAAGGAATTAATGATACGAATGTCAACATATATTTCATATTGTGGCGCCAATTGGTGCCGTGAATTTTCATGAAAACCCTCATTGACGTTGTTGTAGTGCCTTATGAAGGCTATTAGTAACTGCCACCATTATGTTATATGCGCCATTGCAATGTTCCTGTTTGAGAAGCTCGTGGCTAAGTAATAACAGCCGCACGGGTCGATCCATCAGTTTAAGCTACGCTTGCCAGGGTCGGTCCGTGGATGGGTGACCATCTTTACTTATCGAGACTCCTCCGTGCCTCGGAAAGCACGTTAAGCCGTTGGTCCCGGCTGTCATTCGTGAATCTTTGACAGTCGTTATGGGTCGTCAGAAGCCCGAAAGTCTGACAACTAGTCTTACCAAGGGGTATCGTATTACCCAGTTAATAAGGTTGTGGAGGTCAGATGGCATGTACAAGCATCCGGTTAGACTGGAAGCCGAACCCAACATAGTTGGGAAAAAGGCTAGGCAGATTGATTGATTGCTATGTTCCTGTTTCGATAGTTTCAAAACTGGGAAATCACCATATTGGTTGCCTAAATCTTTTGTCAGCATGAAAACCTTCGAAAGATTTTAGGTTTTCACAGTCACCAATCCACGTACTAGTCTTTGAGCATCAGTGTTTTGCAATATGGTGACAGAGCACATACAACCTGATGTGAAATCCTGATGAGTTATCGAATTTCTTTGTTTTTAATAAATGATTTTTTTTATGTAGATCTTATAAGACACTTTTACACGTCAATATTTTAAAACTAGATGGCGGCGGCATTTCCTAGCTGACTGGTCCCTAAGAAGAAATGCCGAAACAAACTCAGAGGTCATGGTCTCTTTTAAAGTCCAAACATTATACAATATAATACAATGCAATGCAATGCAGGGCCATGTCTGGAAGGACCTTTTGAAGAAAGAGCCATATCAGCTTTGAGTGACCTGTCCCAACAGACGGCATGCAAGCATCAGTCATCGTGTATCTCAACCCTATTTTAGGGAGCACAACTACCTGTCACACGACACCACCAGTAATTTTAATAAAATGTACAATTCGTGCCACAAAAGATGAGACTTGACGAGCGCAGTATCGCGCCTCCCGCGCTCTTTAGGCCGCCCCGATGAAGCCCAGTCAAGGGACCCGTCGCAGACCTCATATCGCTAAAGAGACCAATAAATCAGAATAATCAGAGAATTATAATCTACTGCGCAAGTGAAACTACGTGATGTGTCAAGTCTTATCTTTCGTGGCATTGTAAAAGGGATGTCGGCGTCTACATAATCATTTGGTCAGCTAAGTGTTCTTATACACGGTCGACGGCGATCGTCGACGCGCCGACGACCGCCGCCGACCTAAAGCGACGCTTGCAGTTATGGCTTGTCGCGACCGCCATTTTGTCCCTTCTGAAATTCCACTGACAAAATGGCGGATGCGACCGCTACAAAGCGTCGCTGCAGTTGCCTCTGCCATCGACACACTAAGCTACATTTATTCCAAGAAAACTAACATCAACATTTGTTTACCCGCAGACGCAGCAGCTCCCGCACTCGCGAGCGCTCAGTGGGCTGCGCCTCCCCCGCCGGCATGCGCGGCTCGCGCGTCACCGCTCACACGGAGCCGGCGCCCCGACCCGCCTGGACTGACGTCAGCAGGCCTGTGTCTGAGATTCAGTGAGTTCACCAACCTAAATTGTATAGCCGCCGTGTAGATAGGCTAAGCTAAACACCTTTATGGCCAAATTCGACAAAACTTTTATTAAGGTTTATAAGTCTTGTCTTGCGAATAAATTTTGTTTTTTTTTTACAGTCTTTTTCATACAAAAACTATCAGACTTCAATATGTCACAGTTATTCGATTTTAGTAACATCAGCCCTAAGGCCTCTGCCTCGAATATTGCTGGCAGCGGGGCGGTAGCGGCGGCGGCGCGGGAGCGGCCGGATTTTATGCGTAAAAACAAATGGACCGGACCTCGAAAACAGCGGCGCGGAAGCGGGGCGGGACAATGCGAGACGCGCCGCCGCCGCTGCCGCCCCGCTGCCCGCAAAATTCGAGGCAGAGGCCTAAGGCAATTTACTGCACTTTTCTTTATTATGTTTTCTAAACGTACTATCGAGGAAACTTACATCCAATTTAAAAACAAAATCCCGTGCACACAATAACCACATCTGTTAGTAAGCGCTACTAAAGCGGCCAAGCGTTGGAAGCAAGAATATTTCTTACGGTGTATACATGTTCGTTTTTAGGGTTTAAATAGCCGTGACGTATGTCGATGTAGTGGAGAACATGTTTTTCAACTACAATGTTAAGTTTGTTTTTGGGATAAATTCGCCCCAACTACGGAACCCTTCATTGTGTGTGGTCCGAGACGCACTTGGCCGGTTATTTCGATAGACTAACAACTTTCATTGGCTGCTTAGGGCCGGCATCAAGATCCGTAGTTAACTCAACCAATGGTTATACATAGCAACTAATGGTTGAATTTTGGCTAAATATGTTTGCCAAAATGCTATTATTACTATTTTTTAACATGAATGAGTTAAGATGCATCGTTCATGTTAAACCTTTACATTTAGCCAAAATTCAACCATATGTAGGTAATACGGGCTGGTATCCGCAACTCCACGACAATGCGCGTATTTTGCGTATGGAATTCAACCATTAGTTACTATGTTTAACCATTACTTGAGTTAACTATGGATCAAGAAACCGGACCTTAAAGTTACAGTATTTTTACTATCTCACGAAACGACTGTTTATTGATATTACCTGAAACACACGCTGTGAATATGTGTGTAAGCGCAGGAGCTCTCGGTACCGTCCGAGACATTGGCGAAGTCGAAGTGTGTGTGTGAGGGTGTGTGTTATATTTATATGTGTGGTGTGTGTTATATATATAACGCTACTCGTCTTTACACAAACTTTCACAGCGTGTTTGTACACTTGGTAAACACAAGTAAAGTGCGTGCGCTTTGTATTCAGGTTCCTTGTGTGTGATTTCGACCACCATGATACACTGAGTTACAAGAAGAGACAAATGTAAAGCATTATTTTTTAAATTACAGCGAAGGTGATTTCCTAGAACGCGTCCTCCGCATCCCGTTAACCTACGTCGACGAATCAGAATCGGGTTCAGAAGGGAACGATACAAACGAATGTAACGGAGGGGTTCGAATACGTCTGGAACCGGGCGCCGATGGACTGTTCGGGTTTAATGTGAGGGGAGGGGGTGGGGCGGCAGTGCTAGTCTCTAGAGTCGCTAGCAGGACGAGGCTACAGTTACAGGAGGGAGATCAGGTATGTAATATCACGCCAGTATTTCTCGAACGGGTAGGCAGAGGTCTTTAGTAATAGGAGGAGTGCCTATTGCCACAAACCGGGCAAAAATTTGAATTCCGACCTGCTTCTGAAAAATTCCTTAAGGCGGAGATTTCTTCAAAAAGGTGGTTTTTTAAAGCAGTGTGCTTATTTCATAAACGGTAAATAATTTTGAAAAATATGATATTTTCAAGTCCTTTTCGTATTGATGGAATTCAAAACATAATTAAACATATTACTTTAATGCGCCGAAAAAATCTTTTAACATACCTCTTAGTCATCTTTAAAAGCAGTTTATCCCTTCATTAACAATTATAATTACAATTAAAAATATACCATAAAATTTC
Organism: Cosmia pyralina; assembly: GCA_946251885.1. NCBI lineage: Eukaryota > Metazoa > Arthropoda > Insecta > Lepidoptera > Noctuidae > Cosmia > Cosmia pyralina. The sequence continues at coordinate 20,114,411 of OX276354.1, forward strand.
AAATGCCAAACTGTATCCAGTGATGGATTATTTATTATTAAATTGTTAATTTCTTATTTTATACGATTTTATTTGCAGTTTTACGTCATAATTCCGATGCGCGTGAGAGTCTTCTATCTCGCGTGAACGTCATTTCACTACACACCGAGCTAAACCATGCTTGGATGTAGGGACTTAAGGAAAACCCATAACACTTTTCCGAGAGCCACCCAATATCCATGTCTTAACCGAGTTGAGATCAGACGGTTCAAATCATAAAACTTACTCCCGAGTAGCGTATTTTTTGGAGCTGGCTGTGGAGTTATAGAAAAAGGCAAACAAGCGCAGAATATAGCAAATCCAATGTCTTTAGCAGTGTAAGAACTACCTGCTATTTTTTATCCAAATTTAATGTAAAACCGAGGGAAAGTTTAAACAATACCCACAGACTACACACGGGGATGGGATGGATGGGGATGGGGAAAGCAACTGTCAAAATGGCGCTGTTGTAGCTAGTTCCCAAGTCCCAACACAAGCTAATAATACGCTTACTAGCTAATAAATAATACGCAACACAAGCTAATAATAAGCGTTTTTGCTATCTATAATTTTATTATACCCCCGAATTGGAGTCTACCATTTCCCGAGAGACCCTAAAATTAGAAGATGATGGAATAAAGCTATTCGTAAAGATTTTAAAAAATTAAACAGTTCGAAACATTTTGAAGAAAGTGTTACGAGTAATTTATATATATATTTTTTTTGTTAGCCTGCACTGTCCCACTCCTAGGCAAAGGGATCCCTATAACTATACGAGGAAATATTTAAGGTTTTAAATTCTGACACTTTTCATGTCAAATACTTGATTAAAAAAATTTAAATAACTGAAAATAACGAAATAGTGAAATATAACCACTATGAACATAAAAACAACCTAACTCATGAATGAACGATATGTCAAATTTATTATAGGTCATAGGGAGCTATGATCGCGTCATCTACAATTAGCTTTGCCCGACCTTCCCCGTTAATTAAGTCTAAATTAATAACTTTTGGTTTTTTCAGGTAATATCAATAAACGGGCAGGACGTGGAGGAAATGACTCATGAACAAGTAGTACACCTGATCAGAAACACGAGAGGAGCTCTTACGTTGGTCGTCAAGCCCAATGGTAAGAAAGATAGATGGTGTCATATTACATTTATTACTAGGTACTTAGTAGTTCTGACAACAGTAAACCTCGCGAGCATAAATATTTTTTCAACAATATACCAATAAAGTTATTTAAGGACGCTGTTACAAGTGGGTAGTCATTACTTTTTACACAAAAGTATGTACTTATAATAAATAAAATGCTTTGAATTCTTAAAATGTTTTTTGTCCGAATTGTTGATAGATGTGCATGGTACGATTCTGAACTATAAATATAATTTTAGATATGTAAATTTTCTAAATAAATTTACCGAAATAAAAATTTTCATTTCGATTTCATACGTGTGATTAAGTTGCCCATACATTAGACCCTTTAATAAATTAAGTAAAAATATTAAAACCTCTACAGCCGTCTACGCCCCTGAAGATCCCGGCTCAGAGGAGCCAGAAGTCTGTTTCGTCCCTCTATGCTCCGAAGAATCCCGACACGAAGGCGACGCTCTAGAACAATCCATACTGTTGCTAGGCGACGGATTAGCCAGCGGAAATGCGCTCAAACAGTACGAGACGCTACTGAGAAGATTGCCTGATGAATCCACAAATGTTTCAAAGCTGCCTTGTAACTTGAATAAGAATCGGTATAGGGACATTGCGCCTTGTAAGTTGACGATTTGTTCTATTACTTGTAAAAAAAAACTTTACTTGTAAATCATAATTTTCTAGTATTAGATGTCTTTGTGGAATGGATTGTTCTAATAATACGACGAATAGTTTAAGAGTTAGCCGATGTTCGCACGGACGCAAAAATATTCAACTCTCGTTGTTGAGCGGAGCATTGAGAATTCAACCTATCAACAACAGAGTGCATTCTAGCGCGTCGAAAAAACACTGTTGGATTTTTAACTCTCGGCTCTAAGCAGAGCGTTGAAAATCCAGTGCGCGAAAGAAAATCGCCGCGATATTTTTACGTCAGTGTGAACGTCGACTTAAGGTGCATCTACACTGCAGTTACTTTTTGTTGAGCAACATTTTGCAACATGATAACATTAACTTTTTCTATCGTTTGCGGCTTTTGTTATACATTTTTGTTATCCGTTGTTGCCCTGTAACTGTAACACTTGCAAACGTTGAGTAACTTCGGTGTGGATGAACCTTTATGAGGAAACAGATGAACATACATACATAGCCTGTTAAAAGCATAACCCTACTTTGGCTTTACCGTAGTCTGGTAAAAAGTATTGCAATACAGACATGATTTTTACTGCCAAGTAGCATTGCGGTGTTGCCTTTGAAAGTACCGTAAGGTTGCCATAAATAATCTGGTGTCATAACGAGACCACGTTTTCTCGGAAGCATTACAATACTTTTGAAAATATTGCGAGGGTTTTCTGAAATGACGTCCACTAGTTGGCAGCACTGAGACGTCAGATCCGGGCGCCTGTAAAAATGATTAAAGCCAAGCGCCTAAATTTCCTTTATTCGTGCGTGATTGAATGATGAACGTCATAATATGTTATACTCATTGTTGAAATGGGAGTCCTCTTGTCAAAGTGGCGCCAACTGGTGGCGTGAATTGTCATGATAACCCTCATTGGAGAGGCTCGTTCTGCAATTTTGGGAACTTATTTTTTTCCATGGCAAAACAAAACTGAAATTATTACTTAAAGAAAATGTTTTTGTCTCTTGCAGACGATTCAACGCGCGTGATACTGAAGAACGGACCTACAGGAGACTATATCAACGCTTCATACATCAACATGGAGATACCGAACTCAGATTTAGTGCTTACTTACATTGCAACACAAGGTTAGTGATATAAGCTTACGCACGTAGTTGTAGACTCGAAAATAAGACCTTACAGATAGTTAAAACATAAGTTATGCGATCACGGAATGAAGCAATCAAAGTGGCATGTAATCATACTTACAAAACTGGAGAAATTCTTAGCCCTCACATTGAAGAATCATCATCTGCCTAGCCTTTTCCCAACTATCTTGGAGTCGGCTTCCAGTCTAACCGGATGCAGTTGAATACCAGTATTTTACATGGAGTGGCTGCCTATCTAACCTCCACAGCCCAGTTACTAGGTAATACTATACTCATTGGTAAGACTGGTTGTCAAACTTTCGGTCTTCTGTCGTACAGTAAGACTGTCAAAGATCCTTGAATGACAGCCCGGACCAACGGCTTAACGTGCTTTCCGAGGCACGGAGGGGTCTTGGTATGTAAAGATGTCACCCATCCACGGACCAACCGCGGTAAGCGTAGCTTAACCTGATTGATCTGCCGTGCGGCTGTTATTACTAACATTGAAGAATATAGGTACGACAAAAGGTTCATATCCATCAAGGATCGAGTTGATCGCTAGACTATGAATTATTGGGCGCCAAATATTTGCTCAGTGGGAAGTATATGCAAGTTACATCTAATTTGTACTTTTTCCCTTCAGGTCCTCTATCAACAACTGTCGGCGACTTCTGGCAAATGGTGTGGGAATCAGAAAGCAGTCTTATAGTAATGCTGACAGTGCTCACTGAACGGGGCAGAGCCAAGTGTCACCAATATTGGCCCAAGGTTGGCAACACGCCGCTGAAAGCAACCAATAGTCTGACGATACTGACGACTAGCGAACAGAACCATGGACATTATGTTAGGAGAGAGATGACTATGAAGGTTAGTTGTTATTTAATTTTGTTGTTATTAGTCGAGCAATGGTGGCCCAGTGGTAATGGTCCGACTTATGAGTTGTAGGTCGTGGGTTCGAACCCAGGCAGGCGCTTTACTTTGTGTAGCAGTGGAGCAGTGGTTCATCACCACTACTCTCAAAACGGTGAAGGAAAATATGGGGAGGAAACCGGCATGTCCTAGAACCATAAATTCGAAGACATGTAGTGACATCTACCAACCCGCACTGGGCCCGCGTGGTGGATTACAGCTCACTCCCTCTCACAGAGGAGGCCTATGTCCCAGCAGTGGAAAAATTATAGGCTAATCAGCCTATAATATGCTATTGTCAAAAGTGGTAAAAATTACGAGGTTATTCAACCTCGTAATTTTTAGCTTAGGTATTCACCTAAGCTCACAAAGGGCCCTATTAGGTATACCTGTATAAAATATTATATTTTTCCGGTAGAGAGGAGAAAAACATGTTCTAGAACAAAAAAAATCGAATACATGTGACATCTACCAACCACGCGGGTTGGTAGATTACAGCTCACTCCCTCACACAGAAAGGATGATTATGCTTATGCTTATACGCGATCAATTCAGTCGCGTTTGTACGTCGTTATTCAAGTAAACGATCGCGTGTTCGCGCGACGGTTGCTTTCGGTTAGGACGCAGCATGCATAATTATGTTCTTACTAATTTATTATTGTTTTCTTGTCTAGGAAAACACAGGTGCCTGTCGCAACGTAACCCAACTCCAGTACACAGCATGGCCGGACCACGGCGTTCCCGAGGATGCCACTGCTTTCATCAACTTCACGCAGCTGTGCAGCCAGCTCAGGAAACATACGGCCTGTGAGTGTAGACATACTGAATAAGACCAAATAATAAGAAAATAAATATGTAAGATAGAAGAATTTTCGTCTGTTTGTTCCAGCTAATATCCGAAACGGCTGGACTCTCCAAGTCTAAATAGATTTACCTTACCAGATAATAACGGATTATTTTCTCTCCCACAGTGATACCAACAGTCGTAGACCCCGACGAAATAGAAGAGGAGCGCGAACTGGACCCGCCGATGATCGTGCACTGCTCCGCTGGCGTGGGCCGCACTGGCGCGCTCGTGCTGTGCGAGGTGGCACTGGCGCTAGCCGCTCGCCGCCAGCCGTTGTACCCGCTCGACCTCGTGCGAGCCATGCGCGCGCAGAGACCCATGTGCATACAGAATGCTGTGAGTATATCTGTTGCTACTAGACAGAAAGAATAACAATTAATTTGTTTCCACACAGCAAAGCAGAAACTAGACAGAAAACTCATCATTATTCTCCTGCCCTTATCCCAATTTATTTGGGGTCGGCGCAACATGTCCCTTTCTTCCATACATCTCTATACAGAAAACAAATTGCCAAAAAACGGTATGCATGGTCAAAAATGGTCCTCATCTCGGTGCGCACTGCAACATAATGCATACTAAATTGTTGCGGAATATTCTGAATTCTATTACCCATTTTCAAAATCGACGAGCTATATTTAGAACCCGATATAATTCACTCACTTATGCCCAAATGCTAGCAAACCTCAAAAAACGTAAGCTAAAACCGTTTATTACGACTTCGAAGGAACCAGCGTCGTATTACAGTTGATATAGCCGATAATCGTTATAACCAAAAACAATGTTAATTAAACAGAAATGCTGGGACCTCAAATTTTCGTCGTAATAACCGGCATGTCGTTATAAACGGTTTTAACTATTGCGGTTATTTTTTCGAAGTATTTTTATATTATGCCAAAATAATTTTTGTGTTAACAACCTCGGCAAAAAAATATTAAATAGCGAGAATTCCTCTCTTCCACAGAGCCAGTACAAGTTCGTATGTGAAAGCATACAGACAGCCTACACCCAGGGGCTGACGCAGCCGTGTTCCGAGAGCGGCTCCAACTGATAGTGAGCTAACTCCCTTGCCAATTATAGTGTACAGTCGTTGTAAGAGCTGACTGATCGTATTAGGTATGTTTGTTTATTGTATACGCTGAATTTGGGACTTATTAAAGGACTTGTTAAATTCTGATACAAATATAAGCAGAGGGACAACCTAAACTCGACTTAAGTAACTTTAGTATAAAGCTGAGATTGATTAAATTAAATAGGTAGTCATCGAATTGGTCGCGTCTAAGGGTTTCCATATTAAACTGGTTTATTTCGTGACTGCACAAATTAAGCACAAGAGTATATAAATCAATCTGCCTAGCCTTTTCCCAACTATGTTGGGGTTGGCTTCCAGTCTAACCGGATGCAGCTGATTACCAGTATTTTACATGGAGCGACTGCCTATCTGACCTCCACAACCCATTAACTGGGTAATACGATACCTCTTGGTAAGACTGGTTGTCAGACTTTCGGGCTTCTGACGACCCGTAACGACTGTCAAAGATCCAGGAATGACAGCCGGGACCAACGGCTTAACGTGCTTTCCGAGGCACGGAGGAGTCTCGATATGTAAAGATGGTCACCCATCCACGGACAACCCCGGCAAGCGTAGCACAAGAGTATATAAATACACTCGCATAATTATCTACATGGAGTATGAAATATGGAATTGTCTGGGAGAAAGTAATGGCACCTATTTTGCCACCATTTATTGTTGAAAGGCCATAAGCGAATAAGTCCTAAATGTACCAATTTGGCGTATACAATAAATATTGAACGAAATAACAGTGTGTTCATGGTTACAAGTAGTTTAACAACTTTTACATGATTTAGAATGCTGTATAGTCAGAATAATAATAAGTTTTAATTATTAGTTAATAGATACAAGGTGAAAAACGTGAACTGGCCTGAGAATTGAGAATTCTACTGAAAAAGTTGGGCTTATCTATAATACCCGGAGCTCGGAATAGGTAGAGTATAAATAATAATAAAGAGAATAATTTATTGCACTATGAATACATTCGTAATAAATTAAACCCCGGGAAATTTCCGGGAGTTACGAAAATGTGTATTATTTATTGCACTTTGATTATAATCGTAACAAATTAAATATTTATAATAAATAATTCGTAATTTCTTAATTCCTGAGATTTAGTCGTCATGTTTATGATTCCGGGATTTTATAGGAGGTATTCCATTATCCACTCTCGTTACTTCCTTCCTCGAAGTTTAGGTATTTATACTCTACCAATTCCGACCTCTGATAATAACAAAGGATACTCCGATCAAATTTTTACTTGTATCTTTTAACAAATCAGTGATAAAATAATTTTCTGTAAACTTTATTCACTTATATTTATTTCTAGTGTAACTCTATCAGTGGTTTGTATACTTATTACTAATTTATAAAGTTTTATAAAATGTTTGTTTCACGATGTTATTCGATTATCGATTAACAACTCGAATAATAATAATCGATCCCACATATCACTGTTTAAAATAAGATAAGTTTATTTTATTGTTTATTATTTATTTTTAGGTTTATTTTTTCTAACGCTTGCTGTGATTTTTCACTACACATTAATAATACTTTTATGAATCTAAGTAATCTATAGTCTTGCCTTTCCAACGAATTTAATAATTTATTTGATATAAGTTGTATAATTTTAGAATGTATAATATTTGGTGACAGGCAGAGCTATTATCAACTTATAATAAAAAAGTCGATGTAATTATAAATACTAATTTATCTATGTTTTGTTGTATATAATGCAATATTACTAAACTCCGACCGTTTTCGGGGATCATCGATAATTTCGAACCCAAAATAAAATGGGTTCCTCATACGGTAATAACCTTTAGCCGTCGACAGTGTTGCCAGTCACCAAAAAAAAAAAAATTGCTTCTTTTCCTGTGCCATTTGTAATTATATTCATAAGAAAATTTGTACATTATACTTTAATATATTTCTCAGAAACGACTTGTATTTTACGTTATTTTGTATTTAACCAAAAGCTCAGAATACAGTAATTTGGAAATTGTATTAGTGTTCGATCGATATAAGTTATAGGGACCCAAAATTACGATAATATTGTATTGTGTACGATTTATAATTATAAATACATAATATCTAAGTATAACGAAGTCGAAGTAATACGTAATTTTATTGAAAATATATGGTATTTTTGCATCTTTAAAATATAGCATCGTGTTTGAATGTGACGTAGAATCCAATTTGAATGTTACTATTAACTTGTAAACTGAAATCTAAAAACTTGAGATCAAAATAACATAAAATGGTTTAATTTACAAAGAATTTATTTGGCGTTTAAATCTTCAATGAGCATTTTCTTTTTAAAAGATTGTAATAGTTATTATCTACCCACTATTGAACTTTCTTCGTCCGATGAAGTCTTAGGTTTGATGAGCAAGAATTTGTTTAATAACGCCACAGTTTCCTATGAAAGCGGCCGTAACGGCCGTCATGAAACTGTCCCTTTCGAACCCCGCCCCCCAAAGATTTAAATCGCTAGATTTACCCTCGCCGTACTTACTTAGTCAAGCAAAAAAGTGTCCATACGAAGAAGAGTGAGCTCACACATTTATTAAATGGCGTTTCCATGAGAATCAAATCAATATGTGTCAAGAGGTGTCAAACCGAAAAGAAACGTGACTTTTGATGTGGGAGCGAATCTAACGATTTAAATCTTTGCAACTGCCATCATTTTCATGACAGACGTAACTACGGCCGTTTAGTGCAGTGACCGCTCTTCTAGGAAATCGTAGCTGAACTGACTCCTTTTGCGACGTCTTCAGAACTATCTACTTTTCTCCCGTTTATACCCTTTTATGGAAACTTTTTAAGATAACATTCTTAATGCAATGTAACACCATATTCGTCGATTTACCCAAACATATCAAGTAGCTCTATATTTACTTATATTATTCAGTAGAGGAGAAACCATTCTAAAAATGAACGCCCCTCCACAGCGGTTACGCTTACATGCAAAGAAGTGTATAGACGCAATACACATAATTGGTCTTTGTTGTTTGGTCACGGTTGCTCAGTCACCGGCGAGTACGGTCAACAACTAAACTAAATAAATACCTTACAGACTAACGTACTATGGACAAAACTTAAGCATGCTCACTTAAGAAAATATTCCTGCGAGAGCGCAGCTAGTGACAAACGAACATTGTGCGGTAGAGTCGTGAGCCGTGCTATGCGGTTATCGTCTTTGAGGTGATCATGCGGAACTTTGGCCCATAGTACATAAAAATATACACAATAACACTGATTTTTTTATGCAAACGGTACCTACCCGATTCTCCCAAACGCCTAACAGTCGGATTTGTTGGCCAACTAGTTTATAAATGACCGAACGCGCGACAGAGCTAACGTGTCGTTCCATACAAAGCGCTTGTTCCCCGCCGTACGCACGGCTACAGATCAAGCTATAATATCCAGTATAAGCTGATCTCGCATTGTATAGGATTTCCGTACAATGAGAGGTCAATGTAAACTGGAAATGTTTAGCTTGATGTGTAGCCGTATGTACAATGTTGTTACCTGGACTGATCGCACAATTAGTTTACCTTTCCATGTTGACAGTAAAGTCGCCGCACGCACACAAATAAAGTGTTTCAATAAGTATTTCCTCTAACACATTTAAATAATCACGTTTTGTGGAGGGGCGTTCATGTTTAGAATAGTTCATCTCTACACGGTAGTTTGTACAACATCCTTAAATTTGACCACACCTGTCTGGAACATCCTGTATATAAGATATTTCAAATTTTATTTACTTTACCAACTTTAAGGATTGCTTTAGACCATCGAATTGAATAGCTTTTTTTTTCGCTATTTAAAAGTTACTCAGTTCGATGGCTTATGCCACTTCTTGAAGTTTGAAAAGTTAATTTTGAAACACCTTATATAACTTCTAGGTCACACATTCAGACGGAAACTTGTTTAGACATTATTTATTGGCACATAAATGTGTTTTAATTGTTGTTTAAAACATCGTGAATAACAAAATCATCATCTGCCTAGCCTTTTTCCAACTATGTTGGGGTCGGCTTCCAGTCTAACCGAATGCAGCTGGATACCAGTATTTTACATGCAGCGACTGCCTATCTGACCTCAAAACCCAGCTACTGGGTAAAACGATACCCCTTGGTAAGACTGGTTGTCAGACTTTCGTGCTTCTGACGACCCGTAACGACTGCCGAAGATCCACGAATGACAGCTAGGACCGACAGCTTAACGTGCTTTCCGAGGCACTAAAGTGTCTCGGTGTGTCACCCATCCTCGGACCAACCGCGGCAAGCGTAGCTTAATCTGATCGATCGACCCGTGCGGCTGTTATTACTTAGCCACAAGCCCCTTAAAAATACGACATTCTACCTATATAAACTCACTTCTTTTCCTCGGCGAACACCATAAACAATTTTGTTTTACTTTACGTCAATTTTTGTATTCATTTAATAATACTTACTGAATTATTTAATAAAAAATGGTCGTTTAAAAATTAAGCTTAATTGATGATTGATGAATTAGTATCAAAATCTACTAATGAGTCTTGAAATGTAAGCAATTCAGTTCATGATGACTTCTGAGTCCCTTATAACATGTATCTATTAATTTCTCAGTAGTAGCCCGGAGTCTGGATTAGTGCCCGGTTGATGGCAATAAGCTCGCCCCCTGTTACATGGGACTTATACATAACTGGCGAAATGTGGGTGCTGCCTAACCCGTCGGGGATTACAGGCGTGGTGTTATGTACTCGTGTCATTTCTTTTCAATATAAGCTATTTCTTCTAAATGTGTGACCTAATCTATACTGTGCCTATAATATTAAGTGATAATTGCCATAATATATACATAATTAGTAGCGTGGTTAAGTATCTAACGGTAGATTTTATAGTATTAAGGATTTTATCATAATATTGTATTATAGTTTGACCGATGCCGCTGTACCGCGCCTTAGGTTAGATAACAGAGATGAGAGAGAGGTGAGATGGGGGCAGTACAGGCCGCTCATCCGTCAACGCTCACGGCGTTCCGCTCCCTGCGGTACAGCGGTATCGGTCAAACTATAATACCTACGCATGAATCCTTTGCAATAACAGATACAAAATTATGTTTCTATTAACAATGTTGTAGAAATAAGTAAACGTCTTTTATTTTTTCTGTAAATAAAACCGAAGCATAAAGCTCTGGCCACACTGTGGCGATCCCGCGGGGGATGCGGGATGCGACTGAGCGCGTCGATTGTTAGCGGCCTTGAGTGGTTAGCGTGTTCTGTGCTGAGCTCACGCAACGCGGCTTCCAGCCAATAAGAACTCGCCCATCAAGGAGCGCTATCCCAAATTAGACGCATTATTAATTTACTACACATAAAACAACGGGTATTGTATTAAAACACGTATACGAAAAGAAAAATAATTAAATTATCTTTAAAATTATGAAGATTTCATAAAAATGTGCTTGATAGTTTTTGCGTGATTTTCAGTTTTTTATCCGCGTTAGACATAACTTTACAAATTAATTACACTATGTAATATAAACATAATCTAAAATATTTACATGTTAAGTTATTAAGAAAATGCTCTAATTTAACATTTTTTTTTTCCAAACCAATAACATTATTGTTTAGACGTGATCATTAGTTTAAAATCATTAAAAGTCTCTTATCGTCGCCTAAACGATTAAGAACGCGCATCTGTTTGCGCCAGTTTGAACACCTCCATACAAGTTCGGTGCGGCGCGAGCGGATTTTTATTCCCGCATTCCGCACTGGATCCGCCTCAGTTGGACCAGAGCTTAAAAATATTTTTTTCGACTAGAATGTATTTTTATTCAACTGTTTGAAACAATAATATAGCATTTGATACACGCACTATTTCTTATATTTAAGTACTTAGGCATTCAGTCGCATTAAGTTTTTGTCAACAATTTTGCATATTTGCTGTTTATTAAATAATTCACGCTTAAATATTTCCTTTAATTTAATTAATAAGTTTAACATTTAATTAATTAATCATATTTTTAATTTATTGCAGTGTGTATAGGCTTTATTGACTAACAAGCAGTAAATACAACAAAGTATATTTCGTTAAAATGTTTTGTGTAATCATTCAATCACTTTTTTATATTGGCTATCTCATCTTCACCCCATATTGTGTGCAAGACTTAATTTAAAAAAAAAAAACATTATTTTGTGAAGGTGAACTCAGACTTTACGATAGTCGGTGTATTATTTGGAATTATGTCTGTACACGTCCTTTTCATCTTCCTCTTTTGAATTCTGAACCAATTGTTCAGTATGGCTATGATATTACAAAAAAAAAATTGAATTTTATTTCCGAAGAAAACTTGCAGTAAATTATTTTTTTATTAAATTAAATGTAGGTAGTGTTAGTTTTGTGTGAATGACTGATGTAGTTATAAGTGTTTTAAATGTTCAATTATTTTGTAGGGAGAGTGCGGATCTAATATCGTACCCCATTGTAATGTTTTCTATCTTGTGATGTATAAGAAGTGCTGTGCGTTTTATTTTATGTCAAATAAAAGTTTATTGATTTATACCGGGTGTTTTATTTATCGTGTGATATCATATCACTTATCAGGCCGTAATCGTTGCATAAAGTCTCCACAAAGAGCTACAGGTACTTATGGGCATCCTACGCACCCTGTATGACTTCACAGAATACGTTGGACGCATAAGGGACTAACTACACTTATCCAGCACAATTCAGCTTTTTCATAGAAAAAAAATAAAAAAACCGTTTGAACAAAAATAAAGCCCAAAAACAACTATGCTAGGTTTCTGAGGTTTTTAAACGGAGTTTATCCATTCGATAGTTATTATTGGTTCGATGTAGTGGGTCTGAACACTTCGATCCTTAGGTGCTATCGAGGGCTTATCTGAGGACCTCAAAAACCGAGCATAAGGAAGGAATTCTTTTACCTAAATAGATAATATTGTCGAATCAATAGAGCTATTGAGAGTTTAAACTCCGTTTAAGAATTCTTCAGAAACCGGGCATTACACTAGCCACGATTGTAGCGAAGGTATTTGACTGTGCTTAAGTCATATTTGAAGAAGCATGTTAAGTTACATGACGCTCAGCTCGGCTTTCGTCCTGACTTGTCGACTGAGACTGCTATTCTTAGCCTTAAGCACACGGTGAAATATTACACTGATAGACAGACCCCGGTTTATGGTTGCTTTCTAGACCTTTTTTTTTTTTTTTTTTTTTTGTGGATGGGAAATCATCAAATGACTTCTCCCGCTCCGGGCAGAGCGGGAGGGCGTGTCAGACTTTTACTGACTAAAACCCACCCGTGTTCCTTCAGTTGCCCGTGCCAGGGCCACGGTATCTCTTTCGAACTACCCGCGACCCCGGCGGCTTCGGCCCTATTGGACCCCGTCACTGCTGACATCTCTTTGAGGCGCGCGTGGAACACAACGCGCCGTCGACCCGGGCCTGGTCCTTACCGGACGGCGAGCTGCCCATTACTCGTCGTCCGCAAGCCCGCGCCTACGGTGGCCGGGAATCTGCAATCGATTCCCGCCGCCCAGGGCGTCTCCTACGGCGGCTAGGGGCGCGAGGGCGCGGCTGTTGCCTCTCCCTCTCGCGTTCCGCCTCCTCCTTTGCGAGCATTACTGCTTCGCAGAAGGAGGTGACGGCCTCCCATGCACTCTCGCTCCGCACCATGGCCTGGACCAGGTTTGGACGCGAGAGATCGCCGCCGCCGATCGCCTGCGTGAGAACACGGCGGTGCTCCGCCCAAGCCGGGCAGACCTCCACTGTATGCTCCACCGTGTCCTCCGGGCGATCTACACAATGGTGACACCCGGGCGTTTCCTCCCGCCTTATCCGAAACAGGAACCTCCCGAAACAACCGTGTCCGGTGAGGACCTGCGTTAGGCGGAAGGTGAGGACGCCGTGGCGCCTCTCCAACCACTCCTCAAAGAGGGGACTTATCGCCGCAATTGTGGCGTGCCCAGCGCTGGGTTGCGACAATCGCACTCTCCATGTCGCCATGAGATCCCGCCGGAGCTCTGTCCGCTGTACCGTGATTTCTCGCGGCAGCGGAGTTACGCCCCGGCGTTTCGCCTCCTCGCGCCACTCCCACACGTGCGCGAGAACTTTTGCCTCCAGATCCCATGGCGGTAATCCGGCAAGGAGGCTCGCCGCCTCACAGGAGACCGTGCGGTATCCCCGGACTAGCCGGATGGCCATGACCCTCTGGGACGCGTTCAACCGGCGGGCTGGTCGCAGCCTCAGGGAACGCGCCCACACCGGTGCCCCGTAAAGGGCCATGGACCGCACGACCCCCGCGTAAAGCCTCCGGCAGGAGGCGTTTGGACCCCCCAGATTGGGCAGGAGCCGCTTCAAGGCAGCCCCGGCCCGCTCCAGTCTGGGAGCCAAACGTCGGAAGTGCTCCACGAAGTTCCACCGGCTGTCGAGGACGAGTCCCAGGTACTTCATCGTCGACTCGACTCCGATGTGAACCCCTCCTACCGTTATTTGGGAACCCGACGGTGGCGCGTTCCGAGGACCATGAAAACACATGACCTCGGACTTGTGCAGGGCCACCTCGAGTCCCAACTGCCGGATTCTCTCTACGATTGTCGCAACCCCGCGTGTCGCTAGTTCAGCCGCCGCCTGGTGCGACCTCCCTTGCGCCAGGACCAGCGTGTCGTCAGCGTAACATACAACGCTGACGCCGCTAGGGAGGTCGGCGCGCAGCACCCAGTCGTACCCGATGTCCCACAGATGTGGCCCCAGGACAGATCCCTGTGGGACACCGCACGACATCTCTCGCCGGTTCCACTCTCCCTGATGACCGGGGTAGATGACGGCCCTGTCCGTCAAATAGGCCTCGACCACTCGACGGAGGTAGGTTGGCACCCGGTGATACCGGAGTGCCTCCCTGATGCAACTCCAGGGCAGGGTATTGAAGGCATTAGCGATGTCTAGAGACACCGCCAAGACGACCCCACCCCGGGCCACAGCATCCCCCGTTGTGAGGGCTTGCACGCGCATGATGGCGTCCACCGTAGAGCGCCCCCTGCGGAAACCAAACTGGCTCTCCGCCAAATCCGGCCCCTCCTGCACCAGCCACCCGACGAGGCGGTCTGCAATGACTCTTTCAAAGAGCTTGCCCACCTCGTCGAGCAGCACGATGGGCCGGTAAGCGGACGGAGAGTCCGCAGGGCGCCCCGGCTTCTTAATGAGGACCAGTTTCCCTGTCTTCCAACGAAGTGGGAACTGGCCCCTCTCCAAGCATGCGCTTAGGAGCCCCCCTAGTTGAGGCCCGAGAGCCCCAAAGGCCAGAACCCAGGCTCTTCCTGGCAAGCCGTCGGGTCCTGGGGCGGTATTTTTGGCACTCAGCCTACGTACCGCCGCTCTCAGCTCTACCTCGGTCACTTCCGGAGCATCGTCATCGTCGTCGGTGATGTAGTCCGCATCGGGCACCGCAGGAGGCGGAGCCATGGGCGGGGGAGTATGTTCCCCTCGCGAAGGAAACAGAGCGCTCACCACGTCCTCCACGAGCTGCGGCCGGAGACTCTGCGTCAGCGGGGGAGCCCATGGGCGGAGTTTATCCCGCACCATTTTGTAGGGGCGTCCCCACGGATCTCTGTTCAGAGTCCCCAGCGACTCCTCGCGAGCCAGGCCTCTGGCCCGCGAGATCTCCGCTCGGAGGGCAGTCTTCGCCGCTCTGTACCCCTCATACAGCTCCGCCTGAATGGCTTCCGTATCCGAAGGGCGGATACGGAGCCTGCGGTGCCTGGTGTACCGGTGCCGCGCAGCAACGCATGCCTCGCGCAGAGCCGTCAGCTCCGGCGACCACCAGTACACCTGGCGCCAGGCGCGTCCGGGCTGGACCCGGGGCATTGCCACGTCACATATTTCGGACATGGCCTCCCGGAACCACTCAGTCTCGTCATTGACGTCAGCAGGCCTGTTCGGTGGTGACACCCAGGCCTGCACGATTGAGGCCTCCAGGAGGAGCTCCCGGTCCAGCTGCTTCAGCGCCCACCGCGGACCACTCGGGGCCTGTCTGACCGGCGCGCTCGAGGTCTGGGCGGAGACATCAAACCGGATGTACCGGTGGTCGGAATAGGTCTCCACCCCCTCCATGACGCGCCAGTCAAGAACATGCGGCAACAGAGCGGGGCTGGCGAACGAAATGTCCACCACTGATTCGCCCCGCATCCGCACACACGTGGGGACAGAACCCCGGTTTAGGACGACCAGGCCTGTCTCTAGAGCCCAGTCCTCCACCATTCTACCCCGTGTGTCCGTATACCGGGAACCCCAAGCCACATTCTTGGCGTTGAAGTCCCCGAGGACGAGCACGGGAAGGGAACGGAACCCGACGACGACGGTCGTCAACTCCGCAAGGGAGTTGTGGAACTCGGCGAGAGTTCGGCTCGGGGAGAAGTATACCCCTACCACGACAATCTCCCCGAACCGTGCTGCAACGCAACCCTGTCCTCTCTTCACAGCTTCGAGGCACAGGGTACCGGCGGCGGCCGACGAAATGAGGGTCACTGTGCCGCTCAGGTCCTCCACCCAGTAATCACTGGGCGGGACAAAATACGGCTCAGCGACCACGGCGATGTTAATCGACCACTGCGCCATGCTCTGGAGCAACAGATCCTGAGCTGAGGCGCAGTGGTTGATGTTCGCCTGGAGGAGGCGTAATGGAGCCATTACTGACATTCCATTTCACCCCCTCCCTGAGCAACCTGTGTGGGCCCTGCCGCAGTGGGTACGGCGACGACGGCAGTGGAGGCGGCAGCGGCGACGGCCGTGGCGGCGGCTGCGGCAGTGACGGCGGTGGCAGAGGGCTTGCCCCTGCTCCGGGCTTTAGTGGATGGACCACAGCCCTTGCTTCCAGCCCGGTGATCGGCCGGCTTGCCAGCTGCCGCACATAAATAGCAGTGCGGCGTGGCATTGCACGAGCCGGCCTTGTGACCGGGCTGACCACAACGGAAGCAATGATTGCTGCGGTCCACCTCCGAGGTGCATTTCACTCCGACGTGGTTGCCCACTTGGCAACGGAAGCACCTCAGAGGTCTGGGTTCCAGCAATTTTACCCGCGTGGAATCCCAGCCCACCCGGAACCTTTGGCCCTCCCCAGCTATCTTTTGGGCCGCCGACACGGGGCAGCTCACCGTAACGGCTCGCATCCCCGTGGAGTCAGGACGGATGGTGCCTACCCTCACCTGTTCGAAGGCACACCCCCCAGTCTTGACCACGGCGGCCACCACCTCTCCCTCCGTCACTGAGTCGTCCAGACCCAGGATGCGCATGTCAGCGCACTTGGCGGGTCTGGACACTCGGGCCATGTCCGCATCTAAGGACGCCCTAAGCCTTTCGGCTAGAGCGTCAGCGGTCGGGCCACTGGCCGCACCGGGAATCTCCAGCATCCGAGCCCCGGTCGCAGTGACCTTTACTCGAATGCCATCGACTACCCCGAGCTCCTCCAGGTTCACCGCCGCCCTCGCCTTGGTGAGCACGTCGCGGTAGGACACGCCCTGCTTCTCCGCTTCCGGCTGTAGTGTGATTACTACAGCTGCGGACTTCGGGGCACGTAACCTAGCCGCGACGTTTCTCTCTTTGCGCCGCCGCCGCTTCTCGTTTCGCTTGGCCGCCCTTGCCGCCTTACCCGCCTTCCTCTTCTCCCCGGCTACCTGCCATTCGGCGTCAGCCGAAGGAGATTTAGGAGGCGGGGGCAGCCGCGTCTCCACCACGGCCACGGCTGGGGCCTTGGCAGGTGCCTTCGCAGGCACAGCACCACTCTTCACTTGCCCCGCCGATCCTGGTTTAGCCGTGGCAGCCGTGGCGGCATACGAAGCCGCCTTTGGCTGGCCCGAGGCCGGCCGGCTAGCCGCTAGCGGGGGGCGCAGGACAATGCCCTCCAGGACGGAGAACCGCCTGTTGAGGGCAGCCAGCTCCTTCCGCACCAGGGTGCTTTCTAGACCTCTCGAAAGCATTTGACCTAGTGTCTTATGATATGTTATGGCAGAAGCTAAAGGAAACGGGCCTGCCGCCAGAGTTGACATCACTTTTTAAGTATTGGTACCCACCTAGGAGCTCGTGGCTAAGTAATAACAGCCGCACGGGTCGATCCATCAGGTTAAGCTACGCTTGCCGGGGTTGGTCCGTGGATGGGTGACCATCTTTACATACCGAGACTCCTCCGTGCCTCGGAAAGCACGTTAAGCCGTTGGTCCCGGCTGTCATTCGTGGATCTTTGACAGTCGTTACGGGTCGTCAGAAGCCCGAAAGTCTGACAATCAGTCTTACCAAGGGGTATCGTATTACCCAGTTAATGGGTTGTGGAGGTCAGATAGGCAGTCACTCCATGTAAAATAATGGTATTCAACTGCATCCGGTTAGACTGGAAGCCGACCCCAACATAGTTGGGAAAAGGCTAGGCAGATTGGTACCTTAATCAGAAAAATCATGTAAAGTGGGCGGGTGAATTATCGAGTGAATATAGACTAGAATGCTGGGTGAGGCAGGGGGGTTGAGCTCGCTCTTGCTTTTTAACCTGTACGTAAATGCGCTGATCGAGGAATATCTCTGCCGCTGGTCGCCTTCTGCTGGGCTTCCCTCATGTAGGTGGGGGTTCCACCTGGTAGGGGTTGGGGGGGGGGGAGGGATACGGTGAAGAAAGCGGCGCTGATTAGCAGCGTCGTGGCGTGCCTACAGACACAGATATAGCAATCATTCACAGGGACGCGCATATCCGCGTCCCATCATCTTTTAGGCCGCAGTAGGCCGATCAAACGAGGGGCCCGTAGTAACGGGCCAACGTGTTGCTACCGCGGAGAGGGGGCCACGCCCCGGCACCGCCAGTCGCACCCCCTGACGGGGGTGTAGCGATAACCAAATGCTGATCGAGGAACTCAGTCAAATGCCGGTAGGGTGCTACGTGGATGGTGTCAGTGTAAACAACCTTAGCTATGCCGATGATATGATGCTGATGGCTCCCTCTATTTGTGCGCTGCGGAAGTTGCTTGCCGTATGTGAAAAGTATGCGGCGTCACACGGTCTGAGTTATAACATTCAAAAATCAGAGTACCTACATGGTCTTTAAGGCGGGTACGAAGTGCCCAACTACGGTTCCACCAGTGTTACTCAATGGTATCCCTCTTAGGGCTGATTGTTCAATAGTCAGATAATTTTTATTTGAGGAATAAATATGGCGGTTTGACAGCTTTTGTATTGGAAATATGTCAAACTGTCACATTTATTCTTCAGGTAAAAGTTATCTGCATATTGAACAATCAGAGCCCTTAATCGAGTATACCAATTCAAGTATCTTGGGCATGTGGTTACTGAAAATCTTGGAGATGATGTAGACATGGAGAGGGAGCGCAGGGCGAACATGCTGGCCCGCAGGTTCGCTCAATGTACAGACGCGGTGAAAGTAATCTTATTCAAAGCGTATTGCACATCTCTGTACTAAGCGAGCCTGTGGTTCAGATATACCCAAAGGGCTTACAATTCTCAGCGCATCCAGTTTAACAATGCCTACAGGGCGCTGTTACGTCTGCCGCGCTTCTGCAGTGTGTCAACAATGTTCGCTGAGTCGCGCACAGACTTCTTTGATGCCACCTGGCGCAAAAAGACAGTCTCACTGCTAAACAGATTGCGTGGGAGCATGACAGCATCCTGAATGTAATAGGCAATAAGTTAGATAGCCCACTTGTGTGGAGCCTCACCCAGAGGACTAAATCTCTCTTAGTTATTAGGTAGGTACTAACATAATTTTTAAGTTCATACTAACAATTTAAATGTATTGGATCAAAACTGGTTATCTGAATAAATTAAATTATGTACACACTCCTACTCAGCTCAATTCATCTTTTGTCCATAGAAAAAAAAAAAAACAGTTTTGTATGGAGATGCGTACGCATCCGTTCAGCTTTCCGCGTCGTTTCATACAAAACTGTTATTTTTTCTATGGAAAAAAGCTGATTAAGTGTAGTATCCCAACACTACCTACAGTCCTACCAACTTATCTGTGAGCTGAAAGAGGACGCCACCGACGATGCGTCGACACAATCGAATGACATGCGTTGGCACAATCGAATGACATTTCAACATGACGGCCGTAGTTCCAATTTTAGCCATTTCACAGATAAGTTGGTAGGAGTGTACAGTCCTACCAACTTATCTGTGAACTGAAAGAGGACGCCACCGTCGATGCGTCGACACAATCGAATGACATGCGTCGGCACAATCGAATGAAATTTCAACATGACGGCCGTAGTTCCAATTTTCGCTATTTCACAGATAAGTTGGTAGGAGTGTACATGGCTGACTGACAGCTTAAATATTTTTAACATGAACTATTTTCGTTAAATATTATGTACGACTGTTAATCAAATTCGTTATAGTGATGTAGGCTTATGTTAGCACTAGACGTCCATTAGGTACCTAAATTACTTTTATTATCACCGTGCCACAAGATTTATATATATTTTTTACACGTTACAGAATAAAACGCTCCATCGTGCATCCTTATGATTTTTGTGTCAAGTTAATGTTCCATGTCTATCCTCAATCCAGAAGAATTCAATGTCATTTTTGTGAATTGTGGGTTGACCTAAGTATCTAGATCTATTACTTCAGTTCTTTAGCTTCGGTTTTGGCGCGTGGCCTAAATCGGAACTGTTATTAACGCCGCCATCTTGTTTTGTCAATAAGTACCTACATTTCTCAAAACAATAATTGAACCTTAGATCAAGCCACCGCGTGGCCGCTCATGAGATAGCAATATAATACTTTTTCTAGGTTATGTGGTATGAGAAATGAAGTTAACGCAAGAAATCTTCCATATTTTGGACTGAAACCCATGTCAATACGCACATTACAAAAACAGTCCAAAAAAGTTAAATTAATCGACGCAAGATAAATTTTGTAACAGTGAAAGCACTTTGTTTGGCTAACATTCAAAAGTTCGCCACGCAAAAATACGGCACGCCGTAAGAAACAGAAGATACGATGCTATGTCTCAAATTCTCAATTTTCCTACTAATTTCGTACTTATATAATTATGCGTCTCACGTCCACACATCACACAGTAATCATGGCTACGTCTAGACGTAGGGGAGAAAGGTGTAATGGGAGTCAGCGGGCAATCGTGGTCACTAAAATAACTTAATAAACCGATAGCCTAGAGTTGCTAACACCCCGCAACCAAGGTCACTGCATGCGCCCCGCACCGGCCCCCAACGCCCGCTTAGTTCACGCCAAGCGCTGGGACGATATGACCGCGTTACTTTTTCGCGCCAATTTCATCTAATTTTTTACGTGAACATAATAAACGGTAAGTCGATTACTATAATGTATTTCTATCATTAGTTCAGTTAAAACTTTAGTTTAGACGTTTGAGATTGGGTTTGTAAAACGTTTAAAGTGATAAAGTCTAAAATAATTATTTTATAACCTTATATTTTCAAATTATCTCTTTAGGGTAATGAGAGTCGGGGTGACTCCCATTACCCGCAGTGATTCTCATTACCCGCAGTGTTTATAGCGTGCAAACGATTAATTTTATCGTACTTTTTCTATTTTGCAGATGCCGAAAACTCGACCGAGGCTTTGGATATTGATCAAACATTTGATCCAACATTGGCATTTGCCATTCCACCCAGGCATTTCATTCCACAAACGTCAGCTTCCCCAATTGCATCTTCTAGTTCCTATGTCGCACCGACCACTCCGTTGAAACAAATCATTCCAGGACGATCTGCATCTCCTGTCGCTTCGTCCAGCTCTGTCTTGGTGTCTTTTAACTCAGACCGAAAAAATACTCGATCCTCGCTTACAGCATTTAAAAATTTGCTTCCAATTCCGGAAAAAACAACATGTGTCAAAACGAGAAGAGGAGGACTTCAGCAACATGCAAAAATTTTAACGTCTACGCCATTAAAGGAATGTCTACATGAAAAAGAAAATAAGAAAAGAGAAAAGGCAGAGAAAAACATAAAAAGTAAGAAACCAAAAGAAACTAAGAAGAAAAGTGAAGATAAGAAAAACAAGATTGACAAAGGAAAGAAACGTAAAACACAAAGCAAGGCGAAGAGACGTGTTTTACAAGAAATTCATTCCACCTCTGAGTCAGATTCAAGTCTCACTAACATTTGTGACGATGACGAAAATGATGATATGGAAAATGCTGCTGGTATTGGTACCAATACTTGCCTTATTTGTTGCGAATTCGGCCGCAACAACGAGATCTGGTACAGGTGCACTTCTTGTGGGCTATGGGCACACGCAGACTGCACCGGATGGGAGTCAGCTGAAGGTTACGTGTGTGACAACTGCTGACTCCCATTACCCAATGAGCGATTCTAATTACCCGCATATGCGGACAATTGTGGTCAAAGACATTATTTTTTTAAATAATTATAATTAGTAAAGTAAGTTCCCAAAATTAACGAAACTTGTCAGACTGATAGTTAATTAAGTAAATTACATTAAAAATATATAACTATAAACATAACTTCAAAAATTTGTGTTTTGGAGAAAATATTGCTTAAGTGACTCCCATTACCCCTTCCTCCCCTAAATAGTCTAAGAATTGAACAAATGTTTACCAACAGCGCCCCCTGGCAACGTCATTCGAGCGCAAAAAGATCTTAGTAGCAGTGTTTAACATAAACAAGCTATACATTTCCAGTATATTGTATAGGATTTCCGTACAATTGAAAGATCAACTTATACCTACTGGAAATGTATAGCTTGACGTTGTATGTACAGTCAACAAAAGAGATATCTAGGCAGGGTATACTAACATATTTGTATGTGAATTGCTTCATGTTCAAATTTCGTGACAATATTACAATTATACAATTTTGTGTTGGTGTGTAAAATGCAAAACAAAGTAATATATATAAAATTGAACATGAAGCAATTCATATACAAATATCTCTACCCTGCCTAGATATCTCTTTTGTTGACTGTACCTAATAAAAAATCGGCGTTGAGCTGCCATCTTGGCGCTAAGTCTGTTACAATTCAAACGTAATTCCTTACCCCAGTCACTTACTGCGCGCAAAAATTCGTAGTTTCGTACCTACCTACATTTTGCGAATGTTTTCACGCGTGTAGAAAAATGCAGCGAAAACTTTGCATAATCATTTGCAAATGTCGTCCTACACTTGTGGGTTCGCGTATTTATGCGAATGTGAGTGACCGGTAGTATGTATCTATATAAAAATGTACTCTGTGGTATGAATTAAGCCCACATTTGTACGGAAAGCGCCCTCAGTCGGCGCGACCACGCGTTCATGTCCAACGAACAAAAAGTTCGAACAATTGTGTATAGGACCCGCCCGGGAATATGTCAACGAGCAATGTAATTCTTCTTCAAGTCCTTCCAGCGTTACCTACCATTTTTTTTTTTTGAATCATCAAATGACTTCTTTTGCTCTGGGCGGAGCGGTAGGGCGTTACCATGACAACGCGTAATTTATTATTACTGGGTGACCTCCACTTTTGTTTCAGGAAAACATTTTACTCTCTGGGATTACTAATAGGGAAAAGTAATAAGAAGTAGGTACCAACCAATACCCTATAATAATTATTAATATCTGTTGGTAGAGTGTCTCTTGTTCTATAAATAAATAAAATAATTTATATTTATGTTTTTCTATTTGGAATTTCTCAGTAGCATCCCGGTGTCTGAATTTGTGCCCGGTTGATAGCAACAGGCTCGTTTCCCCTATTGTAGGGACTGGATAACTGGCGAAATATGAAAAAAAAAAAAAAAAAAAAAAAAAAGCGAAATATTGGTGTACCTACTATAGGTGCCCAACCCTTCGGGGAAACTAGGCGTAATGTTATGTATAGGTTCTTCTTCTTTTCGTGTCGATGGTTCTCTTCTTCGATGTTTTTATGTTTGAGCCCAGTAGGTAGGTGGACACGTTGATTGCGGTATCAGTGGCATTCTATAAGTCATCCGAGTTGCAGGTGAACGGGACTTAGGACACTCCAGCAAGTGGGGCATAGTCTGCAGATCATCAATTTTAAGTTACTACTTATGTACTCATTGTGGAATTCAATAAATGATTGAGTTGGTTGGTATTGACTAAGTTTGCTATAACTTGACATGGAACAAGCAGTGAATGATAAAAGAAATTCAAATTCTTTTATGTAAATAATTGTATAGGTATCTCTGACTATCTCGATGTCACTAACCGATCCGAGAGTGCATATTGTAAATTATAATTTTGTTTAAATATTCCCGACTTGTGAACTTTGAAACAATATTAATGCTACATTTGAATCGCTGACTATATTGTCGTTTCTTGGAAGTAGTCTTTTGTTTTGTGTTAGCCACGTAGAGCCAAAGAGCTCGTCTAAGCTGAAATGACACGCCCCACTACTTAAATTATATTATTTATTTATTTGATTTTAATTATATAGACTAAGTACGATAAATGTGGCAGTGATGCGGTGAGGCGCGTCATGTCAGCTTTGACGAGCTCTGTTAGCGTATTTGGTAGATAGTTCTTGAACTAAGATCAAGGCTGTCGTAGATTTGAACAGGCCGCAATGCAGCCCCAAAATCATCGTCGGCAAACTTTCCGGTGAACCACTTTTCGACCACTAACGCAATAAGGTTCACCGGAAAGTTTGCCGATGGTACATAACTTTCGTCTATTTTGTATGAATCATCATCGCACACAACTGGCGGGCCGCACCGAGCTTTTTTGTCGTGAAATACACTGGTGTTTCTTTGTACGTAGTTATTTATAATAGGTATTTACCTATGAAATTGCCGTTTTGTATGAAAAAATTTAAACGAATTTTTTTCATGCATTTTTTATTTGTATTAATCGAAGTAATCACCCATGCAATCAATGCATCTTTGCCAACGCAGTGGCAGTTTATTGATGCCCTTCTTAAAGAAATCAGCTGGACGGGAGGCAACAAATTCTTCAAAGGCATTTTGTACTGCCTCTCGGGTATTGAATTTTTTTCCCGCCAAGAAGTTATCCAAATTCTGGAAAAAGTAGTAGTCTGTAGGCGCAAGGTCTGGTGAGTAGGGCGGATGACGGAGAGCTTCCAACCCCAGTTCTTGCAACTTGGAGACCGTCTGCTCTGCAGTATGAGGTCGCGCGTTGTCGTGCAGGAGCAACGGAGACGAGCGATTGACCAATGCTGGTTGGAGATGTGCCAGCTTCTCCATCATTGTGTTCAGTTCTTCATAGTACACATCTGAAGTAATGCTCACCCCGTTTGGTAAGAAGCTGTGATGAATCACACCGGCGCTAGACCACCAAACAGTGACCATCACTTTTCTAGGGGTAAGTTTTCGTTTAGGGCATTGTTTAGGTGCTGAACCAGGATCCAACCAACTTGCTGAGCGCTTGCGTTTATCAAACAGAATCCATTTTTCATCGCAGGTAACAATGCGGTTCAAAATTCCTTCATTTGTGTGTCTGTTGAGCAGTGCAAGGCACGTCTCGACGCGTACTTCGCGCTGGCGATCATTGAGTTCGTGGGGCACCCATTTGTCAAGCTTTTTTACCTTGCCAATTTGACGCAAATGGACCAATATTGTTTTGACGCTAACGTCGAAAGCTGCTGCTAATTCAGCCGTAGATTGTGTATCATCAGCTTCCACAATCGTCTTAAATTCGTCATTGTCGACCAAAGTCTTCGGACGACCACGAGGTTCATTTTTCAGGTCGAAATTTCCAGAACAGAAGCGAGCAAACCAATAACAAGTGGTGCGTTGGTTTGTAGTGTTAGCTCCGTAAACGTCGTTGATGTTGCGTGCCGCTTGTGCCGCGTTGCTGCCACGACGGTACTCATATTCCATAATTACTCGAATTTTTAACGTATCCATGATGACGAAAAAGATTGAAATGCGATGAAAATGTAACACTAATCAATAAACAAATGACTACTTTTGGAAAAAAAAATCCACGTTTTTAAAATAAAATTAATTTGAAATTAGAATTCTTAGCCAAACAAAAATTATTTTGATTTGAAATGGCCAGTACTGCAGAACGGCAATTTCATAGACCTAATACCAAGACCTAATATACACCTAGGTACTGTGTTCTTCATAGATATAAGAAAGAACGTCTTCTTCAAGGCAAAGATAGCCAAATCAGTAGACAGGCTTTTTCGGAAACCAAATTGTGCGTTATTCATTGGGAAATGCTTTTCACTTAAATGACTAATAATTAAACGTTCAAAAACTTTAGAGAAAATGGTCGCTAATCAAACAAGCAAGCAAGATCCCAGGGCCGCCAGACTTTACTTATTTTCTGATTAACAAAATGATAAGAGAATATGGATAGAGCTGTTTAAGCTTTGTATCAATTTTTGGTAATACATTCAACCAACAATGGAAAATGATCCGAATAGTAAACATCCTTTAGCACACAAATATTACCAATTGGTGCTCTACTATTCACAAAAGTACCAAACCTTTCGAAGAAAAGCGACATGACGCTATTATTGAGAAGCGCCAAATACGCAAAGAGAGACCTAAGCCCTCCTACACGTATACATACAACACTTCAGGCCAGCTTTATTGTTTTAGTTGTGACCGGGTGTTCAAAACTAAATTCGGTCTAAAGAGCCAGCTAAGGGCACACGCAAGGAAGTGATTTCGAAGGGTATATATATTACCAATCATACTACGATCCGCAGAAGTGGTAGGTAACTTAGTGGTCGAGACGGGCCAAATGTGGGTGTAGGTACCTTTTTTTTTTTGTGGATGGGAAATCATCAAATGACTTCTCCCGCTCTGGGCAGAGGCGGGAGGGCGTATCAGACTTTTACTGACTAAAACCCACCCATGTTCCTTCAGCTGCCCGTGCCAGGGCCACGGTATCTCTTTCGAACTACCCGCGACCCCGGCGGCATCGGCCCAATTGACCCCGTCACTGCTGACATCTCTTTGAGGCGCGCGTGGAACACAACGCGCCGTCGACCCGGGCCTAGTCCTTACCGGACGGCGAGCTGCCCATTACTCGTCGTCCGCAAGCCCGCGCCTACGGTGGCCGGGAATCGGCAATCGATTCCCGCCGCCCAGGGCGTCTCCTACGGCGGCTAGGGGCGCGAGGGCGCGGCTGTTGCCTCTCCCTCACGCGCTCCGCTTCCTCCTTCGCGAGCATTACTGCTTCGCAGAAGGAGGTGACGGCTTCCCATGCACTCTCGCTCCGCACCATGGCCTGGACCAGGTTTGGACGCGAGAGATCGCCGCCGCCGATCGCCTCCGTGAGAACACGGCGGTGCTCCGCTGGGTGTAGGTACCTACCTAGTGAACCTCTTGTTTGCGGGGTTAAGCAGGCCATAAACGCTAGGGTGTACCTGACAAATTCAACTGTACAGGTAAACCGGAGCGTGTATGTTGCACAACTGTGCAGATTTCCACGCCTGCTACAGGCAACTTGAAAAAATATGAATAATTATATTTTTTCCCGTGGGTATACCTGTGCAGTTTAACTGTGCAAGCAAAACTGAGCATGTAAGGCGGTCGTCTGCATAAGTGTCAGTTGTCCGGTGATTACTAGAGAGCTCAATTCTTGCAATATGTTGACATGGGAGTATTTTTTCTTTGCAGTAACCATTATTTGCACTATTGTTCACGGTATCATCGTTTAAATTTCCTTTTCTTCAATAAAACAAACTATCAACCTATTAAAGCTACTGCGTCGAGATCAAGCGCCGCTGCCGGGGCCATAGGTTCAACAGAGTTTGTACAGGTTTTCGGCGTTCAGCTCATAGAGCTCAAGTTTACCTGTACAGTTGAACTGTACAGGTGTACCTGCTTTATGAATATCCCATAATAATACCTTCCTCTCATAAAGGCGGCCTGTGTCTCAGCATTTGGGAATATTATAAGCTGATTATGCTAATAAGGTAAACCACTCATTCCCATTGTGTCATCCTATGTAAAATTTCTATATTTATATCTAGGCTGTAATTCATATGGTGCAGTACAATGAGTATTCTATTCTATTATTTTCTAATCAAAACTTAAATCGACTTCCAACGCGATAACAGAATGAGTTACGTTCTAATAGTAGTCATATATCAAGGTCGTGGAAACAACGCTCCGTCAGTGTAACCGCGACTACCGGTAGGGCGGCCCGCCCAAACGTATCCGCCCAAACGTTTCACCGACTAACGACTCGTTAACATCGCTGCGAGTCGGCAAAGTCGAAAAAACTAATGTTATTTATGTGAAAAACAAAAGTGAAATAAGCAATGTTTTCGTAAAAAATTTAAATCGCTAAAGTGTATGTGTTTCGTTGTTTAATTATTTCGTGAAAATTATGACAGGATTATCCTTATTTTTCGTGTTCGCAATCTTAGGGTCGACTTAACACGCTTAGTTATTGGAAAGCTTTCTCGTTAAAAATAATTTTGGTCTTTGAAGCGCTGAAACATATTTAATGTTCAATGAAAGGAGTTTGTGATAAATATTTTTTTAACAGTCGCGCTGTTTTTTTGCATCTTCTAAATTCTGTTGGAAATTGTTTGCAAAGGTATAAGCAGACTTCTAAATTATGTACTAAAGTACAAAAATACCGACTTGAATTTTTGAATCCATGAGGATTTCAACACGAGATACTCACCAAAGTCCAAGTGTAGGTACGATGGTAGGTGTAGTAGGTGCTTAGGTACCTACTATACATACGCCCAGCCAATTTTACTCAACCATACTTGGATCAAACTTCTAGTCTGACTAAGAGAGTTTGTCCATCGCACTGGCAACGGGACGTTAACGAGAAACAGCACTTTTAGGGCCTACTCAATCCTTTTCCACCTATGTTGAGCTTGGCTTCCAGTCTAACCTGATGCATCTGAATACCAGTATTTTACATGGAGCGACTGCCTATCTGACCTCCACAACCCAGTTCGGTACTGGGTAATACGATACCCCTTGGTAAGACTGGATGTCAGACTTTCGGGCTTTTGACGACCCATAACGACTGTCAAAGATCCACGAATGACATCCGGGATCAACGGTTTAACGTGCTTTCCGAGGCACGGAAGAGTCTCGTTATAAAGATGGTCACCCATCTACGGACAACCCCGGCAAGCGTAGCTTAACCTGATAAATCGACCCGTGCGGCTGTTATTATTTAGCCACGAGCTCCTCCTACTTTAGCCTAATAATCTCGTTCCTCGTTGACGTCCCGTTTCCGGTGCGGTGGACAAACAGTCTTACGGTTGATCTTTTGTACACTTAGGTACATTAAATGATATTCTTACGACAATCAGAACACAAGATCTTAAAGGATGGTCGGCCACCCATCCATAAATTGTCCACGGCAAGATACCAAAGCAAAATAATGATGTACCTATTCAAAATAATTTTAAATCCCGGAGGGTTGAAAAAAACCGGCCACACGAAGGGTTCCGTATCACCGAACAATATTGAACACCATATATTTAATAAAAAAAAATACTTCAGTTTCTTGTATAAGGACCCACCTGCTTTAATTTTGAACTTTATGTTATAATAATAATAATAACTTTATTGACACTAAAAACCTTCGTTACAATAAGTAGTACATGTAGGTAACAAAAACAATTGCTTGTAAAAAGGTGCCTGGAATGGTGGAAACCCTGCCTCCTAAACTAGGGGAAACCTGTGCCTTAGGAGACAGTGTTCTACTATTACTTCGTGCTCAAAAAGTCATTTTCATCGCACCTTGATTGTAATGAACCTAATTAAATACATGAACGGATGAATAAGAGAGAAAAAAAAAGTAATATTTATATTTAAAAGTAATAATTATATTTATTATTTGTTGATAAAGCGGCAATAGAGATACACAATCTATGAAAAAAACTGTCTACCGTTACGGTTCATGAGATACAACCCGCTGACAGACAGACGGACAGCGGAGGCTTAGTTATAAATAGGGTTCCGTTCGACACACTTCGGGTACGGAACCCTAAAAATAAACAACAAAAATAATTGCCAGTAACGCAATATATATCTCTAAGCTTATGTAGGCAGGTACCTACATTTACTGCTCGTAGTATATAACATAAGATAAGCTTAGAAGGAAGCAAGCTTATATACTGCGAAGTATCCGTATATATCATTATAATAAATGTGAAAGTACGTCTGTCTGTCTGGACGTAGATATATGCCTTGAGTCGTTAGCTTGCATGTTCTGTGCTGAGCTCAAGCAACACGTCGTACGTCCACCCAGTAATAGGACTCGCCCATCAAGGAGCGCTGTCCCAAATTAGAGGCATTAATAATTTATTAAACATAAAACAAAACGTAATATATTCAAGATAAATAATTAAATTATCGTTAAAATGGTGTAGATTTCATACGCTTGAATAGTTTTATGTGATTCTCAGTTTTTTATCCGCGTTAAACATAACTTTGCAAATTAATTACATTATGTAATATACCTAAACATAATCTAAGAATATTTACATGTTAAGGTTATTAAGAAAATTTCTAATTTACCTAACATATTTTTTTTTCGAAATTATTAACAGAACTATCGAATTATTCAGACGTGCTCATTAATTTAAAATTAGGCACACGGATAGTCCATAGGATCCTTTTTATCCAGGTCGTTATCCTGTGGGGTAACTTCCGCCCTCCACACGGGCAAAGCCGCGAGCAAAAGCTAGTGTACCTATAATAATGTAATAGGTATGTATTTAACAAGATCCAAGCACCTATTTACGAGAGAAATAAGTAACTCGAATGATTGACAGAGCCAACTTAAGAATCACTCGGAAAATGGAGCTGCCTTACAAATTAGCTGAACAAGGTTGGGTCGTACTTATAAGTAATTAATTTTTAATGACTACTTGTTCGTAATTTCGTCTGTTTGTGTTCGTAACGAGTCGATATTCTTGTTTGTTCTCCTTGAGAGTAGGCAGAAGTCTTGGTTGAATATAAATAGGTAGGTATCTACAGGGTTATTGATAATCTGCCAGCAATGCATTAAGGGGTCATAAGTGGTAATTTGCAATAATAGAAATGTTTTGCATTAAAACAAAACAGTTATTATGTTATGAAAAACACAATAATACTCGTAGAAGAAAGCATCTCAATTATTGCCTTATATACTATAAATAGTTAAGATATACGTACTTACATTCCCTTTTAGTTACCTGTGTTCTTTCAACATGTAAGAAATCTTGCGGTGACTATGGTCTTAGCGAGCTAGAGTTGTCACTGTCAAGTGTCATTCATAGAAGTCTTCAAAATTCAACAGCAAGCGCCTTACTCGAGTATTATTGTGTTTTTCATAACATAATAACTGTTTTGTTTTAATGCAAAACATTTCTATTATGTTTCTTTCAAAACACAATAATACTCGTAGAAGACCTGTTTGATATCTGCTGGTGAAAGAATACCTGAAGGATGTAGACGCTATGTGAATTATAATATTATAATGGAATGATCGAATATTTCGGTCTGTAGGTATTCATTAAATATTCAAATAAATAATTAAGAGTTTTCCATCTATTTATCCTAGAAACTGCAAAAATGAACAAATCCCATGAAATGTTATAGAAACGTTCAACTGTCATGCTATGAGACACAATTTAATCACTATATTGTTGTTACCAACCTCTATGAGGTTGGTCGACAGTTGAATCAAATCTATTTAAGTACCTTATTTAAGGTGAACATGAATTATCAAGCTTTAATGATAATCCAAAATCAATAAGATCTAAAACTGAATTAAAATCATAATCTCATTACTAAAGGATAATTGGATCACTCATATACTTAATTAACACAAGTTAGGTAATGTTGGATATGAGTACTTGGAAGTTATGAGATCAATCAACAAATATTTCTGAATCTCATAATTTTATAAAGATGTGGAAAAACAAAATCAATGTCATTCATGCATGACACAGTTAAAATTCCATTGAAACTAAAATATATTTAGGACCCTTCTTTACACTAAGTACTTTGGTCAACAGATTAGTCTAAGTAGTAGACACATGTAAATGATCTAAGAAGGAATTCTAGTATAAGTCTCTTCATTTATCAATTAAAATGTCTTGAAATGTGAATCATGTACCTCTACACAAATATATTTAATAAATATTATAAATATTTTCATAGGGAATTAATAATTATCATAATGATAAACCCTATTCTCTCACAGAGAGGTGACCTTTGTCCCAAAAGTGGGAATCTTATAGGCTGGGCATTCTAAATTATCTTGAGAGGTAACCATCTCCTTTACTACTTTACAAAAGTAATAATTCTGTAAGCCTAGTGGCTCTTCCAGTTTGATTTCATTTGATGAACTATTCTCCAGTCAGCCTCCCGAAGGCTACCACAGACTACTTTATGTACCTCCAGAAGGCTTTTCGTAACTTAGTCTGTTTAAAAATATTTCAAGCAAGCTTAGCCACACACGTTATTGTAAATCAAAATCAACAACGATTATGGTAGATTTTAAGTAAACTTCTTGATTGAACCACACCTTGGTCGCACTGTTATTCAACATTTAAAAGCTGTGACTTACAATATTAGAGTATGTAAAACTCTTCTAGCAGCCTCATCATTCTGGAATTAATTTCATTTCATGACTTTCTGGGTAGTGGTTTAGCTAAGGATAATGCTTTTGAAACAATGGACACAAAACTGTTTAGATCTAACATCTGTTGGTTGGTACCATAATTATGTGCTTTATGCGTAAATATAAATAAATTGGGATCAGATTATTTAGGACTAATGCCATGCACTCTACACTATGACATTCACCTCTGAATAGGAGCTTTATAAGTAATTACTGTAGATTATCTCCAATTACACTTTAGCAAGGTTCTTGTCTACCAAGCCTTGCAACCTGATTGCTCCCCTCCCCCCCAACTTTCCAGGGTAGGAGTTGCAGCTTATCAGGTCTAAGACGATCTTACATAGATCTTATACTGGTACTGACTCTCCGAGGCCTCGTCTCCAAATACGGGAGCCAGTCACACTGGGTTCAGTATGGGGCGATTTCTACATAGTACGTCCCCGTCCCATTTCCGAGTTCACATGACTGAGCACTCTCTCTTAAGTCGGGCGAAGAAAAACCCATGCTAGTTGATGCTGTCACCTCTGACTGAAAGCATCGCAGAAGCTTGCCAAGCCATTATTTGAGTCCCATATGACGTACTGTCGCACAAACGGCCGACTTATCTGACGTGAAAACGTCGACGCCGGAGACGCCCCACTTTGTAACATGGCCTCCGAGGCCTGGGGCCTGGAGCAACAGGAGCCACTTCTGCTGGTCTGTTCCTAGATAAGCGGTCGGCTAACCCGTTGTTACACTTTTAACCTCCCCGGGAGGTAAACCGCTAACAGAGTGTTCAGCTAATCTGCTAACATCCATCTTGCAAATTAGGTTCAGAAACGCTAGGGGACGTATCCCTCGCTCATCTTAAATGTGCGACAAATGGTCTGTTGTCGGATTGAACTCTGAATCTAATATGTGCACTCTGAAAACTGGCTTTTTGGCAATACTGCATATATGGCAAACATCTCTCGCAAGTTCAAGTACAATTTTTTCTGGTTTGGTCAAGTTCCTGACTAGAGTAGGATATAATAGAATATTCTTTATTATGTACACCTTACCACTAGGGTGACACAATGGGCAGTCTTATCACTAAAAGCGATATTTTAAAGACATCCTTTGGACTCCCTTTGCATGAATATATTAGCCCGTTCATGTAGGCTCTTTACCCTTCCTCCACGGAAAGTGTGGACAGGAAGTGGGTTACTCTACCCCTGTGTAAGTGAACTGAGCTGTGGTCTATCAGTAGCCTCTGGCCACCACATTAACTCTATGCAAACCAGCGGGGCAACCTTTTTCCATTTGTCCTGGTCTGCCCTTCTCAAATATTTGTCTGGCAACAAGCATTCCCATACAGGGATAACAACATTTTTGTGTTAATGAACTATGAACTTGTTTCAGGGAACAAAGTGTTGATATTATTATCTTCCTTTCAACCTTGCCTGCAGGCCGGGCCTTGTGATTGGTAGCAGTGCTCAAAAGAAGGCCTACCTATTGTAGCTCCTGATTGAGGTTTAGAATTGACTTAGGAAATTCACTCGTCACCCAAGCTTTGTTAGGACCCAGAGTCTCCGGGACAGAAATCAAAAATGCATCTTTTCCTAGTGGACCGGTAGGAAATTATCTAAACTAAATAAACAAGAATGCAGATACCACAGGCTCTCAAATTCTCTGTCATTCAGTTGCCCACCGCTTCACATAACCAGGGCACTGAAGAAATGTCAAAAGGGTGTTCTGTCAACTCGTGTGAACAATTTCCCTTCATTAACATATCATTGCTTCCGTCTTACTTTTTAGTAATAACAGAGTGTAAACAATAGGCTATTTGATTATGATCATAATCTTAGATTTCTGCATAGACTATTATAGATTTAATTTGTATTAATTATTTTAACTAGTAGCTTTATTACTTAATATATATAGCTCAAAGTAGAATTGTATTGAATGTTAATATTTTCAGTATTTCATTTCCTGTTATGATCTTCAGGAACAGAAACAGGTTTGCAGTCTTTCATTCCCAAGCTTTTACATGGTTCCTTAGGCAGCCTGAATCTTGTCAAAATTATGAATCTTGGCCTAGTTATTGTTGCTATGATCCAATTTATCATGTTTTTAAAATAATCAAAGAACTATTCCTGCTCTAAATAATATCTTGTCAGTTTTAAATTGTTTGGTGGCTGTATTTGTTCCATTTCTAATTTTGATAGAGCACTTATGATCCTGCTCATAATTATAAGATTTCCATAATTATTACAAAATATAGAAAAAATATACAGTATACCATTTTAAATTATATTTTTTTTTTTTTTTTTTTTTTTTATTTAGTACTGCTTATTAGTTAAGTACCTATAAAACTTGATGTAAACTTTATTTAGTAGTATTTTAATGTTCTAATTGCAGATTAGAGTTCATAAGAGGTGCTGAACCTCTTTAATTAATTTATTTATTTATATATAGGTACTCCAACAACTTATGCATTAATAACATATTACAAAAGAACTTTATTTTATTAGTGTGGTGACTTTGTCACTTAAAAAGTACACAGCTTAACCAGAAATAGTAAATATATACAAATAATTATTTTAAAGTGATTTAAAAAACTAACTTATCTTTTGTTACAATGAAAGTAACAATTGCATACCACCTGCAAGCATAAACAATAAAATTGTAATTTAAATACACTTCTCGATGGGAGTGTTTGGACTTCCGAAAGGGAAAGTAGGATACAATTGTAGTGGGTAGGTTGCTGCCCAAATAACAAGTCCCTGTAGACCTTACTTTAGCAGCTAGCTCTGCCTGCTCTAGACCTACATTAGAAATCCCAGCCAAAACTCCCTCCGCGGGGGCTAAATAGTAGGATTTAGTTTTGTTGAGTGGCATAAGTACTCATTTACTTCTAATGCACTGTGTGAAACACATGGGGTGAGTGAGCATAAATGTAAGGTTTTCTTATAACGGATTATAACTTTTCATGGTTGAATGTCAAAAACTGCTTGAATAGCTTTAGCTCCTCTAGACATTCTGCATTTGCTTTAGGAATTACTACCTAATTATCATAATTTGCACTGAAATCTTTAAGTTGTAATATTTCTGTCTATTTAGTTAGACACAACCGGGTTGTTTAGAAAACAACAATGCGCTTCTAATGTAAATAATAGCAAGAAGCAGGTTAGAAGTTTATTGATAATGTGTCTGAGTAAGGTCAGTGGGTCGTCTTAGTAAGGTTTGGTGATATAATGTGGAAATTGTGTCATGTTAGCAGAAACTTAACACTTACTTACTTGGCTACTCTTAGTACTCATTCGGTTGTAGGTAAGTGCATAGAGTAGGTCGGTCTTACAGGAAATCATTTCGATCTCATTACCCTGGTTTTAGCCGGTGGGAAGAGCGTTCTTCCCCATTACAGCACTTAGGAGAATCGAAATACAAACGGTTGCTCTCCAAAGGCACTGGCGACCATGTATATATTTTGAGGTATCGATCTCCACTTCGGCACTTCGCTGACTCACGATCAGCGTAACACTATATATCACTTACCACAAGCACTATTCTTATTCACTTTTAATAAAGTTTTAACTGAAACTTTACTCATTTTCGATTAAAATTATCGAGCGAAAATATTTTACGTATACATTGGCGGCAAAAATTTAGACGCTATGAATGACACTTGACAGTGACAACTCTAGCTCGCTAAGACCATAGTCACCGCAAGATTTCTTACATGTTGAAAGAACACAGGTAACTAAAAGGGAATGTAAGTACGTATATCTTAACTATTTATAGTATATAAGGCAATAATTGAGATGCTTTCTTCTACGAGTATTATTGTGTTTTGAAAGAAACATAATAATATAATTTGCATTTTTTGTAATTTTTTTGCCATCTTTACATACCGAGACTCCTCCGTGCCTCGGAAAGCACGTTAAGCCGTTGGTCCCGGTTGTCATTCGTGGATCTTTGACAGTCGTTACGGGTCGTCAGAAGCCCGAAAGTCTGACAATTAGTCTTACCAAGGGGTATCGTATTACCCAGTAACTGGGTTGTGGAGGTCAGATAGGCAGTCGCTCCATGTAAAATACTGGTACCTACTCAGCTGCATCCGGTTAGACTGGAAGCCGACCTCAACATAGTTAGGGTATTATTATCTATTATTTATTTTATTTTATTTTTTTTAAAAAGAACTATGCTGTGCACAATACATTGAAACCCTGATCTCCAAACTAGGGGTATCCCTGTATCTTAGAGATCAGTGTCCCAGTGTCAGAGAGTGTGTGTGTGTGCGTGTGAGTGTGTGTGTGTGTGTGTGTGTGTGTGTGTGTGTGTGTGTGTGTGTGTGTGTGTGTGTCAGTGTGTTAGTGATTATAACTGTCAGTGTCAGTATTCCATAACAATGTTGATACTGACAGCTCTCGAACTAAAAGTAGGTAAGTAGGTATACAGTCAATCTCGGAATTGCTTTACCCCCTACACCCTAAGGTTGAAAGTCATTTGCACGTCATAAAGAAACAAGGCCTTATTAATTGTCTAAGTGATAGAATAGCTTCAACCTTAGTGAAATTTCGATTTACTGGTAATTATTGGAGCAGTGGTGGCACAGTGGTAACGGCCGCGACTTACGAGTTTATGTAGGTTCGAACCCAGACAGGCGCTTTACTTTGTGTAAATAATTTCAACACCACTGCTCTCAAAACGATGAAGGAAAACATCGTGAGGAAACCGGCAAGTCCTAGAACCATAAATTCGAAGATATGTAGTGACATCTACCAACCCGCACTGGGCCCGCGTAGTGGATTACGGCTCACTTCCTCTCACAGAGGAGGCCTGTGTCCCAGCAGTGGAAAAATTATAGGCTTACTATGCTATTGTCAAAAAGTGGTAAAAATTACGAGGTTGAATACCTACCTAAGCTAACAAAGGGCCCTATTAGGTAAAATATTATATTTTTCCGGTAAGAGAGGACAAAACATCAACTAGCCGTTTTTACCTATATAATATTAATATTAGGATACATTCACGAAGATAACTTTAATTTCGTATGCCACACGGGAATATTTGTAAGCCGAGGCTTATCATTGGAAATGCGAGAGGCAGCCATTGGATATTATTATCAAACATGTATTTCCGAAACATACCCCAAGATAATAAGAATAAAATTGTGTCATAAGTACCTATATATTTTTATCTAACATTAGAGAGTGAAGGATGTCAATTCATCGCGTATTTTGATGTTTTTACTAGCGTTTTACCCACGACTTTACTCCAGTGGTAGTCACGTGGACTTTTCTTTTACTATGTTGGGGTCAGCTTCCAGTCTAACCGGATGCAGCTGAATACCAGTATTATAAATGGAGCAACTGTCTATCTGACCACTAAACCTGGTGGTCTGACTTTTTTATCCAACTACGGCGAAGCGTAAAGGAGGGATATGATTTTGACCGGTATGTATAGGTATGTTCATCTGTTCCCTCATAACTTCTATACTATTTATTATAATTTGACAAATGAGGCTATGTGACGTTACATTAAATTGAATATGGCGCCCTCTTGCTAGAAGACATAAAGTACCTAATGAACTAAAAAAAAATTTATGATGTCGTGATCAAATGAAAATCAAAAATAAAAAAATCACATTTCAAAAATACATATAATTTTAGCTATTATCCCGGCTTTGCTTGCATGCACCCGATAATGTAAAGTGGTTCTGCAAATACTATATTACGGAATTAAAAACTAAAAATAATTTAAATAAAAAGTAGTAAGTTTAAAAACTAAAACCCGACTACTGAAAAATCACGCTCTTAAAAGTATGAAACAAGAAAATATTATCATCTGAAATTAGAAAAAGACAAATTAAAAATCCGGAGTCACACGTCATGTTACAAATCGAACAGAATACGTGTGACTCCGGATTTTTAATTTGTCTGTCTTTTTCAAATTTCAGATGAGAATATTTTCTTGTTTTTTTTTTGTTTCTTGTTTTATTTAAATCACCTACTTATTTCCTAAAATAAATAATAGGTACAATAGTTCTGTTTAGAACTCAATCAAGCATCACCTTTCTAACCAACAGATCAAAGCACTTACAGCAGCTCCATCCCATCCTAATGGCAGTCACTTAAGTTGTGACGTTTCTGGATCACTTTCCTTGTCAACTTAAATATCAATTATCTTTGAGTCCCCCCTAGCAACAAGTCTCGGCATTTTGAAGCCTATTCCTACTGTATCCTAATTCTGTATCGACCTTGATTATTTTATATTGCTGGCTGTTAGGTATTTTTAATTTCTTATTACCGACGAAAAAAAGGACGAGGTTCTCAAGTCGACACGTATATATATATATATTTTTATGTATGACCACGCATAACTTTTTAGTTGTCTTTTTTTTTGAGTTGTCCGATTTGAAAGATTCTTGTTTTATTCGGGAGGGTATATCTTGAAATTGATTCCATGAAAAATTTATTAACTTTGCTTTCGTAGTTTTTGAGTTAGCTTCAATAATACGATTTTTTTTCCTACTTTTTACGTCGATGATATTCTCATTTCTTTTGCAGGTAGTTGTATTCGAGTTTGTGTGGGGTAGTACCACAACTAAAAAGTGAAAAATAAAAACTTATTTACTTAACAAAAAAAAAAACAACAGACTTTCAAAAAAAAACACTACAAAGTGAAAAAGAAAATACAAAACCATGCCTTTGGTTTTGTATTTTCGTTTTTTAAAAAATGATTTTTCACTTTGTAGTGTTTTTTTTTTTTTTTTTGTAAAAAAGTTTTTATGTCAAGACTACTCACGAAAGAAAGAAAGAAAGAAAGATAAAAATATTATTAGGCACGAGTCACACGACCTTGTGGGAACAGCTAGTATGCGTAATGACAGTCGCCATCATCTGCATAGCCTTTTATACTAACTATACTCTGATTTTTAATTTGCGTCGTTTTCTTTCGTGAAAACGTTCGGTCACAGCTGTAACCTAACCTAACTTAGTAAGAGGTATTTGCTTAGCACTGGTCTTTATAGGCTTATTTCATTCCTTATTATACAAGCTTTCGTCGATTAGATTTTTTAAATTCCTAACCAGGTTTACGGCCGATATGAGAAGAAATCTGAAATTATTTTGCTATTAAGCATTTTTAACCCTGTTTTGGACAATGTTTCTGTTGTTTCTTTTTAGATACTAGTTGTGCTTTATCCATTCTTGACAATAACGCCAGAATCATCATTCTATCTAAACACGTTTTTGCGCTATACGAATTTGAATTTCAATACGAAGTGAAAAAATAGAGGGTCACGCGCATGCGCCTACACTCGAATTGTGACGTCATAGGCAAATGAAATCTTGTGTCAAAGTTGTTACAAATATGAACTATCTT
Source organism: Cosmia pyralina (assembly GCA_946251885.1). Lineage (NCBI taxonomy): Eukaryota > Metazoa > Arthropoda > Insecta > Lepidoptera > Noctuidae > Cosmia > Cosmia pyralina. The sequence goes on from OX276354.1 coordinate 20,154,086, forward strand.
GTAATTGCTTAACCATTACTATAGCATTAGAAGTCTCGTAGTCATTAGCGGTTGAAATTTTACGTTTTTGTCGGTCAGAAATATTAACTTATACCGATCGAAAAGACATTTTCCCAAATAAAAGGATAACGTTTTGCACCCCGTAAACATCTTAGTCTAATGTAGAAATAATGAAAAACTAGGTCCGTTAGTTTTTATTATAAAGAAATATTGCGTACGATATAAGTTATTATAAGTTATTTATTAGCATCTACATATCTATATTTTTGACTTAAAAACTTCCTCGAGCGTTTTTATTTTTTTAAATTATACTAAACTGAATTATTAAAAAAGAAAAAAAATATTGATTCGATAACTTCAAATCGCTCTCCGGATTTTTTGAGTTAATACCCTGTTCATCAGGACTGATCTGGACCAACGATATGTACTCGTAGATGTATAATATAGTTATCGAGTGAGGTTAAAGTTCGTGCTCGTCAATACCCAAATTACGGTTTGGTATGTCTTACCCGTACTCAAGTTAGCTCGAATATTGGCTTTTGTCGTTATATCACGTAACTTATGAATATCTGAATAGGTCCATCTTGAGACATTCCTTCAAATATCCGTGACATTATTATTTGATTTGATCGCCTTCTGTCTCGGTAATCGAATTGTTAAGAGGTTATTTATGAGTAGGTAGATGGGTTCTTAACATTATACCTGATTAGGTGAGGCTACGAGTTTAAGTAAGTAGGTACTTGGCATAATCAGCGTATAATGCTCCCACTGCTGGGACACAGGCCTCCTCTCTATGAGAGGGAGTGGGGAGTAATCGACTACGCGGACCCAGTGCGGGTTGGTAGATGTCACGTCTTCGAATTTTTGGTTCTTGGATATATGCCGGTTTCCTCACGATGTTTTCCTTCCATCCGTCATCAACCACATCCACGCGGGCGAAGCCAAGTGGGAAGTACTAGTTGACAATATGTAGAACACTCATAAAAATGCCGTAATTTTTAATAGAAGTATAGATTTATGAAAACATAATTTCAGGCTCGCACGATACTAGTTTCAGTTTCAAACCATGTTTATGGAATGCGCAAACTCATAAAAAACATGTTTTATGTTGTCTATACGAAGGAGGCAAGAAACACGGGTGTAAGAACAAGTATTTATTCTTCTGCCAATATTATTTTGCTGAGTGCAAAGTTGGTTTTATATTTGTAATAAATTCAGATTCACGAAATACGAATGTGATGCAAAGCTAATTCTATCTCTTATTACACGTTTTCAAAACGTGAGTGTAAAGAAAATGGGACTTTAAGGTCTTACTTTGTATATAACAATGAAACTGAGGTAATTAAAAGTAATAGTAAAAGTTGTTCATAATTATGAGTACAATGACCCCTTAAAATAAGATGCCCATGTCACTCTGTATATTTCAATAGCTTTGCATTGTCTGTCAGTCTGGGTTATGAATCTTTACAAGATTGAATTTGTACTGTAGGTATGTAGATACCTATGTCAATGAAAATATTCTGTCTGAAATTATGCGGTGGCAATGTAAATTTTGTTTTTCCGTAGTTGGGTGTTCATTGGATGCACAGAAGATCAATCAGTCAATCAGTTACGAAACTGTTTCATACGTCATACAAATTTTATAGTTTATAATGATGACGTATTCATGCATTCTGTTGTGTATAAAACTCCAGTACAGACGAAGAAACTCCACATATCTATAATTAGAGATCCGCATTATTTTCAGATGTTTGTTATTGTTAAACATTGATGTAAGTAATTGAACTTCTGCCAGTAGATTAGATAGTTACGTCACGATCACGAGAGTCATCATCTGCAGCTGCTCCCAACTTCACCCACTGCATAGACCCCTTTTTTCTTGTGCCAATCCCCATGCTCCTGTGCCAGCTTCATCCAGGTTTTGCCCGCGATGGCAATAATGTCGTCCACCCATCTCGCCGCCAGACGACCGACATCTCGTCTTCCAGTCTTTGAACCACTCTGCCATAACCTTACTCCACTTGTCATCACTGCGCCTTGCTAGATTTCCTGCCCTAAACAGAAGGCTTAGAGCCGATTTTTCAATAGCCAAATAACTTTTATCTGGGGGATATTTTTGACGTTTAGACAGCTTTTGTATAAAAAATATGTCAAACCGTCAAATATTTTATTCCTCAAATAAAAGTTATCTGACTATTGAAAAATCAGCCCTTAGACAAGGTTATAACCGCTTTCAAATAGCGTTTCGTATTTCTACAAAAAAATTCAACAGGATCGACGTAAGCTTGTCAGAGGTTATGTCTGTCTGCTGAGCATTAGGTCCTGGGTTCGATTCCTAGGTCGAGCAAAGTGTATTATGTGTAAATTTCTTAGTAGCAGCCCGGAGTCTAGATTTGTGCCCTGTTGATGCTTGCCTCATATTACATGGGGCTTAAACATAACTGGAGACAAGTGGGTGTACTCCAGGTGCACCTCTGCCCGACCCTTAGGGGTATACAGGCATTGTTTCACAATATTAAATCCCTCACATGAAATTGGTTTTAGTTTTCATAGAGGGTCTAGTCTAGAGGTTCTACGAGAATCGAAATAATTACGTTAGTTATTATTTTCGTCGACGATAGAGCAAAAGAGCCACACAAATTGGAATTAATAATGAGAGATACCCTAAAATTTTAAACAGTGAATGGAATCTAGCCGAGCTCTTAAAAAAAGAACTGATTATCTGGCAGAAATAAATATAGACCATTCATTCCTTTTCCGCCATTTGTTTCGTTCATTTTCCGAACTTCCACGAAACACATCGTATTTTCCAGAGAATAGCTGTTACACACAGGACTAAAATGGCGTATATGTCACACATGATAAGATACTTAATGTGCGAAAGAGACAGAATGTGAAAGGTCACACGTCGTGTGGCCGGACGCAACGTTCTTAGTATTAAAAGGTAGTTAATTTGAAAGTGAGGTCAAATGAACTACTACTACTGAATACTCGTATAAAAAGAGCATTATATAATTTGAAAATTATATGAAATGAACATTATACTAAATGTAATTAGAGAAAATGAAGATTATATCAATTATAACATTAGATCATACGAAATTAGGTTAAATGATTTTATAGCATATGAAAATTATATCATATCAACGTTATTTCAAGTGAAATTAGACTATCTGATAATATACCAAACATAACACACCCAGCAAAAAACAAGAAAATCTGTAAACCCAGGAAAATAACGTAGTGACGTAGCTTGTAATACATAAGCAGATCTAAACATCCTGGGTGTACTCTAATATAAAAAAAAGTTACACGTAGGTAAGCTAAAATTAATCTATCAGATGCGTGTGGATAATATCTGTTAGCTAATAGATACTTCCACCTTGACTAGTTGAGCACTAATTGATAATTCATGTTGTGGTTTTGTTTAACGGAGCACCGAGCTTTTTATACACAGAAACACAGTTTGTATAACCGTTGTTTGAAGTAGTAAACAATTAAATTAAAATCTAGGGAAATAAATTGGTATTATTGGAGATATATACTAGACAGTATACACGATGGAAACACGATTTGATAAAGTTGGCTCGATAGAATAAATTCGCGAAGTTACCTCTTGTCGAGTAATTTTTTCCTCTATTTTCCCTACTTTTTTAAATAAATAAGTATTTTTTTATTACGATTAATTTAGTAAAATAAAGTTCATAGATGACTGGAGCGTTTATACACGATAGTTTTTTATTTAGGAGCAATATGATAAAAATAACAACGAAAAACATTGAAAAAGTGCAAAAGTGTGATTACACGTAAAGAAAAAGACAGAGACGAAGGAAAAAGCTCGGTGCGGCCTTAACGTTAAATTAGTGCTGAATGACGAATATCGATGAGACTTTATTTATTTAAGGCTTACCAACCAAATAGTACACATAGCATTAAACCACAATCTTTGTCATAATTATAGATCTCAAATCTCTCTCTCTCAGAGTTAGTTAAATAAGTACTAAAGAGTTTTTTTGACTTAAAAAAGTTACAACTTTCAAACTGATAGATGTTTTTATTTATTTATTATAACACCTTAAATCTATTATTACAGGTTGCCCTAATGCGATAGTTAATCTATATATTTTCTAATCTATACTTAATATTATAAAGAGGAAAGATTTGTTTGTTTGTACCGAATAGGCTCCGAAACTACTGGTCCGATTGTAACCATTTTTTCACCAGTAGAAAGCTAATTTATCAGGAAGTAACATAAGCTATAATTTATTTTCAAAAAATTTAGAGATCCTAAAGAAAATTGCAAAAATGTAACCCAAAGTAGAAAATTTTGCCTATAAAATTCATTAAATGGCGTGCGCTGAGACAATTATTGATGATACATAAAAAATATTTACTACATGATTAAAGTACTTATTATCACCTTCAAAAAAGTCCACAAGACAACATATCTAACTATCGTAATTAAGACACAATAGCAGCTTTTGTGTTCCAAAATTTAATTAGATCGCCGGTAGAAACAAAAGTTGGTCACATTCCTATCGTAGTATTAATTCTTATTCAAATAAATAGTTTTATCATCAAGCGTATTTATGTAGCAGTAAAATACTTTTTAATTCATTCGAATCGGACATTTAATTTCGAAGTTATAACGAAAATAAAAAAGCCATACGCGTTCCGTTCGACGACGCGCTGCCGCGTCGCGATTACCTTCGAAACTTAGTATTATTTTTATCCGTGACTTGAGACCAAAAATTAAGAATAAAATGTATCAGGGCTTTTCGAAAATCTACCAATAAGGGGGTGAAAAGGATAGTAAATTTTTCAGGAGAGGATTTTACTGCGGGGCTTGATTAACTCGAAAATTGGTAAAAATAATCTTTCAGTCATAAGGAAACATCCGAAACGATTTTTTAAAATACCACTCCTGTGGGCATGAAAACAGGGAATACAGCACCCTAATTGCGTAACACATTATGAATCGGAGTTGGTTTCATATTGAAACAAATTGCTAATCCATTGCTTCATATGTTCGAAAAAGTTTGCTCGACAACGTAAATAACGCAATGAATGTTGTTGAACTGTCAAAATGAAACCAACTCCGATTGATAATGTGTTACGCAATTAGGGTGTAGTTTATATGGATAATCTTATTAATTTGGTTAATTAACTTGAAACTAGGCACAGATTCTTGCCTAAGTAATAAAGTTTGTCATTCATAGTTTTTCAAAACTACTCTGGGTGGAAGGGTCAAAGGGGGAGGGGGAAGGGGAGGGGTGGGTGAGGGGGAGAGGGAGGGGATGGATGGTGAGGAGGGAGAGGGGAGAAGGATAGGGGCAGGGGTTGGTGAGGAGAGGAAGGGTAGGTGAGGGGTGAGGGGGAGGGGAGGGAGTGGTGAGAAAGAGAGGGGGAATGGGTTGTAGTGAAAGGGGTGTGAGAGTGGGTGAGAGGGGGAGGGAGAGGTTAGCGGGAAGGGCATGCGGTGAACGAACGTGCTAATCTCTGGAACTACCAGTCGGACTTTAAAAAATCTTTTTGCATTTTATAGCCCAAATCTAAGGGAAGGCTATAAGAAGGCATATTTAACATCACTCTAGGACCTTTACGTGGCGAACTAAAAGAAAAAAAGTCAGAAAAAACGCTAAGCGAAAGCGAAGTAATAGCGCGGGCAGGCAATACGATGCGACGGGGTGGGTCGGGGAACAAGAAATTTCACGCGGACGAAGTCGCGGGCAGCCGCTAGTAATAAATAAAATTTACAATAAATTAAACAAACATAACACCCTAGAGATCACCAAAGTAAAGTCGTTCAGAGAACAAGAAAACACGTAAATTTTATCCGCTAACCTGTTGAGCGTACACGTGCGCGTCAGCAGTGCGCGCTGCAGCAGGTTGGTGCGCGCCATAGATGTAAGAAAGAAGTTTTTTTATATTTCTGTGGTGCGTGCTCACATACTCGTCTGGTACGCACAACCGAATTGACTGTAGTATGGCCAAATTTGAAATTTTAATGTTATTTTACTGATCGTTTTCTGCACTACTCTAGTAATTATACTCCTAATGAAAAGTTTATACCACCATAGATTTCAATTTTTTTTTTGAAAGAGAAATTTGAACGTGAATTATTTTTAGTGAGAAATTCAGTGTTATCCTCGGTAATTATCAACATTAAGGGATAGAGTTTTGAATACCCAATTAAGTCCTTAATTTATTTCAGCCTTAATCCATACCAGCCATATTTGTGCCTCCCTAGCCAAAAGTACCAATTTTAAAATGTTCCTCGCACCAAGTGTTAGTTTGTTACTTGAATTAGTTCTACAAGTGTTAAATAATAAGTGTTAAAACTCAATGTCTAAAGAATGTGGTCACGATGAGGAATTGGCATGCGGCAGTGTGCTCCATCCTCATTTGGATGATGCTGATGCCAACTTCGACAGTGAACTTTCGAACCCAAGAAATGGGTTTGATATCCCCAAAGTTCGAGCCGACCCCGAAAACAGTGACTCCGAAAGTTGGTGTTGTGATACCTGCGACTCTGAATGTGGGTGTCCCGAAAGTGATTCCGAATTCGATCTCAGGGTTCTTCGGACAGTCGAAGGAGACCGCGGGTCCTGGGAATACGACGGTGTCTGGGAAGACTGTAGATGATGTCCAGTTTCTGAAGGACAGCACCAGTGCAAGGACGCTCAGCATTCCTTATGTGAGTACTGTTTTTAATAATGTTGCGGATGAAAATTTTCTGTAGGTGCCTAAGCGTTGTAACAAATTTTCTGCAGGTGTACCTAGGCGTTGAAACAAATTTTCTGTAGGTGTACCTAAGCATTGCAACAAATTTTCTGTAGGTGTACTAAGTTGTTGCAACAAATTTTCTGTAGGCGTATCTAAGCATTGCAACAAATTTTCAGTAGGTGTACCTAGGCGTTGCAACAAATTTTCTGTAGGCGTACCTAAGCATTGCAACAAATTTTCTGTAGGTGTACTAAGTTGTTGCAACAAATTTTCTGTAGGCGTACCTAAGCATTGCAACAAATTTTCTGTAGGTGTACTTAGGCGTTGCAACAAATTTTCTGTAGGTGTACCTAAGCATTGCAACAAATTTTCTGTAGGTGTACTTAGGCGTTGCAACAAATTTTCTGTAGGTGTACCTAAGCATTGCAACAAATTTTCTGTAGGTGTACTTAGGCGTTGCAACAAATTTTCTGTAGGCGTACTAAGTTGTTGCAACAAATTTTCTGTAGGTGTACCTAAGCATTGCAACAAATTTTCTGTAGGTGTACCTAAGCATTGCAACAAATTTTCTGTAGGTGTACTTAGGCGTTGCAACAAATTTTCTGTAGGTGTACCTAAGCATTGCAACAAATTTTCTGTAGGTGTACTTAGGCGATGCAACAAATTTTCTGTAGGCGTACCTAAGCATTGCAACAAATTGATTGGCCTGAGACGTAGTCACACACGGTTTTACTCGTGGTGGCGTTCCCGTCTACGTAACGTGATTGTGGCCTTCATATTGTAGTATACTGAAACAGTTAATGTGGTTTATCAATTAAGTATTGAAATTTTCGGTTAGCATACTAATTTTCAATGCTCAAGAAAATAGTACACAACACTGTCGTCGTGTTCAGGCACACACAATAACGCCTTGACTTTGACACCTACCTAACCTACCTACCTACTAAGCAATTATACGACCATAGATAATACACTGTCTAAAGTAATATAGATGGGCCACTGAGGTTTTCGTTTTGTAAAAAGTGAGTACTCAATCCTAGAGATAGCGCTGCATGTCCTAATGTCTCCTTCCCTAGCTCACTAGATGGCGCTTTTAGGAGTTTTTGTTTCTAGTATTAAATACCTAAACTTTGTATTGAAGAATGAATGTTATTTTATTTGTGGAATAAATTAATTCTTATGTGTAATAAGATTATGACAAATTCATATTCTAGAGGAAATGCAGAATTCAAAACATACACATAAGAATTTACTTATTTCACAAAATAAATAACTTATACATTGTTCTTAATCTTCAACTATGAATGCCATCATCAAGAGACATACCAATAAATGAAATAGAATAAAATGGTAGATAGAAATGAAATAATATTTATTTAAGAAAACAAGCACAGTCCCAAGTTGTAAAAGAGCACAAAACAGATCACTAGAACACTCGAACACACGACACAGAAACAACGAATGAAACTGTACTATATGAAGTGTATTAACAAAAATAATAATGACGATTTGGAATCAAAATGAAATGGAATAAATAATAATTCCTAAAATATTGTTCAGGAATATCAAATTTGAATGAAACAGAAGAAATGTTTTCAAAAGTCAACGGTACTGACAGTTTCTGTCTATCATCATTTACGTTTAGTTTCAATTGTGAAAAAGGTTTTATTTATTTTGCTACTATATTTAATTAATTTATTTCTAATGCAATAGTAAAATAATCAATAATGCTTAATTATTATTATTTATTTTGTATAGTAGCTATACTTTTGTTGTAGATACTAAGGTAGGTAAAAGTAGCTCTATCTATCTGCTAAAATGTAAAACTATGGCCAAAGTTTCCGTTCCTTTTCCTTCAGACGGCAGCATTGTCTATGAATATTTTTTTTGAAGCCAATGTATGGAAGTTTCACCCCCCTGTTATACGACTTTGACTACTAATACTACTAAAAAAAAGTCGGGAGGTGTCGTGGGACACTCGGTTAGAACCACGGAGTAGAGAAAGAAGCGGAGATGCCGCAAGGCAATTAGGTCGTGCGCCTTCAATTAGGTCAAGACGTCACAGGTGGGCGGGGACACAAATGTTAGTTTCGAGTAAATCGTCATCGCGTTCGGGTCCGTTGTATTTTAATGGTTTTTTATTTGTTATATTGTTTTTATAATGAAGTGCGCTGTTGTTGGACACAAAAATTGTTCAGGATCAAAACTGAAACATATTGATGGCATAACATTTCACGTGTAAGTCCCTAAAATGTATATTTTCGTTTTAAAACACATTTTCTCGTTTGCTAGTAGCTAGAGACATCTGTCTTCGAAGAGATGCAATATAACCACTCTTGACAACTCCGTGTTTTTATCACAATTAAGCATAATACGATGATCAATTTTCGGCTCAAATAACTTGCTTAAGTTTATTTAGCTTGTTATAAGTTATTTTATAGATAAATTACATACCTTGATACATGAAACAAGAAGAATTTAAAATAAGAAAAGTGCGCCATCTAACGGTAGTAGTCGGTCCTAACTGACAAATAAAAATGTCGGCCTCATGCCAGCAAGACCCTATTTTAAATATTTTTCGAATGTATTATCTTCATGTAATTAATTAGTTTTTTTTTTACGGAAAAAAGAAACTAAATTTTGGAAACAAACTAACGAATACATATCGACTTTCACCGGGAAAAGATGAAAGTTAAATTGGCCAGTCAACTTTTTAGGTACAAGTGTTGCCAAAGCCTTAGAATCTTGCCGAGAAAGGCATAATTATTTCAAAGAAGCTTTTGGAACAATTTTATTTTTAAAATTAATCAACGACTTGTTTGACATACTAAATTCAAAAAATTTAAAACAATACGGAACCAAAAAAACACTATTTGAAGGCAATTTTTCCAAAACGTTATCATTTTTAATATTTGCTAAAAATTACATCTTGCATTTAACAACATGTTCTCAAAAAATTATTCAGTCAAGAAGAAAAACTGGTTTCATTGGCATCATTGTTTGTATAGACAGCGCAATAGGATTGTAGAAAAGTTTAGTACAAGAAAAAACTTGTTTATTTGCCCTTGTATAAGTTTAGCCAGGATCACCTTGAATTATTCTTTGGCAATATTAGAGCACATGGAAGGACAAACAACAACCCTACGGCGCGACAGTTTCAGGCGGCGTACAAAAAAACTCTTATTAACACAGAGTTAAAGGATTCCTTTAGAGGAAATTGCATTCCCCTTGAGCACATTCGAATCCTGTCTTGCTTTTCACGTCTTAACGCTGTTAAATAAAACTGTGTTGTTTAGTGGCCAACAATAAGCATGGTCCAATAAAGATTGATTATTTTATCAATTTTTTGATTTGACTACCTACCTACCTAAACAAACTTTAGTTTTTGTTTACCCTAAACCCGAAAAGCGGTCATTGTACTCATCATTTGAACAATTTTTTCTATGGGACCAAGCTTGAAATCGCGAAAAAAATCAGCTGTTCATTACAGTTATCTACATCAAACTCATCAAAATGGAACAGCTGATTTTTTTTTCGCGATTTCAAGCTTGGTCCCATAGAAAAAATTGTTCAAAATGATGAGTACAATGACCCCTTTTCGGGTTTAGGGTAAACAAAAACTAATGTTGTATACCCGATACTCCACATGACACTATATATTTTTTAATTTCAAACAGTGAACACATTACCCACCTTTTGGGCCTCACCCGCAGTTGGGTAATAAATAATGTGGTCCCGCCATATTAATACCCGTAGAATGTTCTAAAACAATGTGTCGTGATGTGTTACGCCATGGTGGCCAGTAGACGAACTAAAATAAAAATAGCTAGTTCAGTTTCACTGTAATAATTCCTTTCACCGGTAGATGGCGTTACAAAAAATGGGCGGGATTTCCATCGTGGGGCGTAGCCATCGCCGTACCTCGTCCCCCTCTCACCCGCATTCAGGCGACGCTTGTTTCTAAAGAGATTAGGCCTTGCGGCATCTCCGCTTTATTCTTTTCTCCATGGTTAGAACGAAGTTTCTTTCGCTGTATATTATGTATTGATACAGAGCCATCTCGTATAAATTTATAGAAGCTTAAAACTTATACTAGATGGCTCTGTAAAAACAAAAGCAAAAACTTTTGACACTTGAAACTGAGTTTCCCGACCATAGGTAATGCTTTTTCTTTACGTAACGATTTCTACCAGTTTACTTCTACCGCAAGCCGCGTTAAAGAACTTTGTTCCAAAATATCAGCACATCTAGCACGAATGCGCAACGTAATGGTCGAACGAATCAAAAAAACTTTTTTCCAAAAAAAAAAAACAACCGACTTCCAAAAAAAAACTACTAAGTAGTACTTAGGTACTTAAGTGTTAAAAAAAATAATTAAAAAAATTAAGCAGGAGGGACCCATACCACTTGTATTATATTTTTAAATGGGTCCCGCCTGCTTCCAATATTTATTTAATTTAAAATGTAAATGTTGTAAATGTTTTTAGCTAAGTTTTTTACCGCAGTCGGGTTTTTTAATTTTTTTTACTATTTTTTTTTATTTTTTAGTTTTATTATAAATAATAAAACTAAAAAATAAAAAAAAATATACAACATGTATACAAACTCATTAAAATGAGTTTGTATACTAATCTATATACACATGACACAAATACGACTACATTAAGATTACGCAAGATTTCGCAGGGGATTTAGTTATTGGTATGTGTTTCTTTACGATTTGTCACTTCGAATTACTTTTAACCATATAAGTTGTAAATATGTTTGTAATCACCTTTTAAAACCCTTTGTTTTAATACCCCACTCGGTACGGTTTTGAGAAAAAAAAAATTTTAAGATATAATTTGGCGCCAAAAATCCGCCATTTTGTTTTTATTTTTATTTTGATATACCCAGTATCACTCTCACAGTAAATACGAATCTAACGACACCTCTCAAGCTAAAATCGATCGAGCCGTTCAGGCCGCACAGCGTGCCAAACAATTATACATACATACATACTCTCGAAAAACATAACCCTCCTTCTGGCGCAGTAAGGTTAAAAATAACTTTAATTTCGGAAGTCAGTGTCATTGGTTCTGTGGTTTAGTTTTTTGCCACCGACTTCCGAAATTATTTTTTTTTGCAGTTGCTTGTTTTTGTTTTTTTGTAAAAAAGTTTTTTTATTTTTCGCTTTTTAGTGCATCAGTGTGTAATTTATCAAAGTTAACAACTGCTCATCACCTTATACAAAATATTGCTTTTCCCGATGTAGAGACGTTATTATTGAGGAGGTATCCTCGTAAGAACCAGGAGAACTGGAGCTAAATGTGAAGCCACCATCAGCTCCCTTCACCAAATGCATTGTGACGAGTATAAATTGCTTAGCAACCACATTAAAGTACTTAATCGAATCGCAACCCGTGAAATACTTATTATTGAGTAGTTCCGGTGATCATCTGTGTTCTTCATACCTAATCAGTTCCACTTCACGAAATGGTGCTTTTCGAGAGCGAATGCACGAGTTAATGAACAATACCCAAATCGCTATAAGTTGTGCCTATAAAATTTGAAGAAATCCTCGATTTCCATAGGATCCCCTCATCAGATTCTGATTTGGTGACAGTGGGACCACCTCGAGAGCATATCCTTTAAAAAAAAAAAGAATTTTACTATCAGTTCACAATTCACGGAGAAATCGGTGAAGAAAAATTTATTGTGCGATAATAGTATTTCAATTTTAAAATAAAATCGTTCGATTTTACGTCACGTTTACTCCGCGCGTTCATGCTAGGACTAGGTCAACATCAACAAGATCTTACATCGATCTAAAGCCGCTGATAGACTTGAGAATTCACTTATAATGAGCATTCCAGCGAATGTTAAAATAAACAGGAGCGTTTTAGCGAGCATTCTAGCGAGAATTCTAGCGAGCTTTCTGGCGAAACGACAGTAAGTCGACGTTCGCACGAGCGTAAAAAATATCGCGGCGATTTTTTTGCGTGTACTGGATTTTCAACGCATTGCTTAGCGCTGAGAGTTAAAAAACCCAACAGTGTGTTTTTTCGACGCGCTGGGATGCACTCTGTTGTTGTTAGATTTTATTCTCGATGCTCGGTTCAACACCGAGAGTTGAAAATCCAGTGTGCGATAAAATCCCGTCGCGATATTTTTACGTCCGTGTGAACACTGGCTAAATTTGCTTTTGAAATTTTAGCTTGAGAAAATGTTCGTAGCGATGTTTGGCATAGAGCCAAACATCGCTTGGCTTTGGTCGTTATTCAGATCGACAAATTTAAAAACCCCGAATGCTCGATGTTCTATTACAAGTGAAAGAAAGAAAGAAAACACGTTTATTGGCGGTAAACATGACGCAAAGAAATAACATACGAAATAAAATAAAATAATAATAATTGCTATACTTAAGCGAATGCTAAAGTTTATCAGAACTTTAAAATAAATCCTTCTTGGCCAGTGTATATTCCATTATAATAAAATTAGATATTGTTTTAACTTCAAAACCACCATATACTTGTTTCGATTTAGATAAAAGCTTTGTTGTTTTGGATTGGCATCGACTGCAATGCTAATGCAGCCAACGATCCATTACATTTGGAATAAGGATTTTCTAAATTCGGATTTCTATATACAACATTAGTTTTAGTATATGCAAAACCCGAAACACGTGTCTAGTATTTTTATGTAAAGAATCTATGTACAAAATTTCAAAACTGTATCATGAAAAATCACGAAGTTATAAGCTTGTTATGTTACCTGGTTGTCCGTACAAAAACATGATCACCACGCGGCGCCCGTTGTGCGCCCGGGCCTAGTGCCGCTATGACTTGCAGCGCCTTGTGTTCGACGCGCGGTGTCCATATTGTCCATCCATATCCACCTTTTTTAAAGATTTTTAGGGAAAAATATAACACGGTATAAAAATTATTGGAATCGATTTAGTTAGTTGTTCTGAACAAACTATATTCAGGTTTCGCATATACTAAAAATAATGTTGTATATTAAGTTATATGAAATATTGTTCAATGTACGCTATTTCTATGTGCTATAATTTGAAAAGCTTCGTTTAACTCCGTCAAAGTCTTGCGTAGATTTGCGGAAAACACTTGCATTTTTCCACATAATCTAAAAATGCAATAATAAAAATAAATCGAGTAATATGTACCCATAGCATTAGTAACAATTTTCTGACAAACTATGTCAGTAGTATTTACAAAACATTATGACCTAAACAACACACTTATTAGCAGGTGCATATGTAGCACCATCAGCCTATAATGTTCCCACTGCTGGGACACAGGCTTCCTCTCGGTGAGAAGGAGCGGGGCTTAATCTACCACGCAGGCCCAGTGCTGGTTAGTAGATGTCACATGTCTTCGAATTTTTGGTCAAACCCTCTGTGAACAAACCCGAGTAATGCAATATTTTTGTAAAAATCTTATGAGGAAAGGGACTTAAAAGCTATAAAAAACGGTTTTTCTTTCCTTAAAAAAAATTGGCAGTCATAGGGAATGCCGACAAAAGTGAAAACTTAAACGTAAGCCGACGTACGTACGGACGTAAAAATATCGCGGCGGGATTTTACCACGCACTGGATTTTCAACTCTCGTTGTTGAGCCGAGCGTTGAGAATCCAATTTAACAACAACAGAGTGCATTCTAGCGCGTCGAAAAAACACTGTTGGATTTTCAACTCTCGGCGCTAAGTAGAGCGTTGAAAATCTAGTGCGCGAAATAAAATCGCCGCGATATTTTTACGTCCGTGCGAACGTCGACTAAACTTTGCATTACATGTCGCGGTGTCGAGGTATCACGGTGAGGCGGTGCGAACCCGTAAGATTTCCCCCTACCAAAAATCGCTCAACGCGCCTAAAGAAGTTTACACTACAAAAACTGGGACTAGCTAAAGGTAAGGTAAGGTGGCTGGTGGCTAAGTATATTCAATCACTTAAACATTATGAGCGTGTTTTCCATTGCTTGTAAAATTAGAAATCGTTAACCCACACAAGCTCTACGTATCTTGTACTCATAAAATTCGTACTAGGCTCATTGTTTACATTGAGCCGCCATTTGTCTCGGTATTTATCCGACCCTTCAGTTTCCATGGTAGGTACCTATTATTACGATAATAATAATGTTTACACTGTATCTATTTGATTTATCTCATACTGAAGCGGAGTTACTTTGTGAAATGATGTGCGTAAAATAGTTTATCGATAGTCTATCATATTACGGCCTTGGAGCTGCCCTATCTATGAATGTATAAATATTACCTGTTTATCATAACTATCGATAATGTATCTATGATCTGTTCCATTTGGAGTTGGTGAAAATGACCAATTTTATACTTATTATCGTTTGACGATAATTCAAATTTGTTTACCAAACCTTCGTTTCATAATGTCTTGCTTGCCTTATAAACAACATGCGTAAAGTTTAAAAGCTAGTTCGTTGCCAAAGATCATGATTTAGTCATCAAATACCTATATGTATCATGTACACGAAGCACCACAGCGAAGCCTCGGCGAACATGCTATCACGGGAGCTTTCGCTTTCAATTTCGGTATTACGCTGACTCACAATCAGGAGCTCGTGGCTAAGTAATAACAGCCGCACGGGTCTATCTATCAGGTTAAGCTATGATTGCTGAGGTTGATCCTTGGATGTGTGACCATCTGTACATACCGAGACACCTCCGTGCCTCGGAAAGCACGTTAAGCCGTTGGCTGTCATTCGTGGATCTTTGACAGTCGTTACGGGTCGTCAGAAGGCCGAAAGTCTGACAACCAGTCTTACCAAGGGGTATGGTATTACCCAGTTACCAGGTCGTGGAGGTCAGATAGGCAGTCGCTCCATGTAAAATACTGGTGTTTAGCTGCATCCGGTTAGACTGGAAGCCGACCCCAACATAGTTGGAAAAAGGCTAGGCAGATGATGCTGACTCACAATCAGGGTAGTTTCGTTGGTAATACTGGTAACAGCATTACCAATGAAAGGCCTATACCCGACTACGGCGAACCAAAAAGGAGGGATTTTGACTGGTTTGTATGTATGTTCATCTGTTCCCTCATAACTTCTATACTACTTATCATAATTTGAAAAAGGTGATGAATAATGGAAGCGTCTTGATCATCCGTTGGTTATAATGTAACGTTACATTAAATTGAATATGGCGCCCTCTAGAGGATACAAAACCATGAACTATAATATTTTTTTTTCTTAGTACTAAGTACTTAATATATCAAATTACTTCTTACTTCTTTTATATCACGACGATCCTCTTTCTATCCTTCTAAATATGTACCTAATAGTGTTTATCTCATTATACATGCCATCAACTTATAAAATACTAAGTAGCTGATACCCATGCAATGATGTATTATATGTAGAGGTAATACATACATCATCGTCATTATACGCATGTGCCGTACAGCCGTTTTAGCGTGAAAGCGTAACAAACAAACAAACTCTATCACTTTCGCATTTATAATATTAAGTTAGGATTCGCGAGGTCGTTTGTCAAAACCATCCGGACAAACCTCTACAGTAGGTACTGTACTTTATTTTTGTCACTTGTACTTTTTTTATGAGACCGACAATATGATTTTCAATCGCTTGGTAACTTTTATCTGTAGACCAAAAAAGTAATTTTGGGGTTATAATTTATTTCGTGTTAAAGTATTTGCAGAGCCACTTTACATTTTTTAAAGAAGAATAATTATTTTATTATAGTATTTTGGGTAGGTTTAGAGAGAAAATATGTTTGGCTCACATTTGATTCGAGTCGTGATTTTAGAAATGATTCCCGATTATCAGGTGCATGCAAGCAAAGCCGCGAGTTACGCCCTTTCATTTAATACACCAAAACGGCATCAAAAAAAAAAATTGTTTTTTATTTCATGACTATGTACACTAGAGGGCGCCATATTCAATTTAATGTGACGTCACATAGCCTATACCAGCGGCCAATTAAGACGCTTCCAACGATATCTCATTTGTCAAATTATGATAAGAAGTTTAGAAGTTGTGAGGGAACAGATGAACATACATTTTACATGCATACATACCGGCCAAAATCATAACCCTCCTTCTTGCTTCGCCGTAGTCGAGTAAAAATGGCCGTTTGACATATTTTTTATGCAAAAGCTGTCAAAATGCCATTATTTATTCCTCCGAGAAAACTTATCTGACGATTGAAAATCAGCCCTTAATCAAAATTTCTCAAGTATGATTCCATTTCCTTTGCTATTTATTTTATCTTTTTGTTACAACTGAAATATCCTTTAATACGTCACTCAAACAGGATATCAATGACAAAGCAACAAGCTATTCCACGCTCGTACGATCGTAATACAAATACACCAACTTATATCTTATCTATCCATTTTTATCTGTGCGCACGTCAGCCATACTTGAGTTTTGGTATTATCAACAGATTCGACCGAAATTGATATCAATAATCTATCTTAATCATGAAACAATTCGCCTGTTTGTGTAACATGCGCACGGACATATTTTTGAAGACATGTTCGATTTTTGTTTATTATTAAATAAAAAAAGTTTTGTGTGTGACTTTATGTATGCGAACTCATTTATGCACAGTGTGAGAGTGTTTTAGTGAGAAAATGTGTGCGCGAAGTGTGTTTGTGTTAGTGTTTATGTGTTCTGTGAATTCACGGGCTCAATGGGACCAAAGTAACTCCCCTGGACATACATATACATCCAAACCTTCGGGTATACTTCCAAATGGAATGCCTCCCCAGTCTGGTACGATTCCAGGATTTTCTAACTCCCCCGAAAATCCTATTAGACATACGCGAATAATGACTGTGCAGAATGGATATTCGGACGACTCCGATAATCCGTCACGCCAAGGAATGCTTCCTCAATATAATCCATCCTCCGGACTTCCCGACGAACCTAAAAATCCGGATATGTATCCTCAAGGAATGGCTCCTCAATATGATCTGTCTTCCAGATTTCCAGACTCTCCTAATAGTCCATATATGCATCCGCAAGGAAGGCCACCTCCATACGGTCCATCCCCCGGACTTCCCGACAAACCTAAAAATTCGGATATATATCCGCAAGGAATAGCTTCTCAATATGAACCGTCCTCCAGATTTCCAGACTCTCCAAATAATCCATATATGCATCCGCAAAGAAGGCCTCCTCCATACGGTCCATCCCCCGGACTTTTCGACGAACCTAAAAATCCGCGTATGCATCCAGAAGGAATGCCTGCTCAATATCATCCGTCCCCCGGTTTCCCAAACTCCCCCAATAATCCATATATGCATCCGCACGGAAGGCTTCCTCAACATGATCCGTCCTCCGGATATTCGGATAACTCCGATGATCCGCATTTGCAACCGCATGGAATGCTTCCTCAATATGATCCATCCTCCGGACTTCCGAACGTACCTGAAAATCCAGAAATAAATTCGCAAGGAATGCCTCCCCAGTATCGTCCATCCCCCGGAATACCGGACATGCATCCGCATATAATGCCGCCTCCGTTTGGACCAATGCTGGACTATGTAAGTTTCTAATGTAAATATGTATTTACTTGTGGTTAAGAACATACAAAGCACAAACGCAAATAGCTATTCTATACCTACAAATTTCACCGTGAAAACCTAGGTGAAGTGAGTTATCATTACACCTGATGATAGGGATTGACACTATTGACAGCTCACTCCACGCTCACTTCACCTAAGTTTTCACGGTGAGGTTTGTACAGAATAGCACTGCAGTTCAGGAAATAGTGGTTTCTAACATCTGCCAACCCACACTGGGCCCGCGTGGTGGATTACGGCCCACTCCCTCTCACAGAGAGGAGGCCTGTGTCCAAGGAGTGGGAACAATATAGGCTGATTATGCAATTGTGGTTTCTGTTTAATCTTGTGTTGTACCTAAGTACTTGTAATGGAAAATAACATAATTATACTGACCTTATTGGTGATGTTCTTCAGAATGGTCAGGCAGGGGCGTAGTATTCGCAATCGGTGATTCGTGTATGACCAGATGTATGAACGTAAACAAACAAAGCAATAGAATAAATTATGTGAAGATCGTAGCAGGTTATGTACAGACGCTAGCACATCAAGCTACTACAATCTGTCAAATTTCTTTAATAGATTTTCATCTTTATCGCTAAAGCATTAGGCTCAAGGTTGATTGGGAATATTTGACGGTTTCGGGTGGCTTGACCTGCTGGCGTCTGTACATTGTTTACAATGTTAAAGACAAAGCTAATCTTCCAAAACTTACTACGATACTACGATACAACTCGTGTTTGTCAATGTCTGTCTGTCTGTCTGATAAGATTACTAAAGCTAGCGTCTGAAACACAACAATAATCATTTGAATTTATTTTAATTTTATTTTTATAATTTTTTTTTTATTTTTTTTATTTGTTTTTTGATTTTATTTTTTATAGCGAATTATAAAGTTGCTAAATTGAAGAGTAGGTACAATTGAAGTGACAGGTATTACGTTTAGTCGGTTTACCAGACACGTGGTTTTTTTTGTTTACCTTTATTTAATAACCTAAACCGATGGAGTATAGTGATAGTCTTAACCCTAAAACTTCGCAACAAATCCCACTCTTTTCTTACTTAGCATAAACTAAATAAATACCGGATCCTCTACCAAAAAAAAAGCTTTGAATTATTCACATTTCTTAATCATAACCTGAAGTTAAACTAACAAGCTTAAACCACTCGTGCAGTTACTCGTAAACTGTTCAACGCTGTTTCTTTAGGCCTGTTTGTGTTTCAAACGATTTCATCAAGTAATAATATAAATTGAACATTATTCCTTCATAAGTCTGTGGTTGTGTATTCAGTAGGAACAAAAGAAAAACAAACAGGTTAGACTGTGCTTAATATGCTTGTGTAAACGCGGCTTAGAAAAAATATTGGAGGACTTCGAAAATTCCAATTTAAATTTTGAGTTTGAAGTAATAAAAAATGTACACAACGGGATTAAGAGGCGAGGTGGCGTACGATTCCCCATACAAAAGAAATCCCCGTTTATCTTCCTGAATAATGCCTCGAGAGCAATAATATTTTTTTTTTTTTTCTTAAAATTTATGTCTGCTGTGGACACGTACCTGTCATTCCCTTTTTTTTCAGGATCTAATAATTAGTAAAGAAAATAATAATGACCCTCCAAAAATTACAAAAAATGCCCCATTTGGCGAGGGAGTATAGGTATATTTTTCGGTATCTTATTACTTGGATAATTTAAAAGCGATCATCAAAACCGACCGACCAGATTGATTGGTAAAAAGTAAAAAAATATATGGAAATTATTTATTATGCGAATCTACACCCTACGTCAATGTACTATAGACCATTTCATAAAACTGTTAAGGAATAACAGTTGCGGTTTGATTACAAGGACAATTTATTATTACCTATTATTTAAGTAGGTACTTTACAAATTATTTCCCCGGCTTAACTACAGTTAATTTATTCAGCCTGTCTATTGGCATTTTCATTGTGAACAGAACAACATAATTTGCACAGAATTGCAGCAACAAGTGGCCGTTCGTTGAAAAGCAACAAGTTACACCCATTCACTGGAATCCATAACACAAGTTAAATATTTTTTTGGATACCAGAGTTCATACTATTTTTGTATACGCATGGTTTAATAAAAAAAAAATATTTATTATTTATTTATTATTCGATCTCACCCCTGGGTTATATTCTAAATTTTCTATAGTAATAATAAAGCTTCTTTTTTTTTGTGGATGGGAAATCATCAAATGACTTCTCCCGCTCTGGGTAGAGCGGTGTGTCAGACTTTTACTGACTAAAACCCACCCATGTTCCTTCAGTTGCTCGTGCCAGGGCCACGGTATCTCTTTCGAAATACCCGCGACCCCGGCGGCATAGTAGACTATCAAATGGAAAATGAATTTTTCAAATCCGACTGGCAGTTCCAGAGATTAGCTCGTTCAAACATACAAACACACAAACAAAAATTAGCTTTTTTTTTTTTTTTGTTTTTTCTATAATAATGCTGAAGAGGTTGTTTTTTTGTTTGTGTGTTTGAACGAGCTAATCTCTGGAACTGCCAGTCGGATTTGAAAAATTCATTTTCCATTTGATAGTCCAATTCCCGAGGAAAGCTATAATTATGATATTTAACATCCCGCTACGACCCTTAGAAGCTAAACGGACCAACCGCGGCAAGCGTAGCTTTGCCTGATCGATCGACCCGTGCGGCTGTTGTTACTTAGCCATAAGCCCCTCTAAGTGATTTTTACAAATGGTTTCGTAATTTTAGTGTCTGTTTAAGTGTCGTTAGCACTCATCTACCTACTTTATTTGTGTTCTTCAGCGGGGTAACACACACACACACAACACACAACAACAACACACAACACAACACCAACACAAACAACAACAACACACACTTAAAATGGCAATCAATCACAATGCATTTTATTTTAACATCCATCACTTCGTAGGTATAAAAAATTCGTCCGCTCAACAACGTAAATAACGCAACTGCTGAACTGTCAAAAATAAAAAAAAATAAAAAAAAAACGTTTATTAGGAATAATTAATAGAATTTTGTCTGTAAGGTCCTCCACTCTTTTTCAATTTCGTATTTTCGGAAAAACAAAAAAGTTCGAGAAAAAATAAAAACGCCACTTAATGTTTGCTTCCTGATTAACTTACGTTTTTGTTTTGAATTCCATTGAGTTTTTCTTTATTGTGTCAGGCAACCTTTCAAACTCAAACTCAAAGCATTTGTTTTAATTAAACCAATTACAGGCACTTTTTGAATTGTCAAGGGGTCGTTCGGTCAGAAAGATGAAGCTAGTTGCCCATTCCAAAGCGTAGTAGGTTCCTATGGAGAAGTGCGGGCTAGAAACTTTTTAAATGGTACATTGGAATATCTCGATGGATACCAAATTATCTTTGCGATTTTACCACCACGCAGTTGCCATGACCTAATTCCATCAACTTCAGTGCCTTGACAAAATTTCCCTCAATTACTCTGTTTAAAATTTTCTGTTGATTGAAGCCGAGTTTTCCTTATAATTTCATTGTCTTTATTACTTTCATCAAAGGGACTTCGGTCGAAGTAACTCAGTTTCGTAGACATCATTTTGATAAAGCCGACCTCAGAGGGATCTTAAAAGATGTACTTACTTGATATTAGAGCTGGCGATGATCAGAATTTTCCTCAATTAATCAACCGACTTTACATAATCAGCCTATAATATTCCCAGCGCTGGGACACATGCCTACTCTCTGTGAGAGGGAGTGGGCCGTAATTCACCACGCGGGCGTTGTGCGGGTTGGTGGATGTCACATGTCTTCGAAATTGTGGTTCTAGGACATGCTGCAAACGGTTGGTTGACACTTCCTGTGACTGAAGGGCTGGCTAAAAACCGAACCTGACTTCTGTAGCCCCGATGAAGGGGCTACAGAAGTTTAGAATAAAATATTAGGTTGGGGAAAAAGTCTTTTCGCATTATAGTATGTATGAACTTAAAATAAAATCTCTTTGGCTATACTATTTGTATCTGGCTGGTTTTGGTATCATTGAAAGTTTAAATTTTAAAGAACATAATTCCAAATTCAAATTAGGAAAATGTGTGATTTTCATTTGTTTTTCGTACTGTCAAGATGAGTGAATCTAATGAAGAAATTCGATACATTTTAAAAGTTTACTACAAAAAAGGTAAAAATGCAACGCAAGCCGCGAAAAAAATTTGCGATGTTTATGGACCCAGTGCAGTATCTGTGAGAGTAGCACAAATTTGGTTTAAGCGTTTTCAGTCCGGTAATTTTGATGTCAAAGATGCACGTCGCTCTGGTCACCCTATTATGGATAAAATGGATGCCATTTTTGAAAAAGTGGAGCAAGATCGGCATATCAGTAGTTACGACGTAGCTGAAGAACTGGGAACTGACCACAAAACAGTTTTGGCGCATTTGAAAAAAACTGGGTACACAAAAAAGCTCGATATTTGGGTACCTCACGAGCTCACTGAAAGAAACCTAATGAACCGTGTACTCATTTGTGATTCTTTATTACGACGTAATGAAACCGAACCATTTTTGAAGAAGCTGATAACTGGTGATGAAAAGTTAATCACGTACGACAAGAACGTGCGAAAAAGGTCGTGGTCAAAGGCCGGTCAGGCTTCACAGGCTGTGGCGAAACCCGGGTTAACTCGCAACAAGGTGATGCTGTGTGTGTGGTGGGATTGGAAGGGCATTATTCATTATGAGCTGTTACCACCAGGCAGAACCATCGATTCTGAACTCTACTGCGAACAACTGATAAGATTAAAGCAAGAAGTTGAGAGAAAGCGGCCGGAATTAATCAACAGAAGGGATGTGGTTTTTTATCATGATAACGCTAGACCTCACACATCTTTAGCCACTCAGCAAAAATTAAGAGAGTTTGGCTGGGAGGTGTTAATGCATCCGCCGTATAGTCCTGACCTTGCACCTTCAGATTTCCACCTGTTTCAGTCTCTTCAGAATTCTTTAGGCAGTGTCAGGTTAACATCACGAGAGGACTGCCAAAGCCACTTGTCGCGGTATTTTGATCAGAAGTCCCAAAATTTCAATAGCAATGGGATCATGTCCTTACCTACAAGATGGCAAAAAGTTATCGAACAAAATGGTACCTACATACTTTAGATAAATATAAATAATGTATATTAAAAAATGTTTTGAATTTTCTTAAAAAATGCGAAGAAACTTTTTCCCCAACCTATTAGAATAGAACATAATAGAATACTCTTTATTATGTACCATCGCGGACATTTGCGGTGAACCACTTTTCAACCTTATTACTAAGGTACACCATACGAATTTATGTCAATACCATTAATAAAGCTGAAGAGTTTGTTTTTTTAACGGACTTCAAAAAAGGAGGTTCTATATTCGACCCGTATGTATGTATGTATGTATGTTTGCTTGTCCGCGATTTTCTCAAAAACTAATGAACCGATTTCAATCATTCTTTCACTATCGTAATCTACATACTTTCAGGAAGGTTTTAGTATATAATAAATTATGTAATTATTCTTATGTACGAAGTTATATGCATAAATGTACTGTATCTCCGGCAGCCGATTTTGATGATTCTTCTTTTCGTTCGTCTTGTAATTGTATATTCAACTAAAAATGGAAAAATAAATTTACTTTAAAAAAAGTAAAAACCGACTTCAATACCAAAATCGAATAAAATAACTTTCATAAAACACTTAACAGCTTCTGGAGTCGGTGTCTTCACAGAACAGATAAAGAGATCAATATTCTTCAATGCACTTTAGATTGACACCGACTTCAGAAGCTGTTAAGTGTTTTATGAAAGTTATTTTATTCGATTTTGCTTTTGAAGTCGGTTTTTACTTTTTTTAAAGTAAATTTATTTGTTGGATTGTTTGAACATGCAAAACTCTGGAACTATCAGCCGGATTTGAAAATTTCTTTTTGCATTTGATAGCCCAATTCTTGAGGAAGGCTATATAAAAAGAAAAAAGTCAGAAATATTAACAGCAGGCGATGCGATGCGACGGGGTGGGTCGGGGGTTACAAGAAATTTAAATATAGAAATTTTACTCGTGACACAATGGGTGGTCTTATCACTAAATGCGATCTTTTAAAGACAACCTTTGGATCGATGAAAGAAGAGTGGGTGGGTGTTGACATATTTTATTGTTTTTATTTTTTATTTAACGTGTATATTTAGTTAGCTAGTATTTTAGTACTTTAGTAACTCGGGTGAAAATAAAGAAAATGAATTTTACCAGATATGAGACCTAGCTAGATCGATTTTTGCCCCCGTAAACGCCTATATTGCAAGTTTCATCGAAATCGTTAGAGCCGTTTTCGAGAACAATCTGCCTAGCCTTTTCCCAACTATGTTGGAGTCGGCTTCCAGTCTAACCGGATGCAGCTGAATACCATTATTTTCCGACCATTATTTACCAGCCGTTTTCGAGAACGTGATTACAAATATATGTACTTACATAATTATATACAAATATTGCTCATTTAATAGTAGGTATAGGATATTTATATAAGATGTTATTTGGCATATAAATTGTACGCACGGCTACAGATCAAGCTATACATGTCCAGTATAAGCTGATCTCACATTGTATAGGATCTCCTTACAATGAGAGGTCAGTGTAAACTGAAAACCGCAACTGTGCTGTGTGTTACTGTGTAACTGTGTGCTTGATGTGTAGCCGTGTGTACATTGTTGAAAAATTAATAATCTCTAAAACTAAATACCTTACCACAGATATTAAAAAAAAACAACCCATCATTATGCCTTGTATCACCCGATAAGTGGAAATAACCGGAACAACAGGGATTACCGACAAATTACCCATCTGATGCTACTTGGCTATTGATTAGCCACCGTGACTGATAACAGAGCATTATTAGTTTGATATACGAGAGGATGACGTCATCCGTGATGATCTCACTTGAAATTGAACACCTATACCTATCCTTAATAAAAAAAACTGTATGTTTTCAAAGGGATACATCTTATTCTATACTTGCAACACTAATATTATAAAGACGAAAATTTGTGAGCGTGTGATTGTATGTTTGTTACTTCTTCACGCCTAAATGGCTGGACCAATTTGGTCGAAATTTGGTTTGTACATAGCTTATACCCTGGATTAACACATAGGCTACTATTTATTCCGGTCTACGCGGGTGAAACCGCGGGGCGCAGCTAGTTATAAAATAAAGTCGCTATTCGTGTGTCTTTGTGGCCGTGTTGTTCTTTTAAACTACGCAACGGATTTTGATGCAGTTTTGACTATCAATTAGAGAATTTATTCCGGAAAGTTTAAATGTATATAATACATTAATATTTAACTTAATAATATAGAAACCTGCATGTTTTGTCAAGTCGTAAAAACCGTGCGAAGCAGGGGCGGGCCGCTAGTTAATAATAACACATTGGTTTGCTGGTACACACGGCTACACATCAATCTATACATTTCCAGTTTACACTGATCTATCATTGTAAGGAAATCATATACAATGCGAGATCAGCTTATACTGGAAATGTATAGCTTGATCTATAGCCGTGCGTACCAACCATACGTACCTACGTTGTACCCAAATTCATAACGTTTACCTCATACATTTCAACAGTAGAGTTACATAGCTCAAAATGAATCAAATACATTTGCTCATCCATCTCAATCATTCAGTAAATAGCTATTATGTTCGGCATGCAGTCATTCAGCAAACATTTTGCAGTCAAACATTTTGGCGCCAACCCGCATGCGTGTTATTTTTATCTCACCTATCAATCACGACATGATTGTAAACTACATTTTGTAGCACATAAATTATTATAAATAAAATGTTATATGAATAATTGGAAGTGTATTATGTATGGATGGACTTATAGTAGGTTACATACAACACTTTTGACTCAGTCGCTTTGAACAGATGTATTATATGTTATTAGTGTATTACAAGCACTTCTGTACCTTAGAAGGAATTACGGCGACGATAACCGACTTACTGAAGATCACGTCTGAATGAGAAGTGCTAATGATTTGGAGAAAATATATGTAAATTAGAGCATTTTCTTAATAACTTAACATGTAAATATTTTAGATTATGTTTATATTACATAGTGTAATTAATTTGTAAAAGTAAGTCTAACGCAGATAAAAAACTGAGAATCAGGCAAAAAATATCAAGCGTATTTTTATAAAACCGGTACCATTTTAAAGATAATTTAATTATTTATCTTTTAGTAATCGTATAAGTGTTTTCCCGTACAAGCACATAACCGGTCGAAGTGGCGTTGCTTGGGGGACGTCTGTGTCCAGCAGTGGACATCTTTCAGCTGAAATGATGATGAATAAGTGTTTTAATAGAATACCTATTGTTTTATCACACTTCACTCTAATATTATAAAGGCGAAAATTTGTGAGTGTATTTGTGTTTGTTACTTCTTCACGCGCAAACAGCTAGATCAATTTTGATAAAATTTGGTAAGGAGGTAGCTGACACCCTGGATTAACACATAGGCTACTTTTTAACCGCGGGGCGCAGCTATTGTTTATAAATTAATAATGCGTCTAAATTCGGACAGCGCTCCTTAACGTGCGAGTCCTATTCTGGATGGACGTACAGAACACGCAAGCTAACTCGGCAAATATCTGCGTCATAGGTACCTACATTGATTTAATATTAATAATAAATAAATCATTTATTTGGACCAAACACTTACAACATTTTCAAACCTGTCAAACTGCAAGACAGTTTGTCGGCAGGATTAGAGCTCCTTTTACAAAACTTTTGGTCATTGCTTAGAAACCAAAAAAAAATAAAAAAAATACACATATATGGGTATTTGAACCACCAAACTGAATCACCCAGCGCCCACAGAAACAAACGGCACGCGCCACCGGCCGGCAGAGGCAACCGCAGCCGCCGACACTCGCCGACACGACGCTGGCTAGGCTGTGCATTGTCTATCAGTCAACCAGTAACTCATTGACGGAAATATAATGTATCTGAAGAGAAATACATACCATCGAGTTTTATATTTCAGAAAAGCTGACAAGGAAATTAAGGCAGAATCTTTGTTTTTACTTTCCTTTGTTTTTTTTTCTTTCTTTCTTTGTTCCTAATGTTGACTAAATTGGAATGAATTGGGGCTGGGCAGGCCATATGGCCTGCCCAGCCCCAATTCATTCCAATTAAAAAAAAAAAAAAAAAAAAAATTAAAAAAATTAAAAAAAATTATTATTAAGCATATGCTTCGATGCAAAACAAACAAATGCAGCAAACAAGTGACCCTGTTGTGTACCCAAGAGACTGGACTAGAAAACAACCGACTTCCAAAAAAAAACACTACAAAGTGAAAAATAACTTTAATTTCGGAAGTCGGTGTCCTTGGATCTGTATTTTAGTTTTTTGACACTGACTTCCGAAATTAAAGTTATTTTTCACTTTGTAGTGTTTTTTTTGGAAGTCGGTTGTTTTTTTTTTGTAAAAAAAAATTAAAGTGTAATTTATCTAAGTTGCAATTGCCTAAAGTCAACTGCTCATCTCCTTTTATAAAATATTGCTTTTCCCGATGCAAGGACGTTCATTGTTGAGGAGTTCTTCTAGTAAGAACCAGGAGAACTGGAGCTAATGGTGAAGTTACCAACAG
Source organism: Cosmia pyralina (assembly GCA_946251885.1). Classification (NCBI taxonomy): domain Eukaryota; kingdom Metazoa; phylum Arthropoda; class Insecta; order Lepidoptera; family Noctuidae; genus Cosmia; species Cosmia pyralina. The sequence continues at coordinate 20,182,003 of OX276354.1, forward strand.
CTCCACTTCACCATAGCATTGCGACGAGCATAAATTACTTAGCAACCATAATAAAGTAATCGAATCGCAACCCGTGAAATACTTAGGTATACTTATTTGAGTAAGTAGTTCCGATGCCCATGTGTGGTCTTCGTCATCAGTTCCACTTCACCAAATGGTGCTTTCCGAGAGAAAATTCATAAAGATCCCCTCATCAGATTCTGACTTGGTGATTGTGGGACCACGTCGAGAACATCCCCATATATATCGTCATATTTTGTAGTGTTTTATTATGTCTTTTTTTTGTTATGTATTTTTGTGGTGTACAATAAAGTATATATAAATAAATAAATAAATAAATCCCCTTTCAAACAAAAAAAAAAATAATTTTCAAAATAGGGCCACAATTGACGGAGAAATCGTTTATCAAACACACAAAAAAAACCATACAGTAGAATTGAGAACCTCCTCCTTGTTGGAAGTCAGTGAAAAACGGGGGCGCCCAAAAACAAGATGGGAAGATGATATCCGTTTTACCCTGGGGCCATATTGGACCAGAGTTGCAGAGGACAGTGCACAATGGAGACAGGTGAAGGAGGCCTATGCCACACAAAGCCGAAAAAAAAGGTACCCCGAGCTGCGGGACGTATTATGATTTGCTTTTGACCCAAATACTTTTTGCTAACAAATGATGTAAGTACCCAAAGTTCGGAAATAAACGGCTTTATTATTTTTATCATAGTGTTGACTAACTTACTAGCTAGATGGCTAAGCCAAGATAGGTACAGTCAGCGTCAAAAATATCGAGACGAACAGACTGTTCAAAATGATCTCAACAACTAAGAAAAAGTATCTCAATTGGATAAAGTTCTGCTCAGAATGACACTTGTCGAGTACTGTCTTCATTCTGAAACATTCCTTGTGTCATTGAGGTTTAGATAATTTTGAACAGTCTGTTCGTCCCTATATTATTGACGCTGACTGTACACGAAGGGTTCCGTAGGTACCACCGTACAATATTTAAGACTACTTACTTACATATTTTTTAAAATACTTCAGTTTAAAAAAACACGTTTTTTGTATGGGAACCCCCTTTTATTTTTAATTTAAGTAGTTTTATTTTTATTATTTGTTATTATAGGAGCAATAGAAATACACAATCTGTGAAAATTCCAACTTACACAAGAACAACCTACAACCTTTTACGGTTTCATGAGATACAGCCCGCTGACAGAAGGAGTAATAGGGTTCACGGAAGCTTGGGGTTCCGTTTGGCACCCTTCGAGTATGAAACCCTAAAAATCATTCAAATTCTAGTCGAAATCTCATCACAGTCACAAATAATGTCAAAAAGGGACAAAAAAAAAATTAGGTAAATTAGAAGCTTTTTGATGTATCTTTTTTTTACTTTTGAGACAGAATGAGAACGTTCTTTAAAATACGGGAATTGCCTCTCCTCTTATTCTTTCGAGTGTACCATAAATGATAAGTACAATGATGTACTTATCATTTATGGTAATTATGACATTAGCCTACCTTTTTCCAAGTGCGTTGGGGTCGGCTTCCAGTCTTACCGGATGCAGCTGAATACCAGTATTTTACATGGAGCGACTGCCTATATCTGACCTTTCTTAACACAGTAACTGGGTAATACGATCCGCTTGAGACTGCGAACTGGGTTACAAAAGAAATATAAAAAATATTTTCTTCTTTCTTTTATGTATCTACTGTTACACGATACCCCGAATAACCCTTGGTAAGACTGGTTGTCAGACTTTCGGGCTTTTGACGACCCGCGACCCGTAGCGACTGTCAACGATCCACGAATGACAGCCGGGCCCATACGGCTTAACGTGCTTTCACGGAGTGGTCGTATCTAAAGATGGCCACCCATCCACGGACCAACCGCGGCAAGCGTAGCTATCCCAATCTATTTGGGGTCGGCGCAACATGTCTTTTTTTCCATACTTCTCTATTAGTCGTCATCTCGGTAGTCACCCCCTTTTTAGCCATGTATCTTGCACACAATAGCCATCGACATTCATACTCAAAACTTTCCTCACGACATTTTCCTCACTCCTCCGCATCACATGCCAATACCATGACAACCGGTTTCCGCAGAAATTTTCAGTCACCAGTGCCACTTTCAAACCTGATTGATCAACTTATGCGGCTGTTATTACTTAGCCACAAGCCCCTTCGTAGCCATAGATTCCTACCATAAATTATGATACCTAGGTAAAAATACATTCTACCATCACACGCCAGACTGAACAGTTCAGCTCATCTTGTATAAATAAACGTTTCATTAATCAACGTTTTTCTCATTCTCTTGACGTTCCAAAACACTTCAACGTCAGAGTAAACTTTAAAATATATAGAATAATGTTTTTATTACTAACTAGCTGACCCGATAGACGTTATCCTATCCAAATTTCAAGAATTGATACAAATTTCCCATACAAAATGAACTCTCAGTTCTCCAGAATTTGCGAATTATCCCGGCAATTTTTCTCTTCATAAGAACCACAGTCTGTTCTGTGTTAAGAAACTTCCTCGGACTTTTGAAAACACAAAATTGCCGAATTGGTCCAGCCGTTCTCGAGTTTTACGTTTATCAACACATTGACCCATTCATTTTTAGGGTTCTGCAGTCAACAAGGAACCCTTATAGTTTAAAAAATATTTTTGGGTACCTTATAGTTGGGATGTTTTTTTTTCTCGTCTACCCCATGGTAAGGGGTGTTGTTGGACAGGCCTTCCAAAAATATTGCGGGGGTATGTCAAAACAATTTTTCGATTTAGGGATCCATTTCTGAAATATTAAGCTTTCAAGTGCTAATTTTTGTTAGAGTCAAGTGTCCCCCCCCCCCCCCCTGTCAGCTAAACGGTTAGTTTTGGATGGGTGAAAAAATTCACGGTAGTAGTATATAACGAAGATAAATGGAAAACTATCACAGCTAAGTAAGCTTTTCAAGTTTACGAGTAATAGTCAACCAACTTACATTTGCAGTCGGAATGTATGGGAGACAAAGTTTTTCAACTAGTGTTAAGTTTGTTCTTGGGATAAATGCATCCCAACTACGGAACCCTTTATTGTGCGTGGTCCGACACGCACTTGGCCGGTTTTTATTTATTTAGATATGTAGGTATACTACTCGTTTGAACTAAATATAGGCATTTGCTACACTAATACTTAAAAAATGAGTAAAAGTGAGTACTAAAAGTGAAGAAAATAAGGTGTACTAGGTACTTCAAAAGTTAGGCCTACCTCGATTTTACTATACTGCGTTCGCAATTTAGTTTCCAAACATGTAAACAATTTTAATACGCACACATAAAGTTTAGTTTGCGCCACAACTTCAAACATGACTTTTTCAATAGTCATTCTGAAATCAATTTAATTCATACTACCATTAAGTAAGGTGTTAAAAAATTAACTTTTCAATACACTTCCTCGAAAACTGGTTCATATCGCACTACGATTAGGTTCACAATACAATATATTTCACACACGTGCGATTTTTCATTTTCCAACACGTGTGCGGGAATAAAAATTGCCACCTTATCCAACTACTACTTACTTACTTAGTCCAAATTGGTCACACCGTCTCTATTCGGAGGTGAATATTTTTTTTTCAATCTCGGCAAAGAGTCGTCTTTACGGCGTTAATATTTTTTGAATATTTAAATAATGTTTATAAATAGAATATCATCAAAAACCATGATTATTACAATAAAAAAAACGTTTATGAACAAATTAACATTTATTTGTGTTTTAAACTCAAAAAGATTTGAATATTCTATTTTTACCTGACTACGGCAAAGCCAAAAGGAAGGGTTATGATTTTAGCAGTCTATGTATGTAATGTATAATATATGTATTTACGTGTGTTCCACCGTAGCGCCTAAATTACTGAACCGATTTTAATTAATGAGGTATCAATAGATTCGTAATAATGGTCCGGGTGACATACGCTATATAGATTCTCCCTAAATTTAATATGGTGGACTTTACACGTAAATTTCTGACCACGAAAAAAATTAAATTGAGATAATAATGACATGTTTGGTATCAAAAGAAAGGTTTTGACGAGCACATTACAAATATGTATGTATGTCATATTGTATAAATAAATAAATATGTTTAAATTGTTAAAAATAAGTAAAAGTGGAGGTAAATAATATTAATTTAATTGGTTACAGACCGACCGCGACGAGCGTGATTTTTCAGTAGTCGGGTTTTAGTTTTTGAACTTACTTTTTATTCATATTAGGCTGTTTATCGGCTTTATTCCTTTGCTTCTCCTTCAACCTAGAGAAAACAAAGCGCGGAAAAAAAGAAAATTTAAATCATAGTTTCCTAATAATTCATGACAAAAATATTTGTCGTTATTTTATTTTATTTCTTCTAAATTGTATTGAAAAACGTCGTTTGATACACGTGAATATTTGTTATTGCAGTTCTCGGCTCAAAAACAACCTCGCCTACGGCTCGGGTGTTAATTCCGCCTCGAATGCAATAACAAAAATTCTCCACTTGTATCAAAATGTACTATTATAAACTCTAAAAGGTGCTTTAGAACATCGAACAGAATAACTTTTACTAATGGGACCAACTTTGACATCGCCTGCTCCCTAAATTTTGATGATTTATGCGAACATTAAATGTGTGGAACAGCTGAATGGTCCCTTAGTACAAGTTGTTCATAATGATGAGTACAATGACCCCTTAAGAGGTTGTGCGTTATTTAAGTTACACCCTGGAAACGTTGATGGATGGATTGTGAGGAATTATATGAAAGAGAAGGGAGTGAATGATAGCGTGATGTTTGAAAGAGGAGAATGGAAGAAGAAAACGTGTTGCCACAGGTGTTGCGCCGACCCCAAGTAACATGGGACAATCTATATATATTTAAATAAAAATGAATGGCTAAATTGTTGCTAAATGCAAAACTCGAGAACGGCTGGACCAATTTGGCAGTTTTTTTTTTCTCAAGTATTCGTTGATTTCCGAGGAAGGTTTTTATGAAGAGAAAATTGGAAAAATTGCTTATAAAACTAAAAGTGCATATTGTATGGGAATTTTGTATGAATTATTGAAATTTGGACAGGTCTGTCGGGTTAGCTAGTTGATTAACAAATATCGAATAAATTAATAATAATGGTTGGTTGGTTGGTTAATTGCCATGGTGAAATACTTTTAGCAAGCCATTCATGAAGTCGTACAATATCATCATCTGCCTAGCCTTTTCCCAACTATGTTGGGGTCGGCTTCCAGTCTAATCGGATGCAGCTGAATACCAGTATTTTACATGGAGTGACTGATCTGACCTCCATAACCCAGTTACTGGGTAATATGATACCTCTTGGTAAGACTAGTTGTCAAACTTTCGGGCTTCTGACGACCCGTAATGACTGTCAAAGATTCGCGAATGACAGCCGGGATCAACAGCTTAACGTGCTTTCCAAAGCACGGAGGAGTCTCGGTATGTACCTAAAGATGGTCACCCATCCACCGACCAACCCTGGCAAGCGTAGCTTAACCTGATGGATCGACCCGTGCGGCTGTTATTACTTAGCCACAAGCTCTTCAAAACGAAAGAAGTCGTAGAATACTCGTATGTGATAGGTATACTACTGCTGATAATAGAACCACTTTTAGCTCAGCACTAACAAATAAAACGCAATTTTTCTTGCATCTAAATCGGCGCGGGCGTCGGTTCGTGTGCAACTCTCCTATAAATTATACTAGGAAGGCCAAGTGTTACATGTTTTGTCTGGTCTTCAAATGAAAAGCACCTGGATTGTTCTATCTTCGTTATCTTGTAATAATTGGGATTCTCAGAAGTTATGAAGTACGGATTCAGCTTTGATAGAAAAAACTTTTTTACAAAATATTAATAATAATATAAAAAATAATAATAATAAATAATATATTAATAATGGCAACACTAACGTCAACAAGTCACAACATTTTTTTTCATAATTATCTTAGTTTTATATATTTTAGACCCAGTTTTTCATTTTATCAGAAACCCCAAGTAAATGTAGAAGCCTATAGATCAAAATACAACCTAAAAATACTAAATCAACCTATTTAAAACATGATGTAATAATAAAATAATGCCGAATCGGAGGTGACATCATGTTGAAGACTAAGGATGAAAATATATACATGTTGACAAGATCAGCCGCACGAAGAGCACGCCCACCACCTCCGGACTCGTCGCTCAGCTCCGCCTCGCCGCCGCCGGTGCCCAGCCCCATTGTAAGCGCTGTGACGACACCGGCCGCGGTAGCTGCGTCGAGCTTGAACGACGAATATTTCTCCCCGCCCACGACGCCACCACCTGCTCGCCGACGGGGAGGACGCCGGCCGCCAGATAGCTTAGGACCTCGAGGACCACCGGCCTCTGAAAGGGTCCCAGCTCCCGGCGGAAGTGTGCAGCGCATGAGATGGACCCCATCCATTAATGAGAACGTCATGCGCTCATACTATGGGGCTACAGAGCGAGGAAACAATCTGACCGCGTACCGTGTTTGGATGCTCTCTCTTTTTCAGATCCTTGAGCCAGCTGTCAACGTTTCGGCACAACGACTGTCGGACCAGGTGCGGGTCATCCAGCGTAATCATATGTTGGATGACACTGTACTTGATAGCCTGCGAATTAAAATGCAGAGTAGCCATGTCATTGCCCCCCCACCGTCGCAGACTAATATAGTACCACCACAGTCTGACACAAACCAAGTTGACGAAGGAAGTGATGACAGGGCTACAAACGTAAGTACCCAGTGCAATGAAGAATTGAGGAGTGCTTTGGAAGGTGCGATTCAGGAATATCGATTCTTGTCTCCCGAACTTAGACCACGCTTACCTCGTTTGCCCATGCATAATAAAAATAGGGCGCTTGTGGCGGCTCTAGATTCGCAGTTGTCAAACTATTTTGATGACTGCGAAGACCTTACCGATACTCATTCGATTCTGTACTGTACGGCTGTAGCGGCATGTCGTGTAGCTCACGTCAAATTTGCTAATGATTCTAGAGCTACACGACCGAAACCAGCCGTACCAGCTTGGCAGTGCAGAATTGAGCGCCGCATTGGTGGGGCCAGAGCGCTCATCGGCAAAATAACCTGCTTCAGGGAGGGCAATACTCGCCCTAGAGTGATGCGCTTTGCGAGGCGGGCGTTCTTAGGGACTGATGTCAGCCCTCAGGACTATATGTCCCGTGTCACAGAGCGCATCGACTTCCTAAAGTAGAAAGTCTATTCATGGTCAAACCGTATTCGTAGGTATAAGGTATAAAGTAAGTAAGGGAAGTAAAAAAAGTATAAAGTATATAGGGATCTACTACGCTTTGGAATGGGCAACTAGCTTCATCTTTCTGACTGACCGACCCATTGACAATTCAAAAGTGCCTATAATTGGTTTATTTGAAATAAATGCTTTGAGTTTGAGTTTTGAGTTTGAGTTTAAGCGGCGAGTGGACCGATCCACTCAGAATCGCACCGTCCAGAGCGATGAAAGGTGGGTTTATAGGGGTTGGGAGCGACCGGACCAAGGTGTGACTGACACGCGCCTGAAGGATGATAATGCCATGTGTTCTTTCTGGCGCAGTATCTGGTCGGTGCCTGTCAGTCACACCGAAGGTGATTGGGCTCGGGAAGTCGAACGAGCCTGCGATCCAATACCGGAAATGGGGGCTATTACCATCTGTCCCCAAGATGTAGCTCGTGCAGTCCGCCCGTTACCTAACTGGAAGTCTCCAGGGTCGGACGGACTGCACACCTTCTGGATCAAATGGTTTCTTGGATCGCACGCTCGCTTGGCGGCTCAGTACCAGTCTGCTTTAGAGTCTGGTTCGCTACCCCAGTTCCTAATGATAGGAGTTACCCACCTGCTCCATAAATCAGGTAACACCGCGGAAACCAAAAATTATAGACTGATCACGTGTTCACTGACGGTCTATAAAGTTCTTACATCCATTTTGAGAGCTAAAATTAACGAACATATAGACACCAACTCCATCATGTCTGCCTCTCAAAATGGATGTAGGAATCGGTCCCGTGGTACTAAGGAGCTACTCCTCATTGATATGGCCATTAGCCAACAGGTTCGTCGTTCCCGAAAGGATCTGTCGTCATGTTGGATAGACTATAAGAAAGCCTATGACTCGGTGCCACATACATGGCTCATGAGGGTGCTGGAGTTGTATAAAGTAGATGCAACTCTGCGCACCTTCCTGATGTCGTGTATGGGGCAATGGAGGACGGTCCTTCGCTATCCAGGATGTCGAAATATCCAGAGGAACAGCGAGCCGATAAGGATCGAGCGAGGCATATTTCAGGGCGATAGTTTGAGTCCGCTTTGTTTCTGCTTAGCCTTGAATCGTCTAAGCACACTGCTGGAGGATTTAGGTCTAGGCTATCGGCTGCGGAGAGGTGGTCAGGTTATATCCTACCTCCTCTACATGGATGACCTAAAACTCTTTGCCCCCAACAATTTGCAACTGATGGAGCTACTGAAAGTAACTGAAACTTTCAGTAGCACCATCAGGATGGAATTTGGTGTAGACAAATGTGCGGTCATGCATGTAAAGCGAGGAGAGATTGTGGAATCCGTGGGAACCCAACTCTCGGATTCCATAAACCTTATAGCCCTCTCCGCATCCGAAGCCTTGTAAGTATTTGGGTATGTCGGAAGCGTTGGGTATCAATGTTACTGACATGAAGCAATCGTTGAAGGAGCGTTTCTTTGGCCGCCTGAAGAAAGTATTTAATAGTCTTCTATCAGGCGGAAACAAGATGCGCGCCTCAACGGTTGGGTCATGCCGGTTTTGATGTAGGTACTCAGAACTGGCGCAAACCTGTAGTGCTTGACACTAACGATCACAGGGAGGTATGGCAGAGTAAGGAGCTTCACGGACGCTTTTTCCGGGCCCTACATGAAGCCGATGTAGATTTGTTAGCGTCCGTAGCCTGGCTGCGTTGCGGTGACCTCTTTGGGGAAACCGAAGGTTTTTTCTGTGCAATTATGGACGAAGTTATGATGACGAATAACTACCGGAAATTTATTGTGAAAGACGGCACGGTTGACATCTGTCGGGCATGCCACCGTCCGGGAGAATCAATCCGACACATTATCTCCGGGTGTTCTCGTCTTGCTAACGAAGAGTACTTGCATAGACACAACCTTGTAGCCAGGATTATCCATCAGCAACTTGCACTGAAATATAACCTTGCGGAATCGGAAGTGCCCGACCCAGTTCTCGAAAATGGATATATCACATAGTACTGGGATCGATCCACCATCACTGACAGGACTATTGCTGCCAATAAGCCTGATATAGTGGTGGTGGATAAATAGAGCGGCGCGCAATGATTATTGACATAACGGTCCCACATGACGGGAACCTCGTGAAAGCCGAGAAAGATAAACAAATCAAATATCTTGACTTGGCTCGCGAAATTGTCGACATGTGGGATATGGACTCGGCAATCATTGTGCCGATAGTCGTATCAGCCATTGGCTTAATTGCCAAGAGCCTCGATCAACATCTAAGGAGGCTCTCGTTGGGCAGCTGGATTAAGGGCCTGATTCAGAGAGCGGTACTTCTGGACACGGCGCGCATTGTTAGGAGGTTCCTCTCTCTGGAGCCCTGACCGCCGGTAGCTTGGACCTTGTTCCCGATACCGGTGGGCTACTATGTTTTATATTTTTAAATGTTTTTTTTTTATTTCATGTTTTTGTAAAAAAATATTTAAAAATGTAAAATATATGTACATAAATGAAATAATAAATATAAATAATAATATTTAGGTATTTCACGCAGATAAAGGCACACAATATATGAATACATAAAAAAAAACTTAGTTACAAGCTTTCTTCTACGAATATCGTACGTTTGTGACATTCCCGGCTTTCTTCTGCGAATTTCGTAGCTATGATCTACACACGTTTTACAATACTAACAAAACAATAAAATAAGGATGGCCTTGAACCTAACCTATCTGGTTACCTACGTTGTAAAGGCTCTTGAACAGGCGCGACATGCGATTCGAATCGCACGCGACAGAAAGGCACCGCGTGTCACGCGACAAGCGCTATGGGATGATGGTAGATAGATAGATAGAATACTACTACTCAATTATGCACACCATAAAAATGACTACGTATTTTAAATTATTTATTATTTTACGTTTATTTAAAGGTATATTTATATACGATATAATTATGTTTATGTAAGTTTTTCCTTATGATCCAATGGTGTATCATGCGACACTCAACGGGTTTCGTAAAAAAAGAGGACCAATTTTATGTAGGTACTCATAGTTATATTAAATCTTTAAAGGTATTATAATAAGTTAACAACTGGTCCTAATACTCTTCAGTACTTATCATACTGTTCGTGCCCGGCGTCGCCCGGGTGAATTTCATGTCTCTATCTCCACTGGTTTAGGTTTCATACAAAAATACCATCCAAATTTCGGACTTTTTCGGTGAATTTTCCAAAAAAATCTGTCATAAAAACTCTGTCCCTACAATTAAAACACAGCAAAAAAGAATTAGCCAAATAAATGCAACCGTTCTGAAGTGATGCGGTTACATACATTTGGCAATTGACTTTTATTTATACCTTTATAATATAGATTACATAATATGCAGTATGTATCAGAAAGATATGGTCATTGTTAACGCCATTACTTTCTTTATTTTATATTTCATGCCTAATTACTGGCAACTCTAATTAATTAGTATCTGTGTAACATAAAGTTCCTTCCGCTTTCCTTCTCCCTTCCACAACCCTTATAATGCCTAAGTGAGAGCGAGAAGGAAGATCCGCAATGGCGCGCATACGCTGCCGCCAAGAAGATCCGTCAGTTCTCAATCAACATCGACGCCTGTTGGGTAAAATTAATCCCAAGTCGAAAAAGGACTCATATTTTCACCGCGAAGAACGAAGATTGCTATTGAACAGTGCAAGTGCGTGTATGTGTGTTGTGGAAAGTGCAGATTCTCGTCCGTACGTGATATCCTGGACGCGCCAGCCACGTGGCTAAGGAAACCCTTCTCGTCGTGTCGCCATAGCTCACCAGGCAGGTACCATCATCATTTTCCCACACCACCAAAACACCTACTTGTGTCACCGAACCGCCCCTCATACAGTCCACTAAGAAAATTTCGATTTTCACCCCAAGGCTTTAGGCCGCCGCAACATTTTTTGGTCCTTCGAGACGGATATCCGACATTTTTTGGTCCTACGATCACGGATATCCAACATTTTTTGGTCCTACGATCACAGATATCCAACAGTTTGGTCCCATGATCACGGATACCTATTTTTCTTTATCCTCTTGATAACGGATATCAATATTATATCCGTATATCATCATCCCGCAACTATATTTCATTTCAATCTTCGTTCCTTATACTCTTATACTAAACCGCTTTCATTTATTCATTTATTACAGTACCTACTTGTCATTGCGTACATTCACAGGTATTTCGCATCCCGCTCAACTTAATATTTTAATATACGTAGGTAGAAGCAAAATCTACCGCTCGCTCGCTTCGCTATCGTTCGGTACTATATTCGTAGGTACCTACCAATCCCGCACCGCGCGCAACTCGTTGAAGTTTGTGATTTATTTTAGCTATTATAAAAACCTACAAAAATATCGAAAATGCCTAAGAAAGTGACCATTGATTCGGATGATCAGATAGAATCCGCGATTCAAATAGCACTGTCATGTCGTAATATGATTTTTGCCCGCATGCAAATCATTTACGATTTAATGGAAAAAATGAAGTCCGGTATGGAACCGGTAGAGAAGTTCTTGTGTGCGTGTGTCAATGTTGATGCGTTGCGCACCGAGTTCCTCGAGGCATTTAATAAATATAACTCGCTTCTTCTAAGACAAGACCCGGAAAATAATATTGATGATCAGTCGTGGATTAGTTTTGAGGAATTATATTGCTGCGTTAAATATAATTATTCAAATTACTCAAAATCATCAGCCACATCGGCTCCTACTTCTAGTGGTAGTGGTGTCAATAAGCAAACAGTTCGCTTGCCTCCCATTGAAATTATGTCATTCGATGGCGATATTCGTAACTGGCCCCTGTTCTATGCTAATTTTAAAAGCACGGTACACGAAAATAATACATTGACTGATTCGGAGAAATTATATTATTTGATGGGGAAATTGAAGGATAAGGCTCAAACCGCGTTCTCAGGAGTTTGCCCTAATGGCGATAACTACCAATTAATTTTTAATTCACTCATAAACAAATACGAAGACAAACGTATGTTGGCTTCTAGTTACCTTAATCGGATGTTTGAACATAAATCTTTTAATACCGCATCTATTCAAAATTTCGAATCCTTTTCTGATAATTTTGTTTCCGCCGCAAACGCATTAAAAAACCTTAAAATAAATGATTTATCAGATTTGATTTTTTTCCATGTCGCTATAAAAAAGGTTGATTCTGAAACCGCTCGATTTTTTTAAATGAACTCAAAAGACGAAATTCCTAAATTCGACAATTTAGTACAGTTCATTAAAAATCAATCTCGCATTTTACAAAATACTAAAGCTATAAACAGCTTGAGTTTCACTCAGTCTAACAACAATCCTGTAAATAAAAAAACGTCCAAAACTCCGCAACCGCAATCTTACACTGTAATTGATAAATTCGCAAAATGTTTGTGTGATAGCTTTGTTCATAAACATTTATTTAAATGTCCTGCCTTTTCTAAAATGACACCAAGTGATCGTTTCAAATCGGTGAAGCAAAACGATGCATGTACTAACTGTTTAAGTATTAAACATAAGGCCAGAGTCTGTCAGTCTGAATCTAGATGTAAATCTTGTAAAAATAAACATCATACGCTTTTACACTTTAATCGCGAATCGCACGCGACTGTATTATCGAACGGTGTTGATGATATCGCACGTACACAATCGGGTTCAAACTCCACGGCTTCGAGCGAGCAAGATGCTCACGCCGCCGCCGCGCCGCTCGCCGCCACCGCTCAGAGCGCCCCGCAATGTAATGCATCCATTGCTGCGTCGATCTTTTACGACTCGAACTCCCGCGTATCAAAGCCGCAATGTAATACGAATACTACTATTTTGTTGTCAACCGCTACTGTAATAGTTCGAGATTCATTTGGTAAGGAGCATTTTATTCGCTGTCTATTAGACAGTGGCTCACAAATTAATTTTATTACCGCAGAATGTTGCAAACGATTAGGTTTGACTAGACATTCATCTGATACGCCTTCCGTTAAGGGTATCGGTGGTACGGAAAAATCCGTTAAGGGTTCCGTACAATTCGCTTTCTTTTCCCGTTTTAATCCGAACGTTACTTTTAACGTTAATTCGCTAGTTGTCGATGCAATCACCGATAATCTACCTACCGCTCCCGTAGATACTTCCGCCTTGCCTTACTTAAAAGGTTTACCGCTCGCCGACGAATCGTTCGGCAAACCCGGTCGCATCGATGTGTTGATCGGGGCTTCGCTTTTCCCGCATCTTATGCTGCCCCGCGTAGTTAGCAGCAACTCCTCCGCGCCGCCCGCCATGCAGACGGTACTCGGTTACGTCATCATGGGCACTGTGCCCGCGCTACCTGTACGTCGTAATAAGCCTCCACAGTCTTGTTACTCACATATTTCGCAACCATCCGACAAAGACTCGTTAGAATCGGCGTTGAAAAAATTCTGGCAGGTCGATGAAGCGCCCGTCACTCTTTCGACGAGCAAATCGCTCGACGAACTTGAGTGCGAGTACTTTTATAATTCGACCACGGAACGCGATGGGGACACAGGTAGATACTCTGTAGCCCTACCGTTTCGCAGCGATGTGTTCTCATTGGGGAACTCACTCGATATCGCGAAAAAACGTTTTTTCTGCCTAGAAAAGAAATTAGAATCCGCACCCGAGTTACGTACTGCGTATGATGACGTCATTCGCGAATATATTGATAAAGGATATTTATCTCCTGCTCCGCTCGATAGTTCAGACAGTAGTTGTCCTGACTATGTAATTCCGCATCACGCAGTTGTACGTTTAGATAAGACAACAACAAAACTACGCTCCGTGTTAGACGCTAGTGCTAAAACGAGTACTGGATTATCTCTCAACGATATTTTACACAGTGGCCCGAATTTACAGGGAGACTTGTTTACTATAATTCTGAATTTTCGATTGTTCGCATTCGCGCTCTCGGCTGATTGCCGACAAATGTTCTTACAGATTGAAGTAAGAGAAAGCGATCGTCGCTTTCAACGCATCTTATATCGTTTTAGTCCAAACGATCCTCTGGTTCTATGTCAGTTTAACCGTATCTGTTTTGGTCTCAAGTCAAGTCCCTACCATGCGATCCGCACAGTACAACAGTTGGTTCAAGACGATGGTCATCACTTCCCGCGCGCCAGCGCTATCATCGCGGATTCGCTGTATATGGATGACGTAGTCTACAGCGTAAGCTCCGAATCACGTGCAGTCCAGGTTCTCGGCTTGCGCTGGTGTAGGTCAAATGATTGTTTTGAATTTCTTATTTCCGCACCGCCAGACACGTGTACTAAACGTGCTATACTGTCGGCCGTAGCTAGACTGTGGGACATCATGGGGCTTGTCGCGCCTGTAGTTCTCTATGCTAAACTACTTATCAAAGAATTGTGGTTACTGAAGCTCGATTGGGATGACACTCCCCCGCGTCACATCATAAATATTTGGCAAACTTTTCGCTCTGCCCTGCCGCTTTTAAATGATTTTAAAATCCCGCGCCATTTAGGTATTTTTGAAAATTGTATTCTTCGCCTCATTGGATTTTCCGACGCCAGTGAAAGCGCCTACGGCGCTGTCATCTATGCGCATGTCACTCGCAACGATGACGTAGTCGTTCAGCTGGTTTGTGCCAAGTCGAAGGTATCGCCGGTTAAACCATTGACTATTGCTCGACTGGAGCTCTGTGGTGCCGAACTCCTCGCTAAACTTCTTCGCCGTGTTCATGACACTTATAATCCGCGTTATAATGTTACCGCTATTTACGCATTCACCGATTCAAAGGTGACTCTTTGCTGGATAAATTCTTCTCCGCATCGTTGGCACACGTTTGTGGCCAATCGTGTCGTTCGCATCGTAGACAACGTCCCCGCGGAACATTTCTACCACGTAGCTGGTACTGAAAACCCAGCGGACTGTTTGTCACGTGGTTTAACACCTGACAAATTCATTGAGCACCCATTATGGTTGCACGGACCCGCTTGGGCTAAGCGCGACCCTTCCGAATGGCCCATACATAAGGTTACAGACTTGAATTCGGAACCCATTCCGGAAGAAAAGGTCCACGCGCATCCCATAGTCGCGGATTCAAGTTCGGAAAATTCGCTTCTACTCGCACTCGCAGAACGTACGTCGTCGTGGACTAAGCTGCTGCGTATTGTTGTTTTCATATACCGCTTCATGAAAAACCTCCCGCGTCGGACTGACGCCGTTACCGCTAGCGACCTCGAGTTCGCTGAAACCATTTTGTTGCGTCATGTTCAAAGAAAACACTTCATGGATGATTATTCCGAGTTAAAAAATAATAAAATTTGTTCACCCGCTCTTATTAAACTCAAGCCATTTGTAGATGGTGATGATTTAATCCGCGTTGGGGGTCGATTAACTCATTCGGCTGAGGCCTATAATAGTACTAAACACCCGGTAGTGTTACCCCGACATGATCGCATAGTTGAAATCCTCGTAGACTATTATCATATAAAATATTTACATGCAGGTCCAGAACTCACTATGTCGTTATTGCGCCATAACTATTGGATTTTGTCCGCTAGACGCATTATTCGTCATAGAATCCACAAGTGTAACGCATGTCACAGGTGGAGACCGCGACCTCATGGTCCGCCGATTATGGGCGATCTCCCTAAATCTAGAGTAAATGTTGCAACCAAAGCTTTTTCTCATACAGGGTGTGATTACGCTGGCCCTATACAGTATGTGCCCGTACGCACTCGAGGTGCGAAGAGTCGCAAGGGTTATTTATGTATATTTACCTGTATGACTACTCGCGCTGTTCATATTGAATTAGCTACAGATCTTACGACTGCGTCGTTCATAGCCGCGTTGAAACGGTTTTTATCCCGCCGTGGACCGGTACAATGCTTGTATTCGGACAACGCGACCAATTTTCGAGGAGCTAATTCGTTTTTACGCGACTTGTATACTTTCATAAATAAAGAATACCGCCCGCGCTTTGAAGAGGAGCTCGCTGAGCATCGCATTAATTGGCACTTTATTCCGCCCGCGTCACCGCACTTTGGTGGATGTTGGGAGTCCATGGTGAAGGCCGTGAAGACTCACCTTTTCAAGACAATAGGTCAACAACTTCTATCTTATGAAGAATTAGTTACAATTCTCTCTCAAATAGAGTGCCTGTTGAACTCCAGACCTCTTACTGTTCTTAGCGCTGATCCGGAAGAGCCTAAAGCTCTTACCCCTTCGCATTTTTTACATACTGTACCGCTTAACTCATTGCCCGCCGCGGAAGTAGGTTTACTGTCTGATCACCTGCTTCAAAGACAGACACTCTCTTATGGATAAATTAGTCCAGTCGTACTGGAAAAGATGGCGAAGCGAGTATCTTCATAGTTTACAATCACGCTTAAAATGGAATAAACCTGATGGAGACATGATTAAGGAAGGCACTGTAGTAGTGATAGTTAATGATAAGGCGCCTCCTCTATCCTGGCCTCTAGGTGTTATTGAGAAGTTGCATACGTCTATAGACGGTAGCACGCGAGTCGTTTCAGTACGCACTTCTAATGGGATTCTTGTGCGACCTGTGGTCCGCTTATGCCCCATTCCTACTCAGTAATATCTTATTCAGTCCATTCCCTCTTTAGTTAGATTTAAGTGTAATTTCACTGTATATATTATTATATTATTCTCTTTAAAGGTGACCCTTTAAGGCCGCGAGGAATGTTAACGCCATTACTTTCTTTATTTTATATTTCATGCCTAATTACTGGCAACTCTAATTAATTAGTATCTGTGTAACATAAAGTTCCTTCCGCTTTCCTTCTCCCTTCCACAACCCTTATAATGCCTAAGTGAGAGCGAGAAGGAAGATCCGCAATGGCGCGCATACGCTGCCGCCAAGAAGATCCGTCAGTTCTCAATCAACATCGACGCCTGTTGGGTAAAATTAATCCCAAGTCGAAAAAGGACTCATATTTTCACCGCGAAGAACGAAGATTGCTATTGAACAGTGCAAGTGCGTGTATGTGTGTTGTGGAAAGTGCAGATTCTCGTCCGTACGTGATATCCTGGACGCGCCAGCCACGTGGCTAAGGAAACCCTTCTCGTCGTGTCGCCATAGCTCACCAGGCAGGTACCATCATCATTTTCCCACACCACCAAAACACCTACTTGTGTCACCGAACCGCCCCTCATACATGGACTGTATGAGGGGCGGTTCTAAGAAAATTTCGATTTTCACCCCAAGGCTTTAGGCCGCCGCAACAGTCATATTAAAGTATAGGTGCAGACCATAAAACGAAACAACTTTTTTCATGGAACCAAAATCGTAGTCGCGAAAAAATAATGAGTCGTCCCATACATTTGGGTCTACAGTCTGATTTTTAATTCGACGGAATTCTGACATTTCAGAAGTGTTGCCAATAATAAAGTGGTTAGGACCGTAAAAACGGAACGCACTTAAGCGAAATTAAAAAAAAAAACTTTAAAAATTGATTGATAATTTTAAAATGGTAATCAGATTTTTTATTATCAAATTATTGAAGTTACAATAATTAGTAAGGTAATTATTTTTCTTTCACAGGAATCCCTGTCTACTAATCCATAGGTTAGAAACCTTTTTTATTTAGGAATACCTTTTTGTTTGTAAAATCTTCGTTTCTTGTAACTAAAGTCAGACAACGATGATGATATTAGTGATAATGATACATAAATAAATATTTTAATTTAAATAATATGTTCTTTTACTCTTTTTTCCATTTAGCCATATTCAATTAATATTTTAGTTAGTGTGCATTGAATGCACAGAACAAACACTATTTACATTGTCATATAGTTAACTTGATCTAATCCTCTTTCATAATTTTTGTTATTTTTTAGCCAAAAAATTCTAGTCATAAAATAACTTATAAAAAGGACAAGACAGAAAAGGTTTATGTTATCTGAAGTGTCAAAAAATAGTAGCTGTCAGAATTCCGTCGAATTAAAAATCAGACTGTAGTTAGTAACCTATTGAAGTTTTGTATGGGACATTAAATAATTTTTACTAATAAAATTCGTGGCGTCGACATTGTATTGAGCGCACGCACACTAAGTTACAGCGTGTCACCTATGGACATAATATATTAGTGTAGAGCCCGACCTAAGAATTAATGACACCACGATTTGACAGTTGTCAAATGTCAAAAAAAAAGTTGATTATTCGGGTGTAAGGTTCATTCCGAACCACTTTTTTTTTCGAACTACTTTCAGACGGGCCCGTATCTTTGTTGACACCCTGACACGGATGCCTTCAAAGCCATCAGTAGTGCTATTCTGTAAACATCTCACCGTGATAATTTAGGTGAAGTGAGCTGTCATTCCACCTGATGCTAGGGGTTGACACTATTGACAGCTCACTTTAAATCACTTCACCTATGTTTTCACGGTGAGATATTTACAGAATAGCACTACTGTTTCTACTATACGTCATTTGTGTCGTAGTGCAAGTAACCGGTAACACACTTGGAGTATGGAAAAGGTTGACAATGCCACCCCTATAGTCCGGCCGTCGAGAGAATAAGTTGCTGACATCGGACAGTTGGACAATATTGCTAGTAGTAACGTAGACGGCCGTTGCTACGACGGCGGTTGTTGACGCGTCGAGTGTCTGACGGCCTACCTACCTACCTACCAACCTACCAACCTACCAACCCACCTACCAACCTACCAACCCCCCACCACCGCACCTACCAACCACCGCGCGCGCACGCGTGCGTACCTAGCAACGGCCGTCGGCGTCGTCGAGGCGTCTCCGTGCTCTGTGTACCGATCCACGTAATAATATACCTATTTTTTCGCTGACCACGACCGTGAATACCACGATATTTCTTCGCTTCGATAAAATAACAGTTGAATAAAGTATTTCTGAATGCATACAGATTCCAACAACTGATAGAAATAATTATCATTCTGTTCTGTTTAGTCTAAATAGAAACGTCAGAAAGTAAATCTTTGTGTCTATATATTGTAGAATACACATTAAAAAAATAGACTTGTTTCTGGTGAGTGTATACCGGGTGTTAGGTTAAACATTGAACATAATTTATAGGTACTCATGAAAATGAACATCTTTTACTCGGGACCAGCCCTGAAATGCCTCAGAAAGCAGCCAGCAAGCATGTGAAACCGTTGGTCCCGTCTGTCATTCGTGGATCTTTGACAGTCGCCACGGGTCATCAGAAGCCCGAAAGTCTGACGACCAGTCTTACCAAAGGGTATCGTATTACCCCGTAACTGGGTTGTGGAGGTCAGATAGGCAGTCGCTCTATGTAAAATACTGGTATTCAGCTGCATCCGGATAGACTGGAAGCCGACCCCAACATAGTTGGGAAAAGGCTAGGCAGATGATGACCAGCCCTGAAGATGAAAGCTGTTCCTGAACGGGATGTAATGTTTTCAAGGTTCATGTTTGTTTGTGATTTTCTTTATTCCACCATGATTTCGATGTATGGGGGGGGAGGGGGGGGGGGGGGCAGTTAGAATCCTTACATCGTCCCGAGTGACACTGCCTATATATTTTTTTAAATTAATATGGCGGCAGTATGACTCTATTTTCAAATGTGAAAAAAATCTTCAATTACAATATGGGCTGTGATATGGGTATCAAATGGAAGGCCTTGATGAGCACATTCCAAAAAAAGCTATATTATTTATTAGCATAAATTTTACTAACCTAGTTATAAACAAGCATTTGATCTTTGGTTGCAAACGATTTAATCAGACTTTAATAAGACTGTGAATGTCTGAATTGCCACTAAAATCTGTAAAATATTTAAAAAACACAACTGCCATGCCAAAAAATGAACTAAAAAGAAAAAAAAAAATCAAGTTCCCTGACTAAACAGATAAATAAAATTGTCATTGCTGTCGGGGGACCGTTCTGTGGAACACTTAAATTTATGAGGTCCTCCGACAGCAATAACAATTTTATTTATCTGTGTAGTCAGGGAAAACAATTTGTTTTTTTTTTTTAATTTTTAGTTTATTTTTTAGCATGGCAGTTGTGTCTAAAATCCTTAAAAGTCGGTTATCGTCGTCGCCTTAACAACACAAAATTGCCTAATAAATGGTTTAATTCAAATAAATACGTTTGAGTTTATAGATCTTTCTCTTTATGCCCCTCCAAAAATATCGTACATAATCTACAGTCCCTTTCTAAAACGATATCATTTGTTGCAGGCAGATGACCCAGAGCCTCCGGACTTACCCCACCGGTATGCACCGGTACAGCATGCAGGTCTGCCCCGGAAGCTGGAGGTCTTCCCTCTACCGTTGGAAAACTCAGACCATGAACTAAAGTTCAACGTGTCATGGATACCTTCTATGGGTAAGGCTTTTTGTTTTAAACTGAAAAAGTTCTGGCTAAAACCACTTGAGCTGGTACTCCAAAACAGGAAATATCCTCCTGTTTTTGGGTTCCAGGCCCAAAGAGTGTCGACGGGACCTGATTACCTAAGCCTGTGCCGTCTGTCACACATAATATTTGATTACTGTAATAGGAAATCTGTTTATACACGGTGTACCAGACCAGTGTGGTCAAATTTAAGGGCGATTACGATGTTGGTCCCTTGGAAGAAGTTGTTCAGTTTGATGTTCTGTACACCCTTAAATTTGACCACACCTTTGTGGTACACCATGTATACGCGTTACTATGACCTCAGCCATCGCGTATGAAAGTAAAGTGAGGTACATCAAAGTATAATTGTGGTACACTCGTAGTGCACGAATCCTACTCGCACGTGGCTGGTATGCTCTTTGCACCACAATTTCCTTTAGAGGTTTAACGAGTATTTTATTTTAGTCACATTTAAAATTGAAAATCCTCAAATCTCCTTTGTTTAAATCGCAGTCACCAATTTCCTTTTCAAGATCTTCATCAGATTGTCATTTCCTTTCAATTGACCAGACGGTCAGACTTGAGGTATGGTTCATGTCCGTTGAACCTCCTAATGTCATAATATTGTGGTTCAAGAGTATTGGCTACTATTTATCGGTCGTTGTTCTGTCTACGACACAACTTAGACATAGTATAGATTTGAAAATTTGCATTAATTAATTTCAATTTTACGGATGTATTTGGCTATAAGACTTTACAAGTTATTGCGTTTGCGTAGAGATCATTTTCGCCTAAAGCAGTATTAAAGATTGGTGATTTTGAAGGCGCACTCAGTTCGGATGGTGATCGGTTTTACGAATTTTGCCGATGCTACATCTAAGTTGTGTCGTACTGTACGAAAGTTATTGGGTTGTGTTGTATATGTGTAGCTACTTACATACGGTGGCTGCGCCCACCGTCATTAGTGAATAAACGTCAGTGCGTAATCAACCGCTAAGTGTTTCACTTGTTCCCTGTGTCACATACTTAACAGTGGCGACGAAGTACCCTCGCGATAAAAAAAAAAAAAAGAAAAAAGTGCAGTATTATGGCTCTTTTTGGGTTATTAACCAGTTTTAACCATGAATCACAAGCGTGGCAAGAGTACAAGGGACGATTGACTCAATGGTTCATCGCCAACGACATCAGCGGGGCCAACGATACCGCTGGCGTCAAGCGGCGGGCGGTCTTGTTGAGCGCACTCAGCGAGCATACATACAAGCTTGCAGCGGATCTAGCGCTGCCTAAGGATCTCCAGGCGGTACCATTTGAAGACATACTGCAACTGTTGGATAACCATTTCACGCCACAAAAATGTGGGTTTGCCGAAAGGTATAAATTTTATACAGCGGGGCAAGTTGAAGGTGAAAGCTACCCTCAATGGGCAGCGAGGTTGCGCGGGTTGACTGCTCATTGCGGATTCCTAAACGTGGAGGAAGCATTAAGAGACCGTTTTGTAATGGGAATGCTGCCGGGAGCGGAGCGAGAGAAATTATTCGCTCAGGACCTGAAGACTTTAACGCTGGCAAAGGCCGTGGAACGGGCAGAGGGGGTGCGGTGTGCGCGCCTGGCGGCAGCAGCTACGACGGCGGCTGTGGCGGCACCCGCGCCCACCGATCAGCTCTTCAAGATCGCGTCGAAAAACGGTGGCGGTGATAAAGTGTCGTGCTCAGTTTGTGGTTTCAAAAATCATACTTCAGTGCAGTGTCGGTTTGCAAATTATAAATGCAAGAAATGTAATACAAAGGGCCATTTGCGGCGTATGTGTAAAAAAATAAACTTTGTAGCAAATGAGGGTGTTGATGATAACGGCGATGACGGTGAGTTTTACAATATTTGTTCAAATGACGGAGAACCAATGACCGAAATAGTAAATGTCCGAGGAGTGCAAATGAAGTTTCAGATCGATAGTGGTTCAGCTGTTACTGCGATTTCCGAAAAAACCTATTTAAAACTTTTTAAGGATGTACCATTGTCCAAGACTAATAAACGTTTATTTACATATACTGGAAATAAGATCGAGTGCATAGGAGTCGTACGGTTGCCATTCACTTACACAGGCAATATACATACATTAGATGTATACATAATTCGCGACGGTGGACCTCCACTCTTAGGTAGGGATTTTATATCGAAATATAAATTAACAATGCTGCCAGTAAATTATTGTGATTATTCAACAAATATTAGTAAACAGTTACAAAGTAAGTATCCCAGTGTTTTTTCGGATGAGCTTGGGGCATTCAACAAATGTAAAATTAAATTACATTTGATGAAAGATGCCAAACCAATTTTTTTCAAACCACGGCCGATAGCATTTGCCTTACGTGATAAAATAGATACGGAGATAGACCGTTTGGTAAGCGCCGGTGTATTAAAACCGGTTGCTTACTCAGAGTATGCGTCACCCGTAGTGCCGGTGTTAAAGCGCGACGGCTCGATTCGCTTGTGTGCTGATTACTCGGTTACAATAAATAAACAGCTGTTAGTTAATCAATATCCTTTGCCGACTGCGCACGAATTGTTTACAAAGTTGCACGGGGGACAACATTTCAGCAAGCTGGACTTGTCTCAAGCATATGCCCAGTGTATTTTGGATGAAGAGTCACAAAAAATAACTTGCATTAACACTCATAAAGGTTTGTTTATGTACACTCGTTTGGTGTTCGGCCTCGCTTGCGCACCAGCTATATTTCAGCGAATTATGGAAGGCGTGTTGTCGGGCATGGATGGAGTGTTGTGCATGTTGGATGATGTGTTAGTTACGGGAGAGACCAGAGAGGTACACATAAATAGATTACACGAAGTATTGCGACGGTTGCAGGACGCTGGCCTTACACTACAGAAATCCAAGTGTGTTTTTTTTAAGGAGGAAGTAGAATATTTAGGATATATTATAAATAAACACGGGTTGAAAAAGTCGCCGCAAAAAGTTTCAGCCATTTCAAAGGCCCCAGTTCCGAAAAATGTTGGCAACTTGCAATCTTTTCTGGGTCTAGTCAATTATTATCGAAATTTTGTGCCTAACGCGTCATCAATTCTTAGCCCTTTTTATAGTTTGCTGCAAAAAAATTGTAAATGGCATTGGGATTCGAAACACGAAAACGCATTTAATACAATTAAAAAGATTCTTGTATCGGATCAGGTACTGGCGCATTTTGATACTACCAGGGAAGTTATCTTGACAGTTGACGCGTCTCCGAGCGGACTCGGCGCTGTGTTGTCGCAGGTAGATGTTAACGGAGCGGAGCGCCCGGTGTCATACGCTTCACGTACGTTAAACGCGGCTGAACGCGGGTATTCCCAGATACAAAAGGAGGCAACAGCTATCATATTCGGTGTACGCCGATTTCACCAATATCTGTACGGTAGATCTGTTCCATTTATACTCCGAACTGATCACAAACCGCTCATTACTATCTTTGGGCCCCATCGCGGTATACCTGAGGTGTCCGCTAATAGGCTGCAGCGGTATGCAATATTTTTAAGTGGTTATAACTTCAGAATAGAATACATCCGTAGTGTTGATAATTGTGCCGATTACTTATCTCGCGCCAGTTTAAGCGATGACACAGAGGGCCGCACTGTGAGCGGATTATCAGAAATGGAAGATAGGGCTACTTATGTCAATTTTGTAGTCGACGCTAGTTTGCCTATTACACGAAATACGTTACTTGAAGAAACTCAAAAGGATATAAAGTTGGCTAAAGTGGCAAAATATATTTTAAATGGTTGGCCTAGGAAAATTAACGATCATAGTATTTCCCCTTATTTTTTATGTAAAACTCAGCTATCCGTAGAGAATGGTATAGTCATGCGTGGCCACAAAGTGGTCATTCCAGAAGTTCTGCAGAGTAGAATATTGTCTGAACTTCATCAGTCACATTTAGGCATAGTAAAATGTAAAGCAGACGCGCGAGGTAGGGTATGGTTTCCGGGAATTGATAAAGCGATCGAAACAATGATCGCGAGCTGTAATGTTTGCGTACAGCTCAGGCCATCTCCAGCGCGCGCGCCGCTTGCTGTGTGGCCGCACCCTCAGCAGCCCTTTTGGCGAGTACACATAGACTTCCTCGGCCCAATCAAAGGTCAAACATATTTAGTGATAGTGGATGCATATTCCAAGTGGCCCGAGGTTTATAAAGTCAACAACACATCATCTGCTGTAGTCATAGCAATGCTATATGATTTTATGTCCAGGTTTGGTCTTTTTCACACGCTGGTCAGTGACAATGCTACATCGTTTGTATCGGATGAATTTAAAAAATTTTGCAAGTCAAATGGAATATCGCATGTGACATCTCCCGCTTATCACCCAGCCAGCAACGGCCAGGCGGAGAGCTATGTAAAAGTAGTGAAGAAGGGTATAAAGTCTTGTTTACTGATGAGTAATAACCCGAACGATAATAAAAATTTAGTAAAATATTTATTTGATTATAGAAATTCGGTTCACGCTACAACGGGCTCTTCGCCTGCGCAATTAGTGTTTGGACGAAAACTTCGTTCGCGCTTGGATTTCTTAAATACAAACACGCCACCGCCGTCATCATCGGACACTCTCTCTAATGTTGTGAAACACAATCAGTGTTTGCAGCGTAAAGCTTACGGAGGCACAAATAAACAAAGCTTTAAGCCAGGTGATAAAATTATGTTTAAAAAGTTTTATGTTAATAAAAAGTTCACTTGGAATAGGGGTGTCGTTATAAAACGCATAGGGAAAACAGTTTATTTAGTTAAAGACAGCGAGACATTAGGTCAGCTGAAAAAGCATACAAATCAGCTTATACCCTACAAAGGAACGGACCACGGTGCTAACAATCAGCCTCGAGCTAGCTCGGCGAACAGACCCGATCCAGCACTGGAATATGACTTGACGACAGGTGACGACGAGTCAGCCGTTGAGATACAGGTCAGTGAAGCGCAAAATCAGGAGGGGGAGGGAGAGTGCGAACAAGTTCTGTTACCGTCAGAATCACCAAGCCCTGAACCCGACTCAGCAGAAGAAGAGGAATTCCACGACGCTTCTACCACTAGTGGAAGGGGACCAACTTCTGAGCCGGAGCACGAGCACGCTCATTACAGATCGGATCTGTCAGGCAAAGCGTTACGCCCGATTCCTAGGGTTAATTATAAGCCTTTCTTTTGTATAGATTTATAAGGGAATCATACTCGTATATTGTTAACTAAAGGTGGGAAAATGTTGTATATGTGTAGCTACTTACATACGGTGGCTGCGCCCACCGTCATTAGTGAATAAACGTCAGTGCGTAATCAACCGCTAAGTGTTTCACTTGTTCCCTGTGTCACATACTTAACAGGTTGCAAAAGTATTACTTACTTACAGTACTCCCAAATTAATAATGCACATGCAGATCTTCGCTAATTGTCGTATTCCCGGAAACACCCGAATCATTGAATCGTAAGAGCCCTAAACAATGCACTTGCATTTTGCACCTTGTTCGAAAGAAATAGGAGTCAATATCATGTGTGCACAATCGAAAACAATTCGGGCGGTCGGCGGCGGTCGCCTGTCAGTCAAAGGTCCGTCAGTCGTCTTTATATTATATTGGTGGTGACTGCACGTGTTCTCTCTGTGTGGAATTATATAGAGCTGCTATTACACACCCTTCTTGGTTTTGTTTTCAAATGTGAATTTAATTTCAACTTTAATTATCTTATTCAAATTTAAATAGTTTATTTGGTAAAATAGGTAAACTAACATTTTTCACGTTTTTTTAATATTCAAAAATTAAAAGTAAGTACCTACGTTAAATACATATTAGGTAGTCGAAAAAACATATTAAAAATTAAATTTAGGCTTATATAAATTTAATAGAAAGATACACATGCATAAATAAACAAATAGATATAGGAATAAATAATATTATAAAGAATATTAGTACATAATGCAATAATACAACAAATAAATAAAAATATGCGTAACTCTGCCCATACCATTTTCTTTCAGACGAATTCTTCCAGAATGGATAAATTTAAACGTGGAAAGCCGCTTAGGTCACAAGCACGACAAATGGTATTTAATGTGTACCTTTATTTCTTAAATGAAGCCAATGTTTTCGAAAGAGACCATGATGGTTATTTTAGAAAAATTCAGGACCGTGTTACAAAAGCTACA
Organism: Cosmia pyralina; assembly: GCA_946251885.1. NCBI lineage: Eukaryota > Metazoa > Arthropoda > Insecta > Lepidoptera > Noctuidae > Cosmia > Cosmia pyralina. The sequence continues at coordinate 20,208,804 of OX276354.1, forward strand.
GGAATTTCACGACGAACTTTGAGTAATATCTTAAACGAAAAAAAACAGAATCAATCAATGAAATTTTCCTCACCGAAAAAAGGAAAACCTAAAAGTAGATTTCGGCTGGGACTTGATGATTTCGACTACTGTGTTATTCGTAATATGATATACAATTTTCAGTTGACGCTCAAAGAACTCCCAACTGTAAATAATTTGAGAAAAAAGTTGATCGAAGCTATTAGTTTCAAAGGCTGTGCAGAGACTTTAAGGCTGATCTTGAAAGAAATGGGGTTTAGGTTTCTGAAAACTGATAATAACAGACGGTTACTTATGGAAAAGCATGATATACGTTTAAAAAGGATCAAATATCTCAGAGAAATACAACAGCTGAGGAATTCTGGTAGAAACATAGTGTTTATGGACGAGTCATACGTGCATACATCACATACTAAGGGTAAAACTTGGCAAGATAGCAGCAAAAAAGGTATCAAACAACCCATTTCCAAAGGTGAGCGAATAATTATTGTACACGCAGGCAATGAAAAAGGCTTCGTCCCAGGGGCTCTAATGTTACATAAATGTGTCGACTCAGAAGGTGACTATCATAGAGAAATAAACGCGGAACGATATCAAACTTGGCTACGCAATCAATTGATTCCCAACTTGCCTCCTAATAGTGTGTTGGTAATTGACAACGCCCCATATCATAATCAGCTGTCTGTGAAACCACCAAACTCAAACACACCTAAACCACAAATGATAGCTTGGTTACAACAACACAACATTCCGCATGACCCAAAGAAACTGAAACCCGATTTGTATGAAATTATAAAAAGACATAAAGAAAAATACACAGAATTTGCCATTGACCGTATAATGGAGGAACATGGGCATAAAATTATACGATTGCCACCATATCATCCCGATTTTAACCCCATTGAAAATATTTGGTCCCAAATAAAGCACCACGTAGCCAAAAAAAATATTGCAATGACTGTCACGTCAGTTAAAGATGCTATATTAGATAAAATCAATAATATAGGACCAGAAGAATGGAAAAAAGTTTGTGATCATGCTGTTAAATGCGAAGATGAATATAGAAAATTTGACCCAAGAATCGATAGTTTTTCCGATGAAATGATTATTTACACAGGTAATAGCAGTGGGGAAAGTGAAAATGAACAAGAGCATAATGTAAGTTCTGATGAATCTACGATGTCAGGAATAGAGATCCTCTCTGATTCTGATTAAATTTTTTGTAATTGTAATATTATTCTGGAATTATCAGTGCTGTAAATACTTTTGAACTGAGATCTTAATGATTAGATTTCTAAGATTTTAATGTAAACCTGTGTTTGAAAACCATTTTTTCTTCTTCTAATATAAACCTTGTGTTATTTAAACCTTCTTTTCTTCCATCATTACACCAGCTTCAGTAAGACACTTGAAAAGTAGTATAAAATTTTCGAAGTAAATCAATCCAACAAAGATTTAGCATATTCGCAATTTTGTGGTTTTCCTCGCTATTTACTTACATGGAATTATCGAATAAAATTTCGTTACTGATAAATCAATATTTATCTCCTCTAGCACAAAACATATAATTCTACTAAATTATACATGAAGAAAATGCACTTAACCACTCTATATACATATCGTCTTCCGACGCTCGGGGAATACGACCGTTGCCGAACAGTGACGAAGATTTCTATGTGCATTATCACTTTGGGAGACCACGTACGTACCTACCTACCTGTACGTACCTATTGTAAACAAACGCCCGCGCCCTATACGCACGTAATCGGGCCGACTTGGTTGCTTATCAATGTTAACGCGTCGTTAACCATACAAATATGGTCCTCCTACGCGTATAAAATACCACCTACCCTCTTGAAATACTGCTAAAGGGACAATTTACCACACCTTGTGAGCACCCACCCAATAAATTCCAAACGTCACATAATTATATCGACTATTAAATCCATAACTTAGGCTCCTTCAAACACTTCCGGCACTGCGTGGCGCGCGACGAGCGGTGCCTTTGTGTCGCGCGCGATTATGTTGTGAGTCGAGCCTGTTTGTAGGAGCCTTTATATTATAAATGCGAAAATAACTCTGTTTGTCTGTTACCTTTACACGCCTAAACCACATAACCTATCGTTCTGTAACAAATAGGAAGCCTGAGACCTGGAGATGAACACAGGGTACTTTTCATTGTAGTATTATTCTGAGAATCAGCCTTTTTAGCCTTCCGTGCGAGGCTAAAAAGTCTTTCTTTTTGTTTTATCAAACATAAAAAAAAACTTCAATAACAAAATCATGCAGATGAAGTGGACAACACGTTATATTTATAGCCCCCACGTGTGGCAACACTTATGGCCGATTCCTATAATTCACGGACCGTCTTGTATCTTCCCAATAATGAAGCCAAGACCACATAGCTTTGCTTAGTAGACCCTCCCAAAATGCCAAGGGCCACACTAACGTCAACGTCAATGCCCAACATCGCCATAAACATCGCGGTAGTTCAATTCGGTCAAGATTCGGTCAAATTATCGCGGTAAGTGGTGGCTACACCTACGGCCTATTTCCTTCATCGCGATAATCAATGGCACATCCCGTTGATGTAGCCGCGACATAAGGAAGTAGCTATCACAGGTAAAATTAGCGTACGGTCTTTGGCAATAAAATTGCTAAATGCTACCATTGATATGCAAAACGATTCGTTTTTGTTTATTTATTTGCCCTACGTACGTTGAACTAAGTTGAAAAGACAACCCAAGTGAATGGCCAATAAAAGAGTTGACCAACATTTGGTGCAATTTTAAGACACGCCGCATGTTGGTTAATACTAATTGTTTTCGACCGTGAATTTTACAATAGACTGAGTAATGAAGATCTATTTTTGCACACTTCTATACGAAAAAAGAAGCCCGACCTACATACATTCTACCAATATTTATTACTACGTCAATCAACTTCGGTTATTCGGTTCCGTAGCACGTGAATGAAACGCCAAATAACACAAACAGACAACGCGAACGGCTCGTAGCGGAAGTTCCTGTTATTATTGACTAATGTTGAAAGAGTGAACATACTCGTATAAAACTCGTTCGCGAATATTTTAACTGATTACTACGTTAGTGCACTGTGTTGATGTGAAATAATGGTCCTATTCGGATTGGAATGACGTATTTGCTTGTTATGATGGGATTTGCGTTCCAATGAGAATCTTATTTAGGATTGGTAACAAGTGTTACAATAGTTTTGTGTCGCAAATCCCGACAAGGGTAACAGACAAATAAATGTAATCAACATCATCATCATCTGCCTAGCCTTTTTCCAACTATGTTGGGGTCAGCTTCCAGTCTAACCAGATGCAGCTTAATCACACTAATAATAAAAAGGCGAGTGTGTATGTTTGTTACTTTTTCACGCTCAAACGGCTGGACCAATTTTGATAAAATTTGGTATGAATTGGATTAATAATAGGTCTTTACCTATGAAATTGCCGTTTTGTATGAAAAAATTTAAACGAATTTTTTTCATGCATTTTTTATTTGTATTAATCGAAGTAATCACCCATGCAATCAATGCATCTTTGCCAACGCAGTGGCAGTTTATTGATGCCCTTCTTAAAGAAATCAGCTGGACGGGAGGCAACAAATTCTTCAAAGGCATTTTGTACTGCCTCTCGGGTATTGAATTTTTTTCCCGCCAAGAAGTTATCCAAATTCTGGAAAAAGTAGTAGTCTGTAGGCGCAAGATCTGGTGAGTAGGGCGGATGACGGAGAGCTTCCAACCCCAGTTCTTGCAACTTGGAGACCGTCTGCTATGCAGTATGAGGTCACGCGTTGTCGTGCAGGAGCAGCGGAGACGAGCGATTGACCAATGCTGGTTGGAGATGTGCCAGCTTCTCCATCATTGTGTTCAGTTCTTCACAGTACACATCTGAAGTAATGATCACCCCGTTTGGTAAGAAGCTGTGATGAATCACACCGGCGCTAGACCACCAAACAGTGACCATCACTTTTCTAGGGGTAAGTTTTCGTTTAGGGCATTGTTTAGGTGCTGAACCAGGATCCAACCAACTTGCTGAGCGCTTGCGGTTATCAAACAGAATCCATTTTTCATCGCAGGTAACAATGCGGTTCAAAATTCCTTCATTTGTGTGTCTGTTTAGCAGTGCAAGGCACGTCTCGACGCGTACTTCGCGCTGGCGATCATTGAGTTCGTGGGGCACCCATTTGTCAAGCTTTTTTACCTTGCCAATTTGACGCAAATGGACCAATATTGTTTTGACGCTAACGTCGAAAGCTGCTGCTAATTCAGCCGTAGATTGTGTATCATCAGCTTCCACAATCGCCTTTAATTCGTCATTGTCGACCAAAGTCTTCGGACGACCGCGAGGTTCATTTTTCAGGTCGAAATTTCCAGAACGGAAGCGAGCAAACCAATAACAAGTGGTGCGTTGGTTTGTAGTGTTAGCTCCGTAAACGTCGTTAATGTTGCGTGCCGCTTGTGCCGCGTTGCTGCCACGACGGTACTCATATTCCATAATTACTCGAATTTTTAACGTATCCATGATGACGAAAAAGATTGAAATGCGATGAAAATGTAACACTAATCAATAAACAAATGACTACTTTTGGAAAAAAAAATCCATGTTTTTAAAATAAAATTAATTTGAAATTAGAATTCTTAGCCAAACAAAAATTATTTTGATTTGAAATGGCCAGTACTGCAGAACGGCAATTTCATAGGTAAAGACCTAATAAAAAGCCTACTTTTTATACCTGTTTACGCGGGTAAAACTGCGGGGCGCAGCTAGTTAAGTATATAGCAAGCAGCGAGTTCAGCTAAATATCAATCAATCAGCCTAACCTTTTCCCAACTATGTTGAGGTCGGCTTCCAGTCTAACCGGATGCAGCTGAATACCAGTATTTTACATGGAGCGACTGTCTATCTCACCTCTACAACCCACTTATTGGGTAATACGATACCCTTTGGAAAGACTAGTTGTCAGACTTTCGGGCTTCTGTTGCATTGCAAGATCCCAGGACCCCCAGACCTTACTTATTTTATGATTAACAAAATGTATGGGACTTTGAACGTACGCATACCTGCTACAGCCAATTTTCAGGTACTATAGTTGCGTAGGTAAAAATATTACTCACTTTTTTTACTGAATATTGTCCATAATTAATAATCAATATTATCAGATACTTCTCGTCGGCGGTTTTTTCCGCAAGACGCTTTAAAGCTCGCAAAAAATTACGTCATCTTACCTACGGTTTGAGTCCTAATTTGTATTTAATGATACTCGGGGAACTATTTCTATACTATTTTTATGCAGCCAGATCAATCGTAGCGGTCAAACATCCCCCAGACACAGTTAATTGTGTCTGGGGCATGTTTGACAGACTTCATTTTTGTTAATCATTTACTTCTGTAATGTACGTCATTCTTCATTCACAGTTCAGCGAAAGTTAGGGCATATTAACAAATGTTATTGTGTTGCCCTTACAGGCTAGTCAAACAGATCGAGTTTTAATTAAATCGTACAGGCTGTATAACCGGTCAGCCTCAACGTATACTCTTTGTTTTTTTCAACCTTGACATTGGCAGAATCATCGATAAAACGATGGAGCCAATACTATAAATTGGAATTGGAATTGGAATTGAGAGATAGGGCTGCAATTTAGAAAAAAAATAAAATTTGAAACGGTTCACTTGTTGAGAAAAGTTTCTGCTGTATTTTTTCGTTGAACAGAAGGCAAAAATTTAAAAGATGATTATTATCTTCTGGTAAACCTAGAGAGAACACAAACTATGTTTATAAAAGCATTTCACATTTTTAAAGTTTTTGTATTTCGTGTAACCAACCCGCATTGGGCCTGCGTGGTAGATTACAGCCCACTCCCTCTCGAAGAGAGGAGGCTTGTGTCCCAGCGGTGGGAACGTTATAGACTGATTATGTATAGATAATGTATTTCGTGTTTCATGAACTGTTTCCAAATAAATGTACCTATACCTACTGTATTCAGAATAAGATGAGACATTGAAACAAACATTTTTTACAGTCCGTTCAATCGATTTTGACTTTTATTACGTTGGGGGCATGACAAATGGCAGCTGCAGTAAACAGTTGGTATTCTAACCACTTTTTTGCCGTTAGTGCCATCCTTAAGCCTACGCGATAGAAGTCAAAATCGGTTGATCGGACTGTAAAAAATAGTTTGTTTAAATCTTATCTTATTGTGAATGCAGTATAATTATTTCTTTCTTGCCAAAGAACGTTGCCCATGCAACGTTCTTTGTCTCGTAGTCGTACAAATGTGACAATAAGCCGGCGTTCGCACGGACGTAAAAATATCGCGGCGGGATTTTATCGTGCACTGGATTTTCAACTCTCGGTGTTGAGCCGAGCATTGAGAATCCAACTTAACAACAATAGAGTGCATTCTAGCGCGTCGAAAAAACACTGTAGGATTTTCAACTCTCGGCGCTAAGTAGTGCGTTGAAAATCCAGTGCGCGAAAAAAAATCGAACGTCGGCGAACGTCGGCTTACAGCATCTATGGCTTACAGCATTGCATATTATTACGCAGTTTGTGGTTGTGGGACGCACGGGTAGGTGTACTTAGTGCCCGATTGATCGATGACGATGAAATAACTGTTATCTTTGTTTTGTAATTACAATATGCGGTTATAGAATGTTTATCTTTTCCAATTTGACATTATTTCGGTAGATAATCAAGTACTTTTGCGTATCTACAGGGTCAAATTAAATTAGCCAGCGAAACTCCACAGACGTAATGGGCATGATCACATAAAAACATGTTAAAACAAAAAATTATAATAATTTGATATTTTTTTTTGAGGTCATCAGCCGTCGGTCACTTAAAATACCTATCAGTTTAAAAATCAGTTTTTTTTTGTGCAATCTTCACTAACGTGGTAGATATCGATATCTCAACACGAAAATTTACTTACTTTAAAAAAGTAGTCTTCCGTTCTTCAATGCACCTTAGCTTGACACCGACTTCAGAAGCTGTTAAGTTTTTTATGTAAGTTATTTTATTCGTTTTAGGTTTTGAAGTCGGTTTTTACTTCTTTTAAAGTAAATTTATTTTTCCATTTTTACTTGAATATACAATTTGGACAATTACAAATGAGCCCAAGACGAACGAAAAGAAGAATCATTACAAAATCCGCTTAGAAATGTCGGAGATACAGGACATTTATGCATATAACTTCGTACATAAGAATAATAACATATATAATAATATACTAAAACCTTCCTGAAAGTATGCCGATTACGGTAGTGAAAAATCATCAAAATTAGTTCATTAGTTTTTGAGAAAATCGCGGACAAACAAACATACATGCATACATACATACATACATACGGGTCGAATACAGAACCTCCTTTTTTGAAGTCAGTCACATTTTATCAACTCGCACTTCAAGTACTACAGTCAACAGTTCATTGACCCCAAAAAAATCATCAAATCTTTTTTATATTGTCGTCTTTAGATATCAATACCCAGCACGTCTGCTAAGTTTCGCTAGCTAATTTAATTTGACCCTGTATTTCTAATCTAAATTATATGAGTTTAGCTTCCAGCGATAGGGTAAGCCTTTCCAATGTCATTGTTACAATCGATAGTATGTTTTTCCCGCCAAAATAAATACCGCGAACATTTCTTTGTTTTGTCGGAGACATTATTTTGGACTGCCTCGTTGATCTGGTAGTTACAAGCGGTATGGGTACGATTCCCGGGTCGGGCAGAGTGTTATTGGGAATTTCTCAGTAGCAGCCTCCAGTCTGTATTTGTGCCCGGTTGATGGCAAAGGCCGACCCCTGTTACATGGGACTTAAACATAACTGGCGAAATGTGGGTGTACTATAGGTGCACCTCTGCCTTAACCCTTTGGGGAATTCAGGCGTGATGTTATCTTGTTATTTTGGAAATCAATATTTTAATTTCCAAAGCAATCAAATTAATCTGTCATTTCGTTGCTGTGTGAGTCAGATGGACGATTTTAAGATGATCAAAAAATCAATCTGCCTAGCCTTTTCTCAACTATGTTGGGGTCGGCGGCCAGTCTAACCGGATGCAGCTAAATACCAGTATTTTACATGTGCCTATCTGACCTCCACAACCCAGTAATTGGGTAATACAATACTACTACGATATACTGTGAAAGATCCACGAATGACAGCCAGGACCACCCTATCTGATCTCCACAACCCAGTAATTGGGTAATACAATACTACTACGATATACTGTGAAAGATCCACGAATGACAGCCAGGACCACCCTATCTGACCTCCACAACCCAGTAATTGGGTAATACAATACTACTACGATATACTGTGAAAGATCCACGAATGACAGCCAGGACCACCCTATCTGGCCTCCACAACCCAGTAATTGGGAATACAATACTACTACGATATACTGTGAAAGATCCACGAATGACAGCCAGGACCACCCTATCTGGCCTCCACAACCCAGTAATTGGGTAATACAATACTACTACGATATACTGTGAAAGATCCACGAATGACAGCCAGGACCACCCTATCTGGCCTCCACAACCCAGTAATTGGGTAATACAATACTACTACGATATACTGTGAAAGATCCACGAATGACAGCCAGGACCACCCTATCTGGCCTCCACAACCCAGTAATTGGGTAATACAATACTACTACGATATACTGTGAAAGATCCACGAATGACAGCCTGGACCACCCTATCTGGCCTCCACAACCCAGTAATTGGGTAATACAATACTACTACGATATACTGTGAAAGATCCACGAATGACAGCCAGGACCACCCTATCTGACCTCCACAACCCAGTAATTGGGTAATACAATACTACTACGATATACTGTGAAAGATCCACGAATGACAGCCAGAACCACCGGCTGCGGCTTAACGTGTTTTCCGAGGCACGGAGGAGTCTCGGTATGTAAAGATGGTCACCCATCCACGGACCAACCCCGGCAATAAACCATTTTAGTCTTTGTGGTCCTTCGGGATGAAAGTCAAATTGCAAGATTTGATCTTGAACTAGGTATAGGTTAAGCTAAAAAGCATCTGCAAAAGACATCAAAGCTGCACAAAAAACACTTAAATAGCCACAAAAAGAAATGTTCAAAGGCATTGGTAAAAACATCTGGTAAAATTGAAGATGAAAAGTACATTGATGATAATTTGAAACGCATTCTGACATCGCTCGCCTTCTTTTCCACAAATCTTCATAAAACACAAATTGTAAACTAAATTTAGGGTACGGTCAGCAACGAAAGTCTATTAAAACTTTTACATATAGAATAATAAGAAGAATAGAATAATGTACCCAGGATGTTGAAAGTCTTCTTGCCCGTTCTTCTCCATAGAGATCTACGTTTTGGAATGGGCAGTTTGAAAGTTGAAGCTGTCAACTTCATCTTTCTGACTAACTGACCGACTCTTTGACAAATCAAAAGTGCCTCTTTGACAACTCAAACTCGGAGCATTTATTTAAATTAAGGAGGTTAAATCATTAAAACAAAAATTATGTATTACGTGCATTTTCTGACCAGAAGTCGATGTTAATCATTCACTTCTCAATGTACTCCTACGTCACTCCTCCTCACCAAGATGGATTACCAAAGGTATAAGGACTTAATTATACTTAGTACTTAATTATATTTTGATTACTAGTTTATTTATTTATAAGTATATAAATTATCAATTAGGTATATTAAACTGTTTGTACTCCCCGTCACTTGTCTCTACAGGTTCATTAGAAAACCAGCGTCAGGCAGCATCTGTCTGGCATTTAATGCTGAAATGAACCTTTTTGGCGCAGCCGTGAGGCACACACTTTTGTTTTAAAACATTATTTTAATTTTTTCTTTCTTTTGTTTTTGTGTTTCACGAAGTGTGTCCAAATAAACGTTTTTCTTTCTTTCTTTTTCTTTTTTTCCTTTTATAAAAATAGGATGACTTTTTTACCGTCTCGAAAAAAATAGGGTATATTCGGTGAACGGAGTAGAAGCCTTTGGCATATAATTTAAAAAAATCAAAATTCAAATCATAATGCAGGTTGTGATTTGAATTTCGATATTATTAAAGGATTTATTATTTTTCTTCAAAATTTATGTTTTTATAGTTCTAAAATGAAAAGTTTACAACGAATTTGTAGTATTTATTGATACTTAGATATTTTTTTCTGACTAAGCTATTAAAAAAAAAAAACTAGGTATGCTATACGCTTCTACTCCGTTCACCATCAGTCATCCAGTATATTAACGACTTACCAAATGTAACAAATCATAAGTGCGTCTATTTACAGATGATGTGTCAGTATTAATACCGGAAAATAATAAAACATTACATCAACAAGAAGTAAATCGAACTATCAACAATATAATAAATTGGCTAAACGAAAACAACTTAAAAGTAAAATTATTTAAAACAAAATTCATTCAATTTGCAAACTACAAACAAAATCCCCCAAAAATTAATTTACTCCACTATAACGAAATAATTACCAAAGAAAATAGTATTAAATTTTTAGGTCTAACACTAGATGTAAATTGTAACTGGGGAATACATATTGAAAATGTTTCTAAACAAATAAACAGATTTGTATACGCATTAGAGAGCTACGTAAAACAGCGAATGAAGAAGCTGCACTCAATGCCTATCACGGCTACGTAGCGTCGGTATTGAGGTATGGCTTACTTCTATGGGGTAACTCGTCCCACATTCAAAGAGCTTTCATAGCGCAAAAAAATGCTTGAGAGCAATAACTGGGGCGCCTCCATATGAGAGCTGTAGACCAATTTTTAAAAAGTTAAAGGTTTTAACGCTAGCTTCTATTTACATTTTTGAAATAGCCTTATTTGTTAGGAAAAATTCACACTTCTTCTCCACAGTAGCCGAAAACAATAGATTTACAAAAAGGGACCCCACCAAGTTAAAAAAACAATTTTGTAACAGCACTCTCCACTACAGAGACAGCTACCTTATGTCCATAAAAATTTACAACCACATTCCAAAATTAATATGAGAACTGCCATTTAATTGATACAAAAAAGAACTAAAAACATGGCTTAGTCAAAATAACTTTTATACTGTAAAAGATTTATTTTTTATTTTAAGGGTTAAATTAGATTTATTTAGATTTATAATTAGGTTGTTTGTGGTTGTTTGTTTAAGTTATTGTTGTGTTTTTATTGTTTATTTTATATTGTAGGTTATAGGTACCCGAGAATAATAATTAATGTATCTCTATGTCTATAGTTTTAAGTGTTCTATATTGTTTTGTAGAGTATAGGTATGTAGTTTATAAGTTAGGTTTTATGCCCATGTGCACATATTATTGTAAATATTCGTATGCCGCTTTTAGCGGCGGATGTGTCTTGAACACAATTATTTTATGTACCAACTTTGTTGCTACCATATCCAACGAATAAATGTCTTTGTCTTTGTCTTTGTCATTCATAGTTCAGATGAGCATATTTCTTGTTTAATTCTTTTTAGAGCGTCATTTTTCTGTAGTGGGTTTTAGTTTTTAACTTTTTTTGTATGGTTTATTCTGATCAATAACAATCGTTTGTACAATGAATTTCACCAAAATTTCTGATTTAGGAAAACAATAGAGAGTCTTATCACAATATTACTGTGGTCATAAGCAGCTGCTAAGACAAAGAAATACATATCTGTGTAGAAGGAGTCATCTTATCTTCTGTAATTGGCGATGAAGTCGTATAGATAAACTACCATAACCCAGATCATTGATTAAACATGACTTATTTATTTAAATGTAATATAAACATAACCTAAAAATAACAAAATTATATCCTAACATAACTAAAACTATTAAAAAACAAAATTATGGCATCGAAAAATTCCTCCGCATCGTTGTCGACTGGTAAAGTACCCAAGAGACTGGCGGCATTGCCACATTGTATGGCAATGCTAAGCCTCTGGCCAAAGTAAAAGCCAGCCCTTGGGTCATGGGAAGTGTCAACCAGCTGCTTAGAGATTTCGTTGAATAAACCATGAGCACTTGGACCCCACGACCCAAGGGTTTCAACCGTAAACGGCTCGAAAAATTACCGATAAGGTTATTATACTTTCGCCGCTTGAGGTTTTACGCAGCCGCAGCAGCAGAGCCAGCACAGCACGCCGAGCCAGGAAAATGGGATGGCGTAAGAGTATCGACGCACGTTGCGTCCCACACTACAGGCCTTCCCACCTTCCATGGAAATAAAGACATGCCGTCCGGTTTCTTGCTATCGTCGCGTGCCAAGCCATTGGGTACTAATACTGCTGGAACACAGACGGTGACAAGGGCTCGTCGGATGACGTCATTGATGTTCGCGTGCCACGCAAAGCGACCCGCACTTCAGCTGCAAGACAGGCCGTGGTGTTCGAGGCTGTTGACAACTTCACCACCAAGAAGGAGCTCCTAGTTGCAGTGAAGCAGCGAGACGGAAAGTAGTGAAAAGTCATATGACTTACTAGATAAGATCTGAATGCAACTGATACAATTAGGAATGCATTCATTAATCTATCGTTTGTATAATTAGTTATATGAAGTAGCTACGGGAGCTCCCGTTGTAAGTAGCAGTCTAATTCCAATGCTTTTGATTTGTAGGTGGCTACTTACGTAATATGAACTTGTAGTACCTAACAGTATCCATATTCCAGCTGTAGTCTATCCATCGGTTAATATTTCGTAACACATTACTATTTATAAAATGGTAGTGTACCAACTCCTCAATTTTGGGAAAATTTCGATTGTGGAATAACATATTATATGCAGGGGCGTCCCACCATCCATATCCATCCATACTAATATTATAAATTCGAAAGTAACTCTGTCTGTCTGTCTGTCTGGCCGTCTGTCTGTCTGTCTGTCTGTGTGTCTGTCTGTCTGCCTGTTACCTTTTCACGCCTAAACCACTGAACGGATTTCGATAAAATTTGGCGAGGCTATAGATGGTATCTTGGGGAAGGGCATAGGCTACTTTTTTAATCCTACAGGGGTGTTAAAGGGGATGAAAGTTTGTATAGGAAATCCAGCATTTCTAAAGTCAGGGATATGAAAATTCAAATTTATGCGAGTCAGCTTTTTTGAAAAATCATCCCCATAAGGGAGTAGAATAGGGGTTGATTTTAAAATTCACAAAACTGTATGGACCATTATATAATTTGGCATGGCTATAGATAGCATCCTGAGGAAGAACGTAAGCTACTTTTTGTCTTAAAAAATAATCCTACAGTGGTTATATAGGGGATGAAAGTTTGTATGGGAAACTCAGCATTTCTTAAGTTAGGAATATGAAAATTCAAATTTATGCTTTTGGTAGGAAATATAGAAATATGGTGGTACAGCGTTTATGAAAAATCATCCCTAAAGGGGGTACAATAGTGGTTGATTTTAAAATGCACAAATAATATTAAAATCTTTGTGTACCTACCTCTTTTTAGGAGATTTAAGAGATTGGAAATGAGGTCATAGTTCGTATCTTGAGGTAACATTTAGTCTATTTCCTTCGACTTTTTTACAACGACATTATTACAAAAATTACCTTTTGAACGAGTGGACACTCGAAAAGTTATTTGTTAATGCGTGACTGGCATAGTAAATTTTAACTAAACAAAGTCCCCCGCCGCATCTGTCTGTCTGTTTGAACGCGATAAAGTCAAAAAGTACAGAACGGTTTCACCAATAGACGGAGTGATTCAGTGTACAATTCATTAAAGTCTTGTGTAAATTGGCTGAAATATGACAATGATTATTGAAGATGTCGGAAAAAATCATGCTGACGGCAACGATAACATCGTACCGATTTGTGTTTGCACAGTTATATCGGACGGCCTTATGTTCTCCACATGAATGTTCCCGTGGGAGATTTTCCGACATCCACGCGGGCGAAGCCGCGGGCAAAAGCTAGTCTATGAATATAAAAAGTAAAAGTTTTTTTTTATTTTGGAACAACAACAAATTGACAGAAAAACAACGGAAACGATGACAGCTGCAAAAGTTAAAAAATGAGTCGCAGCTATCAACGCCCGTCTAAATATAAGAAACACAATGTTCCAGACTTAACTATGATATGCTATATCTATAACACAAATGCTACAAAACACTATAACAGTTTAGCTAATTTCGGTATTATTCGGTAAAAACTTCATAAAATATTTGTTACAGGAGGCGTTGCGAATGGATATTCCTTGGAGGTGTGGAGTTTGACTGAAACTATCGACTGTCAGTCGCCAAACTCACCGACAAACTTACCAATATGCTATGAATACAACATTGCTGGGGTGAGTCAGTTACATACCGTTTGATTTGTTATGATGAGAATAGAAATACGTTAGAAGATAGTGACGATTGAAGAAACACTAGGTCGAAATGGAACATTTCATTCATATTAGGGGTTAAAGTATAAAATTGCCGTTTATTGTATTAAGAACTTCGAATTGACATAGAACCTTCATGGTTTGAGATTTTTGAGTGAAAATTTTTTCACATGGTACCTACCTATGAAGTTCTTCTTTTAAAAAATGTGCAACATTCAATTATCGACTTTCAGTTGTTTTTTTTATTCAGCTTAGACAAGAAAGATGGATACTTCGAAAATTCGAGTTATTTTTGAATACGAGTTCCGACGCGGAACTAACGCGGCAGAAACAGTTCGCAATATCAATGTTGCGTTTGGAGAGGAGACTGCTAATGAACGCACCGTGCGATTTTGGTTTAAACACTTTCGTAATGGAATCTTTGATTTGAAGAACGAACCACGTGGAAGACCGACCACACAAGTGAATAACAATGAATTGAAAGAGATGGTGGAAGCCGATCCTAGCCAAACTACCCAGGAGTTAGCGGCATGGTTTAACGTTACCTTACCAACAATAATGACTCATTTGCGTCAAATCAATAAAATAAAAAAAAATGAGAAATGGGTGCCTCATGATTTGACTGATCTGCAGAAAGAAACGCGCGTTGAAACTTGTGTTGCCTTGTTGAATCGATACAGAAATGAAGGAATGTTGGATCGAATTGTGATATGTGATGAAAAGTGGATTCTTTACGATAACCGTAAGCGAAAAATGCAATGGCTGACCCCAGGTCAAACGCCGCAACAGTGTCCTAAAGCAAAGCTTACCAATAAAAAGGTAATGGTAACTGTTTGGTGGTCTCAGCATGGTGTTATTCACTATAGCTTCTTCCTCTTCTTCTTCTCTTGCTTCTTTCTCCGATCTGGTCAAGCAATAACGGCAGATGTCTACTGTGCCGAACTCCGAACAATGATAGCAAAACTAGCAGTGAAACAGCCCCGACTCATGAATCGATCTTCACCATTATTGCTCCATGATAACGCGAGACCTCATACAGCACGAGAAACCATTTTAACTCTACAGGAACTGCAATTAGAAACCATTCGTCACCCTCCGTATTCGCCAGACCTTGCTCCAACGGACTACCATTTTTTCGTGATTTGGACAATTTTCTTCGTGATAAAAAGTTTTCTTCTCAGGAGGCAGTACAAAATGCTTTCATACAGTTTGTCGAATCTAGATCACGAGAGTTCTATCGCAAAGGCTTGTATGACCTTCCTATTAGGTGGCAGCAATGTATAGATAATAATGGTAATTAGTTTGATTAAATAAATATGTTAAAAAAAAACGAATTTCAATTTTTCAGTACAAATCGGCAATTTCATACTTTAACCCCTAATATTTCCTTAAATGCAGTTTTCTTTTTAAACTGGTATCGAGATGACGGAACTATATTAATAACAAAAAGTTACGCCTTATAGGTACCTACAGGCGACAATTTTTTTTCACACACTGGATATTCAACTCTTGGTGTTGAGAATCCTGCAGAGCGCATCTCAGCGCGTCAAGAAAACAAACTGTTGGATTTTTGTCTCGGCGCTAAGCAGAGCGTCGAAAATAAAGTGCGCGAAAAAAACATCGTCGTTGCAAAAAGCGCCCGTGCGAACCTGGGCTTATATTTTGTCTGTGCCCCACAGAACGTGACGTGGTCGTTGATCCCTGCACTCTCGAGCACCGTAGCTGAGACATGCGCGATTCGCCCCGGATGCGCGTACAACGTCAAACTGATGTCGCATCCCTGGGATGGACACACCACCGCCAATTTACTTGTAGAACTTGATGGTGAGTTGGTATAACAATCTCAGGTTCTGTAATCTTGATGGGTAAACCTACTGACAAATATTTTTATTTTATTATATATTATTAATAATATTATTAATCAAACAATAAAATCATCATCAACATTATACATTGAGCCTGAAAAAGACGCAGGTATGGGTACATAAGCAAGAATCCATTTGACTGTCTACAATTTGTGTTGCATATTATTTTGATGTGTAGGTACAAAACGTGGCATGATAATGTTTTGTGGCTATACATTGAATCGACTGACGACATAAAAAGCCTGGTGCAAAACATGCACAAATAGTTTTAGAGGGATGAAGACCATGAAAACCATGACGCCTCGAAAACCATGACAACGACAGCCATGATGAAATAATTTGAAAATTTTCGCAGCCGCCATCTTGGATTTTCATTTTGACCTCACTATCCACACACACACACACACACACACACACACACACACACATCCACCACCAACCATCCATCCTCTACATTTAATTATTCTTTGAATAGGACTTGTTCTGTGTACGCTGTATGTATTGGCTATCACATCAGTCAAATACAGCCTACACACCTATACATACGATATAGATTTAGGCGCGTGATCAGCACCTTAATTGCGTAACATACTATCGATCGGAATCTGAATCATTTTGAACCACATTGCTAATCCATTGCTTCCTAATATGTTCGAAAAATGTTGTCTCCTCAAGATCGTAAATAACGCAATGAATGTTGATGTACTGTTGTCAAATTGTAACCTATTCCAATTGATAGTGTGTTACGCAATTAGGGTGCAGGTGTATATAGGCTATATTATAATCACGCGCCTGTGCTGCGCGCCGCCATTATGTATTTAAGGCTACGTACCGATAGTTAAATTTTGACGCGCGTTTTCGAATCGCTCGCCTAAACCATGGTATTCATGAGCGCGCTTCAAACATAATTGACGTGTGTCGACGCGCGTTACTCCTGAACATAGCCTTAAAAAGTCAGTGTGTCTCTATCTCTAGCCGGGGCGTCGTGTGACGTGTCCCGTAGTAAATACTTAGCAGAATTACTGATAAGTTACACTGAAAATTCAACTATTGGTCATACATGCAGCAGACGTATCACTGGCCTGGTAAAAATGGTTGCCTTACCGGTACCAGAATTCTACAAGCATAATTATTTTGTTCCAGAATGTGTCTTAGACGTATGCTCATGTGCACACTCACCCCGCCTCCCCGTACCGGTGGTTTCTGCGCAGTCAGTCACAATTAAAGGCGAGATGTTTTCCAACATTAGCTGGACTCTGCCCACACCGAGCTACCCGCAGAGACTGCCCTCTGCTAAGCTCGGCAAGCAAAGCTATATTGTGAGGTTAGTATTAATATAGGATGTAATTACGAGTATGTTTATTGGAAATAGAGTATTTCGAAGGTTGTCAAACAACCTTCAAAATTCGCGAGATCTAAATATCTTTCGCACCCTGGGCAGTGAGGCTGAGCTATAAACGTTGCGTTTAGCAAGTGACGTTTATAGATCTCCACTAAGTGTTGTGCCTGTTACGGTCGTACAACTGTCAAACTACAAGTGCAAGACAGAGACGGAAACATGTCTAAGCCAAAACGCGTGCTAAGTGAAAATAAGGGGTCATTGTACTCATCATTATGGACAACTATTACTATGGGACCAAACCTGAAATCACGAAAAAAGTCAGCTGTTCCCTACATGTATGTTCGCATAACTCGTCAAAATGTAGGGAACCGCTCATCTTTTAAGCGATTTCAGGTTTGGTTCCATAGTAAAAGTTGTTTATTAATGATGAGTATCAAACCCGTACATATTAAATGTATCAATTTCATGCAGATGTGGTGGCACAGCGAATGAATAAAATATTTGAGTAAGCCATCAGTAGCAGCGTGGCATCGTTTGGATAAAAACTTTTTTACAAAAAAATACAACCGACTTCCAAAAACAACACTACAAAGTGAAAAATAAATTTAATTTCGGAAGTCGGTGTCGGTGTTAAATGTATTTTCGTTTTTTGCCACCGACTTCCGAAATTAAAGTTATTTTTCACTTTGTAGTGTTGTTTTTGGAAGTCGGTTGTATTTTTTTGTAAAAAAGTTTTTATTTTTCACTTTTTAGTTGTGTACCTACCCCACACAAATCCTAATACCACTATCTGCAAAACAAACTAGAACATCATCCATATAAAAGTGGGGGAAAATACGTATTATTGAAGCTAACTCAAAAACTACCGAAGCAAAGTTAATCAATTTTATATGGGACCAACTGTGATGTATACCCTCTCGAATAAAACAAAAAAAATCCAAATCGGTCCAGCCATCTTCGAGTAATCGGGAAACATACATAAAAAAAAAAAAAGGTTCCGACGAATTGAGAACCTCCTCCTTTTTGAAGTCGGTTAAAAAAGCAAAATGACTCATTCGCCGCGGGTCGATCATTTATCAGTGTTGGGTGTTTGTGCTTTCTTTGTAACTTTCAATACATAAATTGAACTCAAATCAGTTTATTTAAATGTACGAGTACCTTACTCGTACAACTACAATGACCCCTTAAGAGGTTGAGCGTTTCAGTCCCCTTACCGCCATGCTGGTTAATTAATACCTTTACCTCGGCTTGTGTCAATATAAGGGAAGAAGAGGAAGCACATTTACTGAAATGAATTATTCATCCATACGTCAGGCTTATGACGTAGATATTTTATCTTGACAAAAATACCTTTTTTGTTTTCAAATGTTTTTACAAAATTCTTGTCTGCGTGACATGTGCTGGTTTTCCCACGTACCCTACGATCCATCTAATCGAGGAGACTCCTGAGATATTTCACTTTTGTCTCTAAGTTCATAATGTAACTCCGACACATTTTTTTGTCACTTCCAAGTGACCCGAGAGCCTAGACAAAATTACCTACGTTCTAGTAGAGTTATCGATGATGGACATGTCAAAAATGTATTGGATTGACAGAAGCTTTTCGGTAGCTAAGACCGGCTCCATACGTTGGCCCCATATGGATCTAGAAAATGGCATTGGCCCCAACTTTGGTACGAGCGAGCTTTGTTTGTTTGTTAGTTGTATTGTTAGTTTTATTAAAGGAATCTGCGCCAACACTCGCGATTCGTCCACGTTGGCTGCCTGTTCTGTCTGGTTCCGACATGCATCGAGCGTGATCAGTGTCTGCAGTATCAACTAAAAAAAAAATTTTTTTTGGTTTCCAATTTTAAGTTTATTTTTGGGATAAATTCTTTTAAACTACGGAACCCTTCATTGTGCGTGGTCTGACACGTACTTGGCCGGTTTTTTTTTAGCGGTAACCTACCCGTGCGAAGCCGGGTTGAGTCGCTAGTAGTAAATAACGACACCATAAATTAAAATTAAGAAAAGAATAGTTTTCTTAGTCAACAACTTTTCTGCATCGTACATTAACATAAGACATATTTTGCAATTTTTGCAATAAAACGTTCTCATCAACCATCTTAAAAAACTATCATATTTCCTTCCACAGTATCGGCAAGCAAATGGTGACAGACGCCATTTCGTCCCCGTGGTTTGGCAACATCATGACCCATGCCGTCGATGCTGATGGGTTTGTCTCTGAAGGCGACACCGTCCGTTCGATACTTTTTCCAATATCACGACAAATGGAACTCAAAGTGAAGCTGTTAGCTAGAGTAAAATTGGTAGATGACAGGGGGTGCGTTGGTCCTGCAGGAAATGCAACGGTTTTTGGTAAGTATTCAACATTTGTCATATCACACGCGATCAGCACTTAAACCACGTTTAAGAGCTGTCGGTGTCATTGTTTTCTTTGAAATATTGACACTGACAGCTCTTTAACTCGGTTTATATGTGCTAATCGTGAAATTTGCACTTTATGTTTCAAAATTAATCTAGTTTACTTAATTTTATTTTCTTGCAGATCCTGAGGAATTAACTAAGAGCAAATTTTCATTCGGAGTTTACGTAAGTTTGACACATTAAATTAATAAAAGCTAAAAAAAAAAACATAATCAGCCTGTAGAGTCCTACTGCAGGGCAAAGGCCTCCCTTTCCTTTTTCCACTCAACTCGATCCTGAGCCAATATTGACCAATTCCTCCTATAAGTGTCAAGTTCATCGGGCCATCTACGCCTGGGTCTTCCGCGATGCCGTTCGACCTTTTCAGGAACCCATGTTGTGGTGGTCTTAGCCCACAAAGTATCCAGCATGCGACAAACGTGTCCAGTCCAGTCCTATTTGAGCTTGGCTGCATTTTGGGTGACGATGACGTCTGCGATTTGTGTCTTAGAGCGCAGTATCGTGTTTCGTATCCGCTCGGTAAATCGAACTCCGAGGATACTGCACTCCATCACTCGCTTGCAAGTCTAGAGCTTGGTCTCCTGCTGGACTGTCAAAGACCAGTTTGAGCGCCGTATGTAAAGATAGGGAGAATGCACATGTCCATTAATTTGCGTTTATGGCAAATTGAAAGATCTCCTTTCATAAGGGTTTTCATCGGGATATAGCTCTTCCAGGCGTTTTCAGAACGGCAAGCCAACTTCTTTTTCTTGTCTCGCCTGGAAGGAGGCTATTTGGCCGAGGTGAATGTATTCTGGGACTTATGCAATCTCCACACCCTCCACATACTGTTTTTGTTTGACGCTATTGGTCATGAGTTTGGTCTTAAAAAAAAGAAAAAAATTGAAAAAGCTAAATAATGAAGCTAATAAAGTGTTCGTTTCTGTAATATCTGAAAAGGAACAATATCTTTATTTTCATACAATTCCGAGGCAGAAATAAATAAAATATCTATAACGTAAGTAATGGCTGTCATCCCACGCACATTAATTCAATCAAATGAAGGGAAATGGAATACTTTACGAACTTAAATGATCAGTCAAAGAGTTAAGGGAGTGGGCGAAGTCACTTTCACCACTTTCCTTATGAGTGTCCTACAAAACTACTGAACGGTTTATGTTAAGATGAAGGTCGGAAGGGTCTCTTGCTGTCGTCTAATTACAGGCCTACTGTTTAAGGCGCAAGTGCCACGGTGGCCCGCTAAATTTAAATTTTATTAGGTTTTTTGCAATTTGCAGGTAGGTTGTAACTATGTTGATCAAAATATTACGTATATCTGCGATCGCGGCGAATTTGCAGGTCAGTGTGAGGACAGTGCCCCTAAAAACGTAAGAAAATTTGATTTCGTGGGCTACGGCAGCGCATCCCCCTTAACTGAGACGGTCCCTGAGATAGATCGGAGCGGGAGGGATGTTGACGCCCGTCAGCGCGCGATTGATGCTGCGGACCGCTTTCTCCCAGGCCAGATCGCGTCAGGCCAGGCCGAAAGGCCGTGGGAACTATCGCATCGTCGTCGTCGGAATGGTCGGCACGGGCCGCGACAGGTCTCGACGGGCGTAGTAATGCCTGGCGCGGCCTGTCAGTTAACGGGCCGTGGGACCGCGGCTTGACTGAGCTCTCACGACACGTCACCACACCCCTCCCGCACCACGCAGCTACCTCAGGAACCGTCTCAGTTAAGCGGTAGGCCTGTGTAACATATTACGAGTACTACTATGACGGTATATCCGTTGACGTTTCGGTTAATCGAAATGCCAATTTTGTCAATATCTTATACCTACTTGTACTTCTGCTTGCTTGCACCCTTTTAAGTACTCTTGAGTCCCTTTGCACACTTTTAACCGTTTGCTCCTCAAGTGTTGCAGAATAAAATAATAAGTCAAGATCTTAGCGACATTGTGATCTCAGAGTGGCGCCATTCCAGTAGCCACGACTCTTCAGATTATCAATATTTAGCCCATCCATAGCTGAATTTCCATTCTTCAAACCGTCAACTCAGCCTATCACAGACCACTGCCGAACATACCCGGCTGCAACACTTGGCTCTCCACTTTCTGCATCCATTTAACCCCAGCTGTCTTTGTCAAGTCTCTGCATACCTGTAGCTATGTATTACTTCCACCAGGCAATACTAGGAGCTCTAATCGGCGCCTGGGCAATGGGTGCGGTTTTCGTGCTAAGCGCGCGCATTGTCAAGCGCGTGTTGAAGTCATTCCGCCCCGCTCCCGTATCCGCTCCGCTTGAGCCACTAAGGCGTCGCCCTGCGTGGTTCCCGCTGCAGCTGCGTACGTGAGTAGTAGAATAATATAATTATTTTGGCAAAAAAATTATGAGAATGTAAAAAGGCACCGTTCGTCATGCGACACGCGGTGAATTGTGTCGCGTGCGATTCGCGTCGCTTGTCGTGCCTGTTTGAAGGAGTTGTTCTCAAGGGTTAATATTTTTTTCGTTATAGATTTAGGTATACTTTGACCGATACCGCTGTACCGCTGGGAGCGGGGGGCCGTGAGCCGTTGACGAATGAGCGTCCTGCACTGCCTCCGTCTCGCCGCGGACATACCTAAGGCGCGGTACAGCGGTATCGGTCACACTATAGTAAAGTTGCGAATAAGATTGTTCTTAAGGGTGTCTATAAACGGTGTTTTTTTTTCAGTGATGATTTTATATAATTTTCTGATTCTGAATTTGGCTTGATTTTCACTGCGATTTTGTTTTGTGAATTATATGTAATCAATGCGGTAAAGTAATAATAAAATATTGATACTTAGAATTATATCTATTGCTAGATTGCTATAGTTTACCCCGGCCGCATTCGCTGAAATTACATTGAGCTTTGTGATTTCCAACAGGCAATTAATTGCCCTGAAAATTAGATAACCATGTAAGAGAGCAAATTAATATATCTTACGTTCATTAATAAATAAATTATGACGATGTAAACCCTTTTTCGTGAAAGCTCACGATAGAACATAAAAGCCTTTTCATGATTTAAGTTTGGCTTAGGTTGGTATTGGTAGTAATTAGGTAAGTTCCTAGTTTAGTATGTTCCTTATCATGGATGATTTATATACTTATGATATTAGGAAAGAATTTAACGGAGCTTGCGAATACTTCTGAAGGCGATCAATAAGATAATAATATTAAATGTGATTTACCTGTGTTGGTGTATAAATTTCATTCTTACGAGGGCCACTTGCGCGTTCATGAGTTAAGCTAAATAACTCGGAGTTTACAGCTAACTCAGAGAATCAAATAATTCATCTTGCGCCACCAAGAGTTAGAGGTAAACATAGAGCTATACTTTTAAATATTTAACTCACCTATGTGGGAGAGTTAAGTTAAACTCTGGGTTAGTGAAAGTAATGGGAAAATAAATTGACGTTATGAGGTAAGTACTTGATAACTTATTTTGTATTTCATATTGTTCCACGTAAGTGAAAATTTGACACTTCAGCAGGCAATATATTCATGAACTCGTCTAGAAATAAATACAAATTATAAAAAAAAAATATAAATATTTTTTCATCTGACGTTATAATTCGTCAATCAATAAACTAAAACTCCATGGAAACCAAATACGTATTGTATGTGGTTTCCATGGAGATTCATCTTAATGTAATAACGTCGCTCTCCAAGTCCAAGGCACTGAACTAATAAACTATTAACCTTATTATTCAGAGCATATGTAACAAGTGCCTGGTAAAATATTAATAGCAACTCACATCATTACCCGAATGTTTGAACAAAGCCTGCAGGCGTTTGGTAGGAACGCTTTCTATTTCTATAATTTAACAAGTCTAAGGGTAACTTGATTTCAAAACGTAAAGGCTCAATTTTGGAGCCCATATATAATTATAATGGTTTAAGTTTTACAAAGGGTAACTTACTTAATAATTAACCGTTGAATGTTCTTAGTTATGTGGCTTAAGAAACCATTGTGTCCGGATAACCCTTGAATTTTCAATTTAACGCGCATATCTGATTTTACTCTTTAGATTTAGAGGCTTCCTAAATATATTTAATAGTGCCATTTTGATGCATTAAATAAAATTATATCTAATATATTACAATCCTAATTAAAAAACACTAAAACAATGCCGTCATTCCATAGTACCTACTGAAAATCAGGCAATATAATATATTTCAGGTTTTCGTTTGTTAGTTTTCCGTATCAATATAAACTCTCGCTCGAGTTCAAAGCTTACACGTGCGAGCGGTTACAACACAAGTAAGATTAGAAGCGGGCTTATGTTTACGAATGTAAAACATCATAGGTACTTTAGCGCTTGGCTACACTTCAGGAGATAATTTCTTCTGTATTGGTAAGCAGGCTATAAGTAATGCCAACTTATGTTTGATTAACAGGACTACTGGATGAATGGAACATCCTTATAAGCAAGAACTTTTCTTAATTATGTACCTTTATACAGTCATATTGACAAGTATAATAGGCTATTGATAGTTTAACTGAATTACCGCAGATACCGGCAAGAATATTTCGTCCATGAAGGGTTTGCCGGTGTAGCTCGCCGTCCGGTAAGGACCAGGCCCGGTTCGACGGCGCGTTATGTTCCAAGCGCGCCTCATAGAGATGTCAGCAGTGATGGGGTTCGATGGGGCCGACGCCTGCCAGGGTCGCGGGTTATTCGAAAGAGATACCGTGGTCCTGGCACAGGCAACTGAAGAAACACGGGTAGGTTTTAGTCAGTAAAAGTCTGACACGAAGAGAATGGGAGAAGTCATTGATGATTTCTCATCCAAAAAAAAAAAAAGAAAGGGTTTGCCGGTTAAGAGTTAGCCTCGTTATTCAGGACATCACATAAAGACGCTATCTATCATATCAGCCGATCTATTAAGTGAAAACTTAGATGAGGTGAGCTTGAAGTGAGCTGTAATTCCACCTGATGATGTTTTTTTTTGTGTGGGAATTCATCAAATCACTTCTCCCGCTCTGCGTGGAGCGGGAGGGCGTGTCAGATTTTTACTGACTAAAACCCATCCGTGTTCCTTCAGTTGCCTGTGCCAGGGCCACGGTAACTCTTTCGAATAACCCGCGACCCTGGCAGGACCTGATGATGGCTAGATAGACACTATGGTCAGCTAGCTCACTTCACCTAAGTTTTCACGTTGAGATTTTTACTGAATACATCGGCTGATCTATCTATAGACATTATCTAAACGTAACCGAGGTTAAATTATATATTTATTTACCTACAAACAAATCATTTGAACAAACAGAACTAATTTAAAAGTAAAGTTTACCCTAACAAGCAGCTGTCAAAACTGCGAAACAGATTTAATGGGGTTTGCCGAACAAAATAATAGGTAGATGGCGATAAGTCGCTATATATCGCCCACTCTGTTACCTTTTAGTTCCGAACTTGGTTTTAACGTGAATTTGTTATAAATATTGATCGAACGTTACCGGTAACTTTTAATGTGGAAGTTTTGGGGTTTCCAAGTTTTAATAAGTGTACTTAATCATTTATTTTATATTTTTACTTTAAAAAATGGTGAGACCTCAATATTTATTGCGGAGAACATAAACAATAATGACCCACTTTTACAACAAAAAAAAAAAACTCAAAGTTGTTTTTTTTTCTGGACTTTGCAGAACGTGATCTTGAACAGTACATAATCGGGTATGGTATACCGATGTACCGACCTACTGGTAATTTTTTAAGGACCCAAAGGTGGATGCGCTAAGGTAGCCCGCGAAATTCAAATTTTCTTACGTTTTTTGCAATTTGCAGGTCGGTGTCAGGTTGTATGTTGATTAAAATATGAGACGCGGCCGTAGCTAATATGGCTTTACAGAATTATAATCATTAGAATCAACAATACAACTCCATAACTTAGAATTGACCTCAAACCTCATGATTTCATTAAATCGCTAGATTTGAGGTCAATTCTAACTTACCTGTAAATTGCAAAAAACGTAAGAAATTTTGAATTTCGCGGGCTACCTTGGCGCATCCCCCTTAATGTTATCTTCTTAGCTTCAAGTTTGTATGTTATAAGTATTCAGTACCTGCTTAGGCTGTGCATTTTTTGTCACGGAACTGTTTTCAACAAACTGTAGATAATAAGATACCAGCCTAATACTGTCCCTCTGCTGGGCAAAAGCTTTTTCTCATACAGAGAAGGCACGTGTATTAATCACCACGCTTACTCAAGGCGTAATCTTCTGCTCGCGACTTCGTCCGCGTGAAATTTCTTGTTCTCCGACCCATCCCATCGATCGCATCGCATGCCCGCGCTGTTACTTCGTTTTGCCTAGCGTCCTTTCTGACTTTTTCTTTTTGCTATGCTGCTAAGGTTCCTAGGGTGATGTTAAGTAGCCTGTAGCCTTCCTCAAGCATTGGACTACCAAAAACAAAAACAAAACTAATACGACTGGTAGTTCCGCGTTCAAACATACAAACAAATGAAAAAACAAACTCTACAGCTTTATTCAATGAATCAATCTGCCTAGCCTTTTCCCAACTATGTTGGGGACGGCTTTCAGCCTAACCAGATGCAGCTGAATACCAGTATTTTACATGGAGCGACTGCCTATCTGACCTCCACAACCCAGTTACTGGGTAATACGATACCCCTTGGTAAGACTGGTTGTCAGACTTTCGGGCTTCTGACGACCCGTAACGACTGTCAAAGATCCACGAATGACAGCCGGGACCAACGGCTTAACGTGCTTTCCGAGGCACGGAGGAGTCTCGGTATGTAAAGATGGTCACCCATCCACGGACAACCCCGGCAAGCGTAGCTTAACCTGATGGATCGACCCGTGTGGCTGTTATTACTTAGCCACGAGCTCCTCAGCTACTCTACAGCTTTATTATTAATACGATTTACGGCACGGTACGGTACGGCAGGTGCAGATATTTATTTATTTTCAAAAATCAGTGACACTTCGTCGTTTTGACTTTCTACATTCGAAAGGGCTGTGGTAGAGAACCTCAGGAATGAAGAATCTAGCGATCTTGCCTGGTGGGAAGCACTACTTCCCACCAGGCAAGATCGGAAGACTCTTCATTTTCATTGGATTTTTAAGGGGTGCACCTTATATAAGCGACACATTATTGTTTTCCGACAGGCACGCGAACGAAGTCGCGGGCACAGCTTGTTATTAATATAGATATAGATTAGTATACTTAGATAAGTTCAGGTTTCCTTACGCAGTTTTTCTTCAGTCGTCAGTGGTGTCTAAGATAAACGTACAAAAAAACTGTAAATAAATAATGTCTAAGTTCCTAGTAATGCCCTTCACTATGTCCTCGATACGAAGCAAGTAGGCTTGTCTCGACAAGGTCAGAAAAATACACACACACATATCAAAGCACAAGTTTACCTACATCCAGCCGTATTGTTGACAAGCCAATTTCATTAGGTTTTCTTCCAAGGGATTTGGAGTACTAATGCAACGTCAGTGCGAACGTTAGAACGTAGTGCGAAGCTTAAAAAAACCCCAAGTGCGGGGCGGACCACACATAATGAAGGGTTCCGTAGTTGGGATGAATTTATCCCAAGAGCAAACTTTAACATTGTAGTTGAGAAACATGTTCCCGTATACATTCCAACTGCAAATGTTAGTTTGTACTCACAATATTGAGTGATTTACCATGTTACTATAAGACCATAGACTTCTTATAAATTTTCCTGTAATGTTTAAGTAATAGAAATATTTAGGTACTGTATTTTTTTAACCGACTTCAAAAAGGAGGAGGTTATCAATTCGTCGGAACCTTTTTTTTTTTTTTTATTTTTTTTTTTTTTATGTATGTTCCCCGATTACTCGAAGATGGCTGGACCGATTTGGATTGTTTTTGTTTTATTCGAGAGGGTATACATCACAGTTGGTCCCATATAAAATTTATTAACTTTGCTTTGGTAGTTTTTGAGTTAGCTTCAATGATACGTATTTTTTCCCCAGTTTTATATGGATGATGTTCTAGTTTGTGTGTATGTTCACAATGCAATAAATTTCACACGCGTGCGATTTTTCATTTTCCAACACGTGTGCGGGAATAAAAATTGCCTCGGATAACTTATACCTATACTTAGTCCAAATCGGTTCAATGCCTCTATTCACACCGTTTCTATTCGGAGGTTAATGTTTTTTTTTAAATGTCGGGAAAGAGATATGCGTCTTTACGGCGTTAATATTTTTTGAATATTTAAATAATGTTTATAAATAGAATATCATCAAAAACCATGATTATTACAATAAAAAAACGTTTATGAGCAATTTAACATTTATTTGTGTTCTAAACTCAAAAATATTTGAATTTTCTATTTTTCATATTAGGCTGTTTATCGGCTTTATACCTTTGCTTCTCCTTCAACCTGGCGAAAGCAAAACGTGGAAAAAAAAGGAAATTTGAATCATAGTTTTTTAATAATTCATGACAAAAATATTTTTCGTTATTTTATTTTATTTCTTCAAAAGTTTATTGAAAAACGTCGTTTGATACACGTGGACATTTGTTGTTGCAGTTCTCGGCTCAAAAACATCCTCACCTACGGCCGGCTGTTAATTCCGCCTCGAATGCAATAACAAAAATTCTCCACTTGTATCAAAATGTACTATTCCAAACAGGTCTGCAAAATGTTGTTTATCTTTATATATTTGCAATTTTAACCGACTTCAAAATAAGAGGAGGTTCTGAATTCGTCTGTAATTTGTTGATCTACACCTATCATTCTAAAACAATGTTTTGTACCCTCTTAATCATAATAACACAGCTTTTATATCGTATCAGGATCTATGAAATAGTCTGCCGTTTCTCCTGTTAGGCAATAACATGACGCTTGCATTCCCCGAAGGGTTAAGCAGAGGTCTACCTATAGTACACCCACATTTCGCCAGTTATGTTTAAGACCCAGTAATAGGGGGCGAGCCTATTGTCATCAACCGGGCACAAATCCAGACTCCGGGCTGCTACTAAGAAATTCTAGATGAAATAACCCAATAACACTTTGCTCAACCCTGGAATTGAACCCAGGACTTCATGCTCAGCAGTAGCGCTTGCGATCATTAGACCAACGATGAAGTCCATAATTGTTGAGGTTGGTTGGCAAAAATTACGCCATCAAATCATATTCACGACATTTGATAACATCGATGAATAAGCTTTCAGAAACTTTGAATTTGGAATACGATGATAAAGCCGGTGTTGATCTACTAGCTAGAGGGTGTTTGAATACGATAGCTAAGCCCGTATTGATGTTAAACATTAAGTCAGCCACATAGATTATTACTATACACTATAAACGGCTGTGAAATAGTAATATCATAATCTCTTCTAACCATTAGTCCCTTTATATAACGCTGGATTAGATGAGAGAAGTTCACCTAATCTTAGCTTATATAGAAATAAAGAAAGAAAGAAAATTATTTTATTTGGGATACGCACTGGAAATGCAAACAGTAAAAAGGAGCATTTAAAACTAACTTTAACATTAAAAACAAAAAAAAAAAATACAAAAATTAAAAAGACCTGTGCGAGGTCAAAAAGGCTCCTATCTCAGCATAATGCTGGGATGTTTAAAAAATAAATACCGCGGCGCTGATATATTCTGACAAGGGCCCGATTCGATTTGTTTTAGGAGCACAAAGTTAGGTCGAAACCACTAATAATTAATTTTCAGTAAAGACCATAAAACCTCTACAAGCCCTAGCTTCACAAACTATATACCTTAGTCAAAATATGTGGCTTGGCCGTTTCGTGAAAAATTTATTCAATAATCATTACTTTTCTGTTATACAATAGTTCTTGTAGTAGTGCTGCTAAATGTAAGCTGTCGTGGACATGGTTATGTCACCATTGGGCTATTACTCGCGCAGTCATTGGTCCCTTCCGGAAAAACAACCTATTTTTAACCGACTTCAAAAAGGAGGAGGTTCTCAATTCGTCGGAACCTTAATTTTTTTTATTTTTTTTTTTATTTTATGTATGTTCCCCGATTACTCGAAGATGGCTGGACCGATTTGGATTTTTTTTGTTTTATTCGAGAGGGTATACATCACAGTTAGTCCCATATAAAACTGATTAACTTTGCTTGGGTAGTTTTTGAGTTAGCTTCAATAATACGTATTTTTTCCCCACTTTTATATAGACGATGTTCTAGTTTGTTTTGCAGATAGTGGTATTAGAATTTGTGTGGGGTAGGTACACAACTAAAAAGTGAAAAATAAAAACGTTTTTACAAAAAAATACAACCGACTTCCAAAAACAACACTACAAAGTGAAAAATAACTTTAATTTCGGAAGTCGGTGGCAAAAAACGAAAACACATTTTAACTAGACACCGACTTCCGAAATTAAAGTTATTTTTCACTTTGTAGTGTTGTTTTTGGAAGTCGGTTGTATTTTTTTGTAAAAAAGTTTTTTGTATTACGAAATTGCACTCGAGATAAACACAGCAACCTGCAGTCCGTTCAGGGTTATTTAACCTCTGATCTTGCATCACTTTCAAACTGACAGTGACCTATGTTTTCATTACAATAAGGTTTCTGTTGGATTGCTGCCACTGACAAATCTGTCAAAATTAAAGTGATCTTTATTTTCGTGATAATAAGGTTGATGACGGATTGCTGCTGTCAGAGGTACCTAATATAACTCTGAATGGACTGTAATAACACAGTATAATAAAGTAAGCAGTATTACATCTTCATGGAAAACGACCGAAATAAAGCGCTTTGAAATCCTCAGTATACACCAGTATGCAACAGTTCGAGTGCGCGGCAGTTACCCACGCACAGACGGAAGCGTATTTATGTACCGAGCGGCCGTAGGTATTTAATTCAATTTCACTGCCCAGTTAGACTACTGTAGCTTTATTATCCTGTGGTACTAAGTAGTCTTACGAGGCACTTATTATTAGTCAAACCCATATTCAATAGCCAGTTAACAAAAAGCCGACCTCATCTGCAACACTGTCTTAAACGCAGCATGCATCATTATTTCATCCTAGCTACTGGCGCGAGTACTTTCCTTCCTTATTCTGGCTATTATTATTCTGAACGGGGCATAGTGAGTCATTCTTACATAAACTGGTGTAAGAGTTTTCTAGAAATCTTTACTATTTTATGCTTTTTGAATACAAATTGCAAACTATGGCGACTGTCGGGTGGACTAATGGTTTGAGTAATATTGATGTAGGTAGGTACTGCCATGCCTTCCATACATACAAAGGAGTAATTTTTGCTGCCTGCGAGTTATTTCGCATACAAACTTAAACCTGAGCAAAGGGTGTGCAATATACAAAGATCCTGGCATAACCTTAAAATATCTTCAGCAAAAAGTACATTAAAAAAAATTAATTCATGGTCATCCTCTTAAGGTCATTGTACTCATCATTATTGTTATTTAAAATTATATTAATTGATTTAGATTTGCATGCTCATGTGACGGCAGAACATGGAGAACTAACTTTTATGACAACATCTATGTACCGATCTACCCATGTTTGCAAAGAAATAAATGATTATGATTATTATGATTATGAACAACTTTTAGTATCCTGTCATTTCATCGAAAATTATTTTGCATATTTTCACTTGACAAACAACGATTGGCAAATCACGATTTGTCATTTCATCATTTTACAACAAGTTTGGCAAATAAATCATTTAACAAACTATTTACCTGATAAACTTTTGTTTGATAAAGTATTATTTGAGAAACTATTTATTTGACAAACAATTCATTTTTCAATCATGATATCTCACACCCAAATACTATACTATAATATGTATACTTCTGATTATTCGAAATTTTTCGAATATTTGAAGCAATACATAATAGTAATTTGCTTCAAAATGATTCAAATTCCGATCGATAGTGTGTTACGCAACTAGGGTGCTGTTTTAATGTATTTATACCACTAAATACATTATATTTTAGGTTGTTTTCCCTTTGTACCGTTCACACACATACATATGATACATAATCAAATTGGACTCAAACCCTTTAACTACTTATCACAATTTGATCTCGGTAAGGTCTGTTTCAGTGGTAATGTAATTATAACCTGTTTATTTAGGCAAGTGTCAAAAGGTTTTCGACCTGAGATAGTGTCTGTTACTAAATTAGGTTTACCTAGGTACGTTTGATATTAAATTATCACGTAATCTGATCACCATGCGTGAGTTTCCAAACGGAGTTTATTTTCAAGTTACAATATAACACAGCTATACATAAATTTCTCTGTCTGAAATCAGTTCCTTCGAGGCTTCGATTGATGTAAGATTTTGTTATCGTTGTCAGAAAACATTTTGTGTTTTTTTTTTTTTTTTGTGTTGCTTAGTGATTTCCATTCTATGTTCGTTCTGAAAAAAAAAATACGATAGACGCGTTAAAAACGCGTTAAAAAATTTATCTGTGAGTTTTGTGTGTTGTTTTGTGTGAGAATGCAATGTCATTGTCATTGTCAATGGCAATTGCAAGTTGCAATGTCATTTTTTTTTTTGTAAGGAACTCCGACCTTCTCCGGCCCGCACATTACAACTTATCAAAGTTTCATCACAATCGGCCGAGCAATTTTCGAGTGTTTTTAGAGACTAACGCACAGCAATAGATTTAAATAGCTATATATGGATAGATAGATAGATCTTTAGGTTTTTCATTAAGGAAATTAAAAATATTTAGGTAATTTCACTTTTTATTGGAATAAGACACTTCAATAAACACTTTTTGAAGAGAGTGAAAAAAGACTACAAAATGCCCACTCTTCGCCACTTAAATTTCTAGTGTTTCAGGTAGGTAGGAATTTGAGCATAAGAGGTGGCGTAACAAACTACCTACCAAAATGATTACTTCCTATTAAAATAATTCCTTCCAGGTAATGTAGTAACGCTGGGCACTCATACGCGGTTTGAATTAATTTAATTATTTGATTTGTAACGTTTTATTCATCTATTTCATTATTGATAATTAGGTATTTATGTATTTTTGTATATCTGCCCGTGACATCACTGCGGGCCCTATCAGAATACCAGCGCTGCGACATTATTTTAAATGTCGCAGCATCATGCTGAGATATGGGCCTTTTGGCCTCGTAGCGGACTGTCAGTTTTTTTATTTATTTTTGTTTTTTGTTTTCAAACTTTTATTAATGTGTTTTAGTTTAGTTGGTGATCTTCCTGTGCGAGTCACAATAAATACTTTTTATTTCTTTCTTTCTATTTGTATGTACACAGCTTATCAAATAACATTGCTTATCCTAACAAGATCTTTATCAGTTTAACATCTGCCATACTGTCACATTACAAGACACGGATAAATTAAACGTCAACCAATCGTATGATGTTTGACATTCGATTGATGTCAAAGCTCTAATACAAAAAAACGTAAATAGGAATCCTTCAAAATGTCTGTCAATCTGGCGTCAGCCACTTGCTGGACTTTTTGAAAGAAAATTATATCTACAACAATGAATATTCGTCCTTTTGAAATGGAAGGGGTCTTCTTAGTAATATTATATTTTTGAGAGTTAATTTAAGTTCCTTAGTAATGAATATAAATTTAATTTAAAAAAAAAACTGGCCAAGTGCGTGTCGGGCCACGCACAATGAAGGGTTCCGTAGTTGGGATGAATATATCTTAAGAACAAACTTAACATTGTTGTTGAAAAACATGTTCTCCCATACATTCCAACTGTAAATGTAAGTTTGTACTCAAAATATTGATAGATTTACCATGTTGTTTTTAGACCACAGACTTCTTATAGGTTTTTGAACTTTATGTTTTTTGTTGTTTTTTGAACTTTATGGTTTATGAACGATCGAAGTGTAAATTAATGTTGGAATGAAATGGCGGGGTATATTAGGAGTACAGCGAAACATATTTTGGGAGAGACGAAAGGAAAGGGTACTATAGATAGGGATACATGGTGGTGGTCGACAGAAATACAGAATATGTTACGGGATAAGAAGAGAAAGTTCAAGGAATGGCAGAGTGTAGAAAATGAGAACGTTAGTTTGAAAGCAGAAAAAAAGAGTGAGTATGATGCTCTAAAGAAAAAAGCCAAGAAAGCTGTAGCCATAGCGAGAGCAAAGGCCCAGGACATGCTTTATGACACACTGGATAATCCAGCAGGCCAAAAACATCTATACCGGCTTGCTAGAGCTAGAGAGAGGAAGACGAGGGATGTCTGTCAGATAAAGTGTATAAGGGATGAAACTGGAACAGTTCTTTCGGATGATGAGAAAATTAAGGATAGGTGGAAGGGCTATTTTGAAAGACTGATGAATGAGGAGAATGACTGGAGTGGTGTGCTTGAGAATAAACCAGTAAATGAGGGGTTAGTGAGAATTATTAGTATGGATGACGTGAGAATAGCAGTTAATGGGATGAAGAATGGTAAAGCAATAGGTCCGGATGGAATACCAGTCGAAGTATGGAAGTTATTACGGGTAGATGGATGGACGTGGTTAGCTTTATTCTTCAATAAGTTGTTGCTGGAAGAAGCCATACCTGACGAATGGTGCAACAGTTCGCTGGTGCCCATCTTTAAAAACAAAGGTGATGTGCTGGAGTGCAACAACTATAGAGGAATAAAGCTAATGTCACATAGTATGAAGGCTTGGGAGAAAGTTATTGAAAGGCGACTAAGAGAAGAGAGTGAAATTTCGCAAAACCAATTCGGTTTTATGCCTGGTCGAGGAACAGCAGATGCCATCTTTGCTATCCGCCAGCTGTGCGAGAAATACAGAGGTGCGCATAAAAACTTGCACATGGTATTTGTTGACCTCGAAAAGGCATACGACCGAGTGCCTCGTGAAGTTTTGTGGTGGGCACTTAAGGAAAAATGTGTACCAGGGAAGTATGTGCAGTTGATTCGCGCGATGTACAGTCGATGCAGTACCCAAGTCCGGTCTACAGTGGGCACTACTGACAGCTTCGATGTGGCTGTCGGCTTGCACCAGGGGTCTGCACTCAGCCCTTACCTCTTTGTGCTGATAATGGATACTCTTTCTTCGGATATCCAGGAAGAAGCTCCCTGGTGTATGCTGTTCGCCGATGACATTGTGCTGGTTGCCGAGAGTGGCTTAGAGGTCCAGAGCAGATTGGAGGTGTGGTGGAAAAGACTGGAGACCGTTGGCCTGAGAGTAAGTCGGACCAAAACAGAGTATTTGTTTTGTGATTTTGGCGGACTCTCCGGTCCTGTGCCCATATCTCTTGCCGGAACGCCCTTACCGATCTGCTCCGACTTTCGGTACCTCGGGTCGCTTGTCCAAGGGGATGGCGAAGTAGACCGAGACATAACGCACCGGATCAACGCAGGATGGATGAAATGGCGACAGGTTACAGGAACAACTTGCGACCCACGGATGCCCCTCAAGTTGAAGGGGAAAATTTACAAGTCCGTGATAAGGCCTGTCGTACTTTATGGATCGGAATGCTGGACAGTGAAGAAGACGGATGAAAAAAAATTGCATGCAGCGGAGATGAGAATGTTGAGATGGATGTGTGGAGTGACAAGAATGGATAAAGTGAGAAATGAGTATATAAGAGGAAGTTTGAAAGTGGCGCCAGTGACAGAAAAGTTGAAAGGAAATCGTTTGTCTTGGTATGGGCATGTAATGAGGAGAGACGAAACGCATGTGACTAAAAGAGTGATGAATATAGATGTTGATGGATGGAGAGGCAGAGGAAGGCCAAAGAAAAGATGGATGGATTGTGTGAGGAATGATATGAAAGAGAAGGGAGTGAATGATAGCGTGACGGTTGACAGGGGAGAATGGAAGAAGAAAACGTGTTGCGCCGACCCCAAGTAATATGGGATAAGGGCAGGAAGATGATGACTTCTTATAGGTTTTCCTGTAATTTGCAGGTAAAGATCTGTTTTCTGTACTTTTTTCAAAATTTTAGGCTGAGTAGTTTCGAAGATAAGGGAATGGTCAATTTTCGTCTATTTTCTTAAATAACTTTAAAACAATTTGTTTTAAAATTATAAAAAAATATATATTTGAGACCCTCATAGTAAGCCCTTTTATTTGACATATCACACGGTTTGTAAAACTTTTTTTTTTAATTTTCTTATTTGCCCCCCAAAAGTGACCCCCATATTCAAAATTCATTTACACTTCTGGACACATCTTTTGGCCCACCTTGTATTTTCAGTTTCGTTTGGTCCTAGCTAAAATTTTATATTAGGTCGAGCAAAAAGTTTTTATGCAGTTTTGAACCTTGCACATTCACAATTTCATTCAATAGTCTTTTTTTGAATTTCGAACACAGAATTTAAAGAAACAAAAGACAATTTGGAGCCTGTTTGTTGATATCAAACAATCGAATACTAAGAAAACTTGGTTTTATTGGTTTACTTGGATTTAATTCTTGAAAAAGTGATTGATATCTTTGGTTTTGCAACAAACATTACTTATTCTTAACATTAAGGTGAGGTTCTATCAATAATCTATGGATACTTCACCTGAAGTCGCCGCCCAAGCTGTGGCACTTATTCAGGCCGGACACAGCCAAAGAAACGTGAGTACTCAACTTAATTTAAGTCGATCTGCGGTCCGAAATGTTTATCGGAGGTACCTAGAGACTGGCGGCTTTGTTCGTCGCCAAGGAAGGCCACGATCACGGGTCACAACTGAAAGGCAGGATCGATTCATCGTGACGACCAGCTTGAGAAATCGTCACCTTACCTCCATTGAGATACAAAACCAACTTCGCGACTTCCACGGAGTATCTGTGAGCGCTCGAACTGTTCGGAGAAGGTTAAAAGAACGCGATATGGTACCACACAAGCCAGCTAATGGCCCCAAACTAACGCGAGCCCACCGAACAGCGCGCCTTCGTTTCGCACGCAGTCATTTAAATTGGACACAGCAAGATTGGAGCCGTGTACTCTTTTCTGATGAGTCTAAAATTGTGTTACATGGCAATGATGGAAGGAAGAAGGTCTACCGACGTAAGGGAGAGCGTTTCGCACAATGCTGCTTTGAAGAGAGGGTTGCTTATGGCGGTGGCTCATGGACTGTCTGGGGCGGTATATCCGCGAGCGGCAAAACTCAACTTGAGGTTGTTACAGGACCACGGCTGCCAACATTAAATGCTGAAAGGTACATTCGTGAGTGCTTAGAACCTCGCGTGATACCATGCGCGGACTATGTGGGCCCAAATTTCCTTTTTATGCATGATAATGCAAGAGCCCATGCGGCCGGCATCGTCAGGGAATATCTTCGGGATGTGAACATTACAGTTATGGACTGGCCAGCCAGAAGCCCAGACATGAACCCCATTGAGCACATGTGGGACGAGCTAAAAAGACGTGTTAGGGCTCGTCAGCCAGTTGCCCAGACGATGCAGGAGTTGAAAACTGCCATAGAAGAGGAATGGGAGATGATCCCTCAAAATTTCATAGAGCGGTTGATAAACTTTATGCCTAATCGTATGAGAGCTGTGGTAGATGCCCATGGAGGCAACACGCGTTATTAAATTAAACCTTTATTTGATAAAACATGTTTTTTATTCAAAAATCAATTGCCTTTAACAAGGCGCATATCCGACTTGTTAGGCGTAGCTCCATGTCGTATGGTATTCTGAATTCAAATTTAAAACAATACGATCGAAAAAGATGGTAAAATGTATCAGGTTTAAAACTGCATCAACAGTTTTTGTTCAATCTAGCAATCATATTTCGGTAGGGGCCATCGAAACCTAAACTCTAAGGTGGGCCAATAGATGTGTCCAGAAGTGTATTTACTTTACCCGTCCGTGTTTGGGTTACAGAAATTCATATGTGTACCAAAATTCAACTTAATCGGTCCATTAGATTCGGAGCAAATTTGCTGTGACAGACGGACAGACAGACACACGAGTGATCCTATAAGGGTTCCGTTTTTTCCTTTTGAGGTACGGAACCCTAAAAAGTAAAAACTGACTTCGAAACCAAAACGAATAAAATAACTTTCATAAAACACTTTACAGCTTCTGAAGTCGGTGTCAAGCTAAAGTGCATTGAAGAATTGAAAACACCGACTTCAGAAGCTGTTAAGTGTTTTATAAAAGTTATTTTATTCGTTTTGGGTTTTGAAGTCGATTTTTACTTTTTTTAAAGTAAATTTATTTTTCCATTTTTAGTTGAATAAACAATTACATAAGAGGTAAGCCCAAGTCGAACGAAAAGAAGAATCATCAAAATCCGCCTAGAAATGCCGGAGATTACACATATTACTTATGATTTATGCATATAACTTTGTACATAAGAATAATTAAACAATTTATTATATACTAAAACCTTTTTGAAAGTATGTAAATTACGTTAGTGAAAGAATCATCCAAATTGGTTCTTCAGTTTTTGAGAAAATCGCGGACAAACAAACAAACATACATACATACGGGTCGAATACAGAACCTCCTTTTTTGAAGTCGGTTAAATATAGGGCCAAGGACACGTCTTTGTGGAACTGCACTCTCAATGGGAACGTAGGAAGGTCATCATTGACCCATTCTACTGGATGCGCAAAAATTTTCTGCCTGCTGCTTTTACCAATTTTGCAGTAATAAGACTCAGACTGTATTAATTTGGTAGATGTTTTTGAACTTTCATCTTAATTGGGTCTTCATAAAGTCTCAATTTGCCTAGCCTTTTCCCAACTACGTTGGCGTGTCGGCTTCCAGTGTAACCAGTGGATGCAGCTGTATATCAATATTTTACATGGAGCGACTGCATATCTGACCTCCACAGCTCAGTAACTGGGTAACACGATACCCCTTGGTAAGACTGGTTGTCAGACTATCGGCTTCTGACTACCCGTAACGACTGACAAAGTCAAAGATCCAAGAATGACAGTTTCCGAGGCACGGAGGGGTCTCGGTATGTTAACTTAAGATGGTCACCCATCCACGTACTGACCGCGGCAAGCATAGCTTAACCTGATCGATCGACCCGTGCCCGAAACCACCCGAACACCCGTACTTGAGACCATAAGGCCTCAAGTACGGGTGTTCATAAAGTACTCCAAAAAATCACATTAATTCATTGTTAACTGTATTCAACCCCACATTCAAAACAGATTAAGATCTTTTATGATCAAATAAATCTTTTCATTCCTAACACAAATCTACCCAACTAAAGAAAATAGTAAATAAAACTACCCACATATAGGAAATACAAACAAACTGTAGATTAGATTACGCCCCGTAAGAGGCAAGGTCGAATTACGATCACATCAATCACAATTTAACTTGCCAAGCGAAAATAACTTTTAAACCAAAGAATAGAAGGGTTATACGTACCTATGTCGGAAGCTTGGTGTAAGGGTTTGTAATCTCGCATATGAAAAGGGTATGTTTTGCTTTGTACAGTGGTGAAATCTGATGAATAGAGGCAAGGGTTGGCTGTCTCTGACAGGAATGGGAGTAGACGGATAAAAATAAGCACTTTCCGATTCCTGACAAGGAAAATAGACTGGTTTATCTCTGTCTTTAGACGGGGTTATTGGTAAAATACCAACAAACTCTTAAGGGGTCATTATGAACAACTTTTACTATGGGACCAACCCTGAAATCGCGAAAAAAAATCAGCTGTTCAGTACATTTATCTACATCAAAATGTAGGGAGCAGAAGATTTTTTTTTCGCGATTTCAGGTTTGGTCCCATAGTAAAAGTTGTTCATAATGATGGGTAGAATGACCCCTTAAGAGGCTGTTGGAGTTTTACCAATAATTCTGTACAATATGCTCTTCCCCGATGACCTCGTGAAGGTCACAGGAAACCGGTGTGGAGACGCTTGGAGAAGTGGACCGTTATACAAAAGGTTAAAAACATAATTTAACCCAGATACTGGTTAACACGATACCCCTTGGTAAGACTGGTTGCCAGACTTTTGGGCTTTTGACTACCCGTAACGATTGTCAAATATCTACGAATGACAGCCGGGGCCACGTGGCACGGAGGGGTCTCGATAATCGATATTTTTTGACCTTCAAAAGAAAACCTTCGTATTTAATAAGTTTTATATTCATTGGTCACACAATTTTGTTGAACACCTCAACTTTCAGCCGCTTTCAGATAATCCGGGAGAGAGAAACCTCAACGAATGTTTCTGACAGATTTGTAATTGACCTTTGATGTAAATCTATGTTAAATTTCATTAATTTATTTATTTTGGTTCTGGAGTTACCCACAGTTTTATTGATTTTAACGTTCGAAAAGTGTTGATTCTCGGCCTAGTTTGAATAGATGACTTTTGATTTTATGGCAATATCATCTGCCTAGCCTTGTCCCAACTATGTTGGGGTCAGCTTCCAGTTTAAGCCGATGCAGCTGAGTACCAGTATTTTATATGGAGCGACTGCCTATCTGACTTCCACAACCCAGTTACTGGTACGATACGTATACGATATTATCTTGGACGGTACGGTACGG
Source organism: Cosmia pyralina (assembly GCA_946251885.1). NCBI lineage: Eukaryota > Metazoa > Arthropoda > Insecta > Lepidoptera > Noctuidae > Cosmia > Cosmia pyralina. The sequence continues at coordinate 20,249,235 of OX276354.1, forward strand.
TTGTCATTTGTAGATATTTGACAATCGTTACGGGTAGTCAGAAGCCCAAGAGTCTAACAACCAGCCTTACCAGTATCGTGTTAACCAGTATCTGGGTTGTGGAGGTCAGTTAGGCAGTCACTCCATTAAAATATTGGTATTTAGTTGCATCCGGTCAGACTGGAAGCCGACTCCAACAAAGAAGGCACCCAGCAGTGTTTTAGTACCAGATATTCTGCCCTTCTTTCATAAAGAACACAAAAATATTGATCTAACATATTATTATGGAACACAGAAGGAAAAATAGAATGTGTACAACAAATATTGTCTACCAATACGTTGTGTTACTAACCAGCGTTATATTAGCGTTTGATTATCGATATTTCCGTCGGGAAATTCTTAGTAGCTCCGAGACTGGATTGTGACTGATTATTGGGATCTACTCGCCTACGACCCTTAAGGCTCCCGCAGACAGGCGTGTGGCGAATCTAGTAGAACAATGTCTATGAAATCTTTATGGAAATTGTTCTACCAGAATGGCCTCGCACCGTCGCGTCATGTGTCCTTTATTGTTTATGGCATCGTATTTCAAATAATTCCCATTTTGTATTAAACACTCCAACATAATGAGTGCGCCTCTTTTTAAATTAATTGCCTTTTCTCACGGTTGGTCGTCAAACGTCAGTTATACAACGTGCCGTTTTGCATCCTCATCTTTAAGGGTGTGGTAGACTATCTAGACTTACTATCAAACCGAACAACTTTTTCCATGGCACCAACACCGTAATCGCGAAAAAATAATCAGCCGTCCCATACATTTGCGTCTAGTAGGTATTGTAGTTTTCTATGGGACAGTTGAAAATTTTTTCGCGATTACGATGTTGGTCCCATGGAGAAAGTTGTTCAGTTTGATGTTCTATATTGTGATATAGAATATCAAACCAAACAACTTTCTGAAATTTGACGAGCATGCAAAACGACACGTTGTATACATAAAAAACTGCATAGGACATGTCAATGTGTGCTCGAATGTCAACGGAACCCCATAGGTTTATAACTATACTATAAGCCCGCGGTCGCCATTGGATGATGGTATTTTACGTTAATTTATATTCCAAGATCCCAGGGCCGCCTGACCTCGCCCTGGGCGGCGGGAATCGATTGCCGATTCCCGGCCACCGTAGGCGCGGGCTTGCGGACGACGAGTAATGGGCAGCTCGCCGTCCGGTAAGGACCAGGCCCGGGTCGACGGCGCGTTGTGTTCCACGCGCTCCTCAAAGAGATGTCAGCAGTGACGGGGTCAATTGGGCCGATGCCGCCGGGGTGGCGGGTAGTTCGAAAGAGATACCGTGGCCCTGGCACGGGCAGCTGAAGGAACATGGGTGGGTTTTAGTCAGTAAAAGTCTGACACGCCCTCCCGCTCTGCCCAGAGCGGGAGAAGTCATTTGATGATTTCCCATCCACAAAAAAAAAAAAAGGGCCGCCTGACCTTACTTATTTTCTGATTAACAAAATGTATGGGATATAGTAGTGTTAGATGTACTTTGAACGTACGCATATCTGCTAGCTTGGGCCGACGGCCAATTTTCAGGTAATAAGTACTAAAGTTACGTAAAAATATTTGGTCCTACTCACTTTTTTTAAAGTCTGACAGCTGATTTTTATGTATGTTTTACAGAATATTGTTAATAATTAATACTCAATACTGTCGGACACCTTCCCGTCGGAGGTTTTTTCTGCTAGACGTCGACGTCATCTTACTTATAGTTAGAGTCCAGTAAAGTCCAGTCCAGAGTTTTTATCCACTAACGCGCCCGGCTCCCCCGCGTGACGTCATTAGGATTGTTCTTGAGAAATATGAGACTTTTTGTCGGCTCGCGACGGAATGCCTAGCCACTTATGTACGGCTTGTACACAAAAAAATGGTATCAACGGACATTCAACGAATGACTGTTTCCTAAAGTGGATAGACTAGGCTAGATTACGAATTTTGATTTAGAACAATAGACGACTTAGTCGTATCGTATTACCCAGTTAATGGGTTGTGGAGGTCAGATAGGCAGTCGCTCCATGTAAAATACTGGTATTTAGCTGCATCCGGTTAGACTGGAAGCCGACCCTAACATAGTTGGGAAAAGGCTAGGCAGATTTGACTCGGGGAACTATTTCAATACTATTTTGTAAGCGGCCAGATCAAATCAAATCAAATCAAAATATTTTATTTCACATAAACCTACATGGGCACTTAAGAAACGTCAGAAGCTAGGTGCACGGTTCGAATTATTTTGGTCGTTTCCTATGGAGAAGAGCCGGCAAGAAACTACATGGTTACACTTTTAAAAATAATTGGCTGTTACAATATTTTCAAATAACAGTGTTGATAGGTATGAGAGGATAATATCAATCGTAGCGGTCAAACATCCCCCAGACACAATTAATTCTGTCTGTCAAACATCCCCAGACCCAATTGTAAACTGTGTCTGGATCACTATGAAAGCTTGTTGACAGACACGTTTTTTCTAAGGCGCGGTTTATATTCCGTATCGTAAAGAAACCGTGCCATGTAAAAAGGGCCTTGGGCATTCTCAACCAGTCAACCAAGGGTAGCGGAAAGAGCCTAACCTGGCAAATGCATTACGTTTTAAAATGAACGCAAAAATAAATGAATGGGTGGTGATATGATATGAGTGGACCTACCAACACTTCTGCCTGCATGTAAAAAATTCTATTCCAGCCCTTTGGGAAAAACAGGTGGGATGATGTTTTATTTTGCTGGCTTGCGGAGTGAAACCTTCATTAACATTCTCCTGCCCTTATCCCAATTTATTTGGGGTCGGCGCAACATGTCTTTTTCTTCTATACTTCTTATCAGTCATCTCCTACGTGCCTCGGAAAGCACTTTGAGCCGTTGGTCCCGGCTGTCATTCGTGGATCTTTGACAGTCGTTACTGGTCGTCAGAAGCCCGATAGTCTGACAACCAGCTTTACCAAGGGGTATCGTATTACCCAGTTACTGGGTTGTGGATGGTCAGTCGCTGCATGTAAAATACTGGTATCCAGCTGCATCCGGTTAGACTGGAAGCCGACCCCAACATAGGTGGGAAAAGGCTAGGCAGATTGTTGATTGTACTTCTTATTCATCATCTCGGTAGTCACCCTCCTTTCAGCCAAATCATGTTTCACACAGTCCATCCATCGTTTCTTTGGTCTTCCCCGGCCCTGCACATGTAGCTGTCCACATTCATACGCAAAACTTTCCTCATTCGTCCGCATCACATGCCCAAACCTTGCCACATCAAATATCTGGCATGGCTGACAAGACAAAGGCTATTTAATAACATTAATCCTATTTATACGTTTGCTCTCTTGTTTTACTCTGTAACGCCTTACATAAAAGATAAAGATCGCATTGGCTCAGCGGAAACTATCGGCCTATTGTTCGATGTAACAGGTTCGCTTCCCCAGTCGATTTTATCGTCTCTTCTGTGTCAGGCTCATTTAAATTCACTTTCTATGAAAATATTCTCATACGATTGGATTATTATAATTTTTTGTTGCTTGTTTTAGGGTTCCGTACCTCAAAAGGATAAAACGGAACCCTTATAGGATCACTTGTGTGTTTGTCTGTCTGTCCATCTGTCACAGCCAATTTGTTCCGAATCTAATGGACCGATTAATTTGTTTTTTTTTTTTTTATATAATTTTAAAAATAAATTGTTTTAAAATTTATTTAAGAAAATAGGCAAAAATTCCCCCCCCCCCCTTATTTCTCATATTACTGAGCCAAAATATACAGAAAATAGTTTTATATTTACTTATAGATTACAGGAAAATTTATAGGAAGCCTATGGTCATAAAGTAACACGGTAAATGTGTCAATATTGTGCGTACAAACTTACATTTGCAGTTAGAGTGTATGGAAGAACATGTTTTTTAACTACAATGTTATGTACGCACTTGTTCTGCACTATTCTTGCTTATTATTTACTAGGTAGCATTTCGTTTTGCTGTTGTCATGTCTATTCTTCATTCCATTTTCCAAGTTCCAATTTATTTTCTTCAGTATTTTCCCAATTAAGTTGAGGTCAGCTTCCAATCTAACTGCATGCAGCTGAATATTAGCATTTTACATGAAGCCACGCTGCCTATACAACGTGTTATTTTGCATCCTCGTCAAATATCAGGATGTGATACAGAACATCAAAGCGAACATCTTTCTTTATGGGACCAACATCGTAATCGCGAAAAAATTTTCAACTGTCCCTTATAAAACTTCAATACCTACTCGACGCAAATGTACGGGGCGGCTGATTATTTTTTCACGATTACGATGTTGGTGTCATGGAAAAAGTTGTTCGGTTTGATGGTCATCCACCCCCACCCACACCCCCCCCCACACCCTTAAATTTGACGAGGATGCAAAATGACACGTTGTATATAATATGACCTTCACAGCCCAGTTATTAGATAAAGTTAATCTATTCGACGAAGTTCTGTCTTGTTGCCGTTATGACGTTAATCATCAGGTTTGTGTAAATTGCAATAACTAACAGTAGTGCTATTCTGTAAATATCTCACCGTGAAAACATGAGTGAAGTGATCTTAAAGTGAGCTGTCAATAGTGTCAACCCCTAGCATCAGGTGGAATGACGGCTCACTTCACGCTCACTTCACCTGAGTTATCACGGTGAGATGTTTACAGAATAGCACTACAGGACTTCCTGAAATGGGAAAACTTTAACACGGCACCCCTTGGTAAGACAGGTTGTCAGGCGTTTGGCACAGAATAATAATGTTGCAGTAGTTTATCTTCCTAGAAAACGGCCGAAACAACACGCTTTGAAATCTCAGTATATACCAATAAGCAACAGTTGAGTTGGAGTGCGCCGCAGTAACGCACGGACGGACGCGAGTTAGGTAGTAGATCCGTGCGTAACTGCCCAGATAAACTACTGTAGTACCTACTATTCTGTAAATATCTCACCGTGAAAACTTAGGTGAAGTGATCTTAAAGTGAGCTGTCAATAGTGTCAACCCCTAGCATCAGGTGGAATGACGACTCACTTCACGCTCACTTCACCTAAGTTATCACGGTGAGATGTTTACTGAATAGCACTACTGAACCTTTCGGGTTTCTGTCTATGAAACTTTCTTGTATTCTTTGCTGAATGTTATCCTAATTATAAGCTCAGAGAGTAATTTCCATAAAGAACAACAACTCGTCAAGTCCCTGAACGACGTCACATAATTATCAAATTAATGTAATATAATAATTACTGTAAGTAATATTTATTTTCTTAAATTAATGGAAGCCACGAATCTACATACCTATCATATTCTAATTAATTATAATTATTTGAGCTACTAATTATAGAGTCGAGTCGTCGCATGGAAATTTGCGTAACCTTTCAAACTTCATGCCTGTATCCGAGAAAGGGGAGGGCAGAGATGACACTTGACACTTGTGCTTACCCTGCGGAAAGTGTATGACTGGCTGTAAGGTCGAACTAGGAGCTAGACCACTAGCTTCTAAAGCAGTATTTAATCTTACATGAGTGTGGGTAGAGATAGAGCTTGACGTCACGTATAGCTCCATCTCTTTCTCGCACGAGGTGGTGATTGCCCCCTCTCTGGTGGCAGGTCATGGGCCTCCTAACGCGAACGGGCGCCGTCAGTCGGGGCTGGTCGTCTCTTAGCTGCCATGGCTTATTTTTAATCTTAATAGTTAATAATTTAGTGGTTTTAGTTTTTATCTTTTTAATACGGACGCTTTTTAAGGTGCACGCGTTTCTACATTGTTCTCACATGTATATTTTCAACATGAACGATGTAACCAATATTTTGTAAAAATATTATGATTTAAAAGATTGTCCGTGATGTTTCTTGCCCGTTCTTCTCCATAGGGATCTACTACGCTTTGGAATGGGCAACTAGCTTCATCTTTCTGACTGACCGACCCATTGACAATTCAAAAGTGCCTGTAATTGGTTTATTTGAAATAAATGCTTTGAGTTTGATTTTGAGTTTGATTTTGAGTTTGAACTGCGGAGTAAACATATCGTAAATTTGAACGAATTTAAAATTTAATATACTCGTTTCGGTCATAGAGGAGCTCGTGGCTAAGTAATTTCAGACGCACGGGTCGATCCATCAGCTTAAGCTACGCTTGCAGAGGTTAGTCAGTGGATGGGTGACCACTTTAGATACCGAGACTCCTCCGTGCCTTGGAAAGCACGTTAAGCCGTTGGTCCCGGCTGTCATTCGTGGATCTTTGACAGTCGCTACGGGTCGTCAGAAGCCCGAAAGTCTGACAACCAATATAACCAAGGGGTATCGTATTACCCAGTTTCTGGGTTGTGGAGGTTAGATAGGCAGTCGTTCCATGTAAAGTACTGGTATTCAGCTGCATCCGGTTACACTGGAAGCCAACCCCAACATGGTTGGGAAAAGGCTAGACAGATTGATTCTCAGTTCTTACTTCCGCAATAAGCATAAGCATAATCAGCCTATAATGTTCCCACTGCTAGGACACAGGCCTCCTCTCGGTGAGAGGGAGTGGGCCGTAATCCATCACGCGGACTTAGTGCAGGTTGGTAGATGTCACAAATGTCTTCGAATTTTTGGTTCTTGGTCATGCCGGTTTCCTCACGATGTTTTCCTTCACCGACCACTGCCGGTCGATTCTGTAAAAAACTCACCGTGAAAACTTAGGTGAAGTGAGTTTGTTTTTGCTAGGGAATTGACACTATTGACCGCTCACTCCACGCTCACTTCACCTACGTATTCACGGTGAGATGGTTATACAGAATCGCACTGCTGGCCCGCCACTGCTCTAACTGCTCCAAGACTCAGCTCAGCTCTTACTTCCGCAATGCAAGTTTAATATTTTGCAGTGCCTTTTATAAAGTTATTAGGTAAAGTGTTATATGAGAAATGAGAATGGGCCGTGAGTCCATAGAGCTATGCCCCGCAATCATATGACGTAATGTACCAGCACCGGTACTTTGGGCTATAGAGCAAGCGGTGCGATGAGCGGAGAGATTTGTAAGAATGAAGGATGATTTCCACCAAACGGCTGTAGTGACCTACATAACTTTGATCTTTTTAGTGCGGCTCTGTGATTGGTCTATTTAATATTGCTTAGGGCAGAGGTTGCACTTGCACTGCTGAAGCCATGTATATTGAACTATGTATAAAATCATTAATACCTAATTTATGTAGAAAATTATTAACTTACTTTTATCGCTAGTGTTATTATTATCCCTGCCTACACACACACACCCCAAACTACCCAATAATTAACAGTTTAATAGAAATATAAATCATTTTTATGAATGATACACTTTGGTGCAAGGCGACACAAAATTGAAATGAACATAATTTTATTTACAATATTTTCAAGTTTCTGCTGTAGGTACCTAATTAATGTACTAAATAAAACTTTGCCAATTCAGATTCACATTTAAATATAAATAATCGCTTTCTCAAATCGCTTATTTCTTGGCCACACACAATCACGCGAGCAATTTTCTCGCTAAACTAATGCCAGACAGATTATAATGTCTGTAATAGTCTTTATAGCTGCCTTTATCATAACACGATTAACACTAATCGACGTCTTCATAATACTGAGCTCAGAGTGAAATATAATCAGTTTTTGTATGGAAACTTCTCCGATCTTTAAATTGATTGAAAGGAATATAAAACACTTAGGGTGGTTTGCACCATCTTACTTTAACAAACAATGGGTTGCTCCATTTGACAATTAGTTAGCTGACGCCATAACTTTAATTGTGACCTTAACCGCCCACGTTTCGCTGGTTAATGTTATAACCTTCGGTAGGGGGTCGGTGGGCAGCGTAGGTGATGCCTGGGTGTCACCATTGTGTGGATCGCCCGGAGGACACGGTGGAGCAAACAGTGGAGGTTTGCCCGGCTTGGGTGGAGCACCGCCGTGTTCTCACGGAGGCGATCGGCGGCGGTGATCTCTCGCATCCAAACCTGGTCCAGGCCATGGTGCGGAGCGAGAGTGCATGGGAGGCCGTCACCTCTTTCTGCGAAGCAGTAATGCTCACGAAGGAGGAGGCGGAACGCGTGAGGCAGAGGCAACAGCCGCGCCCTCGTGCCCCTAGCCGCCGCAGGAGACGCCCTGGGCAGCGGGACCTATCGCCGATTCCCGGCCACCGTAGGCGCGGGCTTGCGGACGACGAATAATGGGCAGCTCGCCGTCCGGTAAGGACCAGGCCCGGGTCGACGGCGCGTTGTGTTCCACGCGCGCCTCAAAGAGATGGCAGCAGTGACGGGGTCAATTGGGCCTATGCCGCCGGGGTCGCGGGTAGGTCGAAAGAGATACCGTGGCCCTGGCACGGGCAACTGAAGGAACACGGGTGGGTTTTAGTCAGTAAAAGTCTGACACGCCCTCCCGCTCTGCCCAGAGCGGGAAAAGTCATTTGATGATTTCCCACCCACAAAAAAAAATAAAAAAATGTTAAATATCTGTCACTTCTGTCAGATGCGTACCTACCCTGATAACTTTAACTAAGCTGATGAATACGCCGCGCCGTCCCGGTGCAACATATTTCGCAGTAACCGTTAAGACTGAGGCTACATTAACACATGAGCGATTAAAACAAATAAATGAATGCTCACGTATATGGCTACACCGTATATCAAATATTACTAATAACGATCTTTGATTTCTTTATGCGATAGGAACGAGATTACTGTAATCACGGCTTCGGCTACATCAACATAAATAAGCGAAATCGCCGAATATACGCGATTTTCGCTTATAATGAGCCGTACCATGTTTATCTCGTTGCAAATCGCTGCCTACTGTAGCCCTCAGCCTTAAAGTCAGCGTTATTTTACATTAACTACTATTATGGTGCAACCCAGCCTTACTTTCTTTTTAATCTAACATTTCCTTATACGGTGGGTAGCAGGGTAGTCTGTTTTTTCGTACGGTAGGTAAACCATATTCTACGAAACTATGATTGTCGTTAGCCCAGCCTTTTACTCACAAAGTGTTTTGCGATCAGCTTTTAATTCTTCCATACGGAACTGCCATCATTTTGACTAAAGTGGGAACCATAGAACAATATGTATGACTACTTTCGGTCAGATAGAATCCCCAAGGATTATGGACATCCTATGATTGGAAGATAGTTAGTGAGTTTGCCCAGCTTCTAATGACTGTCATAAGTTATATGAGTAAGTAGCAGCGCCCCGCGGTTTCACCCGCGTAAGTCTCAAACTCGTAAAAAGTATCCTATGTGTTAATCCAGGTTATAAACTATATGTGTGCCAAATTTTAACAAAATCCGTTCAGTAGTTTTTGCGTGAAAGAGTAACAAACATCCATCCTCACAAAATTTCGCCATTCTAATATTAGTGTGATATAGTAGGAAGTAGAATAGTATGAAAATGAGTACGAAACGTTTAAACGTGCTCTCCGATGCTTTATGTACAAATAACGATCTAAAAACTGTGGTAAACATGGCGAGATTCTGAGCTAATAAACAAAAAAAATATGTCATCTACCTATAAATTTTATTACATGCGACCGACGACGTTTAAATAAACCTATAAATCTTGTCAGTTTCGGAACGTCCAAAAGATAAGGATTGAGCATACTGATGAGCACCGTGAATCCATTACAAAACACCATGAAATATGACCAGATGTGAAATGGTGAAACATCAACACTATCAGTTAAAAATGACGCCAGCTCTGAGTTGCAAATGCCAAATGAAACGCATTCCTATTAATTTAATGTAACGTGATTAGATCTGATGTTTGAAATAGCCGTGAATAGATGTAATAATGTTTCAGAAATATCTGATTTAAGATCTTGAGTGATTTTGAAACTATGAACAAGAACGCCCAATGCCAGATTAATTAATTCGATTATTCAAGAATAGAATAGAATACTCTATAATAAATGTACTCCGTAAGGATTCAAATGATGTACAAATTTTCACAGAGTGTTCTACCCATGAATATGAACAACTTTTACTATGGGACCAAACCGGAAATCGCGAAAAAAAAATCTGCTGCTCCCTACATTTTGACGAGTTTGCTGTAGAATTGTAGATAAATGCACTGAACAGCTGATTTTTTTTTCGCGATTTCAGAGTTAGTCCCATAGCGAAAGATGTTCATATTCATGGGAAGAACACCCTGTGAAAATTTATCCATCTATTTTAATGGGACCTTATATATATATATAGGCAAATGTACAAATTTTATCTCTAAAAGCGTTATTTTTAACCGATTTCAAAAAGGAGGAGGTTCTCAATTCGTCCGATTACTCGAAGATGGCTGGACCGATTTGGATTTTTTTTGTTTTATTCGAGAGGGTATACATCACAGTTGGTCCCATATAAAATTTATTAACTTTGCTTTGTTAGTTTTTGAGTTAGCTTCAATATTACGTATTTTTTCCTCACTTTTATATGGATGATGTTCTAGTTTGTTTTGCAGGTAGTGGTATTACAATTTGTGTGGGGTAGGTACATACACAACTAAAAAGTGAAAAATAAAAACTTTTTTACAAAAAAATACAACCGACTTCCAAAAACAACACTACAAAGTAAAAAATAACTTTAATTTCGAAAGTCGGTGGCAAAAAACGAAAATACATTTAACTAGACGAAGTTTTTGGAAGTCGGTTGTATTTTTTTGTAAAAAAGTTTTGTACAGACATCCTTTGGATGGATTATAGGGAGAAGGAGAGACAATACTGCAGGTACTGCAGCTTCGCTCCCGTGGTCTGTACCACAGCAGTCTTGGATGTTATCAGCACAACAAGTACATATACAACGTGTCATTTTGCATCCTCGTCAAATTTAAGGATGTGATATAGACAATTAAACCGAACAACTTTTTTCATGGCACCAACATCGTAATCGCGCAAAAATAATCAGCCGACCCATACATTTGCGTCGAGTAGGTATTGAAGTTTTCTATGGGACAGTTGAAATTTTTTTTCATAATCATAATCATAAATCATTTATTTGCCTGAAATATGGTGATGTGAAATATGGTGGTGTGGTATTTTCGCGATAACGGTCCCATGGAGAAAGTTGTTCGGTTTGATGTTCTGTATCACACCCTGAACTTTGACGAGGATGTAAAACGAGACGTTGTATAGTAGCCTATGTCACTGTCCGGCCCCGGCGGCCTATAGCCTAATCTGTATGCAAACAACCAAAACGATCCGTTGCTCACGCCGGACTGGCGCACCTGAGGTTCCGTACTTCAGTTTTTTTTTTAGTTTAAATAAATGAAAATACTAATCGAAGAACAATCGCAAAGATAACTTTGTATTTCATAATGATATTGTGAATTAGAAAGTAATTTGTTGCAGTTGCAGAAAATCGGTCATATTTAAACAAAATGCCTTATGAATCGTCTTTAGTATTTGTTCATTAAATACAGTATATGATATACAGAAGTACCAAATTCCTAATTTGTTTAGTTGTTGCGATAGAGCTCGTACAAAAATGGTCTTAAACTGACAGCATTTACGGCCCTTAGTTTTTCAATTTTGCAGATAAAAAAATGTAATATATTTGTACTCTACTCGATGAGTTCTAGACAGTGATACCCCATATCCAGGGTAAGATTTTTTTTTGTCTTCAAAATATTTTTTTTTTATCGCATCCTTTAAATTTTTATTTTAACTTTATTTTATTTTTATTATTTTTTGTTATAACGGCAATAGAAGTACCCAGTTTGTGAAAAATTCAACTGTCTACCTATTACTGTTCATGAGATACAGCCCGCTGAAAGACAGACGGACGGACAACTGAGGCTTAGAAGTAGGGTTCCGTTTAGCACCCTTCTGGTACGGAGCCCTAAAAAGGACAAACCAATGAACTAGCTTCGGCGCTTTTTAATACTAAGCAGAAATTAAGTAAGATATCATAACATTAACTTCTATTCTCTGCTGCATTTTATAATCAAAACCCGTAAACACGCGAACAAATCGTTTTCGCATGGGTTCGACTAGAGAAACAGGCACCTAGGACATTTCAATTTTGTCTCTCAGGTTGGCATTATTGGCTACGCTTCGAGTCTTTGACTAGCCACTTGGAATTGTGGTTCTAATCATTTTCTAAAAAGGTTGAAAATTCCGTCGACCTGTTTACCAACCTTTGTACATAAAAAAACCTCTGCTACTGGGCCTTTGTATCCTTCATATAGGATCTATATAATATCCCTTCTATGTAAGTTTGCTACGGTCAGTGGTCACTCACAATAAGATTGCGTAGAAAAGTAATGCCGCAATGTTAGCAGACCTCTTTGCAAAAAAAGCTAGATATATATGATAAACCCCATATTATTATTATAACGATAAATAGTCTATCAAACAGTAGCATAAAGTTGTCAATTTTATATGCGAGTGTGCAATAACCAATAACTTATTACGCTGGGGCTACATTAGCGAGCGAATATTCATGGGCGCGATAAAAACATCATGTACGGGTATACGCGATGTTCTTGTCTACATCAACGTTTTCGCCTGTTGTGCGGCCGACGTAGGCCATAATTCTTGTAAAGTAAAATGGAGGAAGTATTGGCATTGTATTGTATGTCGGTACGAGTATATTATTATTTGTTATTATTGTACGAGTACGAGTATGATTTGCAAAACATGAAAAATATGAAAAAAAGAAGTCCGTTCCGCTCAAAGTCTGGACTAAAACTGAAGTGGCGAAGTGTAGCCACGCAAGCGTATATTGTCGTGACAAAACCCTTTGATGACGCCAGTTTACCGAAAGTGCCGCGATAAGCATCGTCATCGCCCGAATACTACGCGATGCGATGAACTGCTCGGCCACACTTGTCGCGATAACGCGAATATCTGCCGTATCCCGCTAATGTAGCCCCAGCATTACCGACATTACCGGATTGGCTTCATAATATTTTGAAACACTTCCAATGAGTTTCATTATGTTGAAGACAAACGGTAAAGTTAGATGTTTCGAAACACTTTTGGCAATTATAATGCCTTTGATTTTCAAGGACTGAGTCAAAGTTACGTTTGAACTGTGTGCTATTTAAAGCGATATGTTGGTATCTTTTTACGCAACCAAACTTTTATTAGACCTGTGGAACAAAATGGTACAAGTTAGTAATACTCGTATGAACAGTGCCACCGTTGGGACCTGAACGAAAAATCTAAAATGTACAGTGGCAAAATTGGGTCCTGGATTTTTTTTTGTGGACAGCGCACTCTGTTTAATTTTTTTAACTCCCGACTCAAAAAGAGGGGTGTTATAACTTTGACCACTATGTGTGTGCGTGTTTGTTTGTGTCAGTCTGTGACACCGTAGCTCATAAACGGGTTAATTGATTTGAATACGGTTTCTGAATGCAGCTACAACCGTCGTTCTTGTATTGACAGAAAGCCATTGAAATTCCTGATATTTTGGTTAAGTGGCATTGCTGGGCCTGAACAATGTCCAAAGCTATAAGGAGACCAACTGCGGCAGTCCTTGTTAGCTCGGGAACTGTCAGCTCGTGATTTTAGTCATTAAGTTTTTATTTTTTTTTGGAGAAATCTTCAAAAGGCACCCGGGCTTTGGGGATAAGACCTCCATATCGCGAGTCCCATATACTCAGCTTACCCCAGAAACAAGGAATCCTTGAGTATTTCCACTAGAAACATTTTATATACGCTAACTGGACGTCAAATACTTTTAACGTTTAATATTTTAAAACTTTAGCAACACTTCAGCGCTAACGAACAGTCATTGCCGTTGAATAGGCATACGAAATATTGAGGTTGCCTTGCGGTCAATTAGTAGAAAATTTCAAAAATGTACCGAATAAGTATACATAATTGAATATTCTTTTGACCTCCTAATATTGATAGATAGGTGTACCTGACCGAAAGGTCAGGTACACCTATTTATTTATTTATAGGCTCTTCAACAATGAGTACACTATTACTTTACAATTTGTACATAGCAAACTTAAGTCTAAGCGCCTTATTACTTATAGAAAAGCACAGCATTATGCGCAGATAATAACACAATATTAATTAAATTATTTGAAAACAAGTAGGTATTACATAATGTGTAGTTTAGACAAAAAATAAATTATTAAGTTGATAACATTTTCACAGATATTACATTACACATACATTGATTTACATTGATTTTTACAGATATTTCTGTTGCCGCTATAACAACAAATATTAAAAAACAGAATAAAATAAATATTTAAGGGGGCTCCCATACAACAAACGTGATTTTTTTGCCGTTTTTATAGATAATGGTACGGAACCCTTCGTGCGCGAGTCCGACTCGCACTTGGCCGGTTTTTCTTTTTAGTAACAGGAGAGGGGCTTGTGGCTAAGTGATAACGGCTGCACGGGTTTATCGATCAGATTAAGTTACGCTTGCTGCAGTTGGTCCGTGGATGGGTGACCATCTTTACATACCAAGAACCCTCCGTGCCTGGAAAGCACGTTAAGTTGTTTGTCCCTGCTGTCACTCGGTCATCATTGACAGTCGTTATGGGTCATCAGAAGCCTGAAAGTCTGACAACAGTCGTTCGATAAAATACTGGTATTTAGCCGTGTCCGGTTAGTCTGGAAGCCGACCCCAACATAGTTGTGAAAATGCAAGGCAAATGATGAGTAACAACAGTCCTTGTGTTTCACTAGTTATTTTAATTTTAGCTTGTATTTGTATGACCTTCAAATTATTGGTCACAATGTCTCTGGAAATGGTATTTGTACCTATGTGAAAATACACATATGTCACAGAAGTATTTAAATTACGACATCAACATTTCAACCGAAAGATATGATTATATGAGAACACTGCTGGACATAAGCCTCCCCCAAGCATCTCCACATCGACCGATTCTGTGCTTCCCGCATCTAGCAGATACCTGCGGCCTTCAAAAGGTCATCGGTCCACCTTGTGGGAGGCTTTCCAACGCTACGTCTTACGTTACACGGTCACCACTCCAAAATCTTTCGCCACGTTCTTCTGCGAGAAATGAAAAAAAGTTATTTGCGTAGGCTAATTGCGTGTCTCTAAGAACAAAATACGAAAAGTCCCACACTGTCACGCTAAGTTAATGAGGCATCATCTTAAACTTAAAGATAGTTATTATAATTTGCTCTTTGACTTTAGCGAAATAGGTGTTAAATCTTCTCTCATCAATTTAGGTTCTTGTGAGTGAAAGGGAGCATTACGGTTTACACAATTCTTGGTATGAACAGGTCGCTTCGTTTGAACTTAGATCATATATTATAATTGTATATTATACACTTCTGGACACATCTTTTGGCCCACCTTGTATTTTCAGTTTCGTTTGGTCCTAGCTAAAATTTTATATTAGGTCGAGCAAAAAGTTTTTATTCAGTTTTGAACCTGGCACATTCACAATTTCATTCAATAGTCTTTTTTTGAATTTCGAACACAGAATTTAAAGAAACAAAAGACAATTTGGAGCCTGTTTGTTGATATCAAACAATCGAATACTAAGAAAACTTGGTTTTATTGGTTTACTTGGATTTAATTCTTGAAAAAGTGATTGATATCTTTGGTTTTGCAACAAACATTACTTATTCTTAACATTAAGGTGAGGTTCTATCAATAATCTGTGGATACTTCACCTGAAGTCGCCGCCCAAGCTGTGGCACTTATTCAGGCCGGACACAGCCAAAGAAACGTGAGTGCTCAACTTAATTTAAGTCGATCTGCGGTCCGAAATGTTTATCAGAGGTACCTAGAGACTGGCGGCTTTGTTCGTCGCCAAGGAAGGCCACGATCTCGGGTCACAACTGAAAGGCAGGATCGATTCATCGTGACGACCAGCTTGAGAAATCGTCACCTTACCTCCATTGAGATACAAAACCAACATCGCGACTTCCACGGAGTATCTGTGAGCGCTCAAACTGTTCGGAGAACGTTAAAAGAACGCGATATGGTACCACACAAGCCAGCTAATGGCCCCAAACTAACGCGAGCCCACCGAACAGCGCGCCTTCATTTCGCACGCAGTCATTTAAATTGGACACAGCAAGATTGGAGCCGTGTACTCTTTTCTGATGAGTCTAAAATTGTGTTACATGGCAATGATGGAAAGAACAAGGTCTACCGACGTAAGGGAGAGCGTTTCGCACAATGCTGCTTTGAAGAGAGGGTTGCTTATGGCGGTGGCTCATGGACTGTCTGGGGCGGTATATCCGCGAGCGGCAAAACTCAACTTGAGGTTGTTACAGGACCACGGCTGCCAACATTAAATGCTGAAAGGTACATTCGTGAGTGCTTAGAACCTCATGTGATACCATACGCGGACTATGTGGGCCCAAATTTCCTTTTTATGCATGATAATGCAAGAGCCCATGCGGCCGAATGCGGTCAGGGAATATCTTCGGGATGTGAACATCACAGTTATGGACTGGCCAGCCAGAAGCCCAGACATGAACCCCATTAAAAACATGTGGGACGAGCTAAAAAGACGTGTTAGGGCTCGTCAGCTAGTTGCCCAGACGATGCAGGAGTTGAAAACTGCCATAGAAGAGGAATGGGAGATGATCCCTCAAAATTTCATAGAGCGGTTGATAAACTCTATGCCTAATCGTATGAGAGCTGTGGTAGATGCCCATGGAGGCAACACGCGTTATTAAAGTAAACCTTTATTTGATAAAACATGTTTTTTATTCAAAAATCAATTGCCTTTAACAAGGCGCATATCCGACTTGTTAGGCGTAGCTCCATGTCGTATGGTATTCTGAATTCAAATTTAAAACAATACGATCGAAAAAGATGGTAAAATGTATCAGGTTTAAAACTGCATCAACAGTTTTTGTTCAATCTAGCAATCATATTTCGGTAGGGGCCATCGAAACCTAAACTCTAAGGTGGGCCAATAGATGTGTCCAGAAGTGTATAATGATTATGTGTTTTGTTACAAACGATTTCTGTGAATATATTTTACTTGATAGTTTAAATTGATGTTTGAGGACTGGATGAAGGGTCTCCTTCAGGTGTCAAAATTAGTTTCAGTACGGCCAAAACTGTTCTGAACAAGAAGGTTGATGGGTTAGATTAGGTCAATTAAAAAGTAAGATAAATAATACTAATAAACCGGCCAAGTGCGTGTCGAACCACACAAAATGAAGGGTTCCGTAGTTGAAAAGAATTTATCTCAAAAACAAACTTAACAAAAGATTATAAATTAACAATTTTCGGACTTTTTTCTTACCTTGCTTCTTGCCAAATTTCATGATTCTAGGCAATTACTTGCGAATATCAAAATATGTCGCATAAATAGCCGTTTTTTATTATTGCGTTGACAAAAGCTTGATTTCTTTTAGAGCTTCAAGGGACCATAGACCTACGTATTTGATATTAATTTCAATTTGATACCTCCACGCGTTCCTGAGAAAAAGGGTCTTAACAGACAGACAGACATGCAGACGGACAAAAAGGTTCCGTTTTTTCCTTTTAAAATATGGAACCCTAAAAAGAGTCTAGTTTTGCATCTTAATAATACCTGAAACTTATAAAAGCGTTCATGCAAAATAAATAAATTCGAACCCAATAAAATTTTCTATTAAATTCATCAATCATTAATTCATCACTCTAAAGTCATTTAAACTACTATTCCCAAGTCAAAAGCATCTATTTTACAACTTCAATCAAAATAGGAAAACAGCTTAAAACTAAACCGACCTTTTCAATTCCCAAAAGAATTAAACACAAATAATGGCCTTTAAGTAAAAAGTCTACCTACATCCTACATACCAATTTTTTGCGATCACTTCTCTTGTGACCCCTGACCAAAATTGGTTGAAGACATCGCCCACTTGACATTTAACAGACACAGCGATGTTCAACCTTTTTTGCTCGGCTTACACTAATTCTGATTACGTCACTCGCGCTTTTAAGGTCATCACTTTTTGAGGTTATGTTCTCCAAAATCAGCTTATGTGGTTGACCACTCTGATATTCTTCTTAGCGTCAATCAATCTGCCTAGCCTTTTCCCAACTTTTTTGGGATCGGCTTCCAGTCTAACCGGATGCAGCTGAATATCGGTATTGTACACTAAGCGACTGCGAACGAGCTTCTGAGTACGGCAACGACTGTCAAAGATCTACGAGTGACCGCTGGGACCGACGGCTTAACGTGCTTTGACCGCAGCAAGCGTAGCTTAACCATCAATTGACCCGTGAGGCTTCACAGCCTGTCGAAGACAATTTAAGGCAAAACTTACTTACGAGATTGGCGCTATCACTAGCATCCTCGTGGGAGCTCGTGGCTAAGTAATAACAACTGCACGGGTCGATCCATTAGGTTAGGATGCGCTTGCCGGGGTTGGTCCGTGGATGGGTGACCATCTTTACATACCGCCGCTGAGACTCCTCCGTGCATCAGAAAGCACGTTAAGCGTTGGTGCCGGCTGTCTTTCGTTGATCTTTGACAGTCGTTACGGATCGTCAGAAGCCCGAAAATTGACAACCAGTCTTACCAAGTGGTATCGTATTACCCAGTCACTGGGTTGTGGAGGTCAGGTAGGCAGTCGCTCCATGTAAAATATTGGTATTCAGCTACATCCGATTAGACTGGAGACCGACCCCAACATAGTTGTTGTCTAGCGTCCATCAATCTACCTACAATTTAAACTACCATCCTGGTGTTGTTTATATAGTTTATTAATGGTTTTCCGAATTTGTTTTTTCGGAGAGGAGGTGTCTATTGAAGTCTATTTCTTTTACATTGACCTCGATTTTAACTAACTAGTGAAGTAATTGCGTAACACACTTGGCTTTCATTTTGACAGTTCAACAACATTCATTGCGTTATTTACGTTGTTGAGTAGACAAATTTTGCAAGCAATGGATTGTGATTACAATTGTGTTACGCAATTAGGGTGCTGTTTAAACAATAATCTTCTTAAGGTGTCGATGGCAAAAATAACTCGAAAAAAATATATACTTAGGTATACAGGTATTAGTCTTTTAAATTTGTTTTGGTCCAAAATTCAGCATCGCGAATACCGTTCACTGACGCAGCCTTTAGATCCTCACGTGTGCAGGTGACAGGGCATGCGATGCAAGATGGAAGGTGAGCCTTGTCATTGCTGTATAAACACCGGAGATCTGAGCCGTCCATGAACCCCCACTTGTGGATGTTGTCCTTCCTGCGGCTTACTTGGGTGCGAAGTCTAATTTTTTCAAGTAGGCTACGAAAATTTATGCCCGGAAGAAGAAGGAGACACAGCGACCACTTTTTATTTTGACGAATGAGGCTTAAAAGAATGGTCAAAATGACGTTATCTTTTGCAACGTTTGTAATGTAGAGAGAAGGAAGAATGTGACAGCAGATCTCTCATATTATATTCATATCAACTAAGTTTTGTAATAGTAGACAAGAATATAGCTAATTTTGACTTACCTACATTGTAAAAATTGCAACAGTGAATAAAATATACATGTACGAGTATGCAGGTAGGAAAATCCAGTTTATTCAATGATTTAAGTTTATGCATAAAGGTGTCCGGTACAGCACAAAATAGGCAGTAAATTATACTATAGAACTGTCTACTGTACTCTTCTGTGTAGCTCATAAATAAACTAAGTTTTTCGGGCCTTAACTCACCGACAAAGACGGCGGGCCAAGGTTGGCAATCTCTGATAAGTTGCTTTGTGTCTTACATATTCTGACAATCAAGAGAATAATTTTTATTTAGATGTTTTTAGTTATTAACCGACTTCAAAAAAGGAGGAGGTTTCCAATTCGGATGTTTACATTTTTTTTTTATGTATGTTGGGCATAACTCCTTGATTTATAGACGGATTTGCAAAATTATTTTTGTTTGAAAGGGTATGCTTTCCAAATGGTTCCATTGTCACCTAGTCAGAATCTGATGTAGGGATCCCGTGGAAATCGAGGGAAACCCTCAAATTTTATAAGCACACATTATATAGGGTGACTGGTAATTAGTGACCGATACTTAAACACATGATTGTACTCATGATAACAAACTACTTTTACTATGGGACCAAACCTGAAATCGCGAAAAAAAAACCAGCTGCTCCCTACATTTTGACGAGTAATGCCAACATAAATGTAGGGAGCAGCTGATTTTTTTTTTCGAGATTTCAGGTTTGGTCCCATTGTAAAAGTTGTTTGTTATCATGAGTATAATCATGTGTTTAAGTATCGGTCACTAATTACCAGTCACCCTATATAACGATTTGAGTATTTTTTATAGGAACTCGTGCATTTGCTCTGGGAAAGCATCATTTGGTGAAATGGAACTGATGATGAAGTCCGCAGATGGCCATGCGGAACTACTCAATTATGCCTAAGTATTTCACGGGTTGCGATTCGATTAAGTACTTTAAAGTATTTTTTGCTCGTCATAATGCATGTGGTGATGGTGACTTCTACCATCAGCTCCAGTTCTCCTGGTTCTTACTAGGAAAACTCCTCAACAATTAACGGCCCTGCATCGGAAAAAGCAATATTTTGTAAAAGGTGACGAGCAGTTGACATTAGGCTATTTAATTATAACTTAGATAAATTATAAATTGAAAACTGAAACTAAAAAGAGAAAAATAAAAACTTTTTTTTAAAAATATAAACCCAAAAAACTACAAAGTGAAAAATAACTTTAATTTTGGAAGTCGGTGGCTAAAAACTAAAATACAGATCCGACTTCCGAAATTAGTTACTTTTCACTTTGATTTTTTTTTTTTTTGTAAAAAAGTTTGTATCTTTTTATTATAGACGCTTGCACTCACGCGCACGCGTCCCGTCTGTCTACATTGTTCTCACAGTGTCAGATATTTTTATAGCACCTTATATATTTTCAACATGATTGATGTAACCAATATTTTGTAACAATATTTGATTTTAAAAGAGTTTTTTGCCCATTCTTCTCCTTATGTACCTACTACGCTTTGGAATGGACAACTAGCTTCATATTTCGGGTTCGGGCCCGCTCGGCCCGCTTAGACTCGACCCGAAGAATAATACAGTCAGACAGAAAAGTGTTAATTTAACGCTTGCATCATAGAGACTGTAAAATTTAAATCATGTTTAGATAAATAAATAAATAATGAAACTAGTAAGTAAGTACCTGCTTATCCTTTTTTAATATAGCATACGCTTTGTACTTTGCTGTGCGACGGGTTAAGCGAGCTAGAGGCTATAAAGCTACATTTTTGAAACATAATCACTGACCACCAGGATAAATTATGTATCATACATAAGTCTTAACATTCATAACATAACAAAATATTAAATATTCTATGTATAATAAGTTATTTAGAATTAAAATATCACTTTGCCTGACTATACAAATGGCACTGAATTAGGTAGGAGCTCGTGGCTAAGTAATAACAGCTGCACGGGTCGATCCATCAGGTTAAGCTACGCTTGCCGGGGTTGGTCAGTGGATGGGTGACCATCTTTACATACCGAGACTCCTCCGTGCCTCGGAAAGCACATTAAGCCGTTGGTCCCGGCTGTCATTCGTGGATCTTTCGACAGTCGTTACGGGTCGTCAGAAGCCCGAAAAGTCTGACAACCAGTCTTACCAAGGGGTATCGTATTACCCAGTTACTGGGTTGTGGAGGTGAGATAGGCAGTCGCTCCATGTAAAATACTGGTATTCAGCTGCATCCGGTTAGACTGGAAGCCGACCCCAACATAGTTGGGAAAAGGCTTGGCAGATATACAAATGGCACTGAATTGGTAATAAAACATTTGGTATTATTCTTCGGGCCCAGTCTAAGCGGGCCGAGCGGGCCCGGACCCCATATTTCTGACTGACCGACCTCCTTGACAAGTCAAAGGTTTAACTTTAATTGAAATAAATACTTTCAGTTTCAGTTATTACTTCAGTAATAATTTCCTCCCGCCCTTAGCAGGCAATTAAAATAAGTAGGTAAAGGTACAAAAGGTACAATAGGTACTCAATAATAAACGTAATTGGTACCTTCAAGTACCATTCAACTAAGGGTCAATAAGTTTGATACCCGAATGAGAAAACTGACCTTTTGATATTATAAAAAGTGAAGTCAAGAGTATTGTTCGATTTGGGCTAATGATGCATAGAATTGAGAACGCTTTAACTTAATTTAATTTTGAAGTTTGGCTTGGGTAAGATATAAGTATGATATTTAATTAATAGGGAGGTGACACACTAGGAGGGGATACAGTGACCTTATTGGTGATGTTCTTCAGAAAGGTCAGGTGCGTAGCACTCGCAACGGCGTGCGTGTATGACCAGATGTATGTAATTATGTTGATGTACCCAAATATCCTTTCTTTGGTATCGTTCGTCGAATCGTTGAGCTCCATTGAGCTGCACGATTACTGACAAATGCGTGCACTGACTGGACTGGTCCACTCAATCTGTGTGGTTCTTTCCTCAAAAGACCATTTCAGACACTAATCTTCATGGTCTTCACATGATCTGAACAAGATTACTCGTAAGTAGTAGTCATATAAGAAACGCCGATCTCATCTAGTTTATAAAAATATGATTAACGTGTCAAATTTTGTACAAACATACTTACAGAAACAAAATCATTTATCATTTATTAACATACTAGCTGCGCCCCGCGGTTTCACCCGCGTAGACCGGGATAAAAAGTAGCCTATGTGTTAAGCCAGGGTATAAGCTATCTACATACCAAATTTCATCCAAATCGGTTCAGCCGTTTGAGCGTGAAGAAGTAACAAACATACACACACGCACACACACACTCACAAACTTTCGCCTTTATAATATTAGTGTTTAAGTGTTTATGTTTACGTTTATTAGTGTTTATAGTGTTTATGATCATAAACGAGACAAAAGGAGTGTGTAAAGATCGTAGCAGGTGGCGTTCTGTAGCTTCTGCCTACCCCCATGGGAAGAAGGCGTGAGTTTTTGTACCTATGTATGTTTGATTTGGGAAAACAGACAATCGTACATTGTATATTATATCTATATACACAGTATGCTATAATCCACTACGTTTCCACATGTTAAATAAGACACAGTTTTGGTAAAATTAAGCAAAATCAATATCTAACAAAAATACAATTATTTCGTAATCTAAATCTAAAACCAAATAGCTAATATATACTTAAATAATACATAGGAATTAAAATGTAATAAGGAGAAGTTACTTTATTAGTTATTAAGCTGTCGCTTAAAGATTTCTGAGAACTTTCAAATGGTTTTGGCATTTCTTTGTAGTTTTCATCTACCATTTTATAACTGATACTCTATATAGATATTTGTAGGTAATCCTACAATGACTAACTCCAGAGCCAAGAAGATCATTCACCATCCATAGATTTTTGAGCTAAATGTGAAAGTCAAACAAAAAAAAAAATGCAATTTTCCGAAAGAATAAGTTTTTCTCTATTTATTTCTGTTTTTCTTTTATTTTATAACTATGATTCTTTTTAACCGACTTTAAAAAGGAGGAGGTTCTCAATTCGTCGGAACCTTTTTTTTTTTTTTTTTTTTTTTTTTATGTATGTTCCCCGATTACTCGAAGATGGCTCGACCGATTTAGATTTTTTTTTTGTTTTGTTCGAGAGTGTATACATCACAGTTGGTCCCGTATAAAATTGATTAACTTTGCTTGGGTAGTTTTTGAGTTAGCTTCAATAATACGTATTTTTTCCCCACTTTTATATGGATGATGTTCTAGTTTGTTGTGCAGGTAGTGGTATTTGAATTTGTGTGAGGTAGGTACACAACTAAAAAGTGAAAAATAAAAACTTTTTTACAAAAAAATACAACCGACTTCCAAAAACAACACTACAAAGTGAAAAATAACTTTAATTTCGGAAGTCGGTGGCAAAAAACGAAAATACATTTAACCAGACACCGACTTCCGAAATTAAAGTTATTTTTCACTTTGTAGTGTTGTTTTTGGAAGTCGGTTGTATTTTTTGTAAAAAAGTTTTTAACTATTACAATACTGTAAACAGTATTTTTCAAACTCGTATAACAGCGCATGGAATGGCTCTACAAATTTAGTCTCATAGTGAAAAGTGAAGAGAATAACATGCTCTAACGTAATATATCCTTTTTTTTTTTGTTTGGGCGGCACTTTCATTCCAAAATGAATGATGTCCTTTCTCAATTTTCTTTGGTCATATCCAATCTCTTACGATTCAACGTATTGTAGACGTAATCCCGCCATCTTCTTTTTCATAGTTGTTTGTTATAGCTTATTGATTTTACCTTATCAACATAAAAGCTTCAGCCATGACTAATGTTTTCAAATGCCAATTCAAAATAATCAGACCAAGTATCCCCGGGCTATAATATAATCCCTCGGGCTATAAGAAGTAGGTACTTGTTCGTTTCAAAGGAAGGTTAGGTTGAGAGCTTCTTAAGACTATTTTTGTTGCTCGTCAATGGAGATAAAAAATGTTAAAATAATTTATTTAAGGTCGGAATCGCGAGTCAAATTCGTCATCCTATAAAAGTAGTTAAAATTTATTTAAAAAAATGGCAGTCATGGTGCTGCCGACAGAAGCTCGAGGAGCTAGTGGCTAAGTAATAACAGCCGCACGGGTCGATCCATTAGGTTATGCCAGGATGGGTGACCATCTTTACATACCGAGACTCCTTCGTGCCTCGGAAAGCACGTTAAGCCGTTGGTACCGGCTGTCATTCATGGTTCTTTGACCGTCGTTTCGGGTCGTCAGAAGCCCGAAAGTCTGACAACCAACCTAGTTCCTGGGTTGTGGAGGTCAGATAGGCAGTCGCTCCACGTAAAATACTGGTATTCAGCTGCATCCGGTTAGACTGGAAGCCGACCCCAACATAGCTGGGAAAAGGCTAGGCAGATTGATTGGTGCTGCCAACTGAAGTGAAAACTTAGACGTAAAACTATGCATAGCTTGACGAAGTGTCGCGGTGAAGTGACTCGAACCCATAAGATGTTCCCCTATCAAAAATTGCTCAACGCGCCAAAGAAGTTTTCACTTCAATAACTTTTCATTTCTGTATTCATCATCATCATTGGCAATTAGTTCACCCAGTGCTGAGTATAGACCTCCCTTTTGTGGCATGCTTCCCTGGTTTCTATATTAAAGAGAATTTTAGTGGTAACCTTCAGTGATCAGGGTGCCTCAGTCAAATTTAATTGCGCTGAATTTCATGAGCTCTACTACCTGTGAAAACATTTCAAAGCGTCTCTTTTTCGTGGGTAATAGTAGGGATATTAATTTTAAAAAAAAAAAAAATCTTATATATAAAATTCTCGTGTCACAATGTTCGTTCCCGTACTCCTCCGAAACGGCTTGACCGATTCTCATGAAATTTTGTGAGCATATTGAGTAGGTCTGAGAATCGGCTAACATCTATTTTTCATACCCCTTAGTAGTGAACTTAAAAATTATTTATATGGCAAAACAACGTTTGCCGGGTCAGCTAGTATACATATATATATATTATAAAACAGTTTTAAAAAACAGCCAGTTTTTCACAAAAAAAAAGGCATGGGTTATGCCAACATGGTCACGGGGATTGCCGACAGAAGTGAAAACTTAAACGCGGTGACGCGATGACGCAAACCCGTAAGATTCCCCCCTAGTAAAAATCGCTCAACGCGCCTGAAAGTTTACACTTTAAAAAAAAACAAAATGCAGGTGGCACGGGTCACTCCTAGTCCTTGTGATGGTAAGCAATCTCGTCTCTGCTCTCGTTCAAAAGTTCAAATACAAAGCAAAATGACTCGTCATCCGTACTTAATGTACCTATTATAAATACGAAAATAACTGTCTGTCTGACTGTTTCTTTATCACACCTTGACAGCTGAACGTGTTTCGATGAAGGGACCCATGTAGACTATGACCTGGGTTAGGACATTTCATTAGGATAAGATTGGGTTAGGACTTTTTTGTAATTTTTCTTCATTTAATTTTTTTTTTTTTTTGCTTTTGGGATAATTTCCAACCTACATGCGGCGATACCGCGAGCAAAAGCTATTATTAAATAAATTTCAGTGAGTGATCCAAATTTTCTAGTCCTTGTGAGGATAGCAATCTCATCTTTGCTCCAGTTCAGAGCTAAAAAGCGGAATGACTCATCATAAGTCATAACTCGTACCATTACATCAGATTAACATCAGATTTTCGAAACATTTTTGCTAACAGTAGGTAGGTACCTACTAATCATCCGCGCAATCTTGAGATAGTCGATCAAAATGACGATGACACAGAAAAAGTATCTGCGTCAAATCTCACGAATTTGAGACAAACTGTCTTGTCTTATCTAAATGTTACAGCTTTTGTCTATTTTGTAATAGGTTCTTTTTAGAGATGGGCCGACTAGTCGGGAAAGCCGACTATTCGACATCGTTTGTAGTCGGCGACTATTCGGCAAAATATGATTATAATCGGCGCTTAACAAATTAAATAAAACAAATAATTTGTACTAGTTTGTAGTTTTAGTTCAACCTCATATTCTGGCTTCATTGGTTAGCTAAAATTCTACTTTGTACACATATTTAATACGAATTGTTTTTTTTTTTTTTTTGCCATTGTCATGTATTTATTTTACTGAAAGGTAACATAACTGAAACTATTAAAAAACTAATATATGGCGTCGAAAAATTCCTCCGCATCGCTGTCGACTGGTAACGTACCCAAGAGACTGGCGGCATTGCCAAGTTGTATGGCAATGCTAAGCCGCTGGCCAAGGTAAAAGCCAGCCCTTGGGTCACGGGAAGTGTCAACCAGCCGTTTGGAGATTTCGTTGAACAAACTATGTGCACTCGGACCCCACGGCCCAAGGGTTTCAACCCCAAACGGCTCGAAAATATAATTACCGATAAGTTTATTATACTTCCGCCGCTTGAGGTTTCCCGCAGCGGCAGCAGCAGTGCCAGCACAGCACGCAGAGCCAGGAAGATGGGATGGCGCAAGAGTATCGACACACGTTGCATCCCACACTAAAGGCCTTCCCAACTTCAATGGAAATAAAGACATGCCGTCCGGTCTCTTGCCATCGTCGCGTGCCAAGCCATTGGGTTCTAATACAGCTGGAACGCCGACGGTGACAAGGGCTCGTTGGATGATGTTATTGATGTTCGCGTGCCGTGCTAAGCGACCCGCACTTCGGCTGCAAGACAGGCCGTGGTGTCCGAGGCTGTTGACAACTTCGCCACAGTGACAGCGATGAGAAGAACAAGAAGGATCTCCTAGTCGCAGGGAAGCAGCGAGGCGGAAAGTAGTGTCGTCGAATAAAGTGCCTATGTTCGACGACGGTAGTGCATGAAGCCACAGACCCGACTCCCACTTACCCACAGCCAGCAGACGCGCACGCTCCGCAGTAGTAGCAGACGTGTCAAGTAAATTGTTCTGTACTACTCTGCAGAGCGGCTCATCCCACCGTCTCTGGGAAAATGGATTGTCGGGTGGGTCTGAATTCGGGCAAGCGAGTCTCCAGGCATCTATAGCCTCGGTGAAACAGGGCACATCAAAATTAGCCAGTGTGGAGGCTAGGATTTTCCTGATTAATTTATCTGTGCCGTGGACCGAGGATATGAATGCCGGTAAACTAATACTAGAAATTTTGCGCATTTGTACTTGTTTTATAATTTCTAAACATTACTTAGAGTAGGTATCTAAGGATACAGAAGCAACAGATGAATGGGATTCGTTTGAACTACTTTTAATAGAACCTGCCAATTGAGGCATCAACTCATTGTGCTTATACGAGTATTTTATGTGATTCGTCATAATTGTTATATTCGCTTTTCTGCCTTGACCGCCGCGTGAAATAATTCCCTGGCACTGGTTACATTTCCCTTTTGACGGTTTACCTTCAATATCATCAAAGAATGTCCACACGCACGATTTCTTTTTCGATATTTCATGACACACAGCACTGTTTTATTTATTTCTAATTGATTTAATTATACTGGCGCCGCAGCAAACACAAAACGAACGAAATAAAAATGTAAACAAACACGATGACTAAGCCGAGTGATGACGAAAAAGCCCGAACACCTCCGATAAGTAGGTATTAGAATGATAAAAATCGATTAGTCGGCTAGTCGGTTAGTTGGCAAATACTATAGTCGGCCCATCACTAGTTATTTTATTCTAGTTTTAACGACGACGAAAGTACGCACGACTACAGATCAAGCTATACATTTCCAGTAAAAGCTGATCTCGCATTGTATAGGATTTCCTTACAATGAGGAGGTCGGTGTAAACTGGAAATTTATAGCTTGATGTGTAGCCGTGTGTACATGGTAGGCTTCTTGTTTAATGGACTGCCAAGCTTTTAAAATAAGTCCTCTGAATCATTTATTGAAACTCCTCTATGTCGACGGAAACAACAATAGTTTTGTAGGCCTCCTGTGCTAGCAACTTGGAGGCCCAGTTGCTAGCATAGGAGGTGGAGGTGGTGGCGGACCAAGGGTGCCCAGACACGGGGTCGTCTGGCACCCATGTGCTGGTTTGTTCCCTGGGATGGTCACGGCGTGCAATGTGTTCTGGTGCGCCGGTGATGGGGAGTACTCCCCAGAGGAGGGTCCGGTGACGGACAGCCGAGGCGGGTTCACCGGCGACTTCAAGAGGACACCGTGGAGTTTTAGTGAGTTAGATTCCCACATAACGCACTATCTCCCCATGGTAGTGCAGAATGCATGAGCATTTCTCCACATGATAAACAAAAAGTAGGTGGAGGTGGTATTGGTATGGGTTGATTTGATTTTCCTTTCAGTTTATTTCATAGTAAGTTTACTTGTGTAGTAGAATCCGCATATAATGACAGCGAAGGGAAGTGACGCGTGTCTTCGAAAATAAACAAATTTCTATTTTTGTTAGGTATTTATTATTGACAGAGAGAAAATCTAAAAAGTGTATGTACTTATTAATAAAAAAAAACATGAGCTCACACAAAACCAACAGAATAAAAATTTAATACTTACTATTACATATTTTTTTCATTTTTTACATAAGAAATCAATCATTTTTGTCCGCTTCTGTTCACTTTGTAAACAAAAGCATACAAAAAATTGTAAAAAAGAGGTCATAATAAGCGTCATTAATCCGAACTTTGTTATAAATAATTTTATGAGAAAACCAAACTTCGCACTGCAATTCATAATAAGTATAATTAGCCTATAAAGTTCCCACTGCTGGGGAGTGGGCCGTAACCCACCACGCGGGCCCATTGTAGCTTGGTAGATGTCACATGTCTTCGAATTTTTGGTTCTAGGATATGCTGGTTTCCTCACGATGTTTTCTTTCACCGTTTTGAAAGCAGTGGTGATGAAATAATTTACACAAAGTATAGTGCCTGTCTGGGTTCGAACCTGCGACCTGAAACTCGTAAGTCGCGGCGGTTACCACTGGGCCACCACTGCTCTACTAATTCATGTGAGATAAGCTTTTCTCTTAAAAAATCTGCTTGCTGACTATTTCGTACATTCATTTCTGTCACTCGTTTATGCTTTACATCTGTCATTCATCTTCACGTCTCATTTCACTATTCTGTCATAACATTCCATTCCAATCCTACATTCATACTTAGCGGTTGGTCAATATTGTACTCAGCATTCTAATCTCCCCACTTTAAATTAGTCGGTATTAACCAAAATCTGTACTTACATAACAAAGGGTCCATAAACCTGAACATTACGTTTACCCAAAGACAAGTTTAATGCCTTATTTGTCGTCATGCTCATCTCTTAAGTCACACCTTGGACTTGACCGTCAGAACTTGTTCCAGTGAACAAACTCAAAGATAATTACGCAAGTGCAAGGTCACTGCACACCTCCGTGCCGTAACGGTATCATGTTAACTTTGTAATCGGTGTTACGTACTTAATCCATAACATGTCATTACATAATTAAGTCAATTTTTACAGTTTACTTCTGGAAGGACGTCCCTCTAACTGTAGGTAAGCCATTTAATTCAATCCTTGGTTGACTGTCCGGTCATTCGATCTGCCTAGCCTTTTCCCAACTATTGGGGTCAGCTTCCAGTTTAACGGGATGCAGCTGAATACCAGTATTTTACATGAAGCGACTGCCTATCTGACCTCCACAACCCAGTAATTGGGTAATACAATACCCCTTGATAAGACTGGTTGTCAGACTGTTCTGCCATTACTGGTAACAAATTAACCTAAAAATCCACGACTACTCAAACGTCTAGCGCACACATGGGGTGCGAAAGAAAAAAACGTTAAGTACATAATATATATAAAAACGTAAAATACCATCATCCGATGGTGACCGCGGGCTTACGGTAGTGGTGAACCTATAGGGTTCGGTTGACATTCGAGCACACATTGACATGAAATTATGGGGTTCATAAAGTATATAAGGGGCATCTGACACTTTGCCCGAGTCAAGGATCCTATCCAATAATCAGAATAAGAAGGTCAGCTGGTACTCTTATGATTACTAGACGAGACGAATGAGGCAGTCCATCACCTGCTATTATGGAGAGGGCTATGCTTGGAGTTTTCCGACGTGATCGAATCAGAAGTGAAGAGATCCGCAGGAGAACTATATAAGGTAACCGACATAGCCCGATGAATTGCCAAACTTAAGTGGCAGTGGGCAGGGCACATTGCTCGCAGAACAGGTGGCCGATGAGGCCGATGGGGCCGAAAGGCCAGAACCTTTCGGCCAAAAGTGGCAACCGCATACCGGAAGACGTAGCATTGGAAGGCCTCCCACAAGGTGGACCGATGACCTGTAAAGGCCGCAGGAATCGGCTGGATGCGGGAAGCACAGAACCGGTCGAAGTAGCGATGCTTGGGGGAGGCGTATGTCCAGCAGTGGACGTTTTTCGGCTGAAATGATGGTGATGGTGGTGGTGATGATTCGCCCGCTGGACCCGGTCAAGCGTACATTGTTTGACCATTTATTAAGTCTTTACCCTATTTTAAAAATTCTTCCACATTTTTGATTCAATCAGTCAGTGACAGAACTAATTTAAAATACTTATACAGATTGATCTTGAATACAATTGACTTACGTAAGGAAAACTGGATCATGAAACCTATATCCCGCACTGGACTGCTATACATTCATGATGATGACGATGAGCATTAAGCAAGCGTAAAATGTTTTAGTTATCAATGCTCAGTCCTTCCTTATTAAAAGAAGCTATCACCATGTAGGAGATCAAAGACTACCATAGGTATAAATTATTATTAAATAGATTACTTACTAAATACGCTAATTTTCTGTAGCAAAATGAGCCTATAATTTGTGCCTCTACTTTAGTGCCTTTGAATAGGTAAATTATATTCTAATGAAACATAATTAGGAGGTCGAAATAAGATAGCATTAGATATTATTTTAATTTCAGTACTTACCAAATTATTTGAGGTCGACGAACTTACCTTTATAATTTTAATTTTAATTTTGGCGTCAAAGCCTACTTTAGGTACAGTATTATTATTTCACGAAGCGACGCGCACTACTTGTGGTTACCACAGAGCAACACCGTGTTGCTCTGTGGTAACCACAAGTAGTGCGCGTCGCTACCAACGCACGTGTTTCGACGCGTGGTTACCAAGTGTACAAACACACGTGAATGTGTGTGTAAGCGCAGGAGCTCTCGGTACCGTCCGACATAATGGCGAAGTCAGAAGTGTATGAGGGTGTGCGTGTGTGTTATGTGCTGATGCTACTCTTCTTCACGCACACACACAGCGTGTTTGTACATTTGGTAAACACAAGAAAAGATAATATACGCTCAGTGCGAAGACATAATAACTACCTAAGTAGGTACCTAGGTAAATATATCATTCAGGAATAAGTAGAAGTACTACAATTCTTCTTTATTTCTGAAATGGATCCTGAAACGACCTTAAATAATTTTATTTTTTATTTTTAAATCTAAGTGCTTATGTAGTAGACGAAGAAAATTTTATATTGATGTAGGTGTTAATGTAACTTATAAAATAATGTCAAGAAGTAAAATAGTAAAATGTTGTGTCGATTTATACATATATTATATACCTAAACTGTGTACATAAGTGGACTTTCCTTTGTAGCCCTTCAAATTACACTTCTGGACACATCTATTGGCCCACCTTAGAGTTTAGGTTTCGATGGCCCCTACCGAAATATGATTGCTAGATTGAACAAAAACTGTTGATGCAGTTTTAAACCTGATACATTTTACCATCTTTTTCGATCGTATTGTTTTAAATTTTAATTCAGAATACCATACGACATGGAGCTACGCCTAACAAGTCGGATATGCGCCTTGTTAAAGGCAATTGATTTTTGAATAAAAAACATGTTTTATCAAATAAAGGTTTAATTTAATAACGCGTGTTTCCTCCATGGGCATCTACCACAGCTCTCATACGATTAGGCATAGAGTTTATCAACCGCTCTATGAAATTTTGAGGGATCATCTCCCATTCCTCTTCTATGGCAGTTTTCAACTCCTACATCGTCTGGGCAACTGGCTGACGAGCCCTAACACGTCTTTTTAGCTCGTCCCACATGTGCTCAATGGGGTTCATGTCTGGGCTTCTGGCTGGCCAGTCCATAACTGTGATGTTCACATCCCGAAGATATTCCCTGACGATGCCGGCCGCATGGGCTCTTGCATTATCATGCATAAAAAGGAAATTTGGGCCCACATAGTCCGCGTATGGTATCACGTGAGGTTCTTAGCACTCACGAATGTACCTTTCAGCATTTAATGTTGGCAGCCGTGGTCCTGTAACAACCTCAAGTTGAGTTTTGCCGCTCGCGGATATACCGCCCCAGACAGTCCATGAGCCACCGCCATAAGCAACCCTCTCTTCAAAGCAGCATTGTGCGAAACGCTCTCCCTTACGTCGGTAGACCTTCTTCCTTCCATCATTGCCATGTAACACAATTTTAGACTCATCAGAAAAGAGTACACGGCTCCAATCTTGCTGTGTCCAATTTAAATGACTGCGTGCGAAATGAAGGCGCGCTGTTCGGTGGGCTCGCGTTAGTTTGGGGCCATTAGCTGGCTTGTGTGGTACCATATCGCGTTCTTTTAACCTTCTCCGAACAGTTCGAGCGCTCACAGATACTCCGTGGAAGTCGCGAAGTTGGTTTTGTATCTCAATGGAGGTAAGGTGACGATTTCTCAAGCTGGTCGTCACGATGAATCGATCCTGCCTTTCAGTTGTGACCCGAGATCGTGGCCTTCCTTGGCGACGAACAAAGCCGCCAGTCTCTAGGTACCTCCGATAAACATTTCGGACCGCAGATCGACTTAAATTAAGTTGAGCACTCACGTTTCTTTGGCTGTGTCCGGCCTGAATAAGTGCCACAGCTTGGGCGGCGACTTCAGGTGAAGTATCCATAGATTATTGATAGAACCTCACCTTAATGTTAAGAATAAGTAATGTTTGTTGCAAAACCAAAGATATCAATCACTTTTTCAAGAATTAAATCCAAGTAAACCAATAAAACCAAGTTTTCTTAGTATTCGATTGTTTGATATCAACAAACAGGCTCCAAATTGTCTTTTGTTTCTTTAAATTCTGTGTTCGAAATTCAAAAAAAGACTATTGAATGAAATTGTGAATGTGCCAGGTTCAAAACTGCATAAAAACTTTTTGCTCGACCTAATATAAAATTTTAGCTAGGACCAAACGAAACTGAAAATACAAGGTGGGCCAAAAGATGTGTCCAGAAGTGTATTACGATAATAAGTAAAAATGTTTACTTTATGAAGTGTGAAAGTGTTTATTAAAAACGATTTACAGAAATAAACATTATGTATCTATAATTTTTCAAAATAATGCCCTATTTAGTACATTCTTGTTGAAAGTTTACCCAAAAAAAAGATATAATTTTTTAAAGCCATCTTCTCGTTGAATCAGAAAAAGGTCGAAAAAAAATTTATAACTCGAAAACTACAAAAAATCGTAGAACATACATGGAGGCTAAATCGATAGGTATGGTACTCTGCTATCAGCTCGCACTGGCTTGACACCTTAAATGAAACATGCTGTATAATAATTTAGGTGGGAATATAAATCAATTTCTATTGGTCGATAGTCACATTTTATTCGTTATATTTCGGTTTTTCCGAAGATAAACGATAGAACCTTGAACGTTGTCGTACTGTACGCAATTGTCCAAGTTGTCCAGCAATCTTGATTTGTCTCTGTCAGACGTAATTATATTAGGTCTTTACCTTTGAAATTGCCGTTCTGCAGTACTGGCCATTTCAAATCAAAATAATTTTTGTTTGGCTAAGAATTCTAATTTCAAATTAATTTTATTTTAAAAACATGGATTTTTGTTTCCAAAAGTAGTCATTTGTTTATTGATTAGTGTTACATTTTCATCGCATTTCAATCTTTTTCGTCATCATGGATACGTTAAAAATTCGAGTAATTATGGAATATGAGTACCGTCGTGGCAGCAACGTGGCACAAGCGGCACGCGACATCAACGACGTTTACGGAGCTAACACTACAAACCAACGCACCACTTGTTATTGGTTTGCTCGCTTCCATTCTGGAAATTTCGACCTGAAAAATGAACCTCGCGGTCGTCCGAAGACTTTGGTCGACAATGACGAATTAAAGGCGATTGTGGAAGCTGATGATACACAATCTACGGCTGAAT
The DNA here is from genome assembly GCA_946251885.1 of Cosmia pyralina. Taxonomy (NCBI): domain Eukaryota; kingdom Metazoa; phylum Arthropoda; class Insecta; order Lepidoptera; family Noctuidae; genus Cosmia; species Cosmia pyralina. The sequence goes on from OX276354.1 coordinate 20,283,825, forward strand.
TAGCAGCAGCTTTCGACGTTAGCGTCAAAACAATATTGGTCCATTTGCGTCAAATTGGCAAGGAAAAAAAGCTTGACAAATGGGTGCCCCACGAACTCAATGATCGCCAGCGCGAAGTACACGTCGAGACGTGCCTTGCACTGCTCAACAGACACGCAAATGAAGGAATTTTGAACCGCATTGTTACCTGCGATGAAAAATGGATTCTGTTTGATAACCGCAAGCGCTCAGCAAGTTGGTTGGATCCTGGTTCAGCACCTAAACAATGCCCTAAACGAAAACTTACCCCTAGAAAAGTGATGGTCACTGTTTGGTGGTCTAGCGCCGGTGTGATTCATCACAGCTTCTTACCAAACGGGGTGAGCATTACTTCAGATGTGTACTGTGAAGAACTGAACACAATGATGGAGAAGCTGGCACATCTCCAACCAGCATTGGTCAATCGCTCGTCTCCGCTGCTCCTGCACGACAACGCGCGACCTCATACTGCACAGCAGACGGTCTCCAAGTTGCAAGAACTGGGGTTGGAAGCTCTCCGTCATCCGCCCTACTCACCAGACCTTGCGCCTACAGACTACTACTTTTTCCAGAATTTGGATAACTTCTTGGCGGGAAAAAAATTCAATACCCGAGAGGCAGTACAAAATGCCTTTGAAGAATTTGTTGCCTCCCGTCCAGCTGATTTCTTTAAGAAGGGCCATCAATAAACTGCCACTGCGTTGGCAAAGATGCATTGATTGCATGGGTGATTACTTCGATTAATACAAATAAAAAATGCATGAAAAAAATTCGTTTAAATTTTTTCATACAAAACGGCAATTTCATAGGTAAAGACCTATTATTAAGGAGGATGCGCTGTGGTAGCCCGCGAAATATTTTTTTTTGTTTTGGTTTATTGCAATTCGCAGGTCCGTGTCAGGTTGTATCTTGATCAAAATATGATATGCGGCAATAAAACATATGTATATATATATTCATGAAAATCATCAATACATCTCTCTAAGTTAGATTTGGTGCAGATTCGTCGAATGAACGAAATCTAACGACTCTGATCGAAATCTAACTTAGAACTTATTGATGATTTTTATAGTTAAAATTATGTAAATACATATGTTTTATTACCGCGTATCATATTTTGATCAAGATACAACCTGACACGGACCTGCAAATTGCATAAAACGCCAGAAAATTTGAATTTCGTGTGCTAACACAGCGCATCCTCCGTAAGTCTCTATGGAGATAACTTTTATTAAAAAGTTCTTGATGTGAGGACAAAAGTATTCGAGTTCTGATATTTATTTAATGTCTTCACACAAATAGAAGAAAGTGGACTACAGACTTAGTTGAAGAATTATTTATTCAATCAATCTGCCAAGCCTTTTGCTAAATATGTGGGGGTCGGCTTCCAATCTAACCGGATGCAGCTGAATACCAGTATTTTACATGAAACGACTGCCTAACTGACCTTCACAACCTAGTTACTGGGTAACACGATACCTCTTGGTAAGAAAGGTTGTTTGACTAGAAAATACCGAAGTATATATCTTTAATATTATCCTTCTCTATTGTCTTCTTCTTCTTTTTCCTGACTATTATCCAAATTTATTTGGGGTCAGCCCTCCTAGTATCATACGGTTGTGGGTTGTCTCTCTTGCTGTGTTGCTCTCGATCATATCACTTTTATTGTTAGTAGTTCGTTAGTTAGTTAGTACTTCTCTATTGTAAGGCGAAAAATACCTATAAATCGAATATTAGCTAAGTAACTTGTAACTTGAAATGTCTTCTATGAACTATTAACACTATTATCTAATTTTCTATTTAAAGAAATAGTGTTAAATCAACAAGTATTCAGGTAAGTTGATCAACTTGATTTACATTTTGAAGTTATCCTGTGAAATTACGTTTGAATTGAATTTGATAATTTGTTCTCATGAATTCAGTTATCTTAATTTGAGTTACTTAGGAACTTAAGTTCTTAGGTAACTCAAATAGGAAGAGAATTTAATTAAAATAATATACAAAATTGTTTTTGAAAAGATTCGACCCCAAAAATTATTTATAGAGGCGGAAAATTAAAAAGTTCACTGCTACAAAGAAAGAACGAACTACATAGGAAATTTAAAAATCCCTATAAACTCACTTCAAAAGTTTAGTAACAAAACAAAACGATTACTTTACAGTTCGTGGAAATTTTTCTTTAATCCCTATAGTGAAGCTTTGTAATGTGTTCGTTAACTTTAATCTTCTGCTTGAACGATATTTTTTTTGCTAGCACATTTTGTGCCCCACTGTTAGGCAACAGCCTCCCCTTTTTACCCGACTTCAAAAGGAGATTCTGTATTCGACCCGTATGTATGTATGTATATTTGTCCGCGATTTTCTCAAAAACTAATGAACCAATTTTGATGATTCTTTCACTAACGTAATCTACATACTTTCAGGAAGGTTTAAGTATATAATACATTATGTAATTATTACTATGACCGAAGTTATAAATGCATAAATGTACTATATCTCCGGCATTTCTAAGCCGATTTTGATGATTCTTCTTTTCGTTCGCTTGGGCTTACTTATGTAATTTTATATTCAACTAAAAATGGAAAAATAAATTTACTTTAAAAAAAAGTAAAAACCGACTTCAAAAACCAAAAACGAATAAAATAATTTTCATAAAAACTTAACAGCTTCTGAAGTCGGTGTCTTCAATTCTTCAATGTACCTAAGCTTGGGCACCGACTTCAAAAGCTGTTAAGTTTTTATGAAAATAATTTTATTCGTTTTTGGTTTTTGAAGTCGGTTTTAACTTTTTTTAAGTAAATTTTTCCTTTCAAACCTCCCTGTCTTGTGCGATCTCTGGCCATGTTGCCCCTGCAAACATGATCAGATCGTCACACCACTTTCGCCGCGGTCTACCTCGACGGCGATGTCCTTCCTGCATCCAGTGGGTGACGATCTTGGCCCAACGAATTTAACTAGTCTAAAATCTTGATGGTTATAGGTACCCCAGAGAGAGCAGGCGCGGCTGCGACTAGCGAATTGTAGGTAGTAGGTTCGAACCCAGGCAAACGTTTTTCTTTGTTTTCATCACCTGCTCTCAGAACGGTAAAGGAGAACATCGTGAGCAAACCGGCATATCCTAGAACCAAAAAATTGAAAACATATGACGATTGATACGATGATTATGGCCCACTCCCTGTCACTGAGAGGAGGCCTGTGTCCCAGCAGTGGGAACATTATAGGCTGATTATGAGGTACCCCCCGGGAGTCTTGCCACAGTAAATACCTAGTTAATTGAGTCTCATTAGAATAGAAGCCACATTGATTTACATACCTAGTTTTAGAACCTGCATGCTTAAAGATGGAATCATAGATCACTGATGCAAATCCACATTTTTATCTTATTAAGTACCTACATACGTTCCAAAAAGTCTACAAGTTCTCGTCTAGACACACAGGAAATATCTACACAAGTCAATATGCATTAGTACTTCCTGAACAGATCTGTCTGACCTAGATACCAGGCTAGATTGCTAACGAACGGAAAAAGAAAGTCATTATTTATATATACGACCACAAAACACTTGTTTAGGATCGAAGCAGGATTTGATTTTGACAGGCATACTAAAATGTCTGCTTTCGACATTGGTGAGGAATTTAATTTAAAAATATGTTTTTGGACGGTAATTGAGACTGCAGTGGTGGCTAAGTGATAACGGCTGCGACTTATTTGGTCGTGAGTCCGAACCCAAGCAGGCACTTTACTTTGTGTAAATTATTTCATCACCACTGCTCTCAAAACGGTTCCCTCACTTCACCGTTAGTTAGTGGATGTCATATGACATCCACTAACCCGTACTGGGCCCGCGTGGTGGATTATAGCTCACTCCCTCTCGCAGAGAGGAGGCCTGTGTCCCAGCAGTGGGAACATTATAGGCTGATTATGCGTTCCTGTTCCAATTCCCAGGATGGGCAGTGTCATTGGGTTTTTCCATCAGGAATTTCTCAGTCATCTGTGATGATCTGTTTCTCATCTGTGGTGGCAATAGGCTCGTCTTTTTATTACATACTGCTGGAATGTGAGTGCACTATAGGTACGCCTCTGCCTAGCTCTTCGGGGATTACGGGTGAGATGTATGTTATGTTTTCCTCAAAGCAGTAACTTTCTTCTCAAGCACGTAACACTCACACCCCATACCTAAACTACACACACTACACACATTCACACCCTACATCCACACTGCACACACCACACCACACGCATTTACACTCGCATCCACACTGCATACACCACACAACACACATTCATACCCAACATCCACACCGCACACACCACACCACACACATTCACACCGAACATCCACACTGCACACACTACACTGCACACACTACACTGCACACACCACACCACACACATTCACACCCTACATCCACACTGCACTCACCACACCACAAACAAACCTTCACACCCTACATCTACACTGCACACACCACACTACACACATTCACTTACATCACTCACCCGTCAAGTTTTAGTCTTACTTAAATACTACCAGATAACCTTGAAAAGTTGGTGGTTGGTAAGGTAGATGGGCAAAGACCTCGCGGCCGAACACCTAAACGCGGGTCAGACCAAGTAACCACCCTCACTGGACTCTCTGTTACAACCGCCCTGAGAGAAGCGGAGAACCGAACGAAGTGGAAGAATATCGTACATAAAACCACGAAGGCCTTTCAGGGACACGTTCTTCAGTAATGAAGTACATGACCAAGAAGAAGAATTAACTACCTCCTTTCATAGTCTAAGTCATCTAATATTGGAATTGTCATTGTGATTTGTAAGTTTACACCTAATTTACCACGAAAGAGCACTGATTTTTATTTTTTATTTTTTTTCTGGTTTTTACCTAGTTTAGAATTCAGGAGTGTTAGGATTTTAGCCGCCTACTCACTTACATTATTGTATCCTTCTTAACTGTCAGTTCGCTAAAAAATGTTGCATTTGATAGCGAAATGACAGTAGAAATTTCATTTTACTGCAGCTAATTAAAAGACCGACCATAGTTCTTGTGAATATAACTGCATTATGCTATATTTTATTGAGTTCAAAATAAACGTTATTATTAATATTATCGTAAGCTTTATGTCCTCGGATTCAAAACCAAAGCGGCCAGTATCACACCCAAACTTGACCTAATCACCCAAGAGATTTGTAACTTCTACATTCTAATCGCAAATAACCATATACGTACCAATGACGTCATTCCCCTTAAAAGGCTTTATGCAACTGTCCCACTAAACAGGTGATTGTTTACTAAAGTCATGCTTTACTTAGTATCACAGATAGCACCGCCATTTTGAAATCTTGATGAAATCAAGACATATTGCGCGCGAAACGTCTGACATTCGCGCGTGTGTGATGGGCAGGTGTCGATCTTATGTCTCGATGTTTATCGATAGTAGTTAGTTTTTTAGCGGTGTGTGTAATTAATTGTATGAAAGTACCATTGCATTAAAAAAAATATATAACAAGTCTACTTGCTAAAAATTACCAGCTAATAGGCAAACAAACTTGTAATTATGGAAATCAAAATTTATTCCGAATTAAAATTAAATATACATAAGTAACAACTTATACATAATTAATTAGTAAAATATAAATTATAATATCGCAACTTAACGAAAAGTATATTATCAAATAAAAATATGGTGTCGAAAAATTCCTCCGCATCGCTGTCGACTGGTGATGTACCCAATAGACTGGCAGCATTGCCACGTTCTATGGCAATACTTAGTTTCTAGCCAGCTCTAATGGGTCACGGGAAGTGTCAACCAGCTGTTTTGAGATTTCGTCTAATTGCTTTAAAGTTACCAGCTAATGGAAAAAAAAAACAAAAATTCCTCAAGTTAATCAACTTTGAAGTTCTACAAATCTGCATTATTTGTAAATCTTATTATAGTATTTAATCTCACGAAGCGACACGTTTTACGGGTGGTTAGTAAGTACACGAACACGCTGTAAATGTATGTGAAACCGCAGGAGCTCTCGGTACCGTCCGAGACAATGGCGAAGTCGAAGGTGTGTGTGCGCACACACGAGCGTGTGCGTCTGTGCTTTACATATTGCGTGCACTCATTCACAGCATGTTTGTACACTTGATTAATATAAGTAAAACGCTTCGTGAAATAAAAATACTATACTGGGCAACGTGCTCTAAGAACCATAAAAGCTACATCCCTAGTAGGCGATAATCCATACATATCGTCAATGACGAAAGTATAAAAAAAAACCACAAGATTTATAAATACTGAAATTAATTTTAATCACCTTGATTGAGTAACATCTTCTAAGTTCTAAGACTATGCTTAACGCTCACCGTTCTAAAATACTTTAATTATTTATAACTTTGTGACAATACCGACAGACAATCGACTATACAGAAATTCAACTTAATAGCCCCCGATATCAAAGTTTTGGAAAAAAGTTCACTTCACCTCCTAGGTTCCCCAATTTTAGAAGACAGTTTTTCACCATTCATTGACGATAAAATTAAACATTTTAACGATATTTCGGATAGACTTTCTAAAATTAATTTACATTCTGCTTTCACCCTTATCAGATATTACTGTTTCGGTCCAAACTTTATGTATTTTATCCGGTCTTCCTCTTTAAGCATCCACAACTTTTAGACAAAATCGATCATAATTATTTGAAATACCCCATCATCAATTTTAAATGTGGCATTGGACGACCGCGCTTGGCTGCAAGCCACACTACCCATTCGTTATGGTGGGCTCGGCGTCCGCAAAATTTCTAGTATAAGCCTACCGGCGTTCCTGTCCTCGGTCCACAGCACCGAAAAGTTAACCACAAGAATATTAGCCCTTTCTCAGGTTAACTCTGAAGTGCCGTGTTTAACCGATGCGGTGAACGCCTGGAAAATGGCTTGCCCGGATACGGTTCAGCCCGAGAACCCATCTTCCCAGAGACAGTGAGATGAGCCGCTCTGCAGGTTGGTACGAAATAAACTTATTAATACGTCCACCAATACTGCTGAGCGTGCCCGCCTGCTGGCTGTGGGTGAATGGGAATCGGGCCTCTGGCTTCAGGCGCTACCGTCACCAAACACAAGCACTATGCTGGCCGACACCATTTCCGGCTCGCTACATGTTTGCGTCCAGGTGCTCCTTGCGGGGCTCCACATCGCTGTCAATGCGGTGAAGGAGTCGACTGCCTCGGACACCATGGCCTATCCTGCAGCAAAAGTGCTGGTCGGATGGCACGGCACGCCAGCATTAACGACATCATCCGTCGGGCTCTTGTCACCGCCGGGGTGCCAGCTATTTTAGAACCCAATGGTTTGACGCGCGACGATGGGAAGAGACCAGACGGAATGACCATAATGCCTTGGAAGTTGGGTAGGCCTTTGGTGTGGGATACAACCTGTGTCGACACCCTCGCGCCATCCCATCTTCCTAGTACGGCGGGCTGTGCCGGGGCGACTGCGGCAGGAGCAGAACACCTCAAACGGCGCAAATATAACAACCTTTTTGGGAACTATATGTTTGAGCCGTTTGGGGTTGAAACACTAGGGCCTTGGGGTCCGAGTGCTCATCGAGTTTTTCGGGACATCGCCAAGCGGTTGGTCGACTCTACACGGGACCAGAGGGCTGGCCTATTTTTAGCCCAAAGAATTAGCATTGCCATCCAACGTGGCAATGCTGCCAGCCTTTTGGGCACTTTTCCCATTGACAGCGATGTGGACGAATTTTTTGATGCCTGAGCTCTTCCCCTTTTTATTTTTAACCGACTTCAAAAAGGAGGAGGTTCTCAATTCGTCGGAACCTTTTTTTTTTTTTTTTTTTATGTATGTTCCCCGATTACTCGAAGATGGCTAGACCGATTTGGTTTTTTTTTTTATTTTATTGGAGAGGGTTATACATCACAGTTGGTCCCATATAAAATTGATTAACTTTGCTTCGGTAGTTTTTGAGTTAGCTTCATTAATACGTATTTTTTCCCTACTTTTATATGGATGATGTTCTACGAGTAGTTTGTTTTACAGGTAGTGGTATTAGAATTTGTGTGGGGTAGGTACCACAACTAAAAAGTGAAAAATAAAAACTTTTTTACAAAAAAATACAACCGACTTCCAAAAACAACACTACAAAGTGAAAAATAACTTTAATTTCGGAAGTCGGTGGCAAAAAACGAAAATACATTTAACTAGACACCGACTTCCCAAATTAAAGTTATTTTTCACTTTGTAGTGTTGTTTATGGAAGTCAGTTGTATTTTTTTGTAAAAAAGTTTTTTTTATTATATACTTGTACATAATATATATATTTTAGTGTTAGCTTGTACATTGTAATTAAGGTAAATAATTATGTTATCTATAAATAAAAAAAAATTATAACTTAAGATTATGTACCTCTCTTGTTCTCTCTCTCTTGTTGTACATACAGTACTACTATTTTCTTAATGTCCCTCGGCAAACTTCGTGTTTCGTCAGTCGTCGAATTTCTATCAGTTGCCCTTTGCACTTGGTACAGAGCGGACGCTCTCAATTGCCTTGGAAGTATATAAAGTTATTAATACTCTTGTAACTTAATGTAATTTATTTTAAAAATGGGAGGAAAGCTGCTAAAGTCAGACAAAACACGAAGTTTGCCGAGGGACATTAAGAAAATAGTTGTACCGTACTTTCAGTGAAAAAAAATGTTGGCTGAATAAAGGTAGATACTTATAATATTCTAGCCTAGCTCCTGAAAACTTTTAGCTTTGTATTGCAATAACAATTTCAGTAGGAAATTGCTTCGAAAATAGAATAAAATATGCCACCTGGTTTTGACAGGGGAAACAGGATCAAAAGCCAACCTTTGTTGACACCATAAATATTTTCATATTTCTTGATGTCATGTATGGATTTAATAACAATATGTAACCTGCGATCAATAAATGCCTTAATGCGAGTAGTGCTGCCAACTAGCGCCACCATTGAGAAAAAAGCAGTTAACGCCAAAAACGGGCATTTTTGGCGTTAACTGCTAAGGCTTTGAACCTAGGAGGTTTAGTGTTGTTTTTTTTTTTTTGATAAGTACAAAAAATTCTACCTCATCTGTCAAAAAATGTGAGCATAGGAAATTTCAAAATGTTCCATATATCCGGACTTATGGTTTTTTTTCTCAATGGTGGCGCTACTCGCCTTAATATGATTATTTAGAGCGGGTTTCCATTCCACAAAAGAGAGGAGAGGAGAGGCATTGCCTCTCTGGAACAAGCAGCGTTATTTTGACCATTTGGTTAGCTTTAATACAATAATCTTTTTTATTGGCGGTTTCCGAAATTTCACCTCTTACATCGGCTTTTGTAAAAATTGGCCAAGTGCAAGCTGGACTCGGACACGAAGAGTTCGTACCACCGTACAATATTAATAACACTACCGTTTTTATTTCAGTAAAAAAAAACAAGTTTCTTGTATGGTTAAAGTTAAAAGGTTTATTTTATTTTTATTATTTTTTGTTATAGCGGTAATAGAAATACAGAATCTGTGAAAATTTCAACTACCTATTACGGTTCATGAGAAACAGCCCGCTGACAGACTAGACGGACGGACAATGGAGGCTTATTAATAGGGTTCCGTTTGGCACCGCTCAGGAACGGAAACTTAAAAATCGGTCCTAAGTCTCACACACATATTTAAATAATTATGTGTAATGAAAGAAAGCATATTTCATGAATTGAAATAGGTATCAGGTCATTACCTACTTATCTGGTCATTCCCAGGTCGGGCAAAGTGTTATTGGGTTCTCCATCTGGAATTTCTCAGCAGCAACCCGGAGTGTGGATTTGGGCCCGGTTGATGGCAATAGGCTCGCCCCTAACTTAAACATAAGTGGCCGCGAAACTCAAATTTTCTTGCGTTTTTTCCAATGTTCGTTTTTTCCGATTTCCGAAATCCGACCAATCCGGAGAAATCTATCATAGAAAGATTTATTGATGATTTTCACAGTTAAAATTATGTAAATACATATTTTTTACTGTCGCTAATCATATTTTCATCAAAACACAACCTGACACTGACCTGCAAATTGAAAAAAAAACGCAAGACAATTTGAATTTCATGGGCTACCACAGCGCATCCCCTTTAATGGTGAAATGTGTATAAACCCGTACTCTAGGTGCACCACTGCCAAACCCTTCGGGGAATATAGGCTTGATGTTATATTATGTATTTGGGCACACTTGTAATGATACAACTATGTTTATTGCAGCATCGTACCTACCAGAATCACTTGAGCTGAACGTTGCAACGCACACAACTTATGTCAAGCAAGACAAGTACACAACTTAATGCTTAAAGTTGATCTGTTACAAAAGCAATTACGAGTAGGTAACGCTTTCCTAATCAGTAAATAGAAGTATAAGAAGGTGATGCTCATAATTTAATTTTGTTGCACTTTTGTTTGACGTTTGAGTTTATAAGAGGAAGTGTGAAAGTGGCGCCAGTGACAGAAAAGTTGAAAAGAAATCGTTGATAGAAAATTTGAAAAGGAGGGAAGAAACGCATGTGACTAAAAGAGTGATGAATATTAATGATGATGGATGAAGAGGGAGAGGAAGGCCAAAGAAAAGATGGATGAATTGTGTGTGGAATGATATGGAAGAGAAAAGAGTGAATGATAGCGTGACAGTTGACAGGGGAGAATGGACTGACAAAACGTGGTGCGCCAGCCCCACATAACATGGGATAAGGGCAGGAAGATGATTATTTTGTTCAACGTTTAGGTACCCACCTATAGTGTCCCACTACGTAGCATAAGGCTACTTATATAGTTTTCCACACTTCATTATGTGTCGTCTTTTCTAGCAAATCTACAATCAAGAATGCTTCCAAGACATCGCACCAGCGTTCCCTAGGCTAGCCTTGGTGATGACATTTCTTCTGGATCATTTATTACCCGTAATTGCTCCCAGATGGATTGTCCATCACGGTGCATTCACTCTGCTGTGCACTCAAAACCATATTGCACCACTATCAATATGCAATATGATTTAATTAAGAAACAAATGCTTGCTATCAATATTAGACGTTGATGCAATACTTTTAATCAGTGTACATCATTACATTTTTTCTGACTTTTAAAGCAAGAAATGACGTCTTAAACGTTGCACACAGACAGACAGGAAACCACTCTCTTATTACTATACTTCGTGAACAGTAGAAATTCACTTCAATTGTGATTACAAATTGCATCAGTGTTCATCTTATACTTTCTTTCTTTACCGGGAAGGATTTGTATTCTCCATTCGGTCTGAGATCAAATCTTGTATGCACCTTTCACTATAAGTACACTTAGATACTCGGTTCAAGTTGTTACTCACTTATCTTTCGACGTCCAATATGTCTGAGGTCACGACGTTTAGGCCATATTAAGTATCCTCCTACTTAATATTACATCTTCTATCCTTACTAATATTATAAATGCGAAAGTGTGTCTGTCTAACTTGATTGTTGGGAATAAAGAGCTAGCTTGTATCCTGGAGGAGAACAAAAGCGTTCTTTTGTATTTAAATCGGCCCCCAAAGGGGTGAAATGGGTTTTTGGCTGCATCCTATAATGCCACATACTAACTACGCATCACTCGATGTCGCGCATTGCAGGATGTTTCAATGTCGAAGAATCCTCCCTTTTCTTTGGATGATGAGTGAATTTTACACCCTGTTCCTCATACCACTATAGGTCATTGAATATGATACGGGCAAATTTGAAAGCAATACGAATTTGGGGTTAAAACACTAGCACTGTGTAGTACAATTTAAATAAAATCGTAATGAAGCGCATTATTGTTTGTATGTTCGATCTTCACACCAAATCTTCTGCACAGATTTTAACGAAATTCCGCACAGTTCTTAAAAACACTTCTGGAAACACATGCAAACATAGCATGCATTTCTTTTTATACTAGTCCATGAAGTAGTTCTCCTGGGATACGAGTGACACCATGAGCATCAGCTAGCAAACCCCTCAAGTGTCGACTGCACCCCATGTGTGCATAAGGAAAAGTCTTTTATATTTTAATAGGTATACGCTTATATCTTATACAACTTTATTTTTAATCTATGCGAAATCTGAATATATAATAGTTTGTTCTGAATAAATATAACTGAATCGATTCCAATAACTTTTGTACCGTGTTATATTTTGCCCCAAAAAACTTTAAAAAAGGTTACAATATGGACACCGCGCGACGAACAAAGGTCACTGCAGGTCATAGCGGCACTAGGCACGGGCGCACAGCGGGCGCCGCGTGGTGATCATGTTTTTGTACGTACAACCATGTAATTTATCAAGCTTTTAACTTTGTGATTTTTCATGATACAGTTTTGAAATGATGTACATAGATTCTTTACATAAAAATACTAGATACGTGTTTCGGGTTTCGCATATACTAAAACTGATGTTGTATACATAAACGTAAAAAAACGTCATCCGATGGCGACCGCGGGCTCACAGTAGTTGTGAACCTATGGGATTCGCAACTACTGGGGGTTCACGTTGACATGAACCTATGGATTCATAAATTAGTACATTATTTACAGCCTAATATTTATACCTAGGATAAAAAAATGTAGTAATACATTTCACAAAATAAGTTAATGAATGGTTTAGGCTGTAACCTTGTGTATTGTATCGTTGACATATTCAGACGTATTGTATGGAATTGAATGAAAAGCTAAAAAGCCTGTTGTTCAAAGGTCGTGTCATAGTTAAATGATAAATGTGTTTGAGAGTAGAAATTTAAATGGATTTTTCTTTGTAAGATGATGGAAATGAAGTGAAGGTAACAACGGTTTCACCTGTAAAAATTATATTTATGAAAAAAAAAATGAAAGATGGTTTATTATTTTCACAAGTAATATCCTAACAACCATTGATTGGAGCCTCCTTTTAAGCAACTAAGCCTGTGTCAGGAGACTTCATTACCTATTATCAGATGTTTACCGGCAGTTCTCATTTCTACAATTCAAGCAATCTGCGTAGCCTTTTCCCAACTATGTTGGGGTCGGCTTCCAGTCTAACTGATCAGCTGAACACCAGTATTTTACATGGAGCAGCTGCCTATAATTCTCATTTCTACAATTACATTTCATAAACAATAACAACAATAAACACAGCAATATAAATAACAATAACATTATTAATTACATTAAATTAGACATTAACAAAAATTACACCTTTTTCAAGTAGTTTTGGGGGTCTATAAAAGGTGGTCCTGAACCTAGAACACAACATTAATGAATTAATCATAACCTATTCAAAATAACTGAAATTTCCTTTCAACTTTGAAACAAAATAACTCAATTATATAACATTATTGAAACCGACTAACACCTTAATAAATTATTATCCAATTGATACAATGAAACATCCAATTACTTAAATAAACTAATAATTTGACCTATAGTTAAACTTGTTGTTAATTCAATGCTTTTAACCTTAGCCTTAGGCATTCCTTTGAAGATAGACACTTGACATGACAGTGACACTTTAAAGTACCGAATTGACATCATTGACACCTCGTTGTTTACACACCTAGCTCTTTTAAAGCGTAACGAATATCTTTATAAGGCATTTTTTAAGAGGTAGCACAGCCATGCAAGAGGTGGTTCTTGCATTATTTGCCACTTGGTAGCTTTTTGATAGTGATTGCGTTATTATGTTGTAGCTTTTGTGTCCATGATTTGTATGATTGGGATCGTAAAACCATGAGAATTAAGTATGACCAACCTTACTTTGTATTTAACGGTTCATTGATTTTATCAGTGGGGAGAGGGGTCGAGGCTAAGTAATAACAGTCGCACGGGTCGATCCATCAGGTTAAGCTACGCTTGTTGGGGTTGATCCGTGGATGTGTGACCATCTTTACATACCGAGACTCCTCCGATCGTTCGTGGATCTTTGACAGTCGTAACGGGTCGTCAGAAGCCCGAAAGTGTGACAACCAGTCTTACCAAGGGGTATCGTATTACCCAGTTACTAGGTTGTGGAGGTCAGATAGGTAATCGCTCCATGTAAAATATTCAGCTGCACCCAGTTAGACTCGAAGCCGACTTCGACGTCGACTTCGAGTCTAACCGGATAGACAGATTGACTTTTAGTTTTATCAGTGGGATATACTGATAAAATCAATGAACCGTTGAAACCTGGCTTTAGTGCACCGTGCAAGGGACGCTAAAAGCAAATTAATTGAAAATAGAATCCCGAAATTTTCTTGCCTTTATAATTTTTTGGTAAGTATCTACCTACTTTTAATCTAGGGCTCAAAAATCCAAGCCATTATCGCTTAAATTTGAGCAATACCGTAGCCAAAACCCGAACCCCCGCTGTGTCATATAGTCCTGTCCTGACCTTCACAATCACTGATTGTGAAATCACTATACTGTTCGATACTATCACTGAAGCGTCTAGGTCTCAAGTTTGCACCTTCACTTCTAAAGAGAGATGTGAGACCACAGAGTATATACTAGAAAAAAAGGTAACTTAACTAGATATAAAGGCTGCCCCAATCGCACGGGTCGATCGTCGCAACCCAGCCGCAACCCAGCCGCACGGGTCGATCCATCAAGTTAAGCTACGCTTGCCGGGGTTGGTCAGTGGATGGGTGACCATCTTTACATACCGAGACTCCTCCGTGCCTCAGAAAGCACGTTAAGCCGTTGGTCCCGGCTGTCATTCGTGGATCTTTAACAGTCGTTACGGGTCGTCAGAAGCCCGAAAGTCTGACAACCAGTCTTACCAAGAGTATCGTATTACCCAGTTACTGGGTTGTGGAGGTCAGATAGGCAGTCGCTCCATGTAAAATAATGGTATTCAGCTGCATCCGGTTACACTGGAAGCCGACCCCAACGTAGTTGGGAAAAGGCTAGGCAGATTGATATAAAGGCTGCCCCAAAATTTACGCAAGATTTGAATTAAATAAAAAAAAAACAGTTTTTTTTCCTTTAGGTATTATAATTTCTTTATTGAATCATAAATTACATAGGCTAGGGTTATGTATAGATTAGCAGATCGGGCAAATGGCCTCCACGGCTTAACTGGCACATACGCACTCTTTTGCTTAAATTTTCTATGATTGTTTGCATAAATGAGGCTGAATTTTTTTGACGCAGCGTTGAATCTCCTCCTTCAATGCACAGGTGGTTATGGGCTTGTTGGCATAGGCCTTTTACTTCGAATAACCCCATAAAAAGAAGTCTAAAATTAGTGGTGTTAAGTCACATGACCTAGGGGGCCAATTCTGATCACCAAAACGAGAGAGTACACGACCAGAAAATGTCTCATGCAGTTATCGTATTGTTTAAAGCTAAGCCATTGAGACCATTTGCCCGATGTACATAATCATAGCTAGCGTATTTACTTTAAGAATCAATAAGGAAATTATGATAAAAAAGAAATAAACTGTGTTTTCTATTTAATTCAAATCTTGCGTAAATTTTGGGACACCCATATTTCCCAAAAATCACATCCTCCAAAAACCGCTAACAAGTCAATATAAATGCATTTAGATGCGTTTCAAACACTTCGCATGAGACTCAGATATTTCACACATTCTACAAAGTTGGTTAGAATTACAACGTAGAAAGAAAAGAAGGTCCGTTCATTTATACCTAGGCTTGTTATTATAGAACAGTCGTCTATTGTGAACTTGCTGAAGAAGATACAACAGTCATCATGATCATCATCGTCATTTCAGCCGTAAGACGTCCACTGCTGGACATAGGCCTCCCCCAAGCACCGCCCTATCGACAGGTTTTGCTCTTCCCACATCCTGTGGATTCCTACGGCCCTTTACAAGGTCATCTGTCCAGCTTATGGGAGGCCTTTCAACGTTACGTCTTCCGGTACGCGGTCGCCACTCCAGAACCTTTCGGCTCATTAGCCATCTGTTCTGCGAGCAATGTGCCCTGCCCTCTGCCACTTAAGTTTGGCAATTCTTCGAGCTATACCGGTTACCTTGGTTCTCCTGTGGATCTCTTCATTTCTGATTCGATCACGTAAGGAAACTCCAAGCATAACCCTCTCCATTGCCCTATAAGTGACTTTTAGCCTTCTAATAAGGCCCATTGTGAGCGACCACGTTTCAGTGCCGAAGTTCATCACTGGCAACACGCACTGACTTTCACTGACTTTGACTTGACTTTTTTTGACTTTCGTCTTGAGACACTACTGTATGTGAGACGACAAGATATCGCGAAGCTTCCCGAACGCTGCTCAGCTGAGTCGGATTTGATGATTGACCTCTTTCTCGAAGTTGGACCTACTTAACTGGACATAGTCAACAAGCGCTAAGCAGAAAAGCAGATTATACTCTTCGGTCTTCTGTATAATCTGCCGCAGCGTATGTATGTCTACAACAGTAGGAGGGCAGTAATAATTCTTTGAGAGATGCAATGTGGCGTGTAAGATAGTTTTAACCCAAATTGATATTATTAATTTAATTTTTAAATTCCATTAGGTACTTATTTATACCACAGGTACTATTCTCATCATTTTGAGTTATTTCACATATTTTTTTTGCGTTTCAGTAGTAAGTAGTATCACCTCCTGTGTCTCTCAGTATTTCAACTTCAGATTATGTCTTCATACAATAAATTAATAAACTTATTAACCCAATAACCTTAGCGATATTTATACCTCACATTGTAAAGCCTATACTGTAAACGGTACTGGAAATGTATACCTTGATATTTCGTGTTTATTGAAGGGCCTTACCAAGTAAACCTTCTATCCCTATCTCCTATGTCTAATCTAGTACGCAATCCTGCAATTGCAGTGGAGAGCGCCCCACGATTATCTACTTGTACAAGTTGGCACACTGGCCGGTGAGAAAAAAATAACTTGATGACGTAACGTTCGGTGTTTCGGGTCAGTAATGATCGATGGCTGTCCTATTGTGTAGCCTTTGGTTTTCTGTAGGCCACGTTACAATGTAATGTAGGTGTTATGTTAATTGATAATGCGTTTGATATTTGGAGTTTTCTGCACAAAGATGTGTTAGTTGCTGGAGGTATCGTTCCAACGATTTTTGTTTTTAGCTTTTACACTAACAAAATTATGAACGATGGGCTTTTTAGATTTGTGTGAAAGTTTCACAACCTATTAAAGCCGATCGGCAGCTGCTATTTAGTCTCTTGCAAAATTTAACCATACTTGCTAGATGACAAGTGTGCTGCCATGCCTGCCACTCCTGTTGATGTTAGAATATGTATGTCGAAGTAAGATGATTGTAGCCGTGATATAGTTATATCCCTAGGGATATAGCTATCCGTAATATAGTTATATGAAAGCGGTTAATAACTATCTTACAAGGAATATAAGTATTAGAGCACTCCGACCAAATAGGTTAGATTAGAACTGTGACCAACCACGCGCGAGCCGAGCGAGCAAAGCGAGCGGTGCCGTGGCAGTGGCCGGCGAGCGCTACGTCGATATTGGTCGCAGTAGCAAAATTACGGCACACCGACAGTTTTCATATTACAGTAGATAGCTATATCCCTAGGGATATAGCTACACCAACTAACAACAAAATAATTGATAGATTAAAATTGATAATATCGAGTGAAAAAATCTCGTCTAGCTTCTTTTTGTTTTTAATTACCTTTATATTGCTTTTTAACCTAAACTTTCCTGACCATGACTTTACTTTTTTTGCTTTCTCAATTTCAAGCCTTTCTTTTTAAATACCGAATAAAGTTTCACTAAATTTCAACGTCAAGCGCAGGAGTGACAGATGTTGATCACTTAAGTGCACAAATAGCATTGGTAATCAGTTTGTTGTTCAAAATTTATCTCCGAAGTTGTGTTGTGAATAATTTTGACCATAAATACATCCGGTATAAGAGATTTGCGAATGAGCAAAAGGTGAAATGGATGTTGAGTTTTTTTTTTTGGTTGTCCGACCTTCGGGTTTCTGACGACCCGCAACGACTGTCAAAGATCCACGAATGACAGCCGGGACCAACGCCTTAACTTGCTTTCCAAGACACGGTCTTGGTATGTAAAGATGACCATCTTCCCATCCACGGACCAACCGCGGCAAGCGTACCTAGCTTAACCGGATCGATCCACCCGTGCGGCTGTTATTACTTAGCCACAAGCCCCTCGGATATTCGGCTACAAAATAGATCTTAATTTCTAAGTATGTCTATTTCTACCTAAATAGGAACTTGAAAAGGTTCTTTGTTCTTAGCCAAATACCCCTTAGAAAACAACCAAAGTTTTTTAAACCTAAATTTCTACGACCTATTCTGCCACGATTTTAATAATATTTCAGGCCACACAGGCCCAAAGAAAATGTCTTAACCTAAGCATACAAAACATTTGCATTTCTTTTTTTTTGGCATTTTACCAAAACACTATTTTTAATGACTACCATGAATGGCAACCATAGATTTATATTTCTATGATGGCAACCCTCATTCTAAAAATACGAAAACTAACCTTGCCCACGCGCAATTTTTTAAAAGCGATTACGTGTTCTCTCTGAACCCTCGTGGTTCAGCTGAAACCTTGGCCCTGACCGAACCCACGTATCAGTGACAATACAGAAGCCAAATACGAATAGGTTACCTAAGTAATTCACATAAGGCTTACATTTCATTGACTGACGTGCGCTCATGAAATATAGCCAAATACGAATAAGTTACTTAAGGAATTCACATAAGGTTTAAATTGCATTGACTGACGTGCGCAAGTGAAACGTACAAATAAACTAAATTAGCATGTTTTATTTTGGGAACTAAGTAAGAGATATCGGACAGAAACTGTGTATGTTGGAAATCGCAAGGATGTAGTCGTGTTTCACGATTCTACAATAAAAATATTTGACTTTTAATTATTGTGATGATACGCTACCAATTAGGTAATCAATTAATTGTACGATGACAAATTACATGTCGGAGGCAAATCACGTACTTGATTTAAAAACCATGGTGTGAGTGAGGAAACTTGATGACATAAGTTATAAGGCAGATAGAGTGGAAACGCCGCGAGGAGGCGCTCTAGATATAGTGACCTTATTGGTGAAGTTCTTCAGAAAGGTCAGGTGCGTAGTACTCGCAACTGACGTGCGTGTATGATCAGATGTATGAACATAAACGAGGCAGGTAGCAGGCGTTCTGTAGTTTCTGCCTGCATGGGGGCCCATGGGAAGACGGCGTGAGTTTATGTACCTATGTATGTCTGAGGAAAGTTTTGAATATGGGAGTGGATGGCTAAAAGAGAAGGGATTATTAAAGAAATGATGGATGAATTGTGTGATGGTAATATGGCTAGAAAGGTGGTAATTACTGAGATCAAATCTGCCTAGCCTGTTCCCTACTATTTTGGGGTCGGCTTCCAGTCTAACCGGATGCTGCTGAATACCAGTCTACAGATAGTAGGTAGTAGTGGGAGGGTAGTGATATGGAGCAACTGCCTATCTGACCTCCACAACCCAATTACTGGGTAATACGATACCCCTTGGTAAGACTGGTTGTCAGACTTTCGGGCTTCTGACGACCCGTAATGACTGTCAAAGATCCACGAATGACAGCCGGGACCAACGGCTTAACGTGCTTTCCGAGGCACGGAGGAGTCTCGGTATGTAAAGATGGTCACCCATCCACGGACCAACCCCGGTAAGCGCAGCTTAACCTGATGGATCGACCTGTGCGGCTGTTATTACTTAGCCACGAGTTCCTTTGTGTGTAGTGTGTTGATTACTGTAGTTGTACTTTTCAGTGGTGATTACTGAGATGATGACTAATAAAGATGTAGGCCGACCGCACGCGAAGGGGTTATGGGAAAAAAAGAGATGTTGTGCCGACCTCAAGAAAAATTGGTAGGTATATAAGGGTATAAGAAGCACGACTATGTTGAAAGTAACGATAAATGTACTTAGTTTCAATGCATTGTTGTAGATTTTGCACTCCACAAAATTACCAATAGAAAGAAATTCGTTCACAAAAAAAAAGAAAGTGCAGTACCAAAACGAAAGTAGTTACGAGTACATGCTTGTGAAACAAGTGACATTTAAGTGTACATAGCTGTCATTTTGAGCACTCAATCACAAAATTATTCATCGAAATTATTTTCACAGTCTTTGAACTTTGGCACCTAGAAAAAGTACGCACTTTTAACAACTTAGAAAGCTAGAACGCATTTTAAATAAAGGTTTTTAATTATACTTCCCGATAGGAGGGTCAGCTCCGAGTAATGTAGTTATTGAAATTCAGCTGAGTCTTGACCCAATTAATGAGAAAAGTACAATAAGAATAACTTAGTCAAGGTAGCGGGGCTGACTGGCTAATAATATTTTTACCTCAACAAATCTGCCTAGCCGTTTCCCAACTATGTTGGGGTCGGCTTCCAGTCTAACCGGATGCAGCTGAATAACAGTATTTTACATGGAGTGACTGCCTATCTGAACTCCACAACGCAGTTACTGGGTAACACGGTACCCCTTGGTAGAACTGGTTGTAAGACTTTTAGGCTTCTGACTACGTAGCGATTGTCAAGCCTCTATTAATGACAGTCGGGATTAACAACGGCTTAACGTGCTTTACGAGGTAAGGAGTCTCGATATGTAAGCGGCAAACGTAGCTTAACCTTCGATCAACTTTATTATTTAGCTCCAGCGAGAAAAAAATAAGAAACGCAAATTCTATATTATATGACCAGATCCCACAAAATTATAGTAAAAAACGTTATGTCCAAATAGCTGAGATGACCATCATTGACTGAAGATCGAATCGAGTTAGATACACGCGCATAATTATATGAGTATCTACGATTTTAGTATGCAATAGTGAATGTAATACATTTGATGTCACAACTTAATGGAAACGGATTTAAAGATTTAAAACCGTTTTGCAAATTGAATATTGGTTTATGTTTAAAATTGTTTATAAATGTGCGTTGATCACTGTTTAATAATGACGAATTTATATTAAAGTTTCACGCTTGCATATTTTATAGATAAGCCGTAAAGTTTTTGCGGGGTGACTAAGTAAATATTATCATTAACTCCTTGCGCGTCGACTGTACACATGGGTGTACATAAGGAAAAATCCTTTATATAATAGGTATATAAGCTTATATCATATATATATAAACGTAAAAAAAAACATCATGCGATGGAATAAAATCATCATCAGTAGTTGTGAACCTATGGGGTTCGCAACTAACCCCCACCCCCTCCTCCCCCTGGGGTTTTGGGTTCATAAATTTGTACATAATTTACATCCAAAGGGGGAGAGGCGTGCTATGGAGCGGGCTAAGCTCGAAGTTTCTTTTTTGAAGGATAAAAGTATAAATTAAACTGTCCGGAAAAAAACTGGAGTTACCGACATAGCTTGCAAAGTAAGCAAGCTGAAGTGGCAATGGGCTGGCCATGTTTGTTGAAGGAGCAGACGAGTTCTGGAATGGAGACTATCGGCACAGTGTGGGACGCTCCCCAGCTAGATGGACCGACGACGACCTTAAAAAGGTGGCTGGGACATATTGGATGCTGAAGGCGGAGGACAGGGTGTTGTGGCGCAGCCTGGGAGAGGCCTATGTTCAGCAGTGGACTGCGACAGGCTGAGTTGACTACGACATGGCCTTATTTTCTCTGAAATAACGTATCTCAACAGTAATTTTAATGGTGTGTATAATAAACATTATTCTATTCTATTCTATTCTATGCTATCTGATCTTCCACTTCTGTTATATTGTATTTTTAATACAATATGCGTAGGTAAACATGCCGTTTCTATACAGGGTTAGTTTTCAATGACCAGCCAAATTTTCACAGGGTGTTCTACCCATGATTATAAACAACTTTCACTATGGGACCAACTTTGAAATCACGAAAAAAAAAATCAGTTGTTTCATACATTTTGGTAGAGTAGGTATTGAACTTTTGTATAAAACAGCTGTTTTTTTTTTCGTGATTTTAAAGTTGGTCCCATAGTAAAAGTTGTTCATATTCACGGACAGAACGCCCTGTGAAAATTTGGCTGGTCATTGAAAACTAACCCTGTATAATGATAAACTTCAAAACCAGGCTAATCCAGGTATTTGGCGTACATATATTTCATTCCTGCTTGATAAAATTAATCTAATAAAAACTCACACAAATATTCGCAAACGTATCACATCTTTACCTACCTCAATGAAAAATTCAACAGCTAAGCAAAGAATTATGTATGAGCCAAAATAAAATTAGAATAAACCGGAATAAACCAATCAATAGTCTGGGTGCGGGAGATCATGGGTTGCTAGGCAACGGCCGGGCCAAATATTTGTCGAAACTTTTGCAAATTAACTTGGCAAATGTTTGGCAAGTTTTATTAAATAGGATATCTACTGATGAGCACTTCTGTAAGTTGAGCATTTGACTTCAATATTTATTTGTAAATAGTTCAAGCTTCGATATAAATTTTGATCGTTATTTTGTTATAAATAGCAACATGCAACTTATTAGTTTTATGAAGATGTCGTAGGTGTAGGTATTTGTCGGTATTTCGATTTTCTGTATTTCTTTTGTTTTTAAATTATGAGTACCTAGACTAGACTGGACTGGGAGGGACCTACCGAAATGACGACTAATAGAGAAGTATGGAAGAAAAACCGGCCAGGTGCGTGTCGGACCACGCACAATGAAGGGTTCCATACATTCCAACTGTAAATGTAAGTTTTTACACACAATATTGAGAGATTTACCATGTTATTTTAAGACCACAGACTTCTTATAGGTATTCCTGTAATCTACAGGTAAAGATCTATTTTCTGTATTTTTTTCAAAATTTTAGGCTCCGCAGTTTCGGAGATAAGGGGGGGAATGGTCAATTTTCGTCTATTTTCTTAAATAACTTTAAAACAATTTATTTTAAAATTATAAAAAAAATATATTTGAAACCCTCATAGTAAGCCCTTTCATTTGATATGCCACATGGTGTAGTTTGCGAAACGTTTTTTTTTTAATTTTCTTATTTGCCCCCAAAAGTGACCTCTATATTCTAATTTAATTTATTTACTTTACCCGTCCGTGTTTGGGTCACAGAAATTCATATGTGTACCAAATTTCAACATAATCGGTCCATTAGATTCGGTGCAAACTGGCTGTGACAGATGGACAGACAGACAGACACACGAGTGATCCTATAAGGGTTCCGTTTTTTCCTTTTGAGGTACGGAACCCTAAAAAGAAATATTGCGCCGACACCAAATAAATTGGGATAAGGCAGGAGAATGATGATGAGGTACCTACCTATCTCGTGTATGAAGCGACGAGATAACCAACTTCCCTACGGGTGTATTGAGGTTAACGGGATGCGCTAAGGTAGCCCGCGAAATTCAAATTTTAAGATTTTTGCAATTTATAGGTCAATGTACCCTAGCGTAGCCCGCGAAATTCAAATTTTAAGATTTTTCCAATTTATAGGTCAATGTACCCTAGCGTAGCCCGCGAAATTCAAATTTTAAGATTTTTGCAATTTATAGGTCAATGTACCCTAGTGTAGCCCGCGAAATTCAAATTTTAAGATTTTTGCAATTTATAGGTCAATGTACCCTAGTGTAGCCCGCGAAATTCAAATTTTAAGATTTTTGCAATTTATAGGTCAATGTACCCTAGCGTAGCCCGCGAAATTAAATTTTTAAGATTTTTGCAATTTGCAAGTCAGTATTGAATGAATGAATGAATGCTCTATTTGCCAGAATATATGTACCTACATTGTTTATGCTAAAGTGACATAGGGTTCCACTATATTCGACTTACTAGTCGTGCAAATTTTTAAGTGACATTGTATTAATAATCAAAGCATATTAAAAAAAATTACAGTCTTCTTGCATTATTAAAATACAAATATTACATTATTAATGTTTCCACTGCTGGGACAGACTCCTCTTGGTTGACGGAGTGGGCCGTAAACCACCACCCGGACCCAGTGCGGGTTGGTAGATGTCACGTCTTCGAATTTCTGATTCTAAGACATGCCGGTTTCCTCGCGATGTTTTTCTTCACCGTTTTGGGAGCAGTGGTGGTGAAATTATTTACACAAAGTTAAGCGCGGGTCAGGATCCGAACCTACGACCTACAATTCGTAAGTCGCGGCCGTTACTACTGGGCCACCACGGTCTATAATGCGGGTGTACAGTTGGCTGCATCAATTGGGTACCCCAGCTGTATCAAAATTTTAATACAACTGGGGTACCCAATTGATGCAGCCCACTGCACACCATTGCCTAACCCTTTGGAGAAATAAGGCTCGATGCTTGCTTGGCTTGTATGTTATATTATGTTATGTATGTTTTCTTCTTCCTGTTAGCATATTAGGAGTGAGGCGTATTTATCGAAACAGTTAAAAAAAACAGGTTTTTAAAAGTAACAACATGGAACAGATATCTCAAAGCCGAAAAAACAGTTCCTGCCTGTTTCGCCTGTTGCACAACCAACAACAGAAATTGCTGTAACTGGTGTGTGTATCTGTGTAATATAACAAGCTCTTCTCTGTCTAGCTTATGGGTGTTTACTTTGTTAGAAAGAGATACAAACGAAACTGACCTGGAGCAGTTTGGAACAAGCTCTTTTCTCTTCCAACTTATTGTAATAGATAGAGATAGCATCTGTTCTCTGAAACAAGCTCTTAAAAAAATAGAACATAATAAAGATTGTAATCTGTAACAATCATAGAGTCTTTGGTTGCAATGTAACAGTCTGTTATTTTGGAACAGGATTTTGGAACTGTTATTTCCCTGGAACTGGAACAGGTGAAACAGGTTTCTTATTTTACCTGTTACAGCACCACCTCTATAGCGTATACATTGGTGAGACATTGAGCTTTATATTTTCCAGCTCATTGATTCCAAAAATGATGCTGTCACGGTGCCTACATAATACTTTGCATATAGGTAAACATTCTATGATATTGTATTTGAGGACTATTTTACACAACGTGTCGTTTTGCATTCTCGTCAAATTTAAGGGTGTGGTATAAACCATCAAACCGGACAACTTTTTCCATGGTACCAACATCGTAATCGCGAAAAAATAATCAGCCGTCCAGCCATTTGCGTCAAGTAGATATTGAAGTTTTCTATGGGACAGTTGAACATTTTTTCGCGATTACGATATTGGTGCCATGGAGAAAGTTGTTCGGTTTGATCTCAGATTATAGAAGAAAGGCAGATAGAGCGCGCGGAACACTGAAAGTGAAGCCAAAAAAGCAAATACAAATTCAAAAACGAATTCAATCTCTAGTCAGTGTAACTGTTCTGAGACAATATTTGTTTTTTTTTCTGAGACAATAAATGATTTATTGTCTCAGAAAAATGCAGAGAACAGTTATACATATGTACATTTGACTCGAGATTGAATTCGTTTTTGAATTTGTATTTGCTTTTTTGGCTTCACTTTCAGTGTTCCGCGCGCTCTATCTGCCTTTCTTCTATAATCTGAGGGTTTGATGTTCTGTATCACACCCTGAAATTTGATGAGGATGCAAAACGACACGTTTCATCATTCGACATTTTTTTCAATTCATTTGTAACTACTTACTTTATTGAGTTTAAGGGGTTTGGGGGGCTCGTACTTAGTACCTTTTTTTTTTTTTTTTTTTTTTTTGTTCAAAATATATATCGCAGAGTTTAAATCTTACGCTAAAAACCACAGAAGCCTTTGAAGGCTTATATGTGGCTAGTGAGTTCGGAAATATATATATATATCTATCTAATTGTAAATACTAAGAGACAAATTTAGACGGTAAGTTTACATTTAAAGAGTATTTTAAGTCTTCCTTCTTATCTAATACAATAATAGCACAACTAAAGATGGCAGCAAGTGCATCTAACTAAAGTACATATTCATAGTTTGTAATTTGCAGAAAATACTTTTTTAATAAACATTTTACTTTTTTAGGGTTACAGAGGTATTTACTTTGTATGTCCGCAGGGAGTTCGTTTACTATTTTTGGTAGTATGTAGGTATATGTTCTCATACCATATGTATTATTATATCTAGGCAAGACAAAGGGTTTCAAATTAGCTAAAGTTCTTAATTTAGGGTTACGTGTTCTCCTAATTAAATTATTTATATTGATATATTCGTCTTTTAGAATTGAAAGTCTGGTCATGTTTTGTATTGGCAATATATTGCAATAATGAAATAGTTTAGAGTAATCATTTTGGTGTTTTGTTTTAATTTTAAGTGGTACAATATTTTTGAGGATTCGTTGTTGTAGTTTGTAAATTTTATCTAAATTAGTTTTATACGTTCTCCCATAGCTACTGAGACCATAACCAATTATGGAGTCAGCTAGGGCTAGGTATAGTAGCCTTAGAGTTTTATATGGCATTTTATGTACCTAATAACAGCCGCACGAGTCGATCGATCAGGTTAAGCTACGCTTGCCATGGTTGGTCCGTGGGTGTGACCATCTTTACACACCGAGAACCCTCCGTGGCTCGGAAAGCACATTAAGTCGTCGGTCCCGGCTGTCATTCGTGGGTCTTTGAAGTCGTTTCGGGTCGCTGGAAGCCCGAAAGTCTGACAATCAGGGATATCGTATTACCCAGCACAACCCAGTTAGGGTTGTGGAGGTCAGATAGACAGTCGCTCCATGTAAAAAATACTGGTATTTAGCTGCATCCAGTTAGACTGGAAGCCGACCCCAACATAGTTGGGAAAAGGCTTAAGCAGATGAATGTACTTTCTGAGTTTAACTTGGATATAATTGATATCGGTGAAGGAGAACATAATTATCAGGGTTAGTGTCTTCCGGGCACAACCCTGGGCTCTCTGGGATCAGAGTCCGGTCAAGGACGGGAAAACATTGCTTGTATAGGAACGTTTTGCTTGAGTAATAATGAATTTTTTTTCCTCCTTTGTAAAGTATCACAGTTGGTGATATTTTATACACATTACAATCTATTCGCTTAGCTATTAAGTGACTTAAATATAGGTAACTGAAACTGCTACGAATGAATGAATGAATGAATGAATGAATTAAATGCACCGATCCCAGCGCGGTTTGACCAGACTCGAATATTAGAATGAACCCAAAGATTCACACTAGCCCCTGTTGCCTCATGTTACATGGTGCAACAGAGACCATTGCATATCAAGGAGTAGACCGGGGAGTAAAATATAATAAAACTGCTAAGTACCTAACTATAAAATTAGAAAATCGTCCATTAAAGGCAGACAGACGTGACGCGACAGCGCGAAGCAACTCAAGTAGAACAATATATGAAAACTTTATGGAAATTGTTCTACCAAAATCGCGTCGCACTGTCGCGTCGCACTGTCTGCAGGAGCCTTAACTTACTCACTTTACGTTCAGGCAAGACACTTGATCCACGTGTTCTTCATAATCAGCAATTGCACTGCATCTTGAGCTCACTCCCACAATTATTGAACATGAAGGAACATGATTCGTGGGCACGAGAGCAATAAAATTATCTCTCGTAAAAGTCACAGTAAAATTTAAAAGTAACACTAATGGCAGGTATCTAGAAATCTAACCCTATAAACATATAATATACTATAAGAGTGTTGTCCAACCGGTCATAAAAATTGGCAAAACGAATTCAGCATAATTAAACAATTAGTTACATCATTCTTTCTTATTCTAAGCCCACATTGTTTCAAACTCCGATCAATCCTAACGATTAACAATTAAAGTTACGTAGACATCTTAAAACATTCCTTAATTGATGGCTTCGCAGCCAGCTACACCACGCACGATTAACCTTAACTGGCGTGTAACTTAACGTGTGCGTTTAAGTTAACCCGTGTTTAACTGATACGGTCGAAGTGCTCGGTTTACAAACGGCCGCTTATTATTGTGTTGGTTGTCTCCGACAGTCGAATGATTAATGGGTTGGCTTTAACTTTCACTTTACTTTAACAAGTGGTTAAGTTTGGATTACATCTTCCTTTGTGTTCTTTGGTTGAATATTAATTCCGATATATTACCGTCGTTGCTGTATTCATTGATAGTTAAGCTGAGATCATCATCTGCCTAGCCTTTTCCCAACTAAATATGGTGGGGTCGGCTTCTACTCGTAGTGTACTCGGATGCAGCGAGAATACCTGTATCTTACATGGAGCGACTGCCTATCTGACCACAACCTTGTTATTGGGGAATATGATACCCCTTGGAAAAACTGGTTGTCAGACTTTAGGTTCTCCGGTAACGCGTAAGGACTGTCAAAGACCCACGAATGACAGCCGGGACCGACGACTTGCTTTCCGAAGCACGGAGACTTCTTGGTATTTAAAGATGCAACCGTAGATTAATAACCTGATGGACCGACCCGTGCGGCTATTACTTAGCCATAATGCCCCTCTGATTAAGCTGAGATGTCATTAATATTATATTGTACAATAATGTATACCCGTATAAGTAAACGAAGCAAAAGGAGTATGTAAGGATCGTAGCAGGTGGCGTTCTGTAGTTTCTGTCTAGCCCCAAGGGAAGAAGGCGACAGTTTATGTAGGTACCTGTGTGTATGTATATATACCCGCTATAAAAGTGGAAAGGCAGTTATTTGAATATGGAAGTAATTGACGTTTTCATGAGGAGCTCGTGGCTAAGTAATAACAGCCGCACGGGTCGATCCATCAGGTTAAGCTACGCTTGCCGGGGTTGGTCAGTGGATGGGTGACAATCTTTACATACCGAGACTCCTTCGTGCCTCGGAAAGCACGTTAAGCCGTTGGTCCCGGCTGTCATTCGTAGATCTTTGACAGTCGTTACGGGTCGTCAGAAGCCCGAAAGTCTGACAACCAGTCTTACCAAGGGGTATCGTATTACCCAGTTACTGGGTTGTGGAGGTCAGATAGGCAGTCGCTCCATGTAAAATACTGGTATTCAGCTGCATCCGGTTAGACTGGAAGCCGACCCCAACATAGTTGGGAAAAGGCTAGGCAGATTGAGATTGATTGATTGACGTTTTCATGAATCAATGGCATTCGCTTTGAAGCTATTCTATGTCTACAATCGCTATCGACGCATCACTATGGAAGTTATCGCTGGACGCTGTCAATTCGTTGACATATGATCACGTGACATTTCGATAGCTTATGTCAACCCCATAAATTTTTGGCTGTTCTACTAGCGTCATCGCTAATCGAATATTACTTTATCTAGGTTCTCCTTTCTTTTTCCTACTGTATAAATGTTATTTCGTGAGAATAACAAAATTGCACGGAATATAGCATTAAATTAAAATGTCACAACATGTTGAACACCATAATATAATTCTTATGCGTTCACCTTTATAACTCGTAATAGTTCACATAAAACAAATTGCGTTTACAAAGATTAGACATTATTTTATAGTTACAAATTACATGAGCAATAAGAAAGATTAAGTGCCAGTGCAGACTGTACGTCTTGTCGTTGCGCCTAGACGCAGCGTGGTCGTTTGCACCTGCGTCTAGACGTCATCGTGCAGGAAGTGATCATTATCTTTGAGTGTTCGAGAGAGACAGTCGTGTTGTCCATCTTGTGAGTGAATATTGAGCCTCTAGTTGCACTTGCCTTGGTGCTTATCATGCGAAGGTGGAGCTCATCCGACTGGTGTCGGGTGTCGCTGCACAACAAGCGAGAGCGTGCATCTCCTCTAGCCTGTCGTTGCGACTCTGCAACTCGACGCCAAGTGTGCGTAGCTTTGGACAAAATATATGGAAATTTTCGGCCGCAGCCTGTCGTTGCGTCTAGTCGTTGAGCTCTATGTGCGTGTGAGCTCCCGTGCGCCATGTCTAACAGTCTTACATTTTAGTAGGTAAGAATATAAAAAAAATATATATGAATATTAAAACAATGTTCGTAGAATGGGTAATTCTACAATATATTATGCAACATGCGTTTACATACGCATGATGAAATCATTTTTAACCGACGAAAAAAAAGGAGGAGGTTCTCAATTCGATACGTATTTTTTTTTTTTGTTTTATGTATGACCACGCATAACTTTATACAGAGTCGCCCAATTTTTGTACCTCAAAGTTGGCCCCATATAAAATTTATTAACTATGCTTAGAAAGTTTTTGAGTTAGCTTCAAATATTTTTTCCCCACTTTTTATGTGGATGATGTTCTAGTTCCTTTTGTGTGTGGGGTAATGTAGGTACCACAACTAAAAAGTGAAAAATAAAAACTTTTTACAAAAAAATACAACCGGCTTCCATAAACACAACGGCTTCCACAAAGTGAAAAATAACTTTAATTTCTTAATTCGGTGGTAAAAAACGAAAATACATTTAAATTTAACTAGACACCGACTTCCGAAATTAAAGTTTATTTTCACTTTGTAGTGTTGTTTTTGGAAGTAGGTTGTATTTTTTTGTAAAAAAAAGAAGTTTTTCTATGTGACACAATTTACAATTATGTTATTAAAGTAACTGAAAACATTTAAAAAGGTCATACTTAGTAGATAACACAACATAACATCACGCGCCTGTAATCTCCGAAGGCTTAGGCAGAGGTGTACCAGTTCACCCTCATTCATCATCATTAATTTATTTTTTTCATTTTGTCGAGATAAGCGAAAATAAAAATTTATGGAGTAGGTAGCCATTTTTTTGGAAATTCCGGTTTCTGCCGTAGTCAAAGTTGTTAAACTCGTGACAGGAATGGAGGAGCTTGTGGCTAAGTAATAACAGCCGCACGGGTCGATCCATCAGGTTAAGCTACGCTTGCCGGGGTTGGTCAGTGGATGGGTGACCATCTTTACATATAGAGACTCGTCCGTGCCTCGGAAAGCACGTTAAGCCGTTGGTCCCGGCTGTCATTAGTGAATCTTTGACAGTCGTTACGGGTCGTCAGAAGCCCGAAAGTCTGATAACCAGTCTTACCAAGAGGTATCGTATTACCCAGTTACCGGGTTGTGGAGGTCAGATAGGCAGTCGCTCCATGTAAAATACTGGTATTCAGCTGCATCCGGTTAGACTGGAAGCCGACCCCGACATATTTGGGAAAAGGCTAGGCAGATTGATTGAGTCAAAGTTGATAAACTAGCCACATGTCTAGATCGGTATGTAGGTATACCTATTACACAATAATTAATTAGTAAATTTTAGAATCAATTAAAATAATTATGCCAAAAAGAGAAATCTTCAAATGCCATTCTACCATAATATTTGCTATCCGTATTACTTTCTAACGTTAAAGTTGTCGAAATACTAGATAAATTAATGTTCACTTTAGTAAAATTTTGTTATGTATACAGCGGGTCATCATTAACGGGTCTACTTATATCATTATATGGCAACAGAGGGGCTCGTGGCTATATTATAACAGCCACGGGTCGTCGATTTGTGGATGGGCTATCATCCATGATAGCGATGATTCAATACCATGGGTCTTGAATTCTTGATATCGAGATACTAGTGTATAGAATCAAGTTCTTCTAACAGAACAGACAGCTGTGCTGCTGGGGAGTTTGTTGCGCTACTTCTTCTTCCCAGCTAAAGCATTAGGAAGTGGCGAAGGTCGGGCGTTTTTTGGGGACTGTCAGAAAGAACTGATTCTCAGCCTAATTTGAATAATTGTCTTTTGATTTTGATTTCATGTTGACAGTGTGGATTTCACCGCTGGTGGTTGAAAATGGAACTAAATTTAAATGTCTGGGCCAGGCAAGCAGTTAAACGTTATCGATCCAAGTAATTTGCCCAGCTGTTTGATTGAATGGCTGAATATCATTCATTCCGCTAGTTGAACGGCGGCGTTTAGTGAAAAGGCTAGGCGGTTGATCAAACTGCTAATTAAACCAGTTGGCTGCGAAATAGGTACTTAAATTATTTTAGTGTTAGCTTTTATATTGTACTCGCTACGTCCCGCAATTTCACCTGCGTAAACCGGGATAAAAAGTAGTATATGTATTAATCCAGGGTATAAGCTATCTACATACCAAACATCCAAATCGGTCCAGCCGTTTGAGCGTGAAGAAGTAACAAACATACAAACACACACAGACACTGATAAACTTTCACCTTTATAATATTAGTGTGATTTAACAATAAATATTCCAAAATAAAACTCAACCTGTACAGTATAAAAAAGCACCACCTTGAGGTATTCAAAATACCTATGCTAATAAAATTTGCAATAAAGACAAATACGGTAAAACATCCAAATAAAGTAGCTTTTATTTAAATAATTTGATTAGATTTAATCAATCAGATCGTATGCAACTCCTTAATTATTCAAATATGATTTTGTTACAACGTGTTTTATTCAGCGTGGGTGTTAGAAGAATATTAATATCTTATCAGTATTGCATTTTTATGCAAAGCCATTGCAAAGCTAACCAACCGCTGGAAATTGTCTATACTCTATTTACAATAAGATTAGACATTTTAACAAACCTTTTTTACGGTCCGTTCAACCAATTTTGACTTCTATTGCGTTGGTGGCATGACAAATGGCAGCGGCAGTAAACAGTTGGTATTGTAACCACTTTTTTGCCTTTAATGCCATCCTTAAGCCTACGGAATAGAAGTCAAAATCGGTTGAACGGACTGTAAAAAAGGTTTGTTTAAATGTATAATCTTAAGTACTGTAAATGGAGTATAGAATGATAACTTAGCTTCCAGCCTAACCGGATGCAGCTGAATGCCAGTATTTTACATGGAGTGACTGCATATCTGACCTCCACAACCCAGTTCTAGGTAATACAATATCCCTTAGTAAGACTAGTTGTCAGACTTTCGGGACCCATTACGGGTCAGTAGTACCTACATCAATCTGCCTGACTTTTCCCAAATATGTTGGGGTCGGCTTCCAGTCTAACCGGATGCAGCTGAATACCAGTATTTTACATGGAACCACTGCCTATCTGACCTCAACAACCCAGTAACTGGGTAATACGATACCCCTTGGTAAGACTGGTTATCAGACTTTAGGGCTTCTGACGACCCGTAACGACTTTCAAAAATCCACTAATGACAACCGATACCAACGGCTCAACGTGCTTTGCACGGAGGAGTAAAGATGGTCACTGTGTCAAGCTTGGACGAGCCGCTTCAAGATGGTCACCGTGCGGCTGTTATTACTTAGCTACGAACCCCTCTATCTGTGACTTTACTAAGTACATTTTTTACCAACTAATTTTGTGAAGCATGTCAAGTGTCGGTACACGGAACTGTTTGACCTCTGTGACCTCTTTCTTCCTTTCTCTAACAATGTAAACGTAGAGATATCTTTTTCCTCAAAGTCAAATAATATGCCCAAAATTCAGATAATATTATACGCCCAATGACCGAAAGAACGTGTCCTTTCTCATCAAGTTTGTGTCGTACGTGATCAGGAAAAAAAGTAAGTATAAAATATATTGTCAACCAAAATGAGATGTTTCTTACTTTTGTGACGTAGTTATGATTTTTTTTCGTAAAAAACTTTTTTACAAAAAAATACAACCGACTTCCAAAAACAACACTACAAAGTGAAAAATAACTTTAATTTCGGAAGTCGGTGTCTAGTTAAATGTATTTTCGTTTTTTGCCACCGACTTCCGAAATTAAAGTTATTTTTCACTTTGTAGTTGTTTTTGGAAGTAGGTTGTATTTTTTTGTAAAAAAGTTTTTATTTTTCACTTTTTAGTTGTGTACCTACCCCACACAAATTCTAATACCACTACCTGCAAAACAAACTAGAACATCGTCCATATAAAAGTGGGGAAAAAATACGTATTACTGAAGCTAATTCAAAAACTACCGCAGTAAAGTTAATCAATTTTATACGGGACCAACTGTGATGTATACCCTCTCGAATAAAATAAAAAAAATCCAAATCGGTCCAGCCATCTTCGAGTAATCGGGGAACATACATAAAAAAAAATTTAAAAAAAAGTTTCTGTTAACGCCATTACTTTCTTTATTTTATATTTCATGCCTAATAACTGGCAACTCTAATTAATTAGTATCTGTGTAACATAAAGTTCCTTCCGCTTTCCTTCTCCCTTCCACAACCCTTATAATGCCTAAGTGAGAGCGAGAAGGAAGATCCGCAATGGCGCGCATTCGCTGCCGCCAAGAAGATCCGCCAGTTCTCAACCAACATCGACGCCTGTGGGTAAAAATTAATCCCAAGTCGAAAAAGGACTCATATTTTCACCGCGAAGAACGAAGATTGCTATTGAACAGTGCAAGTGCGTGTATGTGTGTTGTGGAAAATGCAGATTCTCGTCCGTACGTGATATCCCGGACGCGCCAGCCACGTGGCTAAGGAAACCCTTCTCGTCGTGTCGCCATAGCTCACCAGGCAGGTACCATCATCATTTTCCCACACCACCAAAACACCTACTTGTGTCACCGAACCGCCCCTCATACAGTCCACTAAGAAAATTTCGATTTTCACCCCAAGGCTTTAGGCCGCCGCAACATTTTTTGGTCCTACGATCACGGATATCCAACAGTTTTTGGTCCTACGATCACAGATATCCAACAGTTTTGGTCCCATGATCACGGATACCTATTTTTCTTTATCCTCTTGATAACGGATATCAATATTATATCCGTATATCATCATCCCGCAACTATATTTCATTTCAATCTTCGTTCCTTATACTCTTATACTAAACCGCTTTCATTTATTCATTTATTACAGTACCTACTTGTCATTGCGTACATTCACAGGTATTTCGCATCCCGCTCAATTTAATATTTTAATATACGTAGGTAGAAGCAAAATCTACCGCTCGCTCGCTTCGCTATCGTTCGGTACTATATTCGTAGGTACCTACCAATCCCGCACCGCGCGCAACTCGTTGAAGTTTGTGATTTATTTTAGCTATTATAAAAACCTACAAAAATATCGAAAATGCCTAAGAAAGTGACCATTGATTCGGATGATCAGATAGAATCCGCGATTCAAATAGCACTGTCATGTCGTAATATGATTTTTGCCCGCATGCAAATCATTTACGAAATAATGGAAAAAATGAAGTCCGGTATGGAACCGCTAGAGAAGTTCTTGTGTGCGTGTGTCAATGTTGATGCGTTGCGCACCGAGTTCCTCGAGGCATTTAATAAATATAACTCGCTTCTTCTAAGACAAGACCCGGAAAATAATATTGATGATCAGTCGTGGATTAGTTTTGAGGAATTATATTGCTGCGTTAAATATAATTATTCAAATTACTCAAAATCATCAGCCACATCGGCTCCTACTTCTAGTGGTAGTGGTGTCAATAAGCAAACAGTTCGCTTGCCTCCCATTGAAATTATGTCATTCGATGGCGATATTCGTAACTGGCCCCTGTTCTATGCTAATTTTAAAAGTACGGTACACGAAAATAATACATTGACTGATTCGGAGAAATTATATTATTTGATGGGGAAATTGAAAGATAAGGCTCAAACCGCGTTCTCAGGAGTTTGCCCTAATGGCGATAACTACCAATTAATTTTTAATTCACTCATAAACAAGTACGAAGACAAACGTATGTTAGCTTCTAGTTACCTTAATCGGATGTTTGAACATAAATATTTTAATACCGCATCTATTCAAAATTTCGAATCCTTTTCTGATAATTTTGTTTCCGCCGCAAACGCATTAAAAAACCTTAAAATAAATGATTTATCAGATTTGATTTTTTTCCATGTCGCTATAAAAAAGGTTGATTCTGAAACCGCTCGACTTTTTGAAATGAACTCAAAGGACGAAATTCCTAAATTCGACAATTTAGTACAGTTCATTAAAAATCAATCTCGCATTTTACAAATTACTAAAGCTTTAAACAGCTCGAGTTTCACTCAGTCTAACAACAATCCTGTAAATAAAAAAACGTCCAAAACTCCGCAACCGCAATCTTACACTGTAATTGATAAATCCGCAAAATGTTTGTGTGATAGCTTTGTTCATGAACATTTATTTAAATGTCCTGCCTTTTCTAAAATGACACCAAGTGATCGTTTCAAATCGGTGAAGCAAAACGATGCATGTACTAACTGTTTAAGTATTAAACATAAGGCCAGAGTCTGTCAGTCTGAATCTAGATGTAAATCTTGTAAAAATAAACATCATACGCTTTTACACTTTAATCGCGAATCGCACGCGACTGTATTATCGAACGGTGTTGATGATACCGCACGTACACAATCGGGTTCAAACTCCACGGCTTCGAGCGAGCAAGATGCTCACGCCGCCGCCGTGCCGCTCGCCGCCACCGCTCAGAACGCCCCGCAATGTAATGCATCCATTGCTACGTCGATCTTTTACGACTCGAACTCCCGCGTATCAAAGCCGCAATGTAATACGAATACTACTATTTTGTTGTCAACCGCTACTGTAATAGTTCGAGATTCATTTGGTAAGGAGCATCTTATTCGCTGTCTATTAGACAGTGGCTCACAAATTAATTTTATTACCGCAGAATGTTGCAAACGATTAGGTTTGACTAGACATTCATCTGATACGCCTTCCGTTAAGGGTATCGGTGGTACGGAAAAATCCGTTAAGGGTTCCGTACAATTCGCTTTCTTTTCCCGTTTTAATCCGAACGTTACTTTTAACGTTAATTCGCTAGTTGTCGATGCAATCACCGATAATTTACCTACCGCTCCCGTAGATACTTCCGCCTTGCCTTACTTAAAAGGTTTACCGCTCGCCGACGAATCGTTTGGCAAACCCGGTCGCATCGATGTGTTGATCGGGGCTTCGCTTTTCCCGCATCTTATGCTGCCCCGCGTAGTTAGCAGCACTCCTCCGCGCCGCCCGCCATGCAGACGGTACTCGGTTACGTCATCACGGGCACCGCGCCCGCGCTGCCTGTACGTCGTAATAAGCCTCCACAGTCTTGTTACTCACATATTTCGCAACCATCCGACAAAGACTCGTTAGAATCGGCGTTGAAAAAATTCTGGCAGGTCGATGAAGCGCCCGTCACTCTTTCGACGAGCAAATCGCTCGACGAACTTGAGTGCGAGTACTTTTATAATTCGACCACGGAACGCGATGGGGACACAGGTAGATACTCTGTAGCCCTACCGTTTCGCAGCGATGTGTTCTCATTGGGGAACTCACTCGATATCGCGAAAAAACGTTTTTTCTGCCTAGAAAAGAAATTAGAATCCGCACCAGAGTTACGTACTGCGTATGATGACGTCATTCGCGAATATATTGATAAAGGATATTTATCTCCTGCTCCGCTCGATAGTTCAGACAGTAGTTGTCCTGACTATGTAATTCCGCATCACGCAGTTGTACGTTTAGATAAGACAACAACAAAACTACGCTCCGTGTTAGACGCTAGTGCTAAAACGAGTACTGGATTATCTCTCAACGATATTTTACACAGTGGCCCAAATTTACAGGGTGACTTGTTTACTATAATTCTGAATTTTCGATTGTTCGCATTCGCGCTCTCGGCTGATTGCCGACAAATGTTCTTACAGATTGAAGTAAGAGAAAGCGATCGTCGCTTTCAACGCATCTTATATCGTTTTAGTCCAAACGATCCTCTGGTTCTATATCAGTTTAACCGTGTCTGTTTTGGTCTCAAGTCAAGTCCCTACCATGCGATCCGCACAGTACAACAGTTGGTTCAAGACGATGGTCATCACTTCCCGCGCGCCAGCGCTATCATCGCGGATTCGCTGTATATGGATGACGTAGTCTACAGCGTAAGCTCCGAATCACGTGCAGTCCAGGTTTCGCACGAACTGATTAAACTCTTTAGAGGAGGTCAGTTCGAGTTGGTCAAGTGGACCAGTAACTCTCAAACTGTACTAAACAGTATTCCCGCGTCGCATAGGTTGACCGAACAACTAGAATTCGACAAGTCGGTAGAACAAAAGGTTCTCGGCTTGCGCTGGTGTAGGTCAAATGATTGTTTTGAATTTCTTATTTCCGCACCGCCAGACACGTGTACTAAACGTGCTATTCTGTCGGCCGTAGCTAGACTGTGGGACATCATGGGGCTTGTCGCGCCTGTAGTTCTCTATGCTAAACTACTTATCAAAGAATTGTGGTTACTGAAGCTCGATTGGGATGACACTCCCCCGCGTCACATCATAAATATTTGGCAAACTTTTCGCTCTGCCCTGCCGCTTTTAAATGATTTTAAAATCCCGCGCCATTTAGGTATTTTTGAAAATTGTATTCTTCGCCTCATTGGATTTTCCGACGCCAGTGAAAGCGCCTACGGCGCTGTCATCTATGCGCACGTCACTCGCAACGATGACGTAGTCGTTCAGCTGGTTTGTGCCAAGTCGAAGGTATCGCCGGTTAAACCATTGACTATCGCTCGACTGGAGCTCTGTGGTGCCGAACTCCTCGCTAAACTTCTTCGCCGTGTTCATGACACTTATAATCCGCGTTATAATGTTACCGCTATTTACGCATTCACCGATTCAAAGGTGACTCTTTGCTGGATAAATTCTTCTCCGCATCGTTGGCACACGTTTGTGGCCAATCGTGTCGTTCGCATCGTAGACAACGTCCCCGCGGAACATTTCTACCACGTAGCTGGTACTGAAAACCCAGCGGACTGTTTGTCACGTGGTTTAACACCTGACAAATTCATTGAGCACCCATTATGGTTGCACGGACCCGCTTGGGCTAAGCGCGACCCTTCCGAATGGCCCATACATAAGGTTACAGACTTGAATTCGGAACCCATTCCGGAAGAAAAGGTCCACGCGCATCCCATAGTCGCGGATTCAAGTTCGGAAAATTCGCTTCTACTCGCACTCGCAGAACGTACGTCGTCGTGGACTAAACTGCTGCGTATTGTTGTTTTCATATACCGCTTCATGAAAAAACTCCCGCGTCGGACTGACACCGTTACCGCTAGCGACCTCGAGTTCGCTGAAACCATTTTGTGGCGTCATGTTCAAAGAAAACACTTCATGGATGATTATTCCGAGTTAAAAAATAATAAAATTTGTTCACCCGCTCTTATTAAACTCAAGCCATTTGTAGATGGTGATGATTTAATCCGCGTTGGGGGTCGATTAACTCATTCGGCTGAGGCCTATAGTACTAAACACCCGGTGTGTTACCCCGTCATGATCGCATAGTTGAAATCCTCGTAGACTATTATCATATAAAATATTTACATGCAGGTCCAGAACTCACTATGTCGTTATTGCGCCATAAGTATTGGATTTTGTCCGCTAGACGCATTATTCGTCATAGAATCCACAAGTGTAACGCATGTCACAGGTGGAGACCGCGACCTCATGGTCCGCCGATTATGGGCGATCTCCCTAAATCTAGAGTAAATGTTGCAACCAAAGCTTTTTCTCATACAGGGTGTGATTACGCTGGCCCTATACAGTATGTGCCCGTACGCACTCGAGGTGCGAAGAGTCGCAAGGGTTATTTATGTATCTTTACCTGTATGACTACTCGCGCTGTTCATATTGAATTAGCTACAGATCTTACGACTGTGTCGTTCATAGCCGCGTTGAAACGGTTTTTATCCCGCCGTGGACCGGTACAATGCTTGTATTCGGACAACGCGACCAATTTTCGAGGAGCTAATTCGTTTTTACGCGACTTGTATACTTTCATAAATAAAGAATACCGCCCGCGCTTTGAAGAGGAGCTCGCTGAGCATCGCATTAATTGGCATTTTATTCCGCCCGCGTCACCGCACTTTGGTGGATGTTGGGAGTCCATGGTGAAGGCCGTGAAGACTCACCTTTTCAAGACAATAGGTCAACAACTTCTATCTTATGAAGAATTAGTTACAATTCTCTCTCAAATAGAGTGCCTGTTGAACTCCAGACCTCTTACTGTTCTTAGCGCTGATCCGGAAGAGCCTAAAGCTCTTACCCCTTCGCATTTTTTACATACTGTACCGCTTAACTCATTACCCGCTGCGGAAGTAGGTTTACTGTCTGATCACCTGCTTCAAAGACACTCTCTTATGGATAAATTAGTCCAGTCGTACTGGAAAAGATGGCGAAGCGAGTATCTTCATAGTTTACAATCACGCTTAAAATGGAATAAACCTGATGGAGACATGATTAAGGAAGGCACTGTAGTAGTGATAGTTAATGATAATGCGCCTCCTCTATCCTGGCCTCTAGGTGTTATTGAGAAGTTGCATACGTCTATAGACGGTAGCACGCGAGTCGTTTCAGTACGCACTTCTAATGGGATTCTTGTGCGACCTGTGGTCCGCTTATGCCCCATTCCTACTCAGTAATATCTTATTCAGTCCATTCCCTCTTTAGTTAGATTTAAGTGTAATTTCACTGTATATATTATTATATTATTCTCTTTAAAGGTGACCCTTTAAGGCCGCGAGGAATGTTAACGCCATTACTTTCTTTATTTTATATTTCATGCCTAATTACTGGCAACTCTAATTAATTAGTATCTGTGTAACATAAAGTTCCTTCCGCTTTCCTTCTCCCTTCCACAACCCTTATAATGCCTAAGTGAGAGCGAGAAGGAAGATCCGCAATGGCGCGCATTCGCTGCCGCCAAGAAGATCCGCCAGTTCTCAACCAACATCGACGCCTGTGGGTAAAAATTAATCCCAAGTCGAAAAAGGACTCATATTTTCACCGCGAAGAACGAAGATTGCTATTGAACAGTGCAAGTGCGTGTATGTGTGTTGTGGAAAATGCAGATTCTCGTCCGTACGTGATATCCCGGACGCGCCAGCCACGTGGCTAAGGAAACCCTTCTCGTCGTGTCGCCATAGCTCACCAGGCAGGTACCATCATCATTTTCCCACACCACCAAAACACCTACTTGTGTCACCGAACCGCCCCTCATACAGTCCACTAAGAAAATTTCGATTTTCACCCCAAGGCTTTAGGCCGCCGCAACAGTTTCCGACGAATTGAGTACCTCCTCCTTTTTGAAGTCGGTTAATTAGGTTTGGAATATGATTCATAACAGCATAAGGTATTTATACCCACTAGCCAGCGGCTTAGCCCGCGTGGATGTCGGAAAATATCCCACGGGAACGTACTACCGGGAAATTCTACCTTATTCCTTGTCTACATTATAAAGAGAAATTTTCATCTTTCTAGGGTTTGGGCTGGGCGTTGATGAGTCAGGACTTCTGTTTTTATTTATATAGATAGATGGTGCTATGGTGGTTTCCCACGATGTAGGCAGATGTGTGTCACGTATCTATATAGGTATTATCTACACATATATTTCGTTTTTATAAATCCCATGTAAAGCGAGCTTTTTGCCACTACTTAATCGAAAACAGGACTTTAGACGAGATCATAATGAATTAAAACCCATATCTACAACCGTATGAGGGATATGTCAGAGAAGGCTTCGAATGACATGAATAGACATATCCATGAGATAAAATTTTATTTTTCCGTGACGGGATGTCTACTCGCCTCAAAAATTCACGGCATATACTTGAATATACATGGAGGGGGCATGTGGAGTTGTAAACATTGGGTAAGGTATATTTATAAATC
Source organism: Cosmia pyralina (assembly GCA_946251885.1). Taxonomy (NCBI): domain Eukaryota; kingdom Metazoa; phylum Arthropoda; class Insecta; order Lepidoptera; family Noctuidae; genus Cosmia; species Cosmia pyralina. The sequence continues at coordinate 20,325,263 of OX276354.1, forward strand.
CACAAGCATTTTGCATTTGTTAATTTATTTATTTATTTTTATATATACACTGCTATTTTTTAATTAGTACAAAAAAAATGGGGTTCTATCCGTACCCGTTACTGATCATATTTGTGTAGTCAAAAATCAAAAAAATGAAATCCCAAAATTGTCCACAAAAATTTTTCATAATTGGTAAATTCATAAATTTCATAATTGAATCAATGATTCATAACAATTGCTACTAGAAAATACTACGTGCAGTGCTTTTCCATGATTAATGAATTCTATTAGGTAGCCTGTACAATATTTCCATAAACTGAGTGACATTTTGGGATATAAACAAACGCTAATAACTTTGTTGTTTATGAATATTATTTATTGAGAATTTACATATATAATAACAAGACCTTCTCTGATGAGCCCTTTAAGTATTTGTACTAATTAAAAATTAGTGGTGTATACTTTTTTGTACACCACAAAAATACATAACAAAAAAAGACACAAACACTACAAAATATACAATGGGCGGCCTTATCGCTAATAATTTTAATGTTTTTAATTTGGTTTAATTGTTATGATAACTGAATGTGAGAACGAATGATTTTTTTTTTGTTGGTATTAATTTTTAATTTTTATAAACTTATAACTTAGTTTTATTTATTAATTATTAATGTTTTGTGGTATTTATTACTAATTAATTATAGTAACATTTTTTGTGCGCCGCCCGTTGACGGTAAGACATAGCGCTCATTTCATTAATATTGACATCTGTACTTTTTTGTTTCCTTACCTAATATGTTCTAAAAATAAAAATATTTGAAATTGTTTTTTTTTTTGTGAAATGAAGAATCAGACTGCATGACCCAATCATCATACAAATAATCAACATATTTTGCCATTCCAATTCCGTGCTAAAACGGATGTTGCAAAAATTTAACGAAACCGGGACAGTGCAAGTTATAAAACAAATTAATAATATGTATTGGTGACTGGAATCGAATGTTACAATAACTAAATAAGTGAAAGGAATTTTATAATAATTATTAATAAATTTAAATAATCCTAATTTATATCAAGTTTTTTGTGCAGTTGGATTAAAAGATACTTTATTGTCGGAATTTCGAAAGTGTATGTAAATTAGTTCATTAAGCAGAAAAATCGGTTGCATTTCAGTATGTTAATATCGGTTATTCGGTTTTTACTTCATAATTTGTTGATATGATTATTTAAGCGAGAAACAGAGCGACATAATACAAAGTTGAATGCTAACCTTCAGTGTACCTTTAGGTAGATGTTCTTTAGTCTATATGTTGCGTGTGTGTGTTCTACTAGTTTTGTGTTGGGGTGCAGTTTTAAGAGAAACGACCAATTACGACTGTGGTTTATTTGCAACTGAACTTCTATGTATCACGGGCGCAGCCGTGCGTCATAATATTATTTCGCTGAGCAAGCTCGTACAATGTGTCCCTACAGTAGCCCCCTTCTTAAAAGAAGTACTTATGTTAATTACAATTTCCAACCACAATATTATAATTATATGTATGTCTAATTACTAATTACATAGTTTTTATTTAATCCAAACAATACCTTTACACAATCCTATTTTATGTTAAAGAAGATTGCTGAAACATTTATGACACAACACTCTGTTTCCAAACACTCAACACTAAATTAATACACATCTGGGTTACGGGGCACGGTCGGTGGCTGCACCGCTTGCACCCTTGCCGCTGGCGGATTCCAACCGGCCACGACTGCTTCCTTTTGAAACCAGTCCCGTACACGTTTCTTACATTGGTTTTTTATCAAGTATAGAATCAAAATTCCCATGAGAACAGCGCACACGATCACAATAATTTCCAAAGCGCTAACTCTTTGTCCAATCATCTCGTTAGACACCGTCTGTGCGATAGCAACATTGTTCTGTGGTGGTTTACTTTGGCTGTTACACATTTTTTATTACAGATATTTTATTCCTGAGTGCAACTGTACTGTACTGTAGTTGTTGTCAACTTACGTATACAATGGATGAATTACTTTTAATGTTAAAATACTATTTGTGTAAGCTACAAGAATATCACTGAACTTCTACGAGTATGTATCACGGGCGCAGCCGTGCGTCATAATATTATTTCGCTGAGCAAGCTCGTACAATGTGTCCCTACATACCTATATACCTATATGGACTACAAGAACATTTTTTTTTTTTTAATAAAACATCCTATTTCAGATAACGACGATTATAGATCTGTGTATCGTATTATCGTATCATTCTTTTATTATTTTTTTTACCTACTTATTATTTATTTATTTATTTACTACTACTACTACTTTTTTTACATATATTATTGTTTCTGATGAAAATTAATTTAGTAATAATTTTTTTTAACACTAATCTCAAGATTGTTTACCGAGTAATATCAAAATCAAGTGTAATTTATTCAGTAAGGCAGAGAATCAGCACTTTTTGATCGTCAAAATTTTATAAGATATTCCCTCAAAACGCCCGCCATTCAACACTTCCTAGTGCTTTAGCTGGGAAGAAGAAGTGGCGCAACAAACTCCCTGCAACAACCAAATAAGATGATTGAACTATGTCAGTATACCTATCAACCATATTAATCTATCGGCACGGAAACCTATCCCAACATTCTGAAGAAAAACACTAACGATGACGATCATCTATTTACTTAACTAAAACAAAAAACTGCAATAAAAAATCACGTAGGCTAATAGCCTTAGAGTCTATATCACCATATACGTTCAAAGCAATCACCATACCATACATGAATAAGAAACTATCAACCAGTTACGCAAAACAAAATGAAAGATTAAACCGCCAGACATTTTTTGCGCATACATCTAATCGAATTATTAGAATCGTTTAAAAATAAATGTGCTTACGTCCATCGATCTATGTATCGACTCTAATTTGTGACAGCATTATATTTCAGGGCTGTTGAACCTTTGGAACCTACATGTTTTATATGTAATAAGGTAGGGGAGTAGGTATGATTGTGATTACAAATACGAATGGATGAATGGTTGATAAGGGACTGATTATGTTTGGGTACTTAAATAAAATAATTAATTTACAAGGATTACTCTAGGAACCGATTTTTTACGAAAATATTTGACCTATAGAGGTTAGAATGTTCGTTATCTCTGCTTCACTAGAAATGCTTCTAATCTTTTTGTGATTTTAGAAAGTAGATAGAGTTGTCGAGACTCGATGCATCGTAATAGGAGGCAGCTCAAGACATAGTATATAATGAAAAGAAGGTCTAGTCATAACAACATGGAAAAAGATACTTTAGAAAAAATATTTGCTGTTCAGCTGCGTTCATTCAATCTTGAACACTGGGAAGCAAGAACGGTAAAAGAATCTTGTCTTCAATTCCGAAAAATAAATAATCTGGCTAAAGATATGCACCCAGTTGTTTACCGAAAATTAAAAATCTTTTAAACCGACTTCAAAAAAAGGAGGAGGTTCTCAGTTCGTCGGAATGTCTTTTTTTTTTGTATGTACCTCGATTACTCGAAAACGGCTGAACTGACTTGGAAAATTCTTTTTTTGTTTGAAAGGGTATACTTTTTAGTTGGTCCCATTGTCATCAAGTCAGCGTCTGATGATGGGGTCCTGGAGAAATCGACGGAACTCTTCAAATATTATAGGCGCACCTATAGCGATTTGGGTATTTTTGTATAGTAACTCGAGGAGCTCGTGGCTAAGTAATAACAGCCGCACGGAACGATCCGTCAGGTTAAGCTACGCTTGCCGGGGTTGGTCCGTGGATGGGTGACCATCTTTACATAACGAGACTCCTTCGTGCCTCGGAAAGCACGTTAAGCTGTTGGTCCCGGCTGTCATTCGTGGATCTTTGACAGTCGTTACGGGTCGTCAGAAGCCCGAAAGTCTAACAACCAGTCTTACCAACGGGTATCGTGTTACCCAGTTACTGGGTTGTGGAGGTCAGATAGGCAATCGCTCCGTGTTAAATACTCGTACTCAGCTGCAACCGGTTAGACTGGAAGCCGACCCCAACATAGTTGGGAAAAGGCTAGGCAGATTGATTGATTGATTGAACTCGTAATTAGGCAGGTGGAGGGTCTTGTGGTTAAGTAATAACAGCCGCACTGATCGTTGGATCAGGTTAAGCTACGCTTGCCGCGGTTGATCCGTGGATAGGTAACTATCTTTACATACAAAGACCCTTCCGTGCCTAGGAAAGCACGTTAAGCCGTTAGTCCCGGCTGTCATTCGTGGATCTTTGATAGTCGCTATGGATCGTCAGAAGCCCGAAAGTCTGACAACCAGTCTTACCAAGGGGTATCGTGTTAACCAGTAACTGGGTTGTGGAGGTTAAATGGACAGTCACTCCATATAAAATACTGGTATTCAGCTACATTCGGTTAGACTGGAAGCCGACCCCAACAAAGTTGGGAAAAGGCTAGGCAGATTGAGGCTGGTGACATTCTGCGGTGACTCTTACATCCATTAGCCACAGGGCTAATGAGCTTTTACACTGCGTACGCTTTGATTTTCGTTGTTTCTTGTTACACGTCCGCTCGGTCTGACAGACAGCCAACTAATGATCCTTAAGAGACTGTGCACCAGAAGTGTCATCTTATCCATTTAAATTGCGCAATGCATGCAATGACGTCACACCTCACCTTCTGTATCTATTTTGTTCTGACAGTGAGCGGCGCGGGCGCTTCCTTGATGTACACTCGATCAACGGCCAATCGCTGAAATTATTCGCTACGGGACGGATTTAGAAACACAAATGCATTGTCCGAGGCTACTTGATTTCATAATGGAGTTAATTTGCTGTACAATCTTGTATGTAATCTGTTATTTAGATGTACAGATGAAAGGTAGAATGTTATTGTGATTTACATATGGACCGATGTGTAATAGCAGAGCGCAGATGTATATCTGAATGTGTGTCGAACTTGATTATAAAGTGAACATATAATAGGTCTTTACCTATGAAATTGCCGTTTTGTATGAAAAAATTTAAACGAATTTTTTTCATGCATTTTTTATTTGTGTTAATCGAAGTAATCACCCATGCAATCAATGCATCTTTGCCAACGCAGTGGCAGTTTATTGATGCCCTTCTTAAAGAAATCAGCTGGACGGGAGGCAACAAATTCTTCAAAGGCATTTTGTACTGCCTCTCGGGTATTGAATTTTTTTCCCGCCAAGAAGTTATCCAAATTCTGGAAAAAGTAGTAGTCTGTAGGCGCAAGGTCTGGTGAGTAGGGCGGATGACGGAGAGCTTCCAACCCCAGTTCTTGCAACTTGGAGACCGTCTGCTGTGCAGTATGAGGTCGCGCGTTGTCGTGCAGGAGCAGCGGAGACGAACGATTGACCAATGCTGGTTGGAGATGTGCCAGCTTCTCCATCATTGTGTTCAGTTCTTCACAGTACACATCTGAAGTAATGCTCACCCCGTTTGGTAAGAAGCTGTGATGAATCACACCGGCGCTAGACCACCAAACAGTGACCATCACTTTTCTAGGGGTAAGTTTTCGTTTAGGGCATTGTTTAGGTGCTGAACCAGGATCCAACCAAATTGCTGAGCGCTTGCGGTTATCAAACAGAATCCATTTTTCATCGCAGGTAATAATGCGGTTCAAAATTCCTTCATTTGTGTGTCTGTTGAGCAGTGCAAGGCACGTCTCGACGCGTACTTCGCGCTGGCGAACTCATCGCGGGGCACCCATTTGTCAAGCTTTTTTACCTTGCCAATTTGACGCAAATGGACCAATATTGTTTTGACGCTAACGTCGAAAGCTGCTGCTAATTCAGCCGTAGATTGTGTATCATCAGCTTCCACAATCGCCTTTAATTCGTCATTGTCGACCAAAGTCTTCGGACGACCGCGAGGTTCATTTTTCAGGTCAAAATTTCCAGAACGGAAGCGAGCAAACCAATAACAAGTGGTGCGTTGGTTTGTAGTGTTAGCTCCGTAAACGTCGTTGATGTTGCGTGCCGCTTGTGCCGCGTTGCTGCCACGACGGTACTCATATTCCATAATTACTCGAATTTTTAACGTATCCATGATGACGAAAAAGATTGAAATGCGATGAAAATGTAACACTAATCAATAAACAAATGACTACTTTTGGAAAAAAAAATCCATGTTTTTAAAATAAAATTAATTTGAAATTAGAATTCTTAGCCAAACAAAAATTATTTTGATTTGAAATGGCCAGTACTGCAGAACGGCAATTTCATAGGTAAAGACCTAATATATGAAAATACTTTATAGAAATTCTAATGAAGGGCTCGTGGCTAAGTAATAATAGCCGCACGGGTCGATCGATCAGGTTAAAAAATAAAATAAAATAAAATTCATTTAATTCAGGCAAAACCCATACTGTTACATGATAAAATAAAATTTCACAATACTGCCCCATAACACATCGGAATAAATTAAATGAATGGACGAATACAAATTGACAAGGGTCAGAGAATAAAATAAAATAAAATGTCAATGCAATTCAAATAAACAAAGATGTCAACAAAACAATAATACAAAATTAAAAAATTATCAGTCACACAATTAAAAATTTAAATTTTACATTAAAACGTCATTAAATGTCAACAAAACACGTCATTATAAAAATATATGCCAAGGTCAATAAAATGTAGGCGCCCCCTGGCTACAGATGTCTGTCACAGCATTGTCTAATATAGGGGCAGTCATATCGCTCTGCTATCATCACCAGGACAGTATTGGAGCTGTTAAGCTACGCTTGCCGCGGTCCGTGGATGGGTGACTATCTTTATATACCGAGACCCCCCGTGCCTCGGAAAGCATGTTAAGCCACTGTCATTCTTGGATCTTTGACAGTCGTTACGTGTGTCACAACTATTCTCAACAAAAGGTACCTATTGTATTATCCAGTAACTTGGGTTGTGGAGGGCAGTCGCTCCATGTAAAATACTGGTAAGCTACATCCGGTTAGACTGGAAGCCGACCCCAACATAGTTGGGAAAAGGCTAGGCAGACTGATTTTTTTTACAGAAATTCTAATCTAATCTAGTATTATCTCAATGCAGGGGTTAGGGTTTCCCGTCCCTCTTCCACACAATTCTGTCCTTTGCTAATTTTACTCAGTCTTTCTGGCAGGAGTCAAACTCGTCCCGCCAACAACTGAAAATTATGAATAACAATTTACTGAGGTGGACTTGATGACCTGGTGAAAGTTGTGAGAATCCACTGGACGCGAGAAGCTCATAGACAATTCGATGACATGACGATGTTAACGAATTTACTAAGGTTCACAAGAATTTTGTTAGTATAATAGACCGTTCTTTGGGTCATAATCTAGATCATACAAAATATTTACTTAGTCTGGTAATTCCCACGCATTTTTCATGCTTTTACCTCTTGCACTATTATTATTATTGTCTCGTGGTCATCTTCTAACACCCACAAATGCAATTTACTTTCAGAATGACAATGACCCATGAAACAATTTAGCGTCCATCTCACATCTTAATGGATTATCTGAATCTGTTACATCATAAATTCATAACATAGCATATTTTCCTTATACGCATAACATTCTCTTCATATGTACCATCGGTAAACTTTCTGGTGAGCCACTTTTCAACCTTCTTGTGTTAGTAATAAGGTCGAAAAGTGGTTCACCGGAAAGTTTGCCGATGGTACGCAGGATATAATATTTACTTTATGGTGATATCTCCTACATAATCTTTACCGGAGTCACGCACGATTCACGAATATCAATAACTCCTGAATACTCGTATGTTGTCGTAACATTTCTAACTGTATCTACTTAAACAAAGGCATGTAACACACGAGCTTTTTCTTTGCCGGATGAAATATTACTTTTTGGAATGCTTTATTTTTTTGGAATGGTAGCATGATTTTGAGATGACTTAGTATAGGGAGAATATCGATGCGTAGTTTAGCTCGGTGTGTATGTGAAATGGCGTTATGGCTGTCTAGTTTGACGCACGTGAGACTCTCACGCGTAGGTACTGGAATTTAAACGCGCTTCGTTTAAATGTAGATTTATGATAAAATGCTATTTTTAAATAAATATTTAGCTTAGTAAGTTCCTTACATATTTAAATATCTTCGATTTAAAGCAAATTTTACTGCATAACACTTTGGAATTTTTGAAATTTCAAGTAATCATATTTCGGTTTTAGTACAGCAGTAGACACTATAGTTTAACACATTATGGAAAATCCAAATAATTTAACCCTATACATTTGGTTTTATAGGAATTTTAAAAACACAAAATTATCGATGTATCCCCTTAACATTGAAACAATGTTTCCGAATACACAGTGCCTTGCCAAATATACACTGTTTGTTGAACACTGTTGGGAATACTTTACTACATTTTGACTCGACTCGACGAGAAGAAAAATTATCGTCATTTGTTTTTCCTTCTGTGTTGAATTAACTAAAGTAGCTTTCAGCCACAGAAGCTGATGTGAAGCAACGGTAGAGGTCGACATTTTCTGTATCTTGCTGAGGCCTGAGGCAGAAATCGACCACCACCGTTTCTGGATGTGCATAGGACGTCACTGATGTCTCATTAAGCCCCGTTCACACTAAACTTATAATCACTGTCAGCCCTGCAGTGAGCATCAAGTTCACAATGTATAAAAAAACAACGGCAGCCGTCAACTGACTGCTGATTGTGATGGCTGACTGTGAGCGAGTGTTAGGCCCGGCTTCCACCAAAGCGGAGAGGAGAGGAGATGTTTTGTAAACGACCAATAAGACATCGTTATCGAACCATCGATCGTATCGAAATAATGATATCTGTATGGAAACCGGGTCTTACATTTGGTGTGAACGATGCCTTATGCCTTGTGGAGACTCTAAGAGCCTTTAAAATAGGTAGGGGATATACAGTCGAGTAGTAAGTAACAGGGATGTATTAACCATTGACTTAAAGAGGCTAATAATATTTATGTCATCTTTGTAATAAATAAAATTATTGTGATTTATCTCTGTGTAAATATGAAGAGACTAGCTTCTACCCGCGACTTCGTCCACGTGAAATTTCATTTCAAATCCACCCCGTCGCATTGCATCACCTGCCCGCGCCATTACTTCGTTTTCGCTTAGCGTTCTTTCTGTCATTTTTCCATTTTACTGGGCTTCTAAGGGTCGTATCGTGATGATAAATTACCGATAAATAAACTAACTTATAAATAACCTTCCTCAAGAATTGGGCTATCAAATGCAAAAAAAAATAATTAAATCCGACTGGTAGTTCCAGAGATAAGAGTGTTCAAACAAACAAAAAAACAAACTGTGCAGATTTTTTATTAGTATAGATATTTAAGTAGATATTACCCAGCAATGATGTAATATACTATTCACATCAGTATGTGAGCTTTATATGCCAACCATGTTTAATTACAATACCGAAGTTAATTCAATTTAGAAGGTTCTAAAAATACATTGGGCGTGTAATATGTTAACTATAACGCTAGTTTAGGAGAAACGTGTAGGATGATGAGACTCATAATATTAAATGGAATATTTATTTAGAGCGGGCGAAGTGAAAATGGATCTCGAAATAAATCGGCTTTTAGCACGTAATTTGGGTAAATATGGCGGCGTTTGATAGTAGTGAAGTTATAGGTCGTGGGTCGAGTTGTAGGTAGGACCCAGGCAGGCACTTTACGAGAACTTCGTGTAGATAATTTCATCACCACTGCTCTCAAAACGGTGAAGGAAAACATCGTGAGGAAACCGGCATGTCCTAGAACCAAAAATTCGAAGACATGTGACATCTTCCAACCCGCACTGGGCCCGCGTGGTGACTTACGGCCCACTCCCTCTCGAAGAGGGGACGCCTGTGTCCCAGCAGTGGGAATGTTGCATGCTAGATTATGGCGGCTTATAATAAGGGTAGCGTAATAAGAGTCGTGTTGCCAGTGATGACCTACGGCACTGAAACGTGGTCGCTCACAATGGGCCTTATTAGAAGGCTAAAAGTCATCCAAAGGTCAATGAAGAAGGCTATACTTGGAGTTTCCCTATGTGATCGAATCAGAAATGAAGAGATCCGCAGAAGAACCAAGGTAACCGTCATAGCCCTAAGGCCTGAAACTGCGTTAAGCGGGCGCCCGCGACGTGCAACCGTCCCGTGTCTACGCGCGTGGATACGCGGGTGGGCTCTGTGGGAACGCTACGGGCCCCGTCGCGGGTACCCGTCGCGGCGTTTTATTTACGCAGTGTCGCTAGTTCAATTTTAACGTTGTGCCATCCACACCATCCACACGACCCACGCTCCATCGACACGACTGTATATACAGTCGTGTCGATGGAGAACTTAATATATTACTACGTAGCAAAACAACGACAAGCAAAAAAAAAAACGACAACCAGTAAGCCCGTACATTGAATCTAGATTGCTATGCGGTGAATTTGTTGTAAAGTTCGGTAAATTAAGAGAAAATGAAAACTCATTTTATAAATATTTTAAAGTTTCGGTACAGGTCTATGACGAATTATTTTCGAAACTGGAACCGTATTTGAGGATCAAAAATCTTAGAGTAAAATCTGTCAAACTCAAAGCATTTATTTCAAATAAACCACTGAGGCACTTTTGAATTGTCAATGGGTCGGTCAGTCAGAAAGATGAAGCTAGTTGCCCATTCTAAAGCGTAGTAGATCCCTATGGAGAAGAACGGGCAAGAAACTCCACGGACACTCTTTTAAATCATAATATTTTTACAAAATATTGGTTACATCGTTCATGTTGAAAATATACATGTGAGAACAATGTAGAAAGACGTGCACGTTAAAAAGCGTCCGTAATAAAAAGATAAAAACTAAAACAACTAAATTCATTCTTTCGTTTCGTAAGCGATTCTTAATTTCCTAAGTAAATCGTTACAGAAGTTGCGGTATCGAGTGTAGGTAGTATTTAAGATTATGTTATCAGGAGAGCTATTGGCTTTAATGTGCATTCTATCTCGATTTTGTATACATCTTAAAAGCCCTGGAGTGACTCAAGGTTTTATAACATGTTTTTTCCTAGGGACATTTACTTGAATTGAATGTTTAGAGACGATTGAAGTAACAGTGTCAATGAATATTGTTGTCGATGTGTTAATGTCGTCAGTGTTATACAGGGTGGCCCATAAGTCCTTAGACATGTAAATAATTAATTTAAAAAAAACTAATAACAATAAGAAATACCTTTTTATTTCGTATTAACCTTTATAAGATGGGTTTTATTTTTAAAATGCCATCATTCATATGTAAACCGTTACGATCACGGCACTCCTGTAAGCGACGTCTAAAACTATCGACGACTGCGCGGCAAGTCAGTTCTGTGATGTTAGCCATTTCTCTTTGAATATTTTCTTTTAAGGCTTCAATTGACCGCAGGTTTGTGTCATACACTTTAGATTTCAGATAACCCCATAAGAAAAAGTCCATCGGGGTTAGATCCGGACTACGTGGTGGCCAGGAAATGTCTCCTCTTCGAGAGATCACTTTATTGGGGAAAAGTTGACGAACGACGGGCATAGCGGTGTTAGAGGTATGGGCCGTCGCTCCATCCTGTTGAAATCAGGTCCGCGTATTGTAGCCTGGAAAATTCTGCAACGCTGGTGTAAAAAACTCCTCGATCATCGCTACATATCGCTCTGAATTAACTGTAACCGCGCGACCTCTGCCGTCTTCAAAAAAATAAGGGCCTATGATGCCACGAGCTGACATAGAGGCCCATACCGACTTTAGGGCTGTGTAAAGGCTTCTGATGTTTACGTTTTGGATTTTCGGGACTCCAGTAGCGGCAATTTTGTTTACTTACATGCCCATTAATGTGGAAGTGAGCTTCATCAGAGAATAACACGTTATTGAACGAAGAAAAGCGGCTAAACATTTCATTCGCGTAATTTAGTCTCTGGATGGCGTCAGTTTCTTTTAATTCCTGTACCAACTGAATTTTGTAGGGGTGCAGACGTAAATCTTTCTTTAAAATCCGCTGTAACGATGTCCTGGATACGTTTAATATTCTGGAATGCTTACGAGTAGACTGCGTAGGATTTTCACGAACAGACTGTAACACCATGTCGATGTTTTATTCCGTCCTTGATGTCGTTGGTTGACCCGACCGCTTTTTTTCTAACGTCGAACCAGTCTCTTCAAACTTTGCAACCCAGTTCTTGATCGTTTGAACAGATGGAGTGTCATCAAAGTTGTGTAGATTGTGATGTTCTCGAAATTTACGGCGCGCAATGGTTGCCGAATCATTGTTCCGATAAAACTCGCGCACACAAAAAGCACGGTCCGCACCGGTGAAACGCTCCATGGCGACTGACTAGTGACTTCCCAGAAACCGAACGTACTGTTTTTGCCCCGCCCGCGCCCCTCCCGCGCGTCTTATGCATTTAATTTGAAATTTACATTTTAAAGGACTTATGGGCCATCCTGTACATTCCGGAGAAGTCTACATTTTCAAGATCAGCAATAATGGCTGAATAATTTAACCGAGTGACTTTGCGGGATGAATTTTGTGCGGAGGGTTGTAGTTAGCAATATTCAAGATAGTAGGCTTATGGTCTGTGATTTGCGATTCTAGAATGAGCGAGGTAGAAGGAAGGTTGGTCTTAAGGAAAATATGGTCTAAACATCGATCTAAGCGAGTGGAGATAAGATGGGTGGGCAAAGGTCCGTGAGAGGCATTTAGTGATAGGTAATCGAGCGTTCTGTCGCTTCTGTTGGCTGGACTCAAATCCAAATTCATATCACACATAAGAGCGATGTTAGAGTAGCAAGAGATACTACAATATAGACTGTCCAGACTAGATAAAAAGGAGTTAAAGTTACTACTAGAATTAAGTGATGGAGAACGATATACTGCAACTACTGCCAGTTCGTGGTTACCTATTTCACATACCAGGCAATTTCCCTCCTCAAATTTAGGTTCCCGCACCGAACTTAGCAAACCCAATCTGGTGTATATAATAATGCCGTCATTTTGATTGCAGTTAGAGATGGTAGAGTGAGCCTGAAACCCGTCCAGAACAGGTAAACAGGTAACCTTACTAAGCCAGCATTCAGTGAGAATCACAACGTCATAAGTGGTTTTTGTTCGATTTATTAGAAGCTGGATATTATGGTCAAAGTTTTTATAGACACTGCTGATATTTAAATGCAGCAGATTAAAGTTACCACGAGTTGAAGGGATAGCATACCGTGGTCTTTATAAAGGTCATTCGCCTGGTCCCATATGGCAGGGCGACACTGAACTTCTACAATTACTCTTTCCGTATCGAAAGACAAGATTTTCTCCGAGCGTGCGTGCGGTCCGTATCACATAGCGTTATTAACTGAAAAAGCCCGTGCGTGTTACCGCTAGCGGGTCCCGCGCGTGCCCCCAAGCGGGTATCCGTCGCACGGAAACGGGCACCGTTGCGCTGGCGCGGGGCCCGCCTCCCCGCAACGTACACCCGCGCGGGGCCCCGCGACGGTGCACTTTTGTATGGTACCGCGCGGGCGTCCGCTTAACGCAGTTTCAGGCCTAAGAATTGCCAAATTTAAGTGGCAGTGGGCAGCACATTGCTCGCAGAACAGATGGCCGATGGAGCCGAAAGGTTCTTGAGTGTTGACCGCGTACCGGAAGACGTAACGTTGGAAAGCCTTCCACAAGGTAGACCGATGACCTTGTAAAAGCCGCAGAAATCCGCTGCATGCGGGAAGCACAGAACCGGTCGAAGTGGCGATGCTTGGGGAAGGCCTATGTCCAGAACTGGGCGTCTTTCGGCTGAAATTATGATGATGATGAAGGTCGAACTGAACTAATGTCTTACAATCATGCTTTTACCGCCTCTTGATATATTTTTAGGATAAGTTAAGATAAGAAGAAGACAACATAAGGCTCATTAAACTGCCCCTACATCCATCTAACATTTAAACCAACACCGAATGCTCCGTACAAAGATCCTACTTCTGCTTACATGATTTACCTGTTCCAATATATCACTTACTAACAGTAGCTTCTCACACTATAAAACAGTGATATTATTGTCTGTTTCAAAAGTATCTGATGAAGTAGTAAACAAATCCTGTTCAGGTTAAATTCTTATGCAATCACTCACTAAAGGGAATTAGTAACACATTCATCTGTATTTAGAAGGTTTCAACTTTATTACTCTATTTTACTTTATTTTACCACTTTTTCCAACACATTATTAAATTGTAATTGAAAAATCATCCATGAAAATTGACGTTATCAAATGAACCTCAGTTGTCAAATGAAAAACACCTTTTTAAGTTAATTTAAAATTTTAATTTCAGGTAATAAAATAATAATAAACACACAGCAAACACACACACACAGCAACACTAATGAACACACAAATACGCACAGTAAAAATATTTTTTTATTATTAACGTTGTTCCATCACTATTAAGTAATAATAAAAAAATATTTTCTTGGTATAGAACTCACACCACGTACAATATTAGGTAAAATGACTCCACGGACCCGATTCACACCGCGCTCGCGTGAGCGGTAAAATTAAAGCAATTAATTTGTAAGTGACACTACAAATTGGCATCCACGCGTACATTTTTTGATCCATATGTTTACATTTTTATTACATACTTTTGGAACAGATCATACGTTTGATCACGCCTACTTACGGATCTTAGTAGATTCGTTACAAAATATTTAATTTACGGCTCCCGGGCGTGGGACCGAGTGCTAACGCGCACACGAGAACGGACCAACCATGAACTTACGCAAGATTGTATTTGTTTCCACTGTAACTATCATTGTAGTGGCGATTTTACTTGAAAGTTAACGGTGAAAAAGAAATTTAAGTCTAAAATTGGATTTTTTTGCCAAAAGTTGTTTCTCTTAAGGCGTATGTCATATCCGGATAGGGTAAGCTACCTATTTAGTCCGCCGATATTCGTGTTCCGTTAATTTATTTATTTATGTGTGTCATCATCTGCCTAGCCTTTTCCCAACAATGTTGGGGTCGGCTTCCAGTCTAACCGGAAGCCGCTGAATACCAGTATTTTACATGGAGCGACTGCCTATCTGACCTCCACAACCTATTAACTGGGTAATACACTTGGTAAAACTGGTTGTCAAACTTTCGGGCTTCTGACGACCCGTTACGACTGTCAAAGATTCACAAATGACAGCCGGGATCAACGGCTTAACGTGCTTTCCGAGGCACGGAGGAGTCTCGGTATGTAAAGATGGTCACCCATCCACGGACCGACTCCGGCAAGCGAAGCTTAACCTGATGGATCGACCCGTGCGGCTGTTATTACTTAGCCACAAGCTCCTCCTGGTACCGAATGTGTGATATCCAGTATATGACGAATTACAGTTTTTGTTAATGGATGTACCCATGCACAAAGCCCGGCACTTCAAGCTACCCCAATCTGTCAAAATTTCCCAATTGAATATGAACCTTATTCATTTGCGGTAAAGTTGAAAATCTTTCAAAGAAATTTGATAGATTTGGGAAGCTTGATGTACCTAAATTAATAGTTGACACAAAAGTTATAAGCAAACGATATAAATGCGTGATAAAACTTCCGCACAAAAATAAATTAATGACTCTATAATTACAATTTAAAAGAAATTTATAGTCTAGGAAACTTAGAACAATGAATAATAGATACGATAAAAAATCTAGATAAGCATGACAAATGTTAGGAGACGCAAAACATTCTGCTTTCTAAGTGTTGGGTAATATTTGGTAGCGTTTGCTTGCGCTGTTATTGAGAATTCTTCAAAACGTGCTATAAATATTACGCATAGCGTCATATTATGTGCGTAGCGTAATGGTTCATACATATAAAGGTGGCTACAAACTCATCGGTTCTAGCAAGCCATTTTACTGATATGCCTTGAACTTCAGTATAATTGCCGGCACGAGTCGTGAGCAAAAATTCCACCTTAACTTTAACTGCCCTCGTCAGCGTGCTCTTGTATTCTGTTTTCTATCAGTATCTAAATATGCTTGATAATATGTATATTGATTTCATTGCTCCCGCCCGTGTGCAACCTGCCGTGATAGTAAATAAGCGAGTTTGTGCTCACGACAACTATAATTTGCTGCTGATATTTCATTTCATACAATTGACAAAGAATGAATTAATGAATTTGTGATGTAGGCTGACAATTTAATTTAGTAACCATTTTGTTTAACAATTAATTTCCCTGAATTTATATAAACATATTAGTTTTTATGTTCTGTCAAAATATTTAACATACCCTACACCCACACCCACAACCCACAATTAATTGAAGCACATAACCCCAAATATATGTCGCAGCCAACTAGGCCTAATGTTTCGAAGTAGCGCTCGCAGGCCGCATCCGCGGCACCACTCGCTTCCCTCGCTCGACTCGCACGCGGTTGGTCACAGTTCTAACCTAACCCATTTGGTCGAAGAGCCCTGGCTTAGTTACTGCGACCAATTCGGCTCGCACGTCTTTGAATATCATTCAGGCCACTAGTTGAACGGCGAAGGCTAGGCGGCGGCTAATTAAACCAGTTGGCAGCGACAAATACGTAAGTTGGGATATGGGCAAAAGGGCGCACCGAGCTTTTGCCTTTGTCTCTGTCTTTTTCTTTACGTGTAAAGAGTAAAGAAAGTAATCACACTTTTGCACTTTTTCAATGTTATTTACATCATATTGCTCCTAAATAAAAAACTATCGTGTATAAACGCTCCAGTCACCTATGAACTTTATTTTAGTAAATTAATAATAATATCAAATTACTTATTTATATAAAAAAATAGGGAAGTTTTGCGAATTTATTCTATCGGGCCAAATTTATTAAATCGTGTTTCCATCGTGTATACTGCCTAGTATATATCCCCAATAATACC
This sequence comes from Cosmia pyralina, assembly GCA_946251885.1. Taxonomy (NCBI): domain Eukaryota; kingdom Metazoa; phylum Arthropoda; class Insecta; order Lepidoptera; family Noctuidae; genus Cosmia; species Cosmia pyralina. The sequence goes on from OX276354.1 coordinate 20,342,137, forward strand.
AGTATATTTTCCTAGATTTTAATTTAATTCTTTACTACTTCAAACAACGGTTATAAAAACGTGTTTGTATGTATAAAAAGCTCGGTGCCCCGTTAAAGATTTATGCAGAAATAGGGATGTCAAAACCCATTTTAAACTGTTCAGTGGGCGCGACAACCTTTGCGTCACAGTGTGAAATACAGTCTAAAGAAAAGGGCAGTTCAGACTTTCGATCGGCATATCTGTAGCCAGCCTAAAAAGGTCGCTCAGACACTCGACTCTGTACGCTAATTGGCTACCAGTGACTTGGCGACAACACTTGAAATATAAAATTACACGTCGTAAAGAAAGTTGACTATTTATTTAATTATTTTCATCCATTGACCATACACAGTTGACATTTTATACGCACTTTCTATAATACATACGAAATTCTACTTATTATTTTTTTGGGAATTTGTTCTTGGCATATGGGTAATATGTATTTTATTTCGACATGAGTGATTGACAGCCAATATATCCACATTTTCCTGAAGCCTTGGTAATATTTTCTGTGCTTTCATGATTACCTTGATATCGAGTATCTACGATATCAACGAATCTATGTGTTTGGTTATATATCTTAGACGTAGTATCAGTAGACGTAGTTGTAAAATATTAAACTCGCTTTTTATCTCTATCTGTGTTATCGCGTTGTTCTTCTAAACTACGCAACGGATTTTGATGCGGTTTTCACCATATTTAGAGAATTTATTCTGGAATGTTCGGTTTAAAGAAATTTATTTCTCATAAGAACTTACAGTTCACTTATAATGAGATACAAAGTAGTAAGTGTGATGATACATTACAATACAATTCCTCCAGAGTACCTATTGGAAGTTATAGTGTACGTACATGCTTCTTAAGCTTATTCTTAAATGAATTCATATTATCGCACTCTTTATTATCGTCCGGCAATCCATTGTACAGCTGTGCTCCTTCAAATAATATGGTCTTTCTACCGTAATTAGTGCGTACGCTGGTGACTTCAAGTGTGTTTTTATATCTATTTCTCAGGTTATATGACATTGTTTTTTTTTTTAGTTGTATGTTAGTTTGTATTGAGTTTGTAGTTATGTTTTTAATAAGAATGCAAGTGTAGTAAATGTATAGCTGTCTAATATTTAATAGTTTAGTTTTTTCGTATAAGGCCTTTGTTGGAGTGCGATAATGATAATGGAACAGAGTTTTAATTATTTGTTTTGAACTCTTTGAAGTGAGTTTAAATTAGAATGTTAACGTATACTTATAACAAAGTAATCTCGATGTTTTGTCAAGCCGTAAAACCTGTGTGAAGCAGGGGCGGGTCACTAGTTTATGAATAAATAGAAACCGGACTAACATAGAAAATACTGTGATGTAAAAACTTTGACATTACTGTTTAAAATCGCCATCACATAGTGAGCATAATTATTTAACAGTGTTCGAATCTGTAGATGGAAATCACAGAATCACCGGAGTTCCGGTAAATCAGATTCAATGAATAAGTAAAAGGTATAAGTATATTAAATAATATCAGTATCAAAAAAAATGCTTAAAAAAGAATCAACTTCATACATCAAGCCTTTTTCCAAGTATGTTGGAGTCGGTTTCCAATTTAACCTCATGCAGCTGAATACCATTATTACGAGTATACTGTAAAATAGAAAGATAGGAAGGTGCTCGATATTATCATAATATATATAATTCTTCGGTACGTGTGTTTGTAAACGGCTGGACCGATTTAGATGAAATTTTGTGTGTATATTTCAATGGGTACCTGGATGGTTTGAAAATACAATTGGACCCGGTAGGTGGCGCTGCAGTCGGGTTCTTGGATCATTCAGACAAGACGTCTGTCGAGTCCGCTAGTGTACATATATTATTTTAATACAGGATGGCAGAAAAATCGACGCTCACCTATATCCATGGATTTAGTTCATGATTCTGGACATCCCGTTGAAATTTTTTGTCAGTTATAAAAAAAAAGCTGTTCTTTGCACTTTAGATTTTTTTTTTTTAATAAGCGACGAAAAATTTCTACGCAGGAGTGTCCAGAGTCATGTACTAAATCCATAGTAACAGCACAGTCTATACAGCATACAGTCGTCCGACGAGAGCCCGAGCTGCTTACGTAGTTCGCCGAACTTCGTATGCAGCTCGGGCTTCGTCGGACGACTGTATGATGTGATAACTCAAACTCAAAGCATTTATTTCAAATAAACCAATTACAGGCACTTTTGAATTGTCAATGGGTCGGTCAGTCAGAAAGATGAAGCTAGTTGCCCATTCCAAAGCGTAGAGATCCCTATGGAGAAGAACGGGCAAGAAACTCCATGGACACTTTTAAATCATAATATTTTTACAAAATATTGGTTACATCGTTCTAGTTGAAAATATACATGTGAGAACAATGTAGAAAGACGTGCACGTTAAAAAGCGTCCGTAATAAAAATATAAAAACTAAAACAACTAAATTAAATATTAAAATTAAAAATAAGCCATGGCAGCATAACAGGTTGTGCGTCGATGTCCTTGCCACCCTGTATTGTCAGACAGGCAATTATCTGACAATACAGTTTCTGGGACGATAAACAACAAAGGACAAACATATTCATCCATCCTTAATCAAACGTACAATGGAAACCCACATTTCTCTAGACCCAAGTCCCAGTATCTAACTTCTAAGTTCACATTTATTTCACAAGTTACCGTATTCGTTACATATCATTGGCTTGAAATTACGTCATAAGCTTATTACATAGGCGTCTGTATTCATACAATATATTATGTGCATTACATTACATTTGTGTTGTAAACCTTAGGCATTATTGATGTATGTGTATATAGTCCTTTCAAATCCTCGTTTCCAAATGATGTTACGAATAGAAACTTTATGCTAGTTTAAATGAAGTTGACTTCAGAATGACTAGTATTTAAAACCCTATCGAAAAAATCATGAGCGCAAACTGAACTTAATGAGATATTTTTCAAAAACACATAGGGTAACTGCTGTAATCATTGGCCATGGTTTTGTAACTGGCCACTCATAAAAAAGAGGTAGAAACAAGGTAATGCAAGCACGCTCATAAATGAAAAGGAAAAAATAATAATTTTTCGTACTTTTCATTCATGAGCTTGCTTCTTGTGTCTACCTCTTTTTTTATGTGTAGCCAATTACTACAACAGATGCCCTACTTCTGTATATGTAAAGAAACTAAATCGCTAACGCAGTATAGTCTGACCTATTGGGGCATGTTACTTGCGTTGGAGTTTGTATATTGATGAACATATTATTATGTTCATCAATCTTCGTGAAGTTCTAAGATGATTTGCTTTCTTAAGAATCGATTTTCACGATAATGTTGACTACTTAGGATTTGTTACTAGATGGAGAGGTTTCAATCAATCATTTAGCCTATCCTCTGCTATAAGGTATAAAGTTTCAAATAAAAGTTTCATAAATTAACCCAAAACTCGCTTCTTCGTCTACTTATTTATTTATTTATTTATTCTTCAGAAAGCTTACAGTCAGTCAGTCAGTTTATCTATAAAGGTAAATTATGTATAATATCGCTTACGATTGCCATTTAAAAGATTCCACAGATTAAAAACTATGTACCTAAAATTAAAAAAAAAATAAGAAATTGAACATACAAAAATTAAAGTTGAAAATAAAATAAAATAAAATCTCCTTAAATATAACTCAACAAATTTTTCTAAACTAAACAAAACATATTCTTCTTTTAAATAAATAAATACTTTTATACTGGTTTAGTTGCTCGCTATTGTTATTTTCCGCAACTATTACTTACTAGCTGCGCCCCGCGATTTCACCCACGTCGACCGGGATAAAAAGTAGCCTATGTGTTAATCCAGGGTATAAGCTATCTGCATACTAAATTTCATCCAAATCGGTCCAGCCGTTTGAGCGTGAAGAAGTAAGAACCATACAAACACACACACTCAGAAACTTTCGCCTTTATAATATTAGTGTGATAACCTAGTTCCAAATACGGGTTCTTTTAGCTGTGAGGCCATCATAAAGAAGTTCACAAAAGTTCAAGGAAGTTCAGTTCCGGATGTAAATTTAGTTTGTCCCTCTGCAAAGCAGAAAGAAGAAGGTAGAGTTAAGTGGAAAGGAAACTAGACCCTGAGCCACTAAGGAGCAATCCCTCCTATAAGCGTCAAGTTCATCCGCCATCTACGCCTGGGTCATACGGCATCGCGGAAGACCCATGCGTAGATGGACGTTTTCTGAAACCCATAGTCAAAACTAGTCAAAACTTCAAAGAAATCCACAGATAACGCTATCCACAAAATAATAGGTTGGGGAAAAAGTTTCTTCGCATTTTTTAAGAAAATTCAAAACATTTTTTAATATACATTATTTAAATTTATCTAAAGTATGTAGGTACCATTTTGTTCGATAACTTTTTGCCATCTTGTAGGTAGGGATATGATCCCATTGCTATAGAAATTTTGGGACTTCTGATCAAAATACCGCGACAAGTGGTTTTGGCAGTCCTCTCATGATGTTAACCTGACACTGCCTAAAGAATTCTGAAGAGACCGAAACAGGTGGAAATCTGAAGGTGCAAGGTCAGGACTATACGGCGGATGCATTAACACCTCCCAGCCAAACTCTCTTAATTTTTGCTGAGTGGCTAAAGATGTGTGAGGTCTAGCGTTATCATGATGAAAAACCACACCCCTTCTGTTGATTAATTCCGGCCGCTTTCTCTCAACTTCATGCTTTAATCTCATCAGTTGTTCGCAGTAGAGTTCAGAATCGATGGTCCTGCCTGGTGGTAACAGCTCATAATGAATAATGCCCTTCCAATCCCACCACACACACAGCATCACCTTGTTGCGAGTTAACCCGGCTTAAGCCACAGTCTGTGAAGCCTGACCGGCCTTTGACCACGACATTTTTCGCACGTTCTTGTCGTACGTGATCCACTTTTCATCACCAGTTATCAGCTTCTTCAAAAATGATTCGGTTTCATTACGTCGTAATAAAGAATCACAAATGAGTACACGATTCATTAGGTTTCTTTCAGTGAGCTCGTGAGGTACCCAAATATCGAGCTTTTTTGTGTACCCAGTTTTTTTCAAATGCGCCAAAACTGTTTTGTGGTCAATTCCCAGTTCTTCAGCTACGTTGTAACTACTGATATGCCGATCTTGCTCCACTTTTTGAAAAATGGCATCCATTTTATCCGTAATAGGGCGACCAGAGCGACGTGCATCTTTGACATCAAAATTTCCGGATTGAAAACGCTTAAATCAAATTTGTGCTACTCTCACAGATACTGCACTGGGTCCATAAACATAGCAAATTTTTTTCGCGGCTTGCGTTGCATTTTTACCTTTTTTGTAGTAAAATTTTAAAATGTATCGAATTTCTTCATTAGATTCACTCATCTTGACAGTACGAAAAACAAATGAAAATCACACATTTTCCTAATTTGAATTTGGAATTATGTTCTTTAAAATTTAAACTTTCAATGATATCAAAACCAGCCAGATACAAATAGTATAGCCAAAGAGATTTTATTTTAAGTTCATACATACTATAATGCGAAAGGACTTTTTCCCCAACCTAATATTTGCTTTAATTAAATAATTTCACGTCTCTCCCCTCACGTGATAAGCAGACATCATGGTAAGACAATTAAGCGCGTGTAATTATTATGACATGCTTTGCATTATTAAGTTAGGTTTCGAAGCGGCTATAATCGAATATTTAGGAGCTAGACACGCAATGCTGAGATGTTGCGAATTTATCTATACGTCTACCTTTCGTTTTAAGATGTTTCTGAAAAAGAAAAGACGAGAGAGAGTATACTTTTAAGAATTATCTTTACAATTACAGTTTGGCAGTTCCTACTAACAACAAACTTCGCATTAAGAACATGAAAATGGGCCCTTAAATGCACAAAATACTTACATCTTTAAACCTTCAACTCACACCTCATTATCTGCCCAGCTATTTCCCAACTATGTTTAGGACGGCTTCCAGTTTAACCAGATGCAGCTGAATGCCAGTATTTTTCATGGAGCGATTGCCTATCTGACCTCCACAACCCATTAACTGGGTAATACGATACCCCTTGGTAAGACTGGTTGTCAGACTTTCGGGCTTCTGACGACCCATAACGACTATCAAAGATCCACGAATGACAGCCGGGACCAACGGCTCAACGTGCTTTCTGAGGCACGGAGGGATCTCGGTATGTAAAGATGGATCCACGGACCAACCGCGGCAAGCTTACCTTATCCTGATCGATCGATCCGTGCGGCTGTTCCTCCTCCCTACAGTCACAATTCCTCAGCCACAAGCCCTTCCCTTTCCCTTCAACTCACACCTATGTCTAGAGCCTTCACAGAAGCCACCACATAGTTAATAAGCATTATGGCTACACGCACAATCTCTTCGTCCCTATCATTTGGCCTATAAACCGGTTTCTATTTGTATACTACCGATTTGCTGTCTACACCCATAACCTTTCTTACACTAAACTCTGATGTTTAATTTGCTAGAACAAAATGTCAAAGAAATTCCATCGCAGCTGTCGTTTTGGTCTAAAAATCAGAGTATAGAGAGCTCTTGTGTGTGACTAGCACCCTAATTGCGTTAGACACTATGGTTCGGAATTTGAATCATTTTGAAGCAATGTGTTAGAAAAAATTGTCTTTTTAACACCGTAAATAGAAAGAAGAAAGAAGAAAGAAAAATGCGTTTAATTGGCATTACAGCAAAAAAATAAATAAATACACCTTAAAATTATAAAAAACATAAATACACCTTAAAATTATAAAAAAACATAAAACAAAGATTGTAATGCCAAAAGGGCCTCAGCTCAGCATATTGTCAGATGACAACACAAGGTGTACCACCTGACGCTGATTTTCAGCTGCAACCCACGAGTGCCATACGCTAGAATCTAAGGTTAGAATAATCGTTTAAATATTTTTAATTAATAACGCAATGAATGTTGTTGAACTGTCAAAATTAAAACCGATTCCGATTTATCAATCAGAAACGGTTTCATTTCGGTTTTTAACCGACGAAAAAAAGGAGGAGGTTCTCAATTCGACACGTGTTTTTTTTAATTTTTTTTTTTATGTTTGACCACGCATAACTTTTTTGCAGAGTTGAAAAATTTTTGTTTTATTCGAGAGGGTATACATCAAAGTTGGGTCCACATACAATTGATTAACTTTGCTTGGGTAGTTTTTGAGCTAGCTTCAATAATACGTATTTTTTCCCCACTTTTATATGGATGATGTTCTAGTTTGTTTTGCAGGTAGTGGTATTAGAATTTGTGTGGGGTAGGTACCACAACTAAAAAGTGAAAAATAAAAACTTTTTTACAAAAAAATACAACCGACTTCCAAAAACAACACTACGAAGTGAAAAATAACTTTAATTTCGGAAGTCGGTGACAAAAAACGAAAATACAAACCGACTTCCGAAATTAAAGTTATTTTTCACTTCGTAGTGTTGTTTTTGGAAGTCGGTTGTATTTTTTTGTAAAAAAGTTTTTATCACACTATCGTGTGTTACGCAATTAGGTGCCGAGCTTCAGAATAACTTAAGCCACTCTGTCAACTTAAGTCAACCTGCAGAAAGTAAAAGATCAAAAGGGATCTACACGGAGTTATTACCTTACCCTAAATAGGATAGAAAGTATGATATGTCTGTTGCCGAGTAGAATTTCCAATTCTGTTCAGCTATTCTAGCGTGATTGACTTACAATCATCCAAATCGTCTCATTTCTGATTATTATATTTAAGCAAAACCAAATTACAGACTGCAAACTACTTAGTTTCTTCTAGAGCTGTAATTACCGTACTATAGATAGATAGATAGAATACTCTTTATTATGTACACCATAAAAAATTACAGTTAAAAATGTTGAAATTTTACGTATGGTGACACAATGGGCGGTCTTTTCGCTTTTACAGATAACCTATATACTATCATCATTCTCCTGCCCTTATCCCGATTTATTTGGGGTCGGCGCAACATGTCTTTTTCTTCCATACTTCTCTATTAGTCGTCATCTCGGTAGTTACCGCCTTTCTAGTCATGTCATCTTTCACACAGTCCATCTATCTTCTCTTTAGTCATCCACGTTCATATTCAAAACTTTCCTCAAAGTTATGATTACCATACTGTCTAAAGAAATTTTCAATTCGCACGTTCATCGCAGCAAATCACAGATATAAAATTAAGCATAATGATGAATGGAACACCTTTCTTTTTGACCTTTCGCAAATCATGACACAGTAATTTTAATGCGAAACTTTTTAGATTCATTACACGATGAAACGTCCAAACTTAAATACTAAATTCTTGGCACGGTTTTTTTTTTTCTACTTACTGTATTATTTTTATCTCATTTGTTAATTAGGACAAATTATACGCACGCACTTAATGACAAATTGACTCCCATGTCAATGTTTGACAATGCATCAAAAATTATTTTGAAAGCAAACCTGAAATACTAAAAAAGATGAAAATACATCACAAAACTAAGGGTCGGTCTTGAACCCTTGACTTATGCAACATGAAATTTAATAAAACGACATTACGCGAATGCTGGGCCACCAAACCTATCAAGGGCATGGTACAATTTGTATGGAGCTTCGGGCCCAAAAAAATATTGGTTGTAACTGTATAAAACGTTGATTAATTTCAAGTACAGCATCAAATTAAATTTTGAGTGAACCTACCACAAGATTACATAGCAACATCATTAAGCAAAACGTTTATTTTATGTACTCATGCGTATGTGTAATCACTTTTAAAAAGCACGCAACATTTTGTCTAACATTATATGGGTTAGCATTGTCTTCTGTTGTAAGGTTACTGATTCCCACGTAGATAACACGCGGGTCAGAAAGGCGACTGTTGTTGAGCATTTAAGGCTTTTAATTTTCTTCTATTGTAACCCAGATGTTGTACTGTACAGATATAGTGACAGGGTTGTAAGATAGTAATACAGTTCTTGTTCTTTTAGGAAGACAGGAGTTTTCTTTGATGTAGGGTCGATTTTTGCATGGAGCTTGCGATTCTTGCATGAAACAAATATATTCTTATGGTAACGGTTTTATGTTAGGAGCGGGAGTAATCCAAAGTTGAAAATCGACTACAAAGAACTTTTCTACTCCCACTGTGTTATGAATTGAATCAACGCACCAACAAAAACTTATCTGATGTACCTACGGTCAGCAACAGAAGCTGCTACTTTTTGACATCATCTAAAATAGCACAAAATAATCCGATAAACTGCTTTTTTTTCGATTAATTGTTAAGAGTTTATGTTCTTAAAATTTTAAGTACTTCTGTTGCTGATTTGAATTAAATATTTCGCTTAATAATTAAGATTAAAAATCTGCAAGTGTTAATCGACTTTTGTTGCTGACTGTACCTACTTACCCATCACTACATATTATAAAACAAAGTCCCCCGCCGCGTCTGTCTGTCTGAACGCGATAAACTACCGAACGGATTTTCATACGTTTTCAGCAATGGACGGTGTGATTCATAAGGAAAGTTTAGGTGTATGAGTAAATTGGCTGAATGTGACGATGAATTTTGAAGATGTCAGAAACAATCATGCCCACTGGGAGCTTTTATTGGCGTGCGCCGTGTAAACCAATAGAGCATGAAAACAATGTATTACAGAATTAATACATTGTCGAACTGGATTAATACATAGGGTACTTTTAATCCCGGTAGTATATATTATATTGGAGGCATAGTTTCCACACGGGCGAAGCCGCGGGCAAAACCTTGTATATTATATATAGAGTTTTTCTTTTTGTTAGAGAGAAAAAAATTAACTTCTCAACAATTATTTATATCAATGGCTCAATACAAAATTGGCAATTCCTGTCGCCCACGTTCGTTTCATGTAGGTAGGTGGTACTTAAGTTTATCTATGCGTATAGCTAAGCCATGATTGACTCATGAAAGCAATCTTCTCATTTTAATTGCTACAACATCAAAGCAATTAAGAATTTGCTCCAATCCATACAAATTCATCCATCGTTGTATACGTCAAACAAACGTACAAAATATGAAGCAACTTGGAATTAGAAGGCAATTATAATGGGTACCATTGCGTTGCTCACGCGCAATCAAATAGTTAGCTGCCCAACAGTTGCGCAACGTTCGGTCGTTGCCCATTTTTGGGAGAGTTCAATTTCTTACGATTAGTTAGAAGCAAGTTTTTCTTGTCTGTCGGTTGAAAATGTTCCGGTGTGTTGACAGGCAGGCAAATTTTATGCAGAAATCAAAGTAATCATACGTCAATTTGAAATCTGAACTCGTGTCTTTATTTAAAAAAAAAAAGAAGAAAAAAAAGCGTTTATTTGTGGTGACATCCTATTACAAAAAGAAGGAGGAGCTTGTGGCTAAGTAATAACAGCCGAACGGGTCGATCCATCAGGTTAAGCTATGCTTGCCGGGGTTGGTCCGTGGATGAGTGTCCATCTTTACATGGACAGTCGTTACGGGTCGTCAGAAGTCTGAAAGTCTGACAACCAGTCTTACCAAGGGGTATCGTATTACACAGTGACGGGGTAGTGGAGGTCAGATAGGTAGTCGCTCTATGTAACATATTGGTATTCAGCTGCATCCGGTTAGACTGGAAGCCAACTGCTTCCAGTCTAACCGGATGCAGCTGAATCAATCTGTTTAGCCTTTTCCCAACTATGTTGGGACATAGCTGGGAAAAAGCTAAACAGATTGATTGTTCGTATGTAAGTTATCTTCAAAATTTGCAAGTTAAATTGGACCCACTTCCCGGTGTTCGATTGAGTTGAAATTTGGCACACGTATGTAAAATCGGAGTAGTATGGAGCAGTGGTGGCCCAGTGACAACGTCCGCGACTTACCAGTTGTAAATCGTAGGTTCGAACCCAGGCAGGCGCTTTACTTTGTGTAAATTATTTCATCACCACTGCTCTCAAAACAGTGAAGTGAGGAAACTGGCATGTCATAGAACCTAAAATTCGAAGACGTGACATCCACCAACCCGCACTGGACCTGCGTGGTGGATTATAGCCCACTCCCTCTCACCGAGAGGAGGCCTGTATCCCAGCAGTGGGAACGTTATAGGCTGATTATGTATGTGGAGCCGGAAGACTGCCACAAGAACTCAGTAACAAAACGACCCCATCGAGTTTGGGCTCGTTTGATTCGTCTTGACAAGGACTCTGGTTCTAAATGATATCCAGAATAATAATTGATTGTTTAAAAAAAACTTTTTTAATAATACTCTTGCTTTCATCACCCTGTAAACCAAGATGATTGGTTTATTGAGATCCCTCATAAAATAACTATTAAGTAGTAATTACTTAAAACCAATAACACTTGACGATCGGATTGATTGAGTATTTATCGAATACTTAATTAGATTGTTTAATCAAATTCTAATCAAAGATTCTTCTAGTGTTCTTAGGGGTTATATAAAGCACTCTTTAATCACTCCTCAAGTTTGTACTACAACGGATATAATTACTTGAGAGAGATACTTTTACTTACTTTTACTTGCTCCTTGAGAGATAGAAAACTTTTATACAAAAAAATACAACCGACTTCCAAAAACAACACTACAAAGTGAAAAATAACTTTAATTTAGGAAGTCGGTGTCTAGTTAAATGTATTTTCGTTTTTTGCCACCGACTTCCGAAATTAAAGTTATTTTTCACTTTGGAGTGTTGTTTTTGGAAGTCGGTTGTATTTTTTTGTAAAAAAGTTTTTATTTTTCACTTTTTAGTTGTGTACCTACCCCACACAAATTCTAATACCACTACCTGCAAAACAAACTAGAACATCATCCATATAAAAGTGTGGAAAAAATACGTATTATTGAAGCTAACTCAAAAACTACCAAAGCAAAGTTAATCAATTTTATATGGGACCAACTGTGATTTATACCCTCTCGAAGAAAACAAAAAAAAATCCAAATCGGTCCAGCCATCTTCGAGTAATCGGGGAACATACATAAAAAAAAAAAAAGGTTCCGACGAATTGAGAACCTCCTCCTTTTTGAAGTCGGTTAAAAATGGAAGCTTTACTTAGACATAGAAATCGATTCTAAGTAGACCAAATACGTACGTACCTACTGATTGAACAAACAGAGTAAGCCGACGTTCGCACGGGCGTAAACATATCGCGGTGATTTTTTTTTCTCGCACTTGGTTTGCAACGCTCTGCTTAGCGCCAAGAGTTGAAAATCCAACAGTGTGTTTTTTCGATGCCCTCTGTTGATGTTAGGTTGGATTCTCAATGCTCGGCTCAACACCGAGAGTTGAAAATCCAGTGCGCGATAAAATCCCGCCGCGATATTTTTACGTCCGTGCAAACGTCGGCTAACTAGTGATAAAACAGAATAACTTACATGAGCAACGCACGTACCTAAGTAACACAGAGCACATACCAACATGCCTCTTAGCGCTTATTCAAAAAGCATGTGCCATGCGCATTCTTGGAGCTTTGAAAAATTACCAATAGAAATGTTAAAACGTGAATCCATTTACTCAAAATTAGCCTTTTTCTTTACATCTAGAATAGCTAACATAATCATTCTTGACATTTAGTACAACAACGAAAAACATATCCTATCATATTCCTTGGCCCTCGCAAATTCAAAGCGCTGGCAATCTTCAAGGCATCAAAATCAGGACAAAGACTCTATACGAAACAAATATTTTCATTGCTGAAGACAATAAAACCATCTTCCTCTCTACGAGATTAAGTAGTGCATGCCAGTGCGCAAGCGCGCCATCCTCTTCAGGGTACGCCAATCGTACTTTAAAAATTATTGCCACTCGTGGAGGCTGATTTAATGCATAGATCAATCATCTCAGCCTATCGCAGTCCTCTGCTGTATATAGGCCTCTCCCAGGCTGCGCCACAATACCCTGTCATCCACCTTCCTCATCCAGTCCATCCCAGCCTTCTTTTAATGGTTCCGTACCCGAAGGGTGCCAAACAGAATCCTATTATTAAGTCTCCGCTGTCCGTCCGTCCGTCTCTCCGTCAGCGGGCTGTATCTCATGAACCCTAATAGGTAGACAGTTGAAATTTTAACAGATTGTGTACTTTATTTCTATTGTTGCTACATGAAAAGTGTTGTTTTAAACTGGAGTATTTATTTTAAATAAATTTAGTGTTAAATATTGTACAGTGGTACGGAACTTTTCGTGTGCGACTCCGACTCGCACTTGGCCGGTTTTTAAGGTCATCCTCCATCCTCATGCTCCACCGGCGATCGGTCCTTCGACAAACATGGCCAGCCCACTGCCACTTCATCTAGCTTACTCTGCAAGCTATGTCGGTAACTGGATAGATAAAAACTCAATATTAACATTATTTAATATATCAACAGATATGGAACCATACAACAATGTTCAATAATTTCATATGCCAACCTCTAAAGGCACTCAATATCTTTTTTAATGTTTTGGAAAGTTGTATTAGTTTAGTTCTTGCTGGATGGGAATTTCTCCTGAGATTTGACCTGATGTTATTCCAAAGTTTACCCAAGGTATTATACGAAATGTTATAACAACTAGGCTTGGCAATTTTGCGCATACACAATTCGAGGTTATCGTAAATTTCAATATTTTTTATAAAGTTAAAGAAAAGTATAGATTTTGTGAATTATTTTGGAGTAGGCATTTGACAAAGATATTGAGACATTTATGAATATTTAATGATTTTATGTGAAGAAAAATAACAGATCGTATCAGGTGGCGTTCTGTAAAAATAAAAACCGTAAAAATAACTCATTTTTAGTTAGGAGTCTGAAAAGTTTTTCTGATTTTTTAGGTTTGATACAGATATCTTGCAGTGTCAGTTACACTGCAAGATATCTGTATCAAACCTCAAAAATCAGAAAAACTTTTCAGATTTTCACAAGGTTGATCAATCAATCTGCCTAGCCTTTTCCCAACAATATTGGGATCGGCTTCCAGTCTAACCGGTTGCAGCTGAATACCAGTATTTGACATGGAGCGATTGCCTATCTGACCTCCACAACCCAGTAACTGGGTAATACGATACCCCTTGGTAAGACTGGTTGTCAGACTTTCGGGCTTCTGACGACCCGTAACGACTGTCCTGTAGCTTAACCTGATGGATCGACCCGTGCGGCTGTTATTACTTAACCACGAGCTCCTCAAGGTTGATATTTAGGTCAAATATTTTGAGAAAAGACAACTTTTAACTTTTTTGGAAACAACACGGAACGATTTTATGATACCGTTTTTGGTTATATAACAGAAGGTTATGCTGTCATTGCTCTAAAAATATTTTATTACACCAAAAAAAAAAACATTTAAAAGTTAAAAATATTGACACTTGAAAGCAACCTTGCTCTAATTATTACAACATCCTTGTTTATCTTGAGAAAACAATTCAAGCCCACATCAGAGGTCCAATTCTCGAACATGAACTCCTTACAAGTTCCGATTACATAGTGACGCAACATCAAATTTATATGCTGGCAACACCCAACGCTAATTTGATCTCCGTAGGCCTACCGCGAATCGTACGCACTTTGAATGAACTATCACGTATGGCGGGTTGCACTTACGCATAGAAATCTGATAGAAATAGAAGATTAACTCATAGTATGTTGTAGCTATTTCTACTATTACTCACTTTTGAAGTTTCTCTAAAGCATCGCGTAATGTAACGTAATAAGTTTTTGTGGGCTGGCAACACGGATGGGAACGATTGTGAACATGCAAATGCATGCTAATACAATGAATTTTATTGTTTGTGATAGGAATGTATCGATGGCAAGGGTTCTCGACTCGAGATTGGTTCACACCGCGCTCAGTCACGAGATTTATGTAAGGCTAATTTAGTATTAGTTTATAACTTTATAACTAAAGTGCCCTGGTATGTCATTATTATAATTTACGTAGATTATAGGGAAAGCTTTAGTATAAACAGAAGCACCAAAGGATTTAACTCCCAATAATTTTCGCGGAAAATCTTAGAGACAAGACATCAATCTCGTTCTTTGTCATCATTCTATTGATTTAATTCCTCTCATTCATCTCTTTGTAAAAATCAATCTGCCTAGCCTTTTCCCAACTATGTTGGCGTCGGCTCCCAGTTTAATCGGATGCAGCTGAATACCAGTATTTTACATGGAGCGATTGCCTAACTGACCTCCTCAACTCTGTAACTGCCTTTGGTAAGACTGGTTGTCAGACTTTCGGGCTTCTGACGACCCGTAACGACTATCGAAGATCCACGAATGACAGCCGGGATGAACGGTTTAACATGTTTTCCGAGGCACGGAGGAGTCTGGGTATGAAAGATGGTCACCCATCCACAGACCGACCGTGGCAAGCGTAGCTTAACCTGATGGATCGACTAGTGCGGCTGTTATTACTTAGCCACGAGCTCCTCATTCATCTTTTTGTAAGATAAGTGAAATTATGTTTGAATGAGTGTCCTAGCAATGTCGTCCAAAGTAGAATGCTCGGTTAAGTTCGTCTAAGTTCGGAAAGTGACGATTCATGTCGGCTGTTGATGGCGTAAAATGAATTAACTTTTATAAAAAATGTTTCCTATTGAATAAGTTCACATTATTGACAACCCAATACCCCGCTTTAGTACAAAATCTTTAACGTATAAAGCATTCGAATATTTTTTGTCGAACGATTTATTGTTCTGAATTCCATGATCGGTACTATACGCGGATATTATCGACATTATGTAACTGCGAAAAATATGAGCAGGACGTAAGTCAACACATGTGTTTGGATTAGGCAGTGATAATACTCCTTGCCTAAAACTGCTCTTCTTACGAGATACAGATTTGTGTTTACTGGAGCAGCCTATCTTGTGTGTAATGCTAGGATATCACATAGAGGATATTTCTAGAGGCTTTAAAGCGCTACCCCGAGCAAAACCTAGCATAATCAGCCTATAATGTTCCCACTGCTGGGACATAAGCCTCCTCTTTCTGTGAGAGGGACTGGGCCATAACCCGCCACGCGGGCCCAATGCGGGTTGGTGGATCTCACTTGTCTTCGAATTGTTGGTTCTAAGGACATGCCGGTTTCCTCACGATGTTTTCCTTCATCGTTTTGAGAGCAGTGGTGATGAAATAATATACATAAAGTGCCTGCTTGGGTTCGAACCCACGGCCAAAACCTTGCGATAGTGCGTTACTCAAAGGCTATTAACTCATTAATTAAGAGAAATAAACTACATCTAAAAGCACAATATTATTCTTTGATATCCTATTATCACATTGCACGTCTTATTGGTTTTTATGTGATAAAAATACATTTAAAATTACTTACAAAAATTCAAAAATTATTTATTGCATGCATATTTTGCTAAAGGTGACGTTCTATTAATTTAAAATAGATAATTTAAATCGATAATTTTAAAATCTAAATAATTTACGTTTTATTTTATTTCAAAAGATCGCTTTTCTTTTTTTATTAAAATAATTCCAAAAAATTGTGTGAATTCTATGATAAAGGGGCGTGCGTAAGGAGTGGGACAGAACGGGACAAAGAAGGACTGAATGCTCAAGGTCGTTCGCTCGGGGAAGCGCCTTAAGTAATCAATTTGAGAGAGGCCTATATCCTTTGATGAACGCTATGATTTTACTTGTCTCAGTTTAAAGTTTCCTGGAAAATCATTAAACAAATTACTAGACCGTTTTTTCTTGGTTCTCATTCGTTTTCCTTTGTGGTTTCCTCGTGGTTTATTTTAACGATAATATTTCAGCTTCATGCTTAAAAGTATACAAAGTAATTTATTTATGAATAGCGATTTTCAGCTGGAAAAACCACCAAATACAGGAACATAGTGTCAGTTTCAGTCCCCGGAATGGTTCAACTCACTTATCTAATAAATGCAGCCAGAGGTCACTAAGACCTCGGTGATGCCATTGGCGCGATGCCGTGGAAGTGACAAAGTTTTGGGTCAACAAAATTTAATGGATCAAACTATTCGCGCAAATTAATAAATTAATATTATCCCGCTTGGAGGCGCTGTTATAGACGTAGTAGACCTGTCAAATTTAGAATTACTCAAATTATAGTCAATCAATAAACTAAATCTCCAGGGTCGTTTCCATGGGGATTTAGTACAGTACGATTAAAATGAAATCTCATGTTATAAAATTCAAGGACCTAAGGCTAAGCAATAACAGCCGCACGGGTCGATCCATCAGGTTAAGCTACGCTTGCCGGGGTTGGTCCGTGGATGGGTGACCATCTTTACATACTGAGACTCCTCCGTGCCTCGGAAAGCACGTTAAGCCGTTGGTCCCGGCTGTCATTCGTGGATCTTTGACAGTCGTTACGGGTACTCAGAAGCCCGAAAGTTTGACAATCAGTCTTACCAAGGGGTATCGTATTACCCAGTTAATGGGTTGTGGAGGTCAGATAGGCAGTCGCTCCATGTAAAATAATGGTATTCAGCTGCATCCGGTTAGACTGGAAGCCGACCCCAACATAGTTGGGAAAAGGCGAGGCAGATTGATTGATGTTATAAAATTCAAAGACAAGAAAGTATTACGTATCGTAATTCGTAATGTAGTTCCGTTCATTAATTTTTGATTGGATTACGATTCTCGCAATTTATCCCGCTAGGGGGCGCTGTTGTAGACGTAGACCTGTCAAATTAAGAACTACTCAAATTATCTAACCATTCATCGTCGTTCCATTGACATGACGAAAAAGAAGACAAATTATATTTTTCAAAAACCGAAGAGAATCAGTATGGAATTCAGTGATAATTATGTATAAGTATGTTAACAAGAACTTTATGGCAAGACTTGCAGCTGATAAAAATGCCGTTAGTACATAATCTAAAACATGAAATAACCTACGAAAATCAATTTAATTTCAGAATATTTAATCTTTAATTTAATCTTATCCCCTATGTACCGTCTTTCCAAGATGGCCACTCTTCGCGGGGTCTCACACATACGCACATTAACGACTTGAGCTGTCTTCCGCGATCAAAAGGAGAATTTCTAATATAGGTATTACGTTTTAAATCTATGTGTTCAAATACTTTGATGGGCTTTAGAGTTTGGGCAATATTACAAACAAGCATGTTTAAGCCTTTAGCTTTTTATTTATGAGTGTACTAGTTTGTGCCAGCGGCTTCGCCTGCGTAAATGTCGGGAATTATCCCACGGGAACCATACATTTTTCCGGGATAAAAAGTAGCTTAAGTGCTATTCCAGACTATAATCTATCTCAGTGCTAAATTTCATCTCGATCCGTTCATCCGTTCTGGCATGATTGAGTAACAACAACCATCCAACCCATCCATCTAAACTTTCACATTTATAATGGTAGTAACATTCTTTGGCTTTGGTTATTTCTTACTTTAGATCCTTATTTATGATGCTACCTATTTTTTTTGCGTGATTCCAAATAGTACCTACCATGAATAGAATAGAATAGAATAGAATACTCTTTATTATGCACACCATTTAAATTACTAACCATGTGCAGTCAACTTGTTTAATTAGCCTTTAGTTAACCGCCTAGCCTTATAAATAAACGGCAGCCGTTCAACTAGCGGCCTGAATGATATTCAATTATAGGTTAGGTTGGAACTGTGACCAACCACACGCAAGCCGAATTGGTTGCAGTAACTAAGCCAGGGCACCCCGACCAAATGGGTTAGGTTAGAACTGTGACCAACTGCGTGCAAGCCGAGCGAGCGAAACGAGTGGTCCCGCGGCAGCGGCCGGCGAGCACTACTTCCAGAAGCTAGGCGGTTAACTAAATGGGCTAATTAAACCAGTTGACTGTGATATCTACATCTCTTACTTATATTTCACGCATCTGGCAAGAGGCATTATATTTAGATCTCTAAGTTGTGTTCCGCATCCAGAGTATCCCAGCCGCCCACGGTCAGGTTGTCGCGTCGGTCCATCTAACTGGGCTCCACTTCTACAGGTGGATACCTGTTGCATGATTGTTATCATACCAACCTGTTGCTGCTTTTGGTGGTACCGTACTAAATATCAACGATATTGGATTTAGGTTTTTGCTATTAGCTTAACGTCAAATAAACTGAATTATATGTTAAGGTAAATGTGATTAATTGAAAATTATTAATAATTGTCTATCATTATTAATCATTACCGAAAGTCGAGGTAAACGTAACAAATTAAACACATTTACCGTTGATTATTAATAATGTAACCTTAGTATCGTTAAATGTAATAAGTTTCAAAGTTTATTTAGTATTTTAGTTCAGTACCTATAAGTATTGTGGTAGGTATTATCAATAAATA
This sequence comes from Cosmia pyralina, assembly GCA_946251885.1. NCBI lineage: Eukaryota > Metazoa > Arthropoda > Insecta > Lepidoptera > Noctuidae > Cosmia > Cosmia pyralina. Next base: position 20,361,459 of record OX276354.1, read on the forward strand.
CCTATTGAACAAAGAAATAGAAAAAACTTTTTTACAAAAAAATACAACCGACTTCCAAAAACAACACTACAAAGTGAAAAATAACTTTAATTTCGGAAGTCGGTGTCTGATTATATGTATTTTCGTTTTTGCCACCGACTTCCGAAATTAAAGTTATTTTTCACTTTGTAGTGTTGTTTTTGGAAGTCGGTTGTATTTTTTTGTAAAAAAGTTTTTATTTTTCACTTTTTAGTGGTTCACATGTGCTTACCCCTTCACAGCGTACTGGCGTGATGTTATGTTATGAACTGGTGTGAACAACAAACAGACATGAGATTTCAGCAATCCCAGTCCATTTGCTATCATTTATTGAGGAGTTCCGTTGCCTATCTCAGAAGTTCTTCATCAGGTCTTCACCAAATTGAAATGGGACCACTCCAAGAAAGTACTCTTCCAAAAACTATCCAAATCGCTTCAAGTGTGCCTATAAAATTGGAAGAGTTTTCTCTATTTCTCTAGGATCCCATCATCAGATCCTGACTTGATGATCATGGGACCACCTGGGAAGTATACCCTTTCAAACAAAAAAAAAATTATCCAAATCGGTCCAGCCATCTTCGAGTAATCGGGGAACATACATAAAAAAAAAAAATAAAAAAAAAAAAAGGTTCCGACGAATTGATAACCTCCTCCTTTTTGAAGTCGGTTAAAAAAGATTTTAATTTTTAATGCTGATTTTACGGAGTCTATGATTGTACTTAAAATTTTAAGCAAAACCAAAGATTAGGATACGATTTTGTATTGATTCTTTAAATTAAGTATTTGTGAGTACTGTGGTATTATATATAAATACCTATTAGACAAATAACTTCGAGTCTTATTTTATTTTATTACTTTTACCGACAAGAGTAGTGAATTATTAATAACAACTGCTAAAATACACATTTACCAAATCATGAGGTAATTATTAATAATTTTCAATTAATCACATTTACCGTAACATACACATTTAATATTTTCTCGTGAAAGATCACCAAAAAAATTACCAGCGTCCAAACTGGACCTCAACTAAAACTTTTCTAAACTAACAAATTAAAACACTCTTACAACAGACTTTACACACTTAAAATGTACAACGCTTATAAATGTATCGAGCCCATACATAATTATTATTTGTAACCACTCCATAACCATAACTTCGAGTAACATCGACCGACGCACTCCACATTTTTACCATACCAAAAAGCATCTTGGATTACTCATAAATATTTTATCGCGTTATAAATGAATTCATTTTATCTAAGGCTCGTGGGATGATTCGAGTACTGTTAAACCTAATTAGTACTTATAAGGTAAGGCTGCCTTGTTAAGTGCACGCACTTTGCCTTACATGACGACATCCGATTCTGTTATATAAATGAATGATTCATTCTTGCTCCATCACTATGTTATTACACATCGACCACCTAGTAAGATTTTCACTCAGAGCGTCTGCTAGGACAATGTAAATCTTATAATAGTACTTACGTGTTCTTTCTGCGCCTAGAATATGGGAATTTGAATACTTAACCAAATTCAACATGGCGTTCGAGAGGAGAATTTAATACATAGAGCTGTCAAAATGTAAACGATTGTATTTGACTCCAAGGTATGATAAAAATCGATCAAATTATAAAGGTTCCGTTTTTGTCATTTGTCTACGGAACCCTAAAAAGGACAATTAAAAATGAATATTACATTGAAATGAACTTTTACACGTTATTATTTTAAAACTATATGACGCAGTCATTTCCTAGGTGACTGATCCCGGAGAAGAAATGCAGAAACAAACTCAGAGATTATGCTCTCTTATAATCCAATCCAAACTTTATATTACTAGGATTTTATGTGAGTCTACAATTGTTAGACTCACATAAAAACCTGTCTGGAAGGGCCTTTTAAAGGAAGAACCATTGCAGCTTTGAGTTGACCAAATAGACGACATGCATGAATCAGTTATCGTGTAGCTCAACAATAAATGGAGAAATGTGAGCGATTTTGTAATTGCTAATTATAATATAATGATTACAATTATCAGAACAGTATAATGTAACACTCACCACTGCTGTTGAGGTAAATGAGCCAACTAGACAGTTAGAAAGAAATAAACGACACACAATCTCATTCAGCACACATAACCGCTATTTACATGATCTATACATTAGGTAATAGCCTTATATACGTAACATAGAACCGTCCAGCATTCTGATTGTTCAGATTGTGATCATCTCAATACTGAGTGAAATGGATATTCAGGTTTCAAAGGAGGAAAATGAAATGAAATGTTAGATGACTGTAATTGTATACGATTGTCCAGAAAATATTGATAGAAATGAAAAGAGGTTTAACCTTATAAGGTGGCCATAATGATGGCGTTATGAACTCTTTTATAACAACACAAACACAACAAAACAAACAATAGACACAACAAACAGAACACAACAAACAGAAACAAAAAAAATCAATCTGCCTAGCCTTTTCCCAACTATGTTGGGGTCGGCTTCCAGTATAACCAGATGCAGCCGAATACCAGTATTTTATATGGAGCGACTTCCTATCTGACCTCCACAACCCAATTATTGGGTAATACGATACCGCTTGGTAAGACTGGTTGTCAGACTTTCGGGCTTCTGACGACCCGTAACGACTGTCAAAGATCCACGAATGACAGAAACAAAAACACAGACACAAACAGACAACAAAACAGAAACAAAAACACAAAAAACAAACAGTTAAACAGAGTTTTGCTTCTGAATTTTAGAATTTAAGGGGACCAAGACCTAAACACAACTAAACGCAAGTTTTATAATGCCTAAAAGTACCTAAGTATATGATCTACTGCAGTAAACTAAATCAGAAAAATATATGATATTTTTCAGGATATATGCTAGTTAGGTAGTGTGTTGAAAACATAACACAACTAATTTGATACCAGAGGGCTTCAGACAACCCGTAACTACTGTCAAAGATCTACAAATGACAGCCGGGACGAACGGCTTAGCGTGATTACCGAGGCACGGAGGAGTCCGGTATGTAAATAGGGTCACCAATTCACAAGACCAACCCCGGCAAGCGTAGCTTAACCTGATGGTTCGACCCGTGCGGCTGTTATTAGTAAGCCACGAGCTCCTCGAGTAATAAATAATGACTACCTGTCCGTTATTCCGCTGGAACGAACGCTCTCGGCCTCTCTTGGGTGGCTTACTTAGAAGTAAAGAGCATTGCTGGAGGCCAATTAAAAGTGACTGTAAGAAACGTTCGTGATAAATTTATGAGTTCAAAGATTATAGCAATTAAATTATCAGTTTACATATCTTGCAATTATATTGGAGATCCTCAACATATAAGTGTTAAGGACCCGTATAATTTACATAATCATTTTTAAATTAAATTATCCGAAAAAGTACCTACCGCAGTTGAAGTAGCAGAGGGCTGGCCATGTTTGTCGAAGGACCGGTGGCCGGTGGAGCAGACGAGTCCTGAAGTGTAGTCCGCGTTTCGGCAAGCGTAGTGTGGGACGCCTCCCGGCTAGATGGACCGACGACCTTAAGAAAGTGGCTGGGACAGACTGGATGCGGAAGGTGGAGGAATGTGTTGTGGCGCAGCCTTGGAGAGGCCTATGTCCAGCAGTGGACTACGATAGGCTGAGTTGATTTGATTGATTTTAAGGCAGTTATGTGACTGTTATTAGTTGCACTACACAAGATACGTAATCACTTAACATTTTAGTTTTTTGACAAATATTGACCTTAAACATAACTAGCGATATGAAGAGGAGTGTAGGTATGGTAATATATTTAAACATCTATACAAATAAATAAAATTGAAGTGTCTGTTTGGAATGACAAAATAACAGCTTTTTACTAAATGCATATGAAAGTATATACGGTGCTTACTCATTACAAAAAACGTCTGTCTATCTGTTTGTTCCAGCTAATCTTCGAAAGGGCTGTACCGATTTTAACGGGAATTTCACTGGCAGGTAGCTGACATTATAAAGAGTAACTTAGGGTTGGACCTCATCTGGCAGCACGGAATCGCCTTTTTCCGTCGCCCTTTCTCTTTCTGTCGCTTAGAACTGCCATTTGCTAGACCGAGACAGAAAGCATAATGCGATAGCACGCGGCGGAATCCTCGAGGCGATCGGCATCACGGACAAAATGCAATGGTCGGCAGGGAGACTCCGGAACGCTGAAGCGCGCGATAGCATGCTAACGCATCTTTTCACCGCCGATCACTTGCTATCGCATGCTGTCTCACTCTATCGTACAATGGCGCACGCGGCCGCTCGTCAGCTCAGTGCAGCCTTTTTTGTCTGCGGTATGCGACAGCGCGCGTTCGCATGCGGCAGCATACTGCAGCACGTGGTAGCACAGGCGGAACAAATGCGATTCCGTGCTGCCAGATGAGGTCCGACCCTTAGACTACTTTTCTTTTGGAAAAGAATTAAGGTTCCGCGCAAAATAAAATAAAACCCAAGAAATTGTGAACAAAAAGTCTGATTTAAAAAATGCTTTTTGCATTTGGTAGCCCAATTCTCGAGGATAGTTATAGACTATTTAATATCACGCTTTTAACCCTTAGGAGCCGAGCAAAAAGATAAAAAGTCTGAAAGAACGCTAAGCGAAAACGAAGTACTAGCGCGGGCGGGCGATGTAATGCGGCGGGTCGAGGGACAAATATGAAAAAGAAAAAGAAAGAAAATACGTTTATTTGCGGTTTATGACTGTTTTTCTTGCGACTTCCACGCGAACGAAGTCGAGGGGCATACATCTAGGTAATATGGGGTAATACAAGAATGGGAGTACACTGGTGCCGATTCTGTTGTGCACAAACTAAACTTAATTTAGGCTATTGCTAACTTTTTCTCTCTATTATGACAAGAAAGGGACGGAAGTAAATTAGAGCTGTCAAATTAGTTACAACTAATTTTTCCATTGACATTTAGACGACACGTAAAAACATGTCGACTAAAAAACACGGTGAAGCGCAAGGCGTGAACTAGTTTGACATCTCCAAATTAGTTCATAGCTATAGCTGTCCTTTTCTCGCGCTTCCTGTTAGTAAAAGATAGCGATTCTCTAACTTTAGTTTAGTGCGTTCACAAGAGAATCGGCACCACTATCTGTCTTCCTGAGGGCGGAAAATATCCATGCCCCATTGAAATGACCTCAAGGAAAGATTTATAAGCCTACCCGCTCACACGGCAGGTACGCCCGCTTAAAAAACTAGTCAAGTGACCACCCGCTGACGTCATTCGGGCCGCGGCGCGCGTTTGTTTACATAATGCGATAGCGTCATAGTTTCTAAGAATTCTGTAGCTCCAATTCTTTACTTGGAAACCCAATGAGTAAAGCGCCATTATATTGAATGTTTCATTTGAATTTGTTATTGTTTACATTTCTAGAAATGGTTAAAAAGACGAACAAAGACAATTTAGCTTCAGATTTCAAAGAAATGGCTCTAGTAAGAAAAAACAAGCGATGACCTATATGTTTTAAGGTTTAAAATGCATGGTGTGTTAATTCTTAACATGAAACATAAATAAACTCACTTACCACAGTACAATTAAACTATTAACTGAGTAAAACACTTTCACACTCGACCGACCGAACAATGACATGACAGAGAAAAAAATATTTTTTAATGTCATAGACGAGTCTCAGTCAGTGTTGACGTATCTTAAATCGTTCGGAAATAGATAACGCATCAAATTAAATGCATAGAATTCGATATTAGTACTTAATAGTGATGGAACAACGTTAATAATAAAAAAATATTTTCTTGGTATAGAACTCATACCACGTACAATATTAGGTACGGACCCGATTCACACCGCGTTCGTGTGAGCGGCTAAATACAGACGTCCACCTAATTCAATTCAATATTTCATAGGCCAGTCTCTATTTCATTCAATTCCTTATCAAAATCCATAGTGGACTAGGTTTTGCCCGTGGCTTCGCCCGCCGAGAAAGTCGGAAATTATCCCACGGGAATCTAGGTAGTACAGGTATAAAAAGTATCCTATGTCCTAACCCAGGTCATGGTCTACCCTTGTGCCAAATTTCATCCAAATCCGTACAGCCGTTAAGGCGTGCAAAGGTAACAGACAGAGTTGCTATCGCATTTAAAATATTAGTACCTGGCCGACTGAGCTTTGGTTCGGGTGAAAATAGAGAAAACAATTTTTCTCACATAATTATTACGAGACCTACCTAGCTAGATATCGATTTTTCGCCCGAAACCGTTTTCGAGAACGTGATTACAAATATTGCTCATTTATTCATCTGCCTAGCCTTTTCCCAACTATGTTGGGGTCGGCTTCCATTCTTACCGGATGCAGCTAAATATCAGTATTTTACATGGAGCGACTGCCTATCCGACCTCCACGACTGGTAAGACTGGTTGTCAGACTTTCGGGCTTCTGACGACCCGTAACGACTGTCAAAGATCCACGAATGACAACCGGGACCAACGGCTAAACGTGCTTTTCCAGGCACGTAGGAGTCTCGGTATGTAAAGATGGTCAGCCATCCATACTGGCAAGCGTAGCTTAACCTATTTGATCGACCCGTGCGGTTGTTATTACTTAGCCACGAGCTCCTCCATTTAATAATAGAGAATATTAATATTCAGATGCATCCAAATAGTCTGTACCCAGCTTGGGTACAGATTATTTGCAACGCAACATTTTCCATACATTTTAATGTGCTCGCGAGCACTCTGCGCTGCTGATATAATCTGCACCTACCCAGCTCATACTGGAGTCGACCCCAAGATAGTTGGGAAAAGGCTAGGCAGATTGATTTTAATATTATATTAGTATGGAAAGACCAGAGGAACCAAACCATGACATCACAACACGAATCTCTTCTTGACCAATCAACGAAGACTCGAGTATGTTGACAGCACATCATCTCGTATCGTTCGATGCAACACCATTATTAAGGTCAATGGTCCGAGTTCAAAGATCACTATCATTTAAAAAATTTTCGAAATAAAATAACTTCACATACTTAATGTACAAGTATTATTTGAGTATTACAGACTTAGGTACTCTGAGTTAATTCGACCAAACTATTATACCTAGTACTAAGAATTCATAAGGTGGGTTGCACCAAGGGCGGTTATAGTTTCTGTCAAAGTTAAAATGACCATGAATGAATTCCTGCTGTCGCACCGTCGTGTCAAATCTAAAAGATAAAGTTCGGTGCAGGGACATGACATTGGACGCGTCTGACAGAAGTGACAGATATTTAACAATAACTGTAATTGAAGATGTCCGAATAGCCACTACTTACCGAATATATTCAAAAATGGAACAAAATTTGTATGAAGTTAATAGGAACTTAATGAAACTGGCCCATATTCTGCGAATAAAAAAAAGACGTCTGATAGTTTTTGTATGGCAAAATTGTAAAAATTCACAGGAGAAGACACTTAATAGGTAAATAAAGTTTGGTCGAATTCACCCTATAGAAAGTCAAATCCAGTCGACCTGTTTCGTAAAAAAACTTTTTTACAAAAAAATACAACCGACTTCCAAAAACCTACAAAGTGTAAAATAACTTTAATTTCGGAAGTCGGTGTCGCTTAAATGTATTTTCGTTTTTTGCCACCGACTTCCGAAATTAAAGTTATTTTTCACTTTGTAGTGTTGTTTTTGGAAGTCGGTTGTATTTTTTTTTTAAGTTTTTATTTTTACCTTTTTGTTGTGGTACCTACGTCACACAAAGTCTAATACCACTACCTGCAAAACAAACTAGAACATCATCCATATAAAAGCGGGGAAAAAATACGTATTATTGAAGCTAACTCAAAAACTCCTCAAGCAAAGTTAATCAATTTTAATAAGTTAGTCAAAATAAGTAAATAAATTTTAATAAGTTAGTTTTTTTTTTTAATATGTTAATTAATTATATATTAACTTTGATGACTTTGACCCTCTCGAATAAAACAAAAAATATTCAAATCGGACGACTCTGTAAAAAGTTATGCGTGGTCATACATAAAAAAAAATTTAAAAAAAACATAAGTGTCGAATTGAGAACCTCCTCCTTTTTTTTCGTCGGTTAAAAACTTTCCGTGAAAACGTTGGTGAAGTGAGCTGTCAACAACAACAAAAAAGCTGCCAACAAGCCAGTGCCAGTGAGCTGCCAACAAATTTTCTTTTGTTCTTTTCTTTTCTTTTTTGTCTATCCACCTGATGCTAGGGATTGACACTATTAACGGCATTCTCCAAGCTCACTTAATCTATTTTTTTTGTTTTTTCGTGGGTACCCTCCGTCTGGGGAGAACGGAAGGTTATGTCGGACTCCTACGAACTAAAACCTTCCTTCTACTGCCATAAGTCGGGGGCTCGGGAGATACTTGTACATTCGCCGCATCCCCGACATTCACCGCACCCCTGTCATTCGCCGCACTCCTGAACATTCGCCGTACCCTGACATTCGCCGCACCCACGGCATTCGCCGCACCCCATTCGCCGCATACCCGAAGCTCACTTCACCTAAGTTTTCACGGTGAAATTTTTACAGAATGTATCGGCTGGTATATTTACTTCGTTATTAAATCCTTCGAGTTTTACCTTTCACGGAGTTAATTGAGATTAAAAATCAATGTATAATTAAAAGTTTCTGTAGTTACAGTAGGTATGTAAAGTTTTGTGCCGCTTTATTTTAATTGGATTCATTATAACTAGGTATTTCGTTTCTGCTTTTTTATTTTTTTATTCTCTAATTGGTTCTGAATATATTTTTTGGAAAGGTCATGTTCAACAGCACAACATGTATACTTTACGATACCTATTTGTTAATATGTAGCAATAAATAATGTTATGTGTGTTGTGTTATGTGTTGTTGTTATGTTATGCTGTTGTTGTTTGTTGTTGTTGTTTTTGTTATTTGTTTGTTGTTGTTGTTGTTTGTTGTTATGTTGTTGTTTGTTGTTATGTTGTTGTTGTTTGTTTGTTATTGTTGTTGTTATGTTGTTGTTGTTTTGTTATGTTGTTGTTGTTAGGTTATGTTGTTATTGTTGTTGTGTTGTTGTTGTGTTATTTGTAACAACATTAGTTGTTATGTTATGTTAATAATGTTAAATTAATAATGCCTTGACACTTGGCTTTGCTTTGTTATCTTAAGAAAGTCATTTAAAGAACTTGCTTCTTTTTCAAGTTCTTCTTGATTTCCATCCTAAAATTCATACTTGAAAAAACACGATGAAAAGCGGTCACATTTTAAACCAGCAAAAAGTTGAAGATTTGGCAGATATTATTTTTCGTACAAAGTTGCCGAGCCTGTATTATATAAATAATGCAAAATATCTGGTTATTTTCGTTTGTAAAAAAATAAACTTAATTTAAAGTTGAATAAATACTTACGAATTGGCAACCCTGTAGAACGAAGCTCAACAGCTCAAATCCAATAAATCACGCTTAGTTTTACCGTGTTATATTGTAGTCCAACCAATAGGGGTAGGAACCGGATAATTGCAGCCAAATGAAAGAGCGTGACACAAAAGTAGCAACAGGTTGCTATAATACGCGCGCGATCAGCACCCTAATTACGTAACAGACTATCAATCGAAATCATTTTGAAGCAAATTGCTAATCCATTGCTCGACGTTCGAAAAATTTATCTGCTCAACTACGTAAATAATGCAATGAATGTTGTTGAACTGTCATAATGAAACCGATTCCGATTGTGTATTATGTTCAATTGCCCCTCTGAATGGGTTGCGACCTATTGGAACTGAGACGCGCACGGTCTGCGCGGTAGCGATAACGTCGACAAACACACGTCGATGTTCGCGAGACGATCTAACTGAACTTCTTTCCTTTTCTTCTTGATTGCTAGAACTTCTTTGCTAATGCTACTCCGCTCGAGAACTGACAGTTTCGATTTACTTTGACAAGGTTCCATCGCATTCTGATAGCGCGCGGATTATATGATAACAATCAGTATGCAACAGGATCATCATATGCTTAGCCTTTTCCGAACTATGTTGGGGGGTCGGCTTCAGCTGAATTCCAGTTACATGGAGCGACTGCATATCTTACCTCCATAACCCAGTGACTGGGTAATACCCAGGGGTATAGATTGGTTGTCAGATTTATTATTATTTATTTATTATTTATTTATTTATTTATTTTAAATAGAACGGCCGAAACCAATTACACTATTTAAATATAATTACTTACACTACATAATATATAATTTATTTAACACAGTTATGGGCTTCTGACTATGCGTAACAACTGTTAAAGATCTGAATCACAGCCTACCAACGGCATAACGTGCTTTCAGAGGCCCTAAAAAAATTGGCATCATCCCTATTGGAGTCAAATGAAAAACAAAAGCAACAACAGGTTGATATGATAACATTATACTATGTTTTTTTAACAAACGAGTACTGACTGAGTAATGTCTCTCGCACATTTCCGATATTGACAGAGTGAGATGGGTCATTGGTCGGGGTGGGGCCAACGTCTTTGTTTTGTTTTGAAATTGTTAAGGGCCGTTCATATTGAATACTTCTAAAATTTACTGTAGAGGAGACATGTCCGCCATGACTCACACACAAACAATATCGTCTGGTTCACTCACTAAAACACGTGCGACGCGCAGGTAGTCGATACTCAACTAAATGTACATGTAACTACAGCGTTTGGTTTGTGTGGAACGGACTTTATGTTGATTACGTGGACCAATAGCAACGCAGTCAAAACGTTCGGTACTCGTTTGTTAAAAAAAACAGAGTATAGTATGCAACAGGTTGTTGAAATCCAAAATACCCACTACATATTATGTAGACTCATTATTTTTCAGCCCCCGTTTCAATTGTAGTCAGAATATAGTATGAAAATATTTTTCTCTCGTATTTTTAGTCATGTTTTTCTGATGAAAACTCATATTTTCTTGTAATTGATACATAAGGAACACGATTACATATTTTATCGAGTTCCTACAAAATTAGTTATTCTGTAAGATACTTTGGGATAACACAGATTGATCGATATGCCTTACACGATTTATTTCAAGTTTCTCAACTTCACCAACTTTTGCACGCGACTTCGCCCGCGTGGAGGGCGGAAATGATCACACGGGAACGTACTTCCGGATTAAAAACTATGTCCCAGATTCGTAATTTGTTCAGCCGTTAAGGCTTGAAAAGGCAACAGACAGAAAGTTATTTTGCCGCATTTACCTACAATAGTAGTAGCTATGGAAGTATGGATAGAGGTTTATAAGTAGGTACATACATACACTCACACCTTCTTCCCATGGGGTTAGGCAGAAACTACAGAACGCCACCTGCTACGATCCTGACATACTCATATTGCCTCGTTTATGATCATACATCTGGTCATACACGCATGCAGGTTGCGAGTACTACGCACCTGACCTTTCTGAAGAACATCACCACTCAATCTGCCTAGCCTTTTTCCAACTATGTTGGGGTTGGCTTCCAGTCTAACCGGATGCAGCAGAATACCAGTATTTTACATGGAGCGACTGCCTATCTGACCTCCACAACCCAGTAACTAGGTAATACGATACCCCTTGTTAAGACTGGTTGTCAGACTTTCGGGCTTCTGACGACTCGTAACGACTGTCAAAGATCCACGAATGACAGCCGGGAAGAACGGCTTAACTAATTGAACTTCAAAAATAATAATCAAACGCAACCCATTACTATTAAAATCAACTGTGAAACGTTTAGTAAGCAAGTGTAAAAATAGAAAATAACGTTAACTCCGGTAGCAGTTACTTCCACGTAACGCACTTATTTAACTAAAAGGTTAGTTTGAACGGAAGTTGTTTAAACTGTACAAGTGTACATTAGTAAACCATTGGACATGTCGCTTAAACCAATGTGACAAAGTAACTGTTACATAATGAGTAAATAAGCGACTATGTACCGGCAAACACAATTTTGGACGCTCCTGTCAGATGGATAGTTTGTGATGAAGAAGCTAGATTTCGGAAGAGGATCGAGTACCTACCTTCCTACATATACAAATAACATACAACCTCTTAAGGGGTCTTAAGGGGTCACCATTATGAACAAAAAAACAGCTGTTCCCTACATTTTGACGAGCATAAATGTAGGGAACAGATTTTTTTGCGATTTCAGGTGTGGCCCCATAGTTCATAATGATGCGTACAAGGACCCCTTAAGAGGTTGTGCGTTATTTAAGTTACACCTTGCATATTGTGACAATCTTTCTTCTCTTCTCTTTATTTCTTTCTTTTTCTTTTATCTTTCTTTTCTTTCTTTGTTTTCAATCTTTTTCTTTTCTTTTTTATGCCTTGTGGGTCAGTCTCTTGATCTAGCCTAGTAAAACATTAAGACTGGAATTAAAGTATTTCTATAATTCTTTGCAAAAGAATGGCCGTGCTAGAGGGGTAGACTTTTCACAGAATATTTCAGCAACCAGTCTGTTTTTTTTAATCTTGTCCCTGTAGTTCGATTCGATTAATGGGCCTCAATAAAAAAAAACCTTCCGAAAATAAATAAAATAAAATAGGAAGAGCACGTGTCTAAGTAAGTTATTACTTAGCCACGACCCGTACGGCCATCAGGTTAAGCTACGCTTGCCGGGGTTAGTCCGTGGATGGGTGCCCATCTTTACACACCGAGACTCCTCCGTGCCTCGGAAAGCACGCTAAGCCGTTGGTCCCTGCTGTCATTCATGGATCTTTGACAGTCGTTACGGATCTTCAGAAGCCCGAAAGTCTGACAACCAGTCTTACCATGGAGTATCGTATTACCCAGTAATTGGGTTGTGGAGGGTCAGATAGGCAGTCGCTCCATATAGGATACTGATATTCAGCTGCATCCGGTTAGACTGGAAGCCGACCCCAACATAGTTGGGAAAAGGCTAGACAGATTGGAAATAAATAATATAAATAAATAGAAAGTGAAAAAAATCTGAGAAATATTAAAACACAATTTTTTGTAAAAGTAAACCTAAGGAGGATCTTGTTTACCATTTAAATACATTAGCAACAAAATAAAACATGTTTTTTCCATCTTTCACCTACACATTCATCAATCATTCCACTCGGTTTTTTCTATACGTGCATTATTGATATCAAGACTGTTTCGTTTTTACTAGTCTTTAGGCTAATAAAATTATTGACATACATTATTAATTTGATGATTACATAAATGAATATGTAATTTAGAATCTTTAATTATGTTAATGATGTTTTTATGAAATCGATTTCTTTTTTGCTTTCTGCCAAAAAAGTTTTTGCCATCTTGTTGCTTTAAAAGGATTATGTACATACTTCCATAGCTGTGGTCTATTCTATAATAATCTTTGTAGTCAAGATAAATAATATTATATTGTATATCTTAATTGTATATCTTAATTCCTAAAATTATTTATGTATACAATAGACGATTGCCTCCGCTTGATAATTACTAAGACTATACCGCAAAAACAAGGGGCTCCTGGCTAAGTAATAATAGCTGCACAGGTCGATCAATCAGGTTAAGCCACGCTTGCCGCGGTACGTCCGTGGATGAAACCCCCGTGCCTCGGAAAGCACGCTAAGCCGTTGGTCCGGACTGTCATTCTTGGATCTTTGACAGTCGTTACAGGTCGTCAGAAGCCCGAAGGTCTGACAACCAGTCTTACCAAGGTGTATCGTAATACCTAGTAACTGGGTTGTGGACGTCAGATAGACAGTCACTCCATGTAAAATACTGGTATCCAGTTGTATCCGGTTAGACTGGAAGCCGACCCCAACATAGGTAGTTGGGAATAGGCTGGGCAGATGAAAGTAAAAAAAAAAAAAAAAATTGTTGTCCGACGGCTTAAAATAGGCCAGTCCATTAACAATAGTCCCGAGGAACCGTTACAGGAAAAGGTGTGGCCCACGTGAACCAACACCTACGGGCTTGCAAGGGTCTTTACAACTCTTAAAGTTGTGACTCATGAAGTTTTGCACATTCCGCACATGCACTGGGCCAAAACCGTTTGGTCCATCGTAAAGAGAACAGTTTTCTCTGGGGTCAAAAATCAAACGGATTTTTCAGTAGATTTTTGTCAGCTTATTGAATGCATTGTTTCATATAGCAATACTTGACTCAGATCTGTGCTTGGCTTAGGTCACGTCAAAAATCGTTATTTGATATGGGAACCGGACTTAAGGAAGTGTGTGTATTATTAGACTATGTCACAATAATAGGTAAGTAAGGTAGTACTATTACTCAATACTTCTTGAAACTCATGAAGTATCTCTTGCAACGGTTTGTTTTCAGTAGTTGCGTACTAGTGTTTATGTTTCTAAGTATTTAGCGGCTCTAGAGGTTGAGTACTGTAAGTGCAAGAGTGCCTGCTTGTAGGTCTATGCTTGGGTATTTGTAAGCCTACTCCATGACCAATAACGTTATGCCCCTGCGTTTTGGCTATAGGTAAATGTCATCATCGTCTGCCTAGCCGTTTCCCAACTATGTTTGGGTTGGCTTCCAGTCTAAGCGGATGCAGCTGGAAATTATAGTATTCTCCACAACTCATTTACTGCGGGTAATCGATACCCCTTGGAAGACTGGTTGTCATACTTACGGGCTTCTGATAACCCGTAACAAATGACAGCCGACACAAACTGCTTAACTTGCTTTTCGACGACACCCCCCCCCCCCTCACGGACCCTCCCACCCCCCCCCCATAGTCAACCATCCATAGACTGAACTCAGCATATACGTCCATTTATAAAAAGCCCTTCAATGAACTGTCAGAAGACCGGTGAAATTACCGTAATGATGTTGATGGCGATAAGACTTCGCGACTCTTTACGCACTTCTATAAGTTTTTTTTGTTATTGCTGTCTAGGCCTGCTCTTGACCTCGACCACGCTTGATGGAAAGCGATGTACGAGGTCTATGATGGAACGAGAGTGCCCAAAAGATGCCTGTTCACTCTTGCTTTGAAGGCAGACGGGTTATATGTGGAAGGGAACACAGACGCTGGCAGAGAGTTCCACACTTTGGCTGTGCGCATAATAAATGTGAAGGAAATGCTTTCTTATTCTATAGCACTACCCCTTTTAGACCCAAAGAATGCCCTAATTTCTTCCAGAAAGTAGAGTGATACATTCCCTATGTTACCCTGATATGATATCGGTCGTTAGCACATTATTTATTGGGGTTCTGGGTGTTCTAAATAATGTAAAATTTAAGTTGGAAGGCACTGATTCATTTCTGCAGTGTACTGCAGGAATGCAACTGCCCTTCAACCCTTCCTATGGCTTTGACACTTCCCTAACGTTTTGATAACCACACATCAACTTCACATTATTCAGGGCGGTTCTGGGTGTACCCAGAATCCCCCTAAATAATGTGAAGTTGATGTTGAAGGGCACTGGTGCATTCCTGCAGTACCCTGCAGGAATGCAACAGTGCCCTTCAACCCCTCCCGTGGCTTTGACACTTCCCTGAGTTTTGTTAACCACCTAGAAGACTATGAGAGAATGCCCACAATGTGCCAAAAAAATGCGGAGGTCCTACTACCAACACAGCTCACACCCGACTGAGCTTCGCCGATATGCTTCTTTTTATTTTATTCACACAGTATTCTTCAAATTGTACCGTTTCACAATGTTATAGTGCAAATCTCTGCGGTTTTATCAAATCATAATCGCATTCTCTTTTAATTTTACATCGCGAGGTCGACGATCGTTACGTCACTGTGAAATCCTCTCACATGGGCGATTTATGACAATTGAATTGGAATCGTATTGTAATTGAATTGTTTTACCTTTTTCCTGTCATTCAGCTTATTTAGCCGTTTTGATACCCACTTTATGGATAGCGAAAGTGATGCATCAATTAGATGTAAACCAATAGCACTGTGGTATTTTTATTAACTTTAATTTCACCTCCATTATGTAAATTGTCATGGTTGGTTTTATTAGAAATTACTTATTGGAAAGCCTATGACGATTGAGTTCTATGTTATGTTATTTCTTTGAAGGATAAAATCAGGAATGAAGTTATCCGGAAAAGAACCGGAGTAACCGACATAGTAAGCAAACTGAAGTGGCTGGCCATGTTTGTCGAAGGACCGATGGCCGGTGGAACAGACGAGTTCTGGAGTGGAGACCACGTATCGGTAAGCGTAGTGTGGGACGCCCCCCAGCTAGATGGACCGACGACCTGAAGGAAGTGGCTGGGACAGACTGGATGAAGGCGGAGGACAGGGTGTTGTGGCGCAGCCTGGAAGAGGCCTATGTCCAGCAGTGGACTGCGATAGGCTGAGTTGATGACGATTGAGTTCTATGTAGATATGATTTGTTCAAGAAAAACAGTAACAAGATCTTGGCGTTTCTGCTTTCAAAAAGCTTCACAAATATAGATGCTTTAAACGTCCGAAGCGCGACGCTTCCTGGGCATTTATTCTTACCAGATTCTTCTTAATCTTTTGTCACCTGAGACGAAGACAGTTGCAAACCTTAGAAAAATCAGGGTGTTCTACTAAGATAAATTAGTGTAATATTCTCAAGTCGAGGCGTATATTATTTTTGTTTAGACCACGCGTGACTTTTTACAGAATAGTCCGATTTTAACGTTTCTTGTTTTATTCGGGAGGGATACCTCGAAGTTGGTCCCATGTAAAATTTATTAACTTTGCTTGGGTAGTTTTTGAGTTAGGTTCAATAATACGTATTTTTCCCACTTAGTCTATGAGGGTTATGTTCTAATTTATTTTGCAGGTAGTGGTACCTACATATTCGATTTTTTTTTGAGTTAGGTACTACAACTAAAAAGTGAAAAATTAAAACATTTTCAGTACCTAGTGTTTTTCTTTTGGAAGTTTTTGTAAAAAAAGACTGCTTTTTTGTAGATCTATTTGACCCATACATCATGGATGGTCATTGATCCATCGTCAAACGCATAAGCCCTGACACACATCGACATAACCAAACCCATATTTATCACATCAAACAAGATCTACGATAAGATTAGCAAGTGAAAGTAATCAAAAGATTGCCTCACTGCATCGGTAACAATGTAGATTGACAATGGGATTATTAATGGCGACCATAGACAATGAGTCTATGACCAGCGGCAGCGCTAATTATAGACTGTTACAAACGCAATATGGTATTGTTATGAGAAAGGACTGGGTATGGGACTGGTTTATGTGGTATATTCCACCATAATAGTAATAAAGCTCTTTGTAAAAAAGTTTTTCCGGGTAAGGTTGCATTTCCACTAGAAATGAGCGAGGATGCGTAGCGAGGGATATGCGTAAAACTAACCAATAAGAGCACTTTCTAGCTTAGCTCAAGCTATGAAAATGAAGCGATGTTATTCGTTAGTTTTACACACATCCCTCGCTACGCATCCTCGCTCATTTCTGGTGGAAACACAGCCTTAATTCACTGAGCGTGGAATGCTCGATCCTTTTCCTGTATGAGATGGGATCTTTGCCTCGGATTAGTATAATTTACAAGCTGATATACAGGGTGCATCAGAAAGGTGTAGTCTTCCAAGGTGTGGTACCGACTACCATAAAACTGAACAATTTTTTCCATGGGACCAACATCGTAATCGAGAAATAATTATCACCTATCCCGTTGAATTCAACAAACTCGACCCAAATGTATACGACGGCTGATAATATTTTTTTCTCGATTACGATGTTGGTCCCATGGAGAAAGTTGTTCAGTTTGATGGTCTGTACCACACCTTTCTGATACAGCCTTTATAGGTATCATCTACTGATCTATCTACCATTACTGACTGCCTCGTTGGTCTAGTGGTCGCAAGGGCTACTGTGGAGCATGAGGTCCTGGGTTCGATTCCCGGGTCGGGCAGAGTGTTCTTGGGTTGGGTGTTTTGGGTCCGGCGGAGTCTGGATTTGTGCCCCGTTGAACATAACTGTCGAAATGTAGGTGAACTATAGGCCACACCTCTGCCCAACTCTTCGGGGAATCAAGCATTGTTGCTGTTTTGTAGTGAAGAAACAGTGTTCCAGTTTGAAGGTCATGGATCCTTGACTCGTTAGATCAACGCTCTGAACAGCGGTTTTATGAAAGTAGAAACTAAGATAGAGTATATCATGGTTATTATGTTGAAATAATAACCATAGATTGGCAAAAGAATTGAGGATAAAAATACTACAGGAAGAATCATTCTGCCTATCCTCTTAACAAAACCCTGATTCTTCCACGGAAATAAAGAAGGTGTTCTTTTAAAACAGATAATATCTCAATGGAAAGCGACATCTTGCCCCTGTGTCTGAGCTTTTACAAAAAAAACCGGCCAAGTGCGCGTCGGAATTTATCCCAAAAACCAACTTAACATTGTAATCCCAAAAAAATATTTTGTTATGTGATAAAATTACAAATTAACCTATTTTTGGACTTTTTCCTTTACTTGTGCTGTGAGACCTTGCTTCTTGCCAAATTTCATTATTCTAGGACAGCGGGAAGTACCATAGAGGTTTTTATTTAATTGCGAGTATCAAAATATGTCGCATAAATGGGCGTATTTTTTTATTGCGTTGACTTAGAAGCTTGATTTTTTTAGAACTCCAAGGGACCCTATAGACCTACGTATTTGATATTAATTTCAACTTGATACCTCCACTCATTCCTAAGGAAAAGGGTCTTGACATACTGACAGACCGACAGACGGACAACGTTCCGTTCCGTTTTTTCCTTTTGAGGTACAGAACCCTAAAAAACATCTACTTATCTTCATGGGTGGCATCATATTGTTCACCTTTTTTTTGGTGTTTATTGACTAACCTGGTGTCAGAGCTTTATGCCACCCATGGGCTTCTAACTTGGCTTTACATGCCGTCGAGAAATATCTCTCAGGAATTCCTCACGAGTTTCCTCACAATGTTTTTCCTTCACCGTTTTTTAATCAAGTGATAATACAATACGCACATGAATCCAAAAAGTCTGACGTGCGTACCTTGGGTCCGAACTCGAGACCTATGACTTGGCAGTCCGACGGTCACACCACTGGACTATCACTGCTGTGTATTTACCATCAAACCGCACCATTCATAACCAAGAAAAACAACCCACCGTAGTAGAACAAAAAACAGTAGCCGGCTCATATGCAAAGCTATGCATAAAGTAGGTATACCTATATACTGTCTGTTACATAACCGGAACACAGAAGAGATGAGAAAGTCAATAACTTGGAAAGGCAGGTCGGGTCATTATATCTTCATGACTTTACATAAAGGAGATGGGTAGGTTGATGTGATGATTAATACAATTGTGATGACAATGTTTTTTTTATCGAGACAGATTTGCTGTGTTATCTGTGGTATTATTAAGAACAATTTTTGAATTTTATTACATACATATAAACTCACGTGTTCTTCCTATTGGGGTAGGCAGAAACTACAGAACGCCACCTGCAACGATACTTGCATACTCCTCATTTACGTTCATACATCTGGTCATACACGCACGCCAGGTGCGAGTACTACGCACCTGACCTTTTTGAAGAACATCATCAATAAGGTCACTAAATGTCTTCCTAAGGCATCCCCTTCTGACGTTTCCACTTACATCTGCCTTGTAAATACCTTTTGTTAGTCGCCTGTCATTCATCCTCTCAACATGACCAAACCATCTAAGCTTACTCTTATAAATTTTTGTCACTACTTCTTCTTTTAAACCGCACCGTTGCCTTATCTCATCATTCCTAAGCCTATCATTCATAGTCACACCACACGTTTTAATTTTATTCTTTCAGCAAAAATGTTAGTCTGTGTATGTTATACATAAACTCATGCCTTCTTCCCATGGGGGTAGGCAGAAACTACTGAACGCTACCTGCTACAATTCTTACATTCTCCTTTTGCTTCGTTTACACTCATACATCTAGTAATACACGCACGTCGGTTGCGATGTTGACGTCTTCTTCTATGATTTAAAAATAGACTGAAGAAAAAAAAATGGTTATTCCATCAATAATTTTTCAATAGCAGTCCGGAATCTAGATTTGTGCCTGGTTGATGGCAATTGGCTCGCCCCCTATTACATGGGCCTTAAACGTAACGTGCAAAATGTGAGTGTAAGTAATATGTAACTGTAGGTAACCCTTCGGGGTGGTCTAGCGTAATATTGGTGTGTTCTGAGAAAAATAACATTGAAGTTAAAAATATAAATGACAAGATTTTCACCAAAGACCTAGAGAGCTTGTTTCCAAGAGCAATTTATTAATAGCCCAGTTGAAAGCAATGAAAACGGGTGTTATGTGTTAATGACTTAATTCGCAAACTTTGTCCTTTACAAGGTTTTATGTTGCAATCTCATTTAAAAATACGTCATTAGGATTTCTTCTTTATTTTGGGACACAGACACAGATCTTACAAGGCCAAGCAACCTACAATCTGTAGGTCAAACTAATGACGCGACGTATTGGTTGGCGCCATGGCGCAGTGGCTGATGTTTGGCTTCAGAACTTCAGGTAGCGGGTTCAATTCCCATGACCTACAGATATTTTTTCCGGTTCTAGGTGCTTATGCAAGTGTCTTTAAACACACCTTCAGGTGAGAGCGATCCCTACATCCCTTAAGTTCGTCAATCACAATAGTAGGTAATACATGTATAGGAAAAATTAATTAGGTCAGATAGCGAGGCGCTCCATGTAAAATACTGGTATTCTGCTGCATCCGCTGACCCCAATATAGTTGGGAAAAAATAGGCAGATGATGATGTATAGGCAAAATTAATGACAATTATCGAGATTAAATTGTATGATCTATTATAAACTGTGGTCATAAAACTGAAACATAAACATGTTATGTTAGTGTTCCATAGAGATAGTTGTTTTTTTATTGTTATTGCGATATCTGAGTTATGTCATATCGCAATAACTTGACCTATGACATTCACTGATGGTATCGTTAAGGAAAAGTTTCACTGGAATTGGTCCAGCTGTTTTTGAGATGGAGATTTTTTACGCGTTTGTTTTGTCCTGAAGGGATGAGAACGAGAATAAGGTTTTCGTAATTAGTTTGACCTAGTTTTACTGCAAACGTAAACTAGATTACTAAAACTTTCCCTGTAATTTTTTTGCTAACGGTAACTGCATTTTGTCGTGACTTGGTTCCTGAAATCCTGATTGATCTACATTCTAATTTAATTTTAATTTTAACTGCACTATGAGATCCTGCAAAGATCTTTTGGTTTCAGTCAATGAATAATTATTTATCAAAAAATAGAATAGTATGTTCTCCAAATCACATGTATGTCTTAATATGCAACTTGAAATATTTTTGTAACTGTCTATAGTTACACATGGTTTGACAAGGAGGATTTATTTCGAGCCGTGCTAAAAAGTGGAAAGTGAATAGTGTTATCACGACGATGAAAAAATTAAATGTTTTCGTTTTGATCTAGTACCTATTTGAAAAGACTACGTACCTTTTACGTACCATTCACGTGTTCCATTATTTAAATAATTACTTCGGCGCCGGAAACATCTACATATTAGAAATACTACCTACCGCTTACAATTTTTAAAGAACGTAATGAGCCGTAATGAATGCAGATCAGAGCACAAGAAACTCAAAGCAATCTCAGTGACCCAAAAACTGTTAAAACAAGGAAACTAGTTCTGTAATCAAAGAACTAATTCAAAAGTTTTACCTAAAGAAAAAGTTGAATGAATGAAATGACCTCTGAGATAAGACAAGTGCTAAATAAAATATCCTAAGGAATATTTAACACCTCACAGATAAGCCTGAACAATAGGAGCCATCAACAACAATAGCAAATTAATATGTCACATCGAATTCTCTGTTGACATATCAATTATTACCATAGGCGAGCCTGTGAAAGTGTCCAATAACCGTACAAGATCCACATTGTTTTCACTAAAGAAGAATTGGACGGGTGTCATTAAAATCATAATTCTCGTATGGCCCGAAGGCCGAATGTTAGGAAGAGCCCGGGAGAGAGGCGTCGCCGATCCACCAGTATATAAACCAACGGTCGCTGGTACAGAGCATCACACAATCACGACACCTCCGTGAGTCAACATGAAAGCGTTCTTGGTAGGTATTCGTTCAGTGAAAGTGACTTGTGACCTGTGTATTGACCCCCGCTCCTGTGACCGCGCACTGTGCTTCCTCATTGGATTGTTTAGTGCTCCGATCGCTCGGCTCTATTCATCGAGTGCATCTCTCGATGATCACCATCGATCAATACAGCCGAGCAATCGATAAAAATGTTTGTAAAAGTGTTGTTTAAAAGTGAATTTTCTGCCGCAGGTATTAGCTGCCGTTGCGGCACTCGGCTCGGCTAGGCCCGAGGCGGGATACAGTTACAGCGCGCCTGGAGGCGGCGGCGGTGGACACGGTGGCCTCGGTGGTCTCGGAGGCGGCATTGGTGGCGGCCACGGAGGGTTCTCCTCTGGTGGTCTGAGCTCCAGCAGCTTCGGAGGCCTCGGCGGTGGCGGCGGCGGCGGCGGCTTCTCCTCAGGAGGGTTCTCCTCTGGAGGATTCTCCGGTGGATTCTCATCTGGCGGCGGCGGCGGCTCCGGCTTCGGCGGAGGCTCCGGGTTCGGCGGCGGTTCAGGTTTCGGCGGCGGCGCTGGCTTCGGCGGCGGCGCTATTGTGCAGAAGCACATCTACGTCCATGTCCCACCCCCAGAACCTGAAGTACAGCGTCCCCAGATTGTGAGCGGCGGCGGTGTGCCCCAGAAGCACTACAAGATCATCTTCATCAAGGCCCCCGCTCCTCCCGCACCCGTCGCGCCCATCATCCCCGCTCAGGCTCAGAACGAAGAGAAGACCCTCGTCTACGTGTTGGTCAAGAAACCCGACGAGCAGCCCGACATCACCATCCCCACCGTTGCTCCCACTCAACCCTCAAAGCCCGAGGTTTACTTCATCAAGTACAAGACCCAGAAGGACGGTGGTGGCTCTATTGGAGGCGGCTCTGGTTTCGGTAGTGGTAGCAGCGGTGGTATCGGTGGTGGTCTCAGCGGTGGTATCGGTGGTGGTCTCAGCGGTGGTATCGGCGGCGGCATCGGCGGCATCGGCGGCGGCATTGGTGACGGTAGCATCGGCGGCGGTCACGGTGGCTCCATCGGTGGTGGTCACGGAGGCTCCATCGGCGGCGGTCACGGCGGCTCCGGTGGCGGTGTCAGCTCATCGTACGGCCCCCCCGGCCAGTCCGGCCCTTACTAATCGGCGCAACGGGCGCGCGCAATTGTGATACCTGCTCTGCCGGCGACAAACCTAGTTATAAGTAGAGAAAAAATTACGGTGCCTAAATGTATTTATGTAAATAGTAATTTTAATGTACTATAATTTTAGTTGTATTATAAATTCTTATTTTTGCATAAAAAGTTTAAAAAAAAGTAAATACTTTCATTCTCAACACTTCTTCATCTATCCCTTTACAATAACACCATGCACTCAAGACACATACAAAGTTACACAAACACACAATAACACCATACACTCAAGACACATACAAAGTTACACAAACACACAATAACACCATACACTCAAGACACATACAAAGTTACACAAACACACAATAACACCATACACTCAAGACACATACAAAGTTACACAAACACACAATAACACCATACACTCAAGACACATACAAAGTTACACAAACACAATAACACCATGCACTCAAGACACATACAAGGTTACAGAAACACACAATAACACCATACACTCAAGAACATACAAGGTTATACAAACAAACACAGCTTCATCCGAGCTTAAAATTTAAATTTCAAAATGCCATTCACCCACAAAGCACACATTTTAACATGTCAATATCATTAACACGCTACATAAGCAGGTGGTATGGTAGAAAGTGGTGTTTTCTCCGAAGTGGGCGATGTTGCGCAACAGCGGGACAGCGTGACCTCAGTTGCATCATGCACTCAGAAAGAAGCTGTTTGCAACATCTATATAGAAAATAAGAGAGTTTCGCTAAATATTTCATTACGTAACACACACCTATTGCAGTTCCTCACAATGCCGTTGCGTAAACCT
Source organism: Cosmia pyralina (assembly GCA_946251885.1). Lineage (NCBI taxonomy): Eukaryota > Metazoa > Arthropoda > Insecta > Lepidoptera > Noctuidae > Cosmia > Cosmia pyralina. The sequence continues at coordinate 20,385,490 of OX276354.1, forward strand.
TGACATTTGGGTGTATTCTCATATTTTCCCTTTTAGTCTCAAGTACTAACACAACTTCTGACGTCATCATAGCTAATGGTAGCATCTTCTGACATAATGGCAATAGTATTTGGAATAGCAGTAACGAGCCACTCATGCGCAAAAAGGCGATTTACGCGAAGATATTTAAACTATTACACAAGAATGATGACACGGAACGAAAACATGTTTTAGCTGAATATTTATAACATATGGTGACTTTCGCAACTTCCGTGTGCGCCCGCGCCGTGTTTGGGCAAGTCATTATAGTGGCTGCATCATTGTGTGGAAAGTGAACGTGCCAATATTAAGAGGTGACTGGTCAGATGTACAACTTATTATAAGTATGTAAATATTTGAACGAAATTGATGATGAGGATTATTTTCGAGACGCAGAATTCGGTCCGAAAGCTCGATTTCGAAAATTTCTTGAATATATATCCTGATTAATTTATCGTCATTTTGATAATTTGTATTTTTAAATAACTATGTCTATATCAGTAGCATTTTAATTGATCAGATGAACACAATTACCATCGTCAATGTTTTCATAACAAACACTTTTTTTTTGTCTGTTCAATTCACCATTCAGCCATTTCCCCCTCTTTCTTCAGATGTTTCCAAGCACTTATTTCGGTATTTTCTCACGGAAAGACATAATCCGTATCTTACTTCCCATGATATTACCAAATGCATGAGATCAACAATCTTTTACTTCTCATGCAGCGATTCACAAAAACACTTTAATTTTATACTCTGTCAATCTGCCTAGCCTTTTCCCAACCCTTTCCTTTTCTATGTTGGGGTCGGCTTTCAGTCTAACCGGATGCAGCTGAATAACATTATTTTACATGGAGCGACTGCCTATCTGACCTCCACAACCCATTAACTGGGTAATACGATACCCCTTGGTAAGACTGATTGTCAGACTTTCGGGCTTCTGACGACCCGTAACGACTGTCAAAGATCCACGAATGACAGCCGGGACCAACGGCTTAACGTGCTTTCCGAGGCACGGAGGAGTCTCGGTATGTAAAGATGGTCACCCATCCACGGACAACCCCGGCAAGCGTAGCTTAACCTGATGAATCGACCCGTGCGGCTGTTATTACTTAGCCACAAGCTCCTCTCCTCCTATTTTATACTCTGTAATTACTTTAATTATATGCTTTAGGATTGTATGGACTTTTATGGAACTTGTATGACTTGACCGAGACCTGTCACTGATGTGAAGTGGTCTGTCAGAATAGGGTCGCGAGATGTACGATGATTGCATAGTCTAAATGCATGTTTCTAAAATTGATGTCAGTGTCTCAGACCAAATAAAAAACCTAGACATAGCGCTGCGAACGATACAGTGAAGCATGCGCAAAACTACACCTCGCTCTCACGCACACATGTTTACGAAACCGTCCTCACGTCACTGTTGATAGCGCTATGTCTTGGTTTTTTATTTGGCCTGAGGTCAGTGTCTGATTTTTTTACATTTTGCTGTGATTTATTAAAATATTCAATTTGTAGCGTCTTTAAAATTGGGTGAAATCTCGAGTGTAAAGATGACATAATTAAATTGCATATTAGTTTTTTTTTTAGTTGGTTGAGATTTATTGACTTGCAATGGCGGCAATTCTCGCAATTCATCCCGCTTGGGGGCGCTGTTGTAGATGTAGACCTGTCGAATACTTTCCATGTCAAATTATCCTGCCATTATCGTCAATCAATAACCTAAATCTCCATGGGAACCACATACGTAGTTTCCATGGAGATTTAGTACAATACGATTAAAATGAAAAATGTCATGTTATAAAATTGAAAGACAAGAAAGTATTACGTATCGTAATGTAGTAAAAGAGATGGGTATACAATTTCCATTCATTCATTTTGAATGGATTACGATTCTCGTAATTTATCCCGCTTGGGGGCGCTGCTGTAGATAAAACCTATCAAATATACGTACTTTTCGTGTCAAATTATCCTGCCATTGGCAGCGTCTTCAAAACAGGTTGCAATCTCACATATAAAGTGTAAACGATGACTTAGTCCAGATGCATTTTAATTTCTAGGTAAATGGATGTCACTATCAGTTTTTTTTACACTTCTTGAGATTTATTAACATGCATTTCAGCTTAAAGAATGATAGAAATCTCTCAAATTACGGTCACACCTCGCAGGTGTAAACGACTTAGTCTAAAATCTAAATTCATATTCAAGAATTGATGTCACTGTCATTTTAATTTTCTCTGTTACAACCTGTAAATTGCAAAAAAAAAAAACTAAAAAAAAAATGAATTTCACGGGCTACCTGTGCGCATTCACTTTAAAACATTGATCTTTCAAAGCTATTTGGGCACCCTTTTTCAAATAAACATGCTTGTTTTTTTCTTTTCGTGTCCAGTTATCTTAGACCCACTTCATCACTCACATTTTATGGATTAATCGGACTATTAACAACTCCTGGTTGCGTGATATCACGAAATAGGTCGTGAAACAGAGTGTAGACACTGATTTTGCTAATGGTCTAACTTTATAGGCTATAAAATGGTAGATAGTGCGTTGCAACCTTAATTAGAGTAGCCGCTTGCGCGATTGTGGTGTGAGTGTTTCCCGAGAGTCAATTTTCCGTAACTGAACGTGGTATAAGTTCTATACCAAGGAAATATGTTTTTTACTTTTAACCTTGTTCTACCACTATTAAGTAGAAATATCCAATTCCATGCATTTACTGTGATAGATTATCTGTGTCCGAACCTTTTCAGATACGACAACACTCACTGAACTAGTCTATGACATAAAAAAAAATATTATTTTCGCGGTCATAAAATCTAAAGTAAACAATAACAAGTTTTTGTCTCAACGGTAGTGATGCGAGTTTGTTTTGCTATGTCTTCTCAGGGGTAGTCAGATAGGAAATGTCGACTCCATCTAGCTATTTTTTAATCATCTTCTGCCTAGTCTTTTCCCAACTAGTTGGAGTCGGCTTCCAGTCTAACCGGATGCAGCTGAATAGGCAATCGCTCCATGTAAAATACTGGTAGTATTTTACATGGAGCGATTGCCTATCTGACCCTTACAACCCAGTTACTGGGTAATACGATACCCCTTGCGTCAGACTTTCGGGCTTTTGACGTCCCGTAACGAGTGTCGAAGATCCACGCATGACAGCCGGGACCAACGACTTTTCGAGGCACGGAAGGGTCTTGGTATGTAAAGATGGTCACCCATCCACGGACCAACTGCGATCAGCTTAACTTGGTCGATCGACCTGTGCGGTTGTTATTACTTAGCCACAAGCCCCTATTTTTTTTCTAAATGACTTGTAAATATGATTCCGATATCCTATATAAACAATAAACAATTTAATTTCATGTCATTCAGTAGGTACCTAACTGGGTTGTGGAGGTCAGATGGGCAGTCGCTCCATATAAAATACTGGTATTCAGCTGTATCCGGTTAGATTGGAAGCCGACCCCATCATAATTGGGAGGCTAGGCAGATTGATTTCATTTCTGTAATATATATATGATCTAGATTTTCTGGTTGAAAGTGAATTTGGAAAGAAAACTAACTTGGTGAGTAAATATTTTTATGTTTTAATGTAGGTAAACAAATTTCTGAAGTCGATTCTAATAAGAGTCGATGCGAAAGAAAACGTTGCAGCGCAGGAAACTGAAACAAAAAAAAAATATTTTAAGAGTTCCGGCGTTAACGATTTAAAACTGATTCAAAACACTCTTTTTTTTTTCAATCCGATTCGACGGGGATAGATTCACTATTTTCATCGAACCTTTTCTCGTCGAATCGGATAAAAAAAATGTGTCCTCTTTGCTCTGAAAAAATTGCCTTATAACTACTTATAACCTTAGATATGAGGATTTTTTTTTTCATATATATTATAGTTATAACTTATGAATGATCTGAATCTAACTTAAAGCCCCTTGTCTACTTTTTAAATCATGGAAATACATACTCGTAGTTAATGGGGAAAAGGGACACACAGCATATTTAAATAAGTGCTCTAATAAAAGACAACCGATCATAATTGCAGAATTATTGCATAATTTACAACGTGCAATAACTATGCTACTGGTTGCCGTATGTAACGCGAGTGGTTGCAGTCGCAACCGACGGATGCTGCCCATTAATACCATGACTGTTCCAATCGGTCACAGTATACTTAGTAGCAGTAGGACAAGTTTGATCGGAATAAGTTTGTAGAAATTTAAAAGTTAGATATTGATAGTGGCAGCAAATCCTTCTACTGGACGAGCCTCTTATTTGTGATCCATACTCGTCCTGTAAGAATAAAGTACAGTTGAGATAATTTCACAAACAATACAAACCCTCAGTCTCGTCCTTAACCCGTCGCGCGCTAATTAGCAGACACAATTGAAATTCTATTGTTATCTGTACACATGGTGTGCAATCGACATTTTAAGAGTTAATTAGCTTCACATATAAGTACCTAGGTTATTTTTAGGGTTCCGTACCTCAAAAGGAAAAAACGGAACCCTTATAGGTCTGTCAAGACTCATTTTCTCAGGAACGCGTGGAGGTATCAAGTTGAAATTAATATCAAATACGTAGGTCTATGGTCCCATGGAGCTCTAAAAAATCAAGCTTCTAAGTCAACGCAATAAAAAAATACGAAAACACATTTAACTAGACACCGACTTCCGAAATTAAAGTTATTTTTCACTTTGTAGTGTTGTTTTTGGAAGTCGGTTGTATTTTTTTGTAAAAAAGTTTTGGGATGAATTATTTTCTACTACGGAACCCTTCATTGTGCGTGGTCCGACACGCACTTGGCCGGTTTTTTTACTGAAATTGAGCCAAACTAATACTCCTTTATCTACTCCTTAAGATGTAACTTGGGGCTTCTTAACGTTTTATACTCGCATCACAAAACAACAACAAAACACAATGCTACTGTATTCGCTACTCTGTGGCAACCGGTCAAGACCGTTCTACAGTAAGCATTATATCACAGTTTTATTAGGCTTAGCTCTCGGCTCTTTTCGTATACCTACTACACTCAGTCACGCCTGCGCCGGTGCCGATCGATCCATCGATCATGAGGCAACTGATGATCGACGATAAACGACTTGGACATTTCGTTTCTCATCGATCACGAAGTTTGGAATTCTACAATGTTTGTTGAAAGAGGGCTTTGTATTTGCATTTCATTCTGTGTGATTTAACTGATTGGAATCTTCAAAGAAATCCATTTGCTATTTGAAATTCAAATAACCCCAAGTGAATGGGGATGCAGACAGGAGAATGATTAGCTATTTGAATTACAGGCCTTTCAATTTGTTGTAATATTTTTTAGTTTTAATTTAAATTCTGCAGATTTCCGAATGATTTGAAGTTTGGAATGATGAACCAATTAATTTTAAATGGTTAATTTAGGTACGTTGCGATTCTGTTTTTGAACTACTGGTTAAAATGATATACTGTAAAAATTATATTGTTTAAATAATGTCTGAACAAAACTAACAAGCAGGTCTGAACAAAACTGCATCGTTAACATAGATCTAACTATTTGTCAACCAGTAAGTTGCAGTAGTCACTTGGGTGTAATAAATCACTTTACTGAGGTAACAATTTACCACGTGCTACTTGACTACTGACTGACATGTTGGAAATTAGTTTGAAAACTGCACAAAGTTGAGATCACTTTATTAAAACTACAGATATTAGGAAAATTCGTATGAAAGTGGTAAAATGGGGTTCTTATAAAAACAAGAAATGAATTGACTGAAATAAATGTTATTTGTCGGAGTTACCGACATAGCTTGCAGAGTAAGCAAGCTGAAGTAGCAGTGGGCTGGCCATGTTTGTCGAAGGAGCTATAGCTGGTCGAGAAGACGATTCCTGTAGTGGAGACGAGACCGCTTATCGGCAAGCGTAGTATGGGACGCCCCCCAGGTAGATGGATCAAAGACCTTAAGGGTTGGTTTTAGGAAATCGTGTTACGGGTTTTGGATAAGTTTTTTTCAAAAAACTTAAAGTATTAGCCACGAATGAAAACTTCTGGCTAGCTCAAGAGTTTCAGCAGTATGTGAAAAAATCGGATTGACGATATACCTAGTAGATGATTGTTAATAAAAAATTGAATATGAACACAAAAATTGAATATTGAATAAAAACGTGCCGTATTTTGATAAATTTGGCGTTGATAAAAAGTCACATAATTGATAATTATACTTAAATAAAGACAACACAGAACATGAACCCATTGTATTTTTCTGTTTTCCATTAAGAAAATTTGGGAAATTTTCTGAATTTTCACACCCGAAATCTCCAAATAAATTACTATGGCGAAAATTCCGAATGTTTCCGAGCTTTTTACGCAAAACAGACTTTAATGTATGGAAAATAGAAAAATTTAACGGGATCATTGTTCTTTGTTGCCTTTATTTAAGTATATTACTAGTAACTAGGTGACTTCTTAATTATGCCAATCAATCAATCTGCCTAGCCTTTTCCCAACTATGTTGGGGTCGGCTTCCAGTCTAGCCGGATGCAGCTGAATACCAGTATTTTACATGGAGCGACTGCCTATCTGACCTCCACAACCCAGTAACTGGGTAATACGATACCCCTTGGTAAGGCTGGTTGTCAGACTTTCGGGCTTCTGACGACCCGTAACGACTGTCAAAAATCCACGAATGACAACCGGGACCAACGGCTTAACGTGCTTTCCGAGGCACGGAGGAGTCTCGATATGTAAAGAATGGTCACCCATCCACTGGCCAACCCCGGCAAACGTAGCTTAACCTGATGGATCGACCCGTGCGGCTGTTATTACTTAGCCACGAGCTCCTCCTTCTATTCTCCTTCTTATTTACGCCAAAGTTATCAAAATAAGACAGTGCTTTTTGCACGTTTTTAGTGATATCCAATTTTTTTTTAACAATAGCCGAGGTTTATCCTCAATCCAATTTTTTCACTGACTTTTGAAACTCTTGAGCTAGCCAGACCTTTTTTTTCGTGGCTACTACTTTAAGGTGTCTATAAAAACTTATCACAATCCCATAACATGTTTTCCTGGTACTGACCCTTACAAAGGTGGCTGGGACAGACTGATGCGGAAGGTGGAGTACGGGGACGTATACATATAACAAAACAGATAAAAAGAACAGAACAGAAAAGTACTTACTACAAAAGTGATGCTTATTTCTAAAGAAATCTCTTCCAGTTCCAACATACCTGTGACAGGAGAGTATATAAAAAAGAGATGTAGTCACTGTGTGTACAAACCCCTCAAATAATAATAATTATTCAGATATGATCCAGCCTGTCCCACCTTGCTGTCCTCCCCCAGCAACGCCCTAAGCCGAGCTTCGTGCCCCACAGGGGGTGCCCTTAGCGTGCAGTCGCTTAGTTTATAATTAGTTTTTATGCCCTGGCTGGAGGTTTCGCTTAAGGCATAGGATTGTCCGGTTAAGTAGTCTCGACCTCTCATTGTCAACTAAGAGATGACATATCAAACAAAAAAAATGTGTGTATGAAAGGTTCTTGAGTAATTTAATGTGATTCATTGTGGCTGTAAACTAAAAAAAAAAGCGTAAATATACAAATATATTACATCACTAAACAGGTCAACCCAGTTTAATAAAAAAACACTATACTTGAATGAGTCACAATGTTATGATGTCTACGACCTCGCGCTTAAAACTTACACTTTTAATACAACCAGTACAAAAAAAAACATACAAACAAAATATCGCGAATCGCCATTTAAAGACTTTTATGTTCCCTTATCTTAAAAAAAAATTGAATCATGATCATTAAACTTTTTATTTATCCATCGATACTTGGGCGGTCGCCATTTCTTTTTATTACTTTCACTTAGTTCTTTTTTAATTAAAAAAAAAAACAACTCGAGTACAATTTCGATAAAAACATTCAATGAATGAAACCGCGGATCAGACTTATTCGAGAGATCACCAAGAATATAAATATTACTAGCTATTTATGATAATTTAATTATTTTTTATTATAGCTTCATTACAATCTAAACTCTGTGCTTACTACTTAAGGATGAAAGTTGTATGTGATGTTAATTCGACGCGGATCTCAAAATTGAGTGTGTTTACAAGTCTGCGGCCCGTCTCGATAGTGAGAGTGAAGTGAACTCGCGCCAGTACTTTCGCTAGTTCCACACAATACCCATAGTACTACAACATACATGTTTATTTGTGGTTTATGAGGTCGTTAGCGTTTCGTACGTAGCAACGAACCTTTGTGGCGGTTGTAGGTTCGTGGTAGTAACAGTATTAAACGTCATATCAACGGTAGCATTGGCTTTGATCCTAATGAGTTTTTTTTTGTAGCGGAAGAAACATGAAATTGAGTTCTAAGTCAAAGAAATTGTTGTGGAAATTGTTGGATCAGATATCCGTGATGTTTTCCAATAATTGTAAATATAGATATTTAGCATTTTTTTATTATTTTGCTATTGATTTTTTTTTTAATTAAAACAAAAAGTGTCAGATATTTTTCCTTTTTTTTTTTAAAGAATAAGAAATATCTGACACTAATTGTTTTTTTAATAAAAAAAACAATTTTTTTGTGGAGTCATCGCTGGAAAGTATCGTACAAAACTTATCAATATTATCTAAAAAACAGATCCTGAAACATAAAACCTATTTGTTTTATAGAGCTTGTCGAATGTGTGAAACCACAGTGTAGGAACTACGTAATTCTGCCAGAAAATTCTTACAAAGACAGTCTTTGCACGCTATCATGCTACAGACCGCCTAATTACCTGATTTTTTACACTGACTCATGCAAAATATATACGTAACCGTTTGTAGAGCATAATTCCATTAAAACAAAGAAATCGTTAAAATTAAACGCAATCTTACAGGCATTATGTCATCGCTGAGAATTATTTCATCTATCATGTTTCCATCTTTACGGAATTCATTTACAATTGACTCTTGTTAATGTCAACGAACCTTAGTTTCTATTTTTAAATTTTCAAAGTTTGTTATTTTACTGGGTCATCTTCATCAGACTTGCATTCTAGTTGAAAACTATTTTGAGGTTAAGTTCCGTACGTTCTTTACTCCATAGGCTTATTTAAACTTAAGTTACCTAGGTACTTAATTTGACAACCCGGAAACGAAGACTCGAGGAAGACTTCGAGATATCGGGTTAAAAAATTCACGCTAGCCTGGAACGGTAACTTGTCATCATAGACAGTAGTCTCTAACCCGTTAAGGCTCCCTCAGACAGGCGCGACGCGACGGTGCGACGCGATTCTGGAAGAACAATAACCATAAAGTTTTCATAAAAATTGTTATAATAGAGCCGCGTCGCGCTGTCGCGTCGCTGTCTGCGGCAGCCTTTATCCAAAATCCTCACGCAGCTTACCAACTTCTAGGTACTAATCTGGGTTTCTAAAACTAAATCTGCACCCTAATTGCGTAACACAATATCAATCGGAATCGGTTTCATTTTGTCACTTTAACAACATTCAATGCGATATGGTTGAGCTAATTGGTGCTGATCCATGCGTCATGTTCGTGAACGGGCGCCGTCAGTTGGGACTGGTCGTCTCTTAGCTGCCATGGCTTATTTTTAATTTTAATATTTAATTTAGTTGTTTTAGTTTTTATATTTTTATTACGGACGCATTTTAACGTGCACGTCTTTCTACATTGTTCTCACATGTATATTTTCAACATGAACGATGTAACCAATATTTTGTAAAAATATTATGATTTAAAAGAGTGTTCGTGGAGTTTCTTGCCCGTTCTTCTTCCATAGGGATCTACTACGCTTTGGAATGGGCAACTAGCTTCATCTTTCTGACTGACCGACCCATTGACAATTCAAAAGTGCCTGTAATTGGTTTATTTGAAATAAATGCTTTGAGTTTTCGACCATAATGAAGTAATGGATTAACAATTTGCTTCAAAATAATTCAGATTCCGATCTATAGCATGTTACGTAATTAGGATGCTGTTTCATTATTGACCCTCTGACTTAATTTGTAGGCTCTGTCCCCTTTTTACTTCATTCGCTTCTAGTGAGGTCTCTCATTAATTCAGAATGCTCAATCTTTAAGTCAAAGCATATTATTATCAGATTAATAGGTTACGATACAACACAATCAAACAGTGAGCCAGAAACAAGCGTATTGTGTACACTTATTAAGTAATTATGTTAATAGCTGTGAGACAATGCTAGCTAATGTGCAGAAAAAGCGTCGTATGTTGACAAACGTCAGTCACCTGTATGTATGCATAGGTGATAGCCATTTTACTACATAAGCCAGCCATTTACCGGTTATATGGTTTAAACGCATGGCAGGGTTTGGGTAATAAAATTTCGCAATAATCTATGACTTCGCGGATAAAATTAGCCTAGTTTTCAGATAAAATGTTGCTTCTAGTATGCAAGAGGAGAAGTTGTTTTATACACTTAGAAATATGGCCTTAATCTTTCAAAAAAATATAGCTTAAGGGGACTGCAGGACCTAAACGCAAGTTTTATAATGCCTTATGTATGATCCACTGCAGTAAACAAAATCAGAAAAATATATGACATGCTTCAGGATATATGCTAGTTAGATACTGTGTTGAAAACATATACAACTAATTTAATACGATTGAAAAAAATTACGAAGATACCCCTAAAAATTTATTTTAACGATAACTCTTTATTTTTGTGGTTTATAAACAATATACAAGTTTAACGATTAAAAACCATACATGTAATAATAATTTGATTTTTTTTTTGTGTAATTTTGATTTTTTGTCAGATTATTCTACTATCAAACAGTCTAAACATCATACAGTCGTCCGACGAAGCCCGAGCTGCGTATAATGTTCGGCGAACTTCGTATGCAGCTCGTGCTCTCGTCGGACGACTGTATGATGTATAGACTGTGGTAATAGTGTTTTAATTTTTTAGTCCAATCAATAGACTTTTTGTAAATAGATAATTGCTCTTTTCAATAAATTACCAGTTTGTGTCATCACATCATGCTTCTCTTTCTAAAAATTCTAAAAAAATAAAATAAAAAAACTATTCTCTATGCAGTCCGACAGTGACCGCGCTTTAGTCCTGTAGTCCCCTCAAGGAGGATACGCTAAGGTAGCCCGCGAAATTCAAATTTTCTTACGTTTTTTGCAATTTGCAGGTCGTGTCAGGTTGTATGTTGATTAAAATATGATTCGCGGCCATAACTAATATGGCTTTACAGAATTATAATCATTAATATCAGCAATACAACTCTATAAGTTAGAATTGACCTCAAACCTCATGATTTCATGACATCGCTAGATTTGAGGTCAATTCTAACTTATGGAGTTGTATTGCTGATTCTAATTTTGTAAAGCCATATTAGTTACGGTCGCGAATCATATTTTAATCAACATACAACCTGACACTGACCTGCAAATTGCAAAAAACGTAAGCTCAGATTAACCATTTAACTACTAAGTATTACGTTGTTCCTAAACACACAGCAACAAAACAAAACGTATACAAAAATTCCTAAAGCCTAACAAATTGTTCGTTTGTGAAGCCTTAGACATTTGCAACTAATTAGAAACACTCAGTTTTACATACTAGTGTTTTTACAAGAGAAGTCCCAAATGAAAAGTTTCACAATTACGACTGACCAATGCCTCTGTGAAATGTTCAGTAACTCAATAACCTGTTGTAATTCAAAAAAATAGCTACACAACGTCTTTTGTTCAATAATGACTGCGGTACATAACTCACTCACTCATTTTTAGGGACCCGTATAGCCGAAGTGAGTAAAACAGATCTTTACAATCGCTTTGTTATGCGTCCTTCCATTTAAAACAGGCAATTCTCTCAAACACAATTCTTCTATAGAATAAAAAACGTAGAAAAAAACCTTAAAAAATTGATGTTTCTGAATCTGAATGAAAAAATCATGACGTTAAAAAAGAGGCAAAATAATCAGAGTGGAAAAAACAATCAAATTACTAACCAAAACTAAAAAATTCTGTCGCCATCTTGTTCTGTTCTCAATTTGTTATGAACAGTTATTATTTTAGCTTTGCGTTTAGTAGCAACTAGCAACGATCTTTGTAACTAGACGTACCCGACTAAGAACAAATAGTTAACTATTTACGATACGGAACCCTAATTACGCAAGTTCGACTAGCACTTGGCCAGTTTTTTTCTGTATTGTTTGCAAATTAATGATCAGTCAAAAATGTCAAAATAATGATTGAGCTTATAGAGTTCGCCCTCGGTAATCTTGGTACTTGCTTCGTTTAAACTTATTGCATAATGCGATCCTTTTGTTCCGCTTTTGGTATTCACTGGACAATAGTTGCAATTTCATTAATTTTGTTCTTTTAATGGATGATGTTATGTAATATGTGATAATTAATGTCAGGAATTCTCACGGACATCTTTTTTGTGTTTTAGTGATCTTGTTTTTTTTAATTGAGGCTCGTTTTCTTTTTATTATTAGTTTCGTGAGACATTTGTGTTAATGAATACGTTTTCGAATTTATTCACGCATTTATTTCGGAATCACTTGGAAAGATTCGGTCTCGAACGAAAGTATTTTTATGCATACATAACGAGGAGGATTACGCACCACGCGGGCCCAGTGCGGGTTGGTAGTTATCACATGTCTTCGAATTTTTGGTTCTAGGACACACTGGTTTTCTCACTAGGTTTTCCTTCACTGTTTTCTCCCGAAAGTCTGACAACCAGTCTTCCCAAGGGGTATCGTATTACCCAGTAATTGAGTTGTGGAGCTCAGTCGCTCCATATAAAATAGTGGGTCAGCTTCCAGTCTAACCGGTTGGTTAGACTGGAAGCTGACCCCAACATAGTTGGAAAAAGGCTAGGGGGATAATGGCGTGTTTCTATTCACCGTTTTGAGTGTTGTCATTTTATTACCTCATCTTAATTAATTTATATACATAAAATTATTGCTTTTCAATTATTTCTACTTCTTAAGTATACATAAAATGTAATCTCCGGCTAGTTTTTATACATTACTTATTATATAATTATCTACATCGTCTAGTTACTAGGCCGTTCTTGATCGAGGTCGGTAGCATATCTTAAATACAAACTCAAGTCAATTACTTTTAAAGAAAAAAAAAAAAATACTTTCAAAACAAGTCCATAACTTTTAGTTAATCCACGATAACTAGCTAAAAAAATATCGAGACTAGTAACATATTTATTTAAAATCCTGTCACACTTTACGGTAAGTACGAAGATATATTTAAGTAATAATAAAATACTTCACTTTATGAACTATGCGTTTAATTGAAAGTAAGTAAGAAAATGCTTGTCATTTTCGCTGTCACTGCTGCGTGTGCGCAGTTCATGAGCAATGTGAAAGGTGAATTGAAGTGTAATCGTTTTCGGGTTACTTACTTTTTGGTTAGAAATTATTACTTGGCTATTTAATGTTTAGGTAGAAAAAGTTGGTCATCTGCCTAGCCTTTTCCCAACTATGTTGTGTGTTATGTTCTAACCAGATGTAGCTGATATCAGTATTTTACATGGAGCGACTGCCTACAAACTGCATGCAGTTTGGCAGAATATTTTTGTGACTTTTTCATTTAATTTAATTTTTTTTTTTGTACCTCCACAACTAGTATTTTACATGGAGCGACTGCCTATTTGACCCTCCACAACCCAGTTACTGGGTATTACGATCCCCTTGGTAAGACTGGTTGTCAGACTTTCAGGCTTCTGACGACCCGTAACGACTGTCAAAGATCCACGAATGACAGCCGGGACCAACGGCTTAACGTGCTTTCCGAGGAACGGAGGGGTCTCGGTATGTAATGGATGGTAACCCATCCACAGACTGACCTCAGTGGGTAGTAAAAGTAGGAATCATGTACTTATTGCAAAGCCTTTATTTGTCCCAATATTTTGGGTTTTTTCCATCTGGAATGTCACAGATCAGCCCGGAGTGTGGTTCGCTCTCTATTAAGTACTAAAACATACACATTATTTCCGAAATGTTCGGGAAATCTAATAAAGACTTGATGTTTTTTTTTATTAAAAATTGAATTTATTGGCTACTAGCTGTTGCCCACGGTTTCCCCCGCGTGGATGGCAATACCTACTTCCTTATTTCAAAAGGATTTTGTTCACAATTTCACGGGTTTTAATTTTTTTGCGCAGGGGCTAATGCAAATCTTTGGGGTCGTTCGAGTAATCGAGTCTGCTCAAACCACGCTGGGATCGGTGCATTTCATTAATTCATTCAGAAATCCCATCCTTTTTCTAAAATTAAAGTAGCCTAAGTTATTCCTTATAACAACGGCTATTAGGTCTGCCAGTGAAAGTCCAGTCGGTCCAGCCGTTTCGGAGATTAGCCGGAACAAACGTTCCGGCTAAGAAGAAAGACTTTTTTCTTTAATTACCGTGTAGTTATACTTTCATATGCATTTTTACAAAGCTGTTATTTTCACATTACAAACAGACACTTCAATTTTATTTATTTGTGTGTTTTTTTTGTGTGTGTTTTATTTATTTTGTTTTTTTGTTTTTTTTTTTTTTAGATGTGTGTGACTAACACAGCTCTGTTTGCCTCAAGCCAATAACAGACACAAGTTGAATAAGTAAGTTATGTACGTAATCAACCGTAATAAATCTATTTGTTACAAAGAACAAAGTAGAAGCCGTTAAAAATAATTACATTCATTTCACACGAACCACAATCTCCCGTTCCCCATAAATTAGCAACAGTCAGGCTATGAACCCGGAACCCTTCGTTACGTGACCATTAATCGCACAACCAATGGTACCTACCAGGAAAAGTTATAACCTTTCACATTATGTCATCCTATAGGGTCTGGGGCCAGCGCAAAAACTTGTAGTGTTGGAAAACTTAGTAGCCGTGTTGGATAATATGTTTATGCGGATTTTCCGATGTGAGGTCAGCAGGACATGCCGGTTTCCTCACGATGTTTTTTTTCACCGTTTTGAGAGCAGTGGTGATGAAATAATTTACACAAAGTAAAGCACCTGTCGGGGTTTGAACCTACGACCTACAACTGGTAAGTCGCGGACGTTGCCACTGGACCACCACTGCTCCATACTGCTCTGTTTTACATACGTGTGCCAAATTTCAACTCAATCGAACACCGGGAAGTGGGTCCAATTTAACTTGCAAATTTTGGAGATAACTTACATACGAACAATCAAACTGTTTAGCCTTTTCCCTAATTTCCCTTCTTAATTTTTGCAAAGTTTGTACGCACGGCTACGATCAAGCTATACATTTCCAGTGTAAGCTGATCTCGCATTGTGTTGGATTTCCTTACAATGATAGGTCAGTGTAAACTGGAAATGTATAGCTTGATGTGTAGCCGTGTGTACCGACGCAACGGACACAGACATTCCACAATTCTACGAGTAAAAGAAGTCAAATTACGTAACACATCAAACGATGAACCAAACAGCATCTTCTATTTAAAAATCGAACACAAGAATCTGATTTGAATAAACGCCCTACCAAGGTTATGTTTTGTAACTATTATTGTAAATTATGTTGCCTACAAGTCAAGGTCACAGTATTTTCTTATTTCAATCAATCCCAAGGTCAATGTTACTTAATTTAGGATTATTTTATTTTGATATAGAAGTTATAATTAACCTAGCTACTAATTATTACGTTACGAAGTGTTCAAGTACGTTGATTAAACCTTTTGTTTTTTTTTTTTCTTGTTTCTTAATTAATGGCCAGTACAAATTCTGGTTGTTTAAAAGGTTGTTCCTTTTTGGCAGGTCATTAAACAAATGACGATCTCCGATGGCAAAGGAGTGGAAAACGTCAATTTAGTAGATTGAAAATCTGTCAAAAGGTCAAAGGAAACAGATTTGTTCGGTTTCAGAGGTTTCAGAAGACGGAATCAAATGACCTTCACTTTGAACCAGATTTATCGGTATTTGAATCGTTATTGTTGTCTCTTCTGTACCGATAGTTTTGATGTGAATACTAAAATTGTACGCTTGGGCTGAACAATTTCCACCGGAGCAGGTATCGTTGCTAAAAAAAATAATGTCTATAAAGAGTCATGGACCTGAATAAAACGCAATTGCAAACATACCCTCATATTCAGTTAACTGTTGATGTACGATCTCACAAAAAACATCATCAGCATCTACCTAGCCTTTTTCCAACTAAATTGGGGTTAGCTTCCAGTCTAACCGGATGCAGCTGAATGCCAGTATGTTACATGGAGTGACTGCCTATCTGAACTCCACAACCCAGTTACTGGGTAATAAGATACCCCTTGGTAAGACTTGTAGTCAGACTTTCGGGCGTAACGACTATGAAAGATCTACAAATGACAGCTGGGACCAACGGACCAACCAAACTCCCGATGCAACCAAGATCCCAACCATAGTAGAAGATTTAGTAAACGCATTGCTATCAACCCGCGTGTTCAAAGTCAACAACTGCCAGGCCACAGGTGATACTGGTAGTTTGTACAGACGCCAGCAGGTCAAGCCACCCGAAACTGTCAAATTTTCCCAATCAACCTTGAACCTTATGGTTTAGCGATAAAGATGAAAACCTATTAAATAAATTTGACAGATTGTAGTAGCTTCATGTGCCTCGTTAATTACGACCACAGAATCCATAAAATAAATAGAGATCTCATAGAATATGTAGGAACCAAATTATTCAGTAATTTCTGCCAATAGCTTTTGCAAGACCATATTCTGAAAATGATAAAAAAATCATAATTACCATTGTTCAATAATGATTACAGCACTTGGGATGTAATACGCGGAAGAATTTAATTTAAAGAAATACTGTTAATAAGAAATAGGTACCTCAGCTGTCACTTAACCCCTCACACGAGCGCCGAGCGCGGTGTGAATCGGGTAAGTGAGTCATTTTACCTAATTTTGTACGTGGTATGAGTTCTATACCAAGAAAATATTTTTTTATTATTAACGTTGTTCCATCACTATTAAGTAATAATAAAAAAATATTTTCTTGGTATAGAACTCATACCACGTACAATTTTAGGTAAAATGACTTTCACACCGCGCTCGTGTGAGCGGTTAACGACTCGCTTTGAATAAAAGAAAAATTTAGGCAAAATCAGTTCAGCCGTTTTTGAGATTAACTTTTTCAAACGGGCTGACGTGGCAAGGTAATTTTATATTATTAGATACCTACTACCTAGTGACGTTATACCTAGTGAGGAATAGACACCTCTCTATCTATTTAACCACTCTATGCCATAGACTAACAGCCTGTCAATACGGCCGTAATCGCCTTTAGCCTCGGCTATATTGATAGCCTTTTTTTTTTTTTTTTTTTTTTTGTGGATGGGAAATCATCAAATGACTTCTCCCGCTCCGGGCAGAGCGGGAGGGTGTGTCAGACTTTTACTGACTAAAACCCACCCGTGTTCCTTCAGTTGCCCGTGCCAGGGCCACGGTATCTCTTTCGAACTACCCGCGACCCCGGCGGCTTCGGCCCTATTGGACCCCGTCACTGCTGACATCTCTTTGAGGCGCGCGTGGAACACAACGCGCCGTCGACCCGGGCCTGGTCCTTACCGGACGGTGAGCTGCCCATTACTCGTCGTCCGCAAGCCCGCGCCTACGGTGGCCGGGAATCGGCGATAGATTCCCGCCGCCCAGGGCGTCTCCTGCGGCGGCTAGGGGCGCGAGGGCGCGGCTGTTGCCTCTCCCTCTCGCGTCCCGCCTCCTCCTTTGCGAGCATTACTGCTTCGCAGAAGGAGGTGACGGCCTCCCATGCACTCTCGCTCCGCACCATGGCCTGGACCAAGTTTGGACGCGAGAGATTGCCGCCGCCGATCGCCTCCGTGAGAACACGGCGGTGCTCCGCCCAAGCCGGGCAGACCTCCACTGTATGCTCCACCGTGTCCTCCGGGCGATCTACACAATGGTGACACCCGGGCGTTTCCTCCCGCCTTATCCGAAACAGGAACCTCCCGAAACAACCGTGTCCGGTGAGGACCTGCGTCAGGCGGAAGGTGAGGACGCCGTGGCGCCTCTCCAACCACTCCTCAAAGAGGGGACTTATCGCCGCAATTGTGGCGTGCCCAGCGCTGGGTTGCGACAATCGCACTCTCCATGTCGCCATGAGATCCCGCCGGAGCTCTGTCCGCTGTACCGTGATTTCTCGCGGCAGCGGAGTTACGCCCCGGCGTTTCGCCTCCTCGCGCCACTCCCACACGTGCGCGAGGACTTTTGCCTCGTGGCAAGGTGATTTTATATTATTAGATACCTACTACCTAGTGACGTTATACCTAGTGAGGAATAGACACCTCTCTATCTATTTAACCGCTCTATGCCATAGACTAACAGCCTGTCAATACGGCCGTAATCGCCTTTAGCCTCGGCTTTATTGATAGCCTTAGTACCAGATAAAGTCATATTAGTAACAGATAAATATTAATACTAGACGTTTATTTCTATTGAACCCCGCTGACTGAAGTTACGTAACTTTTGTGGATGACGCGGTCAATCCATCAATAACTATTTGATTGTAAACATACTTTCTAGAGTATACCATGTTAATCATGCCTTGGTAATAAACAGGAGGTTTATAGATTTACTGCATCGGTACATAAAGTGGGTGGTCCATAGGTATCCAGCGTGTACGAAACTTTTTTGAGTCAATTTAATGTTCGAAACGAATTCTCTTTATGTTCCTGTCACTTTGACGTTAAGTATCGTTTGAATGTGGAAGGTGGAGCAAAGCTAATTTTGACATTTCGTTCATTCATGAGTTTGGTTTATTTCACTATTTCGTTATTTTTCATTATTTCATCATTTTTAATCAAGTATTTGACATGAAAAGTGTTGGAATTTAAAATCTTAAATATTTCTTCGTAATCCCTTTCTCCTAAATGTTTTGAGCTCAGTTAATTTTTTTTTTAATCTTTACGAATAGCTTCATCCACAATCTTCTAATTTTAGGCTCTCTTGGGAAATGGTGGACTCCAATTTCAGATTATTTAGGAACACAACAACGCGTAATTTTCGCAAATATAAAAACAAACCACCTCATGCCTTGTATTAGCTTATGTTGGGAACTAGCTACGACAGTGCCATTTTGTCAGTTCCCTTCCCTATTCGCTGGGAAAACACCACTTGTTTATGGTGCAGAATGTCAAGTGGAATTGTGGACTGAATGAACCCACGTTCCTTCTCTATTTGGGAAGGACTCTGTTATACTGTGGGGTCACTATAAGCCCAGAATCATTATCATAATAATAATAAAATATTCATGATACCGCTCGACCCCTAAAAAAAGATTTGTTTATTTGTTTCCTCTCAACCCCTAAACATAGTTCACACTCGACCCCCAGGGGGTGAGACTGAATTTTCTTACAAAGGACAGGTATACCTCATCCACTTTCGACCCCTAGTTCGGTAAGTACCTAAAATTAATATTTTGGTACAGTAAGCTACAGAAAAGCAAAATTCAGGAATTGATATTAAAAAAAAATAAACGAGCAATATTAGGGGGATGCGATAAGGTAGCCCGCGAAATTCAAATTTTCTTACGTTTTTTGCGATTTGCAGATCAGTATCAGGTTGTATGTTAATTAAAATATAATTCGTGGCCATAACTAATATGGCTTTACAGAATTATAATTATTAGAATCAACAATACAACTTCATAAGTTAGAATCCACCTCAAATCTAGCGATTTCATGTAATCATGAGGTTTGAGGTCACTAAACTATATTTAGGGGTTCAATGGACACATTATTTATTGGGGATTGAGGGGCCGAGAGTGGACTAAACGCTGTTTTGAGACAATGCACAGTGACCTTAATCATTGTAGGTACCCTTGACTTCCATTTACCAATAAGAATTGGTTTTGAATAAAAAATCAATTCATTCAGGCATTACCACCATTCAAAACCCAAAATCTAAAAAGCACACTGAAAGTTTGACCTCGTTTCGAAAATTACAACACACTGAAGATTTTTGTAGGTCATTTGAAGTAAAAGATCAACATTTATTGTGAAATTGACATCAAAATGTAATGGTCACAAAACGCCTCGAAATTATAATGTTTTTCGCATTTGACCTTAGAGTACGTCAAAACGTATTATTTGAGATGCGTAAAATGAAGTTGGACATTGCTAGCATCATTAAAGTTTGAAAAGGTTTTTGACTGATATTCATTAATGTAAACGTAACCCTAATGAATTCAGAAGTGGCCAGTAAGGGAAATTAGCGGGTAGTTCGAAAGAGATACCGTGGCCCTGGCACGGGCAACTGCAGGAACACGGGTGGGTTTTAGTCAGTAAAAGTCTGACACGCCCTCCCGCTCCGACCAAGAAGAAGAAGAAGAGAGAAGTCATTTGATGATTTCCCATCCTCAAAAAAAAAAGGGAAATTATTCAATAGAACGTTGGGCGGTATGGCTTCATGATTGTGTTATTAACCAACGTTATGATTATGACTTTCCCCTCATGAAGCTATTAAAGAATATTGAGGGGCGATTTATACAGGATCAAATTAAATTAGCTAGCGAAACTTTCCAGAAGTGATAGTATCAATATCTAAACACGACAAAATAAAAATAAAGATTGTTGATGATTTTTTTGCGTTCAATGACTGCTGCTAAAAACTAAAACACTATATAAACTTATTTTAGTTATAAAAGTGTTTTGTCTTCCTCTTTCAAACTCAAATCATAATTCGAAAGAAATTGACGAAATTCTTCTATATTTAAAACAGGTTAATAGAGCGTTTTAGTTTTTTTATGAATAAGGGGGAAATACTAAAGCTATTCGACGGGAGGAGCTTGTGGCTAAATAACAGCCGCACGGGTCGATCCATCAGGTTAAGCTACGCTTGCCGGGGTCGGTCCGTGGTTGTGGGACCATCTTTACATACCGAGACTCCTCGGAAAGCACGTTAAGCCGTTGATCCCAGCTTTCATTCGTGGATCTTTGACAGTCGTTACGGGTCGTCAGAAGCCTGAAAGTCTGACAACCAGTCTTACCAAGGTATCGTATTACCCAGTCACTGGGTTGTGGAGGTCAGATAGGCAGTCGCTCCATGTAAAATACTGGTATTCAGCTACATCCGGTTAGACAGGAAGCTGACCCCAATATAGTTTGGAAAAGGCTAGGCAGATTGATTGACTGAAGCTACTCGACAGTAATACGCTCACCACACATTTTTTTTAAATATTTTACGTTTATTTTCTCTACACAAGTTATGAACATAATGTTAAATTAAACTGACTAATGAACTTTGTGAGAGACTGATGCCTGAGGTAGTTTTGTATACAAACCTGTACTACAGGTCACCATAGGGCCCTCCCGCGGCTAGTTGCCTGTTTTATGGATATAAGTACTTACCTAATTCTCCAGATGTACAA
This sequence comes from Cosmia pyralina, assembly GCA_946251885.1. NCBI lineage: Eukaryota > Metazoa > Arthropoda > Insecta > Lepidoptera > Noctuidae > Cosmia > Cosmia pyralina. The sequence continues at coordinate 20,406,887 of OX276354.1, forward strand.
ACGAGATCTTCTTTCATTCTGAGAAGCACAAAACACGACATAAAGTCAATATAAAGTTCCTTACATTTCCACTTGTAATGATCTTAATCACAGGTGCCACAACACCTAATAAATTACGGTACAAGTGCAATAATTTCGCATCTTATAGAACTAACAACAGTTTAGTTCTAAATGTCAGTAACCTAACCTTTTCTAATTCAATTTGCTCTGTCTAAATCTCGTGTTGGCAAGAGGTTTAAGAGTCGTACGAGTATATCTACATAGAAAAATTGGTTAGACAGCAATGCAGATCAATCTGCCTAGCCTTTTCCCAACTATGTTGGGGTCGGCTTCCAGTCTAACCAGATGCAGCTGAATACCAGAATTTTACATGGAGCGACTGCCTATCTGACCTCCACAACCCATTAACTGGGTAATACGATACCCCTTGGTAAGACTGGTTGTCAGACTTTCGAGCTTCTGACGACCCGTATCGACTGTCAAAGATCCACGAATGACAGCCGGGACCAACGGCTTAACGTGCTTTCCAAGGCACGGAGGAGTCTCGATATGTGAAGATGGTCACCCATCCACGGACCAACCCCGGCAAGCGTAGCTTAACCTGATGGATCGACCCGTGCGGCTGTTATTACTTAGCCACGAGCTCCGACAGCAACGACAGCAATGCAGATATTGGTGAAAATCAAAATGCAAAATTGGCTGAAATTATATGACTATGATTGTTGAAGATGTCGAAAAAAATCATGCCGACTAATCTTTTAAACACAACTGGCGAAATTTGAGTGTAAGTACAGTACAACTATTTTCTTAATGTCCCTCGGAAAACTTCGTGTTTCGTCAGTCATTGGATTTCTATCAGTTGCCCTATGCTCTTGGTTCAAACCGGACGCTTTCAATATACTTCCAAGTTGATTGAGAGCATCCGGTCTGGATCAAGTACAAAGGGCAACTGATAGAAACACGAAGTTTGCCGAGGGACATTAAGAAAATAGTTGTTCTGTACTATGGGTACACCTCTGGCCAGACCTCTGCCCAACTCTTCGGGAAACAAGTCATGATGTTATGTTATGTGTGTGTAAATCCTCCACCTTATTGTAATATGTACTGTGAGGGCTCGAACCTCACAGTAAGAGATTTACTATATAAATAATAAAACTAGAGGGACTCTATTTAAATGGGGCTGAAGCTTCATATAAATTAATTCACACTCCTACTAAATTAGTTCTACGCGGAGCCCTCACCAGACCCTATATGTCATCCTATATTTCTAGGATCCATTCCATATTTAAATGATTGAATGTCAGCCAGTATAATATTGTCGATGCTTGATTAAACCATCAAACCTCTACATGAGCTACGCCCCCTTTGAATAAAAGTCTTGCAGTAGCCCACTTCTCAATAAGACTTTTATTCAGACCAAGACATTCGATCATAACGTCATCGTATTGTTTAGGCACTGTAGAGGTTTGATGGTTTAATCAAACCTCTACAGTACCTAAACAATACGATGACGTTCAAAGATTCCATAGTTTATCTTCGGAAAAACCGAACTTTGCCGAATTACATGTGGCTGGTCCAATGTAAGGGAGTGACGGAATTAGTGTTAGTGCGTCAATCTCTATTAATTTAGGTGGGAATATAAATCAATTTCTATTGATCGATAGTCACATTTTATTTGCTATATTATTACTTCAGTTTTTCCGAAGATAAACGATGGAATCTTTGAAGTTGTCGTACTGTACGAGATGACAAAAATATTGTTACTAATTGGCTCAATAATGATCCATCTTGTAATGATTACCTACCTAAATCTTAGGAAAGGGAAAGACTGGTTGCACCTACAATCAAAGATCTGTTTCATACATACACTGAATTGCTCGTACTAGAATCTTAATTACTTAATAGAAAATTTACTCAATCATTTACTAATGAAGTGAATTATCCATGATGATTTCTTAGAAAAACTAATGTTGTATGAGAGTTAGGAAGATAGCCTGCACCATCGTACTTCAGTAAAAATGTAGGCCATATTAAAAAAAACAATCTGCCTAACCTTTTCAACTATTTTGGAGTCGGCTTCCAGTCTAACCGGATGCAGCTGAATACAAGTATTTTACATGGAGTGACTGTCTATCTGACTTCCACGACCCAGTTACTGGGTAACACGATACTCTTTGGTCATCTTCAATTAGACAGCAAAATAATTTGATAGTTATGTGAGTGATAGCAAATAGCGTTACAAAATAATTGGGATAAACTCAAACTCAAAGCATTTATTTCAATTAAACTATTTAGGTATGGGCACATTTGAACTGTGAAGGAGTCGGTCAGTCAGAAAATAAAAGGTATTAACTATATTGAAGTAATTGAGTCTTATATGAATGATTTTAATAAACTAAAGTTCAAATGTGAGATTAAAACCACTATAATACGTGGTTTTAATCTGACATTTGAACCGCTGCCCACGGAAGCCTAATGGTGATTGCCGCGACTTACAAATTGTAGGTCGTAGGTTCGAACCTTAAATTAACAGTTGTTTTACTTTGCGTAAATTATCTCAAAACGGTGAAAGAAAATATCGTGAGGAAACCGGCAAGTCCTAGAACCAAAAATTCGAAGACATGTGACATCTACCAACCCGCACTGGGCCCGCGTGGTGGATTACAGCCCACTTCCTCTCACCGAGAGGAGGTCTGTGTCCCAGCAGTGAGAACATTATAGGTTGATTATGCTTATAAAAACGTCAAAGTCAAAATAGCCTTACCAACCCCATTTTGTTTTCAGGAAACCACAAAAAAGGCTACCGTTTCATACTTAACTGTATTGTAATACTCCGAAGTCATTTATCAAAAATTTCAAGCTCCAGAAGAAAACACTTCTATTTTCGAATAAAGAACAAAATCTGCCTGTCAATCCCGTGGTTTATTCCGTACAAATACATCTGATCCAGTCTTCCAAGAAATTATTTCAACTAAAACAAAATTCAGTTTCTGTGAAAACGACCATTTAATACAGTAAAGACTTTCCTATGTAGTCTAATCGCTTTTGAAATCAATGTTCAAGAGTGAACCTAGTTCGTTAACTTTAGGCATTCCACAAAGAGAAACTTCAACGCACTATGTTTGTACACGAGATTGCTCCGGAAAACTATGTGTGTATGTCGTAGCCCAATCTTAGAATTGATCATTTCATGAAGTGCCCGACCAAATCATGAAATGGTTGTGTTTCATGAAATGCCCAGCTACAATTAACCATATCGTCACGGACTAGAAAAAAAGAAGGACTCTGCACCACGCGTATCGATTGTGAAGCGATCGTACCCATCTATGTGTGCGTGCTTTGACAAAGACGCCGTCGTCGCGTCGTGTAACTTGGCGGCCGGTCGGCATACTGTGATGTAAATGTGTGCGTGAGGCGTGTTTGTACAAACGGTCCGGCGGCATACTTACTCTGCTTCACTTTCGATATGCGTGGCGCGGAGGCCTTCTTTTTTTTCTAGTCCGTGCATATCGTATAAATACGTCAACTTTTAATGATAATTATGTCAGTCGATGTTTGGCCATGTCATGTAGGGTATCTGTCGCATGACGAAAGCAACCTATTTATCGATATTCCCAGCTAACTACCGGGCAATGCTAAGTAGTTGCATTTCACGCCGCTATTGGCACACTGACCAAATGGGTTAGGTTAGAACCGTGAACAACCGCGCGCAAGCCGAGCAAGCGAAGCGAGCGAGGCTACGATATCCAAGTTGGTCGCAATTATTTGCTATTTAGTATTTTTAGGACCGATGCACAACAAAAACAAAGCGACATCAACGCCTCTAGCAGTGGATAATCTAACTATTCTACGATATGATCACTAATGTTTGGCCACAACATGAAGTAGTCGTGCGTTTAACTGTTCATAACGTCAAACGTTGAGTATTCAATGATTTGGCCAAACCACATTGTGATGTGACCAGCGGTCGTTGTTCTATTTCATGAAGTACAACCATTTCATGACATGGTCGAACACTTCATGAAATGACCAATTCTAAGATCTGGCGACGACATTATAGTTAGACTTCGTAATGCAGTACTTTTGACAACAACTCCCTGTAAATAGAAACTTCAATAAGGTTGGGGCTATCTAGAGCTGTCTGTCGTTGGTATTGAAAGGAGATCAGGCGCAGGGACAACGGCTCAACAAGCTTTCCGAGGCACGGGGGTATCACACCGCCAGCTTCCAATCTCCGGACTCCAGGCGGGGTCACATCTCTCCCCGGTCGTGTCGGATTGCCGTCCCATCGGACTATAAAAGTGAGGGAACTGTATTATTTTACATGGAGCGACTGCCTATCTGACCTCCACAACACAGTAAATGGATAATACGATACCCCTTGGTAAGACTGGTTGTCAGACTTTCGGGCGTCTGGCGACCCGTAACGAATGTCAAAGATCCACGAATGACAGCCGGGACCAACGGCTTAACGTGCTTTCCGAGGCACGGAGGAGTCTCGGTATGGCAAGATGGACCATAAATCAAAGTCACATCAACTTGTGCAATATAATATCTCCCCGCGCCGAAGGCTGGTCCCTGCTGATCTCAACCAATCCAATCAATCAATCAATCAATGACCAATCTTGGTCGCCATGGGTGAAATTCGGTCTGGAGGACTTATTATTATTGAATGGAAATGACGTATAAGTGACATCCAAATTACCACGCTTTCCGAGAAGAACGGTTTCGTCATATTATGGCGGCCGTCATCTCCAAATACTGTCATTTTCACCAGTATTTGACATTCAGGTGTCAAAAAACGCTCTGTATTTGGATAGCCGTTAATGTGTGTGTTAATGTGTTCACTGCTTTCTTTGGAAACCAAGGCTTTAGGCCGTTTGTCCACCGACACGACAACGGGACGTCGACGAGAATGAGATGACGGCGCCGAAGTAGCGATACGAGTACATTTACTATGGCCGCGTGTCCACCGCAAGTCCGTCCACGAGACGTACGAGATTATTCGAACCGAACGTGGCGTCCCGGTAACGGCGTGCGGTGGACACTCGACCCTATGGTCGAGGTTTACTATTAAATGTACGAGTATGTAGCGCTACTTCGGCGCCGTCTTTCCTTCTCGTTGACGTCCCGTTGACGGTGGTGGTGGACTATCGAACTTAAGGGGTTAAATCGGGGATGAAAGTTTGTAAGGAAGTTTTTCATTTTTGCCAATGGAACGAGCACATTGCTTGTTTCAATAAAGGCTTCATAAAGTCACAAATACAATAACTTATCGGTAAGAACACGTTATTAATCTTTAATGTAAACCACCTATTTGTTGTGGTAAACCTAACAATGGAGCTTTGAATGGGAATATAATTTACAACAACATAAAGATACCACAAGACTGTTATTGACACGCGTTGCTAGTGACACGCCTCGAGGGGCTCGAAGCTAAGTGAGGGACGCGTGGCTAAGTAATAACAGCCACACGGGTCTATCGATCAGGTTAAGCTAAGCTTGCCGCGGCTGGTCCGTGGATGGGTGACCATCTTTACATATCGAGACCCCTCCATGCCTCGGCAAGCACGTTAAGCCGTTGGTTGCGGGTGTCAGTCGTGGCCCTTTGACAGTCGTTACGGGTCGTCAAAAGCCCGAAAGTTTGACAACCAGTCTTGCCAAGGGATATCGTATTACCCAGCAACTAGGTTGTGAAGGTCAGATAGGCAGTCGCTTCATGTAAATTACTGGTATTCAGCTGCATTCGGTTATACTGGAAGCCAACCCCAACATAGTTGGGAAAAGGCTAGGCAGATGATAACTAGAAAACCGATGGTCTTTTGTGACTTGGCAAAACATCAAGATTCCTTTATCTCCTTACGCGTCGACTGCACACATGGGTGTGCATAAGGAAAAATCCTTTATACAGGGTGTCCCGTAAATAATGGATCAAACGTAACGGGTAGGTAGCTTACCTAATTTCCAACAACTAATTTGAATATTAAAAAAAAAACCGTTACAGTAACCAGGATATTAATTTTTTTTCGAATTTTACGATTTTGTCTTCCAGAATTAAGCTTTTTTAATGCTGTCGCTGCAAATGATGACATTTTTAGGTATGATTTTTATTTAACATCTCTGAATAGCTTACTAATGTTATAAGATACCATTTTTTTTTTAATACCGTTTTATTTGCCTTAGAAAAAAAATCTTGAGTTGAAAAGTTTTTTCTTTACGATGTTAGGACCAAAATTGAAAAAATTCTCCTGTAAAAAAAATGTATGACACCGAAGACCACCATTATTTTAAAAACTTGTACATTTAATAAGGTTTGCAAATTGGTGTAAAACTTACGTCTAGTCCTTATCGTTACAAAGATATTGCTATGAATGTGATGAAGAAGACAGAAAATAAATTAAATTGGTACTATTCCATTTTTTCCTTTTCGTAATGGCTTATGCTTGAATGCTTGTAATCGAAGCAGGTAGTTAAGCGGATAGCATAATTCCGACCCGATGACGTCATCTGTCCGGAATTTGGGACCGCTACCTGTGGCGGAGTTGCACCTCAGTCAGTGTGAAAGGGATAGATAGCGCCGCTTTTTGGTAAATCGGTTAAATCGGTATGAAGTTGCGCAGGTTCTTTTGTTCTTTCCTGCGCCCTTCACTCGTACAGGCTTCATTGTTGCTTGATTTTATTAGTTTAGTTGTAACTAGTCTCTCTTCGAGTTGCTACGTCAGACAACTTTCGCTCCCGGTCAGTGGCTCGGTGTTTTCTTCTGTAAAATTTGACTTGTGCTGTGTTTTTGGACTTTGCTTTGCCTATCGATTTGGAACTCTTTGCGTATTGGACAAACGACTTGGCGATCCTACGAACTCCGAAAACATTCGTTTGTGTGTGCTTGTACGTGTGTGCAGTAGCGCTGAAACCTTATTCAGCCCAATGCCTCGTTATGAGTACATGCCACGGCAGTACGCCGAAATGCATTTTATCTACGGAGAAGCAAGAGGTAATGCCAGGGCGGCTGCAAGATTGTACCGTGAAAGATACCCGAACCTGGTTCGTTATCCCGATTATCGCGTCTTTATTAGAGTGCATAACGCGCTTCTTGAGGGAAGAATTCTTGGCACCGGAGTTGGTGGTACCCGTGAAGGACGACCGCGACAAGTTAATGACGAAGTCATTCTTCGAGAAATCGAGGAAGATCCGTCAGTCTCCGTTCGCGTCATAGCGCGACGCGTAGGAATTTCTAGATCGACGGTGCATCGAGTGCTACAAAGGTGCCGATTGCACCCATATCACGTGTAACGTGTTCAAACGCTGACGTCGCGTGATTACCAGCCAAGAATAGAATTTTGCCAAAGGATGCTTAGAATGATTCGGGCGGACCCGCAGTTTTTTAACAAGATTTTATGGAGTGACGAGTCTTCATGCCGCCGAGATGGATATTTAAATTTGCATAATTTGCACAGTTGGCAGCTGATAAACCCATATTTGATGCGAGAGGACAGGAGCCAACATCAATTTAAAATAAATTTATGGGTGGGAATAATCAATGGGCAAATAATAGGGCCCTTTGAACTACCAGCTACTCTAAACGCCGAATATTATCTCCATTTTTTAAGGAATGAGTTGCCAAGATTATTAGAAAACGTTCCAGAAGACGTACGGCAAGCAATGTGGTTGCAAAATGATGGGTGCCCCGCTCACTATGCGACGGCAGTAAGGGCGCACCTTGATGAAAGTTATCCGGACAGATGGATCGGCCGATTAGGACCAATTTTGTGGCCTCCGCGATCTCCGGATTTAAATCCCCTAGATTTTTTTTACTGGGGATGTTTAAAAGACAGGGTCTACAAGAATCCAATAACGTCGGAAGAAGAATTACGACAGCGCATCCAATCTGCTGCATCAGAAATAAACCAAAGCCGTTTTGTCCGTCGGATAAGAGCTTCCTTTATTAGGAGATGCAGACTTTGCATTCTTGTAGAGGGAAGGCAATTCGAACATTTATTGTAAAAACCAAATAAAACGATTTATTTGAACTAACTGTTTTTTTTAGTACGGCCTCCTAATTCTTTTCATACGCCTCAATAATTCAATGAACATTGCCTCTGAAATACTACAGTTACACATTTTAAAGAAAAAGTTTAAATGTACACACTTTTTTATTTTTTTTATTAACGTTGATTTGGAGCACCTCTCAGATTCATAGCAATTATCTTTGTAACGACAAGGACTACAATGTACAACTTCATACCAATTTACCAAAAATACAAAAGCGGCGCTATCTATCCCCTTCACGCTGACTGAGGTGCAACTCCGCCACAGGTAGCGGTCCCAAATTCCGGACAGATGACGTCATCGGGTCGGAATATGCTAGCCGCTTAACTACCTGCTTCGATTACAAGCATTCAAGCATAAGCCATTACGAAAATGAAAAAATGGAATAGTACCAATTTAATTTATTTTCTGTCTTCATCACATTCATAGCAATATCTTTGTAACGATAAAGACTAGACGTAAGTTGTACACCAATTTGCAAACCTTATTAAATGTACAAGTTTTTAAAATAATGGTGGTTTTCGGTGTCATACATTTTTTTTACAGGAGAATTTTTTCAATTTTGGTCCTAACATCGTAAAGAAAAAACTTTTCAACTCAAGATTTTTTTTCTAAGGCAAATAAAACGGTATTCAAAAAAATGGTATCTTATAACATTAGTAAGCTATTCAGAAATGTTAAATAAAAATCATACCTAAAAATGTCATCATTTGCAGCGACAGCATTAAAAAAGCTTAATTCTGGAAGACAAAATCGTAAAATTCGAAAAAAAATTAATATCCTGGTTACTGTAACGGTTTTTTTTTTTAATATTCAAATTAGTTGTTGGAAATTAGGTAAGCTACCTACCCGTTACGTTTGATCCATTATTTACGGGACACCCTGTATAATAGGTATACAAGCTTATATCATATATATATAAACGTAAAAAAACATCATGCGATGCAAAAAAATCATCATCAGTAGTTGTGAACCAACCCCTCCTCCCCCTGGGGTTTTGGGTTCATAAATTAGTACATAATTTACATCTAAAGGGTTATTATATGTTTCTTAAGTTTAATATCAACACACATAAACCACAACACATTAACACATAAACTTTCCGGAATAAATTCTCTAAATAATGACGAAACCCGCATCAAAATCCGCGCAGTTTAGAAGAACAACACGGTCATACAGACAGGCATGAAAAGCGACTTTAACTTATAATATTGCTTATACTTTTGCTTTAGCCCGAGGTTTCGCCCGCGTATAGGTCGGAAATTATCCTACGGGAACGAACTACTGGGAAAGTCTACCCATGTACAGTCAACAAAAGAGATATCTAGGCAGGGTTTACTAACATATTTGTATGTGAATTGCTTCATGTTCAATTTCGTTACAATATACAATTTTGTGTTGGTGTGACAATGTAGGAGTATTGCAAAAACAAAGTAATATAAAATTGAACATGAAGCAATTCATGATATCTCTTTTGTTGACTGTACCTACCAAATTTAATTAAAATCTGTTCAGCCGTTTTAGCGTGAAAACCTGCAAACAAACAAACTCACTTTCGCATTTATAATATCAGTTAGGATATAAATAGATATTATTTACTATTAGCTTATACATAACGTGCCATCATTTGACATAAGCACTTAGATTCCATCTCACGGAGAAAGAGAAAAGAGATTTATAAAGTTGATAATGAAGTGTTTTATTACGTTAGAAGATATAAGCAGACGCGTAGAAAGTGGACAAATGACTAACAGACTATACTTAGCATTCCTAGCGGTAATTAACAGAGAGCGGCATGGAAAAGGGAACAGATACCTGCTCTTCTTTTTATTTTACCTTTTTTCAAAATAGTAAGCACATTTGGAACATTTTCACGTAGGGTTGCATATAAAAAACCTTAGTAAAACATTTATATAAGTTAGCAAATTTGATAGAGCCAGAGTAGCTCGCGAAAATCAATTTTTCTTACGTTTTTTTTGCAATTTGCAAGTCAGTGATGATTCGCGACTGTAACAAATATGTATAATTTACAGAATTATAATAATTAGAATCAGTAATACAACTCCCCTGTTAAGAACTATTTATTTTTCAAATTATCAGTTAGGGGAAACTCTTAATTTGAAAAATAAATAGTTTTCTAAATACTACGTTTTACACTTCAAAAAGATTAACATTCCTTGAATGAATAGTAGTTTATGATACTGTTATATAAAGAGGGGTATTATAACACGAGTGTGTGTCAAATTATTTTGAGTTGTATCACACGAGTGTTTTAATACCTAGTTATGTGCAGTTTCATACACTACTTTATCTAAACTCATGCATTAGGTAGTTACTCGTACCTATTTATAAATAAAAAACCAAAGTTAGCAAAAAATTAACAAACACAATAATGGGAAACCATCACAGACCATAGAAAACCAAACAAAAAAACCAAAAAAAAAAAAAAACAAAACCAAAAAAACCAAAGAAAACCAACCAAACCAAGAGAATGAAAACCATCGTGACGTGGATTACGATACGGTTACTATAAGCTATCATCGTTAAACCCGCGCATGCGCCCTAGCGCGGTCCCCCTAAACAATGATAAAAATCGAATTGAAAACTCCTTGGTCGATCCGAAGTGTACCTTAATAGAAAAAAAGTTATTTTATAGCATTATCTTGCTAAGAAATCTGTATCATAAAAAAACTATTTTTATTAGGGTACTATTTTTTAATTCATAATCAGAACTATGCGATATGAATATAGATAAAAGTTGTTTTGTATTGGTATGTAAATTCATAACGACATACGTACATACATACTTTACAAACACAAGTGTCAGAAAAGTTGTATTAGAGCGATCTGTAACTTGCAAACCACTGACAGTTGTAAACAATATTTTAAAAGTATGAAAATTTTAACAGTGCCCTCATTGTACATATACCAGACATCTATGTTCATCAAAAATAATATGTATAAATTTGACCGAGTAGGTAGTCAGCGTCGAGCTGACCGGCTACAAACTGTTGGATCTAAAACTGCTTTATACAAGAACAGTATTTTCGTAATGGCTCCAAAATTATACTATAAATTGCCAAAGTGTATCAGAAGTGAGGAAAATGTCAGCCATTTTAAAAAAAAGTTTTTCCTGTTTCTAGTTGAAAAGACTTATTACTCGATTGATGACTTTTTAAATGACAAATTATGACTAAATTTAAATTTCTTTGACATTCTAATTAATTAATAATATAATTCAATTACTTTATTTTATGCGGCTCCTGACATTTTTCAATTGCTTCATTTCTTTTATTTTAAACTTTATTAATTATGATAGTAAAAATAACCTGCTTACTAATATTATATTTGTATGCCGATTATTGGCCGAACATACAGATCAGCTAAAATGTATAAATAACACCTTTTTGTACTTATGTTCACAAATAAAAATTGATTTGATTTGATTTGACAAATCTCAAATTTTGCAAGCAGGAAATTCTTAGTCTGCGTCTAGTTTCGTTACGTAAGCAGATCTCTGCAGTTGCATCTGACCTGCTTTTGACCCGTCATTATGATGCTTTTATACCTAGTAGCATATAGACTGTGGACAGGATGACATTCCCTCAACATTTTATACCTAGTAGCATATAGACTGTGGACAGGATGACATTCCCTCAACATTTTTTTGTTATTCTGTGTCTTGTATCATAGCATTACTATTATTCATTCACACTTTACCATTTGAGTTAATGTAAAGTTTGAATGAATCATAGTAATGCTGTGCTATACATGTGACACATGAAAAAAGTGTTTTTATCAATAAGTACGAGTATTATCAGACTCTAAGAAAGTGAAAAAGTGCAAATTGACACTATATAACTAAATCTATCATGTAAAATAATAAATTAGAGTTATTAGGCTAGATTGTAATCAGTTATTAAGAAGTTTAGTTCTTTTTAATAAATAAAATAAAAAACTGTGTCTTTTGCTGGTGTAAGCTGAGTGACAGACACACATATGCAAATTTTGTGCACACTAAGAAATTTTATTTGATCATTTTGCTAACGCAAGATGGGAAATACCCCTTACACTTTCGCATTCTAACTTTTTTTAAACAAAAATTTGTTTGCTCATAAACTAAATTAAAAATAAAAAAAACATAGTGTAAATATCTTATTTTAGACTAGGTTTTGCTCGCGGCTTCGCCAGCGTTGATGTCAGAAAATATCCCACGGGAACATACTAACGGGATGAAAAGTAGCCTATGTGTTAATACAGGTTATAAACTATCTGTGCGCCAAATTTCAACCAAATCCGTTCAGCCGTTGCCGTTGTTCCGCCAATCCGGAACAAACATCCAAACAAACAGACAGACGGATAAACATTCTTCTTTAGGTAATTTTATTACAAGTAAATACATAGTTCAGGAATGCGTTTAAACGAATTTTTTTTTTCATTTAACAAAATGGGCAAAAAAATTATGACAAAATAGCAAATCTTTTTGCTCACAATAAATTATTCAAATTCAAAGTATGTAGGTACTTATCTTAATTTTAGATTTAGAAATGAAACGAATTATTCTGTATTGAATACACTGATATTAATGTATATTTAATGCAAACGTTTTAGACATAATTAACATACACTCACTGAGTTTTAAGTTTATTGTCTAATGCAATTAATTATATTAATTTGTGTTAATCAGATGCGGGTCCATTTTGTTACACGTCTGTTTTGTAATTTTTTAAACAATGATTCGAGAGTGGTCCGATAAAATTATTACTTAAATATTTGTGTTAAATTTTCATAATAATATAAATTATGATAGAGTTTTAGGAACATTTTCTTTAGGTAAATGACCTCTGAAATCCCGGCGGAAACAAGGCACATTAATTATAATCCGTACCTAATTAAAAAGAGCCTATTGTATAAGCTTTCAATCTTAGGTAAGACCAAAATAATATTCTAGATTGTATTACACAATTACCCTTTGTTATTATAATTAGTTAATTACTACCAAAAGAAAATTACAAGTCTTTTATTATTAAATTAATGAAGGTTTTATAACATTGTGAATTTGTGAAAACTGCAAGCCGTCTTTGCTTAATCTATATAAAAAAAACAAGAAGTCCTGCCTGACTAACTGACTCGTCAACGGCAAGCCCAAACCCTTGATCCTAGAAAACTGAAATTTTACACAGAGGTTCCCTTTATAATGTAGACAAGGAATAAGGAAGTATATTTTTCGACATCCACTCGGGCGAAGCCGCGTGGGAAGTACTAGCCAAATTTTAAACCTAGTGAAAAAGGCTCTGTTGGATTGCTACGTTTTGAGAGCTAAACAGCTTTTATATGTTTTAAGATAAGTATTTTCGCCCATTTTGCTCCAAACCTAGGGAAGATATAGATTCCTATGTCTTGCTGGAGGAAATGGCCTTTAATTTTATTGTTAATACGCTATTAAAATAAAATAAATAAATACTAAGTATACGTAAGAATTGAAAGTAATAAAAAAAACCTATGCAAATTATTTGTAAGACATACAACACTAGACTAAAATTTGCATTAGTTAGAAACTAATTTCAATAAAAATTTAAACAAGTCGAGAAGCAAATGGCTTCTTTCACCATTTCGGGTCGTTTCTAAATGAGAATTTAATTTAAATAATATTGCTTAATCTAAGCAAACGAGTTAAAATGATAACACTGACCTCTTGGTCAAATTAATATGAGAATTTGCGTATAATTATGAAACTCGAAGTTTTATAACAAATAATAAATAATAAGAGATTCTTTTGAAAGAGTTCGTTGGTTGGTTTCCCATATAAAATAGATTATCTTTGCTTGGGTAGTTTTTAAGTTAGCTTCAATAATACGTATTTTTTCTCCACTTTTATATGGATGATGTTCTAGTTTGTTTTGCAGGTAGTGGGTCTAATAAGAATTTGTGTGGGGTACGAGGTAGGTACCACAACTAAAAAGTGAAAAATAAAAACTTTTTTACAAAAAAGTACAACCGACTTTCAAAAACAACAATACAAAGTGAAAAATAACTTTAATTTCGGAAGTCGGTGGCAAAAAACGAATGTACATTTCACCAGACACCGACTTTAGAAATTAAAATTATTTTTCACTTTGTAGTGTTGTTTTTGGAAGTCGGTTGTATTTTTTTGTAAAAAAGTTTTTATACGCGCCCAAATCAATGTGCCTACAATAATGTCTCCGCACAAACACACCGTTTGCCTTGGTATGGGCATGTGCTAAGGAGGGAGGAAACACATGTGATTAAATGAGTGATGAATATACATGTTGATGCATGGAGAGGGAGAAGAAGGCCAAAGAAAAGATGGATGGACTGTGTGAGGAATGATAAGAAAGAGAAGGGAGTGAATGATAGCGTGACGATTGACAGGGGAGAATGGAAGTAGAAAACGTGTTGCGCCGACCCCAAGTAATATGGATAAGGGCAGGAAGATGATGATGAAAGTTTGTCCACCGCACAACGTCATCGGGACGTCAACAAGAAATGAGATTATTCGAACCGAACGAGACGTCCCGTTGACGGTGTGCGGTGGACACGCGGCTATAGTAAATGAATGTATCGCTACTTCAGCGCCGCCGTCATCTCGTTCTCTTAGACGTCCCATTGACGTGGCGGTGGACAAACGACCTTATTCTAAAACAAGCGCTTCTTTTTAACCGACTTCAAAAAGGAGGAGGTTATCAATTCGTCGGAACCTTTTTTTTTTTTTTTTTTTTTTTTTTTTTTTTTTTTTTTTTATGTATGTTCCCCGATTACTCGAAGATGGCTGGACCGATTTGGATTGTTTTTGTTTTATTCGAGAGGGTATACATCACAGTTGGTCCCATATAAAATTTATTAACTTTGCTTTGGTAGTTTTTGAGTTAGCTTCAATAATACGTATTTTTTTCCCACTTTTATATGGATGATGTTCTACGAGTACTTTGTTTTGCAGTTAGTGGTATTAGAATTTGTGTGTGGTAGGTTCCACAACTAAAAAGTGAAAAATAAAAACTTTTTTACAAAAAAATACAACCGACTTCCAAAAACAACTACAAAGTGAAAAATAACTTTAATTTCGGAAGTCGGTGGCAAAAAACGAAAATACATTTAACTAGACACCGACTTCCAAAATTAAAGTTATTTTTCACTTTGTAGTTGTTTTTGGAAGTCGGTTGTATTTTTTTGTAAAAAAGTTTTATAATTTTAATTATTATCATTACTACCTTATCCATAATACTAATTTTTACCATCAGCAGCATTGTTGATCGGATTCGGATAACTTGGGTGCCAGTGACTCTTCAACTTCGTATACTTTGTCTATAAAGTCTGTTATTCTCATGTCTTGGTGTTACAAACTTCCAGGAGTAATGATTACGTTTCCTAGCTGTAGCTCCTATGAAGTATTATTGTGCTGGACCTAACAAGGTCCAGCACAATAATACTTGACTGCAATTGATCTGGCGCGCCAGTGGAACACCACTGGCGCGCCAGATCAATTGCAGTTAAAATTACTGGTGCTGATCCATGCGTCATGTTCGTGAACGGGCGCCGTCAGTTGGGACTGGTCGTCTTTTAGCTGCCATGGCTTATTTTTAATTTTAATATTTAATTTAGTTGTTTTAGTTTTTATCTTTTTATTACGGACGCTTTTTAACGTGCACGTCTTTCTACATTGTTCTCACATGTATATTTTCAACATGAACGATGTAACCAATATTTTGTAAAAATATTATGATTTAAAAGAGTGTCCGTGGAGTTTCTTGCCCGTTCTTCTCCATAGGGATCTACTACGCTTTGGAATGGGCAACTAGCTTCATCTTTCTGACAATTCAAAAGTGCCTGTAATTGGTTTAAGTATTTGAAATAAATGCTTTGAGTTTTTTTTTTGAGTTTTTGAGCTCCTCTTCAATAAAATATCAATCACTACATGATTGCTTAGTTTTTGTAGCTATTTTAGTCATTCTAACAAATAAGGCTTCACCATCATTGGCCGTCAGTAAGGCTTATAAGATCATTATTCTAAATCTACGTGACCAAAAACATGTTCTACATTCGACTCTCTCTTTTCTTGCACCCAACACCACACACTCACACACCCTCACATATGTGTGTATTCACACACACATAAACTCATCTATACCACGTTCCGTTCTCTGTGTGCGTGTATATTATCAAGATGAATGTCCCCAGTTCATGTGACAAGATCAACAATGCTTCGCGTGTGCTCGGCACCGGATTTCCACGTAATAAGCGAACCTTCCGGATTGGATGGATAAAGGGGCTATCCCACTTGTCTGATTTCAGTCATCTAAATTATAAAGTAAGAAAAAAATACTTGTAAACTTTAAGAACACTATATCAACTCAATAATAGTGTGTGTTTTTATCTTAAAATGATTTTGTCGAAAATATATAAAAACTTTTTTACAAAAAATACAACCGACTTCCAAAAACAACACTACAAAGTGAAAAATAACTTTAACTTCGGAAGTCGGTGTTTGGTTAAATGTATTTTCGTTTTTTGCCACCGGCTTCCGAAATTAAAGTTATTTTTCACTTTGTAGTGTTGTTTTTGAAAGTCAGTTGTATTTTTTGTAAAAAAGTTTTTATTTATCACTTGCCTTCAAAACAAACTAGAACATCATCCATATAAAAGTGGGGAAAAAATACGTATTATTGAAGCTAACTCAGAAACTACCCAAGCAAAGTTAATCAATTTTATATGGGACCAACTTTGATGTATACGCTCTCGAATAAAACAATTTTTTTTCAAATCGGACATCTCTGTAAAAAGTTATGCGTGGTCATACATAAAAAAAATATATATACGTGTCGAATTGACAACCTCTTCCTTTTTTTTTAGTCGTTTAAAAATAACGGATAATTATCTAATCTATTTAATCGTTACAAGTTTACTAATTGACAATTTGTAACGATGCGCCACAATTATCCATAATTTATATTTTCACAAATAGAGAGTTGATAAAATCTCAGACCATTGCATGCTAAGACAAAACCACGAGGTGTAATAGTTTGCCTGTTCTACACCTATACAACATTATATTAGATCAAAATCCTGTGATGTCCCACTGTAGGGCATTATGCCTCCCTGCTCTCTTTCAACTTCTCTCTATTTAACACTGCTAAGGACCAGTTCGTGTTGAAGGAGTCCAGTTCATCTCGCTATCTCTGTCTTTTGTGTCCGTGTGTTGTGTGTGTGTCAACATCGTTATTCATAAATAATAATAAATAGCTCAGTTACTGAATTCAAAAAAAATATAATAATTACATTCAGCAAATAATCCTAAACACTAACCTAATTAGAAAGAAGAAAGGTCGTGAAACGTCCGTCTCTGTCGCACTTTAATTTGCACGGTAATTTAAACTAAATAAACTACTATAAATTTAGTGGAGTGTGTATGGAACAAGCCTTAGCCTAAATAACCCCTCTCTTCTTAAAAAGACGGCTGAATTCAGATGACTGAATTCAGCCTAGTGGATTAGCCCCTTTACGAGCGAACCTTCCGTATTGGCGGGCTATAATAATTGAAGGAACTTTGTATAGTATTATTAAGTTGACTTTTATTATGATATGACACGCGATAATTATTTAATAATATCTCTTTTTATTTTATTAATAAGTATATTAGTATGATATAGTAACTTTTCCACAGGACGTTGATACCTACTTTTGATGTTGACTTTATTGATGATCAGGTACCATCGCGCATTATTACTAAGGTAATAAGGTTGGTACATTATACCAACATAAGACGGCTTTAATCTGGCCTTTGTTCATTAAAAATCTTGTCAAAAACTTTTAATTAAAATACGGAAAAAAAAATTAGGTACCTACTTACATGATAGTAAATAAAATGGATTAACTAACTCTGATTTTTAAAAAGGTTATTCACTACACGTAACCACTTTTTACAATTGCAGACAATAATTTACGTCAAGCAGAAAACCATTCGAATCTATCTAAGTATCTTTTTCTTAATATAAAAATCAATTGCTGTCAGTCTCGCAAAAACTGAAAAACGGCTTGACCAATTAGATTTTTTTTTTTTTGGTTTTACTGGGGTTCTCTTTACTGGGGTGGTTTAAAGGAGAAAAAAAATAGGAAAAAAAAATTAACACGATAACCTTGGCGGGTCAAATAATACGATATAAAAAGAATAAACTAAGTCAACCTTATATTTTATATATTTATTTATTGCACAATGTACACACATGGCTTTGCTTACAACTAATGAGTACATAACCCCGTTGGGGCGCAGCAAGATAACTTAAAACTAGAATATTGTGTATTGTCATATGTTTACATTAAGTCTAGAATTGTATTACATTATTAAATATTTATACTAAATTGTATTGTATTATATTATCATTATATTCTCTTATTAGGTATTACATTTATAGTTTAATTATAATCTGTAATCTATTATTATCTAGTAGCTATTATCACATAATTATATAAAGTTTAGGAACTTTCACAAACATACATTTAATTTGTATATTATTAATTAAACTTATATCTAGCTTTACATCAAATAAAAAATAATATATATTAAGTAATTATAATTCACATATTCTAAGGGTTTTTATCATCCATAAATTCTTGTATACTATAAAAACATTTTTCTATGAGTAATGACTTTAGCCTAGCTTTGAATACACTCGATTATTCCCGATGTCCACCACTTGTCTGGCCACCACTGGGGGACAGCGAGACAACTTTAAAACATTATTCTCGTTGTCCACCACTGGGGGACAGCGTCACAATTTTGTAAAGTATTTCCATTCGCCACCACTGGTGGACAGCGACACGGATTTTTTAACATTCCCTATGGCCGCCGTTGGGGGACAATGGCACAACTCTTTTGATCCAATTCCCACTGGCCATCAATTTAAATTATTTTAGAGACCATTTGGTTTTATGCTGAAATTACTTTTATCCAATTCTAATGCTTACGTAATAATAATGACATAATATTTCTTTCCTTGTATAATATAGTTAATTTAATTAATTATAGGTACTTAATTCATTAAAATTAAATTTTATTTTCTTGCTAATGCTTATTATTATTAGCTATACTTATTATTATTACAAACGAAAAAAAAAGTATGTTTACAGCGATCAGTTTATTCAAGAAACCCAAATGGAACTTGTAAACGGCCAAATATCTGTAGGCCAATTTCTAGAAATTATGAGAAACTAAACAGTACTTATTGTTTTTTGTTTAACTATGTGGTGTTTAAGACTTTTGAGTAGTACCTACATTATGTTTAATTCAAGAAACCCAAATAGAACTTGTAAAGGCCAATTTCTAGATATTGTGATAAATTATTATTGTCTTTTTGTTTAACTACATATGTGATTTTTAAAACTGTTGATTAGTTTATAATATTTAATTTTTATTCCTCCGTCGAGGAATAAGATAATAAAACTGTGATTATGATTATAATGTTCTAGTCGATTTTAAAAATTGTAACCTATCAACCAGCTGTGGAAATTATGTCGGTTAATTACCCACTTCAATAAAAAATAAGCAATCAAAGCTATACTACGAGTAAGTAGTAGGATCATTTTTTAATACTTGAGTGAAACATTTAATAAAAGTTGATTCAAGAATATGACTATTATTTACCTACCATATAATTTAGAAATATTTAAATTAGTCTCACCCTTAGCCCTGCTAAAAATCAAATCCGTAAGTATAATAAGCTATTCTTTACCGGTCTCTAGATTAAAAAAATTAAATTGATGGCCAGTGGGAATTGGATCAAAAGAGTTGTGCCATTGTCCCCCAACGGCGGCCATAGGGAATGTTAAAAAATCCGTGTCGCTGTCCACCAGTGGTGGCGAATGGAAATACTTTACAAAATTGTGACGCTGTCCCCCAGTGGTGGACAACGAGAATAATGTTTTAAAGTTGTCTCGCTGTCCCCCAGTGGTGGCCAGACCAGTGGTGGACATCGGGAATAATCGGAATACACTTAGTGTTTTGGTTGACCGTATACTTTCGGGCAATTTATTATATATTTGAATGCTACGGTATTCTGGGCTATTTTTATACATTTGCAATCTAGGTATCAAGGAAGGATATAAAGCCAATAAAGATGCCCAATAAAGATAGGCTATAGTGCCGACATTCAAACAAGATTATGCAACAACAGATTCACAGGCCCATAACACCCATAAATTCATTCACAACAAGTTTCCACTAAACACTCCACATCCTTATTGTTGTTTCAATAACCCAAGATGACGTAAAGACTTAGTCACGATGAAAGTCCAGCGTCTGTCTGAGCGGTATCACGTAGCAGGCAAACACGCAACTAAATTGACAGTTTATGTAAGAGCAACGCCCATTTTAGGACTAGAACGAAATAATTGAGAGTACTGCAACACTATAATGTTACTGCAACACTATAACGTTTCCAACGAGTACAAAGTATATTTAAAAGCGATTTCCTACATCACATTTGTGGAAAACCATAATAACGAGATTCAGAAAATGGTACAACGCCATCTATCGAGCTTTGAGGAAGCTCTCACTCAAACATCTGACATGCTATACTATGAGGAGAACACTATGACATGCTACACTATGAATGCAACACTATGAGAGACTCGTGGCTAAGTAATAACAGCCGCACGGGACGATCCATCAGGTTAAGCTACGCTTGCCGGGGTTGGTCAGTGGATGAGTGACCATCTTTACATACCGAGACTCCTCCGTGCTTCAGAAAGCACGTTAAGCCGTTGGTTCCGGCTGTCATTCGTGGATCTTTGACAGTCGTTACGGATCGTCAGAAGCTCGAAAGTCTGACAACCAGTCTTACCAAGGGGTATCGTATTACCCAGTTACTGGGTTGTGGAGGTCAGATAGGCAGTCGCTCCATGTAAAATACTGGTATTCAGCTGCATCCGGTTAGACTGGAAGCCGACCCCAACATAGTTGGGAAAAGACTAGGCAGATTGATTGCAACATTATGACATGCTATTGTGGTGGCATCTATAACCCCACATACAAACTACGCATTGCATCTGACGTCACGCAAAGTTATTCGCGCGATTAGAGTATACAGGGTGGCAGGGACATCGCCGCGCAAGCGTTCGTACGAAAGTTCTGTTATTTAAATTTTGAAAAGGGCGAGGCATAAAGCTGCATGTGCTACTGTCCTGCCCAAACTTTACTCCTTATAAATAAATGCATTATATTTAACATGCCACAACACTCCCAAAACAATCTCTCTGCACCTTTTATCGGTTTCCATTTATCGACTCCAAGCGATAATAAGAAACCCAAAAAGTCCTCACACTTGTAAGTACAAATCTTGAATACCCCAGAAAGTTTATGAGCCAGGTCACCGCAATACAATACTATAAACGTCCAGATTAAGGGTGTGTCCACATCGACGGTCGACGATCGACGATTTCCATACAATTTGACTGAAACCTGTTGATAAGTTCAACAGGGTGTCGAGCATTTACATTGAAAGTAATGACGACAAATAATACGCTCGATAAATATCGATGCTGTGAATAGGGTAACCAGAATTCTAGTAAATAAATGAGAAATTCTCGTTTCTTTGGACCTACTCTTGAATTTTAAAAATTATCGTTTGTTGGTGTGATAGAATTAAATGATTTCACTTTGACTTTGGTCTGACTTGTATCTTATTATTATCCTAACTAATATTATAAATGCGAAAGTGAGTTTGTTTGTTTGTTTGTTACGCTTTCACGCAAAAACGGCTGAATGGATTTGAATGAAATTTGGCACATGGGTAGACCACGACCTAGATATGATACTTTTTATCCCGGAAGTACGTTCTCGTTGAAAAATTTTGCGACCTCCATGCGGGCGAACCCATATTCACCACAGTTTTAGCGACTACAATAATACATTTTGCCTCTTACATGAGTTGCTACTTTACTTAATCCTTCAGGATTTTTGAAACATGCTCGACCTAAAATAAGTCCTCGTAGTAAATCTATTGCGTGTTGTTCTTTCATTTCTCTTTCATAGCTTTGTTTTCTGAAACGCTTTCACTCTGATATAAAATCAAGTGCTGCGTATCACAAAAATTATTTATCTCTGAACGAAGACTTTTTTATAATTACACTGTATTGACAGCCAAACTGTGCCCCGTTAAATACCATATGACATATTTACGTAATTCAATTAAACGTAACAAATTTTTAATGACTTTCATCTTTTTTTAATTAATAATCTTAATTTAATTAACAAAGGGACTTTTTATGCACAAAAATAACAATTTATACGTAATTAATAAATGCAAATAACAATATAATACTAAGTAACCTAAAACTATTAACTAAAATATGGCGTCGCTAACTTTCTCCGCATCGGCGTCGATGTGCCCAAGAGACTGACGGCATTGTCACGTTGTTTGGCAAAGCTATTAGGCTCTTTCATCATCTTCCTGTCCCTACCCCATGTTACTTGAGGTCGGCGCAACACGTTTTCTTCTTCCATTCTCCCCTGTCAACCGTCACGCTATCATTCACTCTCTTCTCTTTCATATCATTCCTCACACAATCCATCCATATTTTCTTTGGCCTTCCTCTCCTTTTCTATCCATCAACATGCATATTCATCACTCTTTTAGTCACATGCATTTCTAGCCTCTTTATTAATTCTAAATATAATTTTATTATTTAATTCATCGAGACATGTCATATTATTATTTTTCATTTAATCTATCCTTCGATTTACATGGTGACCCTACAATCGAGGGAGACCCACCGGAACGTTGCGTCATACCACGAAAGGCTTTCATATGACGGATTCAACATTATCGTACAATTTCTCATTGCCGTACAATTTCACATTTTTAGGGTTCCGTACACAAAAGGAGCCTAAGGCTCCGCTGTCCAAACGTCTGTCACAGGCACAGAAATCTAAATAATATTATTCAGATTTCTGTGGTCACAGGGTTGTGCCTTTCGTAATAGGTTGACACTTGAAATTTTCACAGAATATGTACCTACTACTACGGCCGCAATAATAACAAATAATAACAAGAAAATAAAATTAAAAATATACTTTAGTATTTAAAAAATATAATATGTCACGTAGTGTTAAATATTGTACGGTGAAATAGAACCCATCGTGTACGAGTCCGACTCGCACTTGGCCGCTTTTTATTAACATATAAACACATGTTTTTTCCTATAGAAAGCTTTTGACGTAATGTTCGATATCTCGCGTAATAAGACGATTTATATCATACTTTATTAGTCAAGGAATTCCATGAATTTGAATGTGTTATGTTATTTATAATTTGTACTAGGTTTTGCTAGCGGCTTCGCCCGCGTGGAGTCGGGAACTATCCCACGGGAAACGTTCATTTTTCCGGGATAAAAAGCAGCCTAATATGTGCTATTTCAGACTATAATCCATCACTGTGCACTTTCATTACGATTCGTTCAGCCGTTCTAGCGTGATTCAAAATTAAAATCAAAATATTTTATGTCACATAAACCTACAGAGGCACTTATGAAACGTCAGAAGCTAGGTGCACGGTTCCAATTGGTCGTTTCCTATCGAGAAAAGCCGGCTAGAAACTCCATGGTTACTCTTTTAAAAATAATGGGCTTTTACCATATTTTCAAATACCTAACAAACAGTGTTAATAGGTATGGGAGGACAATGGAGGCCTTTCAACAATTACCAGGTAACAAACATCCATCCATCCAAACTTTCGCATTTATATTAGTAGTAACATGATGATGGAAGGATCTTCTAATTTCTATAGTCCATTGAGTGGTTGTTATTGATTCAAATTATGAGTCGATTTTATTACTCACATATCATAACATCACGCCAGTAATCCCCAAACGGTTAAGCAGAGCTGCACCTATAGTACACGTACACACACATTTCGCTAGTTCCCATGTCTACTTTATGTCCTCTAGAGGGCGCCACATCCAACTTAGAACCAGCGGACGATTAAGACGCTGCCAATGATACCCAATTTGTCAAATTATGATAATTAGTTTAGCAATTATGAGTACTTATGAGGCAACAGATGAACATACACACATTCATCATCATCTGCCTAGCCTTTTCCCAACTATGTTGGGGTCGGCTTCCAGTCTAACAGGATGCAGCTGAATACCAGTATTTTACATGGAGCGACTCCACAACCCAGTAACTGGGTAACACGATACTCCTTAGTAAGACTGGTTGTCAGACTTTCGGGCTTCTGACGACCCGTAACGACTGTCAAAGATCCACGAATGACAGCCGGGACCAACGGCTTAACGTGTTTTTCGAAGCATGAAGGAGTCTCGGTATGTAAAGATGGTCACCCATCCACGGACCGACCCCGACAAGCGTAGCTTAACCTGATGGTTTGACCCGTGCAGCTGTTATTACTTAGCCACGAGCCTTTTTGCTTCGTAGTTGGATAAATAGAAAACATCACCAAATTATTCTTTACGCATTTGTACCAATTCATATTTGTGTAAATTACATGTTAGTAACACAATTTATTAATATAGATTTTCTCACTTTTACTCTCCTCAGTTTCATAATTTTCGTGACACTTGGCTTCATAAGAACTGAATGCCATCTTCCGAGATGAATCGTGCCTTTCGACTTAAGAAAACGACTAATATTCGTGATCTTCGCTTTAACGACTTGTCAATATAAACAACATTATTACAAACATAAAACCAAACGCATGTGTTAATAAGTACTTTCGAAATGTGTTATAACCGTAAAAAGTACCTTCGTAATTTTAACGGTTGTATTGAACACTACTGGATTTGAAAAGTCAATATACATAAGAAACGCATGTTTCGATTGATTTTACCAAATTTTAATTTGTGTTTATTTTGATTTTAATTTTAGTGTTGATTTTTAATTTTATTTTTTTAAGTTTAATCATGATTTTGTTTTTGATTTTGATTATGATTCTGATTTTAATTTGATTTTAATTGTAGTCTGATTTTAATTTTTAATTTAATCTTGATTTTAATTTTAGCTTGTTTTTATGTAATCTTAATTTTGACTTTATTTTGATTTTAATTTAGAATTTGGTCTCGTAACATAATTTATGCTCGGTGTGTACTTACGAGTATAACTTACTTACCTAGGCGCCCAATATTTATCGTCAAATAAGTAATGCATGTTGTGCTTTCCTGTTACAAGTTGGAACACTAGTTAATAAGTATTTTGGATGTATCTCATATCTTTGTATCAGTGTATTCAATTGTTGGTGAGCCAAATAAATAAAATAAAATACGAGAGTTAATAGCAAATTAATCTTTAACTAATTTAACTATCAACACACATCAAAAAAAGTTTGTGATCACTAGCAAAAGCTGATATATTGTTAAAATTGAAATTTTTCATGTTTTTTTTTTTAATATAAATACACAGGTATTTTATTTACTGTATGTAAAGTTAACACTTTTCTTGATGAAGTTAAATTTTAAATATACATATATCAGCTTTAAAAACTTTTTTTGATGTGTGTACACTTACTAATAATACAATGAACTACTAATTACTTACTATAATGAAGCTGAAGAGTTTGTAAAAAAAACCAAACCCATCAAGGAGTACTCGTGTGTCTGTTTGTCCATCTGCCAGAGCCGATTTGCTCCAAATCCACTGGATACTCATATGAGTATCTGTGACCCAAACACGAACGTGTAACGTAAATAAATGAATTTTGACTATGGGGCTCACTTTTGGAGGCAAATTAGAAAATTAAAAAAAATAAAACAAACTGTAGGTACCGTGTGCCCTGTCAAATAAAAGGGTTTGTTATGAGGATGTCTCACGACTTTACCACAAGGATAATCATCAAAACAAATCGTATTAACAAATCACTTTTACGAACTCACTACAAATCCTCTCAAATCTTAATGAAGAAATCATAGCCTTTCACAAACAAAGCTAGCTGTTACGAAACGATTGCCCTTAACGTAAGCGTTCACCTAAAATGGTCAAGAAGCTGCGCCGGCGCATCTGATTCTCGCGTTCACGACTCCGCATGCGTAATCTTAACGCTGTCACTTGTTTTGTTGGTGGTACAATTTGTAAGCTGATATCAAAAATAATTATGTGTATGAGAAAATGAGTTAGTTACTTGAGAAGCACACGATAATTATGTCGCTTGTATTTCCCAAGAAGGAAGAATAGGTACAGCACACCCATATCTCTTTCCGGATTGGTGGTTAGTGTTATTGACCACCTCTTTCAGATTTTTTATTAAGATCCGTGCCATCTAGTGAAGAATGGTTGAAGTATCATTAACAAACGCAAAATGCTTGACATTTTATTTTGATTTTAATTTTTTATTTTGTTTTTAATTTTGTTTTACTTTTGATTTTAATTTTAAGTTTAATTTTACTTTTATATGGATACTTATATAACTGAAATAAATGATTTGATTTGTTTTTTTTTTTATTTTGATTACAACCGATTAGCGATATTTTGAATGAATGACATTTAATTTTACTTGAATTTAAACCTTAAATTTAAGATTTTTTTTCCTATTTTTCTATGTTACTGAAATGATATACGACAGTAAATAAAAAAAATCTAAATCTTTGTTTACCTAAAAGTGTGACTCAAAGAGATATTTCTTCAGTTACGTTTAAGCCCCATGTAGATAAGCTTAATGCAGTCAATCGGTCACAAATCCGAACTTCAGCCTGCTACTAAAAAAAATTTAATTGAAAAACCTAATAACACTGACAATGCCCAATCATGGGGATGAGCAATAGTGTATTACACCCATTTTTGGAAAAGTGTCTCAATGTAATTATATAGTACTAATAAGCCACTAAAAAAACACAAAATATTCATTCAATCGATGAGTGCCATAAAAATGCGTTTAAATTTTACATTTTCAAATTTCGCGCGAAAACGCGGGACGCAGTGGACGCCATATTGCTCTGTGGTCTTGACGTCAGTTCGCTGAGTAAACAAACACTTTATATACGCTGATCAGTTGACAGTTGACATTGACACTTTTTAATTTAAACAGCTGTATGACGTAATAACATGGCGGCAACTTTCATGGTGTTAGAAAACAGATTAAATAAACTGAAAACTTTGAATTCAATTTTAAAATTTATATTGTTATTTTATGAACTAAAACTAACATTTTCCGACTGCTTTTTGCCTAAA
Organism: Cosmia pyralina; assembly: GCA_946251885.1. Taxonomy (NCBI): domain Eukaryota; kingdom Metazoa; phylum Arthropoda; class Insecta; order Lepidoptera; family Noctuidae; genus Cosmia; species Cosmia pyralina. The sequence goes on from OX276354.1 coordinate 20,434,122, forward strand.
CTATCTAAATAATATATTTTTAGATTTTTTCTCATCTAGAGTAAAATACAGTATTCTCAGTTGATCACCGTTTCGAGTTGCCATTCAAAAGCTCCTGTTTAATATTAGCACCTTTTTCAAATACAGTAAAAAAGAAAAGTTGCTAAAGATCCTAAGACTGAGCTGCAGGTGGTCCTTCAACCACTGGCATAAATATCGCTTGGTATTTGTTCGCTTTTCTTTGGAAAATGACGCTTCGTTGAAGTCTTTCGCACTGCGCCCGCGCCGTGCGAAGAAAAATTAGACAATCTCATTGGTGGATTTTTCCTAGTTTACTGACAAAGACTAACAACCTAATAAATTTGAGTGACAGTCAATTAAGTTAAAATTTCTCATATCCTCACAAATAGTTATGTACAGCAGGCAGCAAATTAATTGCTTAACAGATTGCCACTCTATGTCAATTTGCCATGGTAACCATTTCAAACTTGTGGTTTATTACGGACAATTTAATTTGACAATTTTTCCTCAATGGTCTACGACAATTTAATCAACCTGCCTAGCCTTTTCCAACTATGGTGGGGTCGGCTTCCAGTCTAACCGGATACAGCGGAATATCAGTATTTTACATGGAGCGACTGCCTATCTGACCTCCACAATCCTGTTACTGGGTAACACGATACCCCTTGCTAAGACTGGTTGTCAGACTTTCGGGCTTCTGACAACCCGTAACTGTCAAAGATCCAAGAATGACAGCCGGTACCAACGGCTTAACGTGCTTTCCGAGGCACGGAATGGTCTCGGTAGGTAAACATGGTTACCAATGCACGAAACCAATTGATCGACCCGTACGACTGTTATTACTTAGCCACGTGCCCCACATTTTCAGTTATATTTGAAAGGCTACTCTACTACTATTTCTGCCAAACGCTGTCCCCTCATCCCTTAAACGTTCTATTTAAACCGCGATGCGTAAAGTCAAAGGGCAAGAGAGTGGCGACGAGCTGTCGATGTTGATCTAGATAAGTTTACCGACCGGTCGCGTAATTGGAAATGGATTACAAGGATTCACAGACTGGTCTGGGATCCGAGCCGTTATGCAAGCAGTTAGTTACTATTTCTTTTAATCTATGGTTAGTAGACGGATGGTAATCGATAATGGTGGTGCAACGTAATCAATGCTTCGTTCAGATGAATGATTAGTAATGTTCATGGTGCTTGCATACAAATCATTCGTTAATCTTCTAGTACAGTAGTGTTAACCGGGAAATTCGAATTTATCGACCGTGTGGAGGTCGGAAATTATCCCACGGGAACGTACAACCGAGATATAAAGTATACAATGTTCTATTCCAGGTCATAGTCTACCCATGTGCTAAATTTCATCCAAATCAGTTCAGCCGCTTTAGCTGAAAACGTAAGAAACAAACCAACTCTCTTTCGCATTTAAGGATTATCCTCACATAGGTAAAAGTAAGTCACCCTGCCTGTTTATTGCTATGATGATGCTATTAGATAGAAAGAGAACCGAGTTTCTGACTGAGGATTAAGAGCTGTTGAATAAATAGCCGTAGGTGGAGTCGCGTTGAATGACCCCTTAAGAGGTTGTGCGTTATTTAAGTTACACCTTGTATTAATTTCTTCACTAGTCTTGCTTTCATCTCGGAAACTTAGATCGCGAACGAAGTTGCATACAAATCAGCGGATGACGACAGATCTAAGTCGTACGACGAATATTCAAAAGATGATGTATTATTGTCGTCATGTTGTCTCGCCAAGAGTACGTTTAACTCATTCTAATTATCAACTAAGGAATTACGACTAGCCGGTCTTATCATCTGCCTAGCCTTTTCCCAACTATGTTGGGGTCGGCTTCCAGTCTAATCGGATGCAGCAGAATACCAGTATTTTACATGGTGCAACTGCCTATCTGACCTCCACAACCCAGTAACTGGATAATACGAAACCCCTTAGTAATACTGGTTGTCAGACTTTCGGGTTTTTGGCGACCCGTAACGACTCTCAAAGATCCACGAATGACTGGAGAAGGATATAGGTGACTTTTTACCCTGGATCGCAGACGAAGTCGCGGGCAACAGCCAGCTTATCTTTATGTACTCTCAGAAGTAAATGTTCTTGTACAAATATTGTTTTATTCGTAACCGAAGCTTTATAATATTTATGTTAAACGATGAAAACTCGTGACCTTTAAATATTTTTGTAGGATCTCTTTGTTATTTTTCTAAGCAAATAAGTTTTAAATGTTTTATTATTCTTATATTTTAATAGGGCCTGTGTGTGTAATGAGTAGATGAACGTTACCCTTAATGAATTTATTACTACTGAATACATATAATCACTCAATTACATGCTACGTATATGTTAGAGAAATGCACAGTTGAACAATACTGATGTCCATAAGATGATTATGACGTACAAACTTACACCACCAGACCACCACCACCCACCAGGACCCAGCCCAGGAGACAAGGATACAGACCCTATTAAAATTTATATAAAGAAGTATTACAGGGTGGTGGATTATGATTAGTAAGGTGTTCCTCGCCTATTTTGATCCAATACTCAATACTTTATTGTGTACTTAGGCGGTAATTTAAATTATATGTGATCATGTTGAACCCTATCTTACTATCGAGGAGCTCGTGGCTAAGTAATAACAGCCGCACGGGTCGATCCATCAGGTTAAGATACGCTTGCCGGGGTTGGTCCGTGGATGGGTGACCATCTTTACATACCGAGACTCCTCCGTGCCTCGGAAAGCACGTTAAGCCGTTGGTCCCGGCTGTCATTCGTGGATCTTTGACAGTCGTTACGGGTCGTCAGAAGCCCGAAAGTCTTACAACCAGTCTTACCAAGGGGTATCGTATTACCCAGTTACTGGGTTGTTGAGGTCAGATAGGCAGTCGCTCCATGTAAAATAATGGTATTCAGCTGCATCCGGTTAGACTGGAAGCCGACCCCAACATAGTTGGGCAAAGGCTAGGCAGATTGATTGATGTTGAACCCTATCGGGCACCGCAAAATAGTAGTCTGTATATAATTCATTGTGACTCGCACAGGAAGATCGCCAACTAAACTAAAAACACAATGATAAAAGTTGAAAAAAAAAAAATAAATAAATAAAAACAGAAAGTCCGCTACGAGGCCAAAAGGCTCCTATCTCAGCATGATACTGCGACATTTAAAATAATGTCGCACGCGGGTATTCTGATAGGGCCCGCTGTGATGTTACGGGCAGATATACAAAAATACATAAATAATTATCAGTAAAATAGCTAGATGTAAAACGTTACAAATAAAATAAACAACTTAATTCAATCCGCGCATGACCGCTCAACGTGTTGGGCGTAGACAGGTAAAGAGGTAACTTTTACTAAAGTAAGGGTGCAAACATAAACAAGCAAGGTTTCCGGTACAGACAAATCTGTGCGACAAGTTTAAACCTGTTTCTTTATAAGTGAGCGCATAAGATAACATTCAAATTAACACCTGCACCGATCGATACCGACCTGCCCGTAGGTACCGGAAACCTGTTTCTTTATGTAAGCACCCTAAAAATAGATGTCTCGATTTCAAACTGCTATCTCCAGTTTTCCTCACGATGTTTACATAACTAAATGTCATTCAGACCGCTAGTTGAACGGCCGCCGTTTAGTTAAAAGGCTAGGCGGTTAAGTGAAAGACTAATTAAACTAGTTAGCTGTGACATACTACCGATATTACTAATAATAGAAATGTGAAAGTTTGTGAAGATGTTTGGGTGTTTGTTACTAAATCACGCAAAAACGGCTGAGCCGAGGTTCCCGTGGGATAATTTCCGACATCATACAATATAGAGTATTTTAATATATTCTATCCATAAATCGCTTACAATCGGACCATTGCCTAATATTACCATATATTTTTAATTTGATTTTAATATTCTAAAAAGGTATCTTAACCTAGCTTATTCCATTTTAGGTATTATGAGGGCTGAAACTGCATTAATTATAATTTATTTTAATGCTTGGCTAATTTTAAAGTAGATGGGATTGTGTCCTTTTTATTATTTAAAAGGGTAATGGATGACGCGTGTGTTTGTAGTAGAACCCGGGAGGCATCACACTAATATTATAAAGGAAGTTTGTGTGTGTGTTTGTATATATTTGATGAAATTTGGTATGTAGACAGCTTATAACCTGAATTAACACATAGGCCACTTTTTATCCCGGTCTACGCGAGTGAAACCGCGGGGCGCAGCTAGTTAATGATAAATGATTTATTAGGTTCACTAATGTTTCACCAAAACACAATTGACAAATTTTTAATTTAAAACCAGCGTACATAACAAAATATTAAGTACAGACAAACTATCGGAATTTTAATAAAGCTCTTGTTTAGCAATTTATTATAACACAATAAAACTGACAAATTGGTGAACTTACTAGAAAACATTAATTTCGTCTGTCTTGTAAAAAACATGGTTATTGCCTTTTTACGCCTTAGCTTCAATGAAATAAGGTTCAAATTCCGAAAATACTTTAAAATCAATAACCAAGTCCTCTTTGACACCTAACAAAGTTACATTTGCAGCTCAAAATAGATTTTTCCGCAGTATTTTACAAGAATTGTTCTTTTTCCAAGTTCCTTATGAAAGTTTGTACAATATACGCATGCGGACGTAGAGTAAGTTACAATTATTTACGTAAATATTACGTCACTGCGTGTATCCATATACGCGCAAGAGTCGACCTACGACATATGACCCTTTAGTGATGTAAAGGTAATTTTCTTTTATCGATATTTCTGTTTGACGGCACGCAATTTTACGTAACTTTTATTGTGCCTAATTGATGTCATTATTGGATGTAATTATTGCTTGATTAATAATGATGTGTATAAGGCAATAAAAGCTAGATAAACAATGATGTCGTCATGATTATTGAGTTATCAAAAATATGCCAAAATTAAGCATTGGATACTAATAAAGTATCCACTTTTAATTTATTGACTAACTGCTTATCTTACAGAGCTTCCACGAATTATTGTATATACTTACCTACACAATTGTAGCAATTGAAGTATGTCATCCCATGTTGTAACTCCAAGTTAGGAATTAAGGCGATTCCAAAATAAATTGGAGGCTTTTTCGTAACCATTTATTTCACTATTGCAGCATGTATGGATTTAATTTTTGGATATATGTTTAATGACTATTAGATTAATACTTTGACTGAAGGAAAACGCGATTGGGTTACACTTCCTCGATAAAATTTAATTCCGAAAGACCTCTACTTTTTATATTTTTTTTCTGTAATTCTAAAATCCCAAGTAATTTCATTGCAAAATTGCATTCAAAATGTACGCATTAGGTAATTAAAAAATCTGACTGAATATAATTTTGATAGATAGCTTAATTTATTTTTAAACAATTCTTATTTGGTTTGGCGCTCTTATTTTGGTTCCAGTGCATTGTTGCGCTCTCTTTTTTTCGCATGTGGAAGTAATTGACTCTGTCACTTTCTTATTCCCGCCCAATTCGCTTTTTACATATTACCTTAAGAGTTGAAACTTAGAGTACTATGTTAGTTTTATTGTTATAATTTACACATGCCAATACCAAACACTAAACTGTCGATACTTATGAAGTCATCGACATATAAAATTAACGGTTATCCCAACACTACCACGCACTATTGCGTGGACAGATAGATTCGGTACCTCTTGCCCCATAGTGACGCAATACCTAATGAGATATTTATAACGAAACAAACACACAACAATCTGTATTACATACTTAGCTACTAGACGCTATTAGGTACTGCATAGAATCAATCTGCCTAGCCTTCTCCCAACTATGTTTGGGTCGGCTTCCAGTCCAAACGGATGCAGCTGAATACCAGTATTTTACATGAAGCGACTGCCAATCTGACCTCCACAACTCATTAACTGGTCCCCCCTTGGTAACCCCTTGGCAAAACTAGTTGTCAGACCTTCGGGCTCCTGACGACTCATAACGACTGTCAAAGATCCACGAATGACAGCCGGGACCAACGGCTTAACGTGCTTTCCGAGGCACGGAGGAGTCTCGGTATGTAAAGGTCACCCATCCACGGACCGACCCCGGCAAGATGGATCGACCCGTGCGGCTGTTATTACTTAGCCACGAGCTCCTCTGGTATTGCATAGAATATTTTTAACAATAAGATTTGGTGTATTCAAATTAGTGAAGAGTGAAGACGTGAATAGAATAGATTATTGTTTAGTACATTCTATTATGTGGGTAGTTATTTTTTTTCTTTGTGTTTTAGTTTTAAAGATGCGTCTGGCATTTTGAATACTTTATGCGACCTACCCAAATGTCCTTTCTTTGGTATTGTTCGTGGAGTTGTTGAGCTCCTTAAGTCGAGCTTCACGATTATTAACAAATACTTGCACTGACTCAACTGGACTGCTCAAGTGTGGTTCTTTCCTCAAAATACCATTTCAGAGATGGTCCTCACATGATCTGACCAAGATTATGTCTGGAGTTTATAAGAGATTTCGACCCCTGATTTGGTTCGCCATTTCTTCTCAGCGGTATCAGATAGGGAATGTCGACTCCATCTAGCTTATTTTTTATCCGTCGAAAAAAAAAAGGACTAGGTTCTCAATTCGACACGTGTTTATTTTTTTTTTTATGTATTACCACGCATAACTTTTTACAGAGTCGTCCGATTTGAATTTTTTTTGTTTTATTCGAGAGGGTTCAAGAGAGGGAGGGGGGGGGGTTCGGGTGGGTTCAAGGGGGTGGGGGGGGTTGTTTTTTTTGTTTTTACATCAAAGTTGGTCCCATATAAAATTGATTAACTTTCCTTGGGTAGTTTTTGAGTTAGCTTCAATAATACGTATTTTTTCCCCACTTTTATATGGATGATGTTCTAGTTTGTTTTGCAGGTTGTGGTATTAGAATTTGTGTGGGGTAGGTACCACAACTAAAAAGTGAAAAATATAAACTTTTTTACAAAAAAATACAACCTGCTTCCAAAAACAACCTACAAAGTAAAAAATAACTTTAATTTCGGAAGTCGGTGGCAAAATACGAAAATACATTTAACCAGACACCGACTTCCGAAATTAAAGTTATTTTTTACTTTGTAGTGTTGTTTTTGGGAGTCGGTTGTATTTTTTTGTAAAAAAGTTTTTATTTAATACGACGTGTAAAAGTAATTCCGATATCCTGTTTACAAAATAAACAATTTCATTTCATTTAATTTGTTTATAGTAAGGCGTTATACTTTTCACTTAGGTATTTCTCAACTATGAGAGCCGGAGAGCAGTGGTAGCACTGTGGTAACGGCTGCGTCTTGCAGGTCATAGGTTCGAATCAAGACAGGCGCTTTAACTACTTTGTGTAAATTATTTAATCACCGCTGCTCTCAAAACGGTGATGGAAAACGTCGAGAAGAAACCGGCATGTCCTAGAACGAAAAATTTGAAGACGTAACATCTACCAACCCGCATTGCGCCTGCGTGGTGGATTACGGTCCGCTCCCTCTCACCGAGAGGAGGCCTAGTCTCCCAGCAGTAGGAACCTTATAGGATCATTATGCATGTAGTTCCATTACAGATGGTTTAATTTAATGAAAGAAAAGAAGAAAGAAAAGACATTTATTTAGCACAGACTAATATATGTATAAGCCACACAATATTTTTTTTAAACCGGCTAAGTGCGTGTTGGACCACGCACAATGAAGGGTTCCGTAGTTGCAAAGAATTTATCCCACAAACAAACTTAATATTGTAATCTCAAATGAAAATATTTTTATGTAATAAAATTACAAATTAACAATTTTCGGACTTTTTCCTTTACTTGTGCTGTGAGACTTTGCTTCTTACCAAATTTCATGATTCTAGGACAACGCAAAGTACCCTAGGTTTTGATTTACTTGCGAATATCAAAATATGTCGCATAAATGGCCATATTTTTTTATTGCGTTGACTTAGAAGCTTGATTTTGTTAGAACTCCAAGCGGCCATAGACCTACGTACGAGTATATTGATATTAATTACAACTTGATACCTCCACGCGTTCCTGAGGAAAAGGGTAATTATAGACTGACAGACAAACAGTCGGACAACGTTGTGATCCTATAAGGGTTCGGTTTTTTCCATTTGATGTACGGAACCCAAGTGCGATGTATGAAATTAGCAGGAATGTGTGTGCCTGTCGCCTGCGCTAAAAAGGCCCAGCTCAGCAAAAATGCCTGACAATAGTACCTGATGCTGGTTTTCAACTGGACCAGGAGTGTCAGGTGAGGGATCTAAAGGGACGGATCTAGTGGTCGGGTGTCGGGTGGCGTCGGAGAGGAGTGTTACTAACATATCTATTCTTAAGCCAATTTTTATTAACACAAGTTTTGTTTCTTATTCAAATATGTATGTTTAGGTTAAGGTATTTATCTATGGGCCAGTGTTGCCTGAAATAAATGGTTTATTTATTTTTTATTTATATCAGTTTTATACGGCAGCGTGTATGCGTAATTAAATATAATTATTTAGATAAAAAGGGTTCAGAAATGTTCTGAAACCTTGAACTTTTCTCATTTCTCAGACTTACATTCTACTGAAAATCCTAGGATACCTTCTTGCAAACCATTCTCTGACTTTTCCTGCCGTAAGGAAACCTTATCCATTGCCACATATCTGAGAATCCTGCAAATGTTTTATACGACAAAGGCTTCCATTTCTTTTTTTTATTATTGATAGGCTCGCGTTTGACCCCTTTTCATCCGGGCCAATCTTTTACGGTGACACCAAGCTCGTCCTAGAGTTTTTGAAAACCCATTAGTAATATTTCTTTAGCCCTTCCCCTTTAGTGCCAGCGCAAACTGTGCGTTTTACCGCTGCGACCACACGCAGAGTAGTCGTTTGTAACTGCGTCTTGTCGCTTCGACTACACGCAGAGCAGTCGCTTGCATCTGCGTCTTGTCGCGGCGACTACACGCAGAGCAGACATTTGCATCTGCGTCTTGTCGCTGCCACTACATGCAGAGCAGTCGTTTGCATCATCTGCATCTTACCTCTGTGACTACACGCACATCAGTCGTTTTCATCTGCGTCTTGTCGCTGCGACTACACGCAGAGCAGTCGTTTTCATCTGCGTCTTGTCGCTGCGACTACACGCAGAGCACTCGTTTGCATCTGCGTCTTGTCGCTTCGACTACACGCAGAGCAGTCGCTTGCATCTGCGTCTTGTCGCTGCGACTACACGCATAGCACATTTGCATCTGCGTCTTGTTGCTGCCACTACATGCAGAGCAGTCGTTTGCATCATCTGCATCTTACCTCTGTGACTACACGCAGAGCAGTCGTTTTCATCTCTGTCTTGTCGCTACGACTACACGCTGAGTAGTCATTTGCATCTGCGTCTTGTCGCTGCCACTACATGCAGAGCAGTCGTTTGCATCATCTGCATCTTACCTCTGTGACTACATGCAGATCAGTCGTTTTCATCTGCGTCTTGTCGCTGCGACTACACGCAGAGCAGTCGTTTTCATCTGCGTCTTGTCGCTGCGACTACACGCAGAGCACTCGTTTGCATCTGCGTCTTGTCGCTTCGACTACACGCAGAGCAGTCGCTTGCATCTGCGTCTTGTCGCGGCGACTACACGCATAGCACATTTGCATCTGCGTCTTGTTGCTGCCACTACATGCAGAGCAGTCGTTTGCATCATCTGCATCTTACCTCTGTGACTACACGCAGAGCAGTCGTTTTCATCTCTGTCTTGTCGCTACGACTACACGCTGAGTAGTCATTTGCATCTGCGTCTTGTCGCTGCCACTACATGCAGAGCAGTCGTTTGCATCATCTGCATCTTACCTCTGTGACTACATGCAGATCAGTCGTTTTCATCTGCGTCTTGTCGCTGCGACTACACGCAGAGCAGTCGTTTTCATCTGCGTCTTGTCGCTGCGACTACACGTAGAGCGTTCGTTTGCATCTGCGTCTTGTCGCTGCGCCTACACGCAGACCAGTCGTTTGCATCTGCGTCTTGTCGCTTCGACTACACTCAGAGCAGTCGTTTGCATCTGCGTCTTGTCGCTGTGACTATACGCAGAACAGACATTTGCATCTGCGTCTTGTCGCTGCGCCTGCGCACAGACCAGTTGTTTGCATCTGTGTCTTGTCGCTGCGCCTACACGCAGACCAGTCGTTTGCATCTGCGTCTTGTCGCTTCGACTACACTCAGAGTAGTCGTTTGCATCTGCGTCTTGTCGCTTCGACTACACTCAGAGCAGACATTTGCATCTGCGTCTTGTCGCTACCACTACATGCAGAGCAGTCGTTTGCATCTGCGTCTTGTCGCTGCGACTACACACAGAGAAGTCGTTTGCATCTGCGTCTTGTCGCTGCGACTACACTGCGCATCTGCATTTAATCATTACGACACATGCGAATTTCGTCGGGTGTTCGCGAGCATTGTGCGTCTACTCGCTGCCACAAATAGCGAGAACGTGCGACTCCCCTTGCCTGTCGTTGCAACTCTGTAACGCGACGCCAAGTGTGTGTAGCTTTGAACAAACTATATGAAAATTGTCGGTCGCAGTCTGTCGACTAAACGCCGAGATGTCGCAGTCAAATGTCGCATCGTATGCGTATGTCTTACTGTTCGTGACACATTTTTAAATACCTTGAGAACAACTCTACATGACCGTTAAAAACGAAACATTTTTAAAATAGGCGAAAAGAGTAAAAAAATATTAAATTAAACCTTTTTTGTCTGCAGAAATAATGAAATTCCGGCGCGAGGCCAGATGGAAGAGAGCCCATTGTACACACAAAAGGAATTTGAGGTAAAATTATGTATATTTTATAATATAATATAGATAAACTTGAAAATGAAACACATGGTTTTTGAAAGAGATGAAATGCGTTATTGACGTGACGCTGACTGTGTGCTTTTATTATAGGTATTATAATTTTTAACGTGACGATATTACCGTGGCGCGTCCACGGCATCAGGATAACACGAAAAATTTAAATATATAGATATGAATTTCCGTCCACGATAACGTTATAACGTGCACATATATCCATAAATTACTATCATCACGTTTAAAATTATACAGGGTGTCCCAGAATAATGTGTACAAACTTAAGGATTACAGACTATCAAACTGAACAATTTTTACCCGGGGACCAACATCGTAATCGTAAAAAAAAAAACAGTCGACCTCATACATTTGGTCAAGAAGGTATTGAAATTTTGTAAGGGACGACTGTTTTTTTCCACGATTACGATGTTGGTCCCCGGGAAAAAGTTGTTCAGTTTGATGGTCTGTACCACATCCTTAAGTTTGTACACATTATTCTGGGACACCCAGTACAAGCGCACAATGTTACCCGTGTAAATAATATTGTTAACCACCTGAACTGTTTGTTTCTATTCGAAATATGAATAACTAGCCATTACCAGCGGCTTCGCCAGCGTGGATGTCGGAAAATATCCCACAGGAAGGTGCTACTGGGAATTCCTTACTTATTCCTTGTCTACATTATAAAGGGAACCTCTGTGCAAAATTTCAGCTTTCTAGGTCCAAGGGTTTGGGCTGGGCGTTGATGAGTCAGTCAGTCAGTCAGTCAGTCAGTCAGGACTTCTCTTTTTATTTATATAGATAGATTATTAAAGTAAAAAATACAATATCCTAACTAAAGCTCTACTGGTAATGTACCCAAGAGACTGGCAGCATTGCCACGTTGTATGGCAATGCTTAGCCTCTGGCCAAGGTAAAAGCCAGCCCTTGGGTCATGGGAAGTGTCAACCAGCCGTTGTTTGTTTGTTTCTATGATTGAACTGTCTGCCGATATACCGTGTATCCGGGTATTATCTGTATTTGGGTTCCAATATAAAAAAAAAAAAAAACATTTCTTTGGACCAAACACTTAGAAATTTTTCAAACCTGCCAAACTGCAAGACAGTTTGTCGGCAGGATTAGAGCTAAAATTTTCCAATTAATTTTAGTATGGTAACATTAAAAATGTAGAAATAGGTACCTACTACAAACTTACTACAACGAGTATGAATTTAAATCATTTAATATCCAATCCTGCAAGTTTATTTCTTACTGACACATAAATTATCCCTATTATTGCTACAGATTGAAGAAGAAGGTGGTGATGAATGGGAGGTGAGCAGATCGCGGGTGCACCTTGGATCCCTCATAGGTAGTGGAGCATTCGGCAGAGTGCATGCTGCGCAACTCGTCATGCCAGGAGGCGAGACTATTACAGTTGCCGCTAAGATGCTTACAGGTAAACTTGACAATAACAATTGCTATTTAAGAGCGGTATCACACCTCCGCCGTGAAACCGCAGTAGTCCGCATCATGTGGTTTCGCGGTTTCGCGGCGGAGGTGTGCTAAGGGTCTAAGTATATTTCTAGAGAGGATGGCAATACGCACGAAATCAGGGTGTACAGTCACAAGAATGATACACTTAACAAATCATTCATACGCTATAAAATATTGACATTGGCATTTGTTTATATTCTGGAAAAGTAGATAATGTTCAGCTTTTTTAGAGTTCTGTACCCGAAGGGTGCCAAACGGAACCCTATTAACTCCTACCAACTTATCTGTGAAATGGCGAAAATTGGAACTAACGGTCGTCATGTTGAAATGTCATTCGATTGTGTCGACGTCGTCGACAGTGCCGTCCTCTTTCAGTTCACAGATAAGTTGGTAGGACTGTACGGTAAGCCTCCGCTGTCCGTCCTTCCGCCTGTGTGTCAGCTGGCTGTATCGAGCCCATAAGTACATGATTTTAATTTTGTTGCGCTGGATACTTACCGCAACAAATCCAATCAATGAAATGTTTACTTAGATATAAAATATAAGCTGCCTACAGCGCCATCATCTATATATATAAAATGGTAAACTGACTGACTGACTGGGTGATATATCAACGCACAGCCTAAACCGCTGGTCCTAGAGAAATGAAATTTGGAGGGTGTGTTCTTTGTAAAGAGTAGGTATCCACTAAGAAAGGGTTTTTCGAAATTCCACCCCTAAGGGGGTAAAATAGGGGATTAAAGTTTGTATGAAAAATCTTATTCCTTGGGTTAATAAACTTGAAACTTGGCAAGAATATTTATCTAAGTAAATTATAAAGATTGTCATTTTTAGTTTTCCTAAACTACCCCCTAAGGAGGGGTTGGGGGGTGTCAAAGTTTGTATGGAGAAATAGCGCGCAGTCCGATTAACTCGGAATTCAGTATTTATACTTGAGACCAAAAATGAAGAATAATGTGTATAAGGGTTTTTTGAAAATCTACCCCTATTAGGGGGTGAAAAGGCTTAGTCAATTTTACTTTTATACACATTATTATTCTTCATTTTTGGTCTCAAGTATAAATACTGAATTCCGAGTTAATCGGACTGCGCGCTAAAATTTCTCCATACAAACTTTGACACCCCCAACCCCTCCTTAGGGGGTAGAATATCGAACAGAATGCGATACTGCTCATCCCTTATAGCAAATAGCGTGATAATTTGTACCTTACAGGCTGAACACACAAGGGGAATATCTATTGCATTATTTTGAACAAAATCTATCCAATAGTTTTTGGTCATATTATTTACTTTCAGAGCAACAGACAGAAAGAAAGTTACCCGGGAGCTCGATAGATGGCGTTAGTGGAAAAAATAGAAGTCGCTATGGTTTCGTTACCGCGCGTTGTATAAGTACCCCAGTGATCCGTACCTTCGGTACGATTTTATTTTCCGGATAAGATACGAAGGAGATAAAATAGTAAGGTAGCTAGGTTAGGTTTAGAAAGTCGGAGCAGAATTTTATGTGTTAAATATCAAGATTTGTTTTTATAAATTAGGATTAGGATAGGATTTTTTCTTTTAGGTAGGTAGCTGTTGTAACATTGATAAGTCTTTTTTTTCTTTATGTATAGGTTTTAAAGTATATTATTTTTAGATATTTTTTTTATGATTTGTTTATTTTTCACTTTTATTTAGACTAAGGAAATTGATTGTAAATATGGTTGTTGAAATTATAAATATTGATGGGCAGATGGTACAACAGTTTGTCGTACCAATCGTAGGGGACGGAGCTTGCCTTTTTAGGTCTCTTTCTTTTTTGATGCACGGAAATGAAGAAATGGCATTCGAAGTACGTCAACAAATTGTCGATCACGTAAAGCAAAACTGGGATGAGTTTTCCGGTTTTTCTGAAAATGGACGTGGTGATAACTACAATACATCAGACGAATACTATGCCGATATGATTCTGTCTTCAACTTATGGCACATTATGTGAGTTGACCGCGGCAGGCAGAATATATAATTTTGTTTTTGAGGTTTACCGCAATTGCAAGTTATATGTAAAGGTTGGTGCTGAAGGTTGTCCGGTTAAGCGCCTTCGCTTTTCAGGCGATCTATGTAGTGGTCATTTTGAAGCTTATGTTTCAGATGAGGAACAATTATCTGAAGTAGAAATAAATTCTACACTCAATCCAATCTCTGTAAAGGCTAAAAAAATTACTTCCAGACGTGTTGAAGTAGTTGATTATATACCTGTGTCATCAACTGATTCAGATTTTTCTTTGGATTTTTCTTCCAAACCGCCAGTTAATGTATCTATTTCTCAGTCGACTTGCTCGATAGCTCAAAAGAAAAATAAGAAGCGTAGAGCTAGATACACAGCAGCAACGAGAAAAAGTCAACTAAAACAGGCTCAAAAAAAGTATTCAAAAAGTAACCGTACACCTTATCGGAAAGCGGCATCTAAATATAAAAAAAAAAACTCAGAAATGCACAGGCAAGATGCTGCTAATTATCAGCAGGCTCATCCTGAAGTACACAGGCGAGCTGCTGCTAATTACCAGCAGGCACATCCTGAAGTGCACAGGCGAGCTGCTGCTAATTACCAGCTGGCAAATCCTGAAGTGCATAGAGCGGCTCAGTCACGATACAACACGCAGGCAACTGCAAGTCCATGGATTACAAAGTACCTTTCAGGTATGTCTTACAATCCAGGAATGGCTTACGAAAACGATTGTATGGTGTGTATAGGCAATATGAATAATAAGTGTCAGTGGTGCAACGCACTCAAATGGAAGGATGAGACTCTTGGAATGTGTTGTGGTAGTGGAAAGGTGCAACTCGAAGCATTACATAGTCTTCCTGATCCTCTATACAGTTTGGTAATGGATCTGCACCCAGACCATAAGCATTTTATGAGTAATATTCGTAAATACAACAGTTGTTTTCAGATGACATCTTTTGGCGCAAAGCAGGTGGTGCAGGATGGTTTTATGCCAACATTTAAAGTACAGGGTCAGGTCTATCATTTGGTTGGAAGCATTTTACCGGAACCAGGTGAGAAAGCTAAATTCTTGCAGATTTATTTCGTTGGAGAAGACGATAGAGAAGTAAGTCTAAGGTGCTCAAATTATCAAGGATTGAAACCAAGTTTGGTTAAACAGTTACAAAAAATGCTTCATGATGTTAACCCTTACATAAAAGACCTCAAAAGCACCATTGATAAAATGACCCCCACCTGTGAATCGTTTAAAGTAGTCATTCATGCCGAAAAGAAACCACTTGAAGGTCACAGAGGGCGTTTTAACGCCCCAACAACCAACGAAGTTGCTGTGGTGATGGTTGATCAGCAATTTGAGAAACGGGACATTATTTTGGAAAGCCGTAGTACTTCTTTACGTCGGATAAGTGAACTGCATCGGTCATACGATGCCTTGCAATATCCCATAATATTTTGTTATGGTGACGATGGTTATTCTGTCAACTTGCCTCAACACGATCCCATGACAAAATTGCCTCTAAAAAAAACAGTTTCGGCAGCCAGTTTCTATTCCTTCCGTATAATGATAAGAGACGGTGAAGATAACATTCTCCTGCGTTTTATCGCTCTTTTTAGTCAGTATTTAGTGGATCAATACGCTAAAATAGAAACCGAGAGACTCAATTATATACGACATAATCAGGCAAAGTTACGTGCAGATAATTATATACATCTTAAGGATGCAGTTAGACGACAGGATGCTGATGCCAATCAATTGGGACAAATGGTAGTACTACCGTCCTCTTTCACTGGTGGTCCGAGGTACATGCACGAGCGTACCCAGGATGCAATGACATATGTACGCAACTACGGTCGCCCTGATCTCTTTGTGACGTTTACATGCAACCCTCGCTGGGAGGACATCACCAAAGTTTTACTTCCCGGACAAAAGTCTTGTGATCGTCACGATATAATTGCTCGAGTGTTTCATATAAAAGTAAAAAAACTGATTAACTTATTAATTAAAGGACAAATATTCGGAGAAATTCTATGCTATATGTATTCGGTTGAGTGGCAAAAACGTGGTCTTCCACATGTCCACATTCTTCTATGGCTGAAAAGTAGCATAACGCCAGACTCTATCGACAAAGTAATCTGCGCTGAAATACCTGACCCTGCACTTGATCCAAAACTTCACGAAATAGTAAAGTCGAACATGATTCATGGCCCTTGTGGAAGCTTTAATCATAAATCACCTTGTATGAAGGACAACAGCTGCACTAAAAGATATCCCCGACCTCTATTGAGGGAAACACAAACAGGTGATGATGGCTATCCACAGTATCGGAGACGATCTGCTAGCGAAGGCGGTTTTACCGTTAATGTTCATGGTATGGATCTAGATAACCGTTGGGTAGTTCCTTTTAACCCTGTACTATTAAAAACTTTTAACGCACATATAAACGTTGAGTATTGCAACTCTGTTAAATCAATAAAATATGTATGCAAGTATGTTAATAAAGGATCGGACCAGGCTACATTTGCACTAGAAAACGAAAAAGATGAGGTGAAGATATATGAGAGCGGAAGGTACATAAGTAGCTCAGAAGCAGTGTGGCGAATTCTTGGGTTTTCCATACATGAGCGTTTTCCCACAGTTGTTCATTTAGCAATTCATTTGGAAAACGGTCAGAGAGTTTACTTCAACTTAAATAATCTAGCTGACAAAATAGCTAATCCACCAAAAACGACGCTTTTAGCTTTTTTCGAACTATGTCAATCAGATAACTTTGCTAAAACTCTACTTTACTCTGAGGTACCCGCATATTACACATGGAATAAGAGTAATTTCGTAAGACGAAAAAGAGGAGTAACAGTTGATGGTTGGCCAGGTGTGATGAAAGAACGCGCCTTAGGTAGAGTATATACAGTTCACCCGAACAATACGGAGTGCTATCATCTGCGTTTACTGCTACATGAAGTGCGGGGCCCAACTTCATTTGAAGCACTAAAAACTGTGAATGGTGTGTTGCAGCCTACTTTCCAAGCTGCTTGCAAAATGTTAGGTTTGCTTGAAGATGATCTACACTGGCATGCGACGTTGGAGGAGGCAGCGCTTTGTCAGTCACCAGCAAAAATGCGAGAGCTGTTCACAATTATGTTAGTCTTTTGTCAAATATCAGACCCAATAGCTCTTTGGGAAGACTTCAAAGACTATTTGTCTGAAGATTTTAAGCACAGGCTGCAAAAAGAAATCGGAGACAATGTAGACAATTTCAAAGACCAAATTTTAAATGAATGTCTATCTGATATTGAAGAAGCAGTGCTGACGTTAGGTGGAAAATCAATAGATATGTACGGTTTGCCAAAACCAACCAAACCACAAGTTGCCGGTAATAGAGAGTACATGAGAGAAACTAATTTTGATACAGTAGCTTTGGAAAGTTTTGTAAATAATAGTACGGAATCGTTGACCGCCGAGCAAAAGTCTGTATATGACCAAGTCATGAAAAGCGTAGAAGTAAGCGAAGGACAAATTTTCTTTCTGGACGCCCCTGGTGGCACAGGTAAGACTTATCTTATAAACTTGCTCTTGGCAAAAGTAAGAAGCACTCGAGACATAGCTTTAGCTGTAGCATCGTCTGGGATTGCTGCTACATTATTAGAAGGAGGTCGAACTGCACACGCTGCCTTAAAACTACCTCTAAACCTTACAAATGTAGAGACACCCTTATGCAATATACCAAAGCAAAGCAATCTTGCCGAAGTGCTTAAAAATACTAAACTAATAGTATGGGACGAAATAACGATGGCACACAAAAGAGGAGTCGAAGCCTTGAATAGGAGTCTGCAGGACATACGAAATAATAAAAACATAATGGGTGGCATGACGGTGTTGCTAGCAGGAGATTTTCGCCAGACTTTACCGGTAGTGCCCAAAGGAACGCGCGCAGATGAGATCAAAGCATGCATCAAAAGATCTTTCTTATGGCCTTCGATTAAAGTGTTAAAACTCACTCAAAACATGAGAGTACATCTCAGAGGTGAAGTTTCTGGAGGTAGATTTTCAGATCTTCTTCTTCAAATCGGAAACGGAAACTTTCCACAAATAGATGGGTTGATACAAATACCAAATGAATTATGTACTGTGGTATCAACAGTTGAGGGACTTATAGATAAAATTTATCCTGATGTTAAAAATATTAAAGACAAACCGATGGAGTGGTTATGCGAGAGAGCCATTTTGACTCCCAAAAACGACCAAGCCGCTGCGATCAACGAAATGTTGATAAATACATTCGGAGGTGAAGAAATGATTTATAAGTCTGTTGACACCATGGTCGATATGGACGAGTCGGTCAATTATCCTGTAGAATTTTTAAACTCTCTTAATCCGCCGGGTCTTCCGTGTCACAGACTTATGTTGCGTGTAGGTGCTCCTGTCATGTTGCTTCGAAATATACGGCCTCCAAAATTGTGCAATGGAACTAGACTCCAAGTAACAGCTCTCCGCCGCAATGTTATTGAGGCCAAAATACTAACTGGATCTGCCAGAGGAGAAACTGTCTTCGTGCCGCGTATACCATTGATACCAAATGACCTTCCTTTTGAATTTAAAAGATTGCAGTTCCCAATCAAGGTTTGTTTCGCGATGACTATCAATAAATCACAGGGACAAACTCTGAAATTTGCAGGAGTTGATTTGCGGCAAGACTGTTTCTCCCACGGCCAGTTTTATGTGGCTTGCTCACGTGTAAGCTCTCCAACTAGCCTGGTTGTTTTAGTGCCCCCTTCCGAATTAGTGAAAAACATCTATATATATAAAATGGTAAACTGACTGACTGACTGGGTGATATATCAACGCACAGCCTAAACCGCTGGTCCTAGAGAAATGAAATTTGGAGGGTGTGTTCTTTGTAAAGAGTAGGTATCCACTAAGAAAGGGTTTTTCGAAATTCCACCCCTAAGGGGGTAAAATAGGGGATTAAAGTTTGTATGAAAAATCTTATTCCTTGGGTTAATAAACTTGAAACTTGGCAAGAATATTTATCTAAGTAAATTATAAAGATTGTCATTTTTAGTTTTCCTAAACTACCCCCTAAGGAGGGGTTGGGGGGTGTCAAAGTTTGTATGGAGAAATAGCGCGCAGTCCGATTAACTCGGAATTCAGTATTTATACTTGAGACCAAAAATGAAGAATAATGTGTATAAGGGTTTTTTGAAAATCTACCCCTATTAGGGGGTGAAAAGGCTTAGTCAATTTTACTTTTATACACATTATTATTCTTCATTTTTGGTCTCAAGTATAAATACTGAATTCCGAGTTAATCGGACTGCGCGCTAAAATTTCTCCATACAAACTTTGACACCCCCAACCCCTCCTTAGGGGGTAGAATATCGAACAGAATGCGATACTGCTCATCCCTTATAGCAAATAGCGTGATAATTTGTACCTTACAGGCTGAACACACAAGGGGAATATCTATTGCATTATTTTGAACAAAATCTATCCAATAGTTTTTGGTCATATTATTTACTTTCAGAGCAACAGACAGAAAGAAAGTTACCCGGGAGCTCGATAGATGGCGTTAGTGGAAAAAATAGAAGTCGCTATGGTTTCGTTACCGCGCGTTGTATAAGTACCCCAGTGATCCGTACCTTCGGTACGATTTTATTTTCCGGATAAGATACGAAGGAGATAAAATAGTAAGGTAGCTAGGTTAGGTTTAGAAAGTCGGAGCAGAATTTTATGTGTTAAATATCAAGATTTGTTTTTATAAATTAGGATTAGGATAGGATTTTTTCTTTTAGGTAGGTAGCTGTTGTAACATTGATAAGTCTTTTTTTTCTTTATGTATAGGTTTTAAAGTATATTATTTTTAGATATTTTTTTTATGATTTGTTTATTTTTCACTTTTATTTAGACTAAGGAAATTGATTGTAAATATGGTTGTTGAAATTATAAATATTGATGGGCAGATGGTACAACAGTTTGTCGTACCAATCGTAGGGGACGGAGCTTGCCTTTTTAGGTCTCTTTCTTTTTTGATGCACGGAAATGAAGAAATGGCATTCGAAGTACGTCAACAAATTGTCGATCACGTAAAGCAAAACTGGGATGAGTTTTCCGGTTTTTCTGAAAATGGACGTGGTGATAACTACAATACATCAGACGAATACTATGCCGATATGATTCTGTCTTCAACTTATGGCACATTATGTGAGTTGACCGCGGCAGGCAGAATATATAATTTTGTTTTTGAGGTTTACCGCAATTGCAAGTTATATGTAAAGGTTGGTGCTGAAGGTTGTCCGGTTAAGCGCCTTCGCTTTTCAGGCGATCTATGTAGTGGTCATTTTGAAGCTTATGTTTCAGATGAGGAACAATTATCTGAAGTAGAAATAAATTCTACACTCAATCCAATCTCTGTAAAGGCTAAAAAAATTACTTCCAGACGTGTTGAAGTAGTTGATTATATACCTGTGTCATCAACTGATTCAGATTTTTCTTTGGATTTTTCTTCCAAACCGCCAGTTAATGTATCTATTTCTCAGTCGACTTGCTCGATAGCTCAAAAGAAAAATAAGAAGCGTAGAGCTAGATACACAGCAGCAACGAGAAAAAGTCAACTAAAACAGGCTCAAAAAAAGTATTCAAAAAGTAACCGTACACCTTATCGGAAAGCGGCATCTAAATATAAAAAAAAAAACTCAGAAATGCACAGGCAAGATGCTGCTAATTATCAGCAGGCTCATCCTGAAGTACACAGGCGAGCTGCTGCTAATTACCAGCAGGCACATCCTGAAGTGCACAGGCGAGCTGCTGCTAATTACCAGCTGGCAAATCCTGAAGTGCATAGAGCGGCTCAGTCACGATACAACACGCAGGCAACTGCAAGTCCATGGATTACAAAGTACCTTTCAGGTATGTCTTACAATCCAGGAATGGCTTACGAAAACGATTGTATGGTGTGTATAGGCAATATGAATAATAAGTGTCAGTGGTGCAACGCACTCAAATGGAAGGATGAGACTCTTGGAATGTGTTGTGGTAGTGGAAAGGTGCAACTCGAAGCATTACATAGTCTTCCTGATCCTCTATACAGTTTGGTAATGGATCTGCACCCAGACCATAAGCATTTTATGAGTAATATTCGTAAATACAACAGTTGTTTTCAGATGACATCTTTTGGCGCAAAGCAGGTGGTGCAGGATGGTTTTATGCCAACATTTAAAGTACAGGGTCAGGTCTATCATTTGGTTGGAAGCATTTTACCGGAACCAGGTGAGAAAGCTAAATTCTTGCAGATTTATTTCGTTGGAGAAGACGATAGAGAAGTAAGTCTAAGGTGCTCAAATTATCAAGGATTGAAACCAAGTTTGGTTAAACAGTTACAAAAAATGCTTCATGATGTTAACCCTTACATAAAAGACCTCAAAAGCACCATTGATAAAATGACCCCCACCTGTGAATCGTTTAAAGTAGTCATTCATGCCGAAAAGAAACCACTTGAAGGTCACAGAGGGCGTTTTAACGCCCCAACAACCAACGAAGTTGCTGTGGTGATGGTTGATCAGCAATTTGAGAAACGGGACATTATTTTGGAAAGCCGTAGTACTTCTTTACGTCGGATAAGTGAACTGCATCGGTCATACGATGCCTTGCAATATCCCATAATATTTTGTTATGGTGACGATGGTTATTCTGTCAACTTGCCTCAACACGATCCCATGACAAAATTGCCTCTAAAAAAAACAGTTTCGGCAGCCAGTTTCTATTCCTTCCGTATAATGATAAGAGACGGTGAAGATAACATTCTCCTGCGTTTTATCGCTCTTTTTAGTCAGTATTTAGTGGATCAATACGCTAAAATAGAAACCGAGAGACTCAATTATATACGACATAATCAGGCAAAGTTACGTGCAGATAATTATATACATCTTAAGGATGCAGTTAGACGACAGGATGCTGATGCCAATCAATTGGGACAAATGGTAGTACTACCGTCCTCTTTCACTGGTGGTCCGAGGTACATGCACGAGCGTACCCAGGATGCAATGACATATGTACGCAACTACGGTCGCCCTGATCTCTTTGTGACGTTTACATGCAACCCTCGCTGGGAGGACATCACCAAAGTTTTACTTCCCGGACAAAAGTCTTGTGATCGTCACGATATAATTGCTCGAGTGTTTCATATAAAAGTAAAAAAACTGATTAACTTATTAATTAAAGGACAAATATTCGGAGAAATTCTATGCTATATGTATTCGGTTGAGTGGCAAAAACGTGGTCTTCCACATGTCCACATTCTTCTATGGCTGAAAAGTAGCATAACGCCAGACTCTATCGACAAAGTAATCTGCGCTGAAATACCTGACCCTGCACTTGATCCAAAACTTCACGAAATAGTAAAGTCGAACATGATTCATGGCCCTTGTGGAAGCTTTAATCATAAATCACCTTGTATGAAGGACAACAGCTGCACTAAAAGATATCCCCGACCTCTATTGAGGGAAACACAAACAGGTGATGATGGCTATCCACAGTATCGGAGACGATCTGCTAGCGAAGGCGGTTTTACCGTTAATGTTCATGGTATGGATCTAGATAACCGTTGGGTAGTTCCTTTTAACCCTGTACTATTAAAAACTTTTAACGCACATATAAACGTTGAGTATTGCAACTCTGTTAAATCAATAAAATATGTATGCAAGTATGTTAATAAAGGATCGGACCAGGCTACATTTGCACTAGAAAACGAAAAAGATGAGGTGAAGATATATGAGAGCGGAAGGTACATAAGTAGCTCAGAAGCAGTGTGGCGAATTCTTGGGTTTTCCATACATGAGCGTTTTCCCACAGTTGTTCATTTAGCAATTCATTTGGAAAACGGTCAGAGAGTTTACTTCAACTTAAATAATCTAGCTGACAAAATAGCTAATCCACCAAAAACGACGCTTTTAGCTTTTTTCGAACTATGTCAATCAGATAACTTTGCTAAAACTCTACTTTACTCTGAGGTACCCGCATATTACACATGGAATAAGAGTAATTTCGTAAGACGAAAAAGAGGAGTAACAGTTGATGGTTGGCCAGGTGTGATGAAAGAACGCGCCTTAGGTAGAGTATATACAGTTCACCCGAACAATACGGAGTGCTATCATCTGCGTTTACTGCTACATGAAGTGCGGGGCCCAACTTCATTTGAAGCACTAAAAACTGTGAATGGTGTGTTGCAGCCTACTTTCCAAGCTGCTTGCAAAATGTTAGGTTTGCTTGAAGATGATCTACACTGGCATGCGACGTTGGAGGAGGCAGCGCTTTGTCAGTCACCAGCAAAAATGCGAGAGCTGTTCACAATTATGTTAGTCTTTTGTCAAATATCAGACCCAATAGCTCTTTGGGAAGACTTCAAAGACTATTTGTCTGAAGATTTTAAGCACAGGCTGCAAAAAGAAATCGGAGACAATGTAGACAATTTCAAAGACCAAATTTTAAATGAATGTCTATCTGATATTGAAGAAGCAGTGCTGACGTTAGGTGGAAAATCAATAGATATGTACGGTTTGCCAAAACCAACCAAACCACAAGTTGCCGGTAATAGAGAGTACATGAGAGAAACTAATTTTGATACAGTAGCTTTGGAAAGTTTTGTAAATAATAGTACGGAATCGTTGACCGCCGAGCAAAAGTCTGTATATGACCAAGTCATGAAAAGCGTAGAAGTAAGCGAAGGACAAATTTTCTTTCTGGACGCCCCTGGTGGCACAGGTAAGACTTATCTTATAAACTTGCTCTTGGCAAAAGTAAGAAGCACTCGAGACATAGCTTTAGCTGTAGCATCGTCTGGGATTGCTGCTACATTATTAGAAGGAGGTCGAACTGCACACGCTGCCTTAAAACTACCTCTAAACCTTACAAATGTAGAGACACCCTTATGCAATATACCAAAGCAAAGCAATCTTGCCGAAGTGCTTAAAAATACTAAACTAATAGTATGGGACGAAATAACGATGGCACACAAAAGAGGAGTCGAAGCCTTGAATAGGAGTCTGCAGGACATACGAAATAATAAAAACATAATGGGTGGCATGACGGTGTTGCTAGCAGGAGATTTTCGCCAGACTTTACCGGTAGTGCCCAAAGGAACGCGCGCAGATGAGATCAAAGCATGCATCAAAAGATCTTTCTTATGGCCTTCGATTAAAGTGTTAAAACTCACTCAAAACATGAGAGTACATCTCAGAGGTGAAGTTTCTGGAGGTAGATTTTCAGATCTTCTTCTTCAAATCGGAAACGGAAACTTTCCACAAATAGATGGGTTGATACAAATACCAAATGAATTATGTACTGTGGTATCAACAGTTGAGGGACTTATAGATAAAATTTATCCTGATGTTAAAAATATTAAAGACAAACCGATGGAGTGGTTATGCGAGAGAGCCATTTTGACTCCCAAAAACGACCAAGCCGCTGCGATCAACGAAATGTTGATAAATACATTCGGAGGTGAAGAAATGATTTATAAGTCTGTTGACACCATGGTCGATATGGACGAGTCGGTCAATTATCCTGTAGAATTTTTAAACTCTCTTAATCCGCCGGGTCTTCCGTGTCACAGACTTATGTTGCGTGTAGGTGCTCCTGTCATGTTGCTTCGAAATATACGGCCTCCAAAATTGTGCAATGGAACTAGACTCCAAGTAACAGCTCTCCGCCGCAATGTTATTGAGGCCAAAATACTAACTGGATCTGCCAGAGGAGAAACTGTCTTCGTGCCGCGTATACCATTGATACCAAATGACCTTCCTTTTGAATTTAAAAGATTGCAGTTCCCAATCAAGGTTTGTTTCGCGATGACTATCAATAAATCACAGGGACAAACTCTGAAATTTGCAGGAGTTGATTTGCGGCAAGACTGTTTCTCCCACGGCCAGTTTTATGTGGCTTGCTCACGTGTAAGCTCTCCAACTAGCCTGGTTGTTTTAGTGCCCCCTTCCGAATTAGTGAAAAACATTGTGTATAAAGAAATACTATGAAAGACGGTATTTAGGTAGATACCGGTCCTTTACAGTAGGTATTTCTTTTTTTTTTCAAATATCACACGTAGTGGAGGACAATTAGCCGTGAACAAAACTCTATATTCTTATTGTTATAAAAAAGTACGAAACTCACGCGGACGAAGTCGCGGGCAGAAGCTAGTTGTGTATAAAGAAATACTATGAAAGACGGTATTTAGGTAGATACCGGTCCTTTACAGTAGGTATTTCTTTTTTTTTTCAAATATCACACGTAGTGGAGGACAATTAGCCGTGAACAAAACTCTATATTCTTATTGTTATAAAAAAGTACGAAACTCACGCGGACGAAGTCGCGGGCAGAAGCTAGTTGAGAATAAATTAATAAGTCAGGAGTTATGGAACATTTTGAAAGTTTTTGTGTCCACATTTTTAGTTCGAACATACGAGGCTAGTCGTTGATTTTTTAATACAAAAATTCTACCTCATCTGACTAACAATGTGAGCATATAGGAAATTTCAAACTGTTCCATATCTCCAGACTCATTAATTTTTCAGTGGTGGCGCTGCCGATGCTGGCTAGCAGCTATACTCGCCTTAACTTAACCTTAACTAATGTTTTTGGATGTTCCAAAGCATTTCTGGGACACAGTATAAAATTGGAAGAGTCTGTTAGTCATGTAAACTCTAAGGATGCAACGGAGTCATATGTGAATACAAATTATAGGAAGAAGAAACCGAACAAGACTACGCCACAATAAGTTTTACACTACATCTGTGAATATGGCTTAGTAAATAGCGTGCCTAATTTAGTAACTGCAACAAGGGTGTGGCTTAAGGTGTTTTTCCACCAGAAATGTGCTATGCAGCTATGTTGCGAGAATGTACCGTTTCCACTGACGCTAAGCTGTGTAGCGGAGTGAGTAAGATGTGCTATGAAAATGCGCTGCCGCAAGGTAGCTGTGCGAGGAAGATGCGCAGCTCGAGCTGTGCCACGTATCGACAATAGGGAAGCTACACCACTCGCGACCATCACACGCATCCTTCCATATAAAAAACCGGCCAAGTGCGTGTCGGACCACGCACAATGAAGGGTTCCGTAGTTGGAATGAATTTATCTTAAGAACAAACTTATCATTGTAGTTGAAAAACATGTTCTCCCATACATTCCAACTGTAAATGTAAGTTTGTACTCACAATATTGATAGATTTACCATGTTATTTTAAGAACACAGACTTCTTATAGGTTTTCCTGTAATCTACGGGTAAAGATCTATTTTCTGTATTTTTTTCAAAATTTTAGGCTCAGTAGTTTCGGAGATAAGGGGGGGAATGGTCAATTTTCGTCTATTTTCTTAAATAACTTTAAAACAATTTATTTTAAAATTATAAAAAAATTATATTTGAAACCCTCATAGTAACCCCTTTCATTTGACATGCCACATGGTGTAGTTTGCAAAACTTTTTTTTTTAATTTTCTTATTTGCCCCCCAAAAGTGACCTCTATATTCAAAATTCATTTATTTACTTTACCCGTTCGTGTTTGGGTCACAGAAATTCATATGTGTACCAAATTTGAACTTAATCGGTCCATTAGATTCGGAGCAAATTGGCTGTGACAGACAGACACACGAGTGATCCTATAAATAAGGGTTCCGTTTTTTCCTTTTGAGGTACGGAACCCTAAAAAACGTAACTTGTTGAATCAGTTTGACCATTGACCAACAAATATGATTGGTGGATATCAAACGTAGGTATCCATAGCAACGTTGCCGTTGCATTGCACATAGTCTCTGGTGGAAAAGCACACTTACTCTTCTTCTGTCTGGCCAAGTTGGTGAGCGCAGTAAACGTACCTGTGCTTAACAATCACTCAAGAACAAGCGCGGATACGGCGGGGGGCAACTGCACCAGTTGACCCTGGGTTTCGACCAATCTTTATTTTCTCCACCACATAACTCTAAATTAGACATAAACATATTTGTAAAACCTGTATTTTTATTTTGTATACAGTATACATATTACTAAGATATTTGTAGTATCGTAGTCCTTCTCGAAAAGGGGTCACATTGTTGAGTTTATGGCATTTTTTTTCAAAGGGTTTCAAGCCTTGGAAAATCAACCAATTTTCTTTCAGTTTTTCGCCTAAGGCGCTGGGAATTCTCGGGCGCTGGCTATAACAAAAAATAATAAAAATAAAATAAAGCTAAACTTTTAAAGGAGGTCCCCATACAAGAAGCTCGTTTTTTTTAAACTGAAGTGTTTTTTTAAATATTGTACGGTAGTACGAAACCCTTCGTGTGCGAGTCCGACTCGCACTGGGCCAATTTTTCTTTGGGATTCCACCGAAGATGTTTAACAAGTTACTATTGGTATTTGTTAAACAAAGAACCGGTCGTTATATATACTTAGTAATTTCTCTCTTTCCACAGATAATGAAAGACGACGTGATTTATGTACAGATTTGGTGTTTATCATAAATATTTGAGGAAAATATTGGACAAACACTTAAAATTCCACCAACGCGTATTGTTTACACATTAAATATAAATACTGCAATTTAAAATAATATTTGTAACACGTTTTTGAACTGTGAGAGTTTTTCTGCTGTTACTCCTAACTACAGAAAAACTTCGTAATGGAAAGAAACGTTTCGTAAACAACACACGGGATGTCGCGTAGTAGTGAAAGTGAATCCAGCCGATCTATTCCATAAATAACATACGGGATGTCACGTTAAAGTGAATCCAGCCGATCTATTCTGTAAATAAAATACGGGAAGTCGCGTCAAAGTAAATCCAGTCGATCTACTCTGTAAACAACATACGGGATGTCGCGTCAAAGTGAATCCAGCCAATCTATTCTGTAAATAACATAAGGGAAGTCGCGTCAAAGTGAATCCAGCCGATCTATTCTGTAAATAACATATATGGGAAGTCGCGTCAAAGTGAATCCAGCCGATCTATTCTGTAAATAACATATGGGAAGTCGCGTCAAAGTGAATCCAGCCGATCTATTCTGTTAATAACATATGGGAAGTCGCGTCAAAGTGAATCCAGCCGATCTATTCTGTAAATAACATATATGGGAAGTCGCGTCAAAGTGAATCCAGCCGATCTATTCTGTAAATAACATATGGGAAGTCGCGTCAAAGTGAATCCAGCCGATCTATTCTGTAAATAACATATGGGAAGTCGCGTCAAAGTGAATCCAGCCGATCTATTCTGTAAATAACATATGGGAAGTCGCGTCAAAGTGAATCCAGCCGATCTATTCTGTAAATAACATATGGGAAGTCGCGTCAAAGTGAATCCAGCCGATCTATTCTGTAAATAACATATGGGAAGTCGCGTCAAAGTGAATCCAGCCGATCTATTCTGTAAATAACATATGGGAAGTCGCGTCAAAGTGAATCCAGCCGATCTATTCTGTAAATAAAAATTATTTAGAGAATTTATTCCGAAAGGTTTATGTGTCATCATCATTCTCCTGTCCTTATCCCAATTTATTTGGGGTCGGCGCAAAATGTCTTTTTCTTCCATACTTCTCTATTAGTCGTCATCTCGGTAGTCACTCCCTTTCTAGCCATATCATCTTTCACACAGTCCATCCATCGTTTCTTTTATCTTCCTCTACTCGTATAGCCTTCCAAACGGAAGGTTTATGTGTTAATACATTAATATTAAACTTATAAATAATATCAAATTCTCGATGTTTTGTAAAGTCGTAAAGTTACCGTGACTAGTTTAGAATAAATCGTAAAACCGTTTAATATGAATGCGTCGACAGCAGCAATGAGTGGCGCCATCTGTCGTATAAAGCGTGTACTACCGGCACTACTTGGTAACAGCGAGGTGTGTCAAGCAAGCGCTCTCTATAGAGCTTCAGTGTGTTTACTTTGTAAATACTGTGTAGTTTAGTATCGTTAGTTAGTTAGTTTTGTATGGCATCTCGCAGTTGACCACTGAGGGTCAGGACTGCTCAACCGGGCGTTTCCTGTGGGTGCTTTAAGCGAACTTAGAGCCCCCGGCCAGGCTTAAAACTAAGGTAAAATATTAGTCGACTGAGCGTCGCTAATAATAGGACAGCCAGACGGGGCAGGCTGGATCATAATGGGGGGGATAAGTGCTACAGGCTCAGCTGTGCCCCCAGCAGGCACAGCTTCACCGAGTAGGGGATAGGGGGGGGGGGGGGGGTTTACGATTGCGACCTCGGCGGCAAGGTCGGAATGTATTCCTGGGTGGTCTACGTTTGTAAACCGTACTGGTGGCCTTGCTACTCTCCCGAAGGAGGGTTATGGGGTTATCAGGGTCGGTGAGAATATATTTTAGTATCGATTGAAATTAAATGTTTTTGTGTTGCGTAATGAAAATGGTTTTACGTACCTACTATTGCATAGAATCAAGTTTTTCTAACTGAACAGACAGCTGTGCTGCTGGGGAGTTTGTTGCGCCACTTCTTCTTCCCAGCTAAGCACTAGGAAGTGGTGAAGGGTTTTGAGGGACTGTCATGTAATTTTGACGTTCGAAAAGTGCTGGTTCTCAGCCTTATTTGAATAAATGGCTTTTGATTTTTTTTTTATTGTGAAGTACTTCCACAATAGAAGTAAGTACGGGTGACCACAGTCAGTACAGACGGACAGACCATCATCTGTCTAGCCTCTAAAAAAAAAAAATAATTGTCAACTGTCAAAAGTTGAGTCACTAACGCAGTCACTCAAAACATTATTTTTCGGCAAAGACAAGCAAGGAAAATGTTTAGTTAATTTCGCATGCTCAATTAATATTATGATTACATAAACACGTCTAGGAAATGAAAGTATGCATGCAATCCGTAATATTCATGGATGCTCTCTTGAACTGCTTGTTTCGAGTTATTTCTTAGACATTATTATAGAAGCGTGTAATTTTACTCAAATTGCTTGCAAGGAATCTTCTGTTCTCTCAAAGTTCCCATGTTTGCGGAAACTAGAATTATGAAAGACTAGCTTCTGCTCGCGACCTACCGTTACCACTGGGCCATCATTGCTCTCAAAATAATAAGAATAATAAAAAGAAATAAGATTTTTACAGAATAAACCGGCTAAAACATCACCCGGTTTATTCTGTAAAAATCTTATCGTGAAAATTTAGGCGAAGTGAGCTGTCATTCACCAGAATCAGGCACTAGTTGTCTGGCATTTTTGCTGAACTGGGGCCGTACTATGACGTGAAGAACATCATGGATCCATCATGGATCCGTTGAGAAAAAAGGACGGTGCTATAGATCGTATATAGATCCGTCTCTCTCTCATACTGGAATCGTTCAACTTCTGCCCTGCTATAAGAGCCCCCTAGGCCTTTTTGGCGCAGCCGTGAGGCACACAATCCTGCATCGCACTTTACACTTTTAATTTGATTTTTTTTATTATTATTATTTGAGAGCAGTGATGGCCCAGTGGTAACGGCCGCGACTGAGTTGTAGGTCGTAGGTTCGATCTCGAACCGAGACAGGCGCTTTACTTTGTGTAAATTATTTCATGACCACTGCTCTCAAAATGGTGAAGGAAAACGTCGTGATCTTCTAGAACTAAAAATTCGAAGACATGTGATGTGACATCTACCAACCCACAATAGGCCCGCGTGGGGGATTACGGCCCACTCCCTCTCACCGAGAGGAGGCCTGTGTCCCAGCAGTGGGAACATTATATGCTGATTATGCATTAGGTATCTATAACCCTCATCTCTTCTCTTCCACAGAAAACGTTTCAGAAGAAGAAGTCCAAGATTTCCTCCGTGAGATCGTGATGCTCAAACACGTCGGCTCACACAAACACGTGATCCGATTGGTAGCGTGTTGTACGAGACGGGCCCCGCTTATCGCCCTGTTGGAACATGCACCAAGAGGGGACCTGCTGTCACTCCTGCGGTCAGCGAGGGGGAGGCGGAAGGATAGTCAAGTCTCCAATATTACTAGGAGGGT
Organism: Cosmia pyralina; assembly: GCA_946251885.1. Taxonomy (NCBI): domain Eukaryota; kingdom Metazoa; phylum Arthropoda; class Insecta; order Lepidoptera; family Noctuidae; genus Cosmia; species Cosmia pyralina. The sequence continues at coordinate 20,465,379 of OX276354.1, forward strand.
TGACAGCTCGCAGGGAAGGCCGTCTGAGGCAGACTGTAAGTTTTTTCACATTACTCTTCCCATAATTATATAAAACAATGGTCTTACTTACTTCTCTGCAGTTCTTTCTAATTTATTTAATTGCCGGTTTCTTACAGTTGAATGATTTCTCTCTAAAACACAAAAAAAAGTTTGAATTATTCGATGTGCATCCTTGGGTTGCTCTATGTTCCATTTGACAGTAAAAACTAGAGCCTATACAGTTATACCAAATGCAATCACATGGATATTTTAACACGCAAAAATAATAATAATAGCTCAACACAAAATCAATTTTGATCAGAGCTCTGCAATAAAAATTATATTCATATTTTTATTTAAAACGCCTGTTAATTTTCTGTGAGCAATATTTATTCGTGAAGCCTTTCAATCAAAATATTTTATCAGGAGCTTTTATATATTACTGAAAATGTGGGCAGATATATACTTTTTCGGATGTTTATTCAGTAACTTTATATTCTAATTTCAACGTTTATTTAACGATGTCGGTCTTTAAATAATAATAAATTAGTTATTAATATTACTGACTATCCCGTTGATGTCTATAGACGAGTATATGTCATCTAGTTGTCATAAGCGCGACTGCTCAGTGTGAGTGTGAGTGTGTGAGTGCGGGGGCGAGTGTGTGAGTGTGAATGTGTATTCCTGGGTTCGATCCCCTGGTCAGGCAAAATGATATTGGGTTTTTCTTTTTAAGGTTCCGCACCTCAAAAGGAAAAAACGGAACCCATAAAGATCACTCGTGTAGTTCTCTGTCTGTCCGTCTGTCACAGCTAATTTGCTCCGAATCTAATAGACCGATTAAGTTGAAATTTGGTACATTGAATTTCTGTGACCCAAACTCGAACGTGTAACGTTTGAATATGGGGGTATCTTTTGAGGGGCAAATAAGAACGTTTAAAAAAAAAGTTTTGCAAACTGTACTATGTCACATATCAAATAAAAGGGCTTACTTTGAGGGTATCAAATAGATTTTTTTTATAAATAGACGAAAATTGACCATTCTCTCCTTATATCTCCGAAACTATTGAGCCTAAAATTTTGAAAAAGAAATACAAAAAATAGTTCTGTACTAGATTACAGGAAAACCTATAAGAAGCTTATGGTCTTAAAATAACATGGTAAATCTCTCAATATTTTGCGTACAAACTTACATTTGGTCCGACACGTACTTGGCCGCTTTTTTTAAATAGATTTTCTCAGGAGCACCCTGAAGTCTGTGTCTATGCCCAGTTGACGGCAATCGGGTTGCCTCCTGGCGAAATATGGGTAAACTTGTTCACATCCACCTACCCAAGTCAAGAAATAGTGTTATACAATGATATTTTTCTTTTACAGCCGAGTACACGAATCTTAGTGATTCGGACCCTGCTCTTTCGGATGGTGACTGCAAATTGTATATTGATTGTGATAAGAGAAAGGACCATTACGTAGCTGAACCTGCCCTGCAACTAGACGGCGGCACTATGCGGGAATATGCGCTGCAGGTCGCGCTTGGAATGAGGCATTTGGAGGAGAGAGGTATAACACACAGGTGAGCTTTCGACTTTAAAAATGGAGGTTATCAATTCGACAAGTATGTAGGTATGTAATATTATTGGAACTGCAATATAAATATATTCTCGTAGGATAATATATTAGGGCTTCCAAACAAATACACAAAATTTTATAGGTGTATGTATGCATGAATGTCTGTTTGTCCACGCATTTCTCCGAAACTATTGATTGAGTTGCGGAAATCTTCGGAAATACCAAAATATGTGTAGGTATAGCAAATAAAATGTGACTATGACTAGGTACTGTGGTGGTTTAAATCAATGTCTATTGACATTGATTTAAACCACCCCAGTAAAGAGGAGAATAAAACAAACAAAAAAAATTCAATCGGTCAAGCCGTTCTCAAGTTATGGCGTGACCAAGGGAAATAGGAATTCATCTATATCTAAAGGAAACCGTGACTGACTGACTGACTGACTGACTGATCTATCAACACACTGCTCAAACCACTGAACGGATTGGGCTGAAATTTGGCACACAGATAGGTATTATGACCTAGGCATACGCTAAGAAAGGGTTTTTGGAAATTCGACCTTTAAGGAATGAAAAAGGGAGTATTGTTTACATGAAAAATTTTATTCCTTGAGTTAATAAACTTGAAATTTGGCTTTGTCTATATATAGATTATTGGACTAGTCACATTTAATTCGGAAAAGTTCGTTTTTTCCGAAGATTAACGATGGAATCTTTGAACGTTTTCGTAAGGGTGGTAGACCTTCCCGGGCGAACTCCTCCAAAAAGAATTCATATTTTGCTTGTTTATTATTTCTCTCGTCGTGATATGGAGAAAGCTTTGGTTTTTCTGCCAAAAATATAAGTTACTTACAGAGCTAATCGTCATGGGTAGGTTGGAAACCCATAGGTACAGTGATAAGATATTGATAAAACGCCATAGGTAGAGGACCTTTGTCGATAGGTACGGTCAGCAACAAAAGTCGGTTAACACTGCTACTTTTTGTCATCATCTAAATTACCACAAAATGATTCGATAAACTGCTTTTTTTCGTTTTACTATTAAGAGTTAATGTTCTTAAAATTTTAAGTACTTCTGTACCGATTTGAATTAAATATTTCGCTTAATAATTAAGATTAAAAAACTGCAAGTGTTAATCGACTTTTGTTGCTGACTGTACCTACATGAGAATTTAAAACAAAGTTTATTTTAAACAACGGAAGTGATTAACTTTTTACAATCATCGAATTAGGTTAGTAACTTATTAAGAAGCTATAGGCGCGCCACACTCTTCAAAATAAAATAATTGGATTCTTTTTTTTTATCAAACAGATTTATGTGCTTATCCCTTCAATTATCAAGATAGACGTACCATCGCGAACATTTGCAGTGAACCACATTTTGACAAATATAACATAAGGTACATAGGCATGAATCTCACGTCCGTGACCCTTAATTTCTTGTTGTAGCTACTTAATTTAAACAGAAAACTAAGTACACTGATTTGCACAATATAATAAAGTTAAAATAATTTAGTACAAACACTATTAAAATGTGCCTAAGTTTTAGCCAAATTTCGTAATAACTAACAGTACAGCTATGTAGGTACAGTATCCTATTTCAGAATTTCAGAAAACTTGTCTTAAAAGGTCAAAAGTTACGGGATTGTGTTTCACTATATAAATAAAAAGAGAAGTCCTGACTCCTGACTGACTGACTGATTGACTGACTCATCAACGCCCAGCCCAAAGCCTTGGACTTAGAAAGCTGAAATTTTGCACAGAGGTTCCCTTTATAATGTAGACAAGGAATAAGGAAGGAATTCCCGGTAGTATGTTCCCGTGGGATATTTTCCGACATCCACGCGGGCGAAGCCGCTGGCAAAAGCTAGTATTGGATATTACTGAATTTACAAAATTCTCTCAGATGTCCTGTGTCTGCATAATACCCCAACTGAAAACAAGATGTACACATGGCTACACATTTCCAGTTTACACTGACTTCTCATTGTAAGGAAATCCTATACAATGCGAGATCAGTATAAACTGGAAATGTATAGCTTGATCTGTAGCCGTGCGTATTATTGAAAACGAATATCCTTTCCCAAAACTAAAAACATGAGTGAGCTTTAAACTTTAAAATGATGCGTTAAACTAAATAATTTAACTATATGTAACAAATCAGCTACGCTTGCTGGGGTTGGTCCGTGGATGGGTGACCATCTTTACATACCGAGACCCCCCATGCCTCGGAAAGCACGTTAAGTCGCGGTGTGGCGGTCATTCGTGGATCTTTGACGGTCGTTACGGTCGTCAGAAGCACGAAAGTCTGACAACCAGTCTTACCAAGGGGTATCGTATTATACCCAGCAACTGGGTTGTGGAGGTCAAATAGGCAGTCACCATGTAAGACTATAGTCCAGCTGCATCCGGTTAGACTGGAAGCCGACCCCAACATAGTTGAGAAAAGGCTAGGCAGGCAGATTTTTAGCTTTTGAAGCCGCGGGACTTCACCCGCATGGATGTCGGAACTCAGAAATTATCCCATGGGAATGTACAACCGGGATAAATATTATCCTATGTCTCAATCCAAGTCATAAAGGTAAGACTGGTTGTCAGCCTTTCGGGTTTCTGACGACCCGTAACAACTGTCAAAGATCCACGAATGACAGCCGGGACCAACAAAAGGTAGTAGACAACATGGGCAAAAGCTATTAGGTTTGTAATAAATAAAGGGCACATGTGGCCATCAAATTATTGAAAGCCCCAATCCATAAGTCGTGACGTAGGAATTCAAAACATCCAACGCGCAGGTCGGTTTCGGTACGAGGAAAATACCGACCTTTTCCACGAACTCTGCCCGTCAACAGCCATTTTCCCGGGGCGCTCGAGCCCCAGATATATTAAATTTAATTTAAAACGTAAACCGCTACAGCTTGCCACTCAGATTACAAACCAAATAATCCTGTTTGATGTTAAATTAAATTTAACAATGAAATATTTACCTGAACATTGAATGAAAATATCAGTTAATTGGGTAACTGTCGATGAATTCTATTCAACCACTTATGTAATTGGAACCCTATTATCACGAAATCTATAGTTGAAATTATGAATAAGTAATATTGGAGTAGGCCAATAGGTTGGTGGTGGTAGGTGGTGGGTTTGGTAGGTAGGTTGGTTAGGTAGGTGGTTGAGGTAGGTAGTTTGATTGGGAGGTGGGTCTATTCATGTTTATTTTCGATCATCCATCGATAGCAATACGAAATAATTCCGTATTCCTAGTGAAGAAAATCGGCCACTACTCCTGACAATAATGCTATAGCAATATCTTTTAGCCCCGATATGTAGTTACTGTTTTCGTGTAGGCGTTACCAATTTGTTTCGAAAAAATTTCGAATTGGAAACCATAGCAATTGCGATTACTTTTGCTGTTCATCGGTTGTTGTTATTTATCAATTACGTTTAGGTACATTTGTTGTTCGCCAGTAGTTATACCATAAGATCTAATACGATCTTGTCTTACCTAAGTAATTTCGTGTAGAATGTTACTTACTTCAGTTACTTCACTGATCTCTTTGACGAATTATGTCGGATACGTAAACCGTAAACTTTATCGTATAGAATGTTGGCAGAATTCGATTGTAACTGAACATCCATCTTTCGGTGTTGCCTAGCAACCGTTGCTAAGAGCCGACAAACCTCAAGGTTGGCGAATCATCCGACTTACCTACCAAAATTTTCAATTCTATCACAACGGTACCAGAGTTTACTTTACAGTACCTAAATGTGTTCGGGAAAGAATTTTATGTTGTCCCAAACTCTGAATACAATTAAATTAACTCAGATAATATTACAAACAGAATTTCTTTGGAACTGTGTCATCATCTGCCTAGTCTTTTCTTAATTTTAAGATTAATTATTACCTATTTATTATTATTTTTACGTCTCTTCACAATTCACGGGATCCTGGAGTTCTGGACCTTTGAAAGACGTACGAGGGGCCGAAGCCAACTCGCATAGGCCCGCTAGATGTTTTTAATGAAATAAGGCACCAACCGAACATTATCCCTGTTCAAACTATGCAAACAAGTGCACCCAAGGACAACCTTCGGTTGGTGTTGGTTGCAATAGTCCTATTGCACGATATGAAAGCTATTGGATTATGAGTTTGGGTTGCTAAAGTGAACTGATTACCTAGAACTATAGAAAGACTATGGCCCCTGCCTGACCAATGTTGTTTAATGAAATACACAGATAAAATGGCGGGCGAGTCACTTGCACACTCAATAATGGGCCCCCGAAAACGGTCGCTAGCACATTGTGTCGTAGCGACAAGGGGGCAACATGTCCTGAGGTGCTTATGAGGAGTGGATAGGTATTCCACGGCTACCAAGTCAATCATCACATAGCATATATCTTACTGGAATACTTCCTTCCTCAGAGCACGTTTGCTCTGGCGAATCTCCACTCAAGCCGGCCATTAAAGGCAAGAAAGAGGGGGGAGCTCTGTTCCTCGTCAGTGTGCATCACCCCAGCCGGCCAATAAAGGCAAGCCAGAGGTGAGAAACAAGGCTTCTCCCGGGAGATAGGGTCCGTGGGGTCACTCCTGCCCAACAGCTCGCCACATGCTGCTCTACGGGTTTCTGTATCTTTCTTGGTCTGGCTTCTTAACCTAGACCTGTTTCGGCAAAGTAAACTCTACCGGCACAGGCCTACAGTTCAGGAGCACGCAAGCCCCACCACGACGAATTCATTATTATTTATTGATTTTGTTTTCATATTTTTATTTTTTTAATAATAATATACTCGTACAATGTAGTGACAAAAATTGAAAAGAGTAAGCTTAGATGGTTTGGTCATGTTGAGAGGATGAATGAAAGGCGACTAACACAAGGATTTACAAGGCAGATGTGAGTGGAAACGCCGGGACCGGGACGCCCTAGGAAAACAGATAGTGACCTTATTAGTGATGTTCCATGTTCTTCAGAAAGGTCAGGTGCGTAGCGCAACCTGCATGCGTGCATGAGAGGTGTGATGTAAACGAGGCAAAAGGAGTATCAGGATCGTAACAGGAGGCGTTCTGTAGTTTTGGCCTAATCCCCCATGGGAAAAGGCATTAGTTTATGTAGGTATTTGTATGTGTAATTTTCTGTAAGCACATAGCGTTGTTAATTTTTAGGGTTCCGAAGCCAAATGGCAAAAACGGAACCCTAATGTTATCGTCATATCCGTTTGTCGGACTGCGAGTCCGTCCATCTGTGCGTCTGCCCGACTGTCCGTCCGTCCGGAAGTTACACTACACAGACATTTTACTCGGAGACTATTTGCATTAAACGTATGTACCACAGAACAGATACCTACTCTTAATAACTGTTCTGTGATACAAACTAATTACTTTCGCGCAAAAGATGTATAGTTGTATTTTGTTTTGTTGGTTTATACATCTTTTTATTAAAGTATAGAGTCTCTTTTGTTTCCTTTTTTAACCGAGTTCAAAAAGGAGGAGGTTCTCAATTCGTCGGAACCTTTTTTTTTTTATTTTTTTTTTATGTATGTTCCCCGATTACTCGAAGATGGCTGGACCGATTTGGATTTTTTTTTGTTTTATTCGAGAGGGTATACATCACAGTTGGTCCCATATAAAATTGATTAACTTTGCTTGGGTAGTTTTTGAGTTAGCTTCAATAATACGTATTTTTTCCCCACTTTTATATGGATTATTTTCTAGTTTGTTTTGCAGATAGTGGTATTAGAATTTGTGTGGGGTAGGTACACAACTAAAAAGTGAAAAATAAAAACTTTTTTCCAAAAAAATACAACCGACTTCCAAAAACAACACTACAAAGTGAAAAATAACTTTAATTTCGGAAGTCGGTGGCAAAAAACGAAAATACATTTAACTAGACACCGACTTCCGAAATAAAAGTTATTTTTCACTTTGTAGTGTTGTTTTTGGAAGACGGTTGTATTTTTTTGTAAAAAAGTTTTTCTTTGTGTTGTCATAAAACAAAAAAAAATTGTATCTTTTTATTACGGGTGGACACTGCACCTGCACGCTAATTGCGTAACACAATATCAATCGGAATTTGAATCATTTTGAAACAAATTGCTAATCCATTGGCCTTATTTTTATCCTCGGGATCGGGAAAGGAAAAATTCCCGGGAATCCCCGCTCCCGGGACCCGCCGGTAAAGAAACCATAATTCTATTGGATTCTCAATGCTCGGCTCAACACCAACAGTTGGAAATCCAGTGCGTGCCATTGCGAACCTGGGCTTAGTGGAAAATCTAAATCTAACTGGTAAACCTTCAACAATTTCCAGAGACCTGGCAGCCCGGAACATCCTGGTCGACGGGGCTGGTCTACTTAAAGTGGCCGACTTCGGTCTCTCTAGGTCCGGTGTATACGTACACACGAGGTCCAGACCGGTACCACTGCGGTGGCTAGCTCCTGAAGCCATCCTCCATTCCCAGTACTGCGGGGCCAGCGATGTATGGGCATTCGCGGTGCTACTGTGGGAGATAGCTACTTTAGGTAAGATCATATCAGTATCATCATCATTCTTTTGCCCTTATCTCATTTATTTGGGGTCAACGTAACTTGTCTTTTTCTTCCATACTTCTCTCGCGTACTTACCGTGCACCATAGATTATAGGTTTTGTCGACAGAAAAGTAGATAAAATGACGTTTCCGTGTGGACAGTACGATGGTAGCTAAGTACCTACTGGGTGGGCCAAAAGAAATCACCCTATTGGAAGATGCTCTCATTTTTGCAAATGGCCGCCAATGTCAAATCTGTTTTAACATTTGTGGACTAGACAGATGCAGAATACAAGTGAACAAGCCATGGAGCTATACACTCCCCAAGAACGTGGTGTTGGCGCAGCGCGAATTCCGTCGCCGATTCCCCGGCCGTCCGACACCGACTGCGCCAACACTGCGCCTTTTGACCACCAACTTTAAAGAGTATGGGACCACACGAGACGTTGCCAAGAGTGGCCGGCCGGAGTGATCACAAGGAGCCATTACACCCCCTCAAAGTAACTGCATGGTGCGCTGTTCATGCTGGAGGAGTCATCGGGCCATTTTTTTTCGAGAATGCCGCTGGCCAAACGACAACAGTGGACGGTGCGCGCTATAGGGCCATGTTGACCGAGTTTTTACTGCCGCAATTGGACGAATTTGGACTGAGGGACATGTGGTTCCAACAGGACGGAGCAACGGCACACACTGCGCGAGCCACAACCGATATTCTGAAGGTAGCGTTCCCGGGTCGCCTCATCTCTCGTTTTGGCGATTTGCACTGGCCCGCAAGATCGCCCGATTTAAGCATTCCAGACTTTTTTTTTGTGGGGTTTTTTGAAGTCCCGTGTTTACGTGAAGAAGACCGAGACTCTGGAAGCCTTCAACAACAACATTTGACACGAGTGCGAGAATCTGTCGCCTGAAGTTCTCGCCGAAGTGATGAAAAATGCCATAAAACGAGCCCGTATGGCAGTCAATTGTGACGGCGCCCATTTGGCCGATATAATATTCACGACTTGACCAATAAAATTCTAAAGGTTCAAATAAACATAATCAAAAAACAGAATCGAAGTTTTTCATTTAGAAAAAAAAAGAGAGCCAAACAACATCGGATGACTTCTTTTGGCCCACCTTGTAGAATGAGTCAAGGTTAACTGCACTTTTTACGAAATTCTCTTTTTATCGGAATTATTATTTTATTTGTGATTTTTTTTTTATTTATTTATTTATTTATTTATATATACTTTATTGTACACCACAAAAATACATAACAAAAAAAAAGACACAAACTACAAAATATACAATGGGCGGCCTTATCGCTTTCTGCAATCTCTTCCAGGCAACCAATAATAATAATAACCAATAATTTTTAATTAGTATCAAATATTTATTGTTAACATTGAAATGATTTAAAAATTAATTGAATAGTTGCTCACCTTAAAATTATGATGAATGTTATGCATGCCTATAAGTGATGTATTTTTTACACAATGCTGAAGACTGAATTACCTATTGTTATTTCCATTGTAAATATGTCGTTGGTGTGCCTTGCCCAATAAATAAATAAATAGAATTCTATTCTATATGTTTTATCATAGGATTTTTCCTATTTAATTCTCAATTTTTACTAATACACACGTACCTACTTACAAAAAAGTACAGACTTCTACCGTATTTTGCAAAAAAATATATATTACAGTAATAAATGATAATGTTATAATGCGCTGTAGTAGCTCGAGAAATTGAAATGTTCTTGCGTTTTATGCAATTTGCAGGTTCGTGTCAGGTTGTATCTTGATCAAAATATGATACGCGGCAATAAAACATGTATTCACATAATTTTAACCATAAAAATCATCAATACATCTCTCTAAGTTAGATTTCGTGCAGAGTCGTTAGATTTCGTTCGTTCGACAAATCTGCACGAAATCTAACTTAGAGAGATGTATTGATGATTCTCGAATCGAAATAGAATTTAAAAATAACGACCATTTTTCAATATTGGCCGGCCTTATTTGTCTCAAGCACAACATCAATTGGTTGCACCAAGATCTATAAACTTGAAGTTTGACCCGAATACATTTGTAAATAAGTAAATAAAATCATTTAATAACAAAAACGACATTTTAAATAGATAGAACGAGTTTTAAAAATAGGGGAAAATACCGAAAATACGTACCCATGCGAACGAATTCGCGGGCGAAGTGCTAGTCTTAAATAATTCTAATTTTCCTTTAACTTAAATTTCAGGAGGCTTCCCATACGCAGAGCTCAGTAACCACCATGTACCTCCATTCCTGGCCGGAGGTGGCCGTCTCCCGAAGCCAGCCCGAGCCTCACCCAGGCTTTATCAGCTGATGGTCGAATGCTGGTCCGAAAACCCCACAGACCGGCCAACGTTCTCCGAAATTGTGGACAAATTGACAGTTCAAAAGCAGTTATATGTTGACTTGGATTGTGTTTTCCCGCCGTCTGAAGACGAGCTGGAAGGCTTAAGAGATATTGACTTCAATATGGAAGCCAACGGTCGTCTTGACCGGTGACCCTTGTAAAGACTGAATATTTTTATTGTTATTATTGATTGTCACCCTATGTGCACAGTACACGTGTAAAATAATTATGAAAATTGTTTTATTTTTCAAGACGTTTCAGTGCAGAATGTGCAGATACAGTTACACTTGAAACTGCTTAAAAAATTCATATCATTTAGGTATAGCCACATATACAACATTAGTTTTAGTATATTATGCGAAACCCGAAACACGTGTCTAGTATTTATAAGTAAAGAATCTATGAACAAAATTTCAAAACTGTATCATGAAAAATCACAAAGTTATAAGCTTGTTATGTTACCTGGTTGTCCTACAAAAACATGATCACCACGCGGCGCCCGCTGTGCGCCCGTGCCTAGTGCCGCTATGACCTGCAGTGACTTGTGTTCGTCGCTCAGTGTCCATATTGTAACCGTTTTTAAAGATTTTTGGGGCAAAATATAACACGGTATAAAAATTATTGGAATCGATTCAGTTATTCAATCTGAACAAACTATATTCAGGTTTCACATATACTAAAAATAATGTTGTATAATAATAATAGCAAACGTGCTCGGAGGAAGGAAGTAGTCCAGTAAGATGCTGGTAAGGATCCTGACCGTACTTCCACGATTGTCCTGAAAGCCGTGGAATACCCGCTGAGACTATCATTGCGCGCGAACACTTTCTCGTTGTCCGCTCGGCAGATTACGTCATTCCGCGAGCGCCGGCCGCCCGGCCAGATGTTGATAAACAAACTTAATTTACGACGTCGTTTCTTCGAAGAGCCCTTTCAAGTGTATGTTTTTGTAATGGGAAACAACAGAGCTTTTAAATAGCGTTTTTTTTGTTTGAATGTTGATTGCATCCATTTATACAATAATTTGTAAACGTAAACACAGCGATTTTTTTATCTTAGATTACAAATAAATGGCTGTAGTAAAAAAAAACAAGTGATGACCTATATGTTTTATGGTTTAATATGCATGGTGTGATTATTCTTAACATAAAAAAAATAACAAAACACATTGCATAGTATAATATTTAGTATTTAGAAGCATCCGAAGTTGTTGAGACAACATTGTTGAAGCGGCAAGTTTTACACGCGGACTAAATATTTTTTTCTAATTATATCTGATACGTAGAAACTTTGAAATAGATTTTAATGTTTTACTCAATAATCAGACTATTCATATATGTAATAATATTTCAATGATCAAACCAATAATCCATCAAGATTCTTATTGGAATGATGCGTCACTCAAAACAATAACAAACCATTTCCGTGCCGTACCGGTTGACGATAAACACTGAAATAACTAATTAAATCACTTACAGACTTGAATCCTGCACTAATCCATATTGCCTATATTCTTGTTAACACACACAAATAGTTTTTTTACCCGGTTTTCCCGTAAAAACCACAAGAAACACAAAAACGGACAAAAAATACGCCAACCGTTTCGACCACGCACACCGCCGCACTAAACAACACAATTAACAGAGAAAAAATATTTTTTTTAAATCATAGACGAGAGTCGCTCCTAGGGTTACCATACATAGAAATGAGCGGAATTTAATAGTGGAATCGACTAAATCATTCGATTCGGGAGGCACCCCGTAATGTGGAAGCAACAAGGATTGTTTTGAGGCGACCCGACCAAATTGGAGCGCGGGAATTCCTGTAACCATGCGCGGGGAGCGGCAATTTTTTCTCGGTTTCACGAATTCCCAAGTGCTACTGAGCGGATACCTCTTCACTCCTTATAAGCACCTGCACATGTTGCCCTCTTGTCGCTACGAAACTATGTGCTAGCGACCATTTTGGGGACACAATATTGAGTGTGCAAGTCACCCCTTGCAATTTCATCTGTGTATTGTTAATCGACTTCAAAAAAAGGAGGAGGTTCTCAATTCGGTTTTATATTTTATTTTAGCGTCCGTCCGTCATTTATAAACCGATTTGGAAAATTCTTTTTTTATTTGAAAGCATATACTTCCAGATTAGTCTCATTTTTACCAAAATCCAGTTCTGATAATGGGATCCATGAGAAATTGAGGCAACTCCTCAAATATTATAGGCATAGGTACATATAGCGGTTTTGGTATTTTCATTAACAAATCAAGCATTTGCATTCAGAAAGTATCATCTGGTGAAGTGGAGCTGATGAAGAAGACCACAGATGGCCATGGGAACTTCTCAACGACAATAACTATTTCACGGGTGGCGATAAGATATCTCGATTAAGACAGATGACGAAGCTTTAAGTAAATGGTTCTAATGAAAATGGTACCATCAAACCGATCTGATGAAGAAGCCGGAAGGTAGGCACTGGAACTCAGTAATAAAACAATGTATCCTAACAGTTTTTGGGCTTATTGGAATTGTCATGAGGTGCACTCTAGCTATAAATGATTTTATAGCCAGAGTGCACCTCATGCTACTTGAGTGCTACTCGTGCTACTTGAGTGGTAGGCAGTGGCGTATTATCCCTAAGGCAAACTAGGCACGGGTCTAGGGGCGCGAGGTTACAAGGGGGCGCGCGCACCTAAGTTTTTAGACCAAGAAAATAATTAACATAAAATTAAAATATAAAAGATTGGTTATTTAAAGATGTACACACGGCTACACATCAAGCTATAAATTTCCAGTTTACACTGACCTCTCATTGTAAGGAAATCCTATACAATGCGAGATCAGCTTATACTGGAAAATATAGCTTGATTTGTAGCCATGGGTACTCTCTTAAAATAAATCAGTGGAACTTCACTGATTTTCCAGTGGATCTCACTGGTTGTCCGGTGAACATTCACTGAATCAACGAGTGAAATTCACTGGATGAATCAGTAATAATATTAGTGGTGGTTTTTTTTTTCGTGAGAAATCATCAAATGACTTCTCCCGCTCTGGACGGAGCGGGAGGGCGTGTCAGACTTTTACTGCTTGTTCGGGTCGCGACCTAAGTGGTATTGACTATTGGGATGGCTAATACAAACACTGAGTTTAACTTGCTAGAAACAATTTATTTTACAACGATTAAAAGTCTATACTAAAATGATGGCTAATGACAATGAGGCGAATGCACACGGTTGCTGTCCGAATATGCACTGTTGTCGGCGCGCGCTCAACGCGGCCTTATTGATTCGCTGGATCAGCAACAGGGTGTTCGAATAACATCGAACACTGCTAAAACCCACCCATGTTCCTTCAGTTGCCTGTGCCAGAGCCTGTGAGAGAGTCTCTTTCGAATAACCCGCGACCCCGGCGGCATTGGCCCTATTGGACCCCGTCACTGTTGACAACTCTTTGAGGCGCGCGTGGAACACAACGCGCCGTCGACCCGGGCCTGGTCCTTACCGGACGGTGAGCTACCCATTGCTCGTCGTCCGCAAGCCCGCGCCTACGGTGGCCGGGAATCGGCAATAGATTCCCGTCGCCCAGGGCGTCTCCTGCGGCGGCGGGGCGCGAGAGCACGACTGTTGCCTCTCCCTCACGCGTTCCGCCTCCTCCTTCACATTTGCACAACCGAAAGGTTGAATATAGTGTATCAAACAAACTGTAACATCTAATGTACATCCTATATTCTAGCAAATAAAGTTATCATTTATTCGCGAGCATTACTGCATCGCAGAAGGTGACGGCCTCTCATGCACTCTCGCTCCGCACCATGGCCTGAACCAGGTTTGGACGCGAGAGGGACGCCGCCGCCGATCGCCTCCGTGAGAACACAGCGGTGCTCCGCCCAAGCCGGGCAGACCTCCACTGTATGCTCCATCGTGTCCTCCGGACGATCCACACAATGGTGACACCCGGGCGTTCCGCCTTATCCGAAACAGGAACCTCCCGAAACAACCATGTCCGGTGAGGACCTGTGTCAGGCGGAAGGTGAGGTCCCCGTGGCGCCTCTCCAACCACTCCTCAAAGAGGGGACTTATCGCCGCAATTGTGCCGAGCCCAGCGCTGGGTTGCGACAATAGCACTCTCCATGTAGCCATGAGATCCCGCCGGAGCTCTGTCCGCTGTACCGTGATTTCTCACGGCAGCGGAGTTACGCCCCGGCGTTTCGCCTCCTTGCGCCACTCCCACACGTGCACGAGGACTTTTGTCTCCAGATCCCATGGCGGAGTGGCGGATGCCTCACCGGAGACCGTGCAGTATCCCCGGACTAGCCGGATGGCCATGACCCTACGGGACGCGTTCAACCGGCGGGCTGGTCGCAGCCTCAGAGAACGCGCCCACACCGGTGCCCCGTAAAGGGCACTGGACCGCACGATCCCCGCGTAAAGACTCCGGCAGGAGGCGTTTGGACCCCCCAGATTGAGCAGGAATCGAAAGAAGTTAACATCATAGAAAAATAAAAAACAACTTCTTTCTTGTTTATCTATGGGTTACATATACTTAATATAATACATTAAGTGAAACTCACTGCTAAACAGTAGAACCGTTGTGACTATTCATATACTCGTATGCAAGAAAGAAGTTGTTTTTTATTTTTCTATGATGTTAACCTCTTTCTATTTCGCTGAAATTTTTCACCTCACTGCAAAGATAGTTCTAAAAATTTTTTTTAATTTTTTAGTCAACCGAAGAAAGTCAATATTTTCGAAAAATAATCTTTTTGTTTTAAATATCATAACTTTAAAAAATTAACTTATCACAATGTTTCTTTACTTTTTTTAATTTTTTGTTTTTGAATGGTACTGTTATTTTACTGTTTAGTAAAAAAATATAGGAATTTTTTTTCTTCACTCATCAATCGTCATATATTTCATTCGAACCTAAAAGAAAGTGCACGTGTCCTGCTCTATACCTAATTATAGGTAAGTATAGACCGGGACACGTGTACCTACTTACCCTACTAATTATGATTGTGTGTTCCTTCTTCGTGCAAAATCTGCTGAACCGATTGTGATGAAACTTGGTATGTAGATAGCAGGAGACTAAGATTTACACATTTTATCCCGGAATTTCCCACACGGGTGAAACCGCAGCTAATTAATAGATAAATACCTACTAGTTAAAATTTATAATATATGGCCGCCAGAGGGGCGCCAATGAAGTGCTTGCCTAGGGCGCTCTCGACATTTAATCCGCCTCTGGTGGTAGGTATGTTATGTGTGGCCTTGATTGTCAGAAGTCAGATTTCGTAGCCTAGTTATCTCCGACAACATAAAATTACGCCTTCCAAACTTCTGTGACACGGCTTAGCGCAACGTATATATTATTATCTAATAGCCTTTTTGCAAAGTTTTAATTTGAAAATCCTGAGATGGTCTCATTATAAATATCTTCAAGTTTTGATGAGGGCATTTGAGTTAGCTTCAATAATTTATTATGTATTTTTCCGACATATTATAGTTTAGGTGAATTGTGCTCTATTTTATTTTGCACAGTAAGTATTCGAATTTGTGTGGGTTTTTTTCATTTATCTGTTCTGTGGGTAGGCACCACTAAAAAGTGAAAAATAAAAACTTTTTACAAAAAAAAAATAACCGACTCCCAAAAAAACACTACAAAGTGAAAAATAACTTTAATTTCGGAAGTCGGTGGCAAAAAACGAAACTAAAAACCAAAGACACACAGGTTTTTAGGAGTCAGTCGTTTTTTTTGTGGTTACTTTTATTTTATTGCGTGTAGGGGAGGTGGGGCAGATAGATTCATATAAATTGAAAATCAAATAACTTGTAAATAAACGTATAATTTTTAATTTATTTTCAACTCAACGATTAGCTAAATGTATTAATATTATAAGGTCAAGGATAAAAATTGTATAAATTGTAAAGGATAAGAAAAAATATGTGTTTTGTAAAAAATTGGTTTTGAATCATTCTGCCCCACCAACGGGCCACAGGTACAGACGCCAGCACATCAAGCTACTACAATCTATCATTTTCATCTTTATCGCTAAAGCATTAGGTTCAAGGTTGATTGCGAAAATTTTACAGTTTCTGGTGGCTTGATGAGCTGGCGTCTGTACATCACGTGAGGCACTTTACCACAGAGTGGAAATTGTATGAAATTGGTTAAATAACACACAACACAACACACACACACACAACACAACAACACACACAAAACACAACACACACACACAAAACACAACACACACACACAACCACAAACACATCACAACACACAAATACAACACAATCCACAACACAACACAACACACACAACACAACAACACAACACTCACAATACATAACAACACACACAATACAACACTTTAATGAAAATTAAACTTTTTATTGTGAAGTTAAGAAACGAAACTAAAGAAACTTAGAAAGTAAATTCAATCAATCTGCCTCGCCTTTTCCCAACTATGTTGGGGTCGGCTTCCAGTCTAACCGGATGCAGCTGAATACATTACATAGAATATATTACATAGAAAGAAGAGAAGAAACTTAGAAAGTAAAAAACAATCGCAAAAAAAATCTAATTAATACGTTAGCAAAATTGCTACTTTATTGCAAATTGTATGCACTTAAATCCACTGAAAAAGTATACCTACATACTTAGATGATATTCGAGCTTGCCTTTCGTTAAATTTGGTTTAGGCAAGTGTAAAACAACATCACTAAAATCAACGCTTGCTTTACACAGTTACACGCACAGTTTATACATTGCTGTACCTAAGTGCCCCAAAAGATTTATTTCAAAATACACACAATGAAACTAAATAAATTATTTAAAAAAAAATGCACTAAATCCTTCATACTGGATGTCCTAACTACTACTACTACTACTACTGCTACTACTATGTCCTGTCCTGGTGTCATTGTTTATAAATATCTTTACAAGATGGTGTAGCAGATCGTGGAAACACCTAAACACGTATTTATTTAGTTGGCCGCACTCGAAGCGTGCACGTTACGCATTTACAGACGCTTTAGGTCAAGCCACCCGAAACTGTCAAATTTTCCCAATCAACCTTGAACCTTATTAGGTTCAAGGTTGACTTTAGCGTTATACAGGGTGTCCAGTAAATAGCACGACATACTGCAGGGGGTGATAGCTTGGGTCAATACCTACCAAAACAACACAATATATGTTCAGCAAAATCTTACGGATTTACAGTTTTACAAAATTTCCCGAAATATCGAAAAAGCGCGAGAGATAAGAAAATTGTTCTGTGAAAATTTAAACAAAAAGTACTATTTCTTGAAAACATTCTTGTTTTTGATAGAAAAAAGACTTATCAATGTGTAAAGTAACTATTCACAAATAATTTGATGTAAAATAAATCTAGAAAAGGAATTTTTCATTACGAGATGCTGCTGAACATTATTGTGTTGTTTTGATAGGTATTGACCCAAGCTATCACCTCCTGCAGTATGTCGTGCTATTTACTGGACACCCTGTAGATGAAAATCTATTAAAGAAATTTGACAGATTGTAGTAGCTTGAAGTGCTGGCGTCCGTACAATGCGTAACGTGCACGCTTCGAGTTACAATGCCACCGGTTCGAAGCGATCGCAACGGATGCGTTCAAACATGTCTATGAGCGTTTTACAGATGTCACCACTCGAATACATTCAATCGATTATTAAATAATGCTTGTGTGCTATGTGCCACTTGCATCATTGTGCCCCACCTCCCCCTATATAGCCATAGTCACGTTTAACTTTTCGTTTTAATTAAAACTTCTGATAGGAAAAACTATAAACTATGATTACATTGTGTTCAATGTCAAAACGTAAAAAAAATAATAAAGAGAAGATTTGCTTTTTATTAAATTATCAAGATTTAAAAGAAAGTAAGTTATTTTCGTTTGTGATTATATTTACTTCCAGAAGTAAAAGAAGAATATTATGTAGATAAGATAGGACGGGGTGGTGTGTTGCATAGATATAAGACACTTACAATAAAGAGATATAGGGGTATTCGGCAGTTAACATCACCGTCCAAGGGTATAAAAAAAATCACTCGCGCACGAAGGAATCCGTACCAATAACTATAAAAACGGCAAAAAAATCTCGTTTGTTGTATGGGAGCCCCCCTTAAATATTTGTTTTATTTAATTTAATTATTTATTTTAAAGTGAATAGGTATACAACATTATTTTTAGTATATGCGAAACCTGAATATAGTTTGTTCAAAATAAATAACTGAATCGATTCCAATAATTTTTATACTGTGTTATATTTTGCCCCAAAAATCTATAAAAAAGGTTATAATATGGACACCGAGCGACGAACACAAGCCACGGCAAGTTATAGCGGCACTAGGCACGGGCGCACAGCGGGCGCCGCGTGGTGATCATGTTTTTGTAGGACAACCAGGTAACATAACAAGCTTATAACTTTGTGATTTTTCATGACACAGTTTTGAAATTTTGTATAGATGCTAGCACATCAAGCTACTACAATCTGTCAAATTTCATTAATAGATTTTCATCTTTATCGTTATAGCATTAGGTTCAAGGTTGATTGGGAAAATTTGACAGTTTCGGGTGGCTTGATGTGCTGGCGTCTGTACATAGATTCTTTACATAAAAATACTAGACACGTGTTTCGGGTTTCGCATATACTAAAACTAATGTTGTATAGCTAAATTTTCTGTGAATATTCAAGCGTCTATCTGTTGCCGTTATCAATATCGAGCAAAAACGAGAAAAAAAAATCACGTTTGTTGTATGTGAGCTCCCTTAAATATTTATTTTATTCTGTTTGTTAGTATTTCTTGTTATAGCGGCAACAGAAATACATCATCTGTGACAATTTCAACTGTCCAACTATCACGGTTCATGAGCCTGGTGACAGACAGACGGACAGCGGAGTCTTAGTAATAGGGTCCCGTTTTACCCTTTGGGTACGGAACCAGTACTTACTACTTTTTGTTGGGAATTTGAAACTTCTGTATATCATGTACCATATACTGTATTTAATGAACAAATACTAAAAACGCCGATTCATAAGGTATTTTGTTTAAATATGGGGGATTTTCTGCAACTACAAAAAATAACCTTGTAATTCACAGTATCATTATGAAATACAAAGTTATCTTTGCGATTGTTAAACTTATATGGTACGGAACCCTTCGTGTGACTTGCGCTTGGCCGGTTTTTGTGATTACTATGTAATTGTTTGAAACTTAGCTAAATCACGCGACATACATAACATACATACATACATACATACATAACATTACATTACATTTGCGACTGACATAATTTTATCACTAAGGACATTTTTAGAAAAACAAGTAATAAATAAGTCAATGACTAACGACTTCATTTTAGTAGCTTTCCAAATGCTCTTTCGGTAAATTTTATATTGACTTTTTTGGATTAATTACTTAATTGGTTGCGTGCGGCGTGTCGTCAGAAGCCCGAAAGTCTGACAACCAGTCTTACCAAGAGGCATCGTATTACCCAGTTAGTGGGTTGTGGAGGTCAGATAGGCAGTCGCTCCATGTAAAATACTGGTATTCAGCTGCATCCGGTTAGACTGGAAGCCGACCCCAAGAGAGTTGGGAAAAGGCCAGGCAGATTGATTGTGTGGCGTGAATTGGCAAGGTACCGTCATAATATTAATTCTTTAATAGTTACCTGACAGATTCGCGGCGAAGTAAGATTATAATATTTGCCCTGACAGCTCTCTTTTGCAAAATAAAGATGGATTCAACCAGTCAGCAGCCCGAACCCACAGTAAAATGCCATATATATGACATAATGCTGTAGAAGTAGCTGAAATAGACCTTTTTTTTTTGGATGGGATATCATCAAATGACTTGGATGCGTATCAGACTTTTACAGACTAAAGCCCACCCGTATTCCTTCAGTTGCCTGTGCCAGGGCCACGGTATCTCTTTCGAAAAACCCGTGACCCCGGCGGCATCGGCCCTATCGGACCCCACCACTGCTGACAGCTCCAATCCAATCTGTTGAAATAGACCAAACGCGTAATAACCTAGTGAAGGCCGCAAGGAATCCGCTGAAATCTATTCAATATAGTACCTACATATAATATAATAAAATAGTAACGAAGTCAGAACTTTACATTGCATATTCAAAACAGAATGTAATTGCTACAAGGTGTGGGAACGAGTCTGATGCCGAAAATATAGCTTTTCTGTTTGTTTGGATGTATGTTCCGGATTGGCGCAAAAACGGCTGAACGGATTCAGATGAAATTTGCCACACAGATAGTTTATGACCTGGAGCTAAGCTCTAAGCTAGTGAGTACCTGTAATTTAAAATTCGCAATAAAAAAACTTCATGCGTTCCTTTTTTTTTTCAGTGATTCCGGTGATCTCAACAGCAATAACATTATGCTCGGTGGTTGTCACCGTAGGCGGGCGCTGGCCGAATCCTGATAAAGACCCACTGGTGTACATCGCAAACCCAATAGAAGCCGAAATGCCCGGCCACTGGGTCCCAGTCAGCGTCGTCAAAGTTATCCTAGAAAAAGACCCACCTACCACTCAAAGGACTAATATTAAAATGCACCTTCATGGGCATACGCCTGAACCGCCAGCTAAAAAGATACACACAGCTAAAAATAAAAACTCCGCTGATAATAAAAACACAGCTAAACATAAAAACACATCTAAAAATAAAAGCACAGCTAAAAATAAAAACACAGCTAAAAATAAAAACACCGCTAAAAATAAAGAAACCTTTAAACAGACGTTCTCCCCCGTGTTCCACCACATAACACCACCTAAACCCACTGCTGCTAGTTATGATGATGATAACTCTAAGAGCACAAGTGGAAGTCACCCTACTTATGAGAAACCCATTAATGATGGTGGTGAAAAAAATGTAGAAATTAAGGAAACTGTACAAAATGAAGTATCTGAGGAAGAGGCTATGGAAGAGGAAGAGGAACAGGATGAGGATGAAGATGAGAAAGTGGATGATGAAGATGATAAAGAGAAAGATAGACCAGAAGAGATTATAGAGAACCCTCAGACACCTGAGGATCCTCCCGATTCAAATGATGATAATGGTAACACCAAGGAAGACGACCCTGTTAAGTCTGATTCTGAATCCCCGGAGAAACCGATCTCAGAAGAAAAACCACCGCCAAAGAAAAGACCCCGCCGCCTACCAAAGGACGACCGTGTGAACAATAATATCTAATTCTTTGAAAACGAGGGTGTACGAGTACAAATAACATTTTTGTTTGTCTCGCTTTTTTTGTTTAGTGTAACTTGGTTGTAGATGAAAATAGTAATATTAATATCCCCATCGCGCGCTCATATGAACTCTCAATCTGTGTCTGTAGAGTTTACTTGGCCGAGACAGGTGTGGAGCCAGACCAAGAGAGATACAATCAAAGCCAAAGTCACACATGCCGAGGGATGCATGGCTAGGGGAAGCGTTAGTTGTTAGTGTGCCATCTCTGGATAATAGGGAACCAGTTTTATTCACCCTTGCCACAGATAACGTAGGGAACAACATGAATACTTCTAAAACAAAAAAAACTAGTTCAGTTGTTGTAGATGACGAAACATCACAGTTATCTTCAGTCATTCTCTTTTTTCCATCAATTTCATCGTCATCACAATCTTTCCGCGTCAATCCGACGACATCATCATTATCTATCACTATCAATCGTTTGACTCTGGAGTTGATCGATCAGGTTAAGCTACGCTTGCAGTGGTTGGTCCGTTGGTGTGTGACCGTTTCCGTGCCTCGGAAAGCACGTTCAGTCGTTGGTCCCGGTTGTCATGCGTGGATCTTTGACAGTCTTTAGAAGCCCGAAAATCTGACTACCAGTACCAACCGGGGTATCCTATTACCCAGTAACTGAGTTGTGGAGGTCAGATAGGCAGTCGCTCCATGTAGTTTTGACTGGAAGACGATGCCAACATAGTTGGGAAAATGCTAAGTAGATGATGATAAATAGTTGTTTGACGCCCAAAAGTGCCTTCTAAGTGCTATGTGCTAGCTATTTGAAATAAACTATTTGCCTTTGACTTTGACAGTCAGCGGATATTGTACAGGAGACAAACATTGTCGACGAGACATTACCCACCGCTAGAACCAAAGTGAATTATACCACATGAGAGCTGATAGACCGATTTCGTCTAGGCACACGACTCACCACTGCGGGCCGGAGGACGAAGAAAATACAGCGGTTGTTATTGGCCGATGCAACAGCTTCAGGAATCAGGACGAATGTTCGAAACATAGTGATGCACAAGTCAGTTTTGCAACAATAATAGGTATCGATATCGATAAAATCGACATCTATTAATTCTACATTTTTTTAAACTGCACTGACAGGGTGTTATCTGGGTGCAAATAAATCACTGACGTAATACTTCAAATTTAACTGTATTCAACTGTAATCAGTCAGCTAATTTAATCGACTGAAAGTTTGTCTAATAAAAATAATAGCAACTTCAATCCCTGTCGGAAATAACAATAAATTCTCATAATTTAGTGTGCAATTAGGATTTAAAAATCACTTTTACATCACTGAACCTTGAAGATTTTTAAATCCTAATTGCACAACAAATTATTTACAATTTATAATACGTCATAGTTTTACACATTATTATCATACGAGTACAAGCTAGCCGGAGTCGACATTTCCTACAGTCTGATTTTTAATTCGACGGAATTCTGACAGCTGTAATTTTTTGACACTTCAGACATCCTAAACCTTTTCTGTCTTGCCCTTTTTATAAGTTTATATATGACTAGAATTTTTGATTTAAAATAAAAATGACAAAGAGAATTAGTTATCATTATCACTAATATCATCATCGTTGTCTGACTTTAGATAGAAGAAGCGAAGATTTTACAAACAAAATATATTCCTAAAAAAGGTTCGTAACCTATGATTAGTGGACAGGGATTCCTGTGAAAGAAAAATAATTACCTTACTGATTATTGTAACTTCAATAATTTGACAATACAAAATCTGATTACCATTTTAAAATTATCCATTCAATTCAAAAATTAATTTAAAAAAAAAAAAGAAATGTTTATTTCAATAACTAACAGTAGTTACATTTATACCTTAGGAATGACCCTTTAAGCAAAATAAATGCTTGTGCTAGGACATTCCGCCCTTCAACTACAGTACAGTGTCGTATACAAGTTATTGAATTAGGTATGATAATGAATAAAAAAAATTAAAATAAAAAATAAGTAGACAAATCCTCCATTTTAAAGGAGGAGTCTAAAATAAACAAAAAGGAAAAGAAATGAAAATTGGGTAATTTAATAGCGCGCGCATAGTGATAGTGCGTATGTTAGTGCGAGTGTATGCATGAGTGTGTGTGTATGCATGAGTGTGTGTGAGTGTGCGTATGTGTCTTTGGTGTGTAATTGAAACCTTAAATTCAAGAAATGTTTTTTTTTTAATTTCGCTTAATGGGGATGCGCCAAGATAGCCCGCGAAATTCAAATTTTCTTACGTTTTTTGCAATTTGCAGGTCAGTGTCAGGTTGTATGTTGATTAAAATATGAGACGCGGCCACTGATCTGCAAATTGCAAAAAATGTAAGAAAATTTGTATTTCGCGGGCTACCTCTAAGACTGCCTGCAGCTTTATTACAGATAGTAAGCAGGGACAGGCGTATTGACAATACCCTATTGAGAGAAAGGGATTTTCCAAAAAAACATCAACGCGGCATACATTTTTGCCATTTTACGTAAAAAACCAGTTTAGCTTGAGCCCTGCAACTATTCATAATATTATTCGGTTAAGTTTTATTTTACCATCTATTGAGTTGGGAATCCATATTTTTTTCACAGAAAGATCATAATTATTAAAAGCCTTCACGTAAAGTTTTGAAGTGCGGAGTCAAATGGTTTACGAGAAAAAAAATACGAAATCGTATTGATTTTACGGATTTTACAGTATTTTGACATTTTTGACATTTTGTCTCGTCATTGAACGTTTCGTTTTAAGTACGGTGCAGATACGGTCCACGCACTAAAATGTTTTACTTCGTATCTTTGATTAAATGAATACGTATAAGTATTTAGTTATTTTTTATGCATATTTCATTATAGTACATAAATTTCGCTGATTTAAATCAGTGCTATTTCGTCGACTTTAAAGAATATGAATCAGTTTGAAATATCAAAAGAAATCAGAACTACATTAAAAGTCAACAACCAATATCAATTTCAATAATCATAACGCAGTTAAAAGATTATTGTCCCTGTCCCTGAAAATTCCGTCATAATCAAAGAGAATTAATTAATAAATTAAATTAAGGTTTTATAGTCATTGGTCATATCATAATAGTTCGTGGAGTACTAAATACTGGTATTCATCTGCATCTGGTTAGACTGGAAGCCGACCCCAACATAGTTGGGAAAAGGCTAGGCAGATTGATTGATTGAACAGTTCGTGGAGTAGGCCTACCGGGAATACCACTATAAAAAAAACGCGCCAAAGTAGGTACACTACCTCCAGGTGATGTGGAAATGTGTGCATATCACGTAGAACGTGACTCCTTTAACTTTTAGAATCGCGATATCTCAGAAATGGTGATTCTTACAGAAAAAATATAAAGACAATTTTTGAAGATAATTTTATGATCTTCAATTTTGTCTCACTTATTTTTTTGATGTAACTTACCGTTTACGAGAAAAATCCAAAAAACCTCACATTTTGACCTTTGACCCCGAATAACTTTTTTAGCACACATGGGATCGATGGGGACTTTTGACACTTTATTTCTAATGGTGTACTCAAGGTATCCACCAAAATTTAGCTCTGTCGGAATAACCACTACTTTTATGTCTATTTTGACCGGACTATAACTATGTATTAAAGTAAATACTTAATTCCACATTATTAACATCGTCATTGAACCAACCAAGAAATGCCAAGCAACGAGCAATAGTTTAAAGTTAATTTAACTCAAGAAAACCGGAATTAAGATGAAGGTTCGCACGGAGCGCGTTTGAAAATCATCCTGCTGATCGTCTTTTTGTTCAAAACCACGATGTTTGTTTTAGGTAGGTACCTCTGTCTTGGTTTTTTTTTTGTTTAAATCTTTGATTCGGGATGAAGCAGGATTACTCAAACTTATGTAGTTATAGTACGGTAGGCTGCACATCAATAGTGACAAAACCAGTACAGCTATAAGCTGGCATCTTATTCTATTGAAACTCCGTAAATTAATTCATAGGTTAGCCCACGTACTCACGGAAGACGTAATAAAATCGCGGCGGATTAAAATCGCCTAGCGCGATTTTTCCCTCCTTGAACAGTGTTCGAAGTTCGAACAAGCGCGCGTTGACTTTGAACATTCTTCGTCCAGTGCGGACGTAAAATGCGTGCCACTAAAGATGAGACTTGACACACCACCTGGTTTAACTTGCGTATTAGACGATTTTAGGTTTCTTTAGCGGTATGAGGTCTGAGCGCGGGACGGAACCGGGCGTCATCGGGCCGGCGGGAGGCGCAGTCAAGTCTCATCTTTCGTGTCGCGCATTTTACGTCCGCACTGCACGAAGAATGTTCGAAGTGATTTCTTAACGCTCGCTCGAACTTCGAACACTGTTAAAGGCGGGGAAAAAACGCGCTAGGCGATTTTTCTAAGTCCTCCGTGGGAACATGGGCTTACCTATGAATTAATTTTATTAATTTGAACTTCAGCTGGCCTAGCATAAGCGAAATCCATCGTGGATTCCGCAAAATTGTTAGCGGTAGCGATTTTTCAGGCCGAGACGATAAAAGAAGCAAAGAAAATTTTGGATGCATTCCTTAAATCATCATCATTATTTCAGCCGAAAGACGTCCACTGCTGGACATAGGCCTCCCCCAAGCACTGCCACTGTCCATTGTCCAGCTGCCGGGTGGTGTTCGACGCTTCAAAGTTTAGACCGCACTGAAGTGACGCAGATGTAGCCACGCAAGCGAATATTATCGCGACAAAACCCTTTGATGCGCGCCAGTTTACCGACAGTGTCCCGATAAGCATTCGTCATAGCCCGCTAATGTAGTCCCAGGATTAGAGGTTCATCATATAACAGAACCAGATGGAGGGAGATCGTGGGGCGAGCTACGACTACACTTGTGATTGGAGAAGATTCATCGTGATTCGAAACCGCTCTGTCAAGAGCGAAGCGTAGAAGAAGAATCCCAACCAGACAGACCAGACCATATCCTTGTAGGTATAACATAAAAAGTTTCAAACAAAATTAAACAACAGTGTTTTACATTAATAATTATCGCGCAGATAGAACGGCATCGCGTCATAATCTGCAATATGTCAAACGCCTGTAATCGTTTTTTGCCTTTTAAAAAGATACTTAATCAATCTGCCTAGCCTTTTCCCAATTATGTTGAGGTCGGCTTCCAGTATAACCAGATGCAGATAAATACCAGTATTTTACATGGAGCAACTGCCTATCTGACCTCCACAACCCATTAACTGGGTAAATACGACACCCCTTGGTAAGGCTGGTTGTCAGACTTTCGGGCTTCTGACGACCCGTAACGACTGCCAAAGATCCACGAATGACAGCCGGGACCAACGGCTTAACGTGCTTTCCGAGGCACGGAGGAGTCTCGGTATGTAAAGATGATCACCCATCCACGGACCGACCCAGGCAAGCGTAGCTTATCCTGATGGATCGATCCGTGCGGCTGTTATTACTAAGCCACGAGCTCCTCAAAAAGATACTATATAACGTTAATTTGATTGATCGCTGGATCGAGCCAGCCTTCAGGGACAGTGGTTCTAAACCTTATGCTAGGTACACATGCAGCGACGACCGCGGCGACTCGCTAGCGACAATCAGCAATCAGCAAAAATCAGCAGCTTGATAAATAGTAATTTTTTTATTGCGAACAGCTTCTGCAGCCTTACGTAGTTCGTCTAGTGAGTACTGTTTAACTTTTTGTGCCTTACCATTTCGCACTATCTAAAACAATACAAAAACACCATGCTCTGGTAACTCTGGTTGCCCAGCCCAATCAGCCTTGAAGTAATAGAAAAGCGGACGAGAGACAAAAAAAAATCATGAAAATTGACAAGAAGCAAGGTCACACCGCACAAGTAAAGGACCGTAATGTATTTAATTTTAATTTGATATAATTTGATGTAATTTTGATTTTATAATTATATATTAATTTGTTAAGATTTTGATTTAATTTAATTTAATTTGATTTAATTTAAATTTAATTTATTTTACTGTATTTGTTTGTGTATTGTTTGTTGTAATTGTGTAAATAATGAAAATAATAATGAGTCTATGTTACTTGATTAATAATAAATAAATAATTAAAAAATAATTAATAAATAAATAATAAAAATAATAAAGGAAAAAGTTCAAAAATTGTTAATTTGTAATTTTATCACATAATTTTTTTTTTTTTTGGGATTACAATTTACAATGATAAGTTGGTGTTTGGGATAAATTATTTTCAACTTCGGAACGGTAGTGCTATTCTGTAAACATCTCACCGTGATAACTTAGGTGAAGTGAGCGTGAAGTGTGCCGTCATTCCATCTGATGCTAAGGAGTTGACACTATTGACAGCTCACTTTAAGATCACTTCACCTAAGTTTTCACGGTGAGATTTTTACAGAATAGACCGGCCGTGCCGTCAGTGACAGCGCAGAGATCACTTTGGCTGCATGTTTTGGGATACAGAGGGAAAGATAGGAGGTGAAGCATAGTTTGCGACATAATTCCACATCCACACCCTGATGCTGTTCCGTCGAGATAGCCCCACTTTACCAGGTTGGAGTTACATCTTCCCACTTGTGTCCGGAGACGGTTCAGGGACTTCCAAGTGGACCACGAAAGGTCCCTGCAGGGTGATGCTCCTTTGGTGGTAGAGAGTAAGTGGAAGGGGGGAGTGTTATAAGTACAGTGTGTGCTAAGTACAAATTGATGGGACTAAGTCGACGTACGCACGGACGTAAAAATATCGCGGCGATTTTTTTCGCGCACTGGATTTTCAACGCTCTGCTTAGCGCCGAGAGTTCAAAATCCAACAGTGTGTTTTTTCGACGCGCTAGAATGTACTCTGTTATTGTTAAGTTGGATTCTCAACGCTCGGCTCAACAGAGAGAGTTGAAAATCCAGTGCGCGATAAAATCCCGCCGCGATATATTTACGTCCGTGCGAACGTTCGTCGGCTAACTGTGAAAGCAAAGATTATGTGAAAACCCTTTTTAGGGTTCCATACCAAAATAGTAAAAAGGAACCCTTATGGTGCGACTCAGTCTGTCTGTCTGTCCGTCTGTCACAGCTGGATATCTCGAAAAATACTAATGCTATCAACTTGAAATTTGGAACAGTTTTAGCTTTTAGATGATGTTTGCCCAACTATTGCAAATAAGAAAGAAATAAAAATGTAAAATACACATTTTTATTTCTTTCTCAATTTCTAAAATATTTTGCAACAGGGACTGAATGGGTGTCTCAAAAATTCAAAGTGGGGCTACTAGGGCATGTATGAAAGAGCGCTGTTTACACATTCTCAAACATTTTTTTCCTTTTTTATGCCGCATAGTTTTCGACTTACCTATGATGATAAAAATGTAAAAAAAAAAAAAACAAAAAAACCTGCCTGCAAAAACACATGACCGAAAAGAAAAAAAACCAGCATTAAAATCCATAGAATTTTCGTACTGCAGGCCAACAAACTCCACAATATGACACCCCAAATCGGACATTTTACTTTAGTTTTTAATTTTAATGTAGCCAGTGACACTCGCGCTACCAAGACAAATCGAAAGACGTATAATTTATCCAAATCCATTCATTCGTTTAGGAGTAACGAGGGAACAAAGACACGGACATACACACACCTATACATACTTACATACAGGTCAAACACATAACCCTCCTTTTGGGCTTCGCCGCAGTCGGGTAATAAATACCGTTCCTTATCCCAAAAGTTTGCATAGAAAAAAATCTCAAATTATTCTGTTTATGTAAAGATTACAGGGAAATAATAAAACAATGTTTCTAAATAGCACGCTTTTTCAGAGATCATCAACAAGAATTACATAGATGGAACGGAACTACGGAGCCCTCGGTGCGCGAGTCCGACTCGCTCTTGGCCGGTTTATTTATTTATCCAATCTTGCACTATCTTAACAGGTCCACACCCAATGCGATAATGTGATTACAGATTATCACTTATTACTTAATAAATCGAGAGTCACCCTCACGAATTCCGCCAATGTAGGTACAGTTAAAGATATAGTTTTTTTTTGTTGAGACGGGGCGGGTAGCCGCTTGTTTTGAGATAAATCATTGGCTGTACTTACATAGGTACTCTTATCGAGTGAGCACAGGCTTGTCTTGACATGTTGTAACTTGACTTAATTTTGTTCGGACTCTGAACAAAGAAATATTTCATCCAACAATACAATAGTCGATAACAATGAACGCTTTCCTAGTATTTTTTATACGTCTCTATAGGGTGACTGGTAATTAGTGACCGATACCTAAACACATAATTGTGCTCACGATAACAAACAACTTTTACTATGGGACCAAACATGAAATCGCGAAAAAAAAATCAGCTGCCCCATACATTCATGTTCGCATAACTTGTCAAAATGTAGGGAGCACTCTGATTATTTTTTGCGATTTCAGGTTTGGTCCCATAGTAAAAGTTGTTTGTTATCATGAGTACAATCATGTGTTTAGGTATCGGTCACTAATTACCAGTCACCCTATATAAAAGAGATACTTTTGTCTAAAAAAGTAGGTAATGATTTGACTACCCACTTGTAACAGCGAGGTCATTGCACTGTGGTAGCCCGCGAAATTCAAATTTTCTTGTGTTTTTTGCAATTTGCAGGTCAGTGTAAGGTTGTATCTTGATCAAAATATGTCGTGCGACAGTAAGAAATATGTGTTTACATAATTTTAACCATTAAAATCACCAATAAATAAATCTAACTTAGAAAAAAAAATACATAATTCTATAATAACAATTATATTTTTTTTCTAAGTTATTGATGATTTTTATGGTTAAAATTATGTAAATACCAAATCATATTTTTATCATCATACAACCTAATAGCACTGTCTATACATCATAATTATTATAGTGAACTGCAAACTGCAAAAAACACAAGAAAATTTGAATTTCGCGGGCTACCACAGCGCATCCCCCATAAAGGTAAACCTCTTTTTCTGTTCTCACTAGATAAGTGCCTGTAAGAACGTTTCACCACCCAATGTTTTCAAAAACAAAACCTAGTTAAAAAACATTAAACCAACAATTTACTTGCAACTATTCTTTTATTGTCGTAGAAAGTTGCAGTTCTTTTTCTTTTTTTTATATTTTTTTCTTCTGTAATACAAAGAATGCGCGCCACGCGGCCGGCCGCCGAGCGCCGGCCGACCGACCGCAAAAAGTGGCGCCTGTGAGTTGCAATTATTTTCAGCTTTATTTACATATTTCTGTATACGAATATGCACCTTAACCTAAGACTTTATGGTTCAAAACGTTTCGAATTCAAATGACAGTACTAATGCACGCTTTCTTCTACATGAGACAATAAGTGTTGCTATAATCATTATTTTATCGACTATCGATACGTCCTATTGTATTTCTATATGAAAATCATTTTGTACTACGAAAGTACGAAAGCAAACTGAGAATGAAAATAAAAACAGAAAATTATGATTTTTAAAATATCTAGTTACATTTCAAATATTAGGTAACATACTGGCGAAACGATTATTATATTAAAAATATACTTAATTTACTTTTTTTTAAACAAAGTGTTAGTTAATCAAACAATACAATTTTATTAAAATTTTATAACCGCAAAAACCGCAGCAAAATAATGTAAATTGTAATGAAATTATACTTGAAAATTCGAGTCTAATTTGTTTCACATCCCTACTCACCGGCGAACTGATCCGCTTGCTCGCTCATCGCATCGTTCCTTTCATTCATTCAGTCGAGCTTTGGTCGCCATTGTGAGTGGGCTGCGCTC
This sequence comes from Cosmia pyralina, assembly GCA_946251885.1. Taxonomy (NCBI): domain Eukaryota; kingdom Metazoa; phylum Arthropoda; class Insecta; order Lepidoptera; family Noctuidae; genus Cosmia; species Cosmia pyralina. Next base: position 20,496,889 of record OX276354.1, read on the forward strand.
GTGCGGTATTGACATTCGCGAACGCGTATTCAATATTTTTGATAAAATTCACGTGCGTTATACAATAATATAGTATAGTGCCACAAACAAACGTTAAAGTGATAATATCCATGTGTAAATAACAGTAACTGTGATAAATATAAAGTAATAATAGTAATCTCAGTGATATTTTTAGTACGTAATAGTCCAGATATTTTGGTGATGACTTGAGATGAGTGCCTTATGAATGGTTTAGCCTGTATATGATAGTCGTTATGGTGACTGTATAGTGTTTATTAGTAACATTAAGAAGTAATTGAGACGGCGATGGCGGTGGTCAATGTTTGCGTGTGTTTTCTGTTGGTTATGTACCAGTTGTCAGCAGCATCTAGCGAGGCCTCTTCGGAATCCACCGACCTCGGATTGTCAGGTAAAAACATGAAATTATATTCAAACTAGGTTTAATGGTATGCCTAAAACATTGGTAGATAATATCTAGCAATGTATTTAGGCATCTTGTTTTAGCATTAATAGATCTAGTAGATCCTATTAGGGATGCAGTTACAAATGTGTAGTCAAATCATTACTTTTTTACACAAAATTATGTTTAATAAATAATAAAAAGCTTTACATTCTTAAAATGTTTTTTGGCCAAATTGTTGATAGATGTGCAGGGTACGATTCTGAACTATAAATATAATTTTAAATAGGTACATTTTCTCAATATATGTACCTACCGAAGAGAAAATTTTTACTTCGGTACATTTATTGAGAAAATGTATCGATCTAAAATTATATTTACACTTCAGAATCGTACCTTGCACATCTATCAACAATTCGGCCAAAAAACATTTTAAGAATGCAAAGCATTTTATTTAATAAACATACTTTTGTGTAAAAAGGTAATGATTTGATTACCCATTTGTAACAGCGTCCATAATAAGCCTGCGTGATGGTACTCTCGCTTTTGTTTTGTAATTATAGCGACTTGTGTTAGGTCAGCGTGTAGGTGTATTCTGGCTACATCAAATTTTATTAATCCTCTGAAACTCGTCCTTATAATAAATACCTATTCAATCTGCCTAGCCTTTTCCCAACTATGTTGGGGTCGGCTTCCAGTCTAACCGGATGCAGCTGAATACCAGTATTTTACATGGAGCGACTGCCTATCTGACCTCCACAACCCAGTAACTGGGTAATACGATACCCCTTGGTAAGACTGTTTGTCAGACTTTCAGGCTTCTGACGACCCGTAACGACTGTCAAAGATCCACGAATGTCAGCCGGGACCAACGGCTTAACGTGCTTTCCGAGGCACGGAGGAGTCTCGGTATGTAAAGATGGTCACCCATCCACTGACCAACCCCGGCAAGCGTAGCTTAACCTGATGGATCGACCCGTGCGGCTGTTATTACTTAGCCACGAGCTCCTCTCTAACTCTATAGATACCTATTATGTATTCAAAAGTAGTTGAACTCTTCGTAAGTAAAATAATTGAACTACACAATCACAATTTTGCCGGTTCAAGCGTTATCTTACGAGTTCACGAATAATGTGTAACTTCAACAGTTTTAACGCTACATTACTTTTATTAATTGTTGATGTATTAAACTGATGAGCGGACTTCGGTACGTGTAAGGTTTTATTAATTTAATTACCTACTTAGCTACTAGTTCTAATTTGTCTACGATAGCAATCGCTCATTATTAGTTACCTACCTACTTTAAATGAGTGCCTAATTCGCATGCACTTAGCTAATTAACTACTTCAGTTACTAGGCTAGGCCATCATGCCAAGCTAGTTGTATGTATCCATAGATATAAGAAAGAAGATGTATCTATGCAAAGTAGGTACCTACAGAAACAGAATACCTAAGTAGTACCTAACATTCGTGAAACAGGTCTATTGATTAATTCCGTTCATACGATCACGAATCCTTCGTAAAGTTCGTTCCTTTCTTTCCTCACCACTCCATAAATACTTGACAGCTTTTTAATTGTCTGTCTTACCTGAGAAAGGATCGTTTAGCTTATAATGGAACCGTAGACACTAAAGACATTTCGAGTGGCTTCTAAATTCAAAACAATGGCTAAACAATACGCATTGTTTCATTCGTTCACTGGTCCCGGTAAAGACGTTGTTATGGAGAAGGTAATTTAGAAGCTTCTATTTGTTACCTAGAGTAATGGGGATGGTATTGGGTAATACACGTCTTAGTTTGAAGGGAGATAGTTTTGTACCTTAGTCATTCCACATAAACCTGTACTGTGTTAACGGTCGACTAGCTACCTTTTTCTGATGCTAAACGGCTGTCGCATATGTACCATCAGGAACTCTTGAAGATCCAACTTAAGAAATACAGACCTCAAAATTACAAAGAAAGAACCTCCACTTTTTGTCCTCCTCCATAAAGACAGATACTGATAGTGGAACAGGTTAAAGCAGAAAAGTAAACCATACTCCGACTACGACCAGCCTATGCTGTTGGTTCGTAGTTTCGTACTAGAACTAGGTACTACTTACCTATACTTATCATCATCCTACAACCGATTCTCAAGTAGCGTTATCAAATCTATCTTATTGTACTCGATTACAGTATCGATAATCGTTTCGTTGCTATGGCGATAAAAAGTTTGCGTGACCCGACGCCGCCGCCCCGGCGCCGGCGCCGCGTCGCGGTCGCGTGGAACCGTCTCATGTGCCTTATAACTACCTACCTAGTTTTATATTGTACTTATCTACCTGTAATAACTACTGTCACTACTGTGCCTGAAGAGAAGACGGGCATTGTGGTTGGGGCAGGATCCTGTTCATGATACCTAGACTGCGAAGCGCGTTGAGCTTTTTCGTCAAAGATGCAGGAAATACCTGGAGGAGCCTATTTGGAAAGCACTGAATCGATTACGTACTCAAGTAGGCCGCTGCAAACATAATTTGGTGAAATGGGGAATTATAGATTCATCCAACATCCAGTGAGAGTACGGTGCTGTCAGCAGCACCGTACTCGTACTCGTATGGGGCATAGTCTGTTCAGACAGACTATGCCCCATCTGTTAGTGTCCCAAATGTCCGTTCACCTGCACCCTAGACGATCTGAACAACGCCTCTGACGCCGCAATATATGTGGCCACATACTGGGCCCAAAAATAAAAGAAACATAGATGTACCGTCGAAAGGAAAAGAAGAAGACCTGGATGGACTGGAAATAAAAGAGGCTTACCCAGCTTATGTCATCATCATTTTTCTTCACCCACTGCTGGGTAGTATGATAATAGGCTGGCCACAAAAGGCAACAGAGAAAGCCTAGAAAGATGGTTAAAAATATGAGGAAGTCCTTTGCCCCTGGGGTTCTTTGAATTAGCCTTATAAATAAAAAAAAGGTGTGTCCTACGAAATTACCCATTGCACAATAAAGACAAAAGTATGCGCTAATCTAATCTATTCCTTTAAAAACAAAATGCTGATGTCATTTTTTTATGGTTTTATTTGCAAAGACCACTGAATTGCTGATAAACATTGAATGTATCTTGAATACCTAGGTACTTCACTTATATTGTTCTTTCACACTAAATTCTAATGTACAATCCTTGATTATTCACAATAGGTATAGTATGTACTTAAGTGTACCTACTATCTGTGCCGAGTATCAGCAAGCGTAGTGTGGAACGCCCGGGCCCCCAGCTAGATGGATCTTTAATGTCGTTCCGCATCCAGTCTGGGGACAGACTGAATGCGGACGGTGAAGGACAGGGTGTTGTGGCGCAGCCTGGGAGAGGCCTATGTCTAGCAGTGGACTGCGATAGGCCGAGTTGATTGATTGATTGATATACTAGGCTAGGGAAGTAGACAAAGGTGAAACTAACTCAGTCTGCCAATCTTGTCAATCGCGCCCTCCCCCGTCTCACCGCTCACATATCCCAGGCGGTGACTAGCACTTGTGCGCACACTATACCACCAAAGCTGCTCCAAACAGCGGGGCTGTGTCCCAGTTTGAAGGTGGATGCCGAGTGCCAACTGTCGGTGTGCAGGCACACGAGCCAGTTCAGTTTTTCTCGGAGTTAGCAATGCTGTGTCCTCCTGGTATTGTCCATAGGTGACGCACGATGGTGACCAGTGACCACTCACCATCAGACTGAACCGCATGCTAGTTTGCCACCTTAGGCGAAAGTTTGTGAGTGTGTGTGTGTGTGTTTGTACGTTTGTTACTCTTTCACGCAAAAAGTACTAAACGGATTTTGATAAAATTTGGCTAAGATAGTTTATTATAGCCTGGATTTACACATGGTTACTTTTTATCCCGATATTCCTACGAGTTCGAGACTCACGCGGGGGTGCGGGGGGGGGGGGGGGGCAGTAAGTCATACATAACGTAAAAAAAATATGTCGGGGTCGTCTTCCAGTGAAAACGGATGCGCTAGACTAGATTATCGCATTTTCAACTTCGATATTGCGTGATATCATCGCCATACTTACGATTACGTATCACCAATGTACGCGGGATTGACAGTTGATGACGTCATTAAATCCGATAAGGTATCGATAGATCAGATAAGGGGCAGACTTGGCGCCATGTGAATCGGTTGAATGCACTACATAATGTAATAATTAGGTATTTTGTGATATTATCAAGGATTATTGTTTATGTGGTAGTGATGCACTTTGTCTAGACAAAAGTAATCTTTAATCAGTAAACTTTACAATCAAGGTAATGTAGATTGTTTCCCTATTGTAATCTCTATCATCTCTATGTATGTACTTTCTTGTGTTTATTTAATTAAACTACATACGTACTTATTATAATGTTGGTTGGTAGATTGAGTAAAAGTACCCAGCAGTCGGGTGTATTCGTCTTCTCGACTTCGTCCCCACAGGGGGACGAACGGGAATTCGTTATTTTTTTTCCCGATCGTCTCCTGATTTTGTTGGTGGGGACGAACGGGAATACACGATTTTTTTTTATAAATTATTCCCCTTCGTCCCAACCAATAACATCAGGGGACGATCCGGAAAAAAAATACGAATTCCCGTTCGTCCCCTTATAATGTCGAGGGGACGAACGGGAATACACCAGCATTTGGGGCTACAGAGCTAAAAGAATTAGAAACCATATTTAGGATAATTTTGTGTTACACCTAGTAACTGGGTTGTGGAGGTCAGATTGGAAGTCGCTCCATGTAAAATACAGGTATTCAGCTGCATCCGATTAGACTGGAAGTCAACTCCGACATTTAGTTGGGAAAAGGCTAGGCAGATTTAGGATACCTACTACTTTTATGTTGATTTAATTTAGAACGATTCGCTTTTTTAATGTAATAGTATTTTATATTTCTATGATACAATGGTACCTATATTTATTTATAGCAGAAGCTCACACACACAACAGCAACAACACAATCGTTTAGTTCCAATGTTTCAATGGATTCGTACGACTGACGTCAACGTCAGTCAACGCATGCAATCATTGCATTAAAACAGGCATAACTTGCAACTTTGTGACGTTACTGCTGATTACACGCTTCCCTTGTAATAGAAGTCGCTCAATAAAGAGAAAGCGATGCGTCTACCGTAAAATCGTCATGAAATATGCTATAATAAGCAGTTTTAATAATTACGTAAAGTCACGTTATAAGTCTGGAGAACTTTTTTAAATTTCCTATGCTCACATTTTTAAGCCAAAAACGGCCGTTTTCGAACCTAGGAGGTTTAGTGTTGATTTTTTTTATACAAAAAACTCTATCTCATCTGAGTAAAAATGTGAGCATAGCAAATTTCAAAATGTTCCTTATCTTTAGACTTATGATTTTTTCTCAATGGTGGTGCTAGTTGGCAGCACTACTCATACAAGCAGCCAACAGCACGTGTGAAGTGAGAGAGAAAACCAATAATAATATGGCGCCGAACGAATATTTTGCCGAGTGTGCATTCATTCATCTTCATTCAAAATTTGAATTTGGTAATCAATTTCTACGTTTGAATTTTGAATGCTCCGTAAACTAAACCCGATAATGTAGATTTGCAGAATTTTCTACCGGCAATTATTTTTACACTGTCTATAAAAATAATACTCGTATCATTAATTAGGAATCCAGTTCAATGGTTGGCTGATGAAAAAAGATTCGTGTACCGTTTAATGAAAGTAGAAAGGAAGTTTCTGCGTTTTACGTTCCATTGTGGGCTTACAATAAGCGTTGCGAGGTTAATGGCTTTTAACGCTGTTTTAAAATGGCTTTTAACGTCAACCATTATTGAGAAAAATAAAAAAAACACGTTTTCTTAAGACAGACTGGATTTTTACATCTAGGTATAAGTATTACATATTTTTTCTACAATAATGTCTGGAAAGAAGTCATTAATTAAGTAACTCTTTACAATCGCACTATTATAAAAATTGTCACTCATTCAAAGGCCAAACTTTCAATAAGTTGACTGCAATCTCAAAATTTCAGAAAACTTCAAGTAAAATGCTTCCAGGGAAACTTCTTGTAAAATAGGTAGTAAAAAGTTATTTTTCTTTTTACAAAGGGAACGGGGACTAATTAAGTAGGTATTCACTTACGTAGGTAATTGATAAATGCATTACACTTTCCAGCATTTAAAAAATGTCGCTATCGGCTAGAAAGGCAATGTCCCGTTGGTAATTAAGGGCAATAGACACAACAAAATGTCGCAGGACAACGCATGGTTTACACTTTACACGAAGCAAGAGAATGCCGAAGACCCATCCCGAATCCCGAGATTTCCATTAATTCAGGGTTATTGGTAACATGGGCAATCCTTTAAGGGGTTGTGGGAGAGGTCATTTGTAACCAAATGACCCCTTATAACCCCTTTGCAAAATGTCAACCAATTTCGAGTAATTTGAAATTTTATATATTTTTCTGAAGATAGCTTCGGTACCTACCTGGTTGACATTTGCATAGGAGTCATAAGGTGTCATTTGGTTGCAAATACCTCTCCTGCATCCCCTTAAAGGCTCCTACAAACAGGCGTGATACGCGATGTAATCGCGCGCGACAAAATGGCACCGCTCGTCGCGCGACCCGCGGGCCTTTGTGTCGCGCACGATTATATCGCGTGTCGCGCCTGTTTCAAGGAGCCTTTATGGATTGCCGGCTTAACAATAACCCTGTATAACTACGAACTTTTCCTAAAATGTTTTGAAATTTTTGTCCTGATGATCGTGACTTTCCCATAGCCTGCTTTGCTGTCAAAAATGACAGTAAAGGAAGAAAATAAGAGAGAAATACTTCTACTAGTCTTGATTCGGTCATCCAGCCATAATCACGAAACCCCAAATGTTCTTGGAGGACCAGAACGTCCAGAATCACATCCAGAAATCTCTTGAGCCCCGAATTCACTAGCTAGGACGTTCTTTCTTCATTTCGTCTTGTTAGGTATCCTTTGAATTCCATGTAATGTCCTAGTATATAGTAAGTTTATGTCAACTGTCACTGTCAAATTATGGCGGGCTGTTACAGCAGTAGGATTGTCATGGCTGTCGTGAATAAACCGCGCTAAGGATTCCATAGACAGTCGCGACGCGACGCGACGGTGCGACGCGCTGCTGGTAGAACAATTTCCATGTAGTTTTCATAGAAATTGTTTTACTACAGTCGCACTGTCGCGTCGCGCCTGTCTGCGGGAGCCTTTACTAGCTACACGTTTAGCTATGCAATATTAGCCTGTAATGTTCCCACTGCTGGGACTAAGGCCTCCTCTCTGTGAGGAAGTGGGGCGTAATCCTTCACGCGGGCCCAGTGCGGGTTGGTAGATGTTACTTGTCTTCGAATTTTTGATTCTATGACATGTCGGTTTCCTCACGATGTTTTCCTTCACCGTTTCGAGAGCCGTGGTGATGATATAATTTAGGTATCCAAGTAAAGCACCTGTCAGGGCTTGTCGAAACCGTAACCACTGGGCCACCCAGCACTGCTCCATATACTGCTTCACTTCAATACCTACCTTATTGTGTGAGGAACTTCTGTACCCTATCTATTCCACGGCCCCCAGGGCGACTCATTAGCAATTCACGGGTGGATTCCCATGACGTCAGCGGCGCCCGTCTCCCGGCGCGCCGCCACATGCTCGACTTTTTGTAAAGCATGGATTTGGGACTCAAGTGGTTTGCTTCGGGTAAACTATGGATGTGACGTAAAACCAGAGATGTTTGGACGAGTTTTTTTTTGGGATTTGGGATGGAAGTAAATGGCTTCCATGTCATCTGAGGCTGAGAAGAATAGTACATTCTTACTTCGTTTGAAAAAATCAAAAGAATTTGTTTTTGGTCTCATTCAATCCGTACGTCGACGATGACTCTGTTGCATTTTGTGGAGACCAAAAACACACCAAAGTAATAAGACTTGAACTTGCAATTAAAGTAAGAACTATGATTACTAAACGTACAGCACTTGCTCCTTCATATGCCTTGATAATGCCTACATGTCTATGAGCACGTAGACGGTATAATAAATACATAGAGGGAACACTACTTACTCTTCCATTAAAGGATCCTTCCTTTTCGGACTGATGTTACAAAAAAGGTTCCCATCATCGTATTTACTGTTTCCCGATATTACTTTTAAACTAGATTAATGTTACTTGTAAGTAAGGACTTCATTACAAAATTTCAAATACTTGTTTATTTGTTTTCAGGTAAGCAACTTTCAAACGCATCATACGGTGAGATGACGTCACGACCCCCAAAAATCCGGTCGCATGTCAAAGTGCAATTAACTAGCTATTAGAACGCAGACGAAGGGTAGTTGAGACCGGTTAACCGTTGTCTGGCGCCAAAATACTAGACGTGGTGATCACTTGATAAACGAACAACATCCGATTCTGAACCTTACCTTGTACTGCTAAGGTCGGTTTCAGTTCTGAAGGGGACACAGAGGGCCTATTGAGCCCTCGGGTTTCGGGATGTCATAAGTAAAGCTTTTTATTGCTGCCTTTATGTAACATTCGTCAGTAGGGAGCGTAGACAGATGGTGTTAAATGCACCTGCGTATTTAAATTGTGCAGGGTATAACTTTAATGTTTATTTGCTTTAGATAAGTTAGGAGTAAAGATGTTCGAGATAAAACGGGTTGCTAGGGGACATATCTTGATGAGTAACAAAGAATGAGTCACTCATAGTATGTGGTATTGTACTAGGATTACGTGGCATAGACGATGATCTAGAACGATAAAGCAAATTACTTGAAAATGACATTGAGGACCTAGATGTCTGTTGCACTATAAAAACTCATAGACATGCTGAGACAAAGACAACTGAAAGACATGTGACAGCTTTTGAGAACGGCCACTGCCCAAGAATAGCCTCCAAAGACTGAAGATTATTACTCCATTCACACTGTAATCAAAAATCAATACAAAATCAAGGCGAAAGAAATCGGAAATTCTCCACTCAGTCACGGCTTGTTCTCTCCGCTCTGAGCCTATGAATGGACAAAAAACTTTAGCGTAACTAAATGAAACAATCCAAATCCAATCGGCAGACTTTTGCAACGCTCGTTAATTGTGTAATCAAGCTGTTGTATTTGGATTTCTTATAGTCAAATTGCGAACTATGAATTTATGAGCACAAAACTGGTGTTTACGGCTCCAGGCAGTTGAGCACGGGCAGCTGAAGGAACATGGGTGGGTTTTAGTCAGTAAAAGTCTGACACGCCCTCCCGCTCTGCCCAGAGCGGGAGAAGTCATTTGATGATTTCCCATCCACAAAAAAAAAAAAAAAAAAAAAAAGGCAGTTGAGTTAACTAACTAATACTCGTATTTCGTGTAAGCCTACTGAAGGATGAAGGAGGCTTTTTCTCCGCATTGGGGTGCAAAAAGTTGTGAATGATTACGAATTCGTTCTTCAGAAGTTATTTGGTTCTTCTCCAAAATGGTGAAGTTCTCGTCTATATCTAGGCTTCCCAAAAAACCTATTTTGATCTGATCAAATACGACGTTGTCCGGTATAAATCTCAGACAGGCTTTAAATGTATGCCGTTCTGTCAACAAAATAATCCTTTTGGCCTTTAGCTACGCCTTAACCAAATAAATATGTGCTTAATTTATTACTTTTAATGCACACAAAAGCTAATTCTGTTTATTAGCTCTTTAATACTTGTTCAAACAATGGCGCTAGAGAATTATGTTGGCTATACGAAATAGGTGCGTGTGTTTGACTGTATGCGTCATACGACAAGCCAACAAAGAATTGTTACTCGAAATTTAATGGGGCCAAGAGTCTTCCGCGAATTACTGCATCTTAATACTTGAAAGATTTTTCTCATGAAATCATCTTGAACAAGTGAATCTTTGCTCTATATTTAGTTTTGGCTGTGGACACTGAGGCGGAACAAAACGTCACTTCATCATTATGGTCATTCCATCAGCCCCTTGATGTTCATTTTAAAATGGGCCGCCTACTGTAATTTTGCTTTAAATGTGATGTTTTATTTATGACTGAATACAATAGCAGTCACACAGGTGTAAGCAAGTTTTGTTAGCCAATATTGTGACCAGTAGCCGACAAATTAAACAGGTAAACTGATACGGGTTGAAATACAACAGGGCTAGTAGTGCATAACGAACGACAGTTGCAGCTGACTTCCGCTACATGCCGGAAGTATGGCGCCAGCGGCGCCTGCGCCGACAATCCGCGGTTTTCAGCCATTCACACTCCAACCGCGACGTGGCCCGGACGTCATGCGTTGCTGCCCTCATAATTAACTCCATAATTAAAATTCCTTTTATTAATGTTTGTTTTATGATCTCTGCTTTCATAATTTGTAATTAGATGCGGGTTTTTCTCAGAAGTACCTAACACTCCACATAAAAGTAAATTGACTTCGAGTATAAAATAGAAATATTGAGTCGACGGCTGTCAGGGCCGTGCAAATAGAGCATTAATCCAGCATGTCACGGTGTTGTTGCAATGCACTTGCTAAGCAGGCCATATGTATGCGTGTGGCGACATTGCCACTCGCCGACGAAGGTGACTGTATAACACACTTCGACGCAAAGCCTTAGCTATAAAACTATTTACTCGTAAACACAAGTCTATTAAAAGAAGAAGTAATGCATGACGCACCTTACAGACATTCGTTTCGACGTTCAGCAGAGTATATTGCTTTCTCTGACGTCAAATTTCACATCGCAGCTGCAACTTTATGTTCTACTCAATTCAAGTTTATAAGCAAACATTTTGGCGTTATTTGCTTTTGTTGTTTACTAACATTAAACAATGTTATGTGCAGTTACTTTGTCGAATCACCATCAGCAGCCTTTAGACGTGCTTTCCGAAATAATGTTTCTAGAATTTTTCTTTTGCGCATATAATTATTCCGTACGCGGTTTCAAGTATTGCTTCGACACAAATTCAAACTGCTGTAGATACTCGTCAAGCATCACAAGTGTGATTGAATGTGTGGTTATGTAAATACATAGGATACAAATAAGTAGGTACGTTATCCATCAAAGGTCTACCACACATCGGCGTCTAGACGCTTACTGCTGTCTAGACATTTGAGTAGTTAGTTTTAAAACTGACAGACGCTCTAGTACCTATGCTTCGATTTTATCTATCAAGTGATATAATTGGTATTACAAGAATGATTCACCGTTCCCTGGAGATGGTTAAATTTTAAAATTTGATTAGTAGGTATATGAACGTCGAGAAATTCAAAATGTATGTACTCTACATTTTTGACAAAATATACTAGCAGTTTGTTATAACGATATTGTCTTCAGAAGGAAATACATCCTAACTAACATTATAAATGCGAAAGTAAGTTTGTTTGTTACTATTTCACACCTAAACCACTGAACCGATCATCCTGAAATTTTGCATATACGTTGTCAGAAACATACGTTGTACAGAAACGGACATAGAGTACCTTTCATCCCAAAAAAAGTACTGTTTCCGAGGAAAACAACAATAACGTTCTTATGATAATAGATGGCGCCACGTGTCTTTCTAATCACGATTGAATTGTATTATTACAAGCAGAGCACAACCCGAATTGATTGTCAAATTCTAAATTAACGCGAGCCAAGCCGCGGGCAAAAGCTAGTCATAAGCCATTTAATTTAAAGCTAAATCAAGTAGGTACTTTTTATCAGACATCTCAAATATTTTATACCGTTGTCTGGTCTGTGCTCAGTTAAGCTTGATCGATGCGCCGTCAACTAGCAATGCAAAGTAGTTAGCAAGTCAGCAAGCAACATGGCCTTCCTTGACGGGTGATTTATTGCGCCGGCGCAACTTGGTGGTCCCTCATTATTGAATATCAATTAGGTATTAAAAATAAACCTTGTCTAACGGATAGGAGTGATTAGAAACCGGTACTAAGTACAAGATGTTGATTTGTTCAGAATTGCGTGTTGAGTTTTGAATTGTTTGAATGATTTTTTGTTAGTGTTTGGTTGCTAAAGCGCTTTTAGTCCATAGTAAAAACATTAGCGTGAAATCGCTATAAGCTGTTAGGATCTTGGTATTACAAGTAGTAACTTGGAATATTGTTCCAAGCTTCCCGACGAATCTTATCCCAACTTTTTCATCGTTTTCGTGAAGGATATGTGTGCTTTTTTGGCAGCCGTCTTTTGTTTAAAGTGATTTTTAGGGTTCCGTTTCCTCAAAAGAAAAAAACGGAACCCTTATAGGATCACTTCGTTGTCCGTCTGTCTCTAAAAACCCTTTTTCTCAGGAACGCGTGGAGGTCTCAAGTTGAAATTAATATCAAATACGTAGTCTGTGGTCCCTTAGAGTTCTAAAAAAATCAAGCTTCTATGTCAACGCAATAAAAAATACGGCCATTAATGCGACATATTTTGATACTATGAAATAAATCAAAACCTAGGTACCTACTTCGCGTTGACCTAGAATCATGTTTGGTAAGAAGCAAGGTCTCACAGCACAAATAAAGGAAAAAGTCCGAAAATCATTAATTTGTAGTTTTATCACATAAAAAAAAAATTTGGGAGTTTAGGTACTGGGATAAATGTAAATTCTTTTCAACTACGGAACCCTTCATTGTGCGTGGTCCGACACACACTTGGCGAGTTTTTTCTACTATACTTCAGTTCATATCGAAGTTTTGTTTTGGACCATTCCAAAATGGAATCCCATCGTTATTAAATGGAACATCAGTATCAATTTCGGTTGGTGTGCGAATATTTTTGTCAGCATCACTACATGTACTCAGCCTGTATGCGCTTGGCTCGTTCGCACGGAAGTATCACATTCTTCGAAATACTCCGTTATAAATATTTATTGCTCCCGTGGGTGGTCAGCCATTATTCAATGAAAGTGTATAGAGGTGTGGGGGAACTGGAGCAAATACCGCAAACTTTGTGTTTACATATCGTTTGTTTGGAAGATTCATGACTGTTTAACATGGGTATTGGGTTGCCAGGATTCGATTTTGGGCAGGTTTTTCGATAGCGGGATCTCGAGCAACGAAAGGACGGTCTAAAACTCTAAACCCACGCAAAACTGACCTGGTCATGTCTAGGTCCTACTGAGAACGTCAGTAGCCAAAATTTTAGATTTTGTATCGATCTCAATACTCCTAAGTCTTAACCTCCAACCCCTATAGCTACTCGGATGCTGTCTAGGTAAAAGCGTACGTGCAAAGCGTTGTCCTTATCGTTGACAAATTCTGTTCGGATTCCCCGTAATATTTGTAATAATTTGCGCACAAAGCAACGATTTTCCGAGAAAAAAGTTATCTGAACTACTTTGCCAAGATTTTCCGGGAAATTTAGTGCGGAATATTATATTTTCAGATTTGATCTCAGCATGTAGGTTGTCGAACATCTTAACACCAAATCTGCCTAGCCTTTTCCCAACTATGTTGGGGTCGACTTCCAGTCTAACCGGATGCAGCTGAATACCAGTATTTTATATGGAGCGACTGCCTATCTGACCTCCACAACCCAATTACTGGGTAATAAGATACCCCTTGATAAGACTGGTTGTCAGACTTTCGGGCTTCTGACGACCCGTAACGACTGTCAAAGATCCACGAATGACAGCCGGGACCAACGGCTTAACGTGCTTTCTGAGGCACGGAGGAGTCTCGGTATGTAAACATGGTCACCCATCCACGGACCAAGCCCGGCAAGCGTAGCTTAACCTGATGGATCGACCCGTGCATCTGTTATTACTTAGCCACGAGCTCCTCTAAACACCATTAAGACTATTTTCAATTAAGCGAGAACATAAGCAGATGTTTATCTCGACACCAAAACAACATTCAATTTCGAAATTCTCATATTTATGATGTTTCTATAAAATATTTTATTAATTTAATCTTGAAAACCTTCAACATTCAATCAAATTCTGGTTTGTAAGTAGTTGTAGAATTAACACGTTTCTTACCTGTCAAATCCACACCTACATCAATTATTATTAATGTGTAAAAATATCAGTAAACTGGTAATCCTTTATGTATCAAATTTAATTAACCAACCGTTAATTGATAATAAGGTGCATTAATTAGATTGACACAATTTTGAAGTTCGTTTTATCGAACATGCGTGTGCGCTGACAATTTACACAGATGTCTTGCCTTATAGAGGACTTGTAGATCATGTGGCCAGTTTTAAATGGCCCCTTTAATACACTTAGGATCAGGATTTCATGGGTTTTCGTTATTAAGCTGGTTGTTGACAATCGGACATATTTGGTAACTTGCAAATTGGACGAGTCGTTTTAAACAAATATTTGTCAGTGTGTCTGGATCAAAAAACTTGCTGATATAGCTTTTCCTGTCTGACTGGCTTTACGTTCCTGTTTTGTGAAAGTTCTTAGATCTAAGAGATTCGCTGCTGAATGCTGAAATACCATAATACAAGGTTTCTTTATAAAGCTATCTTTTGTACAGTCAAGCATAACTTTGTAGACATTTTTTATCTAGAATAGACATAATAGGAAAAACAAGTCATTGTTAATTTGGTCGTAATAATACACGATTTGCCGATATTACCTTACGTAACACTTTGATATCCAATTTAATATTACCTTAAATTATATTTTATTGCATTCCTACAAATTTAAACATCTCCGTGTGTGGCAATTACTCGACTTGAAGAGTTGAAAACCTGTTTAATAATTTATTTTGGTAGACGACCGAGATCGCGTATTTACAAAAACTAGTTTGGTGTAATCTTATTTGTCCAATAAGGCTAGTTGAAAGAGCCCATTGTGCGGACGATTTTCCCTTTTACAATTACCGAGTACCTACACCCACGCCTGTATGTTTGTCTGTCTGTAAATGCAGCAGCCAAGAGTATGTAGGCGAGGCGCCGGACGATATTTGCATTAATTATTTCGCGATTTGTATAATGTCCATATGTTTACCTCTTAATCGTTCAGCCGTACATATTAGGAAATAGCTCCGCAATCTGTGCAATTTTGTTAATAGCTTAAAAATATTTGTGTCAGAGGAAATGCGCATTTTCAACTGTGCTAATCGGAAACATTGAGAGCTATGCTTTAAGGCGATAAAATTTTCCTCCGTGTTTAATCGTGGTTCAAAACTTAAAAAAATATATCAAACTAAGCATAATCCTGTAGTTAATTTAAATATTGCGTTAATAAAACGTGTTCAAACATCAAGCTAATTTCAAATAAGATTAACAATGGCGCTACCTAATTTCAAATCAAACAAGCCGCGTATTTGCAAACATTAGCTAAAGCAAACTTCATGTTCTCCTTATGTAAATATATGCGGCAGATGCCACTTGAACAAATAGACAACATTCCGTATACGTCTGAGAGTCACCTTATATACCGATAGTAGCAATACTACTATGGTATAGGTACATAACGTACCTTTACGGCGTGAATAGGTAGAAATAATTCTGTGGCGCCGGCTCACGTCAATGACGCCCGGTATGCAAATACTACCAGTTTATTGATGTCAAAATTGCATTTAGTACAATTTCATACAAGTAACGGAACTTTCTCTCAAGAAAATATTTAAGTAAACAACTTCAGAATTCTTATAGCGTTGGTTTCTTTGACGGCAGACTTAAACAGCGCCATAATAAATATATTAAGGGGGATGCGCTGTGGTAGCCCACGAAAAATCATCAATACCTACATCTATCTAAGTTTTTTCTAAGTCTAAGATTTCGTGCACATTCGTCGAACGAACAAAATCTAACGAATCTGCACGAAATCTAATTTAGAGAGATGTATTGATGATTTTTATGGTTAAAATTATGTAAATACATATGTTTTACTGTCGCGTATCATATTTTGATCAAGATACAACCTAACATGCAAATTGCGTAAAACGCAAGAAAATTTGAATTTCGCGGGCCACTGCAGTGAATCCCCCTTAAGTTCTAAATGCGGTATTATACGAGATCATAACCTGCTGAGAAAATAGCAATGATGAGATTGTTAAAATATTCAAGTTTTTTTTTTTAATGCATGCAAATTAGTGCCAATAACTATTTAAACATCGATGATACTGTAAAAATATGCGGCTAATAATTACAGAGAATAGTTATTAAAAGATGTAGGTAATTATTATTTAAGGAATTCCGATTAAAATTTAAAGATAATCGTGGCCTGATTAGAGACCACAGATGCTCTAAACGTCAACACCAAAAAAAAACTACCAGAGACAAAAACTTCGTTCAAATAGAAAGCGATGCAGTTTCAATTATAATAACAACAGCCTTATTTGATCCGATAGAAAAACAATAAAAAGGCCGAGTAGGAGCGGGCCCTTATAAATATTTTAATGCGCTGGCGCTGACGAAGCAGAAACTTCTTGTAACTATTGTTTCGTAGTGTGTTGAACAAATAAATATGGGGCCAGTTTTTGAGTGTTCAAATTTGGAATTTGTGTGGTCAAAGACTTTAGTGTCGTCTACTTGAGGAAGTTTTTTTAACGTCACTTGGTTGTTGAGGTCCTGTTTAAAATACTCGTATGGCGTCGAGTTCTTACAGCATCGTTGTTTTAGTAGGTATGTTTGCAAACGTAAAGGCTCCTACAAACGGGCGCGATTCGCGTCGTGTGCCGCGTAATTATTAATTTCCAATATTATTCTCACATTCATTTAAATCTGATTATAAGGACCATTTTTTATTTGGTCATCCTAAGTTGCCTGATTAATCATTGCTTGTGGTGACCATACCTATGTACTCTAAAAGCCGTTCAAATTAAGACAAGTAGTAACGACAACTAGCGCCACCATTGAAAAAAAAAACACAAGTCTACAGATATGGAACATTTTGAAATTTCCTATGTTCACGGCCGTTTTTGGCGTTAACTGCTATAGGCTTCGAACCTTAGGAGGTTTAGTGTTAATTTTTTTGACCTCACCTTACCTACCTCATATGACTAAAAATGTGAGCATAGGAAATTTCAAAATTTCTATATCTCCAGACTTATGATTTTTGCTCAATGGTGGCGCTAATTGGCGTTACTACTGCCATTGAAAAAAAAATCCTCCACAAAGGTACTTATATACCTACATAATATGTATAATATTGAAATACATAATCACAAATACCTATAATAATAAGACAAATAAATTTATCTATGTATATTATATAACATTGGTCAGGCAGGGGACATAGTTCTTCCATAGTTCAAGGTACCCAATCCATGTAGCCACCCAAACCCATAGGCCCAATGTGTTTTGTTTCCATGTTCTGCAATAGTCCTGCACCAACCGGGGGTTGTCCTTGGGTGCACTTGCATAGTGCATACAGGGTAATCGTCGGCTGGTGCCTCCTCGTCATTTAAAATTGTCTAAGGGGCCTCTGCGAGTTGGCTTCGGCCCCTCGTACGCCTTCCAAAGGTCCGGGACCCCAGGGTGCCGAGATAAGCCAAAGACAAATAATAATAATACTGCATTTGTATTACATATTATTCCGTGTATTATCTATTATTTGTATAATCGCTGTCTTGGTCCTATTATAATACCTAGTACATCAATCGCCCACAATCTTGAAAACGGTTGCGTAACTGTGATACTTACATTAAGGCTTCTTCAGACAGGCGTGACACGCGATGCGAATCGCATGCGAAACTAAGGTAGGTACCGCTCGTCGCGCGACACGCTTTGCCTTTGTGTCGCGATTCGCGCCTGTTTGTAGGGAGTCTTTATGAATGAAGGTATCATAAAAGTTATTATTAATAAATAATAGCACCGATCGCTCCGCCATAGCCCTGCACTAGGATTTCCTGTGTTTGGCGCCATTAGGTAGGTATCTACATAATTATAATTTACTTGGACAAGAAACATCAAGAATCTTAGACAAACAATCAATCAATCTGCCTAGTCTTTTCCCAACAATGTTGGGGTCGGCTTCCAGTCTAACCGGATGCAGCTGAATACCAGTATTTTGACAAACAATTTGTTAGGGTTAAAGGGGAAAGCCAAAGGAAAGACCGTTCTAAGGATTTCAATAGTGTGTTTATTATCCTTTACTTCATATATTGGAAAGTGTGATTTACTAATATTATGTGAGACGTGTGGTCTCATGCAAGGCTTATAGAAGAGTACAGATGCTATGAGAAAGTCAGGATTTCAGTCAAGTGCTGAGGGCGGGCTCGGATATAAAAACTTATATTTATGAGTTAGAAACAGAAAGACTAATAGTGTTGAAGTAGGGTCGTTTGTTTTTGCTATACTCCAACACGCCCCCTCAAAAATAAATCCCTTTCTTTTTAATTATGATATAATATATCAAACTCTGTATACAATTACAAAATCACACACCTTCCTATTTTTCTCTATCTGGGGATACAATCATCAAGGTCCAACATTCGTTGCGCAGGATTAGGGAAACCCAGTAAAACCTAATCAGACCATTATCAATCAATTCATCCATTATAATTGGATACTTACTTCTAATGTTATTCATCTATTTATTATAACCAAGCTCTTATAATTATCATATCCTTATCAACGTTGTATATACATAATTACAACGTCACCCCGAGTTTCATTTCATTCTCATCTCGGTGAAACACACCGCGGGTAATGATATTGTCAGGATATCAGCCAGCTGGTTATCTGTAGAAACATAAACCATTTTAATCACATTTTTCTCAACCTGTTCTCTACAAAAATTATTGATACTTAATATCAATCAACAATAATCAATCAATCAATAAAAATCAATAGGTATATCAATCTTTAGATCTTTTGTGACTAGCAGGATTGTTCGCGATGCTTATGTTGCATCCATTATTATCCTCATAAATACAAATAGAATCTGGCATCGTAATGCTAATATGCTCGAGACTAATGACTTTCACCACAGTTTCTTTTACTGCTTCATATAGAGCCATGTACTCTGTTTTAGTAGCTGATGTTGCCACTGTTTGCTGTCTCCTTGTATGCCAGCATTTGTATATTGATCAAATAATTAAAACAAGTAACCTGTAGTATTATTTCTATCTATTGCATTACTACCCCAGTCTGAATCAATAAAGCCACTTAGAATATTTTTTGTAATATTTTCGTGTGAAAGTTCTTCAAACTTCAAACTTGAGATCTATAAATCCCTTTAAATAACACAAAACCCTTTTTAAGTGTAACCATAATGAATGGTTGTTTTTGTTTGCATATCAACCCAAGATGTTAACAGAAAAACTTAGGTCGGGTCGAGTACACGCAGGCACACCCGATAAGATTTCTACAAGGGGCACTTGTTATTTCACACGAATTTAATTCTTCGTAATCTGGTTTACTTTCTAGGGGTCTAGTGACAGAATTACAGTCACTCATGTTAAACTTCTCAAGAATTATTGTTTTTATGTTCATTTACTGATCCAATTCTAACTGTTTTCTGACTTGGTAATTTTGATTCCAAGAAAACATTTGATCTCTTTTAAGTCTACCATCTTAAAAGTGTTCATTATGTAGGTATGTTTCAAAATTATTCATTGTATTTATATCTGCGGTTGATATCACAAAATCATCCACATCAGTTCAACATAAAGTAAAACATTTATATTCTTTAAAACATGATCAGCATTAAAAACACAAATGCACCGATCCTCTGATGAGTATTGAAAACCCCTTTTATCAAAGCTTGCTCAAACATTTGGATCCAACAGCGTGCACACTGTTTTAATCCAAATACCTAATGACATAATTTGCAAACCATATTATTTGCAGCTGGGATACCCTCAGGAATTTTCATATAGATTTCCTTGTTCAATTTCCCTTCAAAAATGCTGTTTTTATATACATATGGTTAACAAACAAATTAAAGTGATTCGCTAAAGCTTGCGATCCTTGCAACAAGTGCAAACGTTTCATTATAAACTATCAGATATTTCTGACTTAAACTACGAGCCACTAATCTCGCTTTATACTGCAAAGGTTTTCCAAACTCATAATTTTTAACTGTAAATTCCCACTTACAATCGCTAATAATTCTTATTATCTGGTTTTGGTAATCGAGTTTAGGTATCTATTTCAACAAGGGAATTAACTTCCTCTTTGATCGCATTTTCCCTTAAATGCTCATCATTCCTAGATTTCATTTCTGTATTTATGATTGAGGAATTTGAAATATTAAAACTTCAGCACACAACAAGTAGTTGTCTTAAATGCTTTCCTCATAAGAAGCATGTTTTTGGTTCCTACTACTTTGTTTTAAATTACATTGTCTTGAGATAAAGTTAACTCATTGTCATTGTGATTAGAACCAGTTCAAGCGCTCCCCTGTATCAGATACAGAGTTATTAGCTGGTATTACATCCGTTTGTGTTATACATCAACAATCTGATTGATACCAATCAGATTCACACCTCTTTTCACAAGGGTGTACAAAGTCAGAGTTATTAACAGATTTATTGCTATTTCTAGCCATAATCTGTGCAGACTCAGATGTCACTGGTCTATTTTATAAGAATTTAATCTCACCCATTATCACATCTCTGACTCCCACAAACTATATTTATTTTTCAGGTATTGCGTCCGTTTGTTATAAATAAATAATCTGATTGATTCTTATCAGATTCACACCTCTTTTCACAAGGGTGTACAAAGTCAGAGTTATCAACAGATTTATTGCTATTTCTAGCCATAATCCGTTCAGGCTCAGTTTTCACTGGCCTATTGGATCAGAATTTAATCTATCCATTACCACAATGATGTTATCTCATTGCATTACCACATCTCTGATTCCCACAAACTTTTTGTCTACCACCTCCCATACACCTTATAACCATTTGGTTCGTATCCAACGAAAATTTCCTTTGACCATTTTTGTCAAATTTCGTTTTATTTATTACTTTTATTTCCAAAATAAACAGTAGAACCAAAAACCTTTAAATGCTTTAGTTGTGGCTTAGTATTATGCCATAACTCATAAGGTGTGTTGTCCAACCTCAGTGCTTTCGTGAGACTGATATTTGCTAACTAAGTAGCAATTAACACTGCCTCACCCAAGAACGATTGATCTATTTTAGATCCTTGTACCTTTGTACGATTCCGTTCTGGAATACCATTCAAATCCTGAGTACTTATGTGGTGGCACTGTTAAGTGGTAGCCAATACCTTTATGCGCACAGAACTCTTTAATTTCATTGGATACAAATTCCCCTCCATTATCACAAGTTAACAACCTTGGACTTATTAGACAAACAATTAACTTAAGTCCACAATAACATAACATAACTTCACGCCTGTATTCCCTGAAAGGTTAGGCAGAGGTGCACTATGGTAGTTACATCATACCATAAGCTTACAATTCTCAGACAAAAACAAGCTTCATTATTAGCTTTGCGACATTTACCACAAAACGTAACTTACATGTGATTTACAAGCTAACAACTAGGTCACAGTGTATTCGTCCACAAAAATCACAAAATAATTTGTTTCATCAATAGATTAACGAGGTATCCGTATAGGACCTCAAACATCTGTGTGCACTTTGAATAGAGGTCGTTTCAAATCTTTTGTGTTCGATTTGTTAAATGGCAAACATGCTTGTTTTCCATAAATACAAGTTTCACACAATTTATCATAGGTACGGCATAATAAAATAAATTTTATCAATATCAGAAAATAGTTTCTTTCTTTTTATTTACATAAATTGCCATGATTTGCCAATAGGTATGGTATGTCCCAACCTTTGATGCCACAATTTATAATTATTATTTACGACTCTATTTAATGAGCATTCGCTATTTAAAGCATGTTTAAGAAGCAGTAAGTTAACTCCGATTAGATTGTTCAAAAACTCACCCTTTTATTACCGGCTTACTATCATTGTACACAAGTACTTACACTGCCGTTTCTATCAAAAACAACAGACATTCCCTTTTGCTGCATTTGCTTTACCTATAATAGGTTGTAGGGGATATCGGAACAGAGAAAAAATACATCCTGTATTATGCCTGGTATGTAAGTACCTACGCCCATCTTACTGGTTATTTGTATCACTGTCCCAGTCATGAAAAGATGGGTCTCTTTATCGGATTCCTCTATTTTTTTTTTACTTGCAGCCATAAGTTCGGTAACAACACACATACATACATAAACTCACGCCTTCTTCCCAAGAGGATAGGCAGAACTTACAGAACGCCACCTGCTACGGTGTTTACATATTTCTTTTAACTCGTTCACGTTCATACAATCATCTGGTCACAAGCGCACGCGGTGGCCGCCGGCCGGTTGCGAGTACTTCGCACCTGACCTTTCTGAAGAACATCACCAATATGTATGTCTTCCTAGGGTGTCTCTTCCCGGCGTTTCCACTCACATCTGCCTTATAAATATCTAATCAAATATTTGGAAGTGTTTAATTAATTTGGTGTCACTATCCAATTTTAAGTTCAACAACCTTTTTCTAAGAGACAACTCTTTTAAGAAACAACTGCGTTGTTACGCTTTTCCTTTCAAAGATCGAGTTCACTTAATAGATTTCGAATTCGAAATTTCCACACACTATACTTCAATCAATCTGCCTAGCCTTTTCCCAACCATGTTGGGGTCGGCTTCCAGCTAACTGGATGCAGCTGAATACTAGTATTTTCCACACACTATACTTATCTCCACCAAATTGTCTAATGTCCCTTTTAGACCTTAAACCCAATTTTAAACACTTGCACTAAAATAACTTTTTATTTATCTGACTAAATTCACAGAAAGTTTTTATTATTTAGTGTCTATTTAATTTCACTTTACGTTATTTAATCTCACTTTGGCTTAGCGCTCTGGGCCCATAACCTGTTAGGGTTAAAGGGGAAAGCCAAAGGAAAGACCGTTCTAAGGATTTCAATAGTGTGTTTATTATCCTTTACTTCATATATTGGAAAGTGTGATTTACTAATATTATGTGAGACGTGTGGTCTCATGCAAGGCTTATAGAAGAGTACAGATGCTATGAGAAAGTCAGGATTTCAGTCAAGTGCTGAGGGCGGGCTCGGATATAAAAACTTATATTTATGAGTTAGAAACAGAAAGACTAATAGTGTTGAAGTAGGGTCGTTTGTTTTTGCTATACTCCAACACAATTTAATTAATCTTGGACAAACAAACAAACATAAAGACAAATCTCAAGTTACTCTTTTATAGAAGACAAAAACTTGCGAAATGGCTGCTGCCCGCGACATCACCCAAGTGATTTTTCGTTTTGCTCGGCTCCTTAGGGTCGTAGCGTGATGTTAATAACCTATAATGACCTTCCTCAAGAATAGAGCTATCAAATGCAAAAAGATTTTTTCAAATCCGACTGTTAATTCCAGAGATTAGCGCGTTCAACTTCAAACAAACAAACTCTTCATTTTTATTATACAACGTGTCATTTTGCATCCTCGTCAAATTTACGGATGTGGACAATCAAACCGAACAACCTTTTCCATGGCACCAACATCGTAATCGCGAAAAAATAATCAGCCGTCCTATACATTTGCGTCGAGTAGGTATTGAAGTTTTCTATGGGACAGTTGAAATTTTTTTCGCGATTACGATGTTGGTCCCATGGAGAAAGTTGTTCGGTTTGATGTTCTGTACCACACCCTGACATTTGACGAGGACGCAAAACGACACGTATTAATATAGAATAGATGTAGGCAATGAATCAAAATCTTTACAAAGCGCAAATTAATCGCCCTTTACAACACAAGAATACACAAATCATACAGCAATTTTAATTGGTAATTTAATGATGTACAATTTACCTCAATCTGTACGAGAAAACCGATTTCAAAATCCAATAGAAAATAAATTAATATCTATATGAACGCAATAGTCCCGGGTCAAATGCCAGTGACTACGCAGATTGCATCTTCAATACCCGGCAACAATATAGCCGCAAGAAGGTTTATTGCCTTCTATAATTACTGTAAGTATTACCGGTTACATTCCCCCCACAACTCTAATATATGATAATATAAACTCTCCTTCGCACGAACACTTTACGACCACATTCATTAAAACTACAAACCAAAAACCCCAATTTCGTTTATTTAAACAATTGTATAATCGAAGTACACTATTTGAATTAAAAATACTGATGCTCTTGAATGTGAGCCAAAAACATCAAATGATTTCAGTTCCAAAATGAGATCAAGATTCAAGCCGTGACTACAGAGCGATGGCATCTGGAAAATCAGAATCAAAAAGAATAACGGAAGCGTGGAACACCACGACATACTAAGCATAAAGGATGTTATTCACGGGACGAAAGCACTTGCACTCGTGAGTCACAGCGTTATCTCTCTTTTACGGCTGCTATACGCTGCTGTTGTTCAGAAGTCAATGCTAAAACACCATTTGTTGTTTCGTTTTATCAATTACACAGCGGATGCGCGGCTATCGACAGAAATATCAATTGCATGTGAATGCTGTTCACGGTACACCTTACAGCTTTGTAGACACAAATACGAATATTCTCAGGAAACCAACCGATTCAGAGAAAATGTTCAATTCTCAAATCACGATATGTTAATGCGTGTAGTATATGATTTTATTGCGTGATTTATTACCTCTCATGACTTCGCCACGACACAGCAATAAACAGCAATAATATCGTAATGTTATCAACTCAAGAATAATTCGGCAATAATAAAAACGCTTGTTTCCAGACGCGAGATTATGCTCACTCAATTGTACCGATAAACTTACTGGCCCATGTCAAGCCCCTAATGGGATTCGGTGATAAAGAATCACTGGACACAGAAACTCAATTAAGAAAAGGTGCTGTTATCAGAAACGGCAAAGGTGGGCGCGAGCAAAAAGGGCAAAAAGGACTCTCAGACGCTCTTGTCTTAGCGTCTTATCGTATTCAGTCATTTGTCGGCGACATTCCGGGAATGGCGGCGACGGATGCCCTAATTGACTTAGTCGCCCACACTGTATCATACTGCCATTAACTCTGACGCCTCTAGGAGCCCCTTTTGTTCTCGACCAGTCCCAACAGGTACACTCTACCTGCACATTTTGCCAAACAAGGGTGGCGATTTTTTCCAAAGCAATTTCTAAACATAAAATCTACCTGGAGCTTTTTGCCTTTCTCAAGTGGCCTTACGTCCATTTGAAATATTGTTTCTGGATCTGCTTCGTGTGGTCGGGAAGTTAATTACAGTGTACTCGCCATTAGCGTGTCGGTGTAAGTGATTAATAGCCCACCGAGTCTCGAAAGCTTAGTACTAGATCTAGTAAATTATCTCCATTTACTGTTGCCGCCAATTTCTATGCTTTACTCGACTTTTAATTGCTTACCTGCCTACACGAGCTCACCGTTGTCGCTGCAAATAATGTTGCGTATATCTTTAGAACCGCTATAATAAGGCTTACAACTGGTGTTTCACCACAATAATGTTTGAAAGTTTCTTAAAGCATTTCGTCCACATTGTTTCGTTCCCTTTGTTGGCTCTTTGTGCTATGTTTGTCGCTGACTCATCGTGTACCTGTCAGCGGCGCTCCTCACGCCAGTCCATCATACAGTGTCACTTGACATTCCTTGGACACTCATTACCCCTAATGGAACTTCAAGAGCTCGGCCACGCTATCTTCAATCAAGTTAAGAGCAACCAATTGGAACGGTTCTCATAAAATTCTAAATTAGTGTTCCCTACTTTTTTGGTCTCTAATTGCATTGTGAACTATTTATACAAAGATATGACTAAGAGGTGCTGTTTTTATCATCCAATAATAATTGTTTGTGTTTCATCCTGGCTAAAAGGGAGCATTTAAAGGATCCGTTTGAACTCTCATCCCTATACTCTCGACATTTACGCCCTCCACTTCAATAATCTCGAAGTGGCTCTCGATTGCAATGTCGCTCGGCTTTTACCGTCTAAAATTACTTATTGGGAGCACTCACAGGTTTCCGTTACCTAATGTAGACTTCCGCCGACCTGTAAATCGAACCAGACGGTTATAAATCTCGGCGGGGTTGGGACCGCTCCGATACGGTTAAAAGCTTCGTCGAATGAGTAAAAATAGGGACCGCCTTAAGTCGAGGTTCGTGTACGTTGATAAGGTTTTGTAGTTTTTGTGGAATAAGGACAACATCCAAAGATAGCGGTGCCTCAAGACCCGAGATAATAAAACTCGGCCGCAGGATGGCACTTAAGAGGTTTGGGTACCTTCGAGATTATGAGCGTGGGCTCTACTCTATTTGATAACACCGGTACGGTCGCTTATTTGTCTTACGATTTGATTGTGAGTCGGAGATTTCTTTCTTGCCTGATAAAAATTACATCATTTGTTTTGTTAGCTGACTCCTCGGATTATTTGAGGTTACATAAAGCGTTATGCTTCAAATAATGAACGTTTACATCAAGGATGCTCGACGGCTGGCCAACATCTGTTATCAAATCGGAATTTATGTTTTTCTTCTTTCAACCGCACCTGCTGCTGATTTAAATATGTAAACTCGAACAAAGTTACATTGCAACGGCTTGTAACTAGAGATTTTCTCAGGACATCTTCTAATGTTTGTTTAGTTTTGTGTAAGTAACTTTTAAGTGTCTTTTGTTCATCTGCAGTGGAGTTTTCAAGTGGTTTGTCCACAAGATTTGGGTGCTCGACTGCCGGTTCTCACACGCATAGTTTATGTTCATCGTATCTAAAGCCGGCTCGGCTTCCGCGTTGTCGCTAGGAGTTGCATTAAATTGAATTTACGTAGGTACTAGCCAGGGCATCTGTCCGAACTAAGATATTTATCACTTCGCTTGCTTCATGTAACGTGTCAAAACGAGCGGGAATGCTGCGCTCGCGGATATATTTTTTACTCCTTCCATCTCTTTTCCTTCTATGTTCGCAGACAAGGATAGAGCTCGTTTCCGAGTACGTAATCGATTGCGATAGAGACTTTATGTCACAGGATTAGAGTGTAGTTTGGTTTGTTTTTATAGAGTAACACTTTCAAAGTATCGTAATGACTCGCTACGGTCGCATGAGCGCATTCAGAATCTGTCGTTTGTCTTGCAATGTCGTATTTCCAACCGTTACTTGTGTTAATTAGAGCTTTATGTTTGTGCATTAAGGTATATTCTTGTCTGTTTACTCAGGCTATTTGCGGATGAGGTGTGCGCGTGCAAGGCTTATCCTTGCGCCGCCGCTGGCGCCGGCGCCGCACTTAGAGCGCTATTTTTTTCCCGCGGCGCGGCGCACCACGTTATACTCATAATTTATTCATTAATGCCGTAATTTATTCGTATTTTATATAAACGACCCGCGTAATTCTCCAGTTTGCGACTATTGTTGCCGTTTATATTTCTTATTTGCGATTGGCAGATGCTTGCGGTGGCGTGGGCGCAGCGTAGCGTCGTGTTGCCGCGTTTCGTTAAATTAAATATCGCGTGACTATATTTTACTGTGGGAAACTCGGGTGAAATTCTCTCAATTACAATCTCATCAAATTATGATGGGGAATAGAGAAGATTGTTGTAAAATGTGTTCACACGCGTTTGTACAGTTAACCGCAGCTCACAACTGTTGGCCTCGACCTGGCACCCATATTTTGCTAAGCCAACCTTGTGACCTAAATTAGTTTACATTGACTTGTTTTGTTTCTTTCATTGTTTGTTTTGATCTATGGCTTTGGAAAACGGACAGTGTTACTCGTAGGTATATAAACTGGTTTCCTTTTGGAGCTAGAAATGATTGCCTGTCTTTATGTTTGTAGCGTTAATTTCAACGCGTTGATTTGATTAATTGAATTTCTGATATCAGAGATTAATTATTAAACCTTAGATTTTACGATTTAAACTTAGATAAGTCTATAATGCAATGCAAAGTGACTCATATAGTTCAACAACAAATTGACACCCAAAGAGAGTGATAATAATATGAGTTTACGAACGAAAAATCTTCGGTAGTCGAAAACTATCATACTAAATACGTTTTTAAGAATAAATAGCCCTATATTTTTAGACTCGGTGGGATATCGCCTTCAAATAGAACATTCTAGAGACGGGAGGCGTCGTTACACCAAAACTGGGGTCTTGAATCGCCAGTTTAAGTTGGCCTTTCAAGTTTGGAACCGTTGCTCTTTAATTGTCTTCATTTATGTGGGTTAAGAGGGGAGGGAAGGATCGTCTGTGATTGGTTATGTTGCGTATGCGTAAGCGGCGCGTGGCGACAGATGTGGATGTAAACTGAAAAAGTTATGTACCGTCAGCAAATTGGTGCAAATTTTTGCATTTTCTATTTGTTTTTGGATATTTCCATTGATATTAAAAGGGGACCTACAGAAGTAAATTCCTCTAATTAAAAAGAATAGGTAGGGAAAATGTACGACGAATATTAAAATAAATATCATAATTTTCCTTATTTTATAGTAAAGTCAAATGTGGGTAAAAATTTGTTTTTTTTTTTTTTTTTTTAGAATAGAACAGATCGTTTTTTAACCGATGAATAAAAAGAAGGAGGTTCTTAATTCGACACGTATGTTTTTATTAACCGACGAAAAAAAAGGAGGTTCTCAATTCGACACGTATATTTTTTTTATTTTTTTTTTATGTATGCCGCATAAATTTTTACAAAGTCGTCCGATATGAAAATTTTTAGATTTATTCGAGAGAGGGTATACATCAAAGTTGGTCCCATATAAAATTGATTAACTTTGCTTGGGTAGTTTTTGAGTTAGCTTCAATAATATGTATTTTTTTTTCACTTTTATATGGATGATGTTCTAGTTTGTTTTGCAGGTAGTGGTATTAGAATTTGTGTGGGGTAGGTACCACAACTAAAAAGTGAAAAAATAAAAACTTTTTTACAAAAAAATACAACCGACTTCCAAAAACAACACTACAAAGTGAAAAATAACTTTAATTTCGGAAGTCGGTGCCTAAAAACGATAGTACATTTAACCAGACACCGACTTCCGAAATTAAAGTTCACTTTGTAGTGTTGTTTTTGGAAGTCGGTTGTATTTTTTTGTAAAAAAGTTTTTAAATAATAGCCTTGTTATATAAATTCTAATAAAACTTCTTTATGTTATGTACATACTTGAATTTAAGCTTGAATTTAATCGACTTTTTTAATAAAAAATCTTGAAGCTTTGAAAAAAAAACAGGGGTTTTTTTGTTTTCACAAGTAATAATTTATGAATTCATTCAAGAGTTTTGGTTGCCGCCACTACCGGCCATATGTTTGTTTATTAACGGACAGTGGCTTGTAAATCGGATCGTTGTTTATAAGTTTTATATTATGCCGGCTGCAACAATAAACATAACTGCTACTTGCGTGTATGCATCACTTTTGTATACAGTATGTTCCTACACCACGCCACATTTGTTTTTACATGGAGATTGGTATACGGTATTGCGTTTTGTATTACGTACGATGTTTCTGTTATATTTTCAAAGATTTCTAAGTAAGGAAGTAATGTAACACTGGCTAAGTAGAAAACTTCACAATAACAGAGAATTTATTTTGTAGTTTTTTTTTTTTTTTTTTTTTTTACATAAATGTTATCGATAATTTACTTGAGCTTTCAAAGGTAAATTATTATTATGCCACAAGGGTCGAAAAAACTGATGAGTAGACAGAATTGAATAGATAAGTAATAATAAGATATCTACTTCGGAAAAGACTGAAAGACGCATGAATTTGGATTGAACAGTACAAGTCTTATCTACAAGGAGCTCGTGGCTAAGTGATAACAGCCGCACGGGTCGATCCATCAGGTTAAGCTACGCTTGCCGGGGTTGTCCGTGGATGGGTGACCATCTTTACATACCGAGACTCCTGCGTGCCTCGAAAAGCACGTTAGGCCGTTGGTCCCGGCTGTCATTCGTGGATCTTTGACAGTCGTTACGGGTCGTCAGAAGCCCGAAAGTCTGACAACCAGTATTACCCAGTTACTGGGTTGTGGAGGTCAGATAGGCAGTCGCTTCATGTAAAATACTGGTATTCAGCTGCATCCTGTTAGACTGGAACCGACCCCAACATAGTTGGGAAAAGGCTTGGCAGATTTGACCTCAAAGTCTTTATCTGTTCTGTGGTACAAGTGGTGCCAAAGAAACTGGTATTTGGCAATAGTACAGACGAGACGGTCAAAATTAATAGGTATTTGCACTACAGCAGTATGATGTACGATCAGCAACAGAAGTCGGTTATCGCTGCTACATTTTGATATCATCTAAAATAACACAAAATAATACGATAACCTGCTTTTTAGCATTTTATTTATTAAATAAGAGTTAATTTTCTTTCAAATTTACATCTGATCCGATTTTAATGAAGTGTTTTTCTGAATAATAAAAAAAAATTGAAAACTCATCTGTTAATCGACTTTTGTTGCTGACTGTACACACGGCTAAATCAAGCTATACATTTCCAGTATAAGCTGATCTCGTATTGTATAGGATTTCCTTACAATGAGAGGTCAGTGTAAACTGGAAATGTATAGCTCGATGTGTAGCCGTGTGTACCATCGTAAAGCAAAAACTAAACTAAATTAAAAATAACTCAATTGAAAAGATCTTGCTTTTCTCATATTCCTTCAGAATTTACATTAAGTGATTCAACATAGGGGTGAACTGATCGCATTTTTATTTGCCCCTTCATTGAGCACCCCAACTAGACTTATGGCGCCATCTAAACTATTACCGACATCCCTTATAGACTGGTGATCAGATAATAATAATATGCGTATGTATCCTAGGGAATTTTTTTATTGCACTGCGATATGGAAATAAGAGTAATGCCGACACAGATATAATTATGTTGTATCTCTATAAATTTTACTGTGTGTACATAAATAAAAAGTAAATAAATATCATTGTTGATCATTAACTAATAGACGTGACGCATGTTAACACCAAAAGTAAGAATTAAAATGTTTGGAAAAATTTGCACCGCAATCGTAAAATATTCTGAAAGTTGTACTTAGGTACACACTGCTACACATCAAGCTTGCTACATTTCCAGTTTACACCGACCTCTCATTGTAAGGAAATCCTATACAATACGAGATCGGCTTATACTGGAAATGTATAGCTTGATCTGTAGCTGTGCGTACCGTTAGCGTTACTGATTTTGTCTAGAAAGGTTATTGCAAGACCCAAAATTACTCATTGTAAGTAATTTATTGTTCACAAACTAACATTTATTTAAGGCTCTCAATCTAAGGTATGTCAGGTGAGGTCAAAAAAATCAACACGAAACCTCCTAGGTTCAAAGCCTTAGCAGCGGTGTTTGACCTCACCTGACCTACCTCATTTGACTAAAAATGTGAGCATAGGAAATTTCAAAATGTTCCATATCTCCAGACTTATGATTTTTTTCTCAATGGTAGCGCTACCAAGTAACTCGCCCTAAAAGTACATATTGAATGAATCATGAGTTCATGACTTCATGAATCATGACCTATGTGCGTTAGAAATTACGTAAAACTGTAAACATGTTTTATATTCCTGTTGACATTTGAAATTATTACGAGAATATAACTCGTATCTTTACGAGCTAGGTACAAGATAACTCACTCATCGTATCTAATAACTATAATTTTCGCATAATTATACAGAGGATTTACCTACAGCAATTTGTGAGATATTTAATCCTATCTATTATAAATTCTTAATTAGGAGGCAAGGCAGGTTGATTTTTAACCGACTTCAAAAGAAGGAGGTTTTAGTATTCTCCCTTCATTAGAGGATAATAATACAAAGTACTATATTACCAATAGCTGCGGCATGCCTTTAAATCACATTATCACACTAATATTATAAAGGCGAAAGTGTGTGAGGGTGTGTTTGTGTGTTTGTTACCTCTTTACGCTAAACGACTGGATCGATTTGGATGAAAATTTGTATGTAGATAGGTTATACCCTGGATTAACATAGGCTACTTTTTATCCCGGTCTACGCGGGTGAATCCGCGGGGCGCAGCTAGTCTTATCATTACGATCCGTTTGCGAGCTAATTTTTCACTTTATTATTTAGTGCTAACGTATTGAGAATTGTTTCAGGAAATAATCTAGATTCCGAAATGTTCTTGGAAATCTCAGTTGTTTCTTTAAGTCCACAAGGGCACAAGGGGGGGGATTCTGTAGAGGGAGAGGATTCTGTGTGGGGTTCTGTATGATTTCCCGCTTATATCTTACCACGGGCAAACCACGTCAACATCGTGTCTTCTAGAAGCCCCTTTTTATAATAGGTCTTTACCTATGAAATTGCCGTTTTGTATGAAAAAATTTAAACGATTTTTTTTCATGCATTTTTTATTTGTATTAATCGAAGTAATCACCCATGCAATCAATGCATCTTTGCCAACGCAGTGGCAGTTTATTGATGCGCTTCTTAAAGAAATCAGCTGGACGGGAGGCAACAAATTCTTCAAAGGCATTTTGTACTGCCTCTCGGGTATTGAATTTTTTTCCCGCCAAGAAGTTATCCAAATTCTGGAAAAAGTAGTAGTCTGTAGGCGCAAGGTCTGGTGAGTAGGGCGGATGACGGAGAGCTTCCAACCCCAGTTCTTGCAACTTGGAGACCGTCTGCTGTGCAGTATGAGGTCGCGCGTTGTCGTGCAGGAGCAGCGGAGACGAGCGATTGACCAATGCTGGTTGGAGATGTGCCAGCTTCTCCATCATTGTGTTCAGTTCTTCACAGTACACATCTGAAGTAATGCTCACCCCGTTTGGTAAGAAGCTGTGATGAATCACACCGGCGCTAGACCACCAAACAGTGACCATCACTTTTCTAGGGGTAAGTTTTCGTTTAGGGCATTGTTTAGGTGCTGAACCAGGATCCAACCAACTTGCTGAGCGCTTGCGGTTATCAAACAGAATCCATTTTTCATCGCAGGTAACAATGCGGTTCAAAATTTCTTCATTTGTGTGTCTGTTGAGCAGTGCAAGGCACGTCTCGACGCGTACTTCGCGCTGGCGATCATTGAGTTCGTGGGGCACCCATTTGTCAAGCTTTTTTACCTTGCCAATTTGACGCAAATGGACCAATATTGTTTTGACGCTAACGTCGAAAGCTGCTGCTAATTCAGCCGTAGATTGTGTATCATCAGCTTCCACAATCGCCTTTAATTCGTCATTGTCGACCAAAGTCTTCGGACGACCGCGAGGTTCATTTTTCAGGTCGAAATTTCCAGAACGGAAGCGAGCAAACCAATAACAAGTGGTGCGTTGGTTTGTAGTGTTAGCTCCGTAAACGTCGTTGATGTTGCGTGCCGCTTGTGCCGCGTTGCTGCCACGACGGTACTCATATTCCATAATTACTCGAATTTTTAACGTATCCATGATGACGAAAAAGATTGAAATGCGATGAAAATGTAACACTAATCAATAAACAAATGACTAGTTTTGGAAAAAAAAAATCCATGTTTTTAAAATAAAATTAATTTGAAATTAGAATTCTTAGCCAAACAAAAATTATTTTGATTTGAAATGGCCAGTACTGCAGAACGGCAATTTCATAGGTAAAGACCTAATATAAAGGCGGTTTCATTAATTGTGTCATAGAGAACACGTTATTAGCAGATGTCGTGATTAGCTCAAGGAATTGACGTGGTTTCGAAGTAAGGAATCGTTGAGGACAATGTTTACTCTTTATTTTTATCATTTTCTAATCAAAACTTTCTTTTCTTTTTCAGGTAAGTGTCATGGCCATCTTGTCTCAAAGATGTTTCACCGGCTGGGTAAATTACAATAACTTGACAAACGATTTTTATGACTATATCTCATCTGATTTGATGCTTTCGAATTCCGACTCCTTATTAATCCTTTTTCGTCATAGGTGTCCGTTGTAATATATTTTTCTTGATATATGCTAAAGTGAATACTTAGGTTCACTAATTACAAAAAACAGTCAGGTTTTAACACATTATATGCACAAACACAACATACAAAAGGCTCTTTGTCATTTTTCATTGTTGTTTTGCATAAGCTTATAAATCACAATGTGCTTATAAATTTACCGCGTTCTGTTGCATCTCACAATGAGTTTTCGTGCACATGCAAAAGTGGACGATTACCATCATTTATTAGCATAACAATTAACAATCGGCTTTTTTTCAAAGCGACAGTGGAAAGGACACGGTGCATTGTTTGCGAAACTCCGGCGCCACCGCACGAGGCGCCACGCATCCGCTAGTGACGTTCCATATTGTCTCGATAAATCTGCCCGTCATAATAATCGAACGATTTCGACTGCACACAATACCTTGTTGCTAGTTTCGGTGACAATATTATTGACATATCGAGTAGCGTGTTCTGTTTATGTTATGTGTTCGAAGTTAAATGGCAGCTGGCGGCGCGGCGGTGGCGTGGTTTTCAAAGTAGATCATGAGATTCATAGTTGAATAGAAACATTAAATAGAAAGAGAAATAATGTGACATGCATTTGGCGTTATAAAGGCATTAAACATTGATAGTTATTTGTACGGATTGTGCATTTATCGATACATAATGCAGTCGGTTGGTCGCGCTTGGCTTGTCGCCTGCCGACCTCATTCCAGGGCTGCGGCACGGCGCGGCGCCTCGCCTGTCTCGATCGACGATTAGCAACACTGCACGCCCATCACTATTGTCTTTTTCACTAGCCGACGTGATAATTGTTTCACCAGGCGGCGAGACATTTAATATAAAACTGCTGGTTTTTATCTTACTCGTTTACAATTTATTTACAAGCAATTTGTTAGGATGATAAACAGGAATATTTAATATTTCACATTTCTAATTGTAAATACAATTTTCCGTCATACGTACTTTATAACGGTCATTAGTATCTAGTGGTGTGGCATTAATCATCACAGTTTTATTTTGCAGCTCATATTACGCAGCTCCTATATCTGTAATTGTCCGCAACGTTGGCGCCACTGTTCTTTGGCCGTCTGCCACTGCAATAGGTTTTAGTTCACGTGATTAATTTTAAAATCTAAACATTGACATTAAGAATGCAATAAAACCATCTTGATAATCTTTCAATGCATCAATGTTGTCACAGAAATGCGGAGGTGAAAAGTTAGTAGCTGGTACGCTAATACACTGTGGCAAAATTTGTTTTGGAATCGAGCCATTATTCCCACAAACATTTGAGTTACGTTGTATTGAAATATCCGTGAGATGTTTACAATAACTACACTTAAATCAATTACATTTCATTAAACAAAATCCAAGGTTTGTTTGGCGCGCTTACGTTAGACTTCTAGTTTTAATTTATGTTCGCTTTTATAATTAGGTATACTTAGTTATCAAAGTATCGATAAAAACTTCAGTCATTGGCGTCGGAGCGGCGGGCCGTGACTCGTTTTATATGCACTTGGCTCGACGCCACCGGTGACCTCATTGCGCGACCGTTTTTGGCGCCACTGTCGCTTATAATGATCGCTATCGCATCGATGACATGCCAAAACGCAATCTCTAAGATCTTTATCGATGTTTATTTGCAAATTGAATGCGCAGCACTAGTGTCGAATTTAGCGATAGAAACGTGATTTCTATTTGTCAAGTAAATTAATATTTGCTTATTATGATTCATATAATGTATTCGTGTTTAAATGAATTTTGTGTATCGATAATGGAATTAATAGTGTTTGATTTGTACCTACTAAATGCGTTGGCGCCTCCGCGTTCTGAAATAATGATCACAATTAATGTTTTAGGCGACAAATATTTAATGCCAGGTGTAAATATTGTTAATAGTTTGGTTTTAATGGTGATATTATATTTTAGTGGCCATTATTGCAAGTTGTGTACTAAATGGCAGTGCGTAGGTTTTAGTAACAAAGCGTGACAAGTGTACAATTACTTTTTATTTAGTACTCGCGGTTATTGTCCACTTTTTAGTTGTATGCAGTAACTTGCCATTAAGTACAGACAGCTCAAAAGATCGGTAATAATTATAATTGTTTGTGTGTGCGTTTATAGTCACATAGGTAATAATAATATGATGAGCATTATTATAGCACTTCGTAATGTCATAGCTACGACAAATTTTCTTATTAATTCTAGCCTATTTTTAAGTTTGATCAAAGTTCATTGTATGCTCTTGTTAGCATAATAACAATTGCTTAGTTTAAATAAAGTCTTCTTCAAACAGGCGCGACACGCGACGCGAGTCGCGCGCGTTACAAAGGCACTCCTCGTCTCTCGACACGCGGTGCCTTTGTGTTCGCATTGCGTGTCGTGCCTGTTTTTAGGAGCCTTAAGAATGATAATTTAATTTATCATACTTATATTACTCATTGTCAAAATCGGCATCCATTTGAAGCAAATCTACTGAGAATCTCAAGTAATAAATAGCATATTAATATTTAATAATGCCGTTTGAACTTGGTCAGTTTTCGGTACATATAGTGTTATATCACGGCGAGCGCGGCGCTGCGAAATGACTCATAGAGCTTTGAGTATGCGCATTATGCGCATATTGATTCTAATTCCCATTGTTTACGCATTTTATTTACGCGTTCCACGAATGAAGCGCCGCGCGCTGCGGCTAATAATTTTCTATGGGTGTTTTAAAATGTATTGTGTGTGTAATATTCATTTAATTTTTAACTGCTAAAAAATTAACTAGCTTGGTACTAAGTGCTATTTCGAAATAGAGGTGACCAATTAGTCGTGACCAGATACCAACTGTCGGTTTCGGCTTCAAGATAAATGTGATTTCAAATGCGGCTGTGTACGCCCCATATGCTTGTGCAATAAATTAATAATAATTATCAGTAATTTCTAAAATAATGTTAACTATAAGTATCCACTTTTCCAGTCGATAAAATACCTTATACGGTTCGCCCGTCAAAACTGGTCTGTTTGAAATATGATTATTAAAGTTGCTAGCTGGTTTAAGCACTAAACATAATTTATTACTTCGTTCTGTTATCTTGACTGGGCGACTCAAAAACCGAACTAACAGTTTTAATCTCAGGTCAATAGGACGCTCGTAAATTCATCTGTTTGTCTGTCACTGCGCAGCGGCTAACGCATTCAGTAGCGCTTGCGACAGACACTTAGCGCTTTAGTACTCTTTACTGAATATATTTGCTTGTGAATATTGTGTTTTACGATTACTTGACGCTGTGAGAGTATCAGTATTTAATTTAGCATTATCTCATCGTTAAAGTTTCGGTCTGACGATGGACGGTTTCTGCCTAGTAAAAATATTTTCGGAAAGTGATTCTACTGGTAGATGGATGCATTTTAAAGGGAATTTTTGGAATGGTTCGTTGTGCATTCTTTATTTTAGTGTTGAATTAATTTTTATAGCGATTGGGTTTTATTTACCTTCGTAATCCATGCAGGAATTAGAAAGTTTTGAGTCGGTCCTCGTGAAAAAAAATTAAAGTTTCTTTTTATTTTAATTAAACGTCTCCACAATCAACTTTATTATATACTTTTAATACTAAAACATACAACCAAACATGTCGTTACAAAATTTATTATTTTATAGCAAGTCTTGTATGGAAATCAAGTTCATTTAACGTTTCCGATCATAAAGAGTTCGTTTAAACTCCAAATTGTGGTCGATTTTAAAACTTAAACGTTCACTTTATATATTTTATTATAGCCGAGTGGTCTATCAACATTGTGTTTGTTGTGTTGTGTACAGACAGACGGACGGAACAATTAGAGGCCTCTGAATTGTTTTTATGATCCTTTCTTTACGAACGGACGGACTTCGCCCTTGATTGATTTGTAAGAGACGGCTTACTATGTAGTTGGACGATCCAGTTCGGTACTTGTTGAGTTTAAATCACGAACTTATCCATTCGTTTTGTAAATTGAATTGTCATCTGAAATTCTTTGCGAATCTGTCACATCTTTTACGAGCTCCAATGGGCCTATAAAAAGTAAAATTACACAATTTTATAATTACTTCAGTTATAATTATGATACATAAAAGGTAACCATTATTTTCTCCTAGCTAATTACTATATTTAACGGTACCCAAACCAATTAAATATCACACTAGAGATGGGCAACAGATTAAATTCTGGTAACAAATTGATATCGATTATCAAACCTTGCTTAATTTCATATTATAACTAAATGCAAAGTTCTATAACAATATATCATGGGGAGACAGTTCTAATTTATACCTATAAGTTTTTTTTTTCTCATGGTGTCTAATGTGTTCCATAAATCCATCTGTCTCGTATAAATAAATAAGTTAATGAATGAAGATTATGTTTGCTCGGCTTGCTTAAGGAGAGGTTTGCTCTGAAAAGTTTTTTTCAGAGCAATCCTCTTTTTATTATAAAAATATTTTTTGGCAACGTACTTTTAATCAATTAAGAATGTGGTTTTTAGGACTGCTACAGATACCTACATAATTTTGTCATAATATAATAGGAAAAATCTAATATGCACATTAATTTCACGTCAGCCTGTTTTTTGTTTTTGTTTGTTTTTGTTTTTTTTTTATCCAGATGAAATAAAACAGCTAATTTAGAGATAACTTTCCTAGTAGTAAAGAAAGAAGGAAAGAAGAATATTTTATTTTATTAGCACAGAAAGAGCATAAAGAAAAGTAACAAAATAAACATTAAAAAATAATAATAATTAAAACTAAAAAAGAACTGTGCGAGGCCAAAAAGGCTCCTATCTCAGCATAAAGCTGCGATATTTAAAAAATAAATACCGCAACGCTGGTATTCTAATAGGGCCTGTGTGATGCCACGGACACATCAATTATCAACTAAAGAAAATAGTAAGACTTATCAATTATCAACAATTCAACATCATTCACAGTGTGAATTCGCTTAAGGCAACAAATTCACACTTTCTCACTGAACCTTAACTAACTGCTATCACCAACGATCATCAATTACACGAATATATTAATAGTTTTATATGAAATTAATAGGCTAATCATCTAATGTGTAGCTAACGGCCATTAAAACAAAGATGGGGCCATTTTTTGCCACCCACGCGAACAGCGGGCTTTAATTCAATCATAGTAAACTTGTAAGCTATGTCAAAGATATTATAATTATATTTGAAAAGTGTTCGTATGCTAACACTTAAATTATTTGTCTAGCTATTTTAAACAGATACACATACAAAATAATTCGTATTGCTTTGTTCTAAAATGAATAAATATTTCTAAATAAAATATAGTGGGATTCCCTTTGTCGTGGTTGTATATACCATTACATGCATTAATCATTTGTACAAACGTACAGACTGGGATCAAGTGTAGGTATGTACGTATGTAGGCTGGACATATAACTCTATCAGGATGTGAGAAAATGTTATCCTGAATCTTGATCGCAAAATTACACTCGTAACTTTTCTTAGTAAAAAAGATGGAAGAGGTACAAAAACAAACGCATGGAATTAATTACACGCTACAATTTTTGCGAAGCAACTTTAAGATAGAGAAAAGATAAGAAAAAGCTAACTCTTCATTTTCGTGAAAACGTTATCAAACTGAGTTAATCTTGCTGCTTCTCTAAAATTGCATACTTCTCTTGCATACTTCCCTAAAACATGTTGCTGATGAAACTTGATACCCATTCAGATACCAATTCTCTTGATAATCATTTCACTCTGGTGTTAAGTAGTTAGCACTTAGTTAATTAATATTTACAGCTTCAAACGTTCA
This sequence comes from Cosmia pyralina, assembly GCA_946251885.1. NCBI lineage: Eukaryota > Metazoa > Arthropoda > Insecta > Lepidoptera > Noctuidae > Cosmia > Cosmia pyralina. The sequence continues at coordinate 20,536,863 of OX276354.1, forward strand.
GTTAATTAACGTCCATGTTTTCGCATACGCAATATGTGTTTTACATTTTGAAAATATTCATTCTTAGAAAGGAAATTTATAATAAAATGAATTTACATGTAGTTAATATTATTGAAGGTATCTAGTTGATATTTACTGCATTGCGAGTATAATACAACCTCGAAAGTTATTGATTGTACTGTATAATCAAGCCACAAGCTTAAAAGTAAAGTAATAGGTCTGCATCTGTCATTATAGAAACGCATAAAGATATCTGATACCCTATTTTCCGACATCACATTAAAATAATCGTCGTCCCAACCATATGTCTTCGAATTATCATTTCTCGACTAGAAATTATAGCCGACCTACGTCCGTCGATTAAAACCCAATTTGAGACCGAATACAAAAATTGGTATCAAACATGCGGCCCTCTCTAAAGGTTGGATCATGCCAAATTGGCCGAAAATTATAGGGAAGTTTGGGAGAATAGCTAAAAAACTTAAATTTCAAATGGAATGCATTGTAGTTTCTAGTTATCTATATATATAAAAATCAATCCCTATTTCCCTTGGTCATCGCAGATTCGCAGTACGCGAGAACGTGTTTTTGTTGTGTTTATGATTGTCAGGAGAAGGTTCTTATGAAAAAAAAAAATAAGAAAATTTCGCAGAAAATTGGAAAATTTTAGAAAAAACATTTTGACTTCACGCGTTTACATTAGAATATTCATAGACAAGGACAACGTCTGTCGGGTCAGCTAGTTTACAATAAAAAATATAAAACAATGAATATTTTCATTTAGGTACTCCTAAAGGTCTATTCTCACGTGTTACCAGAAGCCAAGCAATCTTTCCACGCCATAAAAATCTGTATCTATATAAATAAAAGAGAAGTCCTGACTGGTTGACTGACTCATCAACGCCCAGCCCAAACCCTTGGACCTAGAAAGCAGAAATTTTGCACAGAGGTTCCCTTTATAATGTAGACAAGGAACAAGCATGGAATTCCCGATAGTACGTTCCCGTGGGATATTTTCCGATATCCACGCGGGCGAAGCCGCTGGCAAAAGCTAGTGATTTAATACAGTGGTAAAAAAAAGACTAGCTTTTAGTTTAATTCTAAGTTACGTGACGATACCAACTCAAGAACACGAATGACAAACGACTAGCATTTAATGTCAATTAGCGAAGTGTTCCGGGAGAATTGGCCGTTTACCTATAAATAATGTCTAGTTACCTGCATACTCTGTAATATCAACCTTATTTCCACGGCAATAAAAGCTGAAATTCTTACACAAACAGCAAATTCTAAAAGGAAGCAAAGATGTTTTATAATGCATAAAAGCGCCGTAACAACAATTTCCATGTATTTTCTCATTTTATTTCTCTCAGGAATGTTTCTAATGCAACGGTTATAATAAGATAATCTAAAACTAATTAACTAAATGGCAAATAAAATACCGAATTTATTTCTGATTGCTACCTAGAGTCCAGTTCCACGAACACTAGCTAGACAAAGAATAATGAAATACATAAAAACGAACACGCAACGATGCCGCACGCAATCATCGAATATTATAAGCCCTTACAATTATTATAGAGCTAAGCGAAATCGTGTCCGTCTATAATTCAAAAGTTACACGTCACTGTTCAAATGAATGCGCTAACAACCTTATTCTGGTCCTCGACGATTTACAAAAGGGTATAAAGTCCCGACAGTGTATTATTGTTTTAAGACATTTCGTTGTTCGTCGCGGTCGGATTCCCGCGGCCGGCAGTGGGCGGTTACCCTGTAATCAACCCCCCTCCCGCGCATTGGGAGCGGTCCACGGTGATTATAGGAGGAATTTTACGGCTCCTTCGTTAGTCCGTCAAATCATAGGTCTGTTGCCTAATGGTTTAGAAGACGAGCCTGTGAACGATTTTATGTCATTTCCTAAAAATAAGTAGGGTTGCATTTTTTGAGGTAATTGTCTGTGAACTCGCATCCGTTGGAAATGAGTTGTCGCAAGCTTGTTCGTATGTGGGCCTTGGACCGGTGCGTAATACGCGTTCAGCTGTCTTCATGGCGCCAGTCTCGATGGTAAATATCACCTGTACCGGTACCAAGTTAATTTATCGTGAAATGATGCGTAATTGATTCGATGCCGCAGCTGCTTCGCTCGCATATAATTAGTAGGTATAAATAAAAATCCATGATTATATCTAGCACTTGCTTCAGAAAATACCGACGTAAACTGGTAATACTTAATTCTTAGTTGCTGCGTTAGTGTGGTCTATTAAAATAATGTTATATATTTTCTAATATTAAGTACTATCATATATTATATAATATACCTAGACACATTTAAAAGCGTTCGCTTCAGTTCTCATAAAATATTGCGATCATTAAATGCATTTTTTACGAGATCCTGCTCTAGCAAACTGAACTGCAAAATAACTGCAGTCCGTTGAACTCGGATATTCTTTTATGAAATAGCGTAAATTTATGTAATATGTATATCCATTTTTTAGTAAGTCTCGAATCGCCGTTTTTTGGCAGAACATTTTTCCTTTCTCCTACCTGGAAGCCGAAACCGGTATCTAATTCGATTTCGGCCGAAAACGGAACTATGGAAAAATCTATTATCATTGATTGTTTTATTCAACATCCTTTATATATCCTTCAAATGACTTATGGAACCGAGTAAGTAGCAGTCTTAATTAAATGAGTCATTGTTATAAATAAAAACAGAACAAAGTTGATAGTGTAACCGCAAAAAATATCCATTTTGTTATTAAAAATATCCTATAAGTACTATAATGACAATGACGCAAGTAACGATAATGTATTGAAATTGCTCTATAATGGCGCTGTATAAAAATAAGCTATTTTGTGCAGAATATTACTGACTTGATTAAAGCCATAAGTTGCTTGCAAAACTACGTCAGGTTTATAATAAACTTGTAGCTACAATTTTCACCTGGAACCTAATTTAGGTTCCCCGATGCAAGAACTGCATTGTGGTTGAGTATTTTCTTCATGTACTGTTACTCGTATTACTTTCTCCTCGGTTGAAGAAATATCATATTCTATTAGATGCGCAGCTCTTCAATTTACTTGGCTGGTTTTGCCGTCTTCATTCTCTTCATGTAGGTACTATTTAATTAAGCAATTCAATTTCTAAAACGCTTCGAAGATCATTTAAATCAATCACCTTTCTAAGAAAAGTGCAAAATTTTAAACGGCTACACTGCACCACACTGCACGTATACATTGTAACAAATGATTGAAAACTATAACTCAACGAGAGAACGCAAGAATTTCCAAGAAATGGACTAACTACTAACTAGTTTCACGATAGTCATTGTTTAGAGCACAGCATTTGCAGTAAAATTACTTGAGATCTGCCGACAGAACCGGTAATTGTAGCCAACTAGCAAGTTTAGTAATTTCAGTCGTTAGCAGTTAGTCGATTTCTCAAAGATCAACGAGACTAATCAGTCTGAAATAGACTAAAAATGGCTCTCTGTCGTACATGGCGCCTATACGAGGACTAATGTCTCTAGTTAGCTTGTTATAATAACATATTTCATCAACATTATTGGTAATCGACTCGTCTTGGTGTTAGCCGTTTATTTTTTCGATTGCGTGTGTCATTTGTTTTCCCATATCAACATTTAGTTTTTATGGGGCCTTAATTGAGTTTGTAATTGCACTAATAAATTAAATATTTGTTGTCTGACTTGCGTTTTCGCTTTGCCATTACGATTGGTTGAACTTTACATAATGTTTATTTATTAAATTGAAGATACGAAACGTTGTTTCATTTACATGGCTTAGTTTGTCTTTCTCTTAAGTAGTTAGCTATGTATGTTTGTTTATTTATTTGTTTGTTTGTTTATTCATCGTCTAAAATTTCTCCTTCAGATGCTAAGCTAGAATTAAACGTACTTACCTGTCTGCTTTGCATTCTTAGCCTGTCTATTCTGCAGTCCACTTTCATCCTCACTCAAAGTCCGACCACACGTTATTAAAGTAATCATTCATTTGTTAAATAAAACAAATCTTCAAAAGCTTTTGCCTGGGGCGGTTCTGTCGGCACGACAACGGTCGTGTTCGGCGTCCCTTCGGCAAATAATCGTTTCGTCCGATAATTGCCGATTTAACCCGAACGCGGTTGGAGCACAAAGCTCCCCCCAATGATTGCGCAAGATTGCACTACAATTTTCTTCGAGCAAACAGATGCTTATGTATGGAGAATTGGAGACCGATTTCTTTTTAGTTCAAACAATTTGTGGTGGAGTGTTTTACAAGGCGTGGAACTTTTTTTGAGGTCAGAAAGAAAGGAGATATTTAGTTAGCTGGACTTGATTGAAATTTTCTGAATCGTGTTTGATATAAATATGATGCAGCTTACGAAAATAAATGTGCCATTGAGAGGGATTAAATTATTTTCATTCGAGCTTGCATTTTTAATCATGACAGGCTCCGATAAGATCTCGACACGAAATTAAAAAAAAAACGAATCACGTCTTCAACTCCTCAGTACTTTATAATCGAAGGTTTTTAATTTGGAATGCGTTCCTCGCTGTTGGGCAATAAAAGTTATTAGTTAATGAAAACAATATTCGGTACTGGTGCCCCGCCGTGTCCGGTACCGGGACCACACATCGCCGTCATCGGCGCCTCTTTATACCGTGTACACTGCACGTTTCACTTGGGGTGGCGTACAAGTCATGCGCTTATAGCGATTTTTTATCACATCATGAAAGTAACATTCAAAATGAAACTGCATTCGTTCTTTAAGAGTTTCAGAATTCAAGCTATAGGGTCATCAAGCTAGGCATAGATCCGTATTTTTGATCTTCCTTGTTTGGTGAAAATGTTAGTGTAACGTGGCTGGTGTCCGCAACTCCACGTCCAAGCGCGTATATTGTTGTTTACGGGTGGGAAAATCAATCATTCGATCCACCCCTAGTGAAAATGGTAAACATTGCCTGTTTTAGCCTAGAGTTCTGTTAACGTTACCTAAGTAAACCGTTGATCAATCTTCTGTTAAAAATGTGTGTGCCAGCTCTGACGAACGACGGGAGTTTACTCCTATTTTTTGTGCCGTTCCTACTTTCTTTTGTTGGGCGAAAACAAATGACCATAGAGGCAGGTTTCTTCAATGAATCAGAGCTATACAAAAAACAACTTTTTAAGGTGTAAAGGCGTTCGTTTTGGTTTACGTTGCGCAGAAAAACGTAACAACGCTTTTGAGTTAACGCTTGTATTTCACTCCTCATAAAACGATACCGGGGGCCTTATATTAAAATCGATTCTTAAGGAGTAAACTCCAAAAAATCTTAAAATACACACTTAAATTTATTTTATTTTATTTTATTTTATTACTTTTAGGAAAGCTTACAGCTAATACATTTCCATATTAAATACAATGTGTAAAAGATGGCCAATTACAAGCTTCCACCAACGATTAAAGTGAGCAACATTAACAAATACGCGAAAACAGCGACGTAAGAAATAACTAAAATTTCACGCTCAAAAAATACAATAAAAAAGTTAAAAAGAAAAAATGGTTATACATCGAAAAAACAATTATTGAAAGTTTTCTTTAATTCCTTAATGCTACTAGTAAATAAATCTAACTCAACATCCTGACACACCATATTAAAAGTACGGCAAGCTCTTATCACGTACGAGTTCTGTCTGTATACAGTTCTAACCTGAGGCACATGGAGAAGACGTGGTCTCCTAAGAAATGCACTCGGTACACGAAGTCCGATCTTGCCTACCAACTCAGGGACGTCAGTAGATCCGTTCATAACGCTAAACAAGAAAGCAAGATCCGCAATTTTTCTTCGCTCGTGTAGAGGCAGAATATGAAATCTTTTACACCGACTTATATAATTCGGGAGATAGATATTTGAGCGATATTGAATGTACCTCAAAAATCGCCTTTGTATACCTTCAAGTCGATTAATGTATACATTATAATTTGGATTCCAAACCTGAGAAGCATATTCCAGGCCAATTTAGTTCAACAATCATAGTTTCCAACTTTACAAGCGTAGCTCTCCCTAACAAATCCAATCCCTGCTCCCGCTGCCGCTTTTACCTCAGACCAACCGATACACTATCGTCTGTTTAAATATTAGTAGTTATATCCCAAGAAGTTGTTTGTTTCTACCGAGTGCCAGTAGTTAAGTCCCTCGTTTGTAAGTACATACATACTTGTGTATGTTTGAGCTAGTTAGCGGTGCAGACGCTCTTTTTATGGCCACCGCTGATTGTGTTAATTCTCCGCCGCTGAGAACTACTTTTAAGTAGTTTTTCTAAGTTTAGGCGATGACGTAGCGCTGTCTAGATGTTAGGGCTTGTCTGTGGAGGAAGTCGTTGATAATGTTGTGTGGGGCAATTGATAGTGTTACATTTTTGGTACCACAGAACCGATAATCTGTTCTGTGTTTGGTACAGTGTGCGCGCAAGAGCGCCTAAGGTATGTGAGCGGTGAGATGGGGAGAGGGTGAGAAGGGGAGGGTGCGCTTGACAAGATTGGCAGATTGAGTTAAGGGGATGCGCCAAGGTAGCGCGCGAAATTCAAATTTTATTAAGTTTTTTGCAATTTGCAGGTCAATATCAAGTTGTAAGTTGATTAAAATATGATTCGCGGCCGTAACTAATATGGATTTACAGAATTATAATCATTAGAATCAGCAATACAACTCCATAAGTTAGAATTGTCTTCAAATCTCATGATTTCATGAAATTTTGAATGTAAAGCCATATTAGTTACGGCCGCGAATCAATTTTAATCAACATATGATACTGACCTGCAAATTGCAAAAAACGTAAGAAAATTTGAATTTCGCGGGCTACCTTAGCGCATCCCCCTTAATAGCTTGGCCTCTGTCTACCTCCCCAGTCCCACCGCTCACATACCTCAGGCGGTGACTAGCACTTGCGCGTGCACTATAAGAAATATTTTTGGTATTATTTTGGGTGATTGCAAATTGCAATCATTGTGTTAGTCATGTGGATTTTCTAAAATTCTCACTTTCATGATCTTTCTGAGTCATTTTGTGATCTTTTCTGAGTCTGCATTGAATGAAAACATTAAAACAATAAACACATGATTAATAATAAAAAAAAAATTACTTCCAAAAATAAATTGACACAGAATTTCTTTCCAAAAGTAATAAGTAACTCAAACAAAAGAAGTAATTAGAAGTTTTCTTCGAAACCTCAGTCAGTCTGGTGATTAAGTGAATTAATATGTTGGTATGGTAATGTAATTACATAGAGATAAAATTCTAGAGGAAAGTAGTAATAAAACGACTGGGTTACGATACGAACATGCTACTAAAAATGTTTTTCTAAATAAAATGGCCGCAAGTTTACTGTTGCCATGCTGGTATTGATGACGTCATGTATCAGAATGATGCCAGGCTTTTGACCTGCCTCCACCGAGGACGACTAGCGACCTTGTGACGTCAATAAAAAGTCTAGAGTTTGAAATTGGAATCTAGGTCTAACATTTCTTTTTAAATTTATATCTTTTTATGCGAAACTATTTTGAACATAGAATAGGAATTGTCATTATTATTTTCCGAATTTATTATCTTGCCTTCAAGCTACAGAAAGTTAATTAACGATTTGACTATTTAATTATGAAAAACAATAATTAACTTAACTCGTCTTCTTTCCAGTTACATCAAATAACTCAAAACCTACGTAAAGTTTTGACCAATTTGTCAAAGATTAATTAACTTCGAAACGCCTCGGGCTTGTATTATCATAATCGAATTAGTTATCGATTGTCACGTTCTTAACAAAACTAATAAACAGTTAAAAGATAAATAACATGCTTCAAAACATAACTGCATAACATGTGGCCACCGACCTCTCACCTGGAAAATAATACACTTTACAACTGAACAGAACACCTTATTCCGATGTAATAAAGTTCAAAATACAAAATGTTTGCCTGTATCAACGGTAGATTAACTTTGTAATTTTCTAATCCGCAATAAATAGGTACCTAAAGTAGAATTCCACAAAATAATCGTTTCGAAGACTTAATAAATGAATCGTGAATACTTACCGTTGGATCGAACAAAATGGCGATATCGAATTAGTAACGATTAATGATATCGATTTTTGCTATGATCGATTGCTTGTGTATCATCACGTTTTCTTGGTACAAATTCATACAAGTACTTAGTAACATTACCATTATTAATTATGCTGAACAAAAGTAATGCGGACTAATCGTTACTTGTCGATGGAATAGTTAGTCAATCAATCTGCCCAGCCTTTTCCCAACTATGTTGGGGTCGGCTTCTAGTCTAACCGGATGCAGCTGAATACCATTATTTTACATGGAGCGACTGCCTATCTGACCTCCACAACCCATTAACTGGGTAATATACCCCTTGGTAAGACTGATTGTCAGACTTTCGGGCTTCTGACGACCCGTAACGACTGTCAAAGATCCACGAATGACAGCCGGGACCAACGGCTTAACGTGCTTTCCGAGGCACGGAGGAGTCTCGGTATGTAAAGATGGTCACCCATCCACGGACCAACCCCGGCAAGCGTAGCTTAACCTGATGGATCGACCCGTGCGGCTGTTATTACTTAGCCACGAGCTCCTCAGCTCCAGCTTCGATGGAATAGTTAGTGTTAGACAAAATAAAAACCATCTGAAAAAAAAAATACAGGGATGCATCAAAAGTCAAAAACGACAGCAAAATATAAATAGTTAAGTATTTGTTATGCAAGGCTCCAAAGGAGTTTTTTTGGCGCGAGTACTAAGTAACTTGTATTGAAACAAGCAAAGGACACCGTTTTGGCATTGGCCTTTCTGAACCTGAACCGCACCGTTCCGTAGGCAAAGTTTGATGACGTAAAATAAATCAAAAGCTTTAGAAGCGCGACATTTACACTCTTCAATACAAAGTACTTAGTTCTAAGAAACTATCATAAAGTTTTCCTGACATTTTCATAGTAAACTACGCACGATACTATTAACTACAAAATAAATCAAAACGCCACTTTGGTAGGCCTAACATAACATCACGCCTGTAATACTCTTAAGGGTCATGCAGAGTACACCCACATTACGCCAGTAGTCCCATGTAATAGAAGGCGAGTCTAATGCCATCAACCGGGCACAAATCCAAACTCCCGATTGCTACTGAGAAATTCCAGATGGAATATATAAACTTTTTTCCAAAAAAAAAACAACCGACTTACAAAAAATACTACAAAGTGAAAAATAACTTTAATTTCGGAAGTCGGTGTCTTTGGATATGTATTTTAGTTTTTGCCACCGACTTCGGAAATTAAAGTTATTTTTCACTTTGTAGTATTTTTTGGAAGTCTGTTGATTTTTTGTTTTGTAAAAAAGTTTTTTATTTTTCACTTTTTAATGGGTCAGTCTGTAATTTACCTAAGTTACTCGTACATACAATAGCCTAATGTCAACTGCTCATCACCTTTTACAAAATATTGCTTTTCCCGATACAAGGACGCTAATTGTTGAGGAGTTCTACCAGTAAGGAACCAGGAGAACTGGAACTGATGGTGAAGTCAACATATGTATTGTGACGAGCACAAATTGCTTAGCAATAATCAAATCGCAACCCGTGAAATACGTATTATTGAGTAGTTCCGATGGCCATCTGTGGTCTTCCTCATCATTCCACTTCACCAAATGGGAGCAAATGCACGAGTTACTATAAAAAATACCCAAATCGCTATAGGTGTGTGTGCCTATAAAATTTGAAGGTTCCCCTCGATTTCTCTGGGATGCCGTCATCAGATCCTGGTTTCCTTATCATGGTACCACCCTTGGGATATTTCCTTTCCAACGAAAAAAAAATCATCAAAATCTTTTATAAACGACGGAAGTTATTCGCGAACACACATAAAAAAAAAAATTATATAGGTACGGTCGAATTGAGAAACCTCCTTTTTTTGAAGTCGGCTAAAAATCCAATAACACTACCCGACCCGGGAATCGAACCCAGGACCTCATGCTCAGCAGTCAGCAGTAGCGTTTGCGTTCACTAAACCAACGAGGAAGAACGAAACAGTGTAACAATATAAGTTTTCTCATATTACTATCTTTCTATATTATAAATGCGAAAGTTTGGATGGATAGATGGATATTTGTTACTCAATCACGCCAGAACGACTGAACGGATCTTAATGAAATTTGGCACAGTGATAGATTATAGTCTGGAATAGCACATGCTAGGCTACTTTTTATCCCAGAAAAATGTACGGTTCCCGTGGGATAAATCCCGACATCCACGCGGGCGAAGCCGCTGGCAAAAGCCAGAATTACATATTCGTAAATTAAAGTTCATCTGCGTTTAAATAATAATAACTTTAATTCAGACAAAACATCCTTATTTGCGAGTACTTAAGATCTATGTTAGTATATGTATAACAAAAAAAAAAAACAAATTAAAATCAAAATGTAAGTACACCTGGAGTGCGTTCCAGTGTCTATGAAAAGGACCATTTAACCGGTCCCATATTGCTTTCAGAATGCTGTTGGAGCATGCTGGGATACGGTGCAATATGGAGGCCGCTCTCTTTCTCATGATGGCATGAAAGCCATCAATCTGACCCTCCATAAACATGCCAGACGCACTACAGCATCTCGGCAGCCCCAACAAAGAGCTTTATACTGTACATGAAGGGCATTGAGTGTCCGCTTAGTACAGATAAAAAAAATTATCTTTTGCATTTAATCATTTGCATACATAAAGAGCATGCTCTATGCCCGATCGCCATGCATTCCTTTGAACACACCGCTAACTGAACGCACAAGGCGTTCATAAACCATTTATAGATAGCTATAGTAATTTATGTAGACTATGTAGTGTTTCTGTTTAGCACTTAAATATGTTGTAAATATTGCCGACAACTCTTTCAGTCATTGATCAAGGTGATTGAATTGTTCACTCAGGATTGTATTTCCTTAGAATTTCAAGAAATGTTCATGTAGACTGCCTCGTTGATCGCAAGTGCTACTGCTGAGCATGAGGTTCTAGGTTCGATTCCCGGGTTGGGCAAAGTGTTATTGGGTTTTTCTATCTGGCATTGCGCAGTAGCAGCCCGGAGTCTGGACTTGTGCTCGGTTGATGGCAATAGGTTCGCCTAGGGCTGCCATCGTGCCATCAGCTAAATTACGCACCCAGGACAAAAATTTCAAAAACTCCGGACATTTGGGTGAAATATTTTTTTCTTCCCGGACTCCCTCGAAAAAAAAAATTACAGTAAAATGAAAACATAGAACTTATCATCACGGAGTATGTTTATGGAGAAAATCAACTGAAACGGGTATATTGCCGCACCGATTTTTTAACTATGAAATGCTGTAATTTATTGCAAATCATTCCATTCTATCAAGTTAGTCGGATTTCCCCTGACATAAAAAGTGACACACTGACACTTTTTAAAACCCCGCTTGGACGCTCCCCGGACGGATGGCAGCCCTTTGCTCGCCCCCTATTACGTGGGACTTGAACATAACTAGCGAAATGTGTGTACTATAGGTATACCTGTGCCTAATCCTTCTGGGAATTGGTACAGGCGTTTTATTATTGTTATATTCGTAAATGTAGTGGTAGCAGAATGGTGTATTAAGTTCAGTGGAGTGCAGTGTTTGATTTGGAATGACACTGCGGCATTCGATTGGATTAGAAAGTTTCGGATGTGGTTGGGACATTCCCAAAATTGTTACGTACCAGATAATATACGCGGTGGTCGGTTTGGCTTTATTATTTTGCAGTCTTATTAAGTCGCTTACTTACTGGGGTTCTGGATACCAATATTATAATGATTACTACGTAAACTCCTTGTCTGCCCAGTCAAATTAATGTTACGTCATTCACCCCGTCCTCAGCCTTTTCCCAACTATGATGGGGTCGGCTTCCAGTCTAACCGGATGCAGCTGAATACCAGATTTTACATGAAGCTACTGCCTATCTGCCCTCCACAACCCAGCTACTGGATAATACGATACCCCTTGGTAAGACTGGTTGTCAGACTTTCGGGCTTCTGACAACCCGTAACGACTATCAAAGATCTATGAATGACAGCCGGGATCAACGGCTTAACGTGCTTTCCGAGGCATGGAGGGATCTCGGTATGTAAAATGGTCACCCATCCAAGGCCCAACCGCGCCAAGTCTGATCGATCAACCTGTGCGCCTGTTATTACTTAACCACGAGCCCAGCTACGCCTTCAAAATCCAGTCTTCTCGAGCACGCCCGGTGGGCTCCTCATTCAAAAATGAAGCCTGATCTCTATCATAACTAATTTACTACGCCCAAAGGTATAATATTCACGAAAAAGATAATATTATAGCCGAATGTAACACGATACTCGTATATGTAGTGTAAGTCATGTGTTACTGTTCAGTAGTTACTCTTGCGTCGCGGCTGGGCGGCTCATGAGACAAATGAAAATACCGCAACTACTACTGGTTTATGATCTAGTTAGATATTTGAGAGAAAAACAAAATTGAACACACTTTATAAGGATTGTGAAGTTTATTAGAGAAATTGCAATGAGACAACAGTCGAAGGTTTGCCTAAAAATGGGAACTAATTTACCACGATGACATTGCCAAATTTGCCAATAACATCGGTAAAAAATATTGATGTACATTGATCGTGCATTAGTTAGCATAGGACGGATATAAAAGCCATTTAAACTTAGAAACTCAAACACTGGATTTAGTCATTTTGGATAGAAGAAATGTTGGTGCTCTTATATAGAGGAACTCCTGGCCAAGTAATAACAGCCGCACGGTTCGATCCATCAGGTTAAGCTACGCTTGTCGGGGTTGGTCTGTGGATGGGTGACCATCTTTACATACCGAGAATTCCCTGCCTCGGAAAGGACGTTAAGCCGTTGATCCCGGCTGTCATTCGTGGATCTTTGACAGTCGTTACGGGTCGTCAGAAGCCCGAAAGTGTGACAATCGGTCTTACCAAAGGGTATCGTATTACCCAGTAACTGGGTTGTGAAGGTTAGAGATAGGCAGTCGCTCCATGTAAAATACTGGTATTCAGCTGCATCCAGTTAGACTAGAAGCCGACCCCAACATAGTTGGGAAAAGGCTAGGCAGATTGATTGGATAGAAGATTGTTGGTAGATCAAGCTATAGATGATGAGGAAAATCTGAAGGCTGATGTTGTTATTTCATTATTATTCCAAGTATCCTGGACAAAACCAACTGCCCAACAGATTTGCATCCACTACACAAGGAGTATAATCCTTGGCGTACAATATAAATACCACTGTATATTCAGATGCCGCCACTGCCAGCATAAAATATACGGCCTGGTGCAAAAAGCACGTCAAATCATGAAGTTGACATGTGTGGAATAACAAACAGGACTATGAATCACTATGAACTAGTTGCTATGCCCCCGTATGGTAATAAATCAGTTAATAGTAGGTACTGAATTTTATATGAGCCGCGTTCAAATTGTTTGAAATAATGTTGATGAGTTTTGGTTAGAAATAAAATTGACTGACACTGTCATTTGTTTTGTTGCTATGCGGGAATTTGGTAAGATATTCATAATTAAAGCATCACTTGAAATTGAAATATGCAAACGTTACACCGATCCTTTTTTTTTGTGGATGGGAAATCATCAATGACATCACCCGCTCTGGGCGGAGGGAGTGCGTGTCAGACTTTTACTGACTAAAATCCACCCGTCTTCCTTCAGTTGCCTGTGCCAGGGCCACGGTATCTCTTTCGAACAACCCGCGACCCCGGCGGCATCAGCCCTATCGGACCCCATATCTTTGCGGCGCGCGTGGAACACAACGCGCCGTCGACCTGGTCCTGGTCTTTACCGGAGGTCGAGCTACCCATTGCTTAAAACCACCCTGCGCTCCATACGAGTAACTCAAGTAGCAGGTGTTGGAGAAAAAACCGCCAGGCTGAAGTGCGACCGATCCTAATGTGTCTAGGCAGTCCAATGCTGGATAAAGACCTCCCCTCCCTCCCCTCCCCTCTCCTCTCTCCCTCCTCTCTATCCGCTCTCCTGGATATAACCATTCACTCTTCGACCATCTGCTCTATACTACATACACTGTATGATATGATTGAACAAAGGATGAAATGCTTTGGTTTCCATGGTGTTATTTCAGGACTTCATACCAAGAACAATCATTTGAAAGCACGGCTACAAATCAACAGTATTAAGTCTTAATAACGGGCTAGAAACTCAGGAGATACACCAAATCCTAATCTCGAATCAAACCCATTCGCAACCAGCACGACTGATTAACGAGTACAAATGGTAACGGTGTGAATTCCGCGTCCCAACACAGAACGCACGACCGCATTCCGGCCCCTACTTCTTTCACCGTGCCACCGGCGATCCGGAGAAATTCTCCAAGCGCATTCCATTTCAGATATGATATAATAACCCGTTACAGCACTCGTGTGTTTTGCTAGACCTATAGTGCTTCCTCTATGTACCGTCCATCAAGTCGCCTTATCGTAGCCTGTTCTTCGCCTTCCGTACCCAGTCTTTCCCAGCTGCCGTCTGTAGTTAAGAAAGCTGTATCCCCCCGTCACCATGTATCAGCCTCGAAATCTGTCATAGAAATCCTAATAGTCAAGAAAACCAAACAATGAAAGGACACCATTGTTGTCTCCCGGCGCACTCCCTTTCAGATTAAAAGCGAATTCTCAACCCCTATAATGTTCTTTCTACAAGTTCTATTTCTTCTAACATCTGACTGATTGTACGAGGAGCTCGTGGCTAAGTAATATCAGCCGCACGCGTCGATCGATCAGGTTAAGGTGGTTGGTCCGTGGATGGGTGACCATCTTTACATACCGAGACCCCTCCGTGTCTCGGAAAGTACGTTAAGCCGTTGGTCCCTGAAGTCATTCGTGAATCTTTGACAGTCGTTACGGTTCATCAGAAGCCCGAAAGTCTGACAACCAGTCTTACCAATCGTATTACCCTTAGTAAGTGGGTTGTGGAGGTCAGAGAGGCAGTCGCTCCATGTAAAATACTGGTATTCAGCTGCATCCGTTTAGACTGGAAGCCGACCCCAAAATAGTTTGTAAAAGGCTAGGTAGGTGATGATCTGACTGATAGTACCTACCTGAAAGCAGGTCCATTCTTTTCAAATGAACTTTTGAATTACTTGCTCCATCTTGCAACTTGTGCATAATAATAATCTCGTAGAGTTAGTCACGCTCATAGTGATGTTGAAAGCCCAACTAAAATCCATCAAATAATCTCTGAGATTAGCCTAAACACACACGCAGCTGGAAACTTTGATTTTATGATGTGTGTGGTAATTTTGCGAAATTCTCGGCTCTTGAGTACGAATGTCTATGATTACCTCATAAGTTCTGCGAACACAAATAGCCCTTTGATGTTTGTTAAATGTTAAGGTAACAGCAGCTTACGAAAGTGGCGTGAAGTAAGGAAATGTGACTGAAAGCGCTGCCGATTTGCATAAATACATATTTAATATGCATAATTTATAACGTCGTGTGCGCAACATTAGTGCCTGCAATAACTTCCCATACACGAGAGCTCAAAACAAGAAATGTCTTGTAACATCTCATATAGCTTTTTTCACGATCTAATTAAATTGAAAGCCAAGCGCTGCTCGGATAAGTGCGGAATGCGGCCGCTCGCTGTTGAAATATTGATTAAGCTTTTTGTGTTACGTTTCAATCTCGTCTTGCATTATATGTAGCAAGTCAACGAACCGATCGCTCCCTACAGCGCAGATGTTAACATTTTCACACGTCAGTTTTAAAACAACACCGCTGTTGCAACATGTAAAAACTTCACTTGTCACCTTACCACCTGAGTCGCTAAACACCTGTCCCGAATTGTTGACATTGCGACAACCGTCCACCGATGTTTACACAATAAATTGAAACGGTAAATCTCTAATGAAAAGTTTTACACTACCGTATGGGAATGTACACAAAGAGTTGAAATGTTTACGGTAAGTCGGCACGCGACTATCCTAATGGGCTTCCAGATGATTGAGAGCTGTTATGATTTAAGACGACAATCATCCCGAGTCGAGGCCTCTTAAACGATGAGCATTGTCGTTGTGACATTTACGTCGCCTACACAATCGAATCGGGGCACCACGGCTATCGAAGCCCATTCGAAACTGATAAAGGTCTTGCTCGTGAGTATTCGATAAAGAGAGAAAAAAGATCAGGTAGTCTGCCTTCTGTGGCCCATTGTGACTTAACGAGGCGATGAATACTCGGATTCATCGGCGAACAGGTGGCAGGTTACGCCTGTGTCGGCGCTAGCTTCGTTTTGCACTTTTAGGAGTTCGACGAACGCATTTCATTATTCAAATGTTATTCGAGTGGCGTGAAAGCGCCTCGATAACCTCGACGCGGTGGGACGTGTACCGAATGACTGATAAACGTCGTTACTATACTTAGACCCAGCACAACTATCGACCGATTGACATCTCTACACCATTGTATTAGAGATTAGAAACGAAACACGACAGTCCGAAATCCGAGACCGATCGTCGAGCTCATTTCCATTATATCTATGCGAAAGCAAAGCGGACCCCAAGAGTTATTCAAAGCTAATGTTAATCGAATGACTCTATCGAATTACATCACCATGTAAACTCAACAAAGAACTAAACTATAATAAATGGCTGTCAGGTGAATTGTATTTAGTAGTACACAGGAGAACGAGCCGGCGCGTCGGCTAACGTGCCAATGAGCAATTTTCCAAGGAAGTGATCTCGCTCGGGCTGCAACAGATAGGTCTTTGGCGCCGCGGACCGCTCTCTATAATAACGTTTGCATTTATTTATCGCTAGTTCGTCGACACTATTCGATGTGCTGTATCAAGGTACCGCTATCTTTGATAAAACGCTCTCTAAACCGCCTTCAGAAGAGCGGGCTCTTCGGAAAGCTCGTGAATCTCGATTTGGAACGCGAGATTATCGGTGCGATTTGTCAAGGTGCAGCAGTATTAAGCGGCTCTAGAGGTTCGATCTCGGCACGAGATAGCTGCAGAAACGCTACTCGACCTACAGTCAGGCTCTCTCGACTCGCATTCCGATGGAAATTGCCCGCGGCCCGGCCAGATTACTGGCGCCGCATTGGATAATTACGCACCGACGAGGACATCCATTACGGAAGATAATTCAGCGAGTGCAATTAGAGGATGAGCCGTGATTCGATCGCGACCGCTGATGCAAAATGATAAACCGGAATCTTCTTCTAATATAAATTAACCATGTCCATAGTTATTACATTTTGCCTAGAGCGGCTGTTTAGCATTCCAAGCCACTGCACCACCTATACTTACGACGCTGACGGGCGTCTCGCCATATTAATAGTTGTTGAATAGAGAATAGTTGTTATTGCAATGGCCGCGGCCCGTGCGGTCACGTCAGTAGTCACAAATCAAACGGTCCAAATTGACAGCCAATAAATAGTTTCAAATAGCGGACATCGGAATGCGACAACAAGGCCGCATAGCAGCCTTGCTTTTTCCGCGTCATCCAATCAGCATAAAGCCTGTTATGTTAGCTCCAATCTGAATAGCAGAGAAACCGGCTGCGGCTCGCGCCACAATCATTATTAACGTAATAAAGTACTAGATAAAACGGAGTCAGACAGCGTGTGAACGCCAGGAGAAAGCCGTTGTCGCAACATTAGTTAGGCGCTATTACCATCAGATACCCATTCCGATGTTTTAAACAGAAACTGTATGTTTAATTACCTACGTCTCCCAAGACCATTTTCTCAGTCATAAAAGTCTAATGCTTACTAATGATTACAATCTAACAACGAAGAGCTATGAATAGTTTGGATTCCCATCGATTTCTGGTGCTGTGAAAGTTATCGGTATCCATCATCTAATTCCAGTTAACACAAAATCAATACAATAAAACTGTAAAACCACTTCCTTCGGACCTTCGCAGATAAACTGACTGAAATAGCGGACAATTTCTGTTGAGAGTTAAGTTTAGCACTATCTAAGCGGCAGATCTAAATTGAATCTCTGATCTGAAATGAGCGAAATGTAAGTACCTACCTACTGAAGACATGGACTTGGAACTTGATACTCCGAATAGACGTCTCGTTGCGACCATCTGTAATGAAATTGAAGGGACGTACGTGGCAAAGGAAGCGGCGTTAATGTTATCTTATTATAAAGATCTGTTCCACCGCAGCGGCTCACGACGAGAACATTTCAATCGCGATTTACCCAAACCGGCTCCCGTGTCGCGATGCGATCGCTCCAATGTTAAATATTTGCTCTTATAAATAAGTGTTTATCGCAAATGTATTCAGAAAGACTTTTGATTCAAAAGAACCGATTCCGAAAGCTTTTCCTGTTTCATAAAAAGCTTCTTCGTTAAGTGCATTCCACTTATTTCAAGCATCCCAAAAATCCCTTTTACGGTTTTCAATTAGTGCGGCAAACAAAGAGGAAACTAGGAAATTAACACCTCGTTTACCGTGCCACGTGACAGAGGGTGACCGATTGCGGCAGACCCTCCGTAAATGTTCGGATGTCCAAACAAAATCTTGCAACCGTGAAGCACCGCTTTCTGACTCAATGCCCCGTGAAGAATTGGCGCCTATGCACTTAACAATTCCTATAAAGCTATTTTTATACGTTCAAGAAAACCAAACTTGGGAAAAGATAAGAAGCACTTTCTTTTATCTTTGAATGCATCCTGCCGTCATGATCATTAGTAAAGCTATCTCGTTCTGGCCCCGCTCCATCCTTTTCTCCCACATCTCCGGAGGGCCATTTATCAATACCAAATAACATGTCGGGACCCTTTTCTCTTTTGTTTATTTGTTTTTTATTTACCTTATCCTTCGGTGTTCTATTTGTGCCTTCGGTTTTGACTCGAAATTGATTGTAAAGCCGCTCTAATGGCATCCGTCTAACATAATGTTCGATGCATTGATGGCTACTAATGAGAGGTGATGATTTGTTTTAAGTACAAATGCATAAAAGTTAAAGTTCATCAAGATTCAAAATACCGTCTTACAATTGAACTATACAATTGCCTGTATGTGGAACTATAAGACAAACAACATTAAATTTAATGATCGTAATAGAATCTCGATTTCATAATAAATGCATTGCGCGCTGTAAAGTGCAATTAATGGAAGCAATTCTGCGTGCAAAAGCTATTAAAGCTCGCTATTAAAAGTTTCCAATTTCCCCTGCTCCTTGCTCCAAAGGTTCAGCTATTAACGGCGCGCAAACCCTTTTGCTTTTTTACGTTGGTATTTTATTCTTTAATTGTTTTATTTATTGCGGTTTCGCATTCGCTCGCGACTTCATCTGCCGGTTTAGCACGGACGGAATTTTGCAATTTCTTTGTGAATTCGGAGACGACCGACTCATTACCTTTTTACTGAACTTTTTCGAATCATTGGATGGCGACGTTTAGGGAATAATAAATTTGTTCATTTATTTCAATAAATTTTTAATGACCCCTTTAAAACGTGATTAGCTGGACGTTGTCGGTTAGTATCGTTTTTATCGGGATTCTTAATCGATGTCCCGTCGATGCGCCTGGGCATCGGACAACTCACTAATCATTCAAATATTAGGGTTAAAAATACACGATTCTGTGAACGAAAAAGATATCCTAAAGATGCCGGACATCAAGGGGGGTCTTCCTTAAGTTTTCCTCCGTTGTCGAGAGCAAATAAAGCGGCGTCCCTCTGAAATTAATTTTGTTTTGTTTCATCGTCTGGAGCCGAAGCATTTACATTGAATGCGGTCGGAGGCTGGCCGTTTGTGAGGATATTTATGTAGGGGCCCGTGGAGTATGACATGCGCATTATTCATACACGATACGCGCCACGAACCAGCTGTATGTTATTTTTACCGGTTCATCGGCTTGTCGTCGATGGCTTACCATTTAAGATGAAAGGGAAGTTTTTTCTAGTCAAAAATTTTTATATGATTCACCGCGACGCTTTCAGGAATACAGTAGTCGGATACAAGAATGTTGTTTAAGAATTTCTTTGTGATTCAACGTTTAGGTTCCTGTAAAGTATGAAATGACGGATGAATGCGTCCATGACGGTAAAATCCTAGAATTTATGGGTAAGGACGTAGGCACGGCAAATCGAACGTCATCAAAGTTTACGACACCACAAGGCGCCACAGTGTCGATACTTGTGATTGGATACACTGCCTATAATGCATTTCCTTTTGAATTCGCAATAACCGTTTCCTGTTTCAATTTATCGGTTTACACTTAATATATTTTCAATTTTATGAATAGAATTCTGTTTTAAAATACACGTCAATATTTTCTTTCGCTTTCCATTGTTTACTTTCGTGTTTACCTTTCCGTAATGACTATTGATATTATAAGCTATAAAATAACATTGAAAATGTTCTACTGCATCACATTTCCATTGTTATTTTATAACACTAGCACTGAAAAAGTCGAACAGCGTTCAGGTCCAGCTTTGAAAAAGAAAACAAATGACATCACTAGCAACTTTCTATTGTTTTATAGCCTCTTTGCTAACCTTTTTTTCCATCGTTCCAGATTCAAACGACGGTGACGCAGGAGTGAGATGTTATTGCAACACGGCACAGTGCGTGGGTACGGGGTACATGTGCCGGTCTGCGCGCAGCGGGGGATGCTACAGTGAACTGCCCGCGCCACGACGCACGCACCACGCCAGACATGGATGCCTGCATCATTTGGCTGATACGTATGTATTTTATGTTTAATTATTGATAATAAACAATGGATACGTAGGAATCTACTGGTAGTTGGCAGACAATAGACCGGGTTGAGTGATAAAGAGAAGAAGAAACAAAACGATATATAGCACAATTAATGATCCTCAAAAATATCGCAATGTAGATTTTTGCTTTACAGGTGTTTGACATCCAAATTAATAAAACTTATTTGAAGCCATTCTGTTGTAGGATTGTTAAGTTGGCTTGGTTGCTACCTAGAAATCTTTGTTCAAAATTGACACTGCTTTATAGTTCAACTTTATAGCAGTGTATAATTGTGAGCGCCACAAACACTGTTTCGTTTGTTTATTCATTTACTTAAGTATCGCCTTCTGATATGTTGCTTTGTTTATCAATATTTCCTTTCTTCATTTCACAATATTTTGCAATTTACTGTCGCATTTACATATCTGTCTATTCCATTATCTATCTGTCTTCTATCTATGCCATCTACATAACTTTGTATTAGTGTAATGTAGGTACCTATACTGAAACAAAATAATTATTGGTGTAATGATATTTTTATTTGAGAGACGACGGAAAATTCTAGATTTTGAACCGTAATCTCTGTGCGCAATACTGAGTAGCCTTGTCAATAAAGATAAACATGTTTTTGAACAATACTAGGGTCATCATCATCTTCGGTCGGGTTTATCAAAAACTAATTTTTGTCATAACTTTTATGATCTAATCATAAAGTATATGTTTACAATTCCACAATAATTTAGCAACCACGGAACAAATTCATAATTATAATTCCGCATTGGCTATAAAATGAATTGTTACTAATGTTGTAAATTTAATCCAAGATTCGTCCGTTGATTTCGACATTTAACAAGATCTCGTCGATAAAAAGCTAAAGGAACGTCCAACAACATTCCTAAAGAGGGACAGGAGATTTTATCATTTCTAATTGCGATTCTAATTAGTATGCTGCCCATCGCTTAAATGTCAACCCTTTACAAAAAGGTACATGATTTAACAAATTGGTCGTTGGCTTGCTCCCGCGCAATGCATTAAATGAAATTTATTTGATAACTAAAGCCGGTGTAAAATTACCTACATCAAGTCGTTGACAAAGATCTAGGTAGTATTAATTTATCTGCTACTGTAATTTGCATACAGGTCTCACTTAAAGCAATGTCTCTTTGCTTTTTATCCCTTGTATCTACTTGAGAATTGTTTGGTGTTTCTTACAAAATGTCCTTTTCAGGTGTGGTATTTTCTATTAGTTTCACCTGGGTCCTCCCTTTCTATTTCTGCTTTCAGATTAAAAATACTTCATACAGCGATCGATTCTACTTCCCATTCATTTATTTGAAATATATCTACAATGCATTACACACTCTCATCCACCAATAATTTATCACAATCTTTATCATATCTATTGACATTTTCTCATCTATTTAGAATGTAATTACGATACATTTCCTAGGATACGGCGGCAGTACCTTTTTGAATTTCATCGAGCAATTAATTATTCTTTTGTTAGTCATCATGTGAGGTGCATTGTCATCCATCAATACTGCTTATCATGCTAGTGTATGGGCTCTGTCGTTGCGTACGAGTCTCTTCAATCAATTTGTCTATGGTTTCGAAATGACTGCCGCTTTCATCATGATCATAGATGTAACGTAACGACACAATTAGAGATTTGATTGAATGTCTTGGTACTTGAGTATTTGCGGAATCAGTGTTCGTATGAATAGACGAGATTGTACCGTTGGTATTAATTCATAATTGGAAAGCTGTGTTAGTCCTTTCTACTAAGATCAAAGCATCTCCTTATGTTTCTTCAATCTATTCATAGAAAAGGAAAACGTGAACATCATTTCCATCAATAAATGCGTCTGTTTATTTAACAACAGTAGAACATTAAGTAATCGTCGTTTCTTTTTTATATGGCGCACGGTATGTTCACCTCGGTTTATTAATTATACCGGTGAAGGCATGCCGACTCCACTATGTTTTTATACACTGAAATTACCCGCTCAGTTGATTATCTTATTCGGATCGGCCCGGGCCGCGTTCACCGAACCGGTTTCTGTCTGCTGCATGCCCACTTTTATTTACTTTAAATAATTTTTGCTCCTTTTTGGCAATCTCTGCCATTATCTTCGCTAACGATCGCCGTGTCTGCTTCGTTAAGATTTCCATAGAATTCAAATTGATATTCGATTATTTTATCGGTAATTAATTCTCGTTTGACTTGTTTATTGTGTATTATAAAGTGCTGTTGATTGATGTCGGTTTGATGTCCTCGTTTGTTAAGATAAGGGTGACTCTGCTGGGGTTGAGGCGCGGGTCAGGCTAGATAGTGCTGCGCGGACGCCGACCCGGACTATGCTGTATACTTCCTTGCAAAATCACACCCTATCGTTGACCAATAAAGTTCAAATTAGATTGGGAAAACTGACAAATCTATAGAATGTCTCCTCTGGGCTTTGTTCTTAGAATTAGCTTTTTTATCGTCAGTAACTGCAGTCATTGGAATTATCTAGATGGGTCAGTTGCATGTCTAAAATCCATGTTCTTTGTATGTCATCTCAACTTATTCTTTGTTTCAGCTACTTGCACTAACCCAACAGATTATATTGTTATCTGCTTCTAAATACGTAATTTATTCTTGTTTGTTTATTTATATATTGATTAAACTATCAATTGTTAAACTATTGGATGTCAATGTGACATTACAATAACTGATACAGATAAGGTTTCTTCGAGAACAGTGGATGATTTGAGTTGATTCAAAATTATTTATTCAAACTTTCCTTCTTTTTTTTTCTTACCTTCTTTATTATGCTTTCATTTGTTTCGAGTATAAGAAACCAATTATTTACTCTAACAAAGCTAGTCTTTAGTTCTTTAAATTTCTTCTCACCGTCGTTTCTTTTGGCGGCATCGTAGCTGTAATCTTAATTAGGCAGCCCTAAAATCATTAACAACTTTCTTACTACATCTTTAGATATACTGCATTAATTAAAAAGAAAATCCGATCTAAAAACGAATCCACGATGCGCTGTGAGATTAAATCTTAATTGGCTTTCAACTGATTGTATTTATTTATAGTTTCACTCATTATATTTGCCCGGTACCTTATCTCCATGTTATGCTTTAGTTGCTATCTGAATTCTGCTGACTGCTAATTAGTTTACATCATTACTATCGTCTCTTAAGACGCAGATAAGTGTCAGTGTCATTGAGTTACTTTGCGTGTTCTGTGCTCAGCTCACGCAACGCGTTGTAAGTACATCCACCCAGTAATAGGACTCGCCCGTCGAGGAGCGCTGCTGTCCCAAATTAGTCGCATCATTAATTTATTACACACTAGCTGTGTCCCGCGACTTCGTTCGCGTGGAAGTCGTCACATTTTAATAAAAACTCCCTCGTCCCCCGACCCGCCGCGTTGCATATCGCCCGCCCACGCTATTACTTCGTTTTCGCTTCGCGTTCTTGCAGACTTTTTTCTTTTTGTTCTTCTCCAAGGGTCATAGCGTGATGCTAAACAGCTTATAACTATTGATAATTGGGATACCAAATGCAAAAAGAAATTTTTAAACTCGACTTTTTGTTCCCAATATTATGGGTTTTATTTTTTTTGCGCGAAAACCTAATTGTTTTCCAAAACAAAAATAGCCAAAGTTACTCCTAATAACATCAGCTACCTGCCAGTATAAGTCCCGTCAAAATCGGTCCAGACGTTTCGGAGATTAGCCGGAATAAACAAACAAACAAAAATTTTAAAAACTGTTTTTTTGTTATGAGTACCGTTATACTTTCATATGCATTTAGTAAAAAGCTGTTATTTTGATATTAGAAACGGACACTTCAATTTTATTTATTTGTATAGATAAAACAAAAGGTATTATATTAAAACACGTATACCTACTTACTAAAAGATAAAAAATTAAATTATCTTTAAAATGGTATCATAAAAATACGCTTGATAGTTTTTGCGTGATTCTCAAATTTTTATCCGCTTTAGACATTTACACCATGTACTATAAACATAATCTAAAATATTCACAATATAAAGTTATTAAGCAAATGGTTTAATTTAATATACATTTTTTCCAAATCATTAACATTACTCCTATAAACGTAATCTTTAGTTTAAAATTATTAAAAGTCTCACATCGTCGCCTTAACTAAGATGAATTGTGAACATTTACACATTTTACACTTTTATTAGTTTTTTCTTATCAACGTCGTTAAGAGAGCGTGTAATGTATGTAGATGATATTCGCGTTGTGAAGAAAGTGTTTAATTTATTCTTTGAATTAAAACGTTAGTTTATGATCCCGCAAACGAGTAGCCGTAAACTAGTAGGTACCTACTGCTGTTTTATCGGTTTTTTTATCGCGTATAATTATTTTATGAGAGGATACATAGAAGGTGCTAGGAAGGCGTGAAAAACTAAATAAACTTGAGGCCTTAGTGGTATGAAAGGATAAGGGTGCTTTTCCACAAGAGATGTGCTATGAAGATGCGCATGCGCCGCCCGCCGCGACGAAGATGCGCAGCTCGAGCTATGCGATGCATCAACAATAGGGAAGGCACGGAGAGCGGCAGCTACACCACTCACGCGTTCTTAGCTCCCATCCATAGCACGCTTCTATAGCACGCATCCATAGCACGCATCCTTCCATATAGGAAACATAGACCACTGAATATGATTGGTGGATACCAAACGCATCCATAGCAACGTAGCATAGCACATCTCTGGTGAAAAAGCACCCTTGCGCTTAGTATTTTAGTAATAAGACTGGGTTGCACCAAGCGCTCCGTTATACTTTCCGTCAAAGTTAATTTGTAAAAGAAAGGGTGACAAGACAAGGGGTGGGACAAGTGACAAGACGTCTAATACTTGTAGACGTCTAGTAGTTAAAATGACGTCACAAATAACTATAACAACATCGGTTTGTGCCATCATTTGTTTATGACGTCTTGTCTTGTATTGTCACCCTTTTAACTTTAACATATTACATGTTAGTAAACATGTAGTTAAATTCTATGGTCTATGTTAATGTTACTGTTAAAATTAACTTTGATTGGTGCAACCCATCCTAAGAAAATTAAGATTTTGGGGTGGCTAGATTTTAAAATATTGGCACTTTATATGTCGTGCCTCGGAAAGCACGTTAAACCTTGGTCCCGGCTGTCATTCGTGGATCTTTGACAGTCGTTACGGGTCGTCAGAAGCCCGAAAGTTTGACAACCAGTCTTACCAAGAGGTGTCGTACTTATTACCCAGTTACCGGGTTGTGGAAGTCAGATAGGCAGTCGCTCCATGTAAAATACTGGTATTCAGCTGCGTCCGGTTAGACTGGAAGCCGACCCCAACATAATTGGGGAAAGGCTAGGCAGATTGATTGACTTGGTATTTCATCCTCACAACTACTTATGTTTAGCAAGCAAAGCATGCAGTTTTATTTCTTTAAAATGTAGTTTTTGTCCATTTTAAGCATGGTAGTAGTATAATTATAAAGATTATGAATTATCAATTAATTATTTTCAATTTGATTTGTATTAGTTTTATTTTACTTTGACATTTAATTTTTTATGGACTTTTTTATTTTATTTTGACATTTAATTTTTTATTGATTATTTTATTTTAATTTGACATTCAATTTTTTATTGTTTTTTTTTTTGACATTTAATTTTGTATTGATTTCTTTATTTAATTTTGATACTTTAATATTACTATAATAATTTCATAACTGTGACTGTCAATTTTTATCCTGTACCTATTTTCATTATTTGCATACCCATGTGATGGTTAAACATGGAGAACTTTATTATTCATTTAAAAACAAAACATCAATGTATATTTTTACCCATGTTTGCAAATTAATAAAATTATTTATTATTTATTATTATTATTATTTATTATTATTGTCTTTGACATATCTCGGGACCCTGGGGTCCCGGACCTTTGGAAGGCGTACGAGGAGCCGAAGCCAACTCGCAGAGGCCTCTTAGACAATTTTAAATGAAAAGAAGGCACCAGCCGACGATTATCCCTGTATGCACTATGCAATTGCACCCAAGGACAACCCCCGGTTGGTGCAGGACTATTGCAGAACATGGAAACAAAACACATTGGGCCTATGGGTTTGGGTGGCTATAGTGGATTGGGTACCTTGAACTATGGAAGAACTATGTCCCCTGCCTGACCAATGTTATATAATATACACAGATAAATTGGCAGGGGGTGACTTGCACACTTAATAAAGGGCCCCCGGAAATGGTCGCTAGCACATAGTGACGTAGCGACAAGGGGCAACATGTCCTGAGGTGCTTGAGGAGTGGAGAGGTATTCCACGGCTCTCAGAACAATCCCAGAGCCCGGAAGATGGTCAAGATCCCTACAAGCACTTACTAGAATACTTCCTTCCTCCGAGCACGTTTGCTCTTGCGAATCTCCACTCAAGCCGGCCAATAAAGGCAAGAATGAGGTGGGAGCTCTGTTCCCGTCAGTGTTCACTCCAGCCGGTCAATAAAGGCAAGCCAGAGGTGAAGAACAAGACTTCTCCCGGGAAATAGGGTCCGTGGGGTCGCTACTGCCCAACAGCTCGCCACAAGCTGCCCTGCGGGTTCACGTATCTCTCTTGGTCTGGCTCCTCACCCTAGACCTGTTTCGGCAAAGTAAACTCCATCGGCACAGACCCAGAGTTCGGAGCGCGCAAGCCCCACCACGACGTCAACGTAGAGATACGGCGGTGGGGTTATTATTATTATTATTTATTAGTTACAAAATATCCCCTAAAGACCCATCTCGTGTTGAAATCATCACGTGGTGTTTTGAGGGGGGATTAGATTAAAATTACCATACTATAATATCAGCTAAGCGACTGAAGTTTAATCGCTTGGTAGTGAACGGTGAAACATTTTGAGATTTTGACCATTTCTAAACAGTTGCCAACGTTTGTCGTTGTCCACCTTTTCAGCTGACTCAGACATCACCATCCTTCTGCTCTTCTCCCAATTTATTTGTCTTCTTCTTGTCTAGCCATGTCATCTTTCACACATCTGTCATTTCATTAGCCATCCCCTTTATTAGTCATCCACAATCATTCTCAACACTATCCTCACTACAAGTCCCTCATTCCTCCCACATTCTTACTCAAAACGTTCTCGATACGAGTATATCCCTCATTCATCGGCATGACATACCCGTACCGTGACAGTCGATTTCATTACGGCCGTTCCAGATTCCAGACAGACAGGATGTTTATAAGCAGTGCGCAAATTTTCACAGGGTGATCCACCCTGTGGTTCTACCCATGAATATGAACAACTTTTACTATGGGACCAAACCTGAAATGCTGCTCCCTACATTTTGATGAGTTTGGTGTAGCTGTAGATAATGTACTGAATAGCTGATTTTTTTTCCCCCGATTTCAGAGTTAGTCCCATAGTGAAAGTTGTTCATATTTATGGGTAGAACATCCTGTGAAAATTTGCGCACTGCTTAAAAACTTATCCTGTGCTTATACAAACATACAGTCACACCCGACTGTCTGATTAACCTAGACAGATTTGCATAATATAAGGTATCGAACGAACAGGCATCCTAAATCCTTATTTGTGTACTTACGAACGTGGCAGCAATGCTTAGTAATTGCTTGGCTGGAAACAATGTACGGGTTTTCCGTATGAATACATATGCATAGTTGAGCTAGAACCAGTAACTTTGAATTTGAAATCGTGTGTTAATTGTCGTTTGTAGTTTGTTTTTTTAATAGCCATTAGCTTTTAATTTATTTTTCCTGCAGGCTGTGAATGGCTAGATATAGACATCACCTCTTTGCAAGAAGATCCTAATCTATCTCCACAAGCTTGCTTGAACAATGTTATGAGATCACCAAATATATTATTATAATTTATATAATTTCTATTAGTGATATGGCTTTTTGAATTTAATTTGTGTGCGATCTTACTTATTTCGAATCAAGCTACTACTCATATTTTATTAAATTGTTGTGTCAACCTTATAAATATTATTTAGACCTTGTGACACATGTGATAGGCAATAAAGATTTTATTAGAATATTTTATTTTTTTTTCCCTTCTGATGAAATACCGACACACACATAACTATATTAATTGGAACCTCATTGTGAGACACTGTCTCTTAAGATACAGGATACCCTAGTTTAAGAGACAGAGTTTAATCTTTTGTGTACAGATT
Organism: Cosmia pyralina; assembly: GCA_946251885.1. NCBI lineage: Eukaryota > Metazoa > Arthropoda > Insecta > Lepidoptera > Noctuidae > Cosmia > Cosmia pyralina. Next base: position 20,565,828 of record OX276354.1, read on the forward strand.
TTGCAGCGTTTAGATGTTTTTATGTAAATCACATATCTTCAAAGTTGTAAACTACAATCACAATTATCTGTATGTATTGGGAAATAAAGATATTAATTTATTTATTTCGGCCACGACCAATAGATGGACCCTCCTGACCCAATAATATAAGTTTTAAGACACCACATTTTACTTAAAACAGTTTCTAATTGTAAAGCTTTACTGCTATTCGTAAAGCAACATAATGTAACAGCACTTCCGCGGCTTATATCAATGGGTGCTCTGCATCAAAACATTACAGCACAAACAATGGCATAACCATTGTTACGCCATCAAGTTATGCTATCAATAACACTACCTGAAGAAGCTGTTCTATTATATATAGGTAAAAAATCATCACGTATACACCTGGCATCCTTACATAACAGTTTAATCAACCAAAACATTTGTAACTCCACCAGTTTTAAATTTTTTAATTGGACCTACGAGTAAATAATCGTTTCTGCAAATAGGTTTCCAATCGACAAAACAAAGATCTCTGGCTCAATCTTTTAAATTATACAAATTGATGAAATTCTTCAAAAAAATATCTTCTTCGTTCCCGTGAGAAACTGAACATCTTCTTAATTAAAATAGACGAAGATTATAGAAAGTAAATTGAGCGAAATTTGATAGTTGACGAAGTGACAGTTATATGCTGAGTTGTAAAGATGCTCATTAATGTTAATTTTTATTGAAGGCTGTTAGCGACTGCGTGTTACCTCCTTCTAAACGTGTTTTCTTAAGGGCCTGTTCGACATTGAGTATGTTTATTATAAATTTACTTGTATGATTGACTTCTTTAATTCAGTTTAAAAGTCTAGATAACTGTCTTCAGTGGTTAGTTTGCATGTTCTGTTCTGAGCTCACGCAATGCGTCGTACGTCCACCCGGTAATAGGACTCGCCCATCAAGTAGTGATGTCCCAAATTAGACGCATTATAAACAAAAGTTATTATAATAAAACACGTTTAATAAAAGATAAATAATTAAATTATCTTTAAAATGGTGAAGGTTTCATAAAAAATACGCTTGATAGTTTTTGCGTGATTCTCGGTTTTTTTAAGCGCGTTATATGTAATATAAACATAATCTAAAATATTCACATAAATATTAAGTTTTTAAGAAAATGCTCTAATTTAACATTTATTTTTTCCATTAATCATCAAAACTGCTTGGTTAGACGTAATGTTCAGTTTAAAGTCATTAAAAGTCGGTTATCGTCACCTTAAGTGCTTCAGTATGTATTTTTTAATTTTGTGTCATTTAAATACAAGCAGCAGTTTCCCTATATTGGCAAATACAACAATCGTTTCAATTCAACATTTGTATCGTCTATTATTTCAATAAAACAGTTCCCACTTTACATAATATCTATGTAATCATAACTATTACAAGAACACAAACCTTATCCACTCAAACGTCAATTCTAACCGATTTACCCGCTTTTATCAAAGTACTCAATACCCTCGCCCTATAAACTCTCACACGCGATAAACATAAAGTAAAATATTATATACTTACAAGATTAGAAATTCCAAGAGCATGTAAATTAAAAAAGGGCAGAGTTCAAACACGCGAGATTTATTCAAACAAGAAGCCGTTTTGTATGTTAAATGCTCACCCTAATACATCAAATGTCTCTTCAATATTCAAAAGAAATGTACTTGAGTACTGGTAAATTTTAATTTTATGTTAATTTTTGGTGACTCCGTGAGAACATCGGCCGTGATTTGTTTGCGACACAGGTTGAATTCTGTGATAAAGTTTTAACTATACATAAGCTTCAGCTACCGGCGGACCCACACATACGCAGCCTTCGTTTACACAAACATTCAGTGGTCATCGTAAGTCAGTCCCCCTTATTTCTTTCCGAACCCTGTGTAAAGTATTGTTTTTATGTGTGCGTGCGTTAACCAACAAAAGCACGAAGTAGTAAGGTACACCAGTAAACTGATGATTTGTATTCCATGGACGCAACGTCTATTATCTGGCCGCGCTGTCCACGCCAAGATGCTAAAATACATAAATCTTCGTGTATTTATTATAAAAACTTTTGAAAAATGTTGACTTAAGGGAATACATCGATAATTTTGTGTTTTTAAAATTCCTATAAAACCAAATGTATATGGCTAAATCATGTGGATTTTCCATGTGTTATTTGACTAAATCTGTCTACTGCTGTACTAAAACAGAAACATGATTACTTGATATTTTTTCGATAGAAAAAAAATCCAATGTAGCACCGTCTATTTTCCGTTTTATACGATTATACGTAAACAGTTCCTTATTGTGCAGCAAAATATGCTTTAAATCGAAGGTATTTAAATATGTTAAGAACTTACTAAGCTAAAAATTGATTTAAGTATTGCATTTTGTCATAAATCTACGTAATCTATGTAAAATACTGGTATTCAGCTGCATCCGGTTAGACTGGAAGCCGACCCCAACATAGTTGGGAAAAGGCTAGGTAGATTGATTTCTCATAAATCTACATTTAATCGAAGTGTGTTTAAATTCCGGTGGGCGTGAGTCTTCTTCTATCTCGCGCCTCTCTGTCTGGCGTTATGGCTGTCAAATTAGACAGCCATACGCCATTTCACTTACACACCGAGCTAAACCACGCTTCGATATATCCTCTTAAATGGGAATTTGTGTGCCTTCTGCATATTACGTGAGAATGTGATGGTAAATGAAGAGGTGCTTTAGTCAGTGGTCAACCTTCCAAATGGATATAAACGTTTTAATATACTTACTTTTATGTCATTGCGCTTTACGCAATGACGAAGTGTTATGACAACACCATTTTAAATTCTTCAAAAGTATCATTTTATCTATTGTCTTGTCATCATCTCGGAACTTTCAACTTCCTTGTTCATTATCAGCCTTTTGACATCCACAAAACACTTAACGACGGCTAAAATATTAATTTTGATAAATGTTCCATAAATATCATTAAATAATCATTAAGTTTTAAGTCATTAGCACTTGAATCAATAACAGACTTTATTTAAAACTAGCTCGCAAATTGTGCCACGGGAACGTGTTACTAGGATAAAAAGCATACTGTGTCCTAAATCAGGCCTTTCCCGTGTCGTCGTTTCGTAGTCTGAAAAGGTAACGGACAGACAGACAGATAATAAATGAAAATATTTTTTTTTTAATATTTAAACAGGTTTTTATTTTAAAAGTCTAACTTAAAAATAATATTAATTTATTTCACCATTGAATACTCTAGCGCCGCCATTGACCATGTAATACCTACGTACTTACATACATATTAGCCAAGTTATTTTATAACTAAAAAAAAAGGCTAAACCTGACAACAAATTGTAATCATTTTTAAGCAGATGGGCCGATTAATGAAATAAATATTACCTTAAGATACGGACTGACTATTGTAAAACTAATTTTTATTTCTCACCAATAGCTTAAATTTGAATTTTCATATACCTAACTTAAGAAATGCGTAGTTTTCCATACAAACTTTCATCCCCTATATCCCTATATATCCTCGTTTAGGATTATTTTCGAGACAAATAGTAGCCTATATCCTTCCTCAGGATGCCACATGTCTCCTTTGCCAAATTACAATATCGAAATCCGTTCAGTGGCTTCGAAAAGGTAACACATACAAACAGACAGAGTTAGTTTCGAATAATATTCATCATAGCTACAAATCTAATCGTTTACTATTCATCACGATTCCAACTTAATGTGTTATTTTTTGGGCAATTCTTATTATAATTAGTGCTTTGTTAATGAAAAGCTAAATTAATCTCTTATAAAAGTATTCAGTTATCTTCGTGCATTTTTGCCAACGAATTCTTTTGTTATTTTTCATAGGTCAACTATTAAGGCTCCTTCAAACAGGTGCGACACGCGACGCGACACGAAGGTACCGCTACTCGCGCGACACGCGGTGTGATTCGCATCGCGTGTCGCGTCTGTTTGTAGGAGCCTTTGCTATCTAGTCTAAATGTATTTTCTTAACTCTATGCTTATACGCCAACTCAGAAGATGTAATCCCGTCCCTTCCCCTGTCATTTTTATTTCAGCCTAACAGCTGATACATATAATAAACAAATCCCAAGTAATTGGTACCATCAAGTCGTCGAAGCTCTAAATCAAAGTGTAACAAAACAAAATGATCGTATCGATCAGTTGGCATACCCAGTTGGCACTTTAAACTCTTGCGCAAGTCAACAATCTGGGAGGTGCGTAATGTCATGACTTATTGTGTCTTGATGTGGATCACACTGAGAACGCGAGGACATTATGTTACGTGATTTAAAGATGGCTGCTTTTATTCGTATTGATTTAAAAATGGTTCACCATCTGGGGTTTTATTTATAAACATTGCCTAAAGTTAGGTAATGATTAGCGTCTGCATAAGCATAATATATTTTTGACGTTTAAACGTCTGCAAAAATAAATTTCCTGATGTTAAACTTAATCGGCATCCTTTGTTTTCGTAGTTGGTAATGAGGATATTGCAGTTCTCCTCGACTTCACACTTCCTTTTAAGCCCCTTGACAGATCTATCCGATCACATACATCATTTAAAAGTTGACCCTCATAAGCAGCCTATAATGTTCCCACTTCTGGGACACAGGTCTCCTCTCGGTGAGAGGGAGTGAGCCGTAATCCACCAAGCGGACCCAGTGCGGGTTGGTAGATGTCACACAAAAGTCTTCGAATTTTTGGTTCTAGGACATAGGGTTTCCTGACTTTGTTGTTTCCTTCACCGTTTTGAAAACAGTGGTGATGATAAATTTACACAAAGTGAAGCATCCTGTTCCAAAATCCTATGCTCACCTATCGGCCTATGTATGTAGTCTTCTTTCAATTAAAACCGTAATTCATTTGAGAGCTAGAATGTCAATCAATTACTCGGCCCAACTTATGGACACAAATTGCAGCGTTTTTTTCCTTATCAACGCAATATACACTTCTGGACACATCTATTGGCCCACCTTAGAGTTTAGGTTTCGATGGCCCCTACCGAAATATGATTGCTAGATTGAACAAAAACTGTTGATGCAGTTTTAAACCTGATACATTTTACCATCTTTTTCGATCGTATTGTTTTAAATTTGAATTCAGAATACCATACGACATGGAGCTACGCCTAACAAGTCGGATATGCGCCTTGTTAAAGGCAATTGATTTTTGAATAAAAAACATGTTTTATCAAATAAAGGTTTAATTTAATAACGCGTGTTGCCTCCATGGGCATCTACCACAGCTCTCATACGATTAGGCACAGAGTTTATCAACCGCTCCATGAAATTTTGAGGGATCATCTCCCATTCCTCTTCTATGGCAGTTTTCAACTCCTGCATCGTCTGGGCAACTGGCTGACGAGCCCTAACACGTCTTTTTAGCTCGTCCCACATGTGCTCAATGGGGTTCATGTCTGGGCTTCTGGCTGGCCAGTCCATAACTGTGATGTTCACATCCCGAAGATATTCCCTGACGATGTCGGCCGCATGGGCTCTTGCATTATCATGCATAAAAAGGAAAATTGGGCCCACATAGTCCGCGTATGGTATCACGTGAGGTTCTAAGCACTCACGAATGTACGTTTCAGCATTTAATGTTGGCAGCCGTGGTCCTGTAACAACCTCAAGTTGAGTTTTGCCGCTCGCGGATATACCGCCCCAGACAGTCCATGAGCCACCGCCATAAGCAACCCTCTCTTCAAAGCAGCATTGTGCGAAACGCTCTCCCTTACGTCGGTAGACCTTCTTCCTTCCATCATTGCCATGTAACACAATTTTAGACTCATCAGAAAAGAGTACACGGCTCCAATCTTGCTGTGTCCAATTTAAATGACTGCGTGCGAAATGAAGGCGCGCTGTTCGGTGGGCTCGCGTTAGTTTGGAGCCATTAGCTGGCTTGTGTGGTACCATATCGCGTTCTTTTAACCTTCTCCGAACAGTTCGAGCGCTCACAGATACTCCGTGGAAGTCGCGAAGTTGGTTTTGTATCTCAATGGAGGTAAGGTGACGATTTCTCAAGCTGGTCGTCACGATGAATCGATCTTGCCTTTCAGTTGTGACCCGAGATCGTGGCCTTCCTTGGCGACGAACAAAGCCGCCAGTCTCTAGGTACCTCCGATAAACATTTCGGACGGCAGATCGACTTAAATTAAGTTGAGCACTCACGTTTCTTTGGCTGTGTCCGGCCTGAATAAGTGCCACAGCTTGGGCGGCGACTTCAGGTGAAGTATCCATAGATTATTGATAGAACCTCACCTTAATGTTAAGAATAAGTAATGTTTGTTGCAAAACCAAAGATATCAATCACTTTTTCAAGAATTAAATCCAAGTAAACCAATAAAACCAAGTTTTCTTAGTATTCGATTGTTTGATATCAACAAACAGGCTCCAAATTGTCTTTTGTTTCTTTAAATTCTGTGTTCGAAATTCAAAAAAAGACTATTGAATGAAATTGTGAATGTGCCAGGTTCAAAACTGCATAAAAACTTTTTGCTCGACCTAATATAAAATTTTAGCTAGGACCAAACGAAACTGAAAATACAAGGTGGGCCAAAAGATGTGTCCAGAAGTGTACTAGCAAGTACATGCCGAGGTTAACCACAGAACTTTTTGCCTCAATATCATTGAATCAAGTGAATTCGAAATGAATTCGTATTCAGCAAAAAATTCACCATTTAATGTACAAGTTCTGAATTCAATAACGATAAGCTTTATTATGTTCTTTGTTCATAACTCGTTTGTTAAGACAGCCTCTTTTTGTGGGGACGGGTGAAAGACGGGAGCAAGGAACTGGTTTGATCTATGGAAGGATGTTCAGTGTTCATATCAGCTGATTTATTGCCAGTTTTAAAACATACTGGTACAGTTGTTAGTTCTTCCATAAAACTATCGAGAATGTCTGTTCATTTGCAACTAGCCTTTGCCAGCGGCTTAGCCCGCGTGGATGTCGGAAAATATCCCACGGGAACGTAGTACCGGGAATTCCTTCCTTATTCCTTGTCTACATTGGAACCTCTTTGCAAAATTTCAGCATTCTAGGTCTAAGGGTTTGGGCTGGGCGATGATCAGCAAGTCAGTCAGGACTTCTCTTTTTATTTATTCAAATTATGATTAAGTATTACTAGCTTCTGCCCGCGACTTCGTCCGCGTGAAATTTCTTGAACCCATGAACCACCACGTCACATCGCATCACCTGCCTGCGCTTAGCTTCATTTACTTCGTATTCACTTAGCATTCGTTGACTTTTTTTATTTTTGCTCGGTTCCTAGCGTGATAATAGGTCTTTACCTATGAAATTGCCGTTTTGTATGAAAAAATTTAAACGAATTTTTTTCATGCATTTTTTATTTGTATTAATCGAAGTAATCACCCATGCAATCAATGCATCTTTGCCAACGCAGTGGCAGTTTATTGATGCCCTTCTTAAAGAAATCAGCTGGACGGGAGGCAACAAATTTTTCAAAGGCATTTTGTACTGCCTCTCGGATATTGATTTTTTCCCGCCAAGAAGTTATCCAAATTCTGGAAAAAGTAGTAGTCTGTAGGCGCAAGGTCTGGTGAGTAGGGCGGATGACGGAGAGCTTCCAACCCCAATTCTTGCAACTTGGAGACCGTCTGCTGTGCAGTATGAGGTCGCGCGTTGTCGTGCAGGAGCAGCGGAGACGAGCGATTGACCAATGCTGGTTGGAGATATGCCAGCTTCTCCATCATTGTGTTCAGTTCTTCACAGTACACATCTGAAGTAATGCTCACCCCGTTTGGTAAGAAGCTGTTATGAATCACACCGGCGCTAGACCACCAAACAGTGACCATCACTTTTCTAGGGGTAAGTTTTCGTTTACGGCATTGTTTAGGTGCTGAACCAGGATCCAACCAACTTGCTGAGCGCTTGCGGTTATCAAACAGAATCCATTTTTCATCGCAGGTAACAATGCGGTTCAAAATTCCTTCATTTGTGTGTCTGTTGAGCAGTGCAAGGCACGTCTCGACGCGTACTTCGCGCTGGCGATCATTGAGTTCGTGGGGCACCCATTTGTCAAGCTTTTTTACCTTGCCAATTTGACGCAAATGGACCAATATTGTTTTGACGCTAACGTCGAAAGCTGCTGCTAATTCAGCCGTAGATTGTGTATCATCAGCTTCCACAATCGCCTTTAATTCGTCATTGTCGACCAAAGTCTTCGGACGACCGCGAGGTTCATTTTTCAGGTCGAAATTTCCAGAACGGAAGCGAGCAATCCAATAACAAGTGGTGCGTTGGTTTGTAGTGTTAGCTCCGTAAACGTCGTTGATTTTGCGTGCCGCTTGTGCCGCGTTGCTGCCACGACGGTACTCATATTCCATAATTACTCGAATTTTTAACGTATCCATGATGACGAAAAAGATTGAAATGCGATGAAAATGTAACACTAATCAATAAACAAATGACTACTTTTGTAAAAAAAATCCATGTTTTTAAAATAAAATTAATTTGAAATTAGAATTCTTAGCCAAACAAAAATTATTTTGATTTGAAATGGCCAGTACTGCAGAACGGCAATTTCATAGGTAAAGACCTAATATTAAATAGCCTAGGTATAGCCTTCCTCAATAATTAGGCTTTAAATGCAAAAACAATTTTTGAAATCCGACTAGCCGTTCAAGAGATTTGCGCGTTCAAACATACAAACAAACTCTTCAGCATAAAGCTGAACAGTTTGTATTAGTATATTCTTATGTTTAAGTAATAATTATTTTCTTTGTTCATAACTCGCTTGTTAAAGACAACCTCTTTTTGTGGGGACGGTGAAAAACGGGAGCAAGAACTGGTTTGATTTAGGGAAGGATGTTCAGTGTTCATATCAGCTGATTTATTGGCAGTTTTAAAACATACTGGAAATGTTCAATATGTTAATGATGATGTTAAGTAGCCTATAGCCTTCCTCAAGAGTTTTGCTATTAAATGCAAAAAGATTTTTGGAACGAAGTTCCTTATCGCGCGTTGTGAAAGGGGGCTAGACGGAAAAAATTCTCACGAAAAGTTGTAACGACACTTTTTGCTATAGTAAGCTATTGTAAGCTGTGCGACGTGCGCATGTTTCTCTGTCTGTCTCTCTCTCTCTCTCTCTCTTATAGAAAGCAAGCCAGATAAAACAAAACAAAAAAAAAAAAATATTACAATTCCTTCACTAATTAATCGAAAGGAACTTCGTTCCATCCGGGTGTCCCTTGACACCTCTCAACTTTTTTTTTTTATCGGACAGGTATTCGTAATTCCAGAGATTAGCGCGTTCAAAGTTCAAACATACAAACAAAAAAGCAAACTCTTCAGCTATATTATTAGTATGATAGATAGATTAAAAGGAAGAGGGGAAGGCTTTACTCAGATTACTTAGCATTGGATGGCAAAACCTGCCAATGATTATGATGATGGTCTAAAGGATGTATTTGCTATATTTATAATTGATCACTTCCCCATGAAAATTATCAACTTCTATTGTAACTCAATTAGACTGAAAAGACCAACTCATTTCTCCATGTCACCAAAAATATCATCTTATTTTCTACTGTTTCCAGGGAAGAAGAAGCGTTATCTCGATGCCAGAACTCGCCAGGGTCTGGAGGTCCACCACCGTCGTTAGAGCACTCTCTACTGCTATGTTGCTTCAGGGACCTCTGCAATCATGAAGATAGTCCCCTGGCTAGGGCGAGGCTCAACCTTACTAGTAATGAATTTGGTAAGTCCTGTTTCTTTTCAATCTTTGTTTGTATCGAACTTAGCTTTATAATAATAAAAATAAAACATTTATTTCAGAAAACAGTAATAAAAATAGTCAGCATTTAGATATAAAAATTAACAAAATAAAATTATTAAAATTATCAAATACAATAGAAATGAAAATAAAGAAAACTTTAAAGATTAAAATTATAAATTCAATGTCAAAGATACTAATAAGTCAGTCAATCAAATAAACAACCACCATCCAACAACAATAACCATCTCCACTCTTGGTTCCTTAAAAATCACTTTCTAATAATTATTTAAAATCGCCAAGATGCTTTTAGATAAACACAGTGAACTATGCTCGGACTTTTAACTAGCTGCAGCAAAATGACACTTCTTAATAGTCATTTCGATAAAAAAAAAAACCCATTTGATAGCGAAATGACAGTAAGAAATGACAGTAAAACTACTACTAAGTCTTCCTATTAGTAGTAAGACTTTACTGCAGTTCATTAAAAGTCCTACCATAGTAAACAATTGGTCTTTCAGCAATGTCCGATCAAAACAAGTTATTTCAAACAACAATTTCCTCAGTCTTCCATAAAGATCTCAAGACCTTTAAAACAGTAATAATGTACTTATAGCCACTAGGCGCCAGTGAAGCGATAAAATGGTGGCAGTGTATGATCCTAAGGCTACACTGTAATGTTATGATATTCACAACACGTACTTATACAAAGATGGAATTCATAGATTGAATAGACAAAGTTTTCTCAATGTCCCATTCATAACTCTGCAGAATCGATTACGCTTATCTAAATGATATTCGAGACTATAACAAACCTGCGTTTAGAAGATTGCATACGTAAGTAATAACAAGATAGGAATCGATTATGGTCCAGTGCAACCAAATCCTTTTGCAATAGTATACATTGATTGTAGGCAATCGAAACCTAACACACGTTTACCAGTAGCTGATCTACCAGATCACACCACAGTCTATACACCACTAATTTTTAATTAGTACAAATACTTAAAGGGCTTATTAGAGAAGGTCTTGGTATTATATATGTAAAGTGTCAATAAATAATATTCATAAACAGCAAAGTTATTAGCGTTTGTTTATATCCCTAAATGTCACTCAGTTTATGGAAATATTGTACAGGCTACATAGTAGTATTCATTAATCATGGAAAAGCACTGCGCGTAGTATTTTCTGGAAGCAATTGTTATGAATGATTGATTCAATTATGAAATTTATGAATTTACCAAATATGACAAATTTTCGTGGACAATTTTGGGATTTAATTTTTTTGATGTTTGACTACACAAATATGATCAGTAACGGGTACGGACAGAGCCCCGTTTTTTTTTTTTGTACTAATTAAAAAATAGTAGTGTATAGGGCACATATTAATTATGTAGTTAATTCTTACACAACTGGAAAACGTTGAAGTTGAGCCAGTAGGATAATGAAAAGGCTAAGTTGCTTTTAATTCTGAAGGCAGGTGAAATCGAAACAATTCGAAACAGGTTGAGGATAATAAAGAACAATTGGAAGATATAAACGGCAGTCTTTGCATCCTGCCGTCAGGTAATTGAAATGAATGGATCGTAAATAGTTAGTGCACTTTTTTAGGAATCAGGAGTTTAATTATGGGGGATAGTAGATTTTAAAGGGTTAATTATTACGTTAGTGAAACCTGTGTTTTTAATTGAGGCATAAGTACACTTATTGCGACTACGAATATTAAGAATAATAGAATAAAAAAGAAGTAACAACATACATCTGACAATAACAAACAATACAATGAGGAAGACAGTAAAGCTAACATAACTAACAGTAAAACTGTACTATTTAATTCGTACCAATATAACCGTAACAATACAACGTTGAAACAATAAATTGATACGAAAACCTATCAGTACAACAAACATAAATAGCATCTAAACACTGCCGGCAATCCAATTATATTGATACAATATTATTGCAGTCGTAAATTCTTTTGAATAAAGTATTCAAGCTGTGGCGGTATCTACAGCGCCACATGCGAACTACGCATCAAAGACCTGACGTCACACAAATCCTGCATCGCGCAAGCAGAGTTTAACCCGCAACCGGCATATATACAACATCCCAGACACAATACGCGTCAAGTCGGAGTATCCTCCCTTTTCAATAGAGGATGAGTGAACCTGTTCCTCATACCCACAGAACAGATAAAGAAGTATACTTCTATAGAGCAAACATGAATAAATAAATATTTTCAACCTGTATAAAAAGACAAACAGGCTGTTTAGAAATTAAAATCTCCATATGCTCGAGGAAAAGTAGACTCTTATAAACGTGTGAATTATTGAGCTGGATAGGAGTCAGAATAATGCGAATAAGTTTTTAAATGTCATCTTAGCTAAGTTAAAAAAAACATAAAATACAAATAAATACAAATACAAATATTCTTTATTGTGGTACATAGGTAAGCAATAAGTTTTTACATGTTTCCGAAATTGTACACAGCTATGACCCGCCATAATGGCATAGAATAATTTTAAAGTGGGTAACATTTTAACAGCACAATCAAATAGAAAATTAAAATAATAACAATTTAAATATTTAAATATGTAGGTATAACATATGTCTTTCTTATTTATGTATAACATAAATAAGAAAGACTGAAAATATTACAAAAGTAAGGAAAGATGAAGTAAAAAAGATAAACTAGCACGTGGACAAAGCATATGAATCGGATGATATACAGATTTTTCCTTCGCTAACAAATAAGAGAAATATTTTCGTAATATCTCTTTCTGAAGAATATTTCGTGTCTCAGAACTTTGAATACAAAATTGATTGACTCAAAGGCTTGCAACTTCATAGGCATATTATATCTAAACCAGTTGCAGTAATTCCGTGTCAAACAGAACTGAACAAGTCCTAAAGGTGAGCACAGATTCAACGCAGACAATTTAAAGTCGCGTACGCAGGACTCATCGTGTATATGTTATTTAATGTTATTATTCTTTGTATAAAACGTTGCGGTAGTGCTTTTGTTACACGTCTATGCAAATTATTGTGGTCATAAAAACGCAGCATGTAAATTATTGTATAGAAATTTTAATGTACTTAGAAGTTTTATTAGATTTCAGGAATGCTACTAGGTACTCTGGCAGAAGAAACCGTAAAACATGTAGACAAAGCAGTATTTTAGATGATTAACTAAACAGTAGAAAATTATGTAAAATCTGACGAATGGAGAAGTGTAACATTATGCAGCCGTTAGTAAATAAAATAAATAATTGCGATAATCTATCGCAATTTTTTTCGTTTGTTCCGTTAAAAACTGTCGAAAAATTTTGAACTGGATGAAATGTTTAGGTTAGGTTAGAACTGTCACCAACTACTTCCAAGTTTCTCGCAGCTAGGCAGGCTATTTAGTATTGTAGCGCAAGGTGCGTTATGTCGCAATCAAGTTTGATACCAGTTCACAATTTGTCGGTTCCCATGGATAGATTATAAACTATCGAAAAATAATACATTAAATTGTAAATGGTTTGTTGCAGTTCACTTCGACAGTTTACAATCTAAAGGAAATAAAACCGATAGATTATAATCTAACGAAGTTCATAATAATACAATGGCATATACATATAGCCCAGGAAAATCAAGAAGAGAAAAATAGCAATCATTGTCTTCAATCAACAATAAAATGTTTAATGTTGAGCGGTGGTTGCTATTGATATAAAACTACAGAGCTTGCAGTAGGCACTACCTTAGGACATAATAAATAACTCAATTCTTTGAATTGACAAGCTATTAAAAGTGATAATGCTGGTTTGTATATTTCAATTTGAGCTGGTATTAAATCACAGGTAGTTTGTTGAGCAACGATTTCTCCTGGCGTTTGTCATTCATTATTTATTATGTATTAAACGATTTCTTGAAGATGTATATAGCAGCTTATTTAAATTCGTTTAAGGTTTCGACATAATAAAGTGATTAATGGGAAAATTAAACGTTTTCTCGCGACTTAAGAATCAGAATACTTGACTATCGATCAATCACTACCTCCTTCAATCCATTAGTTGACACCGTCTTTTAATGTAGTCATATAGAAAATCCACCAAAAATTTATAACCAATCAACCAAAAATTCGAAGACATGTTGTGACATCTACCAATCCGCACTGGTCCCACGTGGTAGATTTCGGCTTGTTCCCTCTCACCGAGAGGAGGCCTGTGTCCCAGTCCCAGCAGTGGGAACATTATAGGCTGATTATGCTTATATAGAAAATCGCATTGTCAGATTCTTTAACATTTACAAGATTAGATTCCACAACTTGATCATTTTCCAGACAAAGTTTCTCGTAACTTCCATACAATGCATTTCCTTCATAATCCTACACAATTTTCCATGACGTTTTCACCTCGTCTTCGCATATTATATTGTAAACATTCTCAGTTCTCACCACGTTTACTCAAACACGTTGTAATTTCAATGAAATTCATCCCGCAACAGTTTCCTCGAACAAAGATATTATTCTAGCGGAGTCCGTATCTAAAGTAAACAACGCATGAGTCAGCTCTTGGACTATACTTGCAACATTACGTCAGAGGTTTACTGATTTTCAAGTGCAGCAGATATTGCTTGTTTCAGAACGTTGAGTAATTAATCGTTGTTTGGTGCAATCTTATGACTTACGAGTGTTATCGCAATTGTTTTGAGTTGAGAATACTTAAGACGGTTCAATGTCTCTTGTTTCTACTAAAAACAGCCTTTTTTGCGCCATGTTCTGTACATCTAAATTCAACACACTAAAAATAAAATCAATTATTGGTCCACTTATAGCAGAACCTATTTCACTTGTAATATATTGATGTGTCAGTGTTAGATCATCAATTTCGAAATCAAATAAGTTATCTACATCCTTATGTTCTATATAGACTAAGGATTTTTTTGATTTTCAAACTGTATTCTCTTCAACAATAATTACACCAAGAATCCCTCGGGATTCCTCTACTGATTGGACCAATTCCGTATCATCGATTGCAATTTCAGATTAAACCTATTCATCATATCAAACGAAAAGATCCTCTTAATCTTCATTAACTCTGTTTCCACGACATTTAGAATCGGTACGATTTAAATCCTCGCCCCCAGCGTTGGCCTAATCAAGTGCAGTCCACGCAACATCGTTTGATTATTCAACAAATTGTAATGCGGTATAAATTTTCCCTCCTAACGCCTCGGGGTTTGTATTTAATAGTGTAACTATAATGGATACTAAGATCTGCACGCGATTTCGCCCACATCAGGTTTTAGTTATCGCAATTTTGTAGGCTATTATTTTGTATGTTAGGAATTTAAGGTGTTCGATTGAGTTCTTGAAGAGTTAGGCAGGTACATGCCTAGTGAAAAAATATTCATCATAATCTCTATGAACAAGTAACATCAAGATAATTTTCATAATTTTAAATGTAGTTGAATAAGTGAAAATAATTGAATCTACAGACAAATCTCTTGAATGTTATAATAATAATGTGAAGAAGATTAGCATTACAGATCTGGGCTAGTTTCCTTGCCATAATGGATTTCGCCCGGAGCCGTGATTGCGATGCGCAATTGTTTCAGCTTATTCCTTTGTTGGAATTAACTTTTGTTGTGACAAGCTGAACTAAATCTTATAGCTAGAGAGTTAAAGTTTACTTTTGTCCGTGCCGTAATAAACTGTTAATCGCCTGTTATAAATAGCCAGGGACCTGTTTCGGTGACCGCATCTTAGGAGTGATTTTTGCTCCTATACAAAGGATAGCTTTCTTTGGTATTCGACTAATGAACTTTGGTAGCTATGTCAAGCCGATGAGCATCTTTTTTGTAAGATAACTTATCCGTTTGCCAATCGCGCACTTATTGAGATATTTTTCATTACGTTTCTTAGGAGCCTCTTGTTCTGCAGTATCAACGGGTTGATATGAATAACTATTTATGAACGAAACAAATGAGATCATTTGTTTTTCAACATTGTGCTAGGTCATCTACAAGCATATCGTCATCACATTCTATAGTGGTATTCATTGATATAAATTATTTAGGGGTTTGTCTTTCGTCGATGTTTATGGAATGGTATTGTTACGAGTATTTATTATGATTAATCATAATTATAACTACGTAATATGATCAAACGTTTGACTTTATGAATTGGCAATAGTACTGTTTGCTATTCTAAGATACTATTGTTTTACGAATGGGGATTCAAATCGTAGCAGGGATGGTGAGCGATGCATATGAGACCTTCCATACATAATTGAAAAGGCCAAATGTTTTCAAGTTGTGTTGTGTTATGATGACCCTAATTTGAATTCTCTTTAACCCTTCACTGTTATGTTCATGTGACATACAATAGAAACAATTACCATCTCAGATCTTCACAATATTAAGCAACAATGGTTTCCAAACTTCTGAAGTGAAAAAGTCTAGTTCCACTTATGTTTAGATATGTATTTTACGAGAGTCGCTCATTATGTGTCTACACTACATATTTAGCAATTCGTCACGGGCGCCAATCGCCAATTATATGACAGATGAAAGTGTGAAAATTGTCGCGTTTATCGAGTGATTGATCGATTGTTAAAACAATTGAATATCAATTTTGATGAAATTATTAGCTAAATGTTCGTGAATCGTTGATAGATTTCGCTTGTAGAATGCTGTTGTGTTTTGTTTTTAATTTCGTTCCCATGGTCTCGGAATTTAGGAATGCTGTCTTCAGATAACGGTGTTTCTTTTTTGCCTCTATTAGTATTTTGGTTAGTATCAATTCTCACGATACCGATCGCTCTAGATGTGTTTTTAGTCCTGTTTGAATTTGTTTGTTCATCGTTCCACATTGAATTATGCAAATGTTTCAGCCTTTATTAAAATTCAGCTAATAGATGAACAATATTAAAATTTTGTGTCTATACTGCTTTGTAGGAAGTCTCCTGACGTTTTTAATTCGCACTTGCCACCTTCCTGGTAACTAAAAGTACATGCCAATTCTAAAGAGCATGCAATACGAGATAAAAACTGCCTACAATACATTTAGAACAATAGCAGCCATATCAATTGTCGAAAAGAATGCCATTATGACACTCTATACTCAATCCATTGGATCTAATAAAGTGTCTGCATTGTGTTCCTGGTAGTCTACCATACGAACCTGCGTGTCATGCAGACATGGTAACAGTAGTTTAACTGGTAGTGTTGCGCTTGCTCTGCATTTGCGAAATGCGTTGATCAGGAACTCCTTTAGTATACTTGTCTTACTGTGACAAACTTTAGCAGAACGGTAAATGTTTCTTGAAAATTATGAGTTTATAAAATGATGTTGAATCTTGATTACGATGGATGCTTAAAAGTATCGTGTTCTTCTTTGATCGATATCTACACCTTCTGTTTTAATGGAATTTAGCTCCTAAATCAGTGGTCTTCATAGATCGTCATGTCCATAAAATTAAATCAGAATGGTTTTTTTTTTCTTTTTAATGATTCAATTATTCTGATTCACTGTCATCAAGTTTGTCCGCAACTCCTGAATTTTTATCACTGAATAATATCGCAAATTAGTATCTACTGTTTACGTTCAAAATTGTCGTGTGCAGGCTAATAAAATTGAAGTAATAACGGTACGTAATGATACAGCGCAATCTTCACAATTTTAACTGTAAATCTGATAATGGTCAATGAATTATACATAACGCGGAACGCTATTTTTTAGCAGAGTTGGGTGATTTGTGCTAAGACACAAATCACCCAACTCATCATAATTATGTACTTTAAAGTTAAAAATACAGTGTTAAGATTGAAGAAGGAATAACTTTGGCCAAGTGAAAACGAAGTCAAATTGTAGCAATTTACAAAGTCTTAGAATGATGGTCAAAGTATATCCTCAAAAGAGATTGCAAGGCTGACAACCGCTTTTAATGATTGACAATACTTACTGATAAATACCTAAGAAATTCTAAATTCAGATACTGCAGAGGCAAGAGGCGCCACGATAGGCCAACTTGATTGATTGATTACGGAACCAATCCAAAAATAACACTGTATTTGTAATGAAGTTATTTATATAAACTGCAATAAATCGTACAGAATAAAACTTCTGTCACTCTAACATAGTCCACGCATTTTCTCAGAAGCCGATTGCAACATAATTAATGTTACAATTCGCATTTTCGTAGTACAGTCGAACAAGCTATTTGGTATACACTTACAGTACGGCCGATTTATCTTAGCAGGTCCAAACTTCGCGCAGAAGGCTGTGCAGTAAGATTTTTTAGGAACCAGATGTTGACATGAGGCGAGTGTGAGTGGGAGAACATGCGTGAAACTTCTTAATGCCTATGTTCGGACCTGCAAAGATAAGTCGGCCGTAGTGTACAAAAAAATATCTTTCGACTACACTGCCAATGTCCAAAACATCACGCCTTATTTCCTCGAAGGCAGAGGCAGAGGTGTACCTGTAGCACAGAATACATAATAGCCTGTAGTACACCCACATTTTGCAGGATATGCTTAAGTCTCATGTAAGAGGGGCGAACCTATTGCCATCAACCGGGCACAAATCCAGACTCCGGGCTGCTGCTGAGAAATTCCAGATAGAAACACCCAATAACACTAAAGACTTGACTACTCAGCAGTTTAGCACACTCACATCACCATCTTCACCACACGTTTTATTCTTCCACTATAGCTTTTGCCCGCGGCTTCGCTCGCGTGGATGTCGGAAAATATCCCACGGGAAAGTAATACCGGGATCAAAAGTACCTTATGAGTTAATCCAGGTTATCAACTATCTGTGTACCAAATCCGTTCAGACGTTCATGCGCCGCAGACAAACTATAATTTTATTATAGTATAGATTCTGCTACGCTACCGTTCACTCTTTTTTCTTTTTTAATATTATCTCTCACACGATACATCCATATTTGCTTTGACATTTAATTCATCACTCTTTTAGTCACATGCGTTTCTTCTTCCTTATTCAGCACACTCGCAAGAAGTTAGCACCCTGAATACCTATCTGTTTGCTCGACTGTATATTTTATTGATAACGTTCCTATTATAGCTGCTGAAGATAACATCACTGGAGAGTGGGCGTTGATAAATGTGCTAAGTTTGTACTCTGACGGTGGACATCGGTTTGTCATTCCGGGTACAAGATATGTTACTTGGTGTTCAGTACTTTGAGGCAATTGTAATGATTTGTAATACAGATTAAGGGCATTGAATGATTTGTTAATGATAGTAAATTGTGTAAGTTAAGCAATTGACACGCAAGGTATTAAATATGATATGCTTTTTGAAATGACACAATATTTTAGTAGGAATTATTGAACGTCCCACTACATACAGAGTTACTGGTAACTCGACTTACCTACTCCTACTTATTTCTTGCCGGACGCCACATTAGGGTTAAAATACAACAAATTAAGCCACATAATTAGTTCACTTACATGAGATCATTAAAACTAAAACATAAGTCAATATTGTCGGGCGTTTTACAAAAACTAGATATTTGTACAGTAAACGTGAGTAGGTACCTACTCACATTTACTGTACAAATGTCTACCTAGAAAAAAAAATTGTTCAATTAATGTTCTCATTTTAATCGTTTAATGATCCAAAAGTTCTTATATTTACACAATTCTAATCCCCAACTTCTCCTTACTTTCAGAAGGTCAGACAGTAGCCAGTGAACGTGGCGCCAACTACAATGGCGAGGTGTGGTTCAAAGCGGCCACTATCGCCGTGCCAGTCTGCGGGGCGCTGATCTTGTTCCTCTTGGTAGCTGTGGCGGTGCGACTGTTGAAGGCAGACGCTCTGCTACATGCTGACAGGAAACTTAGGTGTGTATCTATATGTTCTTACACACGACACGCATCAACGGCAGACTGCCGTCGACGCTCCGCAGACTTAAAGCGACGCTTGCAGTTGTAGCGTATCGCGTCCGCCATTTTATTACTCCTGAACTATTTGCAGTCCACTTGACAAAATGGCGGACCCGACGCGTGCAGTTGCCTCTGCCGGTTGGCGCGTGTCGCTCTTTATAGTTGATGCCAGCTGATGAGGATGTTTTTCTCAGCGGGAGTAGGGCCTGCTGAAGATGAGAGAAAGTATTTAATGCTTCGACTTTGAGCCTGTTGAGGTCCTGGGTTCAATTCCCAGGTCTTTCCAGTTTCTCAGTAGCAGTCGGGAGTCTGGATTTGTGCCTGGTTGATAGCAATAGGCTCGCCCCCTATTACATAACTCGCGAAATGTGGATGTAGGTATAATAAAACTCCGGCGCCAGGCCAGCCCTTCTGGGTATATAGGCAGACGTGATGTTGTTATAGGTGTTCTAGTGGCATACTTGGTTCCTGGCTGGGCTTTCATTCTAGTTGACCTGTTTTAGCAGAGGCGGTACCTACCGTAATGGGGACTCTTGGCTAAGTAATAACAGCCGCACGGGTCGATCGATCAGTTCAAGCTATTTTTTACCGCGGTCGGTCTGTGGATAGGTGACATCTTTTCATACCGAAACCCCTCCGTGCCATGGAAAGCACGTTAAGCTATTGGTCCCGGCTGTCATTCTTGGATCTTTGACAGTCGTTACGGGTTGTCAAAAGCCCGAAAGTCGGACAGCAAGTTTAGTCTTAGTAAGGGTATCGTGTTACCCGTAAGTGGGTTGTGGAGGTCAGATAGACAGTCGCGTCCATGTAAAAATACTAGTATTCAGCTGCATCCGGTTAGACTGGAAGCCGACCTCAACATAGTTGGGAAAAGGCTAGGCAGATTGATTGGTACTTACCTACCGTAATCCAGACCGTATCGGATAGCGAGCATGCAATAGTACATATTTATCAGGAACACGGACTTCACTTAAATAAATTCACTCATTACATTCATTCATTCATTCTCTCATCTTTTTTCATCACTTTAATAAATTTATCAGTAATCCTGTGTCTGAATAGTGTTAATCTTTATATTCTTAATTAAGGTAACCGACATTTTCCACAAACTAAACTATGAAACTAATTAGTTAATTTTCCTTTTTCAGAGGCGGCTACATGTCCCCACTAGCTCAACACGTAACAGATGACGTCAAAAAGGTGTGGGTAGGGACGCCCTCAGCCCCTCTTCTGGTCGCACCTGGTGGTTGCTTGGTCGCGGTCGAAAGGGCCCAACTGGTCGACAGTCAGCAACTCTGTGATATCCAACGATAGATAGAACAAGGAAGAATCTCTTAGGCGGGTTGTGCCGTGAAATGGACGGACTTTGAGTGTTGTGAAAGAAAAAAACAGAGGTGGGATTTTTGTGCAAAATGCGTTTTTAAAAGCTGTTTTGTTTGTATTTTTGGAAATAATTGCTTGGCAAAACGTAGTTTTCTGAAGTTATTATCGTGGTTAATTAGCTGTGCAAAGATGAAGCTTTTAAAAATGGATTTGTATTTAAATGACGAATTTGGACTGTACTAGATTTTTTATCTGGTCACAAAAATTTTTGCATATACATGTATGACCTTTCAGCGGTAATGAAAATTCGGTTTTTTTATACACATTGGGCCCTGTAGCTTAGATTTTTATGGCCAGTTTAAAGACATATACCGTATTTTCATTGCCGTATTTAAGGCCTAAAGACTGGAAATTGAAATTTTACACAAATAAAATCAATCTAACGATACCATTCGAAGACATGTAAGAATGATTGAAAAAAAATATCACTAAATAGGTTGTGCATAATTCCTGAATACAAAATAGATTGAAGTAACATTTGAGTGAGTGTAAATTGGTTTGTATGTGTGTTTAGATGTTAAAAACGACTGATCGCCTCCCGTCACTATTATTAGAAGCTTTCGTACGACTACAAATGCTGCGTTTTGCTGCCAAAGTCAATAATTATAAGCGCTGGCTCGAATTAGCATTGAACATTACATTCTATTAGTGCTTTATTTGTAATCTAATATTTAAATACGAGGATTTTATCGTCTTTGGGTTGATTTCAACGTTCGCCGTAGATGGGACAATAGTTGAGCCGATGTTTATGGCTTTCCAATGCCTTAATGAGTCTTGTTCAATAATTGAATGGTTTTATTCAGGAATATATTAATATGCAGATGAATCTAGAGAGCCGACTCCATAAAGGTGGGTTTAGACTAAACGAACATAGAACCTGAACAAGAGAATTCTTTGCTTGATATTCTTGACATTTTAGTTAACACAAACTGAATTTGGTAGAGTGTGTTCATTCTCTCGTTTGGTGTAAACTGACCTTTATAGTAAGAAACAGACTTGATTGGTTTAACAAAACGCAGTATACGTAAAACCATCGTACAAAAAAAGTGGCGAAACGGGCATAATTTTTATGAATCTAATTTCGTAAAATTGATCTCAGATTTATACAATTAAATCCCCCACTACACGGAACGACCCGCGGGTATACCAAATTTACCACATTGTATATTTAATTTTATAATAATTATATTTCTTTTAAGAGCTTTGTGTTCCTCTATATCTTTGTAAATGTATCTTTTTAGTTGTAAGCCGGTAACTTTTGTAACGAATGTGAGTTACCAAGACAGTGAAATGAATTACCAAAATTACCATTCAAGCCATGTGTTGAAAGAATTAGCACCTTGTAAAAGTATGTCAATTATTGTAAAAATCACTTTATGAACATCGAATTTTTGGGGCATTTTTAAGTCTTGTGTTCGAAAATCATTATAACGAACTGCCTATTTTTCGTGTTACACGCACTTTTTTAATGTCAAATTATATTGGGAAAATGTAAAATTAAATCAATTTTTATATAAATTAAAATTAAATTAAAATAATAAAAAGTTCCCGACAAACAAAAACCTCTAAAAAGCAAAAAAAAGAATATATGAATTGGCCCATTAAGTTTAATATAAGTTGTACTTAGGTAGTATTTTGATCTAATCGTCATCGCGTCAGCCATTGAAAATAGGAAGTCAACAGCAGTCATATTTCTACAATAGCATCGGTACATTCATTATTGCTGGGTATAAGCCTCGTCTATTTGGCGTTTTCACTAGCCGTCCCCTGACGTGACGACGCTTAGATCAAAATATTACCTACAACTTATATTAAACAAAGGGCCAATTTATTATTTTTTTTGCTTTTTAGAGGTTTCTGTTTGTCGAGGGTTTTTAAAATTTTTAATAAAAATTTTATTTCCTGCTTTTTAAACTTTTACTTATTACTAGTAGACACGCTATGATCGACACGTGCCTTTCAATGAAATCTGCGCAGCTGTACGTATTTCTCCCACAGTGAAGCTACTCCATCATCAGACCCTGATCACCTATAACCTATTCATTAAGACCATTCAAATGACCCCAAACTCGATACCTGTGCTGTAAGTTGGTGAGGGACTTGGGTATCCTGCGAATTCCAGGTGATGCTGTAGCATCAGTTCAAGGTTACTATGCTCTTCTAATACCATTGTAGTAACAGAATACCACATTTTGACTCGATCAGACCTGTGGAGCTCACATCCCATCATGAACTAGAAAAGAGCTGATAATCTTCAAACGGCCAAACAGATTTTCTTAAATCATAGCTAAGAACACTCGATCAAGTCACCTTTTAAACAAAACAAAATAAAACAAATTCAGTTTAGCCGTTTCGGAACTACGATGGCGCAGACAGGCACAGGCACACAGATACACAACACCTCTACCCTCTGTTTCCGTCGGGGGTTAAAATAATGTAAACCGCAATATTATTCACAAAAAATGTAGACAATTTTTGTTTATTTATTTATATTATCAATTATCACATTATAATTTCTGCATGCATTTCCTTCTATGTAAAATGTAAATGATTTGTATTTTTGTAAATATAGTGTTAAGTTTGTTACCTGTTATAATGTTGTTAAGGACAGTTTCTGAATGTGAAATCCATTTGGAGTATTTCCTAGTCTTTTTTTATCTGATTTTTAGCATATACTATACTGTGTACATTTTACTCTAAATAGATTTCACTTATGGTCGATTACTGTAAAGTAATGTTATATTTTGGAAAATTATGTTATAGGTAGATATGTGTAAATATTTAGCTTATGATTTGGGCATAAACATTTTTGATTTGATTTTAGGTTTTATCTAACGCACACCCAGTCATAATAAATACCGCTTATGTATCTAATATAGCTCTCTCTAAACTGCCTCTATGACTAGGTAGGTACATCAATTTCAATAAAACTTATTTATTAGATTACCTAAATAAATATTTATTTAAATAATTGCCTATTGCAAACATATCCTTTACAGTGTTTCTCGTATATATTCAGACTTCTTTTTATACCTCCTTTCAATCATTAAACGCTTTTACATACATTTGTAATTAATTGTAAAAGTGAATTATCTCCTTGTAACTGCATTTTTAAATAGCAAGCTTTTTGCTAATTAAACTGTAGGAAAAAAATATAAGCATATTCAATGTTTTCTATTTTTATTGTGTAAAATACAAATCAAAGATATAATAATTTATAATGAAAGATATGACTAAATGTGCATTTGAGTAAAACAATATGTATTTTTAAAATAAGGAGTTACACCACTTTTAAAATGAACGATACACATATAAAATTGCCTTTATTCTTCTCAAGAATAGTAGCTAGGATTACTAAGGAAAGCGGTCACGTCATACATATAACGGCCGTCATGAAAATCGGTCATTCTAATCAGCATTTGACATTTAAGTGTCAAAAACGTCTCTATATTTGAACAGGTGGCCGTTATTGTATGATAGATGACCGCTTTTAAAACAAAGCTTTAGTTAACAGAACGTACCATTTTTCATAATAGGAACTGGACCAGATCAATGCAATAAGCATAATAAACATACATCCCCCGTGCGTTAGATACCCCGTGCTAGTTACATAAATATTTCTTTCTCGACCATACGATAGAGATTGTCAAATAAATGAAGCTTCCCTAAGGTGCCTTACCTACTCTTATAAAATATACATAGGTGCAAATAAACAAAATACTCCATAATGTAATGATATATCTGCAGTCTATGTAAATATAATGTATGTGTATAAATAAATGAAATAAAATGAAATTATTTTATTACTGGATGCTATTGTTTTTGTTCAAAACCTAATACACCTGTTTTTACCTAAGGCGAGTAGTGCTGCCAACTAGCGCCACCATTGAGAAAAAAATCATAAGTCTGGAGATATGGAACATTTTGAAATTTCCTATACTCACATTTTTAGTCGGGCGAAGTAAAAAAAATCGACACTAAACCTAGGTTCGATACAAAAAATTCTGCCTCATCTGACTTATGATTTTTTTCAAAGGTGGCGCTAGTTGGCAGCACTACTCTCCTTAAAGTGATATACAGGGTGTCCCGTAAATAAAGGATAACCTTTTAAGGGGTTGTTGTACTCATCATTATAAACAACTTTTACTTTAGGACAAACCTGAAATCGCGAAAAAAAAATCTGCTGTTCCCTACATTTAGACGAGTTACGCGAACATATTTATGTTCGCGTAACTCGTCTAAATGTAGGGAACAGCAGATTTTTTTTTCGCGATTTCAGGTTTGGTCCCATAGTAAAAGTTGTTCATAATGATGAGTACAATGACCCCTTAAGAGGTTATCCATTATTTACGGGACACCCTGTATAAAAAGCGAACTGAGCAGGAATAAGAAAGTGACGCCTTAAATCTACGGTAAATCCTTTACATTCACACACCTCGCCGTCCTATGCAATTCCTTATATTCAACTAGGCGTGGGAAAAGAGAATTTTCTTACGGAAACCCCACTAAATTACCCGACCCGGCAATCGAACCCAGGAAGGACCTACGCTAAACAGTCACGACTGCCCGACCCGGGAATCGAACCCAGGAAGGGTTACCGTTAACTCTTTTTTTTTTCGATGACTGTAAAGCTTCGTTTTCATCAGTAATAGCGCGTTTACACGAGTTTCTAGACCATCGATATAGGTGTGACTGACACTGGCATGGCCACCATCAGGGATTTTAATTTTGATAACACAAAAAATTTGTCGTTTGCCGCCAAATATCAGAATTTTTCGGTCACTGGTTCAAAAGCAGGGACCATTTTGGTTATCCATGAAAGGGTTTTCGATAGGGTTTTTCAAAACATCTTTGCCAACGCAGTGGCAGTTTATTGATGCCCTTCTTAAAGAAATCAGCTGGACGGGAGGCAACAAATTCTTCAAAGGCATTTTGTACTGCCTCTCGGGTATTGAATTTTTATCCCGCCAAGAAGTTATCCAAATTCTGGAAAAAATAGTAGTCTGTAGGCGCAAGGTCTGGTGAGTAGGGCGGATGACGGAGAGCTTCCAACCCCAGTTCTTGCAACTTGGAGACCGTCTGCTGTGCAGTATGAGGTCGCGCGTTGTCGTGCAGGAGCAGCGGAGACGAGCGATTGACCAATGCTGGTTGGAGATGTGCCAGCTTTTCCATTGTGTTCAGTTCTTCACTACTGTGAAGAACTGAACACAATGATGGAAAAGCACACACCTGAAGTAATGCTCACCCCGTTTGGTAAGAAGCTGTGATGAATCACACCGGCGCTAGACCACCAAACAGTGACCAACACTTTTCTAGGGGTAAGTTTTCGTTTAGGGCATTGTTTAGGTGCTGAACCAGGATCTAGCCAACTTGCTGAGCGCTTGCGGTTATCAAACAGAATCCATTTTTCATCGCAGGTAACAATGCGGTTCAAAATTCTTTCATTTGTGTGTCTGTTGAGCAGTGCAAGGCACGTCTCGACGCGTACTTCGCGCTGGCGATCATTGAGTTCGTGGGGCACCCATTTGTCAAGCTTTTTTACCTTGCCAATTTGACGCAAATGGACCAATATTGTTTTGACGCTAACGTCGAAAGCTGCTGTTAATTCAGCCGTAGATTGTGTATCATCAGCTTCCACAATCGCCTTTAATTCGTCATTGTCGACCAGTCTTCGGACGACCGCGAGGTTCATTTTTCAAGTCGAAATTTCCAGAACGGAAGCGAGCAAACCAATAACAAGTTGTGCGTTGGTTTGTAGTGTTAGCTCCGTAAACGTCGATGATGTTGCGTGCCGCTTGTGCCGCGTTGCTGCCGCGACGGTACTCATATTCCATAATTACTCGAATTTTTAACGTATCCATGATGACGAAAAAGATTGAAATGCGATGAAAATGTAACACTAATCAATAAACAAATGACTACTTTTGGAAAAAAAAATCCATGTTTTTAAAATAAAATTAATTTGAAATTAGAATTCTTAGCCAAACAAAAATTATTTTGATTTGAAATGGCCAGTACTGCAGAACGGCAATTTCATAGGTAAAGACCTAATATATAAAATTCTCGTGTCACAATGTTCGTTCCCGTACTCCTCCGAAACGGCTTGACCGATTCTCATGAAATTTTGTGAGCATATTGAGTAGGTCTGAGAATCGGCTAACATCTATTTTTCATAACGCTACTTTTTATCCCGGTCTACGCGGGTGAAACCGCGGGGCGCAGCTAGTATTATATATGATAAGTTATGTTATTGAAGGGGTAACCCTTTCACTGGGTTTCAAGTATAGAACCCATTCAATGGATTATCCATATTGAAGGGATAACCCTGTTACTGGGTTTCCAAGCCCCAACTCATTCAAGGAGTTACACATAATAAAAGTAAAAACGAGGTGATAAACGGCTTACCCCTTCGAAAGACTTATAAGGGTTCATAGGTGGCTGATCTAGAGACCATCTCCCCAGCTTTATATCTCAGCCACAATTAAGCAAGTCCAATTTTGAGCAAGTACCTATGTAGGTATATCGTAACGATTTTAACCTATGGAGCACACACTTGGTCTTTGACTAACATCCAGAAGTGCAAACTCAAGGTCTGCCAACGAGCTATGGAGCGCAGGATACGGTACTACCTACTTGGCGTGTTCAAAACACAATATTGCGCTCCAAAACAAAGGCAGCTGACGTCACGCGTGGCTCAAAAGACTGCCCAAATTGCACATAACTGGTGCCCCGAGACAGTGAGGCGGGGTCGCGGTTGACCTCGTTGGCGGGACGAGCTGGATATATTCCGTCAAAACTGGAAGGAGGACGCGCGGGCTCGTGAAATATGGAAGGAGTGGACGTAGGCTGTTGCCCAGAACAGGAACGCGTAGGCTAGAAAAAAAAATCGTAACGTGTGTGGCCTGCATTAAGCTAGATGTGTCACGTTCAGGTACGGTTGTTGTTTCTAACGGGTTCGTTTCTTTTACAGTCTAGCGGCTAGACTGGCCGCAGTCTTTTAAGAAATCATAGGCCAGACTCCAGCCTATGGTTTCTTAAAAGACTGCGGTGGCCGCCACAGTACGAGTATGTCCGCAATATGCCGTCGTATGATGTCAGTGAAACGTTAGATATTTGTGAAAGTAAGTTTGTAAGTAAGTGTGTTTCCTTACAGGGCGTTTTTTGACACCGAAGTCAATTCCAATTCCAATTTTTAACCGACTTCAAAAAGGAGGAGGTTCTCAATTCGTCGGAACCTTTTTTTTTATTTTTTTTATGTATGTTCCCCGATTACTCGGAGATGGCTAGACCGATTTGGATTTTTTTTGTTTTATTCGAAAGGGTACACATCACAGTTGGTCCCATATAAAATTGATTAACTTTGCTTCAGTAGTTTTTGAGTTAGCTTCAATAATACGTATTTTTTCCCCACTTTTATATGGATGATGTTCTAGTTTGTTTTGCAGGTGGTGGTATTAGAATGTGTGTGGGGTAGGTACCACAACTAAAAAGTGAAAAATAAAAACTTTTTTACAAAAAAATACAACCGACTTCCAAAAACAACACTACAAAGTTAAAAATAACTTTAATTTCGGAAGTCGGTGGCAAAAAACGAAAATACATTTCCGACTTCCGAAATTAAAGTTATTTTTAACTTTGTAGTGTTGTTTTTGGAAGTCGGTTGTATTTTTTTGTAAAAAAGTTTTTTTTTATAGTAGTGGCTTCATCGTTTTATCGATGATTCTGCCAATGTCAAGGTTGAAGGAAACTTGAGGTTTCACAGCCTGTATGATTTAATTAAATCTGTTTGAGTAGCCTGTAAGGACAACACAATAGTATTTGTTAATATAAATGGTTAATAAGTAGACAACACAAATTAAGTTTACTGTGGGACTAACTACGAAATAACCACCATTATAAATTGGACACCGAAGTCAAACCCCGGTGCAATAATTTTTATGACGGGCCATCACCGCGGCCATTACCCAAACGTGTCACCGGTAGTCGAAATATATTGCCTTCGCAATAGCAATTATTTAGCGGAAACATTTCGATATTTAAAACTATAACGTAACTACGGCTTTAAGAAAAAGATCGCATCTTATCTATGAAGAATCTTACTCTAAGTTTAGGTACACCTAATCATAGGATTTTGGACTTTATTACCTACTACTACTACGATAAATGCTTTAAAAAGTCAGTCAAGCAAAAATCAAAACAAGTCATAATTTACCTAATATTATTATTATTTGTCGCTATTAATGTTATAGATTCATACCTAATTAAGCAATTAGTGCAGAAGAAATCTTATAAATTAGCAGAGTTTTCTAAAAAAAAGCATTTGTGTGTTAGTTTTAAGCCAAGGTGGACATCAATCGAACAGGTGAGTGTTTCTGATTTCTGTTTACCTACCAATTTATCCCATATTTTTTTTTCATATTGATTGTCCCACTGCAGTGCTGGGTAAAGGCTCCTACAACCGCGCGACACGCAACGCGAATCGCACTTGACTCAAAGGCACCGCGTGTCGCGCTACGATTGGTAAAGGTCCGTAATAATTTCCGCCCAATTGCAAAGAAGGGTTTTTTTAACAGCCGCGCGGGTCGATGATGCCGCGTGACCATCTTTACATACCAAGACCCCTCCGGGCCGTGCCCGGGACGTGACAGGGCCGTGATACAAAACAAGCACTGAAACTCGGTCGCTGTCCCGGACAGCACGGACGTGTGTGAACGAGTTCATAAATATAAAATGTACAGACGCCAGCACATCAAGCTACTACAATCTGTCAAAATTCTAGAATAGATTTTCATCTTTATCGCTAAAGCATTAGGTTCAAGGTTGATTGGGAAAATTTGACAGTTTCGGGTGGCTTGACCTGCTGGCGTCTGTGCATACCGATATATTTATTGTGCCCCTGACGGAGCACAGTCCGTCCACGTTCTGGATATGTCTGGATAGACGAGTGTGGAGCAAATAAGTGAGTTTGTTATTTGGGGAGTCTGTTTACAAGGGATAGAAAGATAGACTGAGATGTGGAAAGGAGAATAAATGCGGGAAATAAATTGAATGGTGCTGTACATTCAGTTGTGAGTTTGTGACCATAGAAATATTTCTTATTTCTGTGGTTGTGACCAACCAGTTGATGTCCAAAAAGGCTGTTCGACTGGCTGTTCACAATGGTGTGCTGGTACCTACACATAAGTATGGAAGCGTTAGTATTATTATTTATTCCACAGAACAGATAAGTAATCTCTTCTGTGATTTATTCTGTGACTTGCTGACCCGACAGACGTTGTCCTGTCCAAATTTCAATAATTCAAACAAAATTCCCATAAAATATGTACTTTCAGTTTTCCGAAATTTTCCAATTTTCCCGGCAAGTTTTTCAATTTTTCTCTTTTTAAGAACCTTTCTCTTGAATCACTGTATCTATTGCTGAAAACTGCATTAAAATCCGTAAGCGAACAGACAGCGGAAGCGACTTCATTAATATACACTATGTAAAGAAAATGGAAGTGAATGTTGGGTGTGGCAAAAGAAGCATGAAAGTAGAATAAATGCTGTGGAAATGCGTTCCTTGCGAAGCATGTGTGGTGTGACTGTGAATGAGAGGCTGAGGAATGATGTGATGAGGCAACGGTGCGGTTTAAAGTAGATGTAGCGACCAAAATTGAAAAGAGTGTGCTTAGATGGTTTGTTCATGTTGAGCGGATGAATGAAAGGCAACAATAGGTATATTCACAAGACAGATGTGAGTGGAACCGCCGGGAACGCCGAAGTGAAACGCCATAAGAACACATAATATAGTGACCTTATTGGTGATGTTCTTCAGAAAGGTCAGGTGCGCAACCGCAACCGTTACTCGCAACCGGCTTTTTTTTTTTTTTTTTGTGGATGGGAAATCATGAAATGACTTCTCCCGCTCTGGGCAGAGCGGGAGGGCGTGTCAGACTTTTACTGACTAAAACCCACCCATGTTCCTTCAGTTGCCCGTGCCAGGGCCACGGCATCTCTTTCGAACTACCCGCGACCCCGGCGGCACTCGCAACCGGCTTGCGTGTATGACCAGATGTATGAACGTAAACGAGGCAAAAGGAGTAAGGATCGTAGCTGGTGGCGTTCTGTAGTTTCTGCCTACCCTCATGGGAAGAAGGCGTGAGTTTATGTATGTAATATTATATCCTTATAAATTCCTTGAACTGTCTGCCTTTAAAATGTTAATAAAGACGGTAAATTAATAATTAGTAGGTACAAGGTCATTATCTTACCTACTATTCAATCGATTATATTCTTTGTCAAGGTACAGGTTAATACTTTACTTTAAAGTATGCGTATAGAATAATATTATTAATTACGCGCTGCGCAATATTGCTCGTAATTGCCCTTGGGTAAATTTATTTATTCTTCTCACGTATCGTGTCTACTGTCTAGCTAGGTTTTGCTACAGACATTGCTTACCAGTATCGTAATTATAATCACTATCAGGTTTAAAAAAAAATAAGTATCTATAAGAATAGTAGGAATAAGTATAGAATACCAGCAAGCTTGACCTGCGGGGTAAACTATTGCGTAACACTTACAAAACTACAATTGATCGCATTTTCTTTGCGCGCAGTGGCGCCCTCATCGTTTGTTTGGCTATTTCTTTTATTTTAGAATGAGAATGCACTAAATAAGCCGGAATAGTTGTGCTGTACAAGATTATACGTTATTATTGTTACAAATAGCAGCTTTATATTGTTAAGTTATATTTTATCTACTAATTGTAATAAACCAAACAAACGATGAGGGCGCCACTGCGGCTCGGGGGCCTCTTAATTTTGACGATTCAGTTCGGTCACGTTATTTACGTTGCTGAACAGACGAATTATTAAACATAAGAAGCAATGGATTAGAAATATCCTTCAAACTCTCGGATTGTTATTGAAACTGTGTTACGCAATTAGGGTGCTATTCCTGTTATCCCAAAAAACGCGTGACGAGCACGGAATATTTTCCAATTTATGTACCTACTTATTTCTACCGCTGAACTTCCGTAGTTTTCTGTTAAAAATCCTGGGAGTTTCATGTATTGCATAAATATGCTAAGTACATAAAGGCAGATGCGCACTATTGTTGACAACATCATCAATGACCATCAGGAAATTCGTAGATGTCGACCACTAGGTATATTTCCTGATATTCCCTGATTCCCTGATTTTCCCTGATTTTCTTATTTTCTGATATTTCCTGATATTTTTTCCTGGTATTTCCCTCCATTTGGAGTCTGAAAAAAAAACCGACAGACCGATTTGTTTCTATAAATGTAGTAAAATCAATGGTATAGTGTAGTCTCAAAGGTAATTCAACCTAGAATTATTGTATTCTATAATTAATTTAGGTACTTCTACCAATAACTGGTATATAAAATGAATTCAAAGCAGCATGGGTAGCCATAACGGTTGTCATTCTTCAAAAAGTGTGCAATACTACGGTCCATAACAATAAAAGAGTAACGAAAAAGTTTATAAAAAACTGAACGCCTGCATTTGTTTCAGAGCAAAATGACTCAAGGGGAGAATAATCATAAGCGGGCAGAAGGCCATGTTTTGAACTTTGATCATCTCGTGTTTTGGGTGGCGAATGCTAAAACTGTAAGTACAAACAAACATTATTTTTTAATACCAACTATGCTTGGTGTCGTAGGGATTCTTTGTAGGGATGATAACCTACCTACAATGGGACCAACTCTGGAATAAATAATCCGTTGGATTGGGAACACCGTTAATTTATAATTTAATTTGCGATTGTAAACTGTCGATAAAAAAAAAACCTGGCATTTTTAAGAAAAATTGATTAATTGTTTTAATTTGTTTTAGTGTTTAATTTTTTATTTTCCGTATAATGTGTTAATACGCTAATTGATAGTGTCGTGCTTTCCTAGAATTTAGATACATGCGAGATCTGGGTTAATGCTGTGTATGTGTTTAGTTGGTAAGCCTTTAAAAATTAAATATTAAATTAAATTGTGAACTGAAGGGTTTTATAAAATAAAGTCGCTTTTAGTGTTTGTCTGTGTGGCCGCGTTGTTCTTCTAAACTACGCAATGGATTTTGATGCGGCTTTCACTATCATTTTGAGAATTTATTCCGGAAGGCTTATATGTATGATATATAAATATTTAACTTATATATAATGTAGAAACCTTCATGTTTTGTCAAGTCGTAAAAACCGTGCGAAACAGGGCCGGGTCGCAAAGTATTAATTTCGATAGTTTATAATCTATCCAAACAAACCGTCAAATTGTGAACGAACCTGCACTTACAGTCCTACCAACTTATCTGTGAACTGAAAGAGGACGCCACCGTCGATGCGTCGACACAAACGAATGACATGCGTCGGCACAATCGAAGACATTTCAACATGACGGCCGTATTTCCAATTTTCGCCATTTCACAGATAATTTGGTAGGACTGTACCGACAGGGTTCACAACACAACATGTCCGAATTTATCACTCGTAAAATTGTGAACCATCCCTGATTGATAGGTCTTGGCGGTAGCCAAATTGGTCGCATAGTACCAGGGCACCCCACACCCTGACCAAATGGGTTGGGATATAATTGTGACCAACCGCGCGCGAGCCGAGCGAGCGCTTCTTTCAAGTTGGTCGCAGATACTTGGCTATTTATCATTAGTGCAAGTGTTCGTCGCTTAAGTAACTTTGATATTAGTTCACAATTTGTCTGTTTGCATGGATAGATTATAATAAAAAAAAAAAAAATAAATAAATAAAAATGTTTATTTCAATAACTAACAGTAGTTACATTAATACTTTTAGGAATGACCCTTTTAGCAAAATAAATGCTTGTGCTAGGACATCCCGCCCTTCAACTACAGTACAGTGTCGTATACAAGTTATTGAATTATGATAACGAACTAATAAACAATGATAATAAACTATCGAAAAATAATGAGTTAAGTACGTAGGTATATTATAAATGGTTTGTTGCAGTTCACAATTTTTTTTCATCTTGCGAGATAGATTATAAACTAATGAAGTTCACAATCACACGGTGACACATACCTACATTTCGATTAGACATTTCTATTAGTAAGAAACAGTGAAACAGTTTTAATGACTGCTTTCCAACCCTAGTAGGTACTAACTGCAAGATGATTAGCATCCCAGCAAGGGCCTGGCTAGAAGGATGCCAATAAATTTTTGGTCAGCCGTTACTTGGAATTTTGTTTGTTTATTTATGCTGAACTGGTTCGAGTTCAGCTAATGTAATAGGCGTCAAAATAACTTACAGGATATTTTTTATCTTTCTAGGCTTCAAATTATTTCGTAACGCGACTTGGCTTCAAGCCTTTGGCAGTACGTGAAGCGACACAATCAAGACCGGTGCAGTCCTATGCTGTGAGATTAAACCAGGTATGTTTGAGTTTAGTCAGTAGTGTGCGCTCAAGTGCTAGTCACCGACTGAGGTATGTGAGCGGTGAGACGTGGGAAGCTTGACAGACTGAGTTTGCTTCACCTTTGTCTACCTCCCCAGTTTCACTGCTCACATACCTAGCTCAGGCGGTGATTAGCACTTGCGCGCGCAAAGACTATTGCATGCCCAACTTAGGAAGTAATTTTTATCTTCTTTCCTAACTCCTATGTATATTCTTTCCTAACTCCTTTGAAACAGATCACAATAATATTCGAGTCACCTACTACTCCTGAGGGCGAGATATCCAAGGACATAATAGCTCACGGTGATTTCGTGAAGGATGTGGCGTTCGAAGTACATGACCTCGACAAACTCGTCCGAAGGGCTAAGGAGGGTGGAGCAGAGATCGTCAAGGACGTGACCGAGGAACAGGACAAACTTGGGGTTGTGAGATATGCTGTGTTGAGGACGGTAAGGGTTAAAAGTTTATTGCTAGGAGTACTTAAGTAGGAAGTATACAAAAAAAATATATAAGATTTAAATTAGGTACGGCCATTCGGGTCAGGGGGTTCTCGCTAAGTCCGTCCGAAAGTAGTTCGAAACTTCGGAGTGAACCCTTAACATTTTTGTACGGGCAAAAACACATCGGGAGTAGGGACACTGGACGACTGTCAAATAGTGGTGTCATTCAAACTTCAGTCGGTCCCCAAACTTATCTTATGTCCGTGATATGGAGTAGGAATTGCCCGTAATTTAGGCCGAAACTACAGACTTCTTGCTTAGGGCGTAGACCTCCAGCGACGAAAGTCGATTCGGTAGGTTGAGTAGGGGTCCTATACCTACTAGAAATTTTATAAGTTTAAGTAGGCTCTAGGTATTTCTATTTCTAGTTTCGATGTTCTCTTGTTTTTTTGTGGGCAGTGTTGTGTTTTTCAGACACTTTCTCAGTCTCTTTTTTTATAAGTGAAGACTTGACACAAAATTATTCGATACCATTATACCAGTACCTATTTCAGCATTTCATATTATAAGTAATAGCTAAGAGTTATATTCTTTCGAAAACGGAAAAGACGTAAAATCTTCCCGGTATTACCCCATCTAATTATTTAGATCTACGATTAAGTTTTTAAAAACTAAAGTGTTCGACTTTTGTCGCTGACAGTACCTATGATACCTCGTAAGAATTTTAAAACGAACTCTCATATGGTTTCATTGGAGAGTTTGCAATGATTGTAATTATTACATGTTCTTTTCGCAAATAGTAAAGAATTAGGTTCTATTCTATTTATTATATCTAATCTATTAATCAATAAAAGGTTGTTTTCAGTATGGAGACAACACACACACGCTCATAGACCGAAGCAAGTATAAAGGAATACTGTTGCCAGGGTATGAACCTTTGGAAGATGATATCTTAAACAAATCATTGTAAGTACCTTAAATAATGCTTAACATAATATTATTATTTTAATAAAAGTATTGATATTTTTGCTGCTTTGTAATCGATTTTGCATTGTAATAGACAAAGCAATGCTTTGTTTACAATTTTTTATAAGTAAATACCTACCACCTACCACCCCCTACCCTACCTACGTATAAAATTTATTCATATTTTTTAATTTAAATTAAAAGTACATTTTTGTCATAAACAATACCAAGCATCAATAATAAACTAACATTTTCATATTACTTACCTACTTAATTTCTACTACACTATAAGGTGGTAGGTAGGTGTTAGCTAATTTCATCTTCCACATAATCACAGTTTAAAATATAAGTATAAAACAATGAATGCAAAACACAATTGAACACTTTTCTTTTCGCAACGTGACGAACAAAAATTAGGGGTCGTTTAAATTAGATTTACATTCATTCATTCATATACCGTTTGCAAAAGTCGAAACTAGATG
Organism: Cosmia pyralina; assembly: GCA_946251885.1. NCBI lineage: Eukaryota > Metazoa > Arthropoda > Insecta > Lepidoptera > Noctuidae > Cosmia > Cosmia pyralina. The sequence continues at coordinate 20,602,173 of OX276354.1, forward strand.
GCGCTGTTCTAAATAAAGCAGAAGGTTAATGTTATGAAACGCAAAACATATTTTTAAATCGCAAAAAGTATGAAAATGATTTTTTAATAAGGATGTGTGTAATGTTTTGTTATTTCTAGGCCCAGCACTAATCTGATGTTCATAGACCACGTAGAAGGCAATATGGCTGACGGTACACTAGAGGATTCCTGGACATGGTATGAAAAAAATCTCAACATGCACAGGTGAGAATCGAAAAAACATGCTATGAAATTGTTTTTAATAAGTACCTACTTACTATGTGCTGTGATTACAAATAGGCATATTTTTTAACGAGATCAGCGTTCTTTGTCTTTGTCTTGTTCAGTTATGCCTGGTTTGTCTTTTTTATTTACCAGATTCTGGTGTGTTGACTACAAACATGATATTACTCAGTATTCCTGCATCAAGTCCGCATCGGTAATCAACAGGGATGAAAACGTTCTCGTGAGTGTTGTTTCATTGAATTTGAAGCGGAGATACCTAAGATAGTAGTACCACTCGTGACCGATAGATGGCGTTGCGCCGATGACGCGAATTTCTGAATCGCGGTGTTAAGAGTCTCCGCGATTGAATGACCCTCCCCGATTTCTGAATTTACGGTATCGCTTCTCGGCCTTTTGGCTAAGATCAAAGTGTAGTATCTGTTCTTTTCAGCTTAATATCTGAAAGTTCCCTCACTGAGGGACCAGTATATTAAACTGATTTTTGTAAGCTGACGGGATGTTCGGGGCTCGCTCCACTCCCGTCGCGGGTCGGCCTGGCATTGCAGTGCCGCCGGGATCGGCCCACATAATAACTAAATAAATACTACTTTGAAATGAGAAGTCTGTACCTGTGTGGTCCTTCTTGAAACTAACAGGTGATCGCAAAGAAGCGAAATTATATGCCTACTTTAGTAGTGTAACTTAAATGTTGTTATAAATATTCAAACAGTCTTTTTAAATACATTACTATTATTCTACACTAGTATTTAAATTTTACGTAAGCAGGTTTACTAAGTTTGAAATCTGACTTTGTCCCGCCTTAGCGACTAGCAAGAGAAACCGATAGGAATGCCAGATTAAAACCATCGTGTTATGTGTGGTATTGGATTCTAGCTGTCTAAAATTAGAATGTCTGTAATTCTGTACGTATTTTTCAGCTGTCCATGAATGAAGCAGCAAAAGGCTTGAGGCCAAGCAAAGCCGCTGAGTTTGTGAAGAATCTAGGAGCCTCAGGAGTTGAGCATATTGCTCTGTACACCGATGATATTGTTGCTACAGTGAGTTCTTCTATTTGGTCACCTAACATAATAAATAATGACACGTTAATTTTCTCCAAAGAGTTTCGGCAACGGTGTTTAGCACATCTGCAATTCTACATTTCGCCTGTTATAATCGACTGTACAAAGCGTTGAGCTCGTTTCCAATGACGCGGGCTGAGCGGAGCGGAGAAGAGCAGTGAAAAGTGGCAAGTGTTATCACTGAAGCAGAGCGGAACTGCGTGGAGCGGATCGGAGCTGCATTGAGCCGTGTTCCGATCAGACAAATTCAATATCTTGTAAACATGGTTTTTTTTAACACACCCTAAGGGTGCGTTTCCACTGACGCGGAGGGGAGCGGAGACGTGCAGGAATCGTCCAATCGCAGACGAGACAAGATGCGATGAGGATTTCAACCATTATGATTGATCGATTCCTGCACGTCTCCACTCCGCTCCACCCAGCTCCGCGACAGTGGAAACTCACCCTTACGCTGAAATGACGCGCCCCACTACCTAATTTTCCGTAGTGTACGTATAGGTAGAGTCTATTGTCACATTTGCCAGAAACCCAAAAAAAAACCCAACCCCGACCGAAATAAAAACCCAATAACGCTTTGCCATACTCACTCGGGCGTAGGTCGAAACCAGCCGATCGTATTCTTTAAAATCTCAATTGTGAAAACTTAGGTGAAGTGACCTGTCAATAGTGTCAATCCTACTTCACCCAAGACCGGCAGGGCTCGTGGCCTAAGTATTTACAGCCGCAAGGCTAAGCTACACTTGCCGCGGTTGGTCCGTGGATGGGTGACCCTCTTTACATACCGTGCCTCAGAAAGCACGTTAAACCGTTGGTCCTGGCTGTCATTCGTGGATTTTGACAGTCGTTACGGGTCGTCAGACGCCAGAAAATCTGACAGCCACCAGTCTTACCAAAAGGTTTCGTATTACCCAGTAACTGGGTTGTGGATGTCAGATAGGCAGTTTGACTGGGCCAACCCCAACATAGTTGGGAAAAGGCTAGGCAGATGATGAGACCGGTAGGACACAACCTAGGTAGGTACTGGTTACCTACTTGATAATGATTTAATCTTTTCTCAAGCAATGCCCATAGAAATATTAGGTTGGGGAAAAAGTCTTTTCGCATTATAGTATGTATGAACTTAAAATAAAATCTCTTTGGCTATACTATTTGTATCTGGCTGGTTTTGGTATCATTGAAAGTTTACATTTTAAAGAACATAATTCCAAATTCAAATTAGGAAAATGTGTGATTTTCATTTGTTTTTCGTACTGTCAAGATGAGTGAATCTAATGAAGAAATTCGATACTTTTTAAAATTTTACTACAAAAAAGACAAAAATGCAACGCAAGCCGCGAAAAAAATTTGCGATGTTTATGGACCCAGTGCAGTGTCTGTGAGAGTAGCACAAATTTGGTTTAAGCGTTTTCAATCCGGAAATTTAGATGTCAAAGATGCACGTCGCTCTGGTCACCCTATTACGGATAAAATGGATGCCATTTTTGAAAAAGTGGAGCAAGATCGGCATATCAGTAGTTACGACGTAGCTGAAGAACTGGGAATTGACCACAAAACAGTTTTGGCGCACTGAAAAAAACTGGGTACACAAAAAAGCCTCGATATTTGGGTACTTCACAAGCTCACTGAAAGAAACGTAATGAACCGTGTACTCATTTGTGATTCTTTATTACGACGTAATGAAACCGAACCATTTTTGAAGAAGCTGATAACTGGTGATGAAAAGTGGATCACGTACGACAAGAACGTGCGAAAAAGGTCGTGGTCAAAGGCCGGTCAGGCTTCACAGACTGTGGCGAAACCCGGGTTAACTCGCAACAAGGTGATACTGTGTGTGTGGTGGGATTGGAAGGGCATTATTCATTATGAGCTGTTACCATCAGGCAGGGCCATCGATTTTGTACTCTGCTGCGAATAACTGATGAGATTAAAGCAAGAAGTTGAGAGAAAGCGGCCGGAATTAATCAACAGAAGGGGTGTGGTTTATCATCATGATAACGCTAGACCTCACACATCTTTAGCCACTCAGCAAAAATTAAGAGAGTTTGGCTGGGAGGTGTTAATGCATCCGCCGTATAGTCCTGACCGTGCACCTTCAGATTTCCACCTGTTTCGGTCTCTTCAGAATTCTTTAGGCAGTGTCAGGTTAACATCACGAGAGGACTGCCAAAACCACTTGTCGCGGTATTTTGATCAGAAGTCTCAAAATTTCTATAGAAATGGGATCATGTCCCTACCTACAAGATGGCAAAAAGTTATCGAACAAAATGGTACCTACATACTTTAGATAAATGTAAATAATGTATATTAAAAAATGTTTTGAATTTTCTTAAAAAATGCAAAGAAACTTTTTCCCCAACCTATTATATCTATGGTTAAGCCTTAGTAAGGCGCCTCACAATAATTTTATTTTGACACCACAGATGAGAAGCCTGAAAGCCCGTGGCGCGGACATACTGGGAATGCCCCCGACGTACTACGACTTGATCAGGGAGAAACTGAAGCACAGCTCAGTCAAAGTCGCCGAGAGCATCGAAGCGTTGCAGGAGTGTTGCATTCTGATCGACTTCGACGAACGAGGCTATATGCTGCAGGGTTTCACTAAGCATTTGCAGGCCCGACCGACGCTTTTTATTGAAATTATTCAGAGAAGGAATCATAGGGTTTGTAACTTGTTAATCACAGCACTGTACTTAGTGATACTACAGTCAATGGAAAAGAAAGATATGCCGGTTGAAACTATTTTTTATTGCTGTGTCACATCATAAGAAACACTCGAGACGAGCGAATCCAAGACACCACACCATGAATAAAATTAAACAGTGACTAAATTGACCTGCCTCTATTCTTATCCATTTTGTTGTACCTTATATTTACACAATTTATTAATTCACATTATCATAGCGTGTGGTTTGGATTTTGGAGGCAATGTTAATTGGCTAACCCTATCTTACCAACACATTGGACAAAACAACTTCTTCAACATTAGCAACAGCAGCTAAAGTACAACCCTCAATAATATTCTGGCATTGAGGGAATAAGAATCTCTTAAAATAAAAGTTGTCGGATATGCAAGTGCAATTTCAGTAGTTTGTAACAAAATGTTTTATTGAATTTTCAGGGTTTCGGTGCCATGAACTACAAATGGGTGTTCGAAGCGATTGAACTATTGGAGAAGAAGGCAATTAAGAACGACCACACTGAAGAAGCGAAGAAGAATGATGCAGCTTAATATTTAAAATTGTTTTAAATTTTTGTAGAAATATAATAATTAACATTGTACCAAGAAACGAAAGGGGGAAAATTTAATTAATTTGCTTGTAATGTAACCTTTTCATTGATATTTTTTTGTCTACCAATAAAGTCTAGATAAATAAAGATATTTGTTAAAAAGACACCAGAGTTTTATTCCCTTCTAAATGGTTGAGCTGACTGCTGATGCGTCATGTTCGTGAACAGTTCAGTTAGGACTGGTCCTATCTTCGCTGCTACGGCTTATTTTAATTATTTTATCTTTGAATTGCTTTTTTTTAACGAATATTTTTGTAACAATATCCGTGGAGTTTCTTGCCCGTTCTTCTCCAGAGGTACCTACCTAATACGCTTTGGAATGGGGAAATAGCTTCATATTTCTGACTTGACAAAAGTGCCTGTAAATGGTATAATTCAAACCTAAGCTTAAAAAAAAATCAATCAATCAAGACCAGTCGAGTCGACATAGGTACAGTGCCCTCCTTTTTTTATTATTGACTAATTCAACTACGTGGGTACCTTAGGCTGCACTAAAAGTATCGGGAATGGAATATTTCCATTGTTCCTGTCATATTAAAATCTTTTTAATTGAAAACTCCTTGGTTTTAAAAATCGAATACCATTTATTTATTAAAAAAAAAGATTCTCGGTCTTGTCACAAGGTTTTGTCAAACTTGTTTAGTCGTTGAGAAAATGGAATTGACTCGAGAAAATTCAAGAGCTATGATTTATTATGACTTTCGAAGTGGTTTAACACAAAAACAGTGTGTTGACCGGATGATTTCTGCATTTGGTGATGAAGCCCCATACAAAACCACAATTTATCGCTGGTTTGCTGAATTTCAACGTGGACGTGTCAAGCTCAGTGATGATCCCCGTCAAGGTCGTCCAAAAACTGCAGTCACCCAAGAAAACGTTGATGCTGTGCGTAAGCTGATTGAGGAAGATCGACATGTGACCTACCGCGAAATTCAGGCAACTTTAGACATTGGCATGAGTCAAACACAAATAATCTTGCATGAACAATTAGGAGTAAAAAAGTTGTTTTCCCGATGGATACCGCATTTGCTCTGTGAAGGTCAAGAAGCGGCTCGCGTTACTTGGTGCGTCAGAACTCTCGAAAAATTCCACGCAGGATCCTCAAATGCTGTATACAACATCGTATCAGGTGACGAATCCTGGATATACGCGTACGAACCCGAAACAAAAAACCAGTCACGAGTTTGGGTGTTCGAAAATGAGTTAAAGCCAACAAAAATTGTTCGTTCACGGAGTGTTGCAAATAAAATGGTGGCCACGTTTGTCTCCAAAACCGGCCATGTTGCGACTATTCCTCTTGAGGGACAAAGATCGGTTAATGCAGAATGGTATGCTAGCATTTGTTTGCTACAGGTCGTTTCTGAACTCCATAAAGAGAACTGCAACCGCCACATCATCCTCCATCACGACAATGCGAGTTCTCACACCGCGCACCGACCAAAAGAGTTTTTAGAGCAAGAAAACATAGAATTATTAGACCATCCGCCGTACAGCCCCGACCTAAGCCCTAAGATTTCTATACTTTCCCTAAAATAAAGAATAAATTGCGTGGTCAGAGATTTTCATCACCTGAAGAAGCTGTGGACGCCTACAAAACGGCCATTTTGGAGACCCCAACTTCCGAATGGAATGGTTGCTTCAATGATTGGTTCCATCGTATGGAAAAATGTGTCAAATTTCGCGGAGAATACTTCGAAAAGCAATAAATACATTTTTAAATAGTAATGTTGTGTCACTTCCTTGATTCCCGAAATTTTCAGTGCCGCCCTCGTACTTACCTGTTTTCTCTTTTATGTAGGTAACCGTGTTTCAGTTGTTATCATAATGTGGCATTTCAGCTGAAGTGAAAAAATGTCAACTAACTTTTTTACGTTTCCTAATTTTGTTTTTTTTTTCTTTCCACTGTAAGGCAAGTGCCTTTGTTTTGGTCCAAACTCAAAAATCAAAGCATTTATTGCAACTAAAGCATTAACAGGCACTTGAATTGTTAAGAAGTCTGTCAGTCAGAAGGTTGAAGCTAGTTACCCATTCCAAAGCGTAGTTGATTCCTATGAAGAAGAACTGGCAAGAAACTCCATGGAGGAATCATGTCAAAAGGAAATTATGTGCTTACTATGAGATATTAAAAAATAGATCAGAGATTTTTTTTATCTCAAAAATTGTCTCCATCTAGTGATTCAGTGAAAAAAATAAGGCATCGCACACGCCCATAGCAACAAACCCTTTCAAATCATCGCCACAATTTATTTTTATGTTTTCCTGATTTTAAAATGACATGGAAAATTCTAGAAATAAAATCGATTGCACAACATTTTGTAATATAGAATGAGTGGCTGATATGTAAAATGGCCGACCGACCCGTACCGGACTCCGACTGCTACTAACGTGGGGTAGAGACTGCTGTCGTAGAAAATATATTCTACAGATATATTAAGTCGCTGTTCGCGCTATATGTTTTGTAACTGTACGTAATAAACATTATAAAACAGATAACGTTTTAGAGGTGTTAGGTTAGGTAAGGTAAGACCCGCCAGACGTTAATTGTCCTGTCAAAATTTCAATTTCTTTTATCCAATTTTTTTTTGTTTATTATAAACCATCGCAGACAAAAATAAAAATTCTAATCGGCCCAGCCGTTTTAGCGAGACAAACGAACAGCAATATATAAACCTGTAGATTATTATTTTTTTGAAAAATAAACCACAATCTGGTCATATCCTTAGCTTTCTACCGAATATAACTAAATTGGTAAAGGTTTCTAGAGTAGGTAACAGTCAAGGGCACCATTGAACATTATTATCGAAACACGTGCAATTTTTGGGGTTGAAGTTTTCAACTGCAAGTTTTGGATCTCACAAGTACTGCTACTTTCGTTTAAGATTATTTGTGACGCCCATAATCAAATTTTCCACAACACATAAAACTTAATATTACTTCAGTAAGGGCGTTTTTCACCACCTACGATTAAGTTCCTATTAACTTACCTGGCAGATAATTTCATACAAATTTTGTTTCATTTTTGAATTTATTCGGTATGTAGTGGCTATTCGGACATCCTGAAATAGGCCCTAAGTGACTTATTTTTTTTTTTATAATTTTAGTTTTTCTTGGAATTAAAGAGTTTTACTAGGTATCTACTTATTTCAGATTTTCAATCAACCAATTTTCACATTTCTACTACTTACTTACAATGTGCCTCGTAAAGACTACCCATTATACTAAAATTATGCATTTTCCAAAGAAATTTTTCGTACCAACTATCCAACTGTAAGTTCCTCTGTATCAGTAGGTAACTAGGCTACTCTTGAAGAGATGACGCTTCACCCCGCCTCTGTGCTTAACTTGCTTCGAAATCCAGTTTTCTATATCCAATCACATTTGCATTTTGTTTATCGTGTGATTTGCGCAGTGGGCTTAACTTGTGGACAAAATAGTAAGTTTATACTAGATACAATATATTATGTTGTTTTATGAGGTATGCGGTAAGGGAAACAAGGTCCCTGTTTGTTGTTTTGTATAGAAATAACGTCATTTATGTACTTTGTTTGTTTACACAGAGTTCTAGATTACCTAATAATATACCTACAACTGCACATGCACCCCCCCCCCCCCCTCCCCACCAGCCCCCCCACCATAAAATGTGGCAGGTAAAAAAAGAGGCATACTTTCAGGGAGTGTACCTACCACTCATGAAAATGAATAACTTTTACTATGGGACATTCTTTGAAATATGAAAGAAATATCAGCTTCTGTTACAGAATTCATATCATATTACAAGGAAACACTAATAAATTATTGCTACTGTAACGAATGAATGCTTTCGCTGCATTTAAACCGCTATTTTTACTGAATAGACTTACTTTTGTTTTTTACAAAATTACATTGAAATTAAAATATTTCAATCCTCACACAATCGGATAAAAATAAATTGCAAAGAAAATATTAAAGTGTCTATCGAAAACTAAGGAAATAGTGTTCATTTAAAGGGGGCTGGTAACAAGTGGGTAACTTTGATCATCGAATTTTGTCTACGATAACATTTTGGTAGCACTGTGCGACGGAGGCTTGCCCGCGACAAGTTGGAGACTGCGACACCGTACCTACGTCGCGCGTCGGTAACGTAATCTTAGCTCTTGACCACACTGAGGATAAATTATCCCAATCTTTAATGTTAGGTATACATCTAAAGGCAGCAGAAAGCAGGGAGTTTATTGGATGATTCCTAGTACCTACCCACTTTCTTTAATTGCGTAAAACATTATCAATCGGAGTTGATTTCATGTTGACAGTTCAACAACATTTATTGCGTTATTTACGTTGTCAAGCAGACAAATTTTTCGAACATATGAAGCTATGGATTAGCAATTTGTTTCAAAATGAAACCAATTCCGATCGATAATATGTTACGCAATTAGGGTGCTGAAATCGGGAAAAAAAATCAACTGTTCTCTACATTTATATTCGCATAGGTAACTCGCCAAAATATTGGGAACAGCTGTTTTTTTTTTTTTGATAAAGAAATAGTGGTACCTAGTTATTTATTACTGATATTATTGAGGTGTCGAGAAGTCTACGGTTCTAGACAACATACCAATTTTCTGCATAAGGTGTGCATAATAAATGTACCAGCATTTTAAATAGCTACGCAGTCTACCTAAAATTCAGAGGTTTTGACATTGAAAATGTCGCTGATCGCTTCAGTAGAGCCCTGTTTCCAGCAAAAGTGCAAATTCGCCCTGGCTACGTAAGTGAAAAAAAAAAACGCAAAAAATGGCCGTTTTTAGAGGGTTTAAAAGTCCCCTTTTAAACTTATATCTAAACACATATTTACTTTTATATTTTTATATTGAAGATTCACTCATCTGAAGCCTTTTTTCACAAAAAAGTGAAAAATAAAAAAGTTATAAAAGCTATGAATTTTTTTAAATCGCCCGTTTCACGATTTCCCTCGTGCCGTAAAATGTGACTTTATTCGTGTAAGGGTTGATTGTTCAGTCAGATAATTTTTATTTGAGGAATAAATATAGCGGTTTGACAGCTTTTGTATTGAAAATATGTCATACTGTCACATTTATTCTTCAGGTAAAAGTTATCTGCCTATTGAACAATCAGCCCTAAGTATACTAAATAATAGCAGTTTATACAGACTAAAAGCTAAAAGTATTCATGTTTGTAATTTTTTTTTATATTTTTTGGAAAACTAATAAAACTCATTTGTTTTGTATGTTTTCTTTAGCATAAGTTTCTTTTTGTATTAAACTTATGATTAAAGTTAGTTTAAAATTATAAATTTCACATTCTTGTATTTTGGGATAATAATAAAAATCTAGTACCTACCTATGTATTTGTTGTGTAAGTTCTAATGCTAAACTGAGTTCACTTTCAATGCACCTCGAAGGTCGTGATTTTTTTCATTACCTAATTAATTTATCAGGCTCAAGAATCTACGGGCTACGTCTGCCAACAAACTGCTTTGCAGTTTGGCAGAAGTAATATGTATTTGAAAAAATATTTCTGTGAATAAACACTTTTTCATTTTTTTTTTTCATTTTCATCAGTTCAGCTCAGCATCACACTACGTCACAATCAGTCTCATTCGACCATTTAGTTTTAGACTGTGCGTGCGTTAGTGAAAATATTCGACCCCATGTAAACACATCTTTACTTCTTGTCTTGTTTTCTTGTAAAACTACAATATGGAGCCGATATTTTCTCGATTCAATAAAAGCACCGGTTCGTTCTGCTACGTTTTAGTCTAATACAGTGCTTGATACAACTACACTCGCATTTTAGTGTGACAGTTATTTATATTTATTCTTTGTTTCATTGTTGGAATTACAATGGTAAGTAGAAAATTGTCTCTAGTTACTGTCCGCATCGCTAATCTACAGGAAAAGTGCCCAAAAACCAGCATTGCCACGTTGAATGGCGATGCTGATTCTTTGGCAAAAAAATAGACCAGCCCCACCAGCCAACTAACTAGCTCTGGATCTTGGCGATGTCTCGAAGAATAAATAAAAATATCTAGTTTACACAACTTTAGATTGAAACTTTTTAACGAATTTGGACAATAAACTTAGGGACAAATAACTTGAATTTATCATTAAACTTAGCCTACCGATTTTGTCGTAGAATGAGATAGAAAATTTTACAAATTTTGCAGTAGATAGTACTGTTCAGCAAGGTTTACTTATATTAATTAGAGATTTAATTATGTTGCCCGTAGTGGTGGTGCCATAGTGGTCTTCACAGATAATTTTATCGATGCAGTTATTATAAAAATATTTATTTTTCAGACTTCTTACACAGACAAGGGCAGAAAACCTGAAGCTGGACGATTCCTAGCTTTCGATCATCTCACGTTTTGGGTGTCTAACGCCAAACAGGTGGGTTTCCTATGTGGGTGTTTTTTTTTTAGGGTGCTAACGGGACCGCACTAATTAATTATTTCTTATGCACTAATTTAGTTAAATCTTTTCCGCTAATCTTATTAACAAGATCGCTTACGTATGGTATTCTACTTTTAAACTTTGGTGTTACTTATTTTGTTTTTTTTTTTTTCTCCATTAAATAACAGGCTGCCAGCTACTATGTAACAAGATTCGGCTTCGAACCTCTGGCGTACAGCGGATTGGAGACTGGTTCGAGACAAACGGCTTCTTACGCCGTCAGAATGAATAAGGTAAACGGGTATTATGATTAGACGAGCCTCCATCGGTATTTGTTAGTAAGAAATACTGGTTGTTGTTTATAGACTAGCTTTTGCCCGCGGCTTCACCCGCGTAGATGTCGCAAATATCCCACGGGAACGTAAGTAGTTATACTACCGGTAAATGCTTCCTTATTATAAAAAAAAAAACCGGCCAAACAAATTGGCCGGCGGAACACGCACAATTAAGGGTTCCGTAGCTGAAAAGAATTTATTCCAAAAACAAACTAAACAATGGATCCAAAAAAAAAAATTATGTTATAAAACTACAAATTAACAATTTTCGGACTTTTTCTTTTATTTGTGCTGGAAGACCTTGCTTCTTGCCAAATTTCATTATTTTAGGTCAACGGGAAGTACCCTATAGGTCTTGATTTACTTGCGACAGTTGCGAGTATCAAAATGTGTCGCAAAATGGTCGTATTTTTTTATTGCGTTGACTTAGAAGCTTTTTTTTTAGAACTCTAAGGGACTATAGACTTATGTATTCGATATTAATTTCAACTTGATATCCCCACGCGTCCTTGAGAAAAAGTATCTTGACAGACTGACAGACTTGAATTTTTTTTTATGCGATACAATTATAAATTAACATTTTTCAGACTTTTTCCTTTACTTGTGCTGTGAGACCTTGCTTCTTGCCAAATTTCATTATTCTAGGTCAACGGGAAGTACCCTATAGGTTTTGATTTACTTGCGACAGTTGCGAGTATTAAAATGTGTCCCAAAATGGCCGTATTTTTTATTGCGTTGACTTAGAAGGTTGATTTTTTTAGAACTCTAAGGGGCCATAGACTTACGTATTCGATATTAATTTCAACTTGATATCTCCACACCTCCTTGAGAAAAAGGGTCATGACAGATTGACAGAGTTGAATTTTTTTTTATATGATACAATTACAAATTAACAATTGTCCGGACTTTTTCCTATACCTATTTGTGCTGTGAGAGCTTGCTTCTTGCCAAATTTCGTGATTCTAGCACAACGGGAAGTACCCTATAGGTTTTGATTTACTTGCGAGTATCGCATAAATGGCCGTATGTTTTTATTGCGTTGACTTAGAAACTTGAGTTTTTTAGGACTCTAAGAGACCATAGACTTACATATTTGATATTAATTTCAACTTGATACCTCCACGCGTTCCTGAGAAAAAGGGTCTTGACAGACTGACAGACAGACAGACGGACAACGAAGTGATCCTATAAGGGTTCCGTTTTTTCCTTTTGAGGTACGGAACCCTAAAAAATAAAAATAATTTTATTATCTTCAGTTGTGCACTAAAATACTTATCTAAACACTATGCAGCGTTACAACAATGGAAAAAAGAGTGTTTTACAACATAACATACTTTCTAGCTAATGCAACTATGATTATAAAGAGAACCTCTATGCAAAATTTCAGCTTTCTAGGCCCAAGGGTTTGGGCTGGACGTTGATGAGTCAGTCAGTCAGGACTTATCTAAATATACATATATGATGATAATTCCTTGATTGTGTTTTGTTTGTTATTTGCAAGTTTGTAACGGGTAGATAGGAATTAGGCACTTGGCTGTATGAGTATAAGGGTCAGACTCTAACAAACGGAAAAATCCTCGCAGATGCTCGAGAACTTTTAAATTTCACTGAATATGTAACAGTGTCAATACTGTCTTTAAGTATAAAATTCGACGCAGACATCACACACGCTTGATGTCTGTCTGATAAATTATTTATCATCCCTTCCTGCAGATCATATTCGTATTCCAAGCTCAATACCAGCCCGAAGAAACTGACTTCGCGAACGAAGTCGCGTACCACGGCGACTTCGTAAAGGACGTCGCCTTCCAGGTGGAGAACCTAGACTTCATTCTGGAGTACGCCAGGAAACAGGGTGCTGTGGTCATCAAGGACTTGTGGCAAGAGGAAGACGAATACGGAGTTGTTAGGTTGGCTACTATTAAGACGGTAAGGATTTTTTTCTGTTTTCTAATTAATAAATTTTGACAATAGGTGACTATTTTTACATACCAAGACCCCTCCGTGCCTCGGAAAGCACTTTAAGCCGTTGATGGTTTCGTTTCGGCATTCGTAGATCTTTGACAGTCGTTACGAGTCGTCAGAAGAGGTCCGAAAGTCTGACAACCAGTCTTACCAAGGAGTTTCGTGTCAGTAACTGGGTTGTGGAGGTCAGATAGGCAGTCGCTCCATGTAAAATACTGGTATTCAGCTGCATCCGGTTAGACTGGAAGCCGACCCCAACATAGTTGTGTAAAGGCTAGGCATCTGCCTAGCCTTTTCACAACTATGTTGGGGTCGGCGGTTGGGATTAACGGCATTTTCTCAGTGACATTTTTTTTTTATTCGGACCTATTGCAGTTGGCTCCGGAAAGCCTTGGCTACTTAACCGGGCATTGGCGGATCCAGAAGGGCCTCTCGCCGTGTTAGTAAAATTTAACTCAGTGGCAGCCCGGAGACTAAATGTGTATTAAGAAATAGGCTCGCCCCCTATTACCTGAGCCATAAAATATAACTGGCGGTAGAGAGGGTCTGCTGTAAATGCTTAAAGACTGTCCGCCGCGACTGTCCAGTTGAAGTTGATCAACCTAACTTAGTTTACTTTTTTTGTCCACAGTACGGAGACAACACTCACACATTAGTGGATAGAACGAAATATCGGGGACCCTTCCTGCCTGGATATCAGCTGCTGGATAATGACCCCATCAACAAATTCCTGTAAGTAAACTTTACAAGAAGTCACCTTGATAGTTATCACTTCGAAAGTCCTTAAAGCCTCCTTAGGCGTATTTAGAATGTTATAATTTTCATTTGTTTTTCTTTAATAGGCCAAAAGTGGAAATCAACTTCATAGACCACGTAGTGGGAAACCAACCAGACGGAGGCATGGAGGAAGCTGCTTCGTGGTATGAAAGATGTCTACAGTTCCACAGGTAAGGAACTTTCGAGATTTACGCACCAACCAGTAAATGGGAATGGGTAAACTAAGTATCTAATCTCGTTTAATTTGAACTTAACTGCCATAGTTTGACAAGTAAGTAAATATAATGCAGATATTATACCAGAGCCAAGCTAAGGTTAGACGTGGATCTCATCAATAAGGTACCTATATCAGTAGGTTTATGATGATGAGTAAATCCCAAGCGAAAAGTCCCCTACTTCCTGCGAAAACCAAAGTGTGACAAACCTTTGTCATTTTAGATTTAAGTACAAAGAGTGCCAACTTTACCCCCTTTTTCTGTCCTAGATTCTGGTCAGTAGACGACAAGCAAGTCTGCACGGAGTACTCAGCCCTCCGCTCCATAGTGATGGCCAACTACGAGGAGACGGTAAAGATGCCCATCAATGAGCCAGCAGCCGGCAAGAGAAAGAGCCAGATCCAAGAGTATGTGGAGTACCACGGAGGAGCCGGCGTGCAACACATCGCTATTAACACTGAGGATATTATTACTGTTGTAAGTATATCGAGGCTCTTTTGTTTTGAAGTCGAGAACTGCAGATATTTTTTGCTCAACATTTTCTGCCTTTGATTTCTACACTGGAAGTCTAGAACACATCTTTTAGTCACACAGTCTTTTAGACTTTCGTAAGTTGGTGGTCGTTTTAACTGCAGCATGTCTGCATGAGTGATGTTCCCGAGGTTAACTAAAAGAAAGTTAGTTTTTAATCGAAAATCTGAAGCAGTAAATGAGTGTATATTCTAAAGTTGTGGGCAGGTGACTCAAACCATCGAGTGACCCATTCATATCCTGAATTGGTATTGGGCCACGAATGACCGAAATAGCTTACAGTTACAAAGTGTTCAGCTCTGGCAACACTGACGCGAGGTCGCACTGGGTCGATTGTTTGTGATGGGTCGATTAGAAAATCACGCGACTATTCATACCAGTTTGAACACCTCCATATAAGTTAGTTAACAAAACCGGCGCGAGCACATTTTTTGTCGCGTATCGTGCGCGGGATTTACCTCAGTTTGGCCAGAGCAGCAACCAATCCAATTCATCCAATCAAACAGCAACCAATCCAATTCACCAACCAATCCAACAAATAAACAGCAACCAATCCAATTGATCAAAAATGCTGTTGTTATTGTTTCTTCGAACAGTATCTGATGGACGAAGTATTTTTGTGCTACAAAGAATTTCAATAGAACCATTTCTTAAACTTTCGCAATTTGTACACATTATAAAACAACATTGAGAACGGGTCTTCTCGCGATGTTCCTTTTTACGAATCATTTCTTCTTTGACAGATCGAGAAACTCCGAGCCCGCGGCGTAGAATTCCTCTCCATACCTTCAAAGTACTACAAACTCATTCGCGAGCGCCTCCAACAGAGCAAGGTCAAGGTAGCCGAAAGCATAGATACGTTGGAGCGCCTCAACATCCTGATAGACTATGACGATGACGGGTATCTGCTGCAGATCTTCACTAAGAATACTCAAGATAGACCCACGCTGTTCCTGGAGGTTATACAGAGGAGGAATCATAATGTGAGTATCTTTGAGGTGATATTTGTATTGATTTAGGATGACTGGTCTTAGCTAGGAGTCTGAACTAATGTCAGGAGGATTAGACGGTCATTCTCGTAAATCAGATATTGCATACATAGGGCACATAATATCCACTGGATCCATGGTTAAACTAAAATCTTTTTGATGGAGATAAAGTGTCTAATCCCTTTTGCAAAGTGTATCCTTGTAACTGAGTAAAATTTAGTTTAATAAATGAATGTTTTTTTTTTTCAGGGATTCGGTGCCGGGAACTTCAAGACACTTTTCGAATCTATAGAGCTGGAACAAGAGAAACGTGGCAACTTATAAACTGAACTTTTTTCTAAGACATTTTTTGTAAATTACTTTTTTAGTAATAGTTTTAACAACTGTTCAGTGGCCTTAGTGCGAGTTTTTATTAACCGACGGAAAAAAAGAGGAGGTTCTCAATTCGACACGTTTTTTTTTTATGTATGTCCACGCATAACTATTACAGAGTCGTCCGATTTGAAAATTTTTGTTTTATTCGAGAGGGTATACATCAAAGTTGGTCCATATAAAATTGATTATCTTTGCTTGGGTAGTTTTTGAGTTAGCTTCAATAATACGTATTTTTCCCCCACTTTTATATGGATGATGTTCTAGTTTGTTTTGCAGGTAGTGGTATTAGAATTTGTGTGGGGTAGGTACCACAACTACAAAGTGAAAAATAACTTTAATTTCGGAAGTCGGTGACAAAAACCGAAAATACATTTAACCAGGGGGTCTACTCCGTCTGTCCGTCCGTCTGACATAACCATCCATCAAAACAAGTGTAAAAGTTAAATTTTTCGGACGGGCAAAAACACATCGGGAGTAGGGACAACTTTCAAATCGTGTTGTCATTCATACTTCATTCGGGCCCCGAACCAATCATCCATCCGTAGTTGATACGGAGTAGGAAACGCACGTAACGAAGGCCGAAACTACGGGCTTCGTGCTTAGGGAGTAGACCCCCTGACACAGACTTCCGAAATTAAAGTTATTTTTCACTTTGTAGTTTTGTTTTTGGAAGTCGATTGTATTTTTTTGTAAAAAAGTTTTTACTTACTCGATTTCAATTTGTACTGAAACTGAAAAAGCGCCGTCTGGTGACTATAATGGGAAACACTATTCATCATCATCTGCTTAGCCTTTTCCCAACTATGTTGGGGTCGGCTTCCAGTCTAACCGGATGCAGCTGAATACCAGTATTTTACATGGAGCGACTGCCTATCTGACCTCCACAACCCAGTAACTGGGTAATACGATACCCCTTGGTAAGACTGGTTATCAGACTTTCGGGCTTCTGACGACCCGTAACCACTGTCAAAGATCCACGAATGACAGCCGGGACCAACGGCTTAACGTGGGAAATGGGAAACACTATTATCCTATACAAATAGACGTAAGGTAACGTAAACGTGATCGAGTAAGTATATAAACTGTCACTAAGGCCTCTGAAGTGGACAGGTATGACATCGTCTCATTTATTGTGAATATTAATTAATGTATCCATAGTCACAGATTAGTCATTAATAAATTGTTTGTTAATTACTTCTATGCCCTTTAATTTCCTTAAAATGCATAAGAATTGATTATTTTGACTGTAATGTGTCATATTTAAGTTCAATAATGTACAAATACATCATGTAAGCCGTTAAGTAAATAAATAAATAAAACCCATATAAATAAAGTATCATTTTATTGAAATACCGTTGATTAACATGATACACCCCGTCATTTACATCATTAGATCTTCTTACGAGTGCCAGCGTATTTACAAAAAACACACAATAATAGTATTTGTGAAAAAAATGCACAAAAATCGAAAATGTCGCGTATTTGCTTCGCGAAATAAATATTAATTATTCATTTTGTAGACAGCACCAAAATATTAAAGAACCGGATAGACCGGTTTGATACACGAAAATAATTTACCAAGACGTAAGGTGTTACATAAAAAAAAAAAATATATGATGAGGTGATTTGGCTTGGAATGGTATAAACATCAAAGTATTTTGATATTTATTGGGAACTATTAACGCTTGTGTGCGTTGTACCCAAGCATGGATATGATGCAGCCAGCGTTAAAAAGATGTCGAATTGATGTATATGTCGCCGCCAATGTCAGTTAACAGTCTAGCGTTTTTACTAAACGGCGCTGTCCAACTAACGGCCTGAATAATCATTAAAGGTTATATTGGAACTGTGACAAACCACACGCGAGTCGAATTGGTTGCAGTAACTATGGCAGGGCACCGACAGAGACGACGGACGAGCAATCCGAACTTGTTCTTGTACCGAAAAAGTTTTGCTTGAATTTAAAGTTAGTAGTTGAAGTGTATGGAAAAATAATTATGAACACGGAAGTCGTGTAGAATTATGATGATTATGTGATGTTGATAAGAATCGGAATGTATTGTAATGATGCACCAAGAATTATGAATTAAAGAAAAAGATTTGCATGAGTGATAAAAATGAGCCGTTTGATCAAAAATAGTTTTAAAACAACAACAATAAAGATCATTTTCGTATATCAATCCGTCATAATCGGTCCGAATCGCAAAACCCGACAGACATAACAAACATCAATAAAATGTAAGTATGCAAAAATAAAACATAATTGCACAAAATTACGGCGCAGTTCCTTCCTGTATATACGAGCCGAAGATTACCGAGGTTTGCCGAAAATGAGAATACGTCATAATCAGGCGGTTCCGTCTTCCATCGACGATTTTCGGTCCAAGTTTGAAATGCAATCCAAGGGCAAATCTAAGCGGAAAAACGTGGCCGCGGTTATCAATGTTCAGAAGTTCAGAAAGAAACGCCTACGACGATCAGCAGAATTCTGCTACGTTTTTTCCATTCTGATGCGTCCTTAGTTTTACTTCGGCAATCTTCGGGTTGTAATCGGGTGGAGTCAAAATAATTCGTCTAAAATCAATTTATTATTACGTCACAATATTCCCTTAGAATTGTCAATCCTCTATTCACAATATTCTCATTCGTTCTCAGTACATTTACATCGAGAGAGCGAAATAAGAATGATATTATGTAAATCGAGTTTAATCGAGCTGATTTTGCTAACTAGCAAAAGAATCTAAAACTATAATTTTGAGCTTGCGTTGATATTAAAAGCTGTAATTATTATTACTACTACATGATAATTTATTATAAATATTATTATTAAATCGAAACTTTTTACAGTAGTTAACAAAATCAGTCGATATCAACGTCATTTTATTTAAAATTTTGTTTCACTTCAGATCTCTGAGTAGAATATTTGGTATTACCGTTTTTCTGGTATTCAAATTGGAATTAATCCCCAGTATTAGTGAAACATTGGTGCCGATTCTGTTGTGCACAAACTAAACTTAATTTAGGCTATTGCTAACTTTTTCTCTCTAATAAAACAAGAAAGAGACGGACGTAAATTAGAGCTGTCAAATTTAGTTGAAGTAATATTTCCATACAAATTTAGACGACACGTAACAACATGTCGACTGTGAAGCGCAAGGCGTAAACTAGTTTGACATTTCTAACTTAGTTCATAGCTATAGCTTCATTTTCTTGCGCTGCTTGTTAGTAAAAGATGGCGATTCTCTAATTTTAGTTTAGTTACTGAACAAGAGAATCGGCACCATTAGTTGGTTTTTTCACAACTAACCACATACGTTATGCGTGCTACAGACTTGTTCGGGTACATTCGATTCAGCTGTATTTGTTGAACAACAAAGCCCACCCGAAAATATATTCGGATCGTGACGATCGGCATTGATTTTTACCTTTTTCCGAGCATCATCATCATCTGCCCTTCACAACTATGTTGAGGTTGGCTTCCAGTCTAACCGGATGCAACTGTATACTAGTATTTTACATGGAGCGACTGATATCTGACCGACATAACTCAGTTACTGGGTAATACAAAACCCCTTGGTAAGACTGGTGGTTAGACTTTCGGGCTTCTCACGACCCGTAACGACTGTCAGAGATCCAAGAATGACAGCTGGGACAAACAGCTTAACGTGCTTTCCGAGGAACGGAGGTCTCTCTCTATGTAAAGGATTGTCACCCATCCACGGACCGACATCGGCAAGCGTAATTAAAGCTTTGATTGACCCGTGCGGCTGTTATTATTTAGCCACGAGCCCCTCTTACTTTCGAGCCCCTTTTATATATATTTTAATTTTACACGACCCGAACAAGACGTGTATGCACGCCATATATCGCTTGTTGTAGCACAAATCTTATAACATTGGATTAATGACAATACCCATAAGGAAATACTCGGAATTTAACCTAATATAACCTAACTGTCTACAGTCTCAGATATTAAAGAGGTTCGTGTGAGTACTTTTGTATGGATTCCATTTTATAAGACCCTTGTAGGGTAGAATAGAGTATATATTATGTTATACTCTGTCCACTAGGCTATTCACTTTTTGACACATGTCAGTTGGACAATTTCTAGTTGTAATATGGATCAAATTCGCCTAACACATATTCGTTAGTATGAAACTGATAGGTGTCAAAAAGTTAATAATCTCGTGGACAGAGAATACTTATTATTTTTATGAATAAAACAAGTTGGATAAAATGTAGGTGCCAGAGTTTACTTTTAGATATAAATACTTATTTTACGCCCTATTAACACTTTGCGGGACACTGAACGATATACAATAGAAGTTTTATTTTTATGACGTCTATGGGCGTTCAGTGTGGTTCATATTTCCAAAACTTTTCTTACCATAATAGTAGTCTAAACCAGGAACATTTTTTATCTATTTTTTTTTAAGAGTGCCCTTGATATTTTTAATTATTTAGAGCGTTAATCGCACGCGATTTGGCAACGTCGCATTTCTAAAGGTTTTTCGTGATTATTTTTAATAAATTTAAATCAAAGGACAATTTCCTCTCTCAAATTCTTAGATCGTTGGTATTTATAAGTACGTTGTATGCTATTTTTTCACAGTTATTTTGGTTTTTACTCTTATAAATTAGATAATAATTGACACTATGTCATTTTCTAAGGGAAAACACCAAAATAACTATCAAAATATAGCATACATAAGTACGATCTAAGAATTAGAGAACGGAAATTGTCCTTTGATTTAAATTTATTAAAATAATCACGAAAGGCCTTTAGAAATGCACGTTGCCAGCCCGCGCGCGGTTATCGCTCTCAGTCGGCAAGTAGGAAGCGAGCAGACTTTATTTCGAGTATCAGTAAATAGGTATGTAGAGACTAAAATATAATAATTTTACATTACAATATATTGTAGGGTAAAGAATAAGAAATAAAAAAGTATTTACAAAAGTTATATTTACCTAATAAATGCAAATAAAACGAGTCAAATAGGAGTAAACACTGGCACGAGACATGTTATTCGAGACTGAAATTTATGGTGCCATAAAAATATCTGCTACGACTTCAATGGGAGGTAGTATTGTATACACAGGGTGTAAGTGTAAACAGTGGCAATCTTTTAAGGGGTTATTGTACTGATCATTATGAATAACTTTTACTATGGGACCAAACCTGAAATCGTGAAAAAAAATCAGCTGTTCAGTACATTTATGTTCGCGTAATTCGTCAAAATGTAGGGAACCGCAGATTTGGTCCCATAGTAAAAGTTATTCATAATGATGACTACAATGACCCCTTAAAATATTGCCACTGTTTACACTTACACCCTGTATAGATTACAACAGTGAAGAAATTTCGTACCCTGGAATAGTTTAATCAATTTGAGAAAATAAAGTAATTAAATAAACATTTATTTTATTCTGCATAACGTGGTTCACAAACAACGCGCGATGTGCCGCATGTGGCGGTACGGCAACAGGTAATTACTACGGGACGGTTTCATACAAATAAATCAATTCAAATTTATACTTACGCACATTTTTTTGTATGAAACAATTTATGACATAACATCATTAATTTATCTTCACTATTGTAATCTATATACACAATACTGTCTCCCATTGCAGCCGTGGCAGATATTTTTATAGCACCTTATATTGTATACTGGATGACTTTTTTTACCGTCTTGCAAAAAATTTACTATAATAGGTGAACGGAGTAGAAGCCTATGGCGTACCTATTTTTTTTTTCAAAAATTTAATTTAAAAAAAAAACGAAATTATGATATTTTTTAACGATTTATTATTTTTTTTCAAAATTTCTGTTTTTATTGTTCTAGTATGAAAAGTTTACTTCAAATTTGTAGTTTTTATTGATACATAAATCAATCCCTGTATAAGCTATTAAAAAAAAAAAACTAGGTATGCCATAGGCTTCTACTCCGTTCACCTAATATACCCTATTTTTTTCAAGACGGTAAAAAATGTCATCCGGTATATACCCCAAGCGATGGCGTGATGAAAAACATATGAACGGATATACACAAAATGGATGAACTAAAAAAACTTAATATTGGAAGATTCTATGTTCATATTAATATATATTTTTTTTTTTCATAAAATATTCTACATAATATGTAACTACGCCATATCATATTATTGTATGCGAGTATGGAAGACACAATTTAAATATTGAATACATTAAATACGTAGCATTTTAATCAATTTAAGTAGATAATATAATGTACTTGCAAATTTACAATTCGCAAAAAGATACGCGTGCGTTGCTAAAATGACGAATAAAACGTCTTTCTTTTTTTGAAGACGGTTAAAGAAATATTTCCCTTCTCTGCGCACTTTTTACCCTAGCTACTGCGCAGGCACACGCCTTCACAATCATTTCCATAAAGAAAAGGTTATTTAAAAAAAAAAACTAGTGTTCAAACTTTGGTCCAAGTACCAAACCGGTAGTTTGGTACCTTTCAGTACCAAACCGTTCAGTTTTGGTATTTCGAACCTGATTTCAACTGAGGTAAAGTTCTAAATTTAAAATTGACAACTTGAAAGTTAGTTTTTGTACTAAGAACTTCAACACTGTCGGAATAAGATTCGAAATACAAAAATGGCTCGATTGTTGCCCGAGTCTGTTTTATAATAAAGCCGAAGGTGACCAACCTCTTTAGTGATTCTCTAACATTTTCCAGTCTCTGAAGACAACATTTCGAATATCTCAAATTTTGCGCAATTTGCGTAGTTGTTCCCCCATTCATCCATACAAACGCACCCACACTGAACTCTGTATTCCCCTCTCCGTCTTACGCGTTATCCTCCTTGTCTGGCTCGACGTCAGCCGGTTCTACGATTTCAAAGTCTCGGTCCGTTGACGAACGCTGGCTGTTCTCCGATTCGGATTCGGATTGTTTGTCGACTGGTGGCGTTGATGTGTCTTGTTCGGATCTGAAATAGTGGTTATTTGGTGAGTTAAGAGGGTTCTGAACGTGATCAACTTCTGGAGGGAGGTGGGCTGCCTGGTTGGAATAATCACCGACGTTCGCCATGACTGGCTCATGGCGTACACAGGCCAGCACATCAAGCTACCCCAATCTGTCAAAATTTCCCAATTGAATATGAACCTTATTTCCCTTAAAAGTAAAGTTGAAAATCAATCAAAGAAATTTGACAGATTTTGGTAGCTTGATGTGCTAGCCTCAGTACAATGGTCCACTTGAAGGACTAAGTGCAGAAACCAAACCCAGTAACATAGAAGGCCATGAATAATTGAATCATCATCACCATTCGTCCCAATTATTTGGGGTCGGCGCAACATGATTTTTTCTTTCAAACTTCTCTATTAAGGTGAGCGTCTACTGGTCGACACCGGCCGCAACGCACGCACGGATTTTGGTTTGTTTGTATGAAGAAATGAAAATACGGGCGGTACCGGTAGTGGACGCAGTGCTATATGAATTCATACAAAGCAAACCGAAATCCGTTGCGTGCCGTGCGTGCGACCAGTGGACGCTTACCTTTGACTAAAGGTAAGCGTCCACTGCTCGAACGCACGGCACGATAGTCATCCCCTTTTTAGCCACTTTATTATCACAACAACAAATTTAGTAAGACTATGTAAAAAAGTGAATGTGAATTTGTTGGGTTTGTTTCTTTCTTTCACGGAGGAACTGAGCAACGGATCGACGTGATTTTTTCCATAGATGTAGTTTATGAGCCGGAGAGTAACGTAAGCTACTACGAGAATATGCACAGTTCCTATGTGACATACCAAGAGAGGGGGAAGCCACAGGCTAAAGCTAGGTTATTTACAAAGACTTACTTTGTCTCCACAGCGGTATCCTCGCTGGCCTCTACTCGTTCTACGCGCGGCTCCTCTTCTTGCTTCTCCTCCAGTAGCGGCGTCTTCTCGCCTTCATCATCAGACAGCTTGTCTTTCTTGCGTTTCTTCTTGTTCTTCGATGCTTTGTCGGCGTCGGAACCGGGGCGGTATTCGTACTGTGAAATGAATGAGATTGAGTTAGACATACCATATAATTTTAATGATAATTTTGGCTGAATTGGTGCAACACAGTGGACTGCGCTTTCACTTGACATCTAGAAATGTATGATTATGTACTGTGTTGAGCAATAAACATTTGAATTTAGAAATTAAATCTGTAGTATTGTGCAAAAGTCATAACATTATATATGCGGTTCACAAAACGCAGCTACTTGCGAATCCGAAAATTCACGTAAATGGGGAAGAAAATTGCCAAATTAGTTCCGCGTAGATGGCGCTAAGTGTTAATACTTTCATTCAGCTGCTACTGTGTTTTTTTTTTGTCTCCGGTTGGTCGCTTTGTCTTCAAGATGATTTTGACAAGTTGACAAACACACAGCACTCTCTTGCGGCGAAGCATTAGGGAAACAATCCCATTTGTTGAAAACTGACGATTTTACGAGGGTGTGACAGACGGAGACAAAATTAAAATTTAGGGATTCCTTGTTTTACAATCGGAATCCTAAAAATAATGGTACAAAGGTTCGTTGATAAATCAACAATATTAACATCTATGCCATTTTCTTCAACATCTTTTATGAAGTCAAAATGAAGTGGAATAAAATAATAGGTCTTTACCTATGAAATTGCCGTTTTGTATGAAAAAATTTAAACGAATTTTTTTCATGCATTTTTTATTTGTATTAATCGAAGTAATCACCCATGCAATCAATGCATCTTTGCCAACGCAGTGGCAGTTTATTGATGCCCTTCTTAAAGAAATCAGCTGGACGGGAGGCAACAAATTCTTCAAAGGCATTTTGTACTGCCTCTCGGGTATTGAATTTTTTTCCCGCCAAGAAGTTATCCAAATTCTGGAAAAAGTAGTAGTCTGTAGGCGCAAGGTCTGGTGAGTAGGGCGGATGACGGAGAGCTTCCAACCCCAGTTCTTGCAACTTGGAGACCGTCTGCTGTGCAGTATGAGGTCGCGCGTTGTCGTGCAGGAGCAGCGGAGACGAGCGATTGACCAATGTTGGTTGGAGATGTGCCAGCTTCTCCATCATTGTGTTCAGTTCTTCACAGTACACATCTGAAGTAATGCTCACCCCGTTTGGTAAGAAGCTGTGATGAATCACACCGGCGCTAGACCACCAAACAGTGACCACCACTTTTCTAGGGGTAAGTTTTCGTTTAGGGCATTGTTTAGGTGCTGAACCAGGATCCAACCAACTTGCTGAGCGCTTGCGGTTATCAAACAGAATCCATTTTTCATCGCAGGTAACAATGCGGTTCAAAATTCCTTCATTTGTGTGTCTGTTGAGCAGTGCAAGGCACGTCTCGACGCGTACTTCGCGCTGGCGATCATTGAGTTCGTGGGGCACCCATTTGTCAAGCTTTTTTACCTTGCCAATTTGACGCAAATGGACCAATATTGTTTTGACGCTAACGTCGAAAGCTGCTGCTAATTTAGCCGTAGATTGTGTATCATCAGCTTCCACAATCGCCTTTAATTCGTCATTGTCGACCAAAGTCTTCGGACGACCGCGAGGTTCATTTTTCAGGTCGAAATTTCCAGAACGGAAGCGAGCAAGCCAATAACAAGTGGTGCGTTGGTTTGTAGTGTTAGCTCCGTAAACGTCGTTGATGTTGCGTGCCGCTTGTGCCGCGTTGCTGCCACGACGGTACTCATATTCCATAATTACTCGAATTTTTAACGTATCCATGATGACGAAAAAGATTGAAATGCGATGAAAATGTAACACTAATCAATAAACAAGACTACTTTTGAAAAAACAAATCCATGTTTTTAAAATAAAATTAATTTGAAATTAGAATTCTTAGCCAAACAAAAATTATTTTGATTTGAAATGGCCAGTACTGCAGAACGGCAATTTCATATGTAAAGACCTAATATGTATAAATGTATAGCAACAAAACTATAACACATTGTATTTGTATCCGTTGAACTATACGTTGATACAATATTATACATTTATAGAACCTATACTATGATTTTAGGCAGAGGCGGATTTGCAGTCTTGGCCGCCCTAGGCCCCAGGCCATGTAGTAAAAATAGGTACCAGCCGCCCCTTTCTCAGCACCCATCTTATAGACTGCGTAATGAATTTACTGTATTGCTAACTTTTATCGAAATCGAGTTACTAATTTTTTTTTCGCGATTTCAGGTTTGGTTCCATTGTAAAAGTTGTTAATAATGATGAGTACAGTGACCCCTTAAGAGGATATTGTCAATAACCAGTAATCCTCTTTTAGGAAGATTATTGTTATACGATGCGGTGCAGTGCGGCCCGCCATAATGTGCGCGAGTCTTTAGAATATTTAGGTACTTTTAGTTATTTCTTGTTACATTAGTTTTTTGTCAGATTGGTCGCCCCTAATATCTGGCCACCCTAGGCCCGGGCCTAATGTACCTTAGGGCAAATCCGCCTCTGTTTTTAGGGTTCCGTAGTCAACAAATAACCCTTATCGTTTCGCTATGTCCGTCTGTCCGTCCGCACCTTAGCTCAAAGACTCTTAGTTCTAGAAAGCTATAATTAGGCATTGATATACATATTCATCACGCCGACAAAGTGGTAAAATAAAATAAAAAAATTTTTAGGGTACCTTCTGCGGCTTCAAATCTTTTTCGGCTTTATTAGAATTGGCCGCTTTTTTTGAAGTTTAAGGTACCATTAGATCTATGAACATACTATAACTCACTTTGTACAGCGGCCAGAATGACGCAAAGAAGCCGACGTCCTCTGTGAGGTTGGGCAACAGCCACAGATGGTGTCGCGACAGAGTCAGCATCCACACGAGGCAGAACACCACCACCCGCAGTATTGTCAAGCCGATGATGGTCACCAGGAAGGCGGCAGCCGCGATACTCAGGTAGTATACGCCTTTTCTGGAATGAGAAGAAAGAATACATTCATTTATATTCACCAATGTAAAATAATAACCTATAACGGAACAACTGCAGGACAAAAACCTATTCTCATAATATAAAGAAGGCTCCGAGCATTGTATACTGGTCTGCGTAATGTGTGTTGCCGATTTTCACATCGCAATTTTAAGGAAAACATCAATCTTCCTACCCTTTTCCCAACTATGTTAGGGTCAGCTTCCAGTCTAACCGGATGCAGCTGGATATGGAGCGACTGCCTATTTGTACGTATCACTTATTACACCTGACAGTAGCCGGCCACAGTGAGAACATGAACACAGTGATGGTTCCCACGACCACCAGTAGGCCGCACAGCCAATAGTACCACGGCTTGGGGTCGTATATCCACACGTAGGTGACACTTATTACCTGACAGTAGCCGGCCACAGTGATAGTTCCCACGACCACCCCAGTATGCCACACAGCCAGTAGTACCACGGCTTGGGGTCGTATATCCACACGTAGGTGTCACTTATTACCTGGCAGTAGCCGGCCACAGCGGGAACATGCACACAGTGATAGTTCCCATGACCACTAGTATGCCACACAGCCAGTAGTACCACGGCTTGGGGTCGTATATCCACACGTAGGTGTCACTTATTACCTGACAGTAGCCGGCCACAGCGGGAACATGCACACAGTGGTGGTTCCCACAACCACGAGTATGCCACACAGCCAGTAGTACCACGGCTTGGGGTCGTATATCCACACGTAGGTGTCACTTATTACCTGACAGTAGCCGGCCACAGTGGGAACATGCACACAGTGATGGTTCCCACGACCACCAGTATGAAGCACAGCCAGTAGTACCACGGCTTGGGGTCGTATATCCACACGTAGGTGTCACTTATTACCTGACAGTAGCCGGCCACAGCGGGAACATGCACACAGTGATGGTTCCCACGACCACCAGTATGCCGCACAGCCAGTAGTACCACGGCTTGGGGTCGTATATCCACACGTAGGTGTCACTTATTACCTGACAGTAGCCGGCCACAGTGGGAACATGCACACAGTGATGGTTCCCACGACCACCAGTATGCCGCACAGCCAGTAGTACCACGGCTTGGGGTCGTATATCCACACGTAGGTGTCACTTATTACCTGACAGTAGCCGGCCACAGCGGGAACATGCACACAGTGATGGTTCCCACGACCACCAGTATGCCGCACAGCCAGTAGTACCACGGCTTGGGGTCGTATATCCACACGTAGGTGTCACTTATTACCTGACAGTAGCCGGCCACAGCGGGAACATGCACACAGTGATGGTTCCCATAACCACGAGTATGCCACACAGCCAGTAGTACCACGGCTTGGGGTCGTATATCCACACTTAGGTGTCACTTATTACCTGACAGTAGCCGGCCACAGTGGGAACATGCACACAGTGATAGTTCCCACGACCACCAGTATGCCGCACAGCGTAGTATCACGGCTTGGGGTCGTATATCCACACGTAGGTGACACTTATTACCTGACAGTAGCCGGCCACAGTGATAGTTCCCACGACCACCAGTATGCCACACAGCCAGTAGTACCACGGCTTGGGGTCGTATATCCACACGTAGGTGTCACTTATTACCTGACAGTAGCCGGCCACAGTGGGAACATGCACACAGTGATAGTTCCCACGACCACCAGTATGCCACACAGCCAGTAGTACCACGGCTTGGGGTCGTATATCCACACGTAGGTGTCACTTATTACCTGACAGTAGCCGGCCACAGTGGGAACATGCACACAGTGATGGTTCCCACGACCACCAGTATGCCACACAGCCAGTAGTACCACGGCTTGGGGTCGTATATCCACACGTAGGTGTCACTTATTACCTGACAGTAGCCGGCCACAGTGGGAACATGCACACAGTGATGGTTCCCACGACCACCAGTATGCCACACAGCCAGTAGTACCACGGCTTGGGGTCGTATATCCACACGTAGGTGTCACTTATTACCTGACAGTAGCCGGCCACAGCGGGAACATGCACACAGTGATGGTTCCCACGACCACCAGTATGCCACACAGCCAGTAGTACCACGGCTTGGGGTCGTATATCCACACGTAGGTGTCACTTATTACCTGACAGTAGCCGGCCACAGTGGGAACATGCACACAGTGATGGTTCCCACGACCACCAGTATGCCACACAGCCAGTAGTACCACGGCTTGGGGTCGTATATCCACACGTAGGTGTCACTTATTACCTGACAGTAGCCGGCCACAGTGGGAACATGCACACAGTGATGGTTCCCACGACCACCAGTATGCCACACAGCCAGTAGTACCACGGCTTGGGGTCGTATATCCACACGTAGGTGTCACTTATTACCTGACAGTAGCCGGCCACAGTGGGAACATGCACACAGTGATGGTTCCCACGACCACCAGTATGCCACACAGCCAGTAGTACCACGGCTTGGGGTCGTATATCCACACGTAGGTGTCACTTATTACCTGACAGTAGCCGGCCACAGTGGGAACATGCACACAGTGATGGTTCCCACGACCACCAGTATGCCACACAGCCAGTAGTACCACGGCTTGGGGTCGTATATCCACACGTAGGCGTCTAGGGTGTCTAGGAACACCTGGTCCATGTGCATCTCCAAACGTATTTTGCGTTTCTTCTTTTCTTTTTCTTTGACGTCTTTTGTGTCCTGGAAGTTGAATAAAAATGTTTTGTTACAAAGACTGCCGTACTTATGCTAAAAAAAAAACTCTTTGAACTATTAGGTCGTTCTTTCATTCGATTATTGTTTTAGTAACTATATTATTTGAAATAAACTAAACAGAGATATTTGCTTCTCCTTTTTTGTTGCAACATTAAATCGAAGTGCTCTTTGTTTCTTCAAAACTGCTATAAATATAAACAATTAAACTAAAGATACTTTTGATAATTTTCTTTCTGCCTTATTACTAAATGTGTTCTACTTATCTTGTGCCCTAACTTCTTTTTCCTGTCTCTCTCTGACATGACTCAGACGCTAGTAGGCAATGATCCAGATATATGTAAATAAACACTTATAAGGGTTGTGGTACCTTTCCTTCGCAGGCACTAGCCTGACTCTTCTCTCCATCTTTCTCATCTCCGCTTTTACTTGATTTCTCCAATTCCTTCTTCTTAGATTTGCCTTTCAACTCTTGTTCGGTCACAGGAACCTGAAATATATGAAACAAAAACCACGATATTAGTATTTAGATTCAGATAGTAATGATTTAAAAAATGGTATTTTTCATCGTTACTGTGATATAGCGAATCAGAAAGAATTATAAAGGCAAAATTTCTACTTGAACTTCATCTGCCTAGCGCCCTACCCTTTTTCCAACTTTGTTGGGGTCGGCTTCCAATTTAACCGGATGCAGCTGGATACCAGCATATTATATGTAGCGACTTCCTATTTGACCTCCACAACCCAGTTACTGGGTAACACGTTACCTCATGGTCAGACTTGGGCTTCTGACGACCCGTAATGACTGTCAAAGATCTACAAATGACAGCCGGAATCAACGGCTTAACGTGCGTTCCGAGGCACGGAGGGGTCTCGATATGTAATGGATGGTCACCCATCCACGAACCGACCGCGGCAAGCGTAGCTTAACCTTGGATAGACCCGTGCGGCTGTTTTTATTTAGATACGAGCCAATTGCTACTTGAACTTGTTAGATCATATTACAAAGTAGGGAAAAACACTCGCATTCTAGTGATTTACATATTATAAATAGGTTATTTCGGAAAACGTATGCAGATTACGGAAATATTTATCATTCATTCAAGAATGAACGATTTCAAACGGCCTTAACCCCAGATAACAAAAACGACCACGTGGTAGACTGTTATCAGACAGTTGTAGTGCCAAATAAATTCACACATGTTTTGCATCACTATCTGTTTTATCAGAATTTCAGACCAATTTGTTTCCAAGGCCAGACATTCAACTTAGATTACGTAGTTCAAGTAACTATGTTCTTAATTATAGATTTTTTGGAATTTATTCGTTTGGGCGATATTCTTTTTCTTAAGGCTGTTATTGCACCCTTTCACACTTTCGATAAACGTTGTTAAAGTCGATTAAAGACTGTACATAGTCGTCATGTCGAACGGTAAACGGTCCCGCAGACAGGCGCGACGCGACTCTGGTGGAACAATTTCTTTGAAAACTTAATTGAGATTGTTCTACCGGGAGTCGCATCGTGGCTGGTTGCGGGAGCCTTAATGTGTTATGTGCACTAATAGCACTAGCACTGCTATTACAGCAAATATCGGAGGGCCTAGACAAAGTAACATTCGATTAGCGATGACGCTAGTAGAAAAGCCAAAAAATTTATGGGGTTGACATAAGCTATCGAAATGTCACGTGATCATGTCAATCTCACTTTCAAGTTAATAATAATAATAATAATAACTTTATTGACACTAAAAACCTTCGTTACAATAAGTAGTACATGTAGGTAACAAAAACAATTGCTTGTAAAAAGGTGCCTGGAATGGTGGAAACCCTGCCTCCTAAACTAGGGGAAACCTGTGCCTTAGGAGACAGTGTTCTACTGTTACTTCGTGCTCAAAAAGTCATTTTCATCGCACCTTGATTGTAATGAACCTAATTAAATGAACATGAACGGATGAATAAGAGAGAAAAAAAGTAATAACAATAATGATGATGAAAATACTTAATAAAAATAGGGAACAAAACAAAAATTACAATGAGGAATATGAAAATGTGGTTACCATGACTGCGTGTCTAAGTATAATGTGAGTGAGGGTGTTTATGTGTGTGTGTGTTTATGTGAGGGTGTGCTATGTGTGTGAGTGTGTGGGAGTGTGTAAGAGTTGTGTGTGTTTGTTAAACAACTACTAACATTCACAATATTATGCTTGAGCGGGATGATTAATTTCGCAAGACAATAATTTGGATAAGCCTGTATGAGCGAGCTGTATGAGTGAGCGATGATGAGTTGTAGCGATTATAGACATAGCATTGCTCTGAAGCGAATGCCATTTGTCTATAGACCCTCTGATCACCGATTCGACGTCAATAGTGCCCTACACTATTCACTGAAAACATTTTCCTTTTGATGATTTAATAATATACATAGCAAATTTTATTTATTTATTTAAAACTAGCCGGCTTCGCCCGCGTGTATGTCGGAAATTATCCCACGGGAACCTTCTACCGGGATGAAAAGTATCCTATGTCTTAAACCAGGTTATAAACTATCTGTATACCAAATTTCATCCAAATCCGTTCAGCCGTTTTTGCGTGATTGAGTAACAAACATCCAAACTTTCACATTAATAATATTAGTAGGATAGTAGGATACAAAGTAAGCGTGGTTGATCATTGGATTTAACGAAGCCGCAGTAGTTTAATGCAACTGACTCGCATGATGTTCCGCTACCCGAGTAGCGGAACATCATGCGGTTTCACGGCGATGTGCTAAGGCCCTAAGAAGTATTTTACATGCCGCAATCGACCCGAGACTCCTCCGTGCCTCAGAAAGCACATTTAGCCGTTCGTTCCGGCTATCATTCTTGGATCTTTAACAGTCGTCATAGGTCGTCAGAAGCCCGAAAGTCTGACAACCAGTCTTATCAAAGGATCGTATTACACTGTTACTGGGTTGTGGAGTCGCTCATTGCTCAATGGGATTCAGCTGCATCCGCTTAAACTGGAAGCCGACACCAACATAGTTGGGAAAAGGCTAGGCAGATTTTTTTTAACCGAAAAATTTACATGTAAAAGTATCTCTTACAAAAATAAATTATTACATAATTTGATTTCATTACTCAATCAACGTTCAATGTTGCTGAAGGCATTGATACGCCTATTGTCCTTTAGCCTTATCGATAAAATAACAAGTTTAACACATACCTTCTTAGCTCTGTGAAACAATTTGTGTAACAACATTGTATGTAGGTAGTCTGTCACTTCGTGCCTGGTCGTGAACACTGGGTTCTTGCCGGTCGCCCATTTTGATGTCAGCAGCGCATCAACTGCTTTTGTGCCTGTAAATAAATTAATGAAGAATATAATACAAACATAAACGTATATTCGACTGTAAAGGAGTTCGAGAGTGGATACAGGATGTTCCAGAAAAGTGTGGTTAAATTTAAGGGTATGGTATAGACCATCAAACTGAACAACTTTCTCTACGGGACCAACATCGTAATCGCGGAAAAATAATCTGCTGTCCCAATAAAAACTTCAATACTATTACTTATCCGACGCAAATGTATCGGACGGTTGATTATTTTTTCGCGATTGCGATATTGGTCCCTTGGAGAAAGTTGTTCAGTTTGACCACCTTTCTGGCACATCCTGTATAATGAACTCTTTGCCTTTGGATGGACATAATTAATTGTTGTAGTTTTAATTGACCGGTTGTAGGCTAAAGTTATAGCGAGCCAGGTGCACTCCGCATTTAGGTATGAAGCTACAAGCAGGTACGCGGCGGGCTCGACTTGTCGGGCTAATTCAGTGTGGGCTGCCGCGTACCGGCCGGCTCGCACGTCAGTTCGATACTCACTCACGCGCCGCGTCGTAAATGAAGACAACCCTAACGAGTCAGAAGGTATAAGAGCTACGCGATAGAAAGAGAGGCAACTTATAGGTGAATATAACTGTAGGTAATTAACGCTGTGCGACCTGAATTGCACTTTATTGTACCAAGCAAGCCGCTATTTATTTAAATGATTTTGCGGAGTGAATCTTCTGTACTTGTAATGTTATGTATTTTGTGGTTATAGGTAAACAAATTCACGTCAATTGTAGGCAGATTGCTAGTTTGACGAACATATTTTGTACGGAGCGAACCATATCCGCTGTCCAACAGTTGAATAGTCTATGCTAATAATAAAGCTGAAGAGTCTGCTTGTTTGTTTGAACGCGCTTCTGAAACCCCAGTCGGATTTATAAAATCCTTTTTGAATTTGATAGCCCAATAGGGTATTACTCCCATTTTTGAAAAGTGTCTCAAATTAGATTTTATAGTGCTAATAAGCCACTAAAAAAAACAACATTTTTATTCAATCGATAAGTACCATAAAAATGCATTTAAATTTTACATATTCAAATTTCGCGCAAAACGCTGGACGCAGTGGACGCCATATTGCTCTATGGTCATGACATCAGTTGGCTGTGTAAACAAACACTTTGATCAGTTGACATTGACACTTTTTAATTTACACGGCCGTATGACGTAACAACATGGCGGTTACTTTCATGGTGTTAGAAAACAGATTAAAAAAACTGAAAACTATGAATTGCATTTTAAAATTTATATTGTTATTTTATGAACTAAAATTAACATTTTCCGATTGCTTTTTGCCTAAGCTATCCAAATAATATATTTGTAGATTTTTTCTCATATAGAGTAAAATACCGTATTCTTGAGGTTGGCGGGTTTTTGCAATAAAAATGCATGTTTTATAAACATTTCGTTGAACAAGTGATAACCTATGTCCTAATTTTTCTCCATCTTCGTAAAGCCTTGTCGAAGAGCCGACAAGTACCAGGATTTTTTAGATTCGTACAAAATTTTTGAAAAGGTATTTCAAACATTTTTGTACCTGTGTTTAGGTAGGACTAGCAGAGGCGGATTTGCAGTCTTGGCCGCCCTAGGCCCCAGGCCATGTAGTAAAAATAGGTACCAGCCGCCCCTTTCTCAGCACCCATCGTATAGACTGTATAATAAATTTACTGTTTTGCCAACTTTTATCGAAATCGAGTTAGTGATTTTTTTTTTTCGCAATTTCAGGTTTGGTTCCATAGTAAAAGTTGTTCATAATGATGAGAACAGTGACCCCTTAAGAGGATATTGGTCAATAACCGGTAACCCTCTTTAGATGAGTGATTTAGGAAGATGATTGTAATACGATGCGGTGCAGTGCGACCCGCCATAATGTGCGAGAGTCTTTAGAATATTTAGGTACTTTCAGTTGTTTCTTACATCAGTTTTTTGTCAGATTGGCCGCCCTTAATATCTGGCCACCCTAGGCCCGGGTCTAATGTGTCTTAGGGCAAATCCGCCTCTGAGGACTAGTCACGAAGAACATTAAACATTACCATGTTTACCCAGCTTCGTATTGGTGAGATAAATTGTATAGAGGTACCATGTTTTGTTGCACTATATGTTCCTACAATATTAGGTCGCATTCACATCAAACGTATAGTCAGCCGCCAATTGTGAGCCCCAGTGTGAACGTGAAGTCAGACTAGCGTATTATTAGACTACCGTGGCCCCGGCACAGGCAACTGAAGGAACACGGGTGGGTTTTCGTCAGTAAAAGTCTGACACGCCCTCCCGCTCCGCCCAGAGCGGGAGAAGTCATTTGATGATTTCCCATCCACAAAAAAAAAAAAAAAATTACAACCCAGAAATCGAATTCGAGATCAAAAATGCAAACAAAGAAATGTCATTGTCAAAGTGATAGTTCAGGGGTAGTCAAAATTTCCCTAGTCATTCTAATTATTTGAATTTGAAATCGGATGACAGTACTATTACTTACTTACCTCTATGCCGACCAGCACCCTAATCGCGTAACACATTATCGATCGGAGTTGGTTTAATTTTAAAACAAATTGCTAATCCATTGCTTCATATGTTCGAAAAATTTCTCTGCTCGACAACGTAAATAACGGAATTAATGTTGTTGAACTGTCAAAATGTAACCAACTCCGATTGATAATGTGTTACGCAATTAGGGTGCAGGTTGGGACGCTCAACTAGAATCGATTATTAGGATAACGCAATATTATTTACGATTTTTTTAACGATTCACTTATTTAGAAGGAAAAACATTTTATAAATAGAAAATAATTAATGAAAGTCGAAATGTTTAGAGCTTCTGCCTTATTGCCAGTATTATAAAAATAATTTGCACGATTTTATTTCAAACAGTTATATTTTATTCTTGGAGTAGGTTTACGTCACTTTAAAGCTGAAAACTGTGTGCAATATTATATTTTTTACCCCTGTACTTTCGGTTATTATTTAAAATTGGCAACACTTTTGTTTAAATTTTTGATCTCGAATTCGATTTCTGAGATTAGCGTATTGGGGTGTAAACGAAATGTTGAATATTAGGTTTGGGAAAAAGTCTTATCGCATTATAGTATGTATGAACTTAAAATAAAATCTCTTTGGCTTTGGTTATTTGTATCTGGCTGGTTTTGGTATCAATGAAAGTTTAAATTTTAAAGAACATAATTCCAAATTCAAATTAGGAAAATGTGTGATTTTCATTTGTTTTTCGTACTGTCAAGATGAGTGAATCTAATGAAGAAATTCGATACATTTTAAAATTTTACTACAAAAAAAGGTAAATATGCAACGCAAGCCGCGAAAAAAATTTGCGATGTTTATGGACCCAGTGCAGTGTCTGTGAGAGTAGCACAAATTTGGTTTAAGCGTTTTCAATCCGGAAATTTTGATGTCAAAGATGCACGTCGCTCTGGTCACCCTATTACGGATAAAATGGATGCCATTTTTGAAAAAGTGGAGCAAGATCGGCATATCAGTAGTTACGACGTGGCTGAAGAACTGGGTATTGACGACAAAACAGTTTTGGCGCATTTGAAAAAAACTGGGTACACAAAAAAGCTCGATATTTGGGTACCTCACGAGCTCACTTAAAGAAACTAATGAACCGTATACTCATTTGTGATTCCTTATTACGACGTAATGAAACCGAACCATTTTTGAAGAAGCTGATAACTGGTGATGAAAAGTGGATCACGTACGACAAGAACGTGCGAAAAAGGTCGTGGTCAAAGGCCGGTCAGGCTTCACAGACTGTGGCGAAACCGGGTTAACTCGCAACAAGGTGATGCTGTGCGTGTGGTGGGATTGGAAGGGCATTATTCATTATGAGCTGTTAACACCAGGCAGGACCATCGATTCTGAACTCTACTGCGAACAAAAATGATGAGATTAAAGCAAGAAGTTGAGAGAAAGCGGCCGGAATTAATCAACAGAAGGGGTGTGGTTTATCATCATGATAACGCTAGACCTCCCACATCTTTAGCCACTCAGCAAAAATTAAGAGAGTTTGGCTGGGAGGTGTTAATGCATCCGCCGTATAGTCCTGACCTTGCACCTTCAGATTTCCACCTGTTTCGGTCTCTTCAGAATTCTTTAGGCAGTGTCAGTTTAACATCACGAGACTGCCAAAACCACTTGTCGCGGTATTTTGATCAGAAGTTCCAAAATTTCTATAGCAATGGGATCATGTCCCTACCTACAAGATGGCAAAAAGTTATCGAACAAAATGGTACCTACATAATTTAGATAAATGTAAATAATGTATATTAAAAAATGTTTTGAATTTTCTTAAAAAATGCGAAGAAACTTTTTCCCCAACCTATTATGTATGATAAATAAATAAACTATGTAACGCTCGGCTCACAGTCGTTGGCTGACAAATATGTTTGGTGCGAACGCGGCCATAGGGAACAAAGGTTGTAGACAAAAAAATGGCCTCCACGCCATACATACTTTTGAAGTTAGCCTCAAAAACGTTACGTGGACAAGGATCCCCACATAGTACGCACGGCTACAGATCAAGCTATACATTTCCAGTATAAGCTGATCTCGCATTGTTTAGGATTTCCTTACAATGATAGGTCAGTGTAAACTGGAAATGTATAACTTGATGTGTAGCCCTATGTACATTGCATGTAATAAAATTGCTAAATCGATTTCAGATTCAATTTCCACTATCGACTTCAATAGATCTTTCGAGGCTAGGTATTGTGATAGTTGAGGGTCATTGACCCGACAGTAGGTAGGAACCTGTTACTATAGGTAGGTAATGAAATGCCTACGACAACTTTACTGACCTGACCTACATTGCTGGACCTACTAATAAAGGTAATTTACACTTCGAAGTGAACGTTGGAAAAATAAACATCAATCAGCTTAGCCTTTTCCCAACTAAATTTGGGGCGGCTTGCAGTCTAACCGGACGCAGCTGAATTAGTATTCAGCTGATTTATATTAAAATACTGGTGTATTTTACATGGAGCGACTGCTTATCTGACTTCCACAACCAAGTAACTGGGTAATAAGATATCCCTGGTAAGACTGGTTGTCAGACTTTCGGACTCCTGACGACCCGTAACGAAGTCAAAGATCCACGAATGACAGCTGAGACCAACAGCTAAACGTGCTTTTTGTTGGAAAAAATATTGATATTACTTATAGAACGGAATTAGTTAATGTACCCTTTATTTTGCCTTCAGCTCTGTACCTATTTTCCGTACTCTCAAAATGTGCAAGTCATGTATTGCTTTTTCTTCCATTTTTTAAACTCCGTACTGATTGTTACAGCCACACACCATATTCATTAGCGCACCAGTACAGATGCACTGGTGCGCTAATGAAGATGGTGTTTTGCTTAGTGTCACAATCAGCGGAGATGACCATAGACCATCTTGTGACACGCTGGACGTTACATTTCCAGGGTCAAAAGGTCCGGCTATTCTCCACCACAACAAAACAAAAAAAAACTTAACAAAGTTTTGTTTGCAAAACTGTCAGACATACAGGCGGCATACTTACTTGAGTAAGAGGTCACTTTTTTGCCAATTACAATACCACAGTCTACATCATACAGTCGTCCAACGAGAGCCCGAGCTGCTTACGTAGTACGCCGAATTTCGTATGCAGCTCGGGCTTCGTCGGACGACTGTATGATGATAGACTGTGACAATACCAGCCGGGACGCAGCCGGGATGCGTTGACATCGCTATTATAAGACAAAGTGACTCGTGCGTCTGTAATTAATTACATTGGCCCCCATACCCCTCAAAGCGGAACACAGCAACATTGCTTGGAGGCAGTAAATAAGTATGACAACTAAAGCCAACGAGACGAGATAAATTTCATGCTTTGGGATTAAAAACTTTAACTTAACTGCGTATGGTGCAGTTCCCATTGCAACTAAAATTGAGGAGTGTCTTTGCAAAAGTGGATATATCCAAATTTATAATTTTTAAAACTGAATATGAGGTCTTCTTACTTATGCTAAAATACATCATTAGACATGTTAAACAAATGCAAAAAGACATATTCTACCTATCAAATTGGACTTGAAAAAGCGTGATCCAAACAAAAAAGAATATTTTCTCAAAGAAAATCACCATTGTTCACGATCTGTTGATTTAGTAACAAATTTTCTGAATAATAAGATAACATACAGTTACATCCCCTTTTGAAAATCACTTGCAACTATTTTATAACGTTTATCGATAGTTTTTTTATTCAAAAGTCAACTTAGACTACTTGAGTTTAAAGTTGATATTTGTATAAGTTGCAACTTTATGTAATTTGTCTCGTATCGTTGGCCTGAGTTTAGTAACTTTAACCTTTCCCCAAACAATCACTTTCAGAAACAGCTCTACTAATTGTTTATGCTGCACTGTCCCACCGCTGGCCAAAGGTCTCCTCCTTATAGGCAGGATTATACGAGCCCAGTAATATGACAGTACAGTAAGTCAGTCCAGCGCTGACTTGCAACTCGTGTATACACTAGTTTCAACTCAGTCCAGTGCTGACTTCGCGCCCTCAAGTCAGTCCAGTTGACTAACCTACCCGTCTATTTTCGGGCCCAGTAGCTTACCCACCTAGCCGATCTCTACATGAACCTACTGACTGGGTCCGAAATTTCGAGTCACTGAGTCCAGTCACTGACATTGTATGAACCAGAGGCATTGATATGATTTTATTTCTGTAAATAGGTTTGTAAAACACTTTTACACGTCAACCATATTTTAAAAATCCGGCCAAGTGCGAGTCGAACTCGCACACGAAGCGTTCCGTACCATATATGTTTAACAATCGCAAAGATAACTTTGTATTTCATAATGATACTGTGAATTACAAGGGCCATTTTTTACAGTTACAGAAAATGGCCCATATTTAAACAAAATACCTATAGAAATATATGAATATTAGAAATATATAAATATAGAATATATGAATAGGTGTTTTTAGAATTTGTTGATTAAATACAGTATATGGTTCATGATATACAGAAGTTTCAAATTCCTAACTTGTTTAATTGTTGCGATAAAGCTCGTACAAAAATGGTATAAAATTGACAACTTTTACGGCACATTATTTGTTCATTTTTGAAGATAAAAAAAAATAAAATATATTTGTACTCTACTCGATGAGTTCTAGACAATGACACCCCACATGCTAGGGTAAGAATTTTTTATTTCAAAATTAAAAGTTTATTTTAAGGGGACGCCCTTTAATTTTAAACTTTATTTTTTTATTATTTGTTGTTACAGCCGTAACAGAAATACGCAATCTGTAAAAATGTCAACTGTACTAATTACTGTTTTAATTTCAACTATTATAATAGTTCATAAGATACAGCCCTGGGACAGACAGACTGACGGACGGACAGCGGAGGCTTAGTAATAGGGTTCCGTTTGGTACCCTTCGGGTACGGAGCACTAAAAACTAGATGAGGTCGACTTTTCCTATCTGACTACTTTGAGATGAAAGGCCGAAACAAACTCACGAGGTCAGTCTCGGTCAGATTATGTGAAGAACATGTAGATTGGTGTCTGAAATGGTCTTTTGAGAAAAGAACAGCTGCAGTGTGCAGCTCAACCCAGAACTTAAGGAGCTCAACGATTCGACGAACAATACCAAGGAAAAGGCATTTGGGTAGGCCGCATAATTACTCAAACTGCCAGACCATAATTAAAGCTAACTGAGAAAAAAAAAAACAATGACCCACATAGTCTTCACACTCACAATAATTAAAATAGTAATTATAATACTATACAAAATTAATGTCAATATATAAAATTCATCAATATCAATGTGTATATAAAAATCCGGAAATAATATTGATCAGATCATTTGAGGACCGTGTAGATTTGTGTCTGAAATGGTCTTTAGAGGAAAGAACCACTCAGACATTACTTTCCGCTGATCCTTGTGTATTGCCTTCTCCGGCCAATCTACCGTTCGCATCTAAGTCGTCATCACGCCAGCGGTTCCTAGGCCTCTTCTCGCCGTATACAAGCAGTTCATATAATCGATGTCTCGCGCCCTTTAAAATAGCCACGGTCGCGACTTACGAGTGTACTGACCATGACCGTGAATGCGGCAAAGGTCGGACGTCCAAATGTTCAATTGATCGCGAACAATTCCATAAAAATAGATTTGTTTTGATTTAGGAAAAAAATGCCTCATAACTTACCGTTCTTTTCAAATTGTTATGATTTTACATATCTACGATCCCACTATATATAATTACCATCAAGGCAGACGGTTTTGTGATCGAATAAGGAGAGCATGATCGGCCTATATTTTTCCCACTACTGGAAAACAGGTCCTCTCTCTATAATCGACCACGCGGATCTAGTGCGGGTTGGTAGATGCCACATGGCTTCGAATATTTGGTTCTAGGACATTCCGGTTTCGACAGGAAATTTTTATTCACCGTTTTGGGAGCTGTGTGGTGTGCAACTAAATGGCACAAAGTAAAGAGCATACCGCCTGCCTGGATTCGAACCCATATATTACAACTCGGAGTCGGGACCGATATTACTGAGTCACCAAAGCTCCTGAACCATTACTGCTCTGGAGATCGCAATATGTTGATATTAGCAAACAGAGGACACTCGATATAAACCTACAATCGCCTTTTACGTCACCCACAATCCCACTGAGAGGGCTATCCTACTCCTTTTATAAGACACTGCCAAAAATAAACTCGTTAAAATTATTATAAATAGAAACCCGTCGGAATTCGTTCGATATTTAAAAGGTTTGTTTTATTACAGCGGAAGTTCGGCTCTTCGGCGAGAACACACGGCGAAACATAAAGGAAATGCAGCTACGTAGCTTGGCAACACGCCACCGACATGTTGGAAATTTTATAAATATTTCCATTTTAAATATAGTCTTATTTTTTGGTAGACATGTTTGGGTAATTTTGGGATAAAACTAAATCTACAGCGAGAATTTAGACAGCATTCCTCTTTTTTCAATACAGGATTTATTGCAGTAATTGGATTTACATTAAAAAATTCTTAAATTCTGAGGCCTAGCTAGCAAAAAGTCATATATATACACAACCTAAACACAACGGGCAACGAGTGGTATGCTTTGGATGCTGCGTTTCCCACACAATCGAAGTTACAGAAACTAACACGCGGGCGGAGCCACAAATATTGTCATGGCATAATTGGATAAATGTCTTACAAATAATCAGCCTATCTATTGTTTCCACATCGAGCAACTATCTTCGCAGGGTGGCTGGTAGCAGCTGGATGAGAGTTGCTCAGAATCGAGCTGAATGACGTGCAATTGGAGACGCCTATGTCCAGCAGTGGACTGACTGCAGACTCAGGTCTTCAGGTCTCTCTCTACGAAAGGGTGTGGGCAGTAATTTACCACAGTGGCCCAGTGCGCGTTGGTAGATGGAACATGTCTTCGAATGTTTCAAGGTCAAGGACTTACCAGTGAAATATTCCACGTGATGGTTTAAGAACTTGGTCTTCTTTGTGGGCACGTTAGCCTTCAGCCACTTGGCGACGGAGTACTCCTCGCTCGTCGCCTTCTCGGATTCAGGCACGTCTCCAAATTCCTGGAATTACGATAAAGTTTATATTAACATCATTATAAATATCAAATAATTAAAGATTGCTTTTAGAGATAACACTACCCATTGTCACCCAGACATTTTTGTCTATATGTAGGCATATTCATTGAATCCAAGAAGAAATCGGAAAGAGAGGTTGGCAAGGAGGTGAGGCCGCTGCAGTGGGACATAGGGAAGTAGACAATTAAATCTTTGAATATTATTCCATTGCCTTTAGCGGAAGTCGATAACCCATCTCAAGTTTAATGCCACTGGAGGTAAAATGGCAATCGTCAATGAATCGAAACGTTCATAAAATATTTAGAAATGACATTCATATGACCATTCGACAGCTTATGTCAATCAATGCATTTTTTATAGGCTGGTTTGATGGGTAGGGAGTAGTCCAAAATATCATATACTATTAAATGAGCAATATTTGTATATTATATGTGTCGCAGCCAAATGGTTGAATTAGCCGTTTGGTCAACCGCCTAGCTATTTCACTAAACGCCACCATTCAAACAACGGCCTGAAGGATATTCAGCCAGCCAGCGTGCAGCGGTGAATACAATCGAAATTGTGAGTTGCATACTTAGACCGGGCGCACGTGACATATTTTAGTGACCCACGTTTTACAGTGTGCAACTCAGTAGAAATGTCACTGACGGCCAAATTAATGACACAACGTAAAAAAAAAAAAACTATCAACTAAATTATATGCAACTTATTTTAAGTTACGTTTGATATTGTAAAAAAAAACCGTTCTGACCCACGTTTTTACAGTATGCTAACAATACTGATCAACGGAAATACAAAAAGAAACCACCCGATGCAGCTTGCATACCTTTTCCGCGAATACAGCTTTTGCGCAAAATCGTTGCGAGTTGTAAAAAAAGTTTGCATATAGTTGATAGTAATTTTTTTTACGTTTTGTCACTAATTTGGTCGTCAGTGACATTTCCACTGAGTTGCATACTTAACTGTAAAACGTGGATCACTAAAATATGTCACGTCGTCCGCCCGGTCTAAATCACGTTCTCGAAAACGGCTCTAACAAGTTTCTATGAAAGTTGCAATATAGAGAGAGAGTAGCCTTTTCCCAACTATGTTGGGGTCGGCTTCCAGTCTAACCGGATGCAGCTGAATACCAGTATTTTACATGGAGCGACTGCCTATCTGACCTCCACAACCCAGTAACTGGGTAATACGATACCCCTTGGTAAGACTGGTTGTCAGACTTTTGGGCTTCTGACGACCCGTAACGACTGTCAAAGATCCACGAATGACAGCCGGGACCAACGACTTAACGTGCTTTCCGAGGCACGGAGGAGTCTCGGTATGTAAAGATGGTCACCCATCCACTGACCAACCCCGGCAAGCGTAGCTTAACCTGATGGATCGACCCGTGCGGCTGTTATTACTTAGCCACGAGCGAGAGAGTACGGGGGCGAAAAATCGTTCTAGCTATGTCTCATATATGGGAAAATTAATTTACTCTATTTTCACCCGAGCAGAGCTCGTTCGCCCAGGTAGTTAGACCTTTAGAAAAGTCTACAATAACTTCAATCCTAGTTATTGTAGATTATAATGGTACAAACTCTTGCACATGGAGTCCCATATCCTGTATTCCTAATTAATCGGAGTTATCAATGCTTTCTGATAGTCTTCCTTAACAATTTCGACATTCATGAGAATCAGAAAAGACAAAGGTGAAGATCTATTATTATTGACAGCAGCAAACAATGAAGGTATTGTGTATTATTTTAACGATGGGTAAGGTCTGACGTCATAGTAATAAATGTAGTTCGTTAAAAAGAGTCCTACCATGCGAGGCCAACTTCAAAATAGATTTAGCGCATGTATTTTATTACAGCACTTGGTTTGTTTTAATCATTCAGTTATTAAAATAGCCTCCACGGGTTGTGAGGGGCTTGTGGCTAAGTAATAACAACCGCACGAGTCGATTGATCAGGTCTGCGCCTTTTTTTTTTTTGACAATAGCATCTCATAGTTTGACCATGAGAGGTCTCGACTACTTAACCGGACTTTCCTGTGGGTGCCTTAAGCGAACTCAAAGCCTCCAGCCAGGGTGAACCTGCGCTTGCCACGGTCGGTCTTTATATACCGACCTG
This sequence comes from Cosmia pyralina, assembly GCA_946251885.1. Classification (NCBI taxonomy): domain Eukaryota; kingdom Metazoa; phylum Arthropoda; class Insecta; order Lepidoptera; family Noctuidae; genus Cosmia; species Cosmia pyralina. The sequence continues at coordinate 20,647,031 of OX276354.1, forward strand.
AGAACCCCCGTGCCTCGGAAAGCATGTTAAGCCGTTGTTTCCGCCTGTCATTCTTGAATCTTTAACAGTCGTCACGGGTCGTCAGAAGCCCGAAAGCCTGACAACCAGTCTTATCAAGGGGTATCGTATTACCCAGTAACTGGGTTGTGGAGGTCAGATAGTCAGTTGCTCCAATATAGTTGGGAAAAAGGTTAGGCAGGTGACGATGGATGATGATGATTGATGAGGGGCGATATTTCTGAGTCAGGAGCACAGGAGCACCCTGGGTAGTCCACCCCAGTACCAATATGCAGACTAGCTTAGTGGCTAATACTTAATCTTTTATCATTGTTAATTATGTTGCGTACCCCCCCCCCCCCCCCATACACATACTTGGGCCACATAGTGTCTTTCAACAATAGACAAGACCAGGAAGTCGAAAGACGAGTCCAAAATGCTTGGAAGACCTACTGGGCCCTTAAAGAACACATGAAAGGTAGTCTTCCTATAACACTTAAAAGGAAACTCATCGACATGTGCATCCTGCCCGTTCTAACCTATGGTGCACAAAGTTGGTCACTTACTGAACAACAAAAGTCCAAACTCAAGATTTGCCAACGGGCAATGGAGCGCAGCATAATGGGCGTCAAGCGTACAGACCGAGTTAGAAACACCATCCTGCGCTCCGTAACTCAAGTAGCAGATGTTGGAGAGATGGGCAAAGATCGTCACCCACTGGACGCCTGAGGGAGGACATCGCCGTCGAGGCAGGCCACGGCGAAGGTAGTGTGACGATCTGATAAGGTTTGCAGGGCAAACATGGCCCGAGATCGCACAAGAGCCTTTGCCCAGCAGTGGGACACAATGTAGGCTAATAATAATAATAAAAAAAAAAAAAAATATGTTGCTACTCTAAGCAAACTAAAGTCAAATCGAAACAACAGCAAAATTACCATTTTGGATATAAGAAAAGCCAAAAACTGATACAGCAATATTTTAGTAAACATTGATTGACTCTTTGATAAAGCTCCTGATTGTAACACATCACTCAGGATTATTTTATTGTGCCTTTGGCTCGTTCTTTCCTTCATTTTTACTCTCAGAAAACTGTTATTAGAGCCTGAGCTCTAATAACAGTTTTCTAATAACAGTCTTCGTGGAGCTGACTCCACGAAGACTTCTTAGAATACAGTAATCACGACCTTAACCAACATAACCTTATGGCAATACTTTCCCTTTCAGATCGTTTCGCGTCCTTTGTTCTCTAACTGTAATTGTACCGTTCTGCGCGTACGCAATTTAATGGCTGTTTCTTGTTTACGATTTGAAAAAAATAATATTTCGGTAGTCCTTAAATCTCCTTTGATTTTGGAAATGTATGACAAGAATCAGCAATTTCAGCTATGCAATTGAAGACCTATGTCATTAGGTACCATTATTTTTTGAAGTCCTAACGTTTTTTTGCCAGAATTTTGGGCATTTTAGCTTCTTATCAGTCATCCACTTCCGAAAAAAAAAAATACTTTCTCTGTTACAAATGTAAGAGATAGACACGTCACGAACGATTTATCCTCTGTAATGGCCCTTTGAATGTAACACGTAATGCACGTGTAGACATCATAAAAAATCAATCTGCCTAGCTTTTTCCCAACTATGTTGGGGTCGGCTTCCAGTCTAACCGGATGCAGCTGAATACCAGTATTTTACATGGAGCGACTGCCTATCTGACCTCCACAACCCAGTAACTGGGTAATACGATACCCCTTGGTAAGACTGGTTGTCAGACTTCCGGGCTTCTGACGATTGGTAACGACTGTAAAAGATCCACGAATGACAGCCGGGACCAACGACTTAACGTGCTTTCCGAGGCACGGAGGAGTCTCGGTATGTAAAGATGGACCCATCCACGGACCAACCGCGGCAAGCGTAGCTTAAACTGATGGATCGACCTGTGCGGCTGATATTACTTAGCCACGAATTCCTCTGTAGACATCATAACAAATCTTTCTTAATTACTTTGCATCATATAAAATTTAAGCGTCAAACCGAAACCAAATGAAAAATGCCAGTGAAATCCATAGATAATTATTAGCAAAAGAGATCCTCTGTGAGCTGATGTTATGGCTATCCATTATTTGGAAAGACCATCAAGCAGTTAGGACTTGCAGATTACCGAATGGGTGAAAGCCAACTCACTAATGTATGACGCAACTTGCAAGGGACCTTAGCTCAGCAATGCGTGTTTCTGTTGCCACATAAAACATTTTTTCTTTCCTTTAAAATCTAAATAAACTGGGAAAAGAGAATATTGATGTATTGAATGAAATTGATCAAATATTTGATGAAAAAAGAGGCATGAAATTCTACACCGATTGGTTCCTTCGCTTCCCGTCTCAAGAAATCAATTGTAAGTTTTCTAATAAAACCTGGATCTTTCCATCAAACATAAAAAAAAACACGTGTAAAAATCTAACCAGACACACGTATGGCGCGAAAAACAACACTAGCTACGTCACTGCCTAGTCATAGACCAACACATTTATTAACGCATACGGCGAAATGAGGAACTAACATGAAATGTACTGGATTTGACAGCTTTTTGACAGCTCCCTTGACCAGTAGCGCCGCCATTACATTCACAAATATGTTTGTCGGACTATAGCCGTCGACGTTAGCCGTGGCCGTGACTTTGGCCTTGTTAATGACCTAGTAAATGGTGTCTATCTAGATTACACCTACGAGCAATGTGCTTCAGGAAGATAGTGAATGAATGAATGATGGGCGATAGATTAATGGAAGTTTGAGCATGTGGCCTAGTTTATGTTACGTTTGAAGAATAATTGGAGTTTTTGGTAGGTAATCCTGAGCAGGAAAAATGATGAAATAGTTGTGCTGAGTTAAAGCAATATTCCGGTTTGACACGAAAAAGGACATACAGTTTTTGATGCCCAACACTTAGGTCTTGCTCGATGGGCTATTTCAAAACTATTCAATATCACACTAAAACCACATATTACCAAAAGCGGCAGATATTCACAATCATTTTAAAACATACTTGACAAATGTAATGGAACGCATTATACCGTTGTCTCACATTAATTACTTCACAAGATCAACATTTTTGAAACTTAGCAGAAAATTTGCACAAAATATCCCTATCATTAGAAAAAATACTCACAAATTCTCTCATAGCTACACAACACAACCGCACAACGCACAATATAAAGTGACAGTTAAAGTGAGGCTATAGCAGAACCGGTGAAAGTGGGCCACTCGCCTGTGGAACAAATTAAATGGAAAACATATAGCTAGCCGATTGTAGAAGAAATAAAATAACACATTGGAAATATGTGGAGTGGTCTAGGAAATTATGGTCGCGAAGTTTAAGTGGGTCAATACAAGATGTAAATGAAATAACTGAAAACCTCTAAATGGGTTGTTGTACTAATTGTGAGCAACTTTTACTATGGGATCAAATATCGAATCGTTAATCCTAGCCTTTTCCCATCTATGTTAGGATCGGCTTCCAGTCTAACCAGATGCAGTTGAATACCAGTATTTTACATGGAGCGACTGCCTAACCCAATAAGTGGGTAAGACTTTCGGGCTTCCGTAACGACTGTCAATGATCCACGGAAATCTGCTGGTGTAGAAAAAAATAGCATCAATCAATCTGCCTAACCTTTTCCCAATTATGTTGGGGTCGTCTTCCAGTCTAACCAGATGCAGCTGAATACCAGTATTAGTCAGTCTGTCAGTCTGATTTTGATGTCAGACTGACAGACAGACATACAGACGGACAATGAAGTGATACTATAAGGGTTCCGTTTTTTCCTTTTGAGGTACGGAACCCTAAAAATATAGCAAAACTCAACAAAATCTAGGGAACAGCTGTTTTTTTTTTAATATCGTCTGGGAGTCCATGACGTTTACTTGGACCAATTTGCACGTTTCTCGATTACCTGGGGTAGAAATTCTGTAGCAGTAGGTTTTCTAGACTACTGTAATGATAGGATCGATTGATGTTATGGGCACAGATAACTATGATAAGATCCACTGGTATATGTGGCCTCAGTTGCATGTAGAAGGTGCAAAGAACAGATCGTGTTAGATGAAATATTAAAGTCGTCTCTAGCAATGGACTGCGTGAATAGAGATGATAGTATGATGAAATACCTCATATTTTCAATTCAATATTTTCTTCCAGAAAGTAGCTCAGTAAAGATCAGATGAATGATGAATGGGACAATATAGAGAGAAGACTTAGTAAGCTGATACGGAATAAAGATGACAATAGGAAAAAAAACATATAAACTAATAAAACGAAGGGATCCCCGAATCACATTATTGTCTTCATTTCCAATTTAGCATCCGAACGAAGAACAAAGTTTGAAATGGAACAGAACCGATCGGACGGACAATCATCTTGATATTATATGACATCTGTCAATTGAGCGTGGTCAGGCGTATTGTAAAGTCATTTCAACTTTAACAATTGCCATTCTATCAAATTGCATTACTTATGCTTATTGGCAATTTGTCATACGTATGAAACTATCCTGTCGTTAGTACGTACGTTAGTACTATTATTTATTCTGTGCCTATGGCTATTGAGGGGACTACCCCAGTATTGCTGGCTGGTCAAATTCCAAAAAAACAAAAGAAAATCAAGCAATGGTTCCTCATTTAAAGTAAGAGAGACTGACACAACAAGAAAGGGGGTTTGTTTACTGAGATGACGTCATTGATATAACGCAATGCTTATAAATATGTATGGCGGGAAAAGACATGCTGAGCCGAACGGCCGACCCCAAATAAATGGGATAAGGGCATGAGGGAGGATGATGCTGTGGCACACAACATGACAAGGAAATGTTAGATAGTTATGTGCATACCTATGTTGAAAATTCACACCAGTCTACAAACATGAACGATCATAATGAATTGTTGCTATAATCAGCCACGCTTGACAAACAGATTAGAAGCACATTACGTATTTTAGAACATGTTCGGTTTTTCTCGTTTGCCGAATAACAGAACTTTATCGAATATAACAGTGATAGTGGACTTTGTTCTTTGAGGTAAATTCCCAAATGTACACATAAGAATTTTAATTCTGAGTCATATTGAGTATTGACATTTGTATGGAATTTCGTATGACGTACGGTAAAACGATTCATCTGCTTGATCGCTGTTCATCTCCTTAGGATTATTTAAATGGTTTTTATGATAATACCCTCTGGTCAAGATCTTACAAATACTGTGACCGATATATATAAAAGAGAACAGTGGGGTAATTGAGCAACACACTTAAAGTAGCAATGGCTTTCATTTTGACAGTTCAACAACATTCATTGCGTTATTTACGTTGTAGAGCTGACGAATCTTTCGAACATATGAAGCAATGGATTAGCAATATCCTTCAAAATCATTCGAATTGTGATTGTAGTGTGGTACGCAATTAGGGTTGCAGGCTTGCGCTCCACTTGATGGGAAGTGCTTTCCGCCGTCTATAGACACTTGCGACTTGCCGAGGGAAATGCCGATGCGTTGCCAAACTTAGGGCCGGCAAAATTTAAAAAAAAAACGTTCGTATAGCTTTTGCCCGCGTTGAGGTCCAAAATTATCCCACGGGAACGTACTACCGGGATAAAAAGTAGTCTATGTCCTAATCCAGGTCACAGTCTACCCATGTGCCAAATTTAATCTAACTCCGTTCAGCCGTTTTAGCGTGAAAGCGTAACAAACAAAAAACTCACTTTCGCATTATTATAATACTAGCTTTTGCCCGCGGCTCCGCTCGCGTTAATTTAGAATTTGACAATCAATTCGGGTTGTTCTCTGCTTGCAATAATATTTCAATCGTGATTTTGAAAGACAAGTGGCAAAATCTATTATCATAAGAATAATAAGAACGTTATTGTTGTTTTCTCGGGAACTTTGTACACCTGACAAGCAACGTATATGCAAAATTTCAAGATGATCGGTTCAGTGCCTTAGGCGTGAAAAGGTAACAATTAAACAAACATACTTACTTTCGCATATAACATAGTAATAGCACAGTCTATACATCATCCAGTCGTCCGACGAGAGCCCGAGCTGTATACGAAGTTCGCCGAACTTCGTATACAGCTCGGGCTTCGTCGGACTACTGTAGACGTATAGACTGTGGTAATAGCTAGCTGCAAAAATGCGAGGAAATTCTCTCTTCGCTAAATTGCTGAAAAATGTTCAAGAAACATGGCCTTTAGTTAGGAGTCCTGTTCAAGTCGCATATTATGTGTGATGTGCATATAATTTCAAAGGCAGCCATGCCATCCAAAGTGTCACCAATAAGTACATTTGTAGCTAAATGTCACGCTTTAAATAGGTACGTAAATAATTCAATACATCGTTGAAATTCAATACAATCTACACTAATATTTCGTTCCTAGATCTGCGCGGAACTAATTTGTCCGCATTGATAAGACGCGGCACATATTTAGAGCACTCGAGGTATAGTGTTGAATAAAAACATAATAGAAGTTTACATAACATTTCATTGTTCGGATCCTAAATTATTATTGCTGTGATAAGGGTTCCAGAACGGAGGAGATGTTTCTAAGGACTAGCGATAGGCTTTTTCGATCGATTGGGCTATTCTTTAATTTTTGTTATTAAATTTATGTAAATATTATGAACTAATTGATTGAGATGCAGTTTTTTTCTGGGTGTAGTTATTGGCACAATTAGCAATATCAAAGATTTAAAATCGCATCTAGCCATATGGATGGTAGCTTGCACATTGGCCATGGGCACAGCCCACAAACTTCTTATTATAGATATTTCTTCTCCATTCTAATAAACAATATTAATTTCTTACTAAACTCTTACATATCACATGGTAATGTTATAATCTTTTAAGTTGTTAGCCGAGATAGCATATCTTTAGTGATACACCAATTAAAAATAAGATTAAGGGCCTGTTTCACCACCTACGATTAAGTTCCTATTAACTTACTTGGCAGATAATTTCATACGAATTCTGTTCCATTTTTGAATTTATTCGGTGAGTATTGGCTATTTGGACAATGTGAAATAGGCCCTAATATTAGTTTCTTGCCAATGTTATACTTGTTTGACTTTTTACGAGGGCTGCACTAAAAGTATCGGGAATGGAATATTTCCATTGTTCCTGTCATATTAAAATCTTTTTAATTGAAAACTCCTTGGTTTTAAAAATCGAATACCATTTATTTATTTAAAAAAAGATTCTCGGTCTTGTCACAAGGTTTTGTCAAACTTGTTTAGTCGTTGAGAAAATGGAATTGACTCCAGAAAATTCAAGAGCGATGATTTATTATGACTTTCGAAGTGGTTTAACACAAAAACAGTGTGTTGACCGGATGATTTCTGCATTTGGTGATGAAGCCCCATCCAAAACCACAATTTATCGCTGGTTTGCTGATTTTCAACGTGGACGTGACAAGCTCAGTGATGATCCCCGTCAAGGTCGTCCAACTGCAGTCACCCAAGAAAACGTTGATGCTGTGCGTAAGCTGATTGAGGAACATCGACATGTGACATACTGCGAAATTCAGGCAACTTTAGACATTGGCATGAGTCAAATACAAATAATCTTGCATGAACAATTAGGTGTAAAAAAGTTGTTTTCCCGATGGATACCGCATTCGCTCTGTGAAGAGCAAAAAGCGGCTCGCGTTACTTGGTGCGTCAGAACTCTCGAAAGATTCCACGCAGGATCCTCAAATGCTGTATATAATCGTATCAGGTGACGAATCCTGGAATATACGCGTACGAACCCGAAACAAAAAACCAGTCACGAGTTTGGGTGTTCGAAAATGAGTTAAAGCCAACAAAAATTGTTCGTTCACGGAGTGTTGCAAAAAAAATGGTGGCCACGTTTGTCTCCAAAACCGGCCATGTTGCGACTATTCCTCTTGAGGGACAAAGAACGGTTAATGCAGAATGGTATGCTAGCATTTGTTTGCCACAGGTCGTTTCTGAACTCCGTAAAGAGAACTGCAACCGCCGCATCATCCTCCATCACGACAATGCGAGTTCTCACACCGCGCACAGAACAAAAGAGTTTTTAGAGCAAGAAAACATAGAATTATTACACCATCCGCCGTACAGCCCCGACCTAAGCACTAATGATTTCTATACTTTCCCTAAAATAAAGAATAAATTGCGTGGTCAGAGATTTTCATCACCTGAAGATGCTGTGGACGCCTACAAAACGGCCATTTTGGAGACCCCAACTTCCGAATGGAATGGTTGCTTCAATGATTGGTTCCATCGTATGGAAAAATGTGTCAAATTTCGCGGAGAATACTTCGAAAAGCAATAAATACATTTTTAAATAGTAATGTTGTGTCACTTCCTTGATTCCCGAAATTTTCAGTGTCGCCCTCGTAATTAGGTATTTGTGTCTAGAGTTTTGTTTTTAAATACGGTCAAGTGACAGGACTACATCCAGAGTCTAGACCAGGGAACACAAATTAGTTTCATTGAGAGTTCGTTTTTAATAATATGTTTGTCTGGGTCCATTTGGTAGACTACCTACTACTACCAAAAATTGGCATCAGAAGACATTGAGACTGTTTTGGCTACAAAAGATATATTTTTTGTTTTACTTGTCTTTCTTAATACTAGTGGAAGGTGAAAGAAACTTAATAATGGGAATGCTGGCATAGCTACAATACGCTTCATTGAGATACAATTAAAATAATTATAAGGAAACATTGAGGAAGAATCAGAATTTAGAAGATTATCCCAATACAATCAAATTTCCCAGTAACTGTAGTGTGTAAGTCTGATAGGTCACTCCATGTAAAATACTGGTATTCAGCTGCATCCGGTTGAGACTGGAAGCTAACCCAAACATATCTGGACATGATGATCCTAATAAGGGTAGTATTGGGATCATCATCTGCCTAGCCTTTTTCCTATTTCTTTTTTCTGTTGCCTTTTTAGCTGAATACCCAACTAGTGGTTTTAAATACAAGGCTTTAACCAAGAACAATAAAATCTTTTTCTGCTATAAAACATTGAGACATAAAAATAAATGTTTATGAATTAGATGCTAATTACTTCAAACTGCTAATTGTAACTCTCATATCCCTGTGATTTCCTCAATGTAAATTAGCAGAGGGAAAATTAATTAGCTGACCCGCCAGACGTTGTCCTGTCAAAAATTCAATTTCTTTTTTTTTTCATATTATTTTTTTCTTTTAAACCACCCCAGTAAAGAAAAAAAATCAAATTGGTTAAGCCATTCTCATTTAATGGCGTGACCAAGGGAAATAGGGATTCATTATTATATAAATATAGACTTAACATACCTAGTCATCATTCTCCTGGCCTTAACCCAATTTATTTGGGGTCGGCTAAACAATAGTTAGAAACATAATTAAATTCATAGAAAAGTATGATAGCAAAATTATTAAGTTACTAAAAACACAATTTTAAAATAGATTAGGTAATAAATAAAAATGGATCCAAGAATTAATGAAAACCAAAAAGTATTCTCAATTCTTGAACTGACATTGAAGGCATATCAATAAAAGAAGAATTATAAGACCAATTATTTCACACCTGTGCAAATGTGTTGTGCGACTAAATAAACATAAAAACCATTACTCAACTGTGACTATTAATTTTTGCAGGAAAACTTAAATACAGTGACTGACTAAAAACATTTAAATAATATTCAAATTAGTGTGATCAACTGTGCAAGTGTGAAAAATAAAATGTATCAAACCTTTTTTCGCTGTAAACAAAAAGACAATTAATAAGCGAATGCATGCAACACTTTACATAAATGGTTGTCCGAAAAAACAACAAGGATCACTTTAAATAATTAGGGACTTTTACAAAATACTAACACACAGGTGAAAGAAATTAAAAATTATTACTTTGTACTTTTTTTAGAACTGTCAACGTGATAAATTAAGGTCTTTGACATGACATGATAGTAACATCTGGTTATTTACTAAATAGTCGCAATAAACAAAGAATTCCCAAAAATAGCTGACACTGCGCTCATACAATGACGCTGATCTTGAAGAACTACGCACAAAACCCGTTGGTTTTCAGCCAGGCAATGAATACATAAAATCGAAATGGATGCGTCATTCGGTAAACCGGGAAACGGTAAAACTTTGACGTAAAATAGCCATTTTATGTCGCTGAAGTTCAGTTTCACACATAACGATAACAAAGATCCAGAAAAGTAAGAGAAAAATCTTTGGCAAACGGGGAAAATCCACACGCCGCATCCGCAATATGGGAACTTAGAATAAAAACAACAACGATGAAGTGTAAATGGGTAATCTAAAGCGAGTGAGTGGTATTTGTGAATAGTACATCAATCTTACCTCTTTACGTTTTTTGGTTTTCCTTTTGTCTGCCATTATAAATAATTTTTGCCAACGTAGTCTTGCTTGATTGTCTGGAAATCTATTCGCTTTTCTTGTTTCTGACGCTGACGCTTTTTTGTTGACAGGTCACCATAATGAATGAAGGATAGAATGAATGTTTATCCAATCATATGTCTCTGAAGCATGGAATTAGCATGTACAGTGCAACTGGAATGCTTACAAGCACTGAATATCGGTCTTGCAAGAAAAAACTATCTCGCACATATCATGATTATCAATTTTAATTATTAATATACTTGGCCTTAAAGTCCATTTCACGAAAGAAGTCCCGCGGACAATTGTGGAACTAATTTTGACAGATGGGGAGATCGGCCATGTTGTCGTTCGTCGATGTAATCAAGGTGCGTTTGTTGTGGTAGATATTTTGTGAGTTTATTATTGGATTAGTGCGTTATAAGGTTTATTTACGATGCCAAAAATTGTAAAAAGTGCAGGTCGAGAAGTGATATTAAAAGTGAAGGAGTTCTGTGAAGCGGAACTCAAGAATCACGGTGTTTTAATACCAATAAACAATGTTCGCAAGAGAGTCGCCGCCATGACAGGTAAATTTTGGGGCTGCCATATACAGATTTTTTCCCGATTGATTTCTTACAGATTGGAATTAAGTTTTTTTAATGCATGATTTTATTTATGGAAATTTTTAAAAGAAATTACCACAATACAACAAAAAATTGTGATAACTTCAACAATAATGTAATTAAATACGAAAATAATCATTCAAACTTGTTCATTTTATTGCAGGTGTATCAGAGAATATCTTCGGGATGTGAACATCACAGTTATGGACTGGCCAGCCAGAAGCCCAGACATGAACCCCATTGAGCACATGTGGGACGAGCTAAAAAGACGTGTTAGGGCTCGTTAGCCAGTTGCCCAGACGATGCAGGAGTTGAAAACTGCCATAGAAGAGGAATGGGAGATGATCCCTCAAAATTTCATAGAGCGGTTGATAAACTCTATGCCTAATCGTATGAGAGCTGTGGTAGATGCCCATGGAGGCAAATTAAACCTTTATTTGATAAAACATGTTTTTTATTCAAAAATCAATTGCCTTTAACAAGGCGCATATCCGACTTGTTAGGCGTAGCTCCATGTCGTATGGTATTCTGAATTCAAATTTAAAACAATACGATCGAAAAAGATGGTAAAATGTATCAGGTTTAAAACTGCATCAACAGTTTTTGTTCAATCTAGCAATCATATTTCGGTAGGGACCATCGAAACCTAAACTCTAAGGTGGGCCAATAGATGTGTCCAGAAGTGTAATTTTTTGAAATGGATGAGTGAAAAAGTCATTCCTAACCTACCTGAAAGGTCACTTGTGGTAATGGACAACGCTCCGTATCACTGCACTCAAATAAATAAAGCGCCTACAATGTCAAGTATTAAACGTGACATGCAGGAATGGCTGCGAGAAAAGGGAGTATATTTTGAAGATACTTGGACAAAAGCTGTATTATTTGAATTAATTAAACAAAACAAAGGTCCACCTACATATGCCGTGGATGCATTATTAAAATCTCACAATCATGAATTGCTAAAATTGCCGCCTTACCACTGCGATCTAAATCCGATCACAAAAAAAGTGGAGCCTTGTAAAGAGACGGGTAGCGGATAAAAACGTGGATCCAAAAGAAATTGCACGCCTAACAGAAGAGGCTTTTGAGACTGTTAAAGCGGAAGATTGGGCAGCTCAATGTAAACATGTACAGCATTTGGAGGAAGAATATTTAAAAAATGATGGTCTTATGGATGAAGAAATGGATCGATTTATTGTATCCACGGCTAGTGATAGTGAAACAGAATCTGATTCTGTTTCTATTCACTCTTCTGACAGTGATCATAGTATGACCGATCATAATTATTCAATAAAACTTTGAATGAAACTTTTAAATGTTATTTTATTTTTCTAATTTAAAGTTGGTCGAACATCTCCTTTTTATATTTTAGAAAATACAGGAAGATTTGTTTTTCACTAATCTGACCTTAGCAGTATGGTCATCAAATATGTACATATATACGGTAGGTATATTAAAAATATTTTTTTTTCTTATCTAAATATTCGAGGTAGTTAATAAAATGAAAGTAAATGAACGATAAATTATTTCCCCTGATTTCCCCATAATTAACCCTGGCAACATTATGTCGCGCGAATACAGCGCTGCGTCTGCGGGACTTCTTTCGTGAAATGGACTTTAGCTCATAATTTTGCAATTTTGACTTTTTAATGTGGTCATAGCAGAGGTGGCCCAGTGGTAACAGCAGCGACTTGCAAGTTTTGTAAGTCGTGTGTTCGATATTTTGTCGAGACTATGTGCTATCCTTTTTAAACCAGAAGACTTTTATGGGAGAAATTCGTATACAGGTGATGTTCCCAAGAGAACTCAGTCTGTTTTCATTACCTATAGGCACTTGTGGTGTGATACGCTAACGAACACAAAATCACCTTTAAAGGTTGTTTTGTAACTTATTATATTATTGCCTGTATAGGTTATTTTGTGTTTGTTAAGAACGTTCATAATTTACTGAACACTAAGCTGCTTTTTACCAGTGGTAGACGCTTCCCTTTTCCTTATTAGCTCGTATTTTTACTGTGCAACACTCAAAGTCACATACATTTGATCTAGTTTTCGTTTAATATTATTTTTGTATTACCACTTATATGTGTGGTAAACACAATATTGTATTTACAGTCATATTAGTCAATTCATTATTAACAGCCTATTATTGTCCCACTGCAGGGCAAAGGCCTCTTCTCATTCAGAGAAGGCACGAGCATTGATCACCACGCTTACTCAAGACGGATTGACGATTTCAGACCTAACTATAAAGTCAGCCACCAAGCAGTCAGTAGGTAGTCAGTAAGCAGGGGGCGCTCTACGGTGGATGCCATCATGCGCGTGCGAGCCCTCACGACGGGGGATGCTTTGGCCCGGGGTGGGGTCGTCTTGGCGGTGTCTCTAGACATCGCCAACGCCTTCAATACCCTGCCCTGGAGTTGCATCAGGGAGGCACTCCGGTATCACCGGATGCCAACCTACCTCTGTCAAGTGGTCGAGGCCTATTTGACGGACAGGGCCGTCATCTACCCCGTGTCATCAGGGAGAGTGGAATCGACGAGAGATGTCGTGCGGTGTCACACAGGGATCGGTCCTGGGGCCACATCTGTGGGACATTGGGTACGACTGGGTGCTGCGCGCCGACCTCCCTAGCGGCGTCAGCGTTGTATGTTACGCTGACAACACGCTGGTCCTGGCGCAAGGGAGGTCGTATCAGGCGGCGGCCGGGTTCCCAAATAACGGTAGGAGGGGTTCACATCGGAGTCGAGTCGACGATGAAGTACCTGGGACTCGTCCTCGACAGCCGGTGAAACTTCGTGGAGCATTTCCGACGTTTAGCTCCCAGACTAGAGCGGGCCGGGGCTGCCTTGAAGCGGCTCCTGCCCAATCTGGGGGACCAAACGCCTCCTGCCGGAGGCTTTACGCGGGGGTCGTGCGGTCCATGGCCCTTTACGGGGCACCGGTGTGGGCGCGTTCCCTGAGGCTGCGACCAGCCCGCTGGTTGAACGCGTCCCAGAGGGTCATGGCCATCCGGCTAGTCCGGGGATACCGCACGGTCTCCTGTGAGGCGGCGAGCCTCCTTGCCGGATTACCGCCATGGGATCTGGAGGCAAAAGTCCTCGCGCACGTGTGGGAGTGGCGCGAGGAGGCGAAACGCTGGGGCGTAACTCCGTTGCCGCGAGAAATCACGGTACAGCGGACAGAGCTCCGGCGGGATCTCATGGCGACATAGAGAGTGCAATTGTCGCAACCCAGCGCTGGGCACGCCAAAATTGCGGCGATAAGTGCCCTCTTTGAGGAGTGGTTTGAGAGGCGCCATGGCGTCCTCACCTTCCGCCTGATGCAGGTCCTCACCCGACACGGTTGTTTCGGGAGGTTCTTGTTTCGGATAAGGCGGGAGGAAACGCCCGGGTGTCACCATTGTGTGGATCGCCCGGAGGACACGGTGGAGCATACAGTGGAGGTCTGCCCGGCTTGTGTGGAGCACCGCCGTGTTCTTATGGAGGCGAACGGCAGCGGCGATCTCTCGCGTCCAAACCTGGTCCAGGCCATGGTGCGGAGCGAGAGTGCATGGGAGGCCGTCACCTCCTTCTGCGAAGCAGTAATGCTCGAGAAGGAGCAAGCGGAACACGTAAGGGAGAGGCTACAGTCGCGCCCTCGCGCCCCAGGAGACGCCCTGGGCGGCGGGAATCTATTGCCGATTCCCAGCCACCGTAGGCGCGGGCTTGCGGACGACGAGTAATGGGCAGCTCGCCGACAGGGAAGGACCAGGCCCGGGTCGACGGCGCGTTGTCTTCCACGTGTGCCTCAAAGAGATATCAGCAGTGACGGGGTCCAATAGGGCCTATGCCGCCGGGGTCGCGGGTAATTCGAAAGAGATACCGTGGCCCTGGCATGGGCAACTGAAGGAATACGGGTGGGTTTTAGTTAGTAAAAGTCTGACACGCCCTCCCGCTCCGCCCAGAGCGGGAGAAGTCATTTGATGATTTCCCATGCATACAAAAAAAAAAGGCCTGCCCAGCCCAGGTGTAGCCGAAGCTTTACTATGGCAACATGGTCTCAAGAGCCTAGTACTTGA
Source organism: Cosmia pyralina (assembly GCA_946251885.1). Taxonomy (NCBI): domain Eukaryota; kingdom Metazoa; phylum Arthropoda; class Insecta; order Lepidoptera; family Noctuidae; genus Cosmia; species Cosmia pyralina. Next base: position 20,662,090 of record OX276354.1, read on the forward strand.
CAACTCATCATTCTCCTGCCCTTATCCCAATCTATTAGGGGTCGGCGTAGTACTTGACAACTAATCTTCCAAAAAAAGTTTAGCTGCCACTGTCAAACTGATTACTGACAATGCCATGACAATTGACATTTATTTTTTTTTTTCATTCGTGCTTCGTGGTTTGTTAATGATGCATGCTTGCCGACTTGTAGTTTCATCATTTTCAAGGAAAATATTAGTGTAATCGATATTTTGTTCTTGTTTCGTTTCATAAGACTGCGGCAGTATGTGTGTGTAGTGTGTATATATAGTTCAGTATCTTAACCTTAGGTGAACTCACGTTTACGGTCACCTTCCCTAGTCGGAAAGTTTATTTGAATCTATTTCTAGTATTATTAATTTCCGTACTTAGTAATAGATGATAGCATATCCGTTTAATATTACGCATTACCAGGAACTGGAATTCGCTAGTGAGGATAATCTACTCTGTTGTTCACGTGCTCACACAAGTGATATTATTGATTATCTGTTTTTGAAGATAAAGACTGCAGGATGGCAGAAGCAAGTGTGAACGGACATCAAACAAATGACGGTAATAACTTGACTATCTAAGCTATCACTCTTTTACTACTTATGTTATTTATTAAGTTTTAATAGTCCCTCAATACCATAAACTGTCATGCTAAGAGACACAAATTATTTTCTATTGTTACCGATCTCTAGGAGGTCGATCGACAGTTGAGAGGTCAAGCGAAAATGTAGTACTAGCGCGGGCGGGCAATGCGACGCGACACGTTGGGTCGGGGAAAGAAGAAATTTCACATAGACAAAGTTGTGGGCAGAAGCTAGTATAATATATTTCGCATGTCCAAATGTTTTATGTAATAAAGTAAACTGTAGGTCAATGCCAATACATAATTTTGTTGCTTCCAGACATAAGCCTATTTACATAAAAGCTATTGTTTTTGAAATTATTATTATTCTTCCTATTAAATTAATGTTTAGAGGTGAGTGATTAGAATATTATCTTATTATTGATTATTAATTAATTGTGTTATATGACCTAAGTTATCAATTCAAAAGATTATCATATTACATATTATTTCACTTTCAGCCATCTAATCTGGCCTATCAGTTGAGAATGAGATCAATAAAAATTTAAAAATGCGTTATGTTGAGGAGGCATGTTGCTACGTTGCATTTGTGTTATATTTCTCTTTTATAATCTCCTAAACATGTGAGCAACTAAAAGAGGCTAGTCAGATAGAAAACGGCAACCTTACCTAGTTTAATAAAATATTTTTGAAGTTTAAAAGTACAAACCTACTTATCAAAATAAAATAATTTATAAAACCAGCCTTAAACACATCTAGGACAGTCCAGTCAATCTCTCCTATAGTATGCATCAAAATTTATGGCAGCTCTGAAGTGCACTACTCCCTATGCAATACCCCCCCCCCCCCCCCCTCACCCACGCTGACACATGAATTTGTTACTGTGCAGCAACTCCTCATATTCCGAGCCGCCATGAAGTTTGAATCAGGCTGTTCCAACCTTTTTATGTAAGCTATTCCTTGCACCATGTCATAATAATTATGCTTGCGTAACTCGTGGTGAAATGTGAAAGTAGACAATTAAAAGTTGTGGACTCTTAATAATTATTCTCAAACTATTCACTCATGTAGTGCAAAGAAAAAAAATTGTGTGATTGTTTTACACTTATTTTCTTCTTTATATAAACAAAGAAATCTTCCTAGGTAGCCTTTTCTCAACTATGTTGGGGTTCTCTTATCAAATGCAGCTGAATACCAGTATTTTACATGAAAACAAAGAAATATTTGTCAATTACATTAATTATATTCTATGCAGTTGATATTATGACATGTTTAAATGTTGAACATCACTACTGACTTAAATGAGACGATAACTCTGCCTCAAAATAAAATTTGGTGGTCTTTTGAGTCACAAATATCTTTATCTGCATGTTTTATAGGCAAAATAATACAATGAAACAGATATTACATTAACAAACACAGTGTCATGCTTTTGTTACTCTAATGATTATTATTTAGTTATATTTTTTGTGAAACAAAAACAAAAAAGTTTAAAGACATATAAAAATCATTTTTTATATGTCCATGCAAAAAATATAATAACTTAGCTAAAATACTGTCACAACAATAAGTCATAAATAAAATCAGAAAAAGCGTGGTAATAAAAACACTTGTTCTATAATGTGGTGGTAATAAAAACACTTGTTCTAATGGTAGGTAGTTAAATTAAAACAATGGACAATTTCATTAAAAATAAAAACTGAATAATATTCAAATTTTTTGTCAGATTTCAAATCAGTATTTGGATTCAGGCCACATAACATTGTAACATAGCATGGTGTTCTATTTAATTAGATAACACATAGGCTTTATAGATTTTCCTAAAAGTAATCTAATATAGAAACGGAATCGGTGTAGAAATATTATCTGTATTTTTTTTTTAAATTTTAGTTTCATTGTTTTCAGAGATAAGGGGGGAGGGATGGTCATTTCGTTCGACGTTGGCATTATGAGCAGGAATTAAAAAAAAAAAATACTCCGCAATTTTCAATATTCCAAGTAATAAATGAGCATTTGGTATTCTAAATTATTAACAAAAATTAAACATTGTAACGCGTTAGACTTAATTTCAGCCGCGTACTATGGTCTATGGATGTGTCAGCAGCCTAAAATCCGGACTACAAATTAAACCCTTCCCGGACGCTCCCCGGATGCTCCCCGGATGCCCTCTAAACTGGCACAAATCCGGGTTTATTTAAACTTTCATTAGATACTTTTGGAAAAGACCATATTAAGTAACTTCGTCTACCGAATGAGTTGACGACGTCACTGAATTGGAACATCGAATTATTTATGTATGTTACGTACCTACGTGTTCAAAATTCGAATGTATCTGTCGCAGGCAGATTGTATGATTCGCCATTATACATACGACCGTTGTCCGTTTAAAAACGCTCGCAGTTATGTAATATGCCGAAAGAAAATTCTCGCAACTCGTTCAATTGTTATAATTTCGACATTGATTGCTATTATAAGTTCAGTCGGAACTGTGACTAACCACACACGATCCAAATTGGTCGCAGTAACTAAGCACCCCGAACAAATGGGTTAGGTTAGGTTAGAACTGTGACCAACCGCGTGCGATGCGAGCATGCGAGCATACAAAAATTGCAATGGCCAGCTCGTAGCCCAGACTTAAACCCAATTGAGCATATCTGGGACATGCTCAAAAGAAAGATAAAGTCCAGCTCCAACCCGCCGGAAACTCTAAACCAGCTCCGAACTGCAGCGCTGGCCGCTTGGCGCAGTATACTGCAAGTTGATGTCCGAAACATCATCCAAAGTATGCCAGATCGAATGCAGGCAGTTATCAGGTCTAGAGGAGGAAACACCCAATATTAAAACGTATAGACAATAACCAAAAAGACCTTATTTTTTATTTTGTACTGTTTTTAAATTTATAGTGAAAAATTCCTAATTTCAGTGAAAGTGCGTGATTTTAAAAAACTGATTTATTGGTGAGGTAATCTTTTTATTTCTAAGTTCTTAAAGCATAAGAGACACGTACTAAAGCCACTTACCCTTAATTTATTGTTATAAATGCAAATACAATTTTTTTTTATGCAAATAATCAGCAAAATCACGAGTGGCCAAGTTTCCGTGCCGGTGAGTGTAGTTTCATTGCGTTACGTCATACTCGACAGTCCAAGAAACCAATTTTTGTGAATATTGAGCTAATATCACGCCTTAATAAATTGCCCGTTTATTAAATGTTTTATGAACAACATGCGCCTGTAATTTCAATTTAACATCGACTTTTGCCATTTTTTTACATTTTCTGATACTTACTTACTTAATTTTTCTTTTAAGTTATTGCATAGCCTTCAACAGATCACGAGTAGGTATGTTAGTTAACTCTTATATAATTTATAGATTTGCCTTATGATTCATACACAATGTGTATGAATCATAAGGCAAATCTATAAATTAGAAGTGGACTTTGTACTTATCCATAGTTATGTCATAACTATGGATAAGTACAAAGTCCACTTCTGTTGAATATTGTAGTGTTTGCCAAGATTTTGCCATAAGAGTAGGTACCATTTCCTATTTCCAATATTAATAACTCTAACTCAGTATACATTATTGCAATATTAATAGTCTGTTGGTCTAACTTATTTGTTTATAGGTTTTAACCAGGGAGCTCAAAAATACTTCAACTTTTTAAGCAAAGGAGAATGCTCTCAAATATAGGGCGCCCTGTACCAAATGAAAAGTCCGGTGTCACAACCAAACCCAGTGTATTTGGAGGAGAATTCAATGCTTTTCCTATATTGATAACTGTTTTTTACATGAATTTACGCAATTTGTATTTATTTGACATTTACCTACTTAATATTTTGAGGTTAGGTTAGTGAAAATTACTGATTCGAAATGGTGGAGTTGGTGACAAATAAGGTGGTAATATCGGTCATGTTTTTTATTCTTGATTATGTACTAGTTTTTCCTGATGGATGATTATATAATACATCACTTCATAGGACGTCAATAATAATATTCATGTTGTCAGTTTTTTTATGTAATGAATGAATCAAGTAGGTACTTGCAGTAAGTGCAGGCTGAACAAACAATCGATTTTGTACTATGTTTACTGATTCATAAGAACTTTAAAACATAACATAACATTAGGCTTATGGTGCCGGAAGAGTTAGGTAGAGGTGTATTTACATATACACCCATAGTACACCCATATTTCGAACTTGAAATGTTAGTAATAATAAGGTAGGATCACGGACTAGAAAAAAAAGAAGGACTGAAAAACGTAGCTATATTTACGAGTATTCATATTTACATGATGTATAGACCACGACTAGGGCGAAGAAGAAAATGTACCTACAATTAAAACTATATCCGCCCTACAGAAATATTGTTATTACTAGCTAATACTTTTCATGACCACTTAGAGGGAAGTGCAAACACCAATACTCTGTATTTTGGTGATATGATGTTCCTATAGAAACCAGTAGATGTCGCTGCGTCAGCCATGAATTGCGGTTGGGCGGTACTGCCGCTGCCGTCGCCTGCAATACTACGTTAAGAAAAGGCACTTGAACCCCCGTTTTCTTTGTTTTATTATAATCAAATAGTTCATATGAAACCAACATTGAAAGTAACGTCATTGATAACGGCGCCAAAGAACTACAGATAATAATATATCAGCCAAAAAACAAATGCAATACGTCACAATAAGAACGACATTTTCTTTTTTTGAATCGGTCCTCTTTTCATTAAGGACGCTGTTACAAATGGGTAGTCAAATCAATACTTTTTTACACAAAAGTATGTTTATTAAATGAAATGCTTTGCGTTCTTAAAATTTTTTTTGGCCAAATTGTTGATAGTTGTGCATGGCTCGATTCTGAACTTTAACTAAAATTTTAAATAGGTACATTTTCTCAATAAATGTACCGAAGTAAAAATGTTCACTCCGGTACATTTATTGAGAAACTGTATCTATCTAAAATTATATTTATAGTTCAGAATCGTACCATGCACATATATCAACAATTTGGCCAAAATTATTATAAGAATGATATGCATTTTATTTAATAAACATACTTTTGTGTAAAAAAGTAATGATTTGACCTACCCATTTGTAACAGCGTCGTTAAATGTTTAAAATATATTCCAAAATAATAATGTAAATTATTATGACGCAACGCGTTACCTAATGATTTTATTTTTATTACTTAAAACATACAATACCTAACATCACGTATACTAAAAAGCAAATCGGTACGGTACTTACATAATTATCTTCTTCATTTAAATGTTTGCTGGCAGGTATATAATATTGCTATATTTTTTTACGTAGTAGCAACATTGGGAAATAAAGGGAATGGCAGTGACATATACGTGGAAAATACGTACAAAGTAAAAAATACTTTTATTTTTGATGCCCGAAATCCGGGAATCTATTTCTTAACAAAAACGTAAATCTGATTTAAAAAATGGTAATAATTTTATGAACTAAATTTGGTTGTGACCCGCTCCCCCGCAAGTTGGTACTGCCCATCAGCATTGTCCTTACATGTGAATAAATAAGTACCTAATCATTCTATCTTCTACCAATCTAGAAAAGACCAGGTAATGCACAAAGCAACAAAAACGAAACTAAGTAGGTTTTATGGTAATGAACATTAGGTGAATGACGTCTGTGCTTGTACCTATCTCTGGCCGTAAATATAGCACTTCGAGTTTTTAGAAAAAGTTAGTGTAGGTATGCATATAATGTTCCCACTGCTGGGACACAGGCCTCCTTTCTTCGAGAGGGAGGGGCTGTAATCTACCACCCGGGCCCAATGCGGGTTGGTAGATGACACAAGTCTTCGAATTTTTGGTTCTAGGACATGCCGGTTTTCTCACGATGTTTTGTTTCTGCGTTTTGAGAGCAGTGATTATGAAATTATTTACACAAAGTAAAGCACGTGCCTGGGTTCGAAGTTTGAACCAACTCTTATACTTAGTATGTAGAATATTAATTATCGTGTATTATACTAATTGGGTTAGCCTAGCTAGGTTATCGTCTTGCGACTTTTTAATCAGTCAAATCCAGAAAAATCAGACTGATTACAGAGTCACAGGTTAAAGAGCAAACTGTGAAATCGTGCGCCCCACGTGGCTTTGGCATGCGGCGGCAGTGCCAATAGGAACATTAATTAATCATTAGGTACCCTTTTTATGTACACAGGACAGCACATCAAGCTACTCCAATCTGTCAAATTTTCCCAATTGAATATGAACCTTATTCCTTTGTGGTAAAGTTGAAAATCTATCAAAGAAATTTGACAGATTGGGGTAGCTTGATGTGCTATCCTCTGTACCTACATAACTGTCGATTCCGTTTGATTACCTAGTTTTTATGGGTAGACAGGACCCGGAAACCGGTGGTGTAAACTTTGGATACTTCATCATATTTACCTCAGATAAGCTAAAGGTAGGTGAAGCGATACAGACCTACCCCTTGGTAAGATTCTGTTTATTGTTTTTAAACGCTTATGAGTTGAGCTTTTAGAAATAATAAACAGAATCCAAATCGTGCCAATAACATCGGGGATTTGGCAAAAAATGTAAAGCAAGGTCACACACGCTACTCAAAAATAAAAAAATTGTACGTATAACATGAAAAATATTAAAGATCTAAGACGGGGGGACTTTTAATGTTAATTTTCGATAATTTTTCATGAATATTCAGAAAAATTCGGACGGTCACGTATTGTTTGAGCTCAGCAGGTGGCCACGTTGATTGCGGCATCAGTGACTTTCTTTAGGTCCGAGGTGAACGGCCACTTAGGACACTCCAGCCAGTGGGGCACCAGTGCGCTTCTGGTGCAGAGGTGCTTCTATTCAGAAGCACCGCACGCGCACTGTGTGTCACTAATCCCACATTTCGACAAATTGTGTCTGAAGCGGCCTACTTGGTTATGCAATCGATTGAGAGCTTTCCATATATTCCACTGCAGATCACGCCCGGGAGAAAAATGTTCCTGGGGTTTTACCGAAGTCGGGAGATGGTGGATGCTTCTCTTCCCGCAATTTACTTCTGTCATTTGGTGGTTTGTCCGGAATGGCCTGCGTTATTGCCAATAAATCTAGGTAAAATACTCATACTCAATCACATCTGAGTAAACTGGAAACCAGTCCAATATACCTAATGAATTGGCAAAAGTATTGTAAAGGCATCTTGAGTGAGTGGATCTCTGTTTGAGCGCCGCTATTGTCTAAAATAGGATTGAATGGGTTGGTGAGCTGTTCATTCGGTGTTGAAGCAGAACGTCCGATTCACAAAACGTCATGTTGAAAAAAATATGACGATTCGCAGAATGTCCGATTCGCAAAAAGTCCGATTCTTTTTTTTTCAACATGCAATTTTGCGAATCAGAAGTTCTGTGTCAACTGAAGAACGTTCCTGAAGACATTTAGATCTCCAAGACTCGAATATAAATATTAAAAAAATCCGTGAAAATTCTTTATATGACAAAAGTCTTCCCAGTAGTTTGGTTTACAGCCCAAACAGTATGCGACTTTCAATCTTATTAGTTCGCATATACGTTAATTTGTGTTTGTGCATTCAATTATTACCATACAATGTACTTAATGTAATTCGTAGACAAGAATAGAATTCAATTGATGGCTGTAGGTATAAGCAAAATAATAATAATTTAAACGAATTAAGTAGGTACTTGGACTTTTAATCGTATTCAGTAACTTGACAGTTGAAGGGATAAGTTCCTGACAATAAAAAGGAAATGAGGTGAAAAAAAGACTTAGCGAAACTTCTTTGATGTGCTTATAATTTTTGCTCGACTACGGCGAAGCAAAAAGGAGGGTTATGATTTTGACCGGTATGTATGTAGGTATGTATGTATGTTCATATGTTCCCTCATAACTTCTAAACTACTTTTGATCGTCCGCTGGTTATAGGCTATATGACGTCACATTAAATTGAATAATGGCGCCCTCTAGAGGACATAGTCACGAACTAAAAAAAATTTTTTTTTTATTGATGCCGTGTTTGGTATCAAATGAAAGGGCTTAATGAGCACATTTCAAAAATATGTATATTGTTAGCTATTGCTCGCGACTTTGCTTGCGTGCACCCGATAATTGGGAATAATTTCTAAAATCATGCCTCGGAAAACATATTTTCTCTCCAAACCTACCGAAAATACATACTCGTATATAATTAATATTCTTCTATAAAAATGTAAAGTGGCTCTGCAAATAGTTTATCACGAAATTATAACCCCAAAATAATTTAAATAAAAAGCAAGTTTAAAAACTAAAACCCGACTACTGAAAAATTACGCTCTAAAAAGTACGAAACAAGAAAATATTTTCATCAGAAATTAGAAAAAGACAGACCAATTAAAAATCCGGAGTTACACGTAATCTGATCGATTTATGTAACATGACGTGTGACTCCGGATTTTTAATTTGTCTAGATGGAAAAACGTTGAACGTTTACGTACCTTTTTCGTTTTTGTACCCAGAGGCGGATTTGCCCTAAGGCACATTAGGCCCGGGCCTAGGGCGGCCAGATATTAGGGGCGGCTATTTGGCGGGCCGCACTGCACCGCATCGTATAACAGTAATCTTCCTAAATCACTCATCTAAAGAGGGTTACCGGTTATTGACCAATATCCTCTTAAGGGGTCACTGTTCTCATCATTATGAACAACTTTTACTATGGAACCAAACCTGAAATCGCGAAAAAAAAAGTCACTAACTCGATTTCGATAAAAGTTGGCAAAACAGTTATTATACAGTCTATAAGATGGGTGCTGAGAAAGGGGCGGCTGGTACCTATTTTTACTACATGGCCTGGTGCCTAGGGTGACCAAGACTGCAAATCCGCCTCTGTTTGTACCGTACCTTTGTAGGTACTGTCTGGTACCTATAATACTGGCTTCATATTTGCAGTTATATTTCGATAAAATATAAAAAACTGGCAAGTCATGTCGTAAACATTGTTTTTCGGACTTTGAACATTACATGTTAAAAAATATGATGTGTTGAGTACGTAAACGGTTATCATTGCTTGTTACCATGATAACTGAAATCCCAGGATTTTCCCTGAATCATTACATACTTATTTGGTCCTTCGATAATGTCGTAAAAAAAATATTGGTATGTTATAAAATAACGTCGTGTTCAATAAACGGCTATCTTATCTTGTTACCGCGGTAACTAAAAGAAAACCGGACGTAAACACCTGGATATACACATCTGTACCTATATTACTGGCTTCATATAATTTGCAGTTATATTTCGATAAAATATAAAAAATAATGATTTTAAGGCCAGCAAATTGCTTGGCCTTGACGTGTAGAGCACTACCTCAAACGCTTTGCGTTATGAGGCGAGCTAAAATTGGCAAGTCATGTCTTATAAATTGATCTTCGGACTTAGAACATTAGTACGTAAACGGTTATCATTGCTTGTTACCATGATACCGGATTTTCCGTTCTCCGATCATGTCATGTCGTCTCATTCACTCTGGACAGTCGTTACTAGTCAGAAGCTCGAAAGTAACTTAAAAACCTAGAATTTTAAAGTGGCCCACTATAAAAATAAATGGCAATCTTCTATACTGCTGGGCCCTTGGATCCGCGACATCAAGTCTGCTCGATTATTACAATTTAAAATAATAATGCTACCTTTAAAGTGATTCAATGTAATTTCTGTTATTCTTATATTAGCTTGTAAGCGCTGGAGAAAATAATCGCCATGACTACACCTTTTTTTATCGTGGAGAAATGCTCATGCATGGGGTATGCATGAGCATTTCTCCACGATAAAAAAAAGGTGTAGTCATGGCGATTATTTTTTCCAGCGCTTCCTTCAGCATTCCCATAGTAAAAGTTGTTCATAATGATGAGTACAATCCCTCATTTCAATTTGGCACATGTTTTAAATTTCATCCCGTATAAAGAGATATTATTATCTTCACTATATTCACAGTTTTATATGAATATAGTGAAGATACGGAACGTGTTATGTAATATTTAATCTTATCAATTTACACGACGTTTAATCTCCTCGTAAAGACAATGATTACTTATTTTAAAACTAAGTATACACATAATACACAATAACAAAAGATTAACACTTGAACTATTTTTATAACAATAGATATTGACCGAGTACATGATGAGAATTAAAAAAACAGCCTTAGATGTAGCATCGGCAAAATTCGTAAAACCGATCACGATCCGAACTGAGTGCGCTTTCAACATCACCAATTAATCAATTACTGCTTTAGGCGAAAATGGTCTTTGGGCATACGCAATAACTTGTAAAGTCATGTAACCAAACATTCGTAAAATTTATGCTACATCTAAGTTGTGTCGTACTGTAGGCATTCGTGTTTTGATAAAGTTTTACCCTGTTTTCCCTGATAAATTATCATTTATCATTCACATCACGACTGTAATCCCCGAACGGTTAGGCAGTACCTAGGTGCCCACCCCATCGCCAGTTATGTATAAGTCCCATGTAATAGGGGGCGAGGCTGTTACCATCAACTGGGCACAAATCCAGACTGCCAGCTGCTATTTCGAAATTCCTGATGGAAAAATCCAAAAGCACTTCCCGACCTGGAATCGAACCCAGAACCTCATGCTGAGCTGTAGTACTTGGGACTACTAGACCATCGAGGCACGGGTTAAATTACCGTTCAGTAATAATTAAATAATAATAAACAAATCAAGTATCTTGACTTGGTTCGCGAGGTTGTCGACGTGGGATGTGGACTCTGCGATCATTGTGCCGATAGTCGTATCAGCCAATGGCTTAATTGTCAAGAGCCTCGACCAACACCTAAAGAGGCTCTCGTTGGGCAGCTGGATTAAGGGCTTGATTCAGAAAGCGGTACTTCTGGACACGGCCATTGTTAGGAGGTTCTCTGGAGCCCTGACCGGTAGCTTGGACCCTGTTCCCGATACCGGTGGGCTACAATTTTTTATATTTTTAAATGTTTTAATTTTTTATTCTAATATTTAAAAACATAATTTATGTTTATGAAAATGAAATTAAAAAGTATAATTATTAATATCATATATTAAAAAAATTGCAAAAACATTGAAACAGTGAATCAAAATCTAGGTATTTATAAGTAATTACTCTAATTACTCATTATTTGTGTGTCATAACTAATAGGTATTTAACTTGGTCACACAGACGCACACATTCCTGTGTTAACAAGTCCATTGGAGTTATCATTTTAGCAAAAGTCAGACCTACACGCGGCATTTTTTTATGATTTTAAATAAAATAAATTAGGATAACTTCCTTGAGATGTTAGATAATCTAAGCACAATGCATGTAGGTAGGTATTATTTAATTGAAACTTTTTATTGCCATGTTTGATTATAATATCAGATTAATTACTGGGAAATAAAATATGGATTACTTTTATCAATGCCTCTGGGGTAAAAAAGTGGTATTGCAAAAAAATATACTTTAGCTAAAACCAGGTTTCTCACGAAACTTTTAAACGAAGTTTAAAGTCTATTTGATAGTCAAGGTCTTTGTCTCTAAAATAATAAGTTTTTTTTTTTGTACAGTAAGTACTTGTAAGTAGTAATTATTACAATATTTAATGAGTTTAACAAAACGTTTGCGTATTAAAATTACAAACAGAAAACCGGCGAAGTGCGAGTCGGACTCGCGCACGAGGGTCCGTACCACCGTTCAATATTGAACACTACCTAATTTTAAAAACATACTTCTGTTTAAGGAACCATTTTGGTTACCCATTGAAAGGGTTTTCGATAGGGTTTTTTCTAAGCAGTTAGGTAATCAAAAAACCGATTGTACGGTGAAACCATACATTACCGACGACTAAGCATTCTTACGTAACTTCATTAATTAATATTACTTGAGCAATTAGTACACGATTAGCGGTCATCGCGTGTGCTTCCGCGTTCCTTTATACCTAAACCGGACCTTTGGTCCGTTAAATATACATTTATTTTACCTTTAACGCAGCAGTATCATTGACTAACTTGCTATCTTCTACACCCATACTATGTCGGTTACCTTTTTGAACGGCTTAAGGGACCGTTTTGGCTAACCATTGAAACGGTTTTCGATAGGATTTTTCAAAGCAGCTAATCAAAAACCCATACGATGTGGGCACTTTCCATAAAAACGATAACAGCGTAACATTCCGACTCGGAGCAGTGTAATATGATCTCTCGATGATGGGCATACGCTGCAAAATGGCATAGCACGCTTGTAACCTTTTCACTGGGTTTCAAGTATAGAACCCATTCAATGGGTTATCCATATTGAAGGGATACCCCTTTTACTGGGTTTCAAGCCTAAAACCCATTCAAGGAGTTACACATGATAAAGAAAAACGGCTTACCCCTTCGGACGACTTAACTCTTAACCGGGGTTGTATGGTCCCTAGTTTAAAAAAACACGTTTCTTTATGAGGGGGGGCCCCCCTTTAATTTTTATCTTTAATTATGTGTAGGTATAATTTGTTGTTATAGCGGCAATAGAAATACACAATCTGTGAAAATTTCAACTGTCTACCCGAACTGTCTCTCCGTGGCGGTCCATGAGATACAGTCCGCTGACAGACAGACGTACGGACAGCAGAGGTTTTGTAATAGGCTTCTGTTTGGCATCCTTCGGGTACGGAACCCTAAAAATTAAATTCTTGCCTCTTTTGAATAGTGTGTAGGTTGTTGCAAGCAATAATTTTAATTAGATATACGGGGTTACTATTGGCGACCTGTGCCCGTTATCTTAGAACACGAGACTCCTATCGAATACGACACAACATGATGTGTCTTTCTTTATCTCTATCTATAAGGAACTTTAATACTCCAATGGATAATAAATAAGAACGGTGATGATAAGCACAGGTTTCTTAAGTATTAGTCGACGTTCGCGCGGACGTAAGAATATCGCGGGGATTTTTTTTGACGACACGGTTGGCGCAGTGGTTGAGCGATTGACTGCTGCGCAGCATGTCGCGGGTTCGATTCCCGCACGGAACAAATATTTGTACGACCTACAAGTATTTGTTCCGAGTCTGGGTGTTTTTCTATCTATAATATGTATGTATTTACAAAAAAAAAAAAAATGTATATAAGTAGTTTATCAGCCATCTCGTTACCATAACACAAGCATTAGGTTGCTTAGCTTGGGGCTAGATGGCGTTGTGTGATATGTCCAAACATATTTATTATTATTTCCTTTATTTCATTTATGTACATATATTTCACATTTTTAAATATTTTTTATAAAAACATGAAATAAAAAATAAAAAAACATTTAAAAATATAAAACATAGTAGCCCACCGGTATCGGGAACAGGGTCCAAGCTACCGGCGGTCAGGGCTCCAGAGAGAGGAACCTCCTAACAATGCGCGCCGTGTCCAGAAGTACCGCTCTCTGAATCAGGCCCTTAATCCAGCTGCCCAACGAGAGCCTCCTTAGATGTTGGTCGAGGCTCTTGGCGATTAAGCCATTGGCTGATACGACTATCGGCACAATGATCGCTGAGTCCACATCCCACATGTCGACAACCTCGCGAGCCAAGTCAAGATACTTGATTTGTTTATCTTTCTCGGCTTTCACGAGGTTCCCGTCATGCGGGACCGTTATGTCAATAATCATTGTGCGCCGCTCTATTCGATCCACCACCACTATATCAGGCTTATTGGCAACAATAGTCCTGTCAGTGATGATGGATCGATCCCAGTACAATGTGATATTTCCATTTTCGAGAACTGGGTCGGGCACATACCTATAGTACGGCACTTCCGATTCCGCAAGGTTGTATTTCAGTGCAAGTTGCTGATGGATAATCCTGGCTACAAGGTTGTGTCTATGCAAGTACTCTTCGTTAGCAAGACGAGAACACCCGGAGATAATGTGTCGGATTGATTCTCCCGGACGGTGGCATGCCCGACAGATGTCAACCGTGCCGTCTTTCACAATATATTTCCGGTAGTTGTTCGTCATCATAACTTCGTCCATAATTGCACAGACAAAACCTTCGGTTTCCCCAAAGAGGTCACCGGAACGCAGCCAGGCTACGGACGCTAACAAATCTACGTCGGGTCCATGTAGGACCCGGAAAAAGCGTCCGTGAAGCTCCTTACTCTGCCATACCTCCCTGCGATCGTTAGTGTCAAGCACTACAGGTTTGCGCCAGTTCTCTTTAGCCAAGGAGAGCGGAGTGAGGCCCTTGTCCACCGCGACCACATCTCGATGCATCCCCACATCGGCTTCTAGGAAATATTCCCTGAGACTGCATATCTCGCGGTTGTGGAGAGTCTTAGCGTTTAAAAAGCCTCGGCCTCCACACTTTCGCGGGATATACAGTCTCATTACCGATGAACGTGGGTGATGCATTCGATATGCAGTCAACAGCGTACGGACCCTCCGATCCAGGGCGTCGAGTTCCGTCTGAGTCCATTTGAGTACGCCGAAAGAGTACATCAAAACCGGCATGACCCAACCGTTGAAGGCACGCACCTTGTTTCCGCCTGATAGAAGACTATTAAATACTTTCTTCAGGCGGCCAAAGAAGCGCTCCTTCAACGATTGCTTCATGTCAGTAACATTGATGCCCAACGCTTCCGACATACCCAAATACTTATAGGTTTCGGGTGCGGAGAGGGCTCTAAGGTTTATGGAATCCGAGAGTTGGGTTCCCACGGATTCCACAATCTCTCCTCGCTTTACATGCATGACCGCACATTTGTCCACACCAAATTCCATCCTGATGGCGCTACTGAATGTTTCAGTTACTTTCAGTAGCTCCATCAGTTGCAAATTGTTGGGGGCAAAGAGTTTTAGGTCATCCATGTAGAGGAGGTGGGATATAACCTGACCACCTCTCCGCAGCCGATATCCTAGACCTGAATCCTCCAGCAGTGTGCTTAGAGGATTCAAGGCTAAGCAGAACCAAAGCGGACTCAAACTATCGCCCTGAAATATGCCTCGCTCGATCCTTATCGGCTCGCTGTTCCTCTGGATATTTCGACATCCTGGATAGCGAAGGACCGTCCTCCATTGCCCCATACACGACATCAGGAAGGTGCGCAGAGTTGCATCTACTTTATACAACTCCAACACCCTCATGAGCCATGTATGTGGCACCGAGTCATAGGCCTTCTTATAGTCTATCCAACATGTCGACAGATCCTTTCGGGAACGACGAACCTGTTGGCTAATGGCCATATCAATGAGGAGTAGCTCCTTAGTACCACGGGACCCATTCCTACATCCATTTTGAGAGGCAGACATGATGGAGTTGGTGTCTATATGTTCGTTAATTTTAGCTCTCAAAATGGATGTAAGAACTTTATAGACCGTCGGTAGACAAGTGATCGGTCTATAATTTTTGGGCTCCGCAGTACTACCTGATTTATGGAGCAGGTGGGTTATTCCTGTCGTTAGGAACTGGGGCAGCGACCCTGAATGTAAGGCTGACTGGAACTGGGATGCCAAGCGGGCGTGCGACCTTTGTAACCACTTTATCCAAAAGTTGTGCAGTCCGTCCGGTCCTGGAGACTTCCAGTTAGGTAACGGACGGACTGCACGAGCTACATCTTGGGGACAGATGGTAATAGCCCCCATTTCTGGTATTGGATCGCAGGCTCGCTCGACCTCCCGAGCCCAATCACCTTCGGTGTGACTGACAGGCACCGACCAGATACTGCGCCAGAAAGAACACATGGCATCATCA
This sequence comes from Cosmia pyralina, assembly GCA_946251885.1. Taxonomy (NCBI): domain Eukaryota; kingdom Metazoa; phylum Arthropoda; class Insecta; order Lepidoptera; family Noctuidae; genus Cosmia; species Cosmia pyralina. The sequence continues at coordinate 20,678,401 of OX276354.1, forward strand.
TCTGGCAGGCGCGTGTCAGTCACACCTTGGTCCGGTCGCTCCCAACCCCTATAAACCCACCTTTCATCGCTCTGGAAGGTGCGATTCTGAGTGTATCGGTCCACTCGCCGCTTATACCTACGAATACGGTTTGCCCATGCATAGACTTTCTGCTTCAGGAAGTCGATGCGCTCTGTGACACGGGACATATAGTCCTGAGGGCTGACATCAGTCCCTGAGAACGCCCGCCTCACAAAGCGCATCACTCTAGGACGAGTATTGCCCTCCCTGAAGCAGGTTAGTTTGCCGATGAGTGCTCTGGCCCCACCAATACGCCGCTCAATTCTGCACTGCCAAGCTGGTACGGATGGTTTCGGTCGTGTAGCTCTAGAATCATTAGCAAATTTGACGTGAGCTACACGACATGCCGCTACAGCCGCGCAGTACAGAATCGAATGAGTATCGGTGAGGTCTTCGCAGTCATCAAAATAGTTTGACAACTGCGAATCCAGAGCCGCCACAAGCGCCCTATTTTTGTTATGCATGGGCAAACGAGGTAAGCGTGGTCTAAGTTCGGGAGACAAGAAACGATATTCCCGAATCGCATCTTCCAAAGCACTCCTCCATTCTTCATTGCACTGGGTACTTACGTTTGTAGCCCTGTCATCACTTCCCTCGTCAACTCGGTTTGTTTCAGACTGTGGTGATATTATATTAGTCTGCGACGGCGGGGGGGCAATGACATGGCTACTCTGCATTTCAATTCGCAGGCGATCAAGTACAGTGTCATCCAACATATGATTACGCTGGATAACCCGCACCTGATCCGACAGTCGTTGTGCCGAAACGTTGACAGCTGGTTCAAGCACCTGAAAAAGAGAGAGCATCCGAACACGGTACGCGGTCAGATTATTTCCTCCCTCTGTAGCCCCATAGTATGAGCGCATGACGTTCTCATTAATGGATGGCGTCCATCTCATGCGCTGCACACTTCCGCCGGGAGCTGGGACCCTTTCAGAGGCCGGTGGGCCTCGAGGTCCTAAGCCATCCGGCGGCCGGCGTCCTCCCCGACGGCGAGCAGGTGGTGGCGTCGTGGGCGGGGAGAAATACTCGTCGCTCGAGCTCGACGCAGCTACCGCGGCCGGTGTCGTCACAGCGCTTACAATGGGGCTGGGTACCGGCGGCGGCGAGGCGGAGCTGAGCGACGAGTCCGGAGGTGGTGGGCGTGCTCTTCGTGCGGCTGATCTTGTCAACATTTTTCTATATTTTCATCCTTTAATTTTGTTTGTTTTATTCATCATGACACCTGTCATGTCATCTCCTTTTCAGTAGTTTTTGGTTCATGTTATTGGTCTATTTCGAATGCGGTATGTTATGTTTTTTATAAGTACTGATAAATGAATGTAAAATATCGTCAGAAATGATTACAACGGTTTAAATATGGTTAAAATTAATAAAAATGATCGGGTCCAATTTTCGAGACTTGTGACTGTTGACGTTGGTGTTGCCAGCCTATTGTATTATTATTATTTTTTTTTCGCGTACGGAATTTTCAACGCTGTGCTTAGCGCCGAGTGCAAAATCCAACAGTGTGTTTTTTCGACGCGCTAGAATGTACTCTGTTATTGTTAAGTTGGATTCTCAACGCTTGGCTCAACAACGAGAGTTGAAAATCTAGGGAGTGATAAAATCCCGCCGCGATATTTTTACATCCGTGCGTACGTCGGCTTAAAGTGTATTTAATACTCTATGGTTCGTTTTTGCGATAAAAACATCTTTTCATCATTGCCGTAGTTTTATGTAGACTTCTAAATAACTTGTTTATTTTTTAATGAAATATAGTAAGTTATTTACGTGTCGAACTGGAAGCCGACCCCAACATAGTTGGGAAAAGGCTAGGCAGATTGATTGATTTACGTGTCGAACAATCAACTTCAAACAGTACCTATATCTTTGTGTAAAATAAAACTTGTAACAACGTGGTGAAGTTTTATTCTTACACCCAAACTAATCAATAAGGTTGAGACCGTATTAACCGATAAATTGCCGTAGGTTCGCCGTCCTATTATTACGTTCAAGGGCAAATGCGTCATACTTAACTATTCATAAATCAGTAGAATTAATAAGTGGTTCTTTCTTCTTGTTTACAGTACTGCCGCCAGGGTACAAGGTAGAAGAAATCGAAATACCAGTTCCATGGGGCCATGTCGCGGGGCGATGGTGGGGCCCTCGGAACAAGCAGCCAATCATCGCTATCCACGGCTGGCAGGACAATGCAGGCACATGGGACAATCTGATCCCACTCCTACCAGTCACGACTTCAGTCCTTTGCATAGACTTGCCAGGACACGGACTATCAACACATTACCCGACCGGTATGCTTTACTACATCTTCTGGGACGGTATTGTCCTCCTAAGAAGAATCGTCCAACACTTCGAATGGAGCAAAATCACTTTAATGGGACACTCCCTGGGAGGCGCGCTCAGTTTTATGTACGCGGCTTCCTTCCCTGATGATGTCGAGAAAATCATATGCGTCGATATTGCCAGCCCAGCTGTTAGAGAACCAGCTACCATGGTCAAAACGACAGGGCAGAGTATCGACAAAGTACTGCAGTACGAGAACTTGCCAATGGATAAAACTCCTTGCTACGAGTACGAAGAAATGATTGATATTGTTTGTGACGCGTACAAAGGCTCAATTTCAAGGGAGAATTGTAAGATTCTGATGAAGCGAGGAATGATGCCTGTTCCTGCACATTTGAAAAGGAAGGGTTATTTCTTTAGGAGGGATCCCAGATTGAAAGTAGCTGGTCTTGCGATGATGTCTATTGAAACAGCTTTGGAATACGCTGCTAAGGTAAAGTGTAAAGTCTTAAATATTCGCGCGTTACCTGGTCAAAGATGGGAAAAGATAAATTATTATTTGGACGTGGTAGAAAAGATGAGGGCTACCGCTGATGTGCAGTTCGTGGAGGTTGAAGGAACGCATCATATCCATCTAGAGTCGGCAGACAAAATAGCGAATATTGTGGAAGAATTCATTATGGAATATTAGTTTAGTCTAGCTGTATTGCTAATGTGATATTTTATGTGATGCGTAAATGAAGTATAGTTAGGTATAGTTGTGGAACTGTAGTATTGAAGTATGTATTTCTGAAGGCTATGAGCAATTGTAATTTAATTTATTAAAAATATATTTTTAAATACGAAATCCAAAAGAATGTGACACATTTTTCCTAAAATGCCAATTAATGCTTCTAAAGATAAGAAAATAACTTTTCGTTAACTAACTAAGTTACGTTGTCGCTTTCACCAAAGTACAACGGGAGTTGTATAATCAACATAAAGTGTTTACCTACTTACTTTGCATCTTATTTTTATTTATTTGCCTAGGTTTAGTATTCTATGAAATGAGTGAAATACATACTGTACTCAGTATATCTGCTTATATGGTGTGGTTTAAAATAATGGATGATAAAAAAATTTTGGTACATGTACAGTCAGCCTCAAAATTAAAAATAAACAATATGCAGCCATAAAACATTGGATATTTAATTGTAGCTACACATTGATACAGTTTTATGGAACACAAATTCTAGAAGATCAAATGAATTCTTGTCAGTGTATACATCTTTTTAGGGCTGACTGTCCTAGTCTAAATATTGGCTAATAATAAAATATGTATGCTACGTTTTTATTGCGATAAATATGAACAATATAATGTAAAACCACATCTTAGTGAAAATGCTGTTTATGTCACAAATATTAGAACAAGTTTGGTCCTTGTTGATTAGGATCATTTAGGATTAGATCCTATGAATAATATTTTAAAATAAAAATAGTCACACGATCAAAAAACCTTGACAGGGATTTTTTAACAAAAGAAAGAAAGATTTTTTTTTAAGTTTTGACTTGTAATTCGATGCTAATTCATATTCAAAGTTTTGTGTAATATATTATTATTTTACATATCATTTGTAAACCTGTAAGGTCATAAGGTGTGTGACGTAGTAAAGAGAATTTCTATGGTAGGTAAGTTAAATATCGACGATATTTTTTATACAATGCGAGTTGTGTCCAAAATTGGATAGTGAATGAACGCTGATAAAGCTATTTAAAAGATTTTATATAGCTAAATTAGGTATTTACATCAGATGTTTTTTTTTTTTTATCAAATATTAGGTCACAAATGACATTGTTTTCTTATGGTTGGATTTTGAAAAAGATTTTGACAGTACAGTGGAATCCGTTTATTATGACTCCGCCTATATCGACTAAATAATTGCAGTGCAAAGTTTGATTTTCATATAAAATTCTTTTTAACAAAGTTCGGATATAACAGCTTCGCTTATAATGACAAAGTGAACAAAAGTAGACAAAAATTGTTAATATCTTATGTAAAAAATATGTAATTTATGTATTACAACTTTCTATGTTTTAATAATAATATGTTTGTTTTGTGATAGCTCATTTTTCTTTTTCTATAAATAACAGATACATACGCTTAGTTATTTTCTAAGACTTTGCTTTGTATGACGTCTGCTACTCCGCTACGTGTTTGTCAATTCTCTTCGTTGTCTAAGAAATTAGCGGATTCTACTGTAAATTAACTTGGTTGTATTTTGTTTTGTTCCTAAATTCCTGATCATTACTGCCAGCTTCTAGTATCTATTCGTTACGGGCACAACCATGGGTATTTTATGTTACTTTACCCTTTTAGCAAGAGATATTAAAATATATTTTTAAATTGGGGGGGGGGGGGGGGGGCGAGTTCAGAAACGAATTAAATGCATGAATGGCTAGGTATGTAACATACTTTCAATTCTATTGTCTGTCGATCAGAATACAATAACATGATCAGGGCAAGCTGACGAAACAGTGTAATTTTATTCTAATTGACTTTTAATTTATTTATACGCGGTTAAGTGTATTCATTTGAGTTTGACTCGCGACACGTTTGACGTACCAACGCCTAATGAATTGTTTTTATATATCGCACACCGGGTGCAACAACGTCATAAGTAACAAATGACGTTTTTTTCAGGAGATCGATTTAAAAGTTGTTGTTATGATAAAGTGAAATGTATTTACAATACTATAATATTTCGATGACCAAAATATTGTTTATACTCCATATTTTAAAATGAAGGTGGTTTGAAAAATGAAAATGTTATATAAGTGGTACATCTTTAATGTTTTTAAAAACGATACCTACATTTATGACGTTATTGTGCAGAAAGTTAAATTGAAAGTAGAACTATTCTGTGCAATAACGTCATAAAGGCCGAACTAAACAAAAAAACAAAACTCTAAACGTCTTAAATAGCACTTTCAACATTATTATGAAAATAAATGGCAATACAAAATGTAAAAAAATAAGAATAATTTCTTACATTTAAGTACTCATAATCAGACTTTTTCGAGGAACTAACTGGCTAGAAATAAAATTTGTAGAAAAACAGTTATAGGTTTTTTTTTACCATAACAGGCTTATACTGGTACAGTTATGTAGCAGTTTATAATAAATCTAACATTCTTAATGTTTTCGTCTTTGTACTTAGTACCTAATTACTCTTACATTTAATAATCAGTTTTCATTAAAAATAATCTTAAAAATCAGAATTAACCAACTAAAGCTGGTTATAAAAATGTTCATAATATCGAGGCACAATATTTTTTTGAACCAATTCTAACAGATCTTGTTTTTTTCTATCACTTATCGGTATATTAGATGTATAAGCAGGATTCAAAGATATTTCTTCTATATTCCTTGGTTGTGTCGTATTTTTTCGCAGTGTCCTGGTTTGGCCGTTAATGTTTGCCTCATTCAAATTATCAGTCTTGTACGTAGTTTTATACTTATAAATATCACAGTCTTTCATAAAACGTATAACTTTAATATCAGTCGTTTTGATAGCTTCTCCAGAAACATTTCTTGTTGTATTTATGTTTAAGTCATCTGCTAGTTTCTTCAAATCCATGAAATCTGTATAGTTTAATTCTTTTACTATAAAGGGTTTTCCGGTCTTCTTAGCGTTTCTGATTAAAGAAATGTACTGGTCTGGTACGTAAATAGCACCAGATTTTTTAGCCCTAGTGACAGATTTTTCAATTACTGAGTGAGCTGCATCTCCCTCATTCTGTGTGTGGCCCTTTATTAAAAATTTATGGGTCACGGAATTTATCTGTAACTTGTTAACAGCATAGTAGTACATACAAAATATGAACCTGAAACAATGTTATTATGTTTAATAAATAAACAGTCAAAATAATTACTAACATTACACAATAAGGTAGTTTACTAACTTATTCTTTTGCTGTCCGCAGCAGTTATCGGAATAAAATATGACATCGCAACCTGGGCTTTTCTCAGCTAGATCTTTTAAAAAGTTGTATATGCATGATCCAATTTCTATGGCACCTCGATTACCTATTCCTTCGTGCCAAAAGAAGCAGGTTGTTTCTTGATTTTTGGCGTCCGACATCTGAAATTTAAATACATTTTGAATAGACGCACTTAATGAAAAATGTATGAATATAATAATCAAATAATAGATTATCCGTTAAATTATTATTAGTGACTGTAAGAACTTACCGTAAAATTGTAACAGTTCAGTTTCGATTTGTAGAAGAAAGCAGATGACTTTCCAATCGGACATGGCATTACAGCTTGTAAATCGTATATTATTACAAAAGTATTGCTCTCCGATTTACACTTCCTCATGTCCACGTCTTTTTCTATCCTAGATAAACTTTTTTCTTCGAGGTGTAATTTATAAGAGTATTCCAATTTTGCTTTCTCTTCGACAGATGCGTTTTTATAGGCTTCACAGTCGTCACAGGTATCTTTTTTTGGGATAAAAAATCCTATATTGAATTCTGTGTTGAAAATTCGAGCATAAGCATCGTAACAAGCTTCTGGTTTATTTTCTTCCTGACGCTTCTTGTTGTAATTTCTATGCATTTCTGCTATAGTTAAATCTCCCTCTACGAATAGTCTACTTGTATTTGCTCTTAAATAATGGCTCTCTATCTTCGGGATCGAGTTAATGTGATCTCTCACAGATTGCTTTATTTCTTCGTCCAATCTGATTTGTTTGCCGTGTCTTCCTCTTCCATCTTCTTTCATAATGTTATGGCCTTCAGCCTTATGCTTGCATTCTATAACTGTACGTAAAATTCGTTCAGTGGCACCCAATGTATTCATTAAAAATGTCTTGCATACTCTAACTTCTCTTCCATCATTGCATAAATAAAAAGTTGTATTTGGTTTCCTGGGATTATTTTTACGAGATTCTTTTATTCTCCGATACGATAACTCTAAAAGTCTCACACAAGATGACAAATAATCACGCTGCCTTTGTAATTGGCCTAGCTGCCAATAAGCATCAAATAGCTTAGTTCTGTTTTCTGTCGAAAATTTTGATGAGCAAGACAGCCGGCATTTATCTGAACAAGTCGGGCCCATTAGTTTAGATGTTTTAACCATACCAGTTTTTAATGAAGTATATTGCTGACCAGAATTTTTCAGCATTTTGGCAACATTTTTTTTCCATTTGCTTGGATCGCGAGTACGTTTTCTACTACGTTTCATGGTCGATGATCCGGACTCTTGGTTGATATCTCCAGTGGTAAGCGTTTCGTGGTCAGATTCCGATGACGAAGAACTTTCTGAGCTGCTGCTAGAGCTGCTAGTAGAGCTGCTGCTAGAGCTGCTACTACTATCCGAGTTAGCTGACGGTTTAGGCACGTATTGCTCATCGTCATCAGTTCCAGAAAAGTCTTGTCCAGATGAGTTTTCACTGTAGGAAACTCTTATAGGCTAAAATAAATGTTAAGAAATTAGAAGTAAATTACGTAAAGATATTAAAATAGACCCATAAAATATCATTGTGATTTAAACAATATACCATACCTGAGTTTGATCTTTATGGATGCTTGAAGATTCAACAGCACTAATACTAATATTTGAGCTAGATGACGGTTTAGGTACGTATTGCTCTTCTTCGATTCCAGAAAAGGCATGTCCAGATGAGTTTCCATCGTCGGAAACTCTAATAGGCTACAATAAGTTTAACGAAATTAAGTAAACTGCGTAAAAATATTAACACAAACCAAAAAAAATATTTAATAATACTGCACAAGAAAATCTTATACCATACCTGAGTTTTATCATCACGGATGTTTGAAGTTTCAACAGCATTCGTAACGGAATGTTTTTTTAAATCACCATCATGATGGTTTAAAATGGAAGGAGAACTCGGTGCTATCGATAAACCTAAACGAAAAATTAAAACATTATGTAAATAATTACGGATATATTATACCTACAGAAAAAAGTTTTAATTAATAAAATACATAAAAACTTACTTGGCTCTATATCCCTGACTTCACCTTCGTCATGGCTTTCTTTGTTCAATTGAACCAACCGCACTAATTTCTTACCTCGTCCTTCCATAATTTTATTTAAGCTATAAATAAGAATAAAACCTATTACAATTTGTAAGTACCTAGGTACTGTAGGTACATAACCCTTAATTTATAATTACAGTGGAATACAATTAAATCTGAACTTCTTTAAAAATAAATAATGACAACGGTTTATAGGTTCTGTTTAGTATATTTTCTGGGACAATATTGACATAATTGTAATAAATGACAGTATTACTTGCTGCTTGTAATATAAATAGAACCACAAAGTCAGAAATGTTCACTTGTGACATTCTTGCCCCAAAATTGTATGAAATATTTGTCATAATTACCTTTATGACGTTGTTGCTCCTACTCACAAACACTTCCTGCGGGGGGCCGCGCGCAACTGACCAATTAGAACGTTCTCGCACTAGCGTTCACAAAAACCCGCCAAAACCACAACGACACTTACGCCCTCAGTGGGTCATTTTAGGAGTTACATTTATGATATTGCTGCACCGGATGTAGACGCATGTTTGGTATCATTTGTGATCAATAACTCATTTTAGCAATTTTAGCATTTATGACGTTATTGCACCCGGTGTGCGATATATTTTTTTTTTACTTTCTCCAATATTTACCTCTTAGTTCGAGAATTTTCTGGTTGTGAAGTTCGCATGGTCCTTTTCTCAACAAGTGATCATTTTAGAAAATGTAACACTATACACATAGTGTAACATTCTATAAACTAAATACTATCTCGCTAGACTGTGTCCAGAATTAGTGCAGAAACAAAAGAGCTTTGCTTCTGATATGTAATAGTAATAGTGTAGGTATATCATTCCATAATTGTGACGTCATAAAATATGTAAACTGTAGCGGTTTCTAGATTATTTCATCGGGAAAGGCGACAAGAACAAAGACTAGATATTCCATTTTTATGAATACTAGAGTATAAGGCAACGATCGCGGCAGTCGCAGACATTAAACGCGGGAGCGAGATAAACTGAGGGCTTAGTGTGAGTTTTTATACTTACTCGATCGCGTTTTTTACGTCAGTTTGTATGGAATTATAGTCACCAGACGGCGCTTACTCAGTTTCAGTACATTTTGAAGTTTAGTTTAGTTAACGAGATTGAGTAAATATAAAATCTCGCACTAAGGCCTCGGGAGACTTCAGAGTTTTAATTAAAAATCCTGTACCTACTAAGTCTTTGCCGTCCTACTCGCACGTTTTATGACTGCGACTGCCATGTCTGTGCTGTTGGCGTGTTAGTATCATTAAACTCTGTCTCCCTCACTTTCTTATAAGTATGTATTCTGCTGGTTCAGATATTCATAAATTAAATATTTATGTAAGTTATATGACAATGCTTGCTAGAAACATACCAGTGGCTTAAGGAGAAATAAAATATAGACATTTCAATAAAAATACAACTTCGATTAGCACCATATCGATTCATAAAACTATTTATTTATAACAACAGCAACTGTAGTAAGTATTAAAATTCACAATGTTAAATAAAAAATAATGTTAACCTTTTTGTTCTTCATTTATTATCACAAATCCTCAAACACGTTCCTGATTGACAGGTGTCAAATTCTTCCACATTTTCAATCTGTGAACAAGTAAAGAAATGGCAGCTTAGGCTGATTTCACTACTAAAGTGCGTTTTACAAAAGAATTCTCTTCGCCGCGCCATAATGTTGGCACCATTGCTTTTCATTGAATAATTGCTTGCAAAGACCATTCCTTCAATAAAAGCAATGCACATCAGGTTATATCAAACTGTCAAATTTCTCCAAATGATTTTAAACCTTAAAATGTTGATAGTTAAGTTCAAAATCGAATGAGAAAATTTGACAGTTTGTGGTAACTTGACTTGCTGCTGTGTGTGACACAAACACCAGCAAAAAATTACTCGCTTCTCGTTAATCGTCGGCGGTGGGCCTAGTCTTTGTAGTTGCAGGGATTCTAATTTTACCATTACCAATGCAGTATGGCTTCTGCAACAGTAAACAAGGCTATTGCAGTATAAATGTATTACATGAATGTCGAAAGCCGTATCTGACAGAAAGCCAATTCTTGTACCTAAAAACGTTCAAATTCAAGACGCAATCTCATGCCAGCGACAATCAAATGTCAAAAATGTAGGTAAACGCTAAACAATTTTTGACAGATGAGATTGCGAACGTTGTTAAAAATACGGGAATTGCCCCTCTGCTCATTGTAAGGCCTCGTTTACGGAGTCGCGGGGCGTCAGGCGGCGCGGGGCGGGCTGCGAGGCGTCAAGCGTTTTAACAGTTTATGGCACGCACGCGGCGGCGCAAGCGGTGGCGCTCGAACGGCGCACGCGGTGTCATTTAAGTATGTTTTATAGAAGTTAAACCGAAGAAACCCGCCGCTTCTCCCGCTGCGTCAGCCGCCGCAGCGTCGCCCGCCACATGCGACGCTACAATTCAAACAAACGCGTGTAAAATCGCTTCTCCGTAAACGCTCTCATAGACGGTTTATGTTTGAATTTAGTACGGGCCGCGCCGCTCAACGCTACGCGCGACGCCCGGCGTCTCAGTAAACGAGGCCTAACTTACTTAACGTAGGCGTCTCTAATTGCTGGTTTTTACACCAAATAATGCTGGCTGATTTTTGAACATGCTTGTTGCCAAAGATAATGCAATAGTCTTTATGCAACGCAAAATGCAATGAGCATTTACAAGGAACCATCATGTTATTATTGAAGGAAATACAGTCTAAAACCTAGAGCTACTTACATCAAGAGTATTGTCGTTGTGTTCTTCACATATCAACGTTAGCCTTCTTCCGATTGCTTTTTGTTCTACTAGTTTGTTGTTTATTTGCCGCCAAATGCTGCTGGCTGATTTGAGAACATTCATGTTGCCAAAGATGTACATGCCTGTAAGAATTGGGATGGGAAGATAAAGGACCATCTTTTTTAAGCCACCTAATCTATATTATCTACTACTAATATCACAGTCGTCGAAGCCCGAGCTGCATGCGAAGTTCGGCGAACTACGTAAGCAGCTCGGGCTCTCGTCGGACGACTGTAGTACGTATAGACTGTGCTAATAAAAAAAAAAAGGCGAAAGTATGTGAGTGTGTGTGTGTGGTTTGTAACATCTTCACGCTGAAACGGCTGGACCGATTTGGATGAAATTTGTTATGTATATAGCTTACACTCTGGATTAACACATAAGCTTTTTTATCCCGGTATACGCGGGTGGCCGCGTAGAAACCGCGGGGCCCAGCTAGTACTTAAATAAAAATCAATTGCCGAATGATTCGGCATTTTTTCATCATCATGATTTTTGACATTCGGCCCGAATGTATGTTAAGTGCATCACTTCAGAACAGTTGCACCTATTTGGATAATTATTTTTTTGTTGTGTTTTGTAATTTGTCAGGACTAGGTTTGTATGAAGGAAAATTCACCGGAAGAGTCGGAAATTTGGATGGTATTTTTGTATGAAAACAGGCTAAACCACTAGAGATAGAGACATGAAATTTACCCGGGCGACGTCGGGCACGAACAGATAGTTTATGACAAAAAATAGGTTCTACAAATTACGAAATCTATAAGGACAGACATCCTCCGTCTCATTACAAAACGAGTTCTAATTACCTACTCAAAGCTCAAAACTTCATTGTATTTTGAACTTTATACCGACTTCCATAAAGTTATTAATACAAAAACTGTCATAGGAACCGTGTATAAGTTACCAGTTTTGTATTAGGAAATTTTAGCTAGTCGGAATCAATGTCGAAATCGGTTTTGTAATGAGACAGGCCTATATTTTTTAAATTCTAGTAAAGTATTATAGCTCAGCCACAGTATAAAAATGATACAGTAGTTTATCTTCATACAAAACGGCCGAAACGACGCGCTTCGAACTCTCAGTCAATCTTAGTTACGCAACAGTTCGAGCGCGCGGCAGTTGGGCACGGATACCAAGCGGCCGTAGGTAATTAATTCAAGGTCACTGCCCAGATAAACTACTGTAGCTTTTTTACTCTGTGGCTCAGCTTACCTTCTTTAGCTCGCGACAAACAACACATATCCTATTGGTGGCGGTCAAGAACCCGATCTTGTTGTTTTTTTACTCTGTGGCTCAGCTTACCTTCTTTAGCTCGCGACAAAGCAACACATATCCTATTGGTGGCGGTCAAGAACCCGATCTTGTTGTCTCTATTACTCCTTACAAGTGACAATATGACTATCCTGTTCTCTTCGCCTTGGTAGTTGTCTACGGCCGTTACTCTGACGTCGCGAAGCGTGTCGTGCTTTTTCGTCATCTGTAAATGGAATAAGATTCAAGTTAGTATTAGCAGGGAACTACACATTTTTAACAGTACTAGAAAATTCTAGTACAAAGTTAAAAAAGAAAGTTTAAAAAGTTTAATTATGAACATTTATAAATATAAATGTTCATAATTAAACTTTTTAAACTTTCGCGATTTGTACACATTATAAAACAACATCGAGAACTGGTTAATCGCGATATTGCTTTTTACGAGGTAAATGTACCTACTTGTTTCCCGACGTTTCGATCGCCTTCGCTGCAAGGCGGTCGCACCATGGCCTGGACCAGGTTTGGACGCGAGAGATCGCTGCCGCCGATCGCCTCCGTGAGAACACGGCGGTGCTCCGCCCAAGCCGGGCAGACCTCCACTGTATGTTCCACCGTGTCCTCCGGGCGATCCACACAATGGTGACACCCGGGCGTTTCCTCCCGCCTTATCCGAAACAGGAACCGAAACAACCGTGTCCGGTGAGGACTTGCGCAAGTCGAAGGACGCCCAACTTCCGCCTGCGACTTCGTCCGCGTGAAATTTCTTGTTCCCCCGACCCATCCCGTCGCATCGCATCGCCTGCCCGCGCTATTACTTCGTTTTTCTCCCAGATTTAGTCGCAAGTTTTCGCCAAGTCACAGATTTAGTCAATCTTAGTTTAGAAGATATAATGAGTTCAATTTTTAAGTATAGTCCAAGAGCTAGATCAAAGATTTTATCGTAAACTCATCGATCTAGCTCTTGGACTATAAAATCCCTGATGGTGGCCATGCCAGTTTCAGTCACACGTAATTTAGATAGTATAAGATTGTCAAAAAAAGTTTTAGGTAGGTACTCACATCTCTAAGAAGATTCACTTGTCCATTATATGTACTAAGTATAGTAATCTCATCAGCACTGTACTTCATTTTTAACAGGTATTCCGCTAGAGCAACACACCATTTAGCTTCGAACGTGTTTCTGTGACTCCAACTGTCTTCCATGCCCTGGAAAATACAAAAAACGTAAATTGTAACAGAACTGAGAATAAAATCATTTGGGAAAGTTCAACCGCATTTTCATGGAAATAGATGGACTTTGATAGTGCTTTAATTTCGTGGCAGTAACCGTGGTGATCAATACTTGTTCCTTCTTTGTTTGAGAAGAATCCTTAGCCCTGCAAAAATCAATCTGCCCAGCCTTTTCCCAACTATGTAGGGGTCGGCTTCCAGTCTAACCGGATGCAGCTGTATACCAAAATTTTACATGGAGCGACTGCCTATCTGATCTCCATAACCGAGTTACTGGGTAACACGATACCTATTTGTAAGACTGGTTGTCAGACTTTCGGGCTTCTGACGACGTGTAACGACTGTCAAAGATCCACGAATGACAGTCGGGACCAACGACTTAACGTGCTTTCCGAGGCACGGAGGAATCTCGGTATGTAAAGATGGTCACCCATCCATGGACCAACCGTGGCAAGCGCAGCTTAACCTGATGGATTGACCCGTGCGGCTATTATTACTTAGCCACGAGCTCCTAGGCCTTTGCCCTGCAATGGGACAATAATAGGCTGGTATTATTGTAAGGAAAGTTTTTTTTTTTTTTTTTTTTTTAGTTTTCGTATTTAGTGTTATTGACTTGCGATTGGCCACATTATAATGTAGTTGCAAATCATAATGCGACTTTTATGTCATTGAAATAAGGTTTAATATAGCGAGACGTTATTTTTTAGCAGGAGGTAGTTTGCTCTCATTCTTTAGTGCGTAGTGACGTATTATATTTGGCTGAAAGCGTATTATTGCTTACCTCAGAATCTTCAAACACATCATGAGAAAAGAAGTACAAATTATCCTTCAGTCCTCTCACATCAGGATACGATCTCACACTAGAATGAGAATCCAATTTATCGTAAATCACAGGAACTATCAAATCTACGAAGTTAGGACTCATTCTGCGTTGCGTAGTGAGAGTACGCGCGTGGATTCCGTTGCGTATCATTCGTTCGAAGAGAGATATTTCAAGGTTATAGTCTTTGGCTAGCTTGTAGTGTGCTGCTGTTGGCCGCAGCTGCTTGTGGTCACCTATAAGAACATTAGAAGGGTAATTTTAGATTCCTCATTTTCATTTTGTTGTATAGGCATCGCCTGTTTTAGGGATTATTGGTCAAATTAACTAGATTACCTATCTACTGACGATGTCGTAATGAGGGTTTTCATCAAAATTCACGGCTCCAGTTGGCGCCACATTAACAAGAGGCCTTCCATTTCGACAATTAATATAAAAGTACCTGGTTGACCGAGATCTGCTCGGGTGAAAATAGAGAAAACGAATTTTACCAGATATAAGACCTAGCTAGATCGATTTTTCGCCCCCGTAAACCCCTACATTGCAACTTTCACCGAAATCGTTAGAGCCATTTTAGAAGTTAGTATAAAATATATAAATACATTCAAATATTGCTCATTTAATAGTAGTAGGATAGATGTTGACATTCATCATTAGTTTTATTCATTCGTTCATTATTCAGTCATGAATAAAGAAAATATATGCGCTTTGACTCTTGACTGGTGCCTGGACCTGAAGTCCTCTCTTGCCTTTCCCTTCGGGGAATGTAGGCGAGATGTTAAACGTAATACTCCAAATGTATCTTCTTACCTATAAGTATGAGATGTTGACACTGATGAGTTAAAGACGCCACGATATGCGCTTCCAATACTTCTGCTGCTTCTTCGACTATCACTGAAAGCAAACTTTAAATGATTAGCAAATCTGCCCGCCTTTTCCCAACTATGCTAGGGTCGGCTTCCAGTCTAACCGGACACAGCTGAACACAAGAAGTCAAACTGAATACAAGGTCAAATTGAAATTAATGGCGAACAGACAAGGCGGGTATCGATATCAAATTATGATGAAACAAAAAAGTTAAATTTTTCCGAACTCATTATTTCTCATAGTCGGTGCGTCCCACGGCTTGACCTCGAGTGGCTCTTGTTACTGTTGTCTTGTTGTTGTGTTGTTGTTGTTTTGATATCGATACCCATCTATGAGTGAAGTATCGCCAGTTAATTTAATTTGACCCTCATTTATTATTCATTATTCATTCATTTTTTTCATTTTTCATTTTTTTTTTTTATTTTTTTTTTTTTTTTCCTCATTTTTTTTATTTTTTTTTTATTTTATTTTTTTTTATTCATTTTTTTTTTCGTTTTTTTTGTGTGTGTGTGTGTGTGTGTGTAGTGTGTGTGTTTATTTATTTATTTATTTATTTATTTAGAAGTGTGCCAGTAAAATTATAAGCACAATAGGCCTTTTATGTTTGTCTTTGGTCGGTGGACGTACCATCGACAAAACGAAAGCCTTTATACCTTAAAGATACTTTCTGTATACACTGATGATGTCTTCGATTCATTGAAGAAACCTTACTCCTATGGTCCTTTGTTCTCGTAAAACAAAGGAAAGTCGGAACGGCAAAAAGCATTTGCATGCAAAATTGTTTCAAAATTGGAAAGGCTTGGCTTTTGTCTATAATACAAAGACTCGCAGAGATTTCACACGGCAGTTTCGTCGCTAAACGTATACCCACTACAGCATAGCACTGGTGGTACACAAATTTATACACGATATTAGCACTTATTTATAAGTAATAATAGAAATTTAAGCCACGTGAATCCGCTGTACTACCTGTGGTACGCTGGACTAATCCCCGTTCAGATTCTTACAGCACACAAAGAAGTTTTTACAACATTGTTAATACATTTACTTTTTTGTTGTTTTCTCTCATAAAATTTTTCATTGCTATGAGCAATGAAAAATTAAAATATCTACTATACCTATTGGTGAGTGCAGTTTCCTCATGAGGTCGTGTCTCCTGGCTGCAGTGGTGGTAGTAACTCCTACTACCCTGACCGTCTTCATCACTTCACCGTCAATTAGCGTAGCTACTTCATTCAGCTCCTGGCTTGCCGTGTTGTGCTGGTCCTTTGATTTTAGAAACAAAATCGATTGAATAAAAACTAATTTATAATATTTAATTCCTAGCATTAGTAAACCCCCTCGTGATTTTAAATAAATTCATTCATTGCTCTAAGCATGAAGCGATAAGGGAACATAACGGGCCTGATTCCACAATGGTGTTTGATGTGCTTGTGGCTGTGTAATAACAGCCGCTCGGGTTGATCGATCAGGTTAAGCTACTCTTGCCGCGGTTGGTCTGTGGATGGGTGAACATCTTTACATACCAAGACTCCTCCGTGCCTCGGAAAGCACGTTAAGCCCTTGGTCCCGGCTGTCATTCGTGGATCTTTGACTGTCGTTACGTGTCGTCAGAAGCCCGAGTCTGAGAACTGGATGGGAGATGTATCGTATTACCCAGTAACTGGGTTGTGGAGGTCAGATAGGCAGTCGCTCCACGTAAAATATTGGTATTCAGCTGCATCCGGTTAGACTAGGAGCGACCCCAACATAGTTGGGAAAAGGCTAGGCAGATGATGATGAAGTGTTTAAATTGGGTATTACGACGGCCCAGGGACAAGTTATAGTGAACGGTCTGTAAGTTTCAATTTTTTTTGCAATCAGAGAGCACCCATTTTTGAAAAGTGTCTCAATTAGATTCTATAGTGCTAATAAACCCATTAAAAAAAAAACACAAAATTTTTATTCAATCGCAAGTGCCATAAAAATGCATTTAAATTTTACATTTTCAAATTCCGCGCGTAATTTAACGAAAACGCTGGACGCAGTGGACGCCATATTGCTCTGTGGTCATGACGCCAGTTGGCTGTGTAAACAAACACTTTAGATACGCTGATCAGTTGACACTTTTTAATATACACAGCCGTATGACGTAATAACATGGCGGCTACTTTCATGGTGATAGAAAACAGATAAAAAAAACTGAAAACTTTGAATTGAATTTTAAAATTTATATTGTTATTTTATGAATTAAAACTAACATTTTCCGACTGTTTTTTGACTAAGCTATCTAAATAGTATATTTTTAGATTTTTTCTCATATAGAGTAAAATACCGTATTAGCGGCAACGCTCTGACCAGATGACTAGGGGTGAGATTGCATCTCCTGTAATTGCCTTCGAAGATACAAATTAAAAACACAGATAATTCTGAAGGTAATCTTCAATTTGATGCTGTACATAGGCTGCACTAAAAGTATCGGGAATGGAATATTTCCATTGTTCCTGTCATATTAAAATCTTTTTAATTGAAAACTCCATGGTTTTAAAAATCGAATACCATTTATTTATTTAAAAAAGATTCTCGGTCTTGTCACAAGGTTTCGTCAAACTTGTTTAGTCGTTGAGAAAATGGAATTGACTCGAGAAAATTCAAGAGCGATGATTTATTATGACTTTCGAAGTGGTTTAACAGAAAAACAGTGTGTTGACCGGATGATTTCTGCATTTGGTGATGAAGCCCCATCCAAAACCACAATTTATCGCTGGTTTGCTGAATTTCAACGTGGACGTGTCAAGCTCAGTGATGATCCCCGTCAAGGTCGTCCAAAAACTGCAGTCACCCAAGAAAAGTTGATGCTGTGCGTAAGCTGATTGAGGAAGATCGACATGTGACATACCGAGAAATTCAGGCAACTTTAGACATTGGCATGAGTCAAATATAAATAATCTTGCATGAACAATTAGGTGTAAAAAAGTTGTTTTCCCGATGGATACCGCATTCGCTCTGTGAAGAGCAAAAAGTGGCTCGCGTTACTCGGTGCGTCAGAACTCTCGAAAGATTCCACGCAGGATCCTCAAATACTGCATCGTATCAGGTGACGAATCCTGGATATACGCGTACGAACCCGAAACAGAAAACCAGTCACGAGTTTGGGTGTTCGAAAATGAGTTAAAGCCAACAAAAATTGTTCGTTCACGGAGTGTTGCAAAAAAAATGGTGGCCACGTTTGTCTCCAAAACCGGCCATGTTGCAACTATTCCTCTTGATGGACAAAGAACGGTTAATGCAGAATGGTATGCTAGCATTTCTTTGCCACAGGTCGTTTCTGAACTCCGTAAAGAGAACTGCAACCGCCGCATCATCCTCCATCACGACAATGCGAATTCTCACACCGCGCACAGAACAAAAGAGTTTTTAGAGCAAGAAAACATAGAATTATTAGACCATCCGCCGTACAGCCCCGACCTAAGCCCTAATGATTTCTATACTTTCCCTAAAATAAAGAATAAATTGCGTGGTCAGAGATTTTCATCACCTGAAGAAGCTGTGGACGCCTACAAAACGGCCATTTTGGAGACCCCAACTTCCGAATGGAATGGTTGCTTCAATGATTGGTTCCATCGTATGGAAAAATGTGTCAAATTTCGCGGAGAATACTTCGAAAAGCAATAAATACATTTTTAAATAGTAATGTTGTGTCACTTCCTTGATTCCCGAAATTTTCAGTGCCGCCGTCGTACCTACATCACTTGATTTGCTGCAGATCTTAAAGGCTCGATTCCATAATTAACTGGAGGATAAAAATCAGTTATTTTTGCGCTTGGCGCGAGTTTTATGTCACTGTCATTTTTATTTAATAACTTACCAGTAATCCGTTCATTTTGGATAAAAATTCGTTCTTCAGTACTCCAACTGCGGTATAATATAGTCGCCATCTTTGTTCTGGCTTCAAACTGTACAGATCTTCAACTTCATCCAGTATATATTCTTCTTTATTATTGATTTGTAGTGTTCTGTATTTCTGTAAGAAATATCTACTTAAAAATTTTAAACTCACACAGACAACGCATAGCCTAAACCGCTGGGTCTAGAAGCATGAAATTTTGCGCAAGAGTTCCATAAAAACGAAAGTGAGCGATTTAAGGAAGGATTTTTGAAAATTCAGCCCGTAAAAGGGTTAAAGGGGATGAAAGTTTGTATGGAAGTTAGTATTTTTTGCCGATAGGAATTACACGCACGGCTGTTCCTATATAAACTCACAGCTTTTGCCCGCGGCTTCGCCCGCGTGGATATCGGAAATTATCCCACGGGAATCGTTAATTTTTCCGGGATAGAAAGTAGCCTATGTGCTATTCCAGACTATAATCTATCTCTGTGCCAAATTTTATCCAGATCCATTCAGCCGTTCTGGCGTGATTGAGTAACAAACATCCATCCAAACTTTCCCATTTATACTAGTTCAGATGATGGAAACATAGGTATCTATTGTAGTCAGCTATTAAGATTCTTGTCTGATCTAACCAAGATTATGTCTAGACTTTAGAACAGACAGTGACCTGTGAGCTTGTTTCGGCCTTTCTTCTCAGAGTAGTCAGACAGGAAACGCCGACCTCATCCAGTTTTTAAAATATGATTGACGTGTAAAACTGTTTGTACAAACCTACTAACAGAAATAAAATAATTTATCATTTATATTTAAATCGCTGATTGATCAGTAGAATGACTGAGATTTTTAATTTTTAGATGTAGGCCTCAGGTCAACGATCTTTTGGACTCAAAATGTTACCAATGAAAACGTCCTGCGAGAATTACAATACGAAAGGAACTTTTGCAAACCTAAATGTCGCAGCTAACTAGATTAGGAATTAGAGCCTTTCAGTTAACAGCCTAGCCTTTTAACTAAACAGCGCCGTTCTATTAGCAGCCTGAATGATACCTATTCAATTATAGGTTAGGTTGGAACTGTGACCACACAAGCGCGACCCGAATTGGTCGCAGTAACGGGGTGTCCTGCGTGAGCGACGAATACGAGGCGACGCGACGCTGCGAACGCGACGAACGCGATCAACTCAACGGCATACCCTGCTTGCGGCCTATATGCAAGTCTGCGGCGAGACGCGACCTAACGCGTAGGTACTTGTTTTGAGAAATAACGACCAAAACAACGTAGGACATTTGTCGCGTATAGCATCGCGTCGCATTGTATCGTGTCGTGTCGCGTAGCGTCGCGTCGTATTCGTCGCTCACGCAGGACACCCCGTAACTAAGCCATGCCACCCCGACCAAATGGGTTAGATTAGGTTAGAACTGTGACCATCTGTGTGCGAGTCGAGCGAGCGATGCAAGCGATCGGCGAGCACTACTTCCAAAAGCTAGGCTGTTAACTAAACGGCTGGGTAATTAAGTTGGCTATGACATAATACACGTGCTAAAGTATTCCAGAAGTAGCCTACGGGGACCGTGAACGTTTTTATATTAGCTTGCCTAATGCCAATGCCATTTGCATAGCTATGTTTTAGCACAATAAACTGTCACGATTAGACATAGGTACCTACTAATACAGATCTTTTTATGTTTTATTTTAAAGAAGAATATGTATAAGGAGATTTTATGTTCAATTTCTTTTTTTTTAATTTTAGGTACATTTTTAATTTGTGGAAGCTTTTAAATGGCAATTGTAAGCGATATTGTACATGACTTACCTTTATAGATATTAGACGGTAAGCTTTCCGAAGAATAAATAAATAAATATTAACTAGCATCAGCTAGTTAAAATTCCTATTAGGGAAACTCTTTATTTTAGAAAAAGTTGTTTTAAAATCTAGCCTAGATTCCGAAAGGCTAGATTGGATTAGAAGAACTGGTCCTCAATCGCGGATTTGTGAGACGGCACCGCCGTTGTCTGATATGGCACTCCTAATGGCAGTTTGTCAAATGTTTTTGGATTCTGGTCCTTCTTCAGTAAAAGGACCAGAATTTAAAAAGTGCTGAGAGAAGGATTTTCAAATAAAAACTTAATAGTATTCTAGAAATCTTACCTTAAAACATTCTAATCTCTTGCTAACTCTACTGATCTCTGTTTTGAACTTATCAGTCATCTGTTTCGCTTCTAAATGATTATCCGTCACATCATTGACGTATCTAATACTATTTTGCATAGAGTCTATTTCTCTTAGCGCCCATTTTTCAGAAAAACACGTGTGTATTTCTTCTGTGACATCCATTTCTTCCAATTTCTCCCAATCTTCTATATCCGATTCTTTTTCACTTTCAGATATTCTGGAGATCTGCGATTCTCCTTCGAAGCAGCCAAATAGCCAATTAAGAATGCTATCTTCTGTAGAACTTCTAAGTTCGTAACTCTTCTCACCAATTTTGAGGTACGGCTTCAAATAAGTGTAAGAAACGATCTCTTTCTCACATTTTTCAATCTCACTCTGCAGTTCTGTCATCTCTTTGAAAATCTTTTCTAATTCATTTCTCTTTGATGCATAGAGATAAGAGTATTTCGATTTGATTTTTGTTCTTAAATTGTGTAAGGTGTAATATTCTAATAGAGGACTTTTGCTCTGGCTGCCTAATCTAACAATATTGTTAGTAATACCAAGGATACCTTCAAGAAATTGATCAAGGGCGTGATTCGTATAACAGATGACAAGCATTGGTGTCCCTTCTAGAGACAAATTTCTTAGTATCGTAGCTGCGATTTTGATCCCTATGTACGTTTTTCCCGTACCTGGAGGGCCTTGGATTACAGCGAATTCTCTTGTTAAGGCGAATTTGAAAGCTTCTAATTGGGAGTTGTCGAGTCCAAATACTGGGTCAGGCCATTGTTCTGTGTCTAATACTGGGAACGGTAAGTCTTCAGTTTCGAAAGGCACTGTGTATATTGTTTCTGGTGATAAGTACGCTGGAGGGTTTGATTCTTTCTGTAAGTACGAAAGGAGATGGAGTTGTAAAAAAAAGTAATAAATTGATGCTAAATACTGCCCAACTTTGTTGATCGACAAATTAATATTATGTCGATATACAGCGTCGATCAGGTTAAGCTACGCTTGCCGGGGTTGGTCCGTGGATGGGTGACCACCTTTACATACCAAGACTCCTCCTTGACTCGGAAAACATGTTATGCCGTTGGTCCCGGCTGTCATTCGTGGATCTTTGACAGTCGCTTACGGGTCGTCAGAAGCACGAAAGTCTGACAACCAATCTTACCGAGGCGTATCGTATTACCCAGTTAATCGGTTGTGGAAGTCAGATAGGCAGTCGCTCCATGTAAAATAGTGGTATTCAGCTGCATCCGGTTAGACTGGAAGCCGATCCCAACATAGTTGGGAAAAGGCTAGGCAGATTGATACAGCGTTATTATAATATACACCTTACATTAATTAATTAAATACACCTTACAGTCTGGCAAAAATCGTCTAGAAACGGAACTATTTTTTAATCTTTGACAGTGTTGTCTCAGTCCGTGTTTTATCAGGCAACAAATGTGCATGACAACGATTAGATTAATTTATTCCATGCGTCATTAATTTATTCCATGCGTCAGGTTCGTGAACAAGCGCTGTCAGTGAAGGCTGATCATACCTTAGCGGCCACGGCTTATTTTAATTTAATTTAAATATTTGAATTGTTTTTTTTTTTAAGGACGTTTTTAACGTTCTGCATCGTTCTCACATGTGAAATTTCAACATGAATGATGTAACCATTATTTTGTAACCATATCTTGATTTAAAAGAGTGTCCGTGGAGTTTCTT
Organism: Cosmia pyralina; assembly: GCA_946251885.1. Taxonomy (NCBI): domain Eukaryota; kingdom Metazoa; phylum Arthropoda; class Insecta; order Lepidoptera; family Noctuidae; genus Cosmia; species Cosmia pyralina. Next base: position 20,701,543 of record OX276354.1, read on the forward strand.
GCCCGTTCTTCTCCATAGGTACCTACTATGCTTTCGAATGGGCGCCTAGCTTCATCTTTTTGACTGACCGACCCCTTGACAATTCAAAAGTGCCTGTAATTGGTTTAATTGAAATAAATGCTTTGAGTTTGAGTTTTGAGTTTAAAATTAACAATAATAACTAATGTTCTGTCAGAAAAATGGTTTTTAAAGTTTAAATTTTATAATGTATAGCTAGTGGCGCCCCCATTTTTTCTACTCTTTTGTGTCGATCTGTAGCTATTTTAACAGAACCACTTCTAAAACAAACATATTATGTATTTGCTGATTTTATTTTTATTGGTTATTGATTAAGAAAAAACAATTATTACGTCTCAAAGTTTTCCAATAAAATTGCAAACTTTAGTGTCACCGCGCGTCGCCTAGCAAAAGTACTTAAGTACAGCAGTTACTGGCCGAGTGCGCAGCGGCCAATTCCAACCCCGCTGTTCGCGGCAGTGCAGCCGCAACAGTTCTGCCGCGTCACTACTGGTCCCCATACATTTTATATAGGTTTATAATTATGAGTTTGCATCCCGAGCGCGGCAGCACTGCTGCGAGTACCTACCACTTTTTTACAAAGCAGTTCTGCCGCGATATTGCTATACCGCTTTTCGCGATAAAGTTGAGCCTATTGTTACTGAAAAACCGGCCAAGTGCATGTCGGACCACACACAATGAGTTGGGATGAATTTATCCCAAGAACAAACTTAACATTGTAGTTTAAAAACATGTTCTCCAATACATTCCAACTGTAAATGTAAGTTTGTACTCACAATATTCAGAGATTTACCATGTTATTTTAAGAGCATAGACTTCTTATAGGTTTTCCTGTAATCTACAGGCAAAGAACTATTTTCTGTATATTTTTTTCAAAGTTTTAGGCTCGGTAGTTTCGGAGATAAACGGGTCCCCCTCTTGGTGGTCAATTTTCGTATACCTACTTTCTTAAATAACTTTAAAACAATTTATTTTAAAATTATAAATAAAATATATTTGAAACCCTTATTAAGAAGCCCTTTCATTTGATATGTCACACTGTATAGTTTGCAAAACTTTTTTTTTAATTTTCTTATTTGCCCCCCCCAAAAGTGACCCCCACATTCAAAATTCATTTATTTACTTCACCCGTCCGTGTTTGGGTCACAAAAGTTCATGTGTACCAAATTTCAACTTAATCGGTCCATTAGATTCGGAGCAAATTGGCGACACGAGTGATCCTATTTCCGTTTTTTCCATTTGAGATACGGAACCCTAAAAATTAAACCCCATTTCCTAGTGTCTAGTCTAGACAGTAAAATTTAAACTGGAATAACCACTGCACACAGACCTGAACATCCACAACATATCTCCGCATAGGTAAATCATCCAGTCTAGAATCTTGCAGTACTTTTAGGACTCTGTGGTAAGGTTCGAAGAATAATTCACTTTCCACCATCAGGTATGCTTCAGTGAAAATGCTCTTCGATGTCGGGTTTTGAAATGATACAGCTACCTGGGAACAGATTTATGGTATTAAGGCGCGGTACGACGCAAATCTTCTAAGGTTAGGTAGTAAATCGTAGAGGTATACAAATACGGTTGAAAATGGCGATGCGTTTGATTTTAGTTGAATCTCTTGTCCGCTAAAATTAAAGTTATTTCGCAGTTTAATTAAAAAAAATACACTAATTAGTTAAAACTTTTATACTTATGTACTTCTCTAGTTGATAAAAATTTCTTTTTTATAGTTACAAAAAAATGAATAGTTGTCGCTCAAAATATTGAGTACCTATTTCGGGACGAAAAAATTTTTTCTTCTCCTTTTTTGCAATTTTTTATGTTTTTCTTTTATACTTACACTTCACTTTACACTGTATTTTTTTTGGGCTTGTAATATAGGTATAGGGTGACTGGTAATTAGTGACCGATACCTAAACACATGATTGTGCTGATGATAACAAACAACTTTTACTATGGCATGGGACCAAACCAAAAAATCTGCTGCTCCCTACATTTTGCCGAGTTATACGAACATAAATGTATGGGGAGCTGATTTCTTTTTCGCGATTTCAGGTTTGGTCCCATAGTAAAAGTTGTTTGTTATCATGAGTATAACCATGTGTTTCAGTATCGGTCACTAATTACCGGTCACCCTATATAGCATATATGGGGGTGGGCCGGACACGTCGTGCGAATGCACCCGGAGAGATGGGCAAAGATCGTCACTCACTGGACGCCTGAGGGAGGACATCGCCGTCGAGGCAGGCCACGGCGAAGGTGGTGTGACGATCTGATAAGGTTTGCAGGGCCAACATGGCCAGAGATCGGACAAGACGGAGGTTTGGAAGGAAAAAGGGGAGGCCCTTGCCCAGCAGTGGGACACAATGTAGGCTAATAATAATAAAAATATATATATATATATATATATATATATATATATATAATAGGTCTTTACCTATGAAATTGCCGTTTTGTATGAAAAAATTTAAACGAATTTTTTTCATGCATTTTTTATTTGTATAAATCGAAGTAATCACCCATGCAGAAAATGCATCTTTGCCAACGCAGTGGCAGTTTATTGATGCCCTTCTTAAAGAAATCAGCTGGACGGGAGGCAACAAATTCTTCAAAGGCATTTTGTACGGCCTCTCGGGTATTGAATTTTTTTCCCGCCAAGAAGTTATCCAAATTCTGGAAAAAGTAGTAGTCTGTAGGCGCAAGGTCTGGTGAGTAGGGCGGATGACGGAGAGCTTCCAACCCCAGTTCCAGCAACTTGGAGACCGTCTGCTGTGCAGTATGAGGTCGCGCGTTGTCGTGCAGGAGCAGCGGAGACGAGCGATTGACCAATGCTGGTTGGAGATGTGCCAGCTTCTCCATCATTGTGTTCAGTTCTTCACAGTACACATCTGAAGTAATGCTCACCCCGTTTGGTAAGAAGCTGTGATGAATCACACCGGCGCTAGACCACCAAACAGTGACTATCACTTTTCTAGGGGTAAGTTTTCGTTTAGGGCATTGTTTAGGTGCTGAACCAGGATCCAACCAACTTGCTGAGCGCTTGCGGTTATCAAACAGAATCCATGTTTCATCGCAGGTAACAATGCGGTTGAAAATTCCTTCATTTGTGTGTCTGTTGAGCAGTGCAAGGCACGTCTCGACGCGTACTCCGCGCTGGCGATCATTGAGTTTGTGGGGCACCCATTTGTCAAGCTTTTTTACCTTGCCAATTTGACGCAAATGGACCAATATTGTTTTGACGCTAACGTCGAAAGCTGCTGCTAATTCAGTCGTAGATTGTGTATCATCAGCTTCCACAATCGCCTTTAATTCATCATTGTCGACCAGTCTTCGGACGGCCGCGAGGTTCATTTTTCAGGTCGAAATTTCCAGAACGGAAGCGAGCAAACCAATAACAAGTGGTGCGTTGGTTTGTAGTGTTAGCTCCGTAAACGTCGTTGATGTTGCGTGCCGCTTGTGCCGCGTTGCTGCCACGACGGTACTCATATTCCATAATTACTCGAATTTTTAACGTAACCATGATGCCGAAAAAGATTGAAATGCGATGAAAATGTAACATTAATCAATAAACAAATGACTACTCTTGGAAAAAAAAATCCATGTTTTTAAAATAAAATTAATTTGAAATTAGAATTCTTAGCCAAACAAAAATTATTTTGATTTGAAATGGCCAGTACTGCAGAACGGCAATTTCATAGGTAAAGACCTAATATATATAGCAATACCACGACCGCGACTAACTGCGCGACGTAGCTGCGGAGCCGTGTAACTGTGCGACGAAAAAGTGTAGGGTAACGCCTTAATAATGTGTTGGTCTTATTGTAGTGGTACCTAGTATAACTTTTACTATGTGTAAAATATTATTTAGATAGGTAATTGGAACGAAGTTCCTTATCGCGCGTTGTGAAAGGGGGCTAGGCGGAAAGTTGTAACGCCACTTTTTGCTATAGTAAGCTATTGTAAGCTGTGCGACGTGCGCATGTTTCTCTGTCTCTCTCTCTCTCTCTCTCTCTCTTATAGAAAGCAAGCCAGATATAACAAAAAAAAAAACTAAAAAAAAAAAATAAATAAAAAAAAAATATTACAATTCCTTCACTAATTAATCGAAAGGAACTTCGTTCCATCCGGGTGTCCCTTGACACCTCTCAACATTTTATATAACTACCTAATATAGTTTTTTTTATAAGTAATCATGATATGGATTTGACCTTTTATAGTACAAACAATAGATTGTACAGTTTATTTTCATCTCATTGTACTGTTTGCATTCGTCTCACTTTGTTCTTTTTTAATTAATATAAGCCTATTTGTTCTTTCAGAAACCAATCTATATCCTCTGTCAACCAACTCTTGGCTACCTTAAGATTTTATGCGGCCAAAAGCACTCAATTAACCACTGGCGATTTCAGTGGGCTTAGTGTATCAACATCACACAGAATAATACACAAAGTTAGTGTTGCTATAGTATCATAATCATTAGAACGAATATATTAAATTTCCTATTACGAGAACCTACCTAAAATACCTACGGCAAGAACAAAATATTTTTTATTGACTAAGCAGATTTCCGAAATCCGACCAATCGTGACGAAATCAAATTTAGAAAGGTGTATTGATGATTTTTATGATTAAAATTATGTAAATACATATTTTTTACTGTCGCTAATCATATTTTGATCAAGATAAAACCTGCAAATTGTAAAAAATGCAAGAAAATTTGAATTTCGCGGGCTACCACAGCGCATCCGTGCTTACAATCCGGCTGCGATTTTAGCGCTTTCGGGGCTAGATCTAGCAGTAATTTTAAGGCAATCGACTCCCACTATTTCCTGTTAGCTCATCATGGAAAATCTAGCTCTCTAAAACAAAATATTGGTATCTTGATAGGTACCTAATTAACTTAAAGTTATATACTTAGGTATTTAATTATTATCATTTTTAACGAATAATATTTTGAATGAATGAATGATAACTTTATTTGCTAGAATATAGGATGTACATTAGATGTTATACAGTTTGCTTGTTGTTGTTTGTTTGTTTGTTATATCAGATTATGTCAGGGATTACGACTACGCGATGTGACACAAGCAACCGACGCGACGGCGACGATAACGATTTGTCGGTTGAGTATTGATCTTGATTTTTTTATTGCATTTTTAAGCATCTCATATTAATTTGTTCAATAATTTAATTTTTATGTAATCAATTTTCAATAAATATTTCTGTACTTGTATATCTAACTATTTTTTAAAAAATAGCACAAAATGTAGCGCTTTTTTTAAATCAAACTTGTCTAGTAGAATTTAGCGCTTTTTTGGATGGAGTTAGCGCCCAACACTCGAATGGACCTCACTGAATACGTTCTTGACAGGAGTAAGTGTTCTGTGGTTCTTGAACTTCTTGACACCTGTCAGTTTCATATTCATAATAAATACTAACTAGCGAACGAATGTGTTTTGCGAATTTGATCAATCCGTTTACATTATTTTTAAAAAGAAGATTATTAGCGGTCAGTATTTATTTATTTGGCTATTAACTACATCATGAGTACTAAACGGAAACTAACAACTTTAACTCTACGTGAAAAATTTGTCGTTATCAATGCGGTAAAAAGTGGCATGAAGAAAAAAGATGTGGCAGCTCAATACGGATTACCAGCAAGCACTTTGTCTACAATAATTAAGAATGAAGCCGAAATATTGCTAAGATATGAATCAAGTAGCAATTTGTCTTGCAAAAGACTACGATTAGCCAAGTTTCCTGATTTAGAGGAATGCTTACTGACCTGGTTCAAACAGTGTCGTGACAAAAACATAAGTGTATGTGGGCCTATCTTACGCGAAAAAGCCGAAGAATTTTCAAAATCACTGGGACATAGTTCTTTTCGAGCCAGCAATGGTTGGTTGATAAAATTTAAGAAGCGTCATGAACTTGTGTTAAAGCAAGTTTGTGGCGAGAGTGCAAGTGTGGATAACGAGATATGTGGTGAATGTAAGAAGATAATTGAATTGCAGAGTTTATTGAAGGATTATGAACCAAAAGACGTCTTTAATGCTGATGAGACTGGCCTTTTTTTCAAGTGTCTACCTGACAAAACACTTCCTATTTTTATAAGTGAAAAATGTCATGGTGGTAAGCACAGTAAAGAGCGATTAACTATATTACTAGCAACAAATATGACAGGCACCGAAAAACTTAAGCCATTAGTTATAGGACAGGCTAATAAACCTCGTTCTTTTTCTGGTTGTAAATCTCTACCGCTAGACTATGAAGCTAATAAGATAGCCTGGATGACGTCCGAAATATTTGAAAGATGGCTCATTAAAATCGACAAGAAAATGATTAACGAGAAACGAAAAATATTGCTTTTTATTGACAACTGTACAGCGCACAACACAATTCCGCCATTGAAAGCAGTGAAAGTTAAATATTTGCCATCCAACACAACATCTAAGCTACAGCCTTTAGGCCAGGGAATAATAAAAAACTTCAAAACTTTTTACAGAAAGGAAATTGTTCGAAAACTGATAACTGATATGGAACAACAGTTTGCTTCACCCATTAATGTATTGCATGCAATTAGGATCATAGACAAGGCTTGGAGGAATGTATCTGTTACTACCATATCAAACTGCTTCAAAAGCTGTGGATTTTTGATGAAGAATGAAGATGATCATGAAGCTCCAGAAGAAGCTCTTGAGCCGGACATGAACTTAGAAGCCGACTGGAATAAACTTGAGAACATAGAAGTTCAATTTGAAGATTATGTGACATGTGATGATGGGTTAGCTACTGCTGGAACACTAACCGACACTGAATTCAGTGACATAGTTAATCAAAATGTAGATGACGATACTGTAAATCAAAGTGACGTTGATGATACTGATCCAGTAGATTTTGAACCTTTCATATCAAATAAACAAGCCAGAGCAGCAATTAACACACTACGAACCTATGTTGAAAGATGTAATAATATTGAGGATCATGTATTTGGTTCTTTGTTTGAACTTGAAAAAATAATTGATAAAAATTCAACAAATTCCTTAAATCAAAACCTGTATTTCAGTTAAGTGAACTGCCTTTGTTGTTTCTATGGTTCTTTATTAAGTTATTTTCGCTTCTAAAAGCAAACCTGGCCTGGAGGTAGCTGTTAGAGACTATTCAGAATTACTTAGGCTAGTGGAGTTGCATATTTTATAGGACTAGTATTATGGGTAACTCGGGGCAATTTATCAAAAGAAATTCTGATTTTGGACCAAAAAGCAAAATGATGGCATGCAAGAAATCTGATTTATAAAAGCCATTCATTCACTGATAGACACGCAGTATGCACAGCATAAACCGCTGGGTCTAGAAAAATGTTCATGAACAAGCGCTGTCAGTGAAGGCTGGTCATACCTTAGCGGCCACGGCTTATTTTAATTTAATTTAAATATTTGAATTGTTTTTTTTTTAAGGACGCTTTTAACGTTCTGCATCGTTCTCACAAGTAAAATTTCAACATGAATGATGTAACCATTATTTTGTAACCATATCTTGATTTAAAAGAGTGTCCATGGAGTTTCTTGCCCGTTCTTCTCCATAGGTACCTACTATGCTTTGGAATGGGCGCCTAGCTTCATCTTTTTGACTGACCGACCCCTTGACAATTCAAAAGTGCCTGTAATTGGTTTAATTGAAATAAATGCTTTGAGTTTGAGTTTGAGTTTGAAATTTTACACAAGAGTTCCTTATATCGCGAAAGTAAGCACTAAGGGGGAAATCCCACCGGGCACATAGCTTGTTACAATAGGAAATACTTACATATCCTTCATTAAGCAGGCTCAAATTAGAATCCAGTACAGTAGCACACAAAATTGTTTCAAAATTATCACAGGTGAAGAGTAATAGAGATCCAAACATAAGTTGCTTGTTGTATGCATATCTCTTGCTGTCAATGATACCCTGGGTTGCTCGTTCCTTCCAAGCAATGTCTATGAGGTGGCCCACTCTGTTGTTACTTACGTAGTTGCGGAGGATACGTACTTTTGGGTATACTCTGAAAATAAAAAAAAATATATACCGTAAGGGCGGGTTACTTTGATTCTAGGGCATAACTTTGGCCCAAATCGAGACAACTGTATAAACTGCCCGAAGTGTCACGACCACACAACCGAACGTCGTATGTCCTTCGGTAACTATTAGATGGTGATATAGACGCGTACTTGCGGAACCTTGTGTGGATTTAATGACAGTAAACATCTGTCTTGATTTGGGCCAAAGTTATTCCCTAGAGTAACCCGCACTTACTGTAATGTTAATTTAAACCTATAAACTAATATTAAAAACAGGTAAAATTGTTTGTTTGAGATAATCTCTGGAATTTTTGAACCAAATACGAAAAATCTTTCATTGCCGAGTGTCATAGGATATGTTATGTTAGGTAGGTACAGTTTTTTTCAAACGCACGTAAGACTTGGGCACAAGCTAGTAAATAATAACTTTTTAGAGAGAAATAAGAGATTAGTCACTAGAATGTGCAACAGTAATAGCCTATTGAGCTCGAGTCCACTTTAAATTCTTCTTATTGCATCATTATTTTGTTTATACAGGATGTACCAGAAAGGTGACGTACAGACCAAATTTTAAGTTTCATTGTTATTTTGGAAAAATTATCAACTGCCCCATACAAAACTTTAATACCTACTCGACCCAAATGCATGGGATGGGCTGATTATTTTTTCGCGATTACGATGTTGTTCGCATGGAGAAAGTTGTTCAGTTTGATGGTCTGTACGACACCCTTAAATTTGATCACACCTTTCTGGTACATCCTGTATATTAATATATTAGTATAAATGCTTTATGTATGTTTGTATTTATTGTAAGTATGTATATGTAAAATGTACACTACAGACTACCTGCAGTATAGTCTTTCAGAGATTGCTTTTAGTGATAAGATCGCCCATTGTGTCACCCTATGTAAAATTTCTACTTTTATATCTGTAATTCTTCTGGTGTACATAATAAAGAGTATTCTATCTATCTATCTAGATCCTCCTTACAATATAGATACTGAGAGAATTTTCTAGAAGTACAAATACTGACAAGCTACAAAATGTCATCTCTGCATCACTTACCTAATATTCTCATGCCGTCTCTTACTGGGATTTTGCATATATTTACCTGTAATAAAAACCTGAATTTTATACGAACCCTAAATAAAAATTTAAAGAACTTTTACATAATGTCTACCCACATATTCCTTCCCGTAATGGTCCAAAGCAATCCTCTCGTAACAGTTTGAATTGTATGTCTAAATAATCTTCTACGCTTGGGTATGCTCCATTGATTATGTTTGGTTGTATGTGAATCTTGTTGGCGCTTAGTAAGTCCTCTTGTGTGGGAAAAATGTTAAGGTTTTTAAAGTAATTTTTGTCTGGGTTAGTAGTTTCTGGTGGTGGAGTGATTTCATCTTCGAGTTCATCTGGGTCCTGAAAAGTACAGTATGATTTTTTAAAATATCTTCATATATTTTTTTTAAATACTTTAAAAGTTTTTATACTTGGCATAGTGTGTGAGAAGGAGGAGGAAGGGGCAAGATGCAATCAATGGCATAGATAAAACAACTTCCTGGCAGGCATTATTTGCTATGTTGATAATTATGTTTAAATTACTTTTTCTTGGTAATTTTATGTCTGAATATAATGCTCTCTGAATGAAATAAATAGTTTTTTTTTTAATAGTGTAAGTAAATAAAACCAAAGCGGCTACTTACTTCATCTTTCAGCAATTTCATTGCCTTTGTCTTCAACTGTTCAATCCTCACAAACAAATCATTAGTAAATCTTTCAGTGTGCTCTTCACGCACACCAAAGGCACTGACTTCGGTTATTTCCAATAAATCTAATATGTCTTTCATAAACTCCAAATTATCTCTCTCAAAGTTTATGATACCATCACAGAGATTCAGAATACTGATATAGAACCCTTCAGCATCATCCCATAATTGAGAATTCAACCTCTTTTCAACAATGCGAACACTTGGTAAGTCATCCAAAAAGTTCTTTATATTCACCAAAAAGTTTGAATTTTGAAACCGAGTTCTCAGCAACTTTACTATTTTTGAATTTTCTCCTGGCTCCAAGGTCTTGTACACATTAGCAAGTATTCTCACAATCAAAACTATAAAATCACCTTTGAGCTCGTCTTCATCCAGAAGATTCCAGAACCCAGGTCTATGGGATACTTCTAAATTTAAAATTGGAGGTTGTAATGTAGAAATGTCGAGAAGTCGTTTGAAACCGATTGGTTTTTTCTCGGTGAATTGGGGTTTGGTCTCTGGCTTCGATTCTGGCTGGTCTTCTTCAGCGAATTCAGAGGGAGCTGAAGTATTTGGTCTTGCATCTTCTATCAACGTGCCGTCGAACCAGTCTATACGAAGAGAAGCTTTGTTATCTTCACTCATGACTGAGAACAGATACTATAACGTAGGTAAAGTGTAATTAAACTATATTTAAGACTTTATTACACTATATTCTACTTTAAAAACGCTAAAAGCGAAAGTAGGACGAACAAAAATAAACGTTGTTTTCGTAGGTTGTTTTGACGTGTGTAAAACAGCTGACGCTGCTGTCATTGTCATTTTCATTTGTCAGTGTCACGAAGAAATAAGAACGTTTCGTTTCACAGTTTCTTTCTCACCAGAATAACCGATAAAGCAATTTTTTTACTAAAATTTTAAAATTACATTATTTTTTATAGAGATATTCATGCGGATTACAGACATAGTTTAAAAATAACTCGTAATAAGGATTAATTGGGGTCTTGGGAATAACAGATCTATCTCAGACTTAATCTCCAGTCTTAGCTTCTTGTTTTCATCTTCTGAGCCTCTCATCAGATAAGATAAAAAAACTTTTTTACAAAAAAATACAACCGACTTCCAATAACAACACTACGAAGTGAAAAATAACTTTAATTTCGTAAGTCGGCGTCTAGTTAAATGTATTTTAGTTTTTTGCCACCGACTTCCGAAATTAAAGTTATTTTTCACTTTGTAGTGTTGTTTTTGGAAGTCAGTTGTATTTTTTTGTAAAAAAGTTTTTATTTTTCACTTTTTAGTTGTGTACCTACCCCACACAAATTCTAATACCACTATCTGCAAAACAAACTAGAACATCATCCATATAAAAGTGAGGAAAAAATACGTATTATTGAAGCTAACTCAAAAACTACCGAATCAAAGTTAATCAATTTTATATGGGACCAACTGTGATGTATACCCTCTCGAATAAAACAAAAAAAAAAATCCAAATCGGTCCAGCCATCTTCGAGTGATCGGGACACATAAAGAAAAAAAAAAAAGGTTCCGACGAATTGAGAACCTCAGGCTTTTTGAAGTCGGTTAAAAAGAGAAAAGTTAAGTGGTGGCAGGCTGAAACACTAAATAATAAAAAATATAGTAAAATTATTATTTAAAAATTATAATTCCAATTAATTCAACCGGCTCATCATGTAGACCGTTTTATACAATTCTATAGATACCTACTTAATTTTTGTTGGCTTACTGTTAATGACCCTCTTATTCGTTGGTCGTTAGAAGGCCGCTTGTTAGGCATAAGGGCTTTTACTTACCTTTTATAGCCTAATAAACCGTAAAATGTGACTGAACCGTATTTTCGTCTACTCTTTTCCCTCATTCGGGTGTCTGTGCTTAACTTTATTACTAATATAACAATATAGGTTCGTAAAAGCAAGATTCGATTCGCTTTGCCTGTTTATAGATACAAAAAAATCTTTTTAAAGAGCTTTGGAACTTGATGGTCATGACGTATTTATTTTAGAACAATACCTACATCCTAGGTGTTGTACACTTCTTGAAGTAAGTATATTCGCAGGATAATGACGACACGGTTGGCGCAGTGGTTGAGCGATTGACTGCTGCGCAGCATGTCGCGGGTTCGATTCCCGCACGGAACAAATATTTGTACGACCTACAAGTATTTGTTCCGAGTCTGGGTGTTTTTCTATCTATAATATGTATGTATTTACAAAAAAAAAAAAAAAAAAAAAAATGTATATAAGTAGTTTATCAGCCATCTCGTTACCATAACACAAGCATTAGGTTGCTTAGCTTGGGGCTAGATGGCGTTGTGTGATATGTCCAAAACATATTTATTTAAACATATAATTGCCTAAGCGCTGTATGGACCACTCCTGTTGGTAGAGGGGGCACTGTTGAAAGCTGTGGATACACACCACACCACCACGCAGTCTTGTTTGCTGTACGAATCCTTCTTGCTCTCGCCTTGGCACCGCAGACAGGCGTCCATAACTTGAACTCAGCAAATAGCACAGGTAGATATCACACTCGACGTCCCAACTCCTCATGGCTACTGCATTCCACTTTTTCAAAGTAAACATTTTGTCTGGCTTCTGTCCATCATTGTCTCCGCGATCCGAAGATGTCTCAAAGGGGAGAAAGACAGCAAATTGTGACCAACGTGTAGTAGGTACCTAGGTACCTATAGTATGCTTGAAAAAGATACATTTTTATCGTTAGAGATATGATTATAAAAGCGTCTTGAATTTTTCTTTATCGCCCAGTTTCAACTTAAAAAATTTTATGTTCAGAAACATAAATATTTATCTGCATCTGGGGCCGCACTATGACGGATGTGAAATAACATCATGGATCCGTTGAGAAAAAAGGATGGGGCTATAGATCGTCTATAGCTCCGTCTCTCTCTCACACTGGAACCGTTAAATTTCTGCCCTGCTGAACTCATAGTACAGACGCCAGCACATCAAGCTACTACAATCTCATCATCTTCCTGCCCTTATCCCATATTACTTGGGGTCGGCGCAACACGTTTTCTTCTTCCATTCTCCCCTGTCAACCGTCACGCTATCATTCACTCCCTTCTCTTTCATATCATTCCTCACACAATCCATCCATCTTTTCTTTGGCCTTCCTCTGCCTCTCCATCCATCAACATGTATATTCATCACTCTTTTAGTCACATGCGTTTCGTCTCTCCTCATTACATGCCCATACCAAGACAAACGATTTCCTTTCAACTTTTCTGTCACTGGCGCCACTTTCAAACTTCCTCTTATATACCTACTCATTTCTCACTTTATCCATTCTCGTCACTTCACACATCCATCTCAACATTCTCATCTCCGCTGCATGCAATTTTTTTTCATCCGTCTTCTTCACTGCCCAGCATTCCGATCCATAAAGTACGACAGGCCTTATCACGGACTTGTAAATTTTCCCCTTCAACTTGAGGGGCATCCGTGGGTCGCAAGTTGTTCCTGTAACCTGTCGCCATTTAGCTACTACAATCTGTCTTTCTTTAATAGATTTTCATCTTTATTGCTAAAGTATTAGGTTCAAGGTTGATTGGGAAAATTTGACAGTTTCGGGTGGCTTGACCTGCTGGCCTCTGTACTGTCACAGCACTGGTCACAGTCTATATGTATATACATCATACAGTCGCCCTTGAGAGCCCGAGCTGCTTACGTAGTTCGCCGAACTTCGTATGCAGCTCGGGCTTCGTCGGACGACTATATGATGTATAGACTGTGCTACTGTGCTAGTCAAGATCCTTTAGGTATACTCGTTACTTTATAACGGGTGATAGCATGATTTGTGGGGTGATATCTACTTAAATCTCTGTGCTAAGATTTTAATGTCATCAATAATTTTTATTCTTCCGTTTGGTTTCTTAGCACCCCATTATTACCAATGGATATTAAAAAAGAACATAGGTACCTATATACAAGGTTGATATGAGCGAGAGGCATTAAATTAAGCCACATATACTTAGTATCATTTTCAGCCTCTATGTTAAAAATCAGATAAACAGAAGCAATAGTTTAGTCACAGGATTATTTTTTAGTTTCTCTTTGTGTTGAAACACGATGTATCTGCTCTAACAGCTGACTAAGTACCTACGCATACTTATCTAGGGTCATACACCTTAAAACGTCAGAATTTTTGACGCAACGTTGCCGTTTTGTTACGCACGTCAGTGGAAATCTCTACAAAGGGTGTTTACATTTTAATTCGAATAAGTAGGTACTAAGCTATTTTATTTGTTCGAAAAAAGTTTTTTCTTATTTTTCTCCTAATTTTTTTTTAGGGTTCCGTACCTCAAAAGGAAAAAACGGAACCCTTATAGGATCACTCGTGTGTCTGTCTGTCCGTCTGTCTGTCTGTCCGTCTGTCACAGCCAATTTGCTCCGAATCTAATGGACCGATTAAGTTGAAATTTGGTACACATGTGAATTTCTGTGACCCAAACACGGACGGGTAAAGTAAATAAATGAATTTTGAATATAGAGGTCACTTTTGGAGGACAAATAAGAAAATTAAAAAAAAAAAGTTTTGCAAACTACACCATGTGGCATGTCAAATGAAAGGGCTTTCTATGAGGGTCTCAAATATATATTTTTTTTATAACTTTAAAATAAATTGTTTTAAAGTTATTTAAGAAAATAGACGAAAATTGACCATTCCCCCCCGTTATCTCCGAAACTACTGAACCTAAAATTTTGAAAAAAAATACAGAAAATAGATCTTTACCTGTAGATTACAGGAAAACCTATAAGAAGTCGGTGGTCTTAAAATAACTTGGTAAATCTATCAATATTGTGAGTACAAATTTACATTTACAGTTGGAATGTAGGGGAGAACATGTTTTTCGACTACAATGTTAAGTTTGTTCTTAAGATAAATTCATCCCAACTACGGAACCCTTCATTGTGCGTGGTCCGACACGCACTTGGCCGGTTTTTTTAATAGTTTCGAGTTAACACTAAGCTCCTATAGTATATGTGGTTTAATTTAATGCCTCTCGCTCATATCAACCTTGTATAAGTACAGAAAATAAAAGAAGATGAACGAAATGGTAAACTAGAAAAGTTTTAGTGGTAGGTACAGTCGGCAACTAAAGTCGATTAACACTTGCAGTTTTTTAATCTTAATTATTAACCGAAATATTTAGGTAATTCAAATCGGAACAGAAGACCTTAACATTTTAACAACATTAATTAACTCTTGACAGTTAAACGAAAAAAAGCAGTTTATCGAATCATTTTGTGTTAATTTAGATGATGTCAAAAAGTAGCAGTGTTAACCGACTTCTGTTGCTGACCGTACCTACGGAACACTTAGTGTACGATTCCTTCTCGCACTTGGCCGGTTTTTGTGTCAGTTCGATTCCCAGCTGCGGCAAGTGACATTTCTTATTCCTTTACCTAAGTAAAATTAATATACCTAGGTAGGCTACTTATTTAAGTACCTACTTACTTTCCCTACCAGTGATCGTTTTTAATTTCCATCCTGTATATTCCCTACACCTTGAGTACCTAGGTAAAGGACAAAGAAAGTTCGTTCTAATAATAATTCCATTCTATCAACCAGCAATAACAACAGTCGTAACAATTACGAGGGATCATTTCCATATACCTACTCCTAGAATGATGCGTAAACAAACAAGATTCAGCAAGTTGCCAACACTATGGTCTGCACTTCCGTCCAGAGATTTTCTTCTTCACAAACAGCGGCGGCCTTACCCATTGCGAGGTTCCTGGCGGCAGGTGTTTGCGAGGCCCTTTGTCCTACGGAAAAGTACCTATGTGATGCGAAGGTAGGTCTGGTTGTTTGGTAGGTATTCGTTATGTTTGACGAGAAATGCTAAAGTAATACAAATAAATAAAATTTGAGTTTTAAAATATTTTACTTACATTGAAAGATTTAGCTCGTGGCTAAGTAATAACAGCCGCATGGGTCGATCGACCAGGTTAAGCTACGCTTGCCGGGGTTGGTCCGTGGATGGGTGACCATCTTCACATACCCAGACTCCTCCGTGCCTCGGAAAACACGTTAAGCCGTTGGTCCCGGCTGTCATTCGTGGATCTTTGACAGTCGTTACGGGTCGTCAGAAGCCCGAAAGTCTGACAACCAGTCTTACCAAGGGGTATCGTATTACCCAGTTACTGGGTTGTGGAGGTCAGATACGCAGTCGCTCCATGTAAAATACTGGTATTCAGCTGCATCCGGTTAGACTGGAAGCCGACCCCAACATAGTTGGGAAAAGACTAGGCAGATGATGATGACATTGAAAGATTTACAAAATTAACATAATACAGAGTTATTAAAATTTGACGACACGGTTGGCGCAGTGGTTGAGCGATTGACTGCTGCGCAGCATGTCGCGGGTTCGATTCCCGCACGGAACAAATATTTGTACGACCTACAAGTATTTGTTCCGAGTCTGGGTGTTTTTCTATATGTAAGTATTTACAAAAAAAAAAAATTATATAAGTAGTTTATCAGCCATCTCGTTACCATAACACAAGCATTAGGTTGCTTAGCTTGGGGCTAGATGGCGTTGTGTGGTATGTCCAAACATATTTATTTATTATTTATTTATTTATTTATTATTAAATTTTAAAATTGATGTTTGCGGCTTTTACTAAGACTTTAATTAAAGCACAATAATCTAACGAATGAGCTACATCATTTTCGATTGAAAGAATAGTAAGGGCTATTCTTTCAATCTCAATAACCTTAACAAATAATTAAGAATCAAAATCAAAAGTTTTAAATAAAAAAAAATATAGTTAAAAAAATCTATATTTTTTTTAAATTTGCTTGACGCGAGGCCCCTGCAAGAGCGAGGGGGGCGATTGCCCTGTTCGCCACTCCCTAAGGCCGCCGCTGTTCACAAAATATATTGATGTCTATGGCCACTTATCAATATGTCGGCAGAATGGACCGTGCTTGTGCCTGGTTCTTGACCCAATTCATTTTTTTATGTGACACCAATTTTTCAGTACTTAACACACTTTTATGCCGGCCACACTAACGTCAACGTCAATGCCCATCGTCGCCGGTAAATGGTGGCTACACCTACGGCCAACGTCCTTCATCATCGCGATAATCAACGGCATATCCCGTTAATGTGGCCGCGACATTAGAAAGTATCGAATTATCATTATTAATACCTTTTACGTTTTTGTAGGTACCTACTAAGAATAATAGGAGTAACTACCTACTTCGTTTTATAAGAAAAAGGTTCAGACATTTTTATCATTTCACCGACCAATTCGTACATTTATGTGAATTTATAGGGGAACAACGGTAAAACAAACAGCAAAAGTAAATTCTGGAAATCTATAAAAATGCTCAAGGTGTGTTCACTTCAAACAAGAAAAAATAACAGTAAAAGTGTTGGCAATCTTCAATCTAACGCCATCTATGAGCTAACTCAAGATCCAGTAACCTATTGAGACGCCATCTAGTGACCAGGATAAGAATTAGGCTCTCAGCCAATCAGATTCGACCACGTGCCAACTGGAATTGAGGAAGGGGTGCACGGCTCTGACGGGCTCTGGACTGGGGCATTCAGAGACTTGGCTACGAGCTGTTAGGTTGTGTGTAAAAAGAAGGATTTGTATAACATAATTTAATATTGTTAATTGAATATTTAAATAAAATAAAATATTATATCACTAATAAGCTTGTCTATTTTGTAGATTTGTTAACATCAGAAGTGATATCGATCCGACGCTCACGACTATGAAGGAAAGAAGTTCTCGACCGAAAAAGAGGCGAAACCGTTCTCGGTCCAAGCGTTTGAGTAGATCTAGAACGCCCATACCTCAACCGAGAAAAAGATCTAAGGAAGCAAGGCAGAGAAAAGGTGATACTCCTCCAAGGACAGAACGGAGGTCTAGATCGAAGCGAAAGCGTGTTCGGGCTCCCTCCACCAGCTCGAGTTCAAGCTCGAGCTCGAGCTCGAGCTCCTCTTCGAGTAGTTCAAGTACGAGTCCTGCGCCTCGAAAAAGGTCCAAGGTAACGCGCAAGGTCAAAGGAGAAACTGTGAGTACAAGTGCAACTAACTTACATAATATGATCCCTGAATTTGACCCGCTTACCGACAATGTTTTATCGTGGATTAAAGTGCTAGAATCTTATGCGTCAACTTTCGCATGGAAAGACAGTACGGTCCGTTATCAGGCTCTGAATAAGCTTAAAGGCTCAGCAAAGATGTGGTACGATTCTATTTTGTTATCAGATGTTTCCTGGACTAAATGGTCTTGGAAAGACTGGAAACAAAAGTTGAGTACTACATTTCAAGTAAAAAGAAATATGTTTGACCTATTAAAAGAAATTGTGGATAAAAAACCGGTAGAAAATCAGTCACTGTACGAATTCTTTTTCCAACAAAAAGCAAAGATTGACAATTTGCGCCTTAATTTTTCACAATCCGATATAATGTCAATAATATTATTATAATAATTATTATTATTATTATTATTTAATATTATATTATTAGGTAACATTGCTGATAGTAACATTACCGCGTCCGTAGAAGCCAGTAACTTTCAGTCATGCGATAGTTTGGCAGGGTTTTTACATAGTCGCGTTTATAAATCAAAACCTGTAAAACAACCGACCTTATCGAATATAAATAATCGAGAAAGCTATAATAGTAAGGAATCGAAATCGGTGAACCAAAGTCAACAACAATCCGTAATACAACCGCAATCTTTGACAGTTCCTACGTCACAATCAACTATACCGTCAGGAACACAGTTATACTGTACCAGCACAGAACCGTAAGCCTCTTCAATGTTTTAACTGTGGGGGTAGTCATAAAAGAATTAATTGCATTATAAAGTGTGAATTTTGTCGGAAGAGAGGGCATACAGAATCAAATTGTTTCATTAAAAAGAAATCAGTCCCAGAGACCCCTCCAGTTCAGGAAACGAAATTTATTTGTTCAACTAATTCAAAAGATAAATTTTATAAAAAAGTGAAGGTCAACGAATTTGAACATGAAGCGTTTATTGATATGGGTAGTAGTTGCTCAATAATCTCATTGTCTTTAGTAAATAAATATAACCTTATAGTGACTTTTTTACCGACACCTGTACCGTTGCGAGGGTTTACAAAAAACAGCTATGAAATAGCTAAAACGTCAGTTAGAATTAATATTCAAATCGATTCTGTGTTGGTCCAGAATACTGAGTTTTATGTGCTGCCGGAGCTGTCAGACTGCGAAATACTCGTTGGTCGTAATATTACGGAAAGACCCGAAATAATGTATTATCGTATAGGGCAAACGTTAAACTTTGAATATGCGTCAGAATGTGTTCAATTTTGTGAAGTTGTGTCGGAAGAGCTTCAAATTGACACCGATTCTCATCGTGGAGAATTGCTTGCTTTGTTTAAGAAGTATAAAGGATGTTATGCAACCTCAATTAAAGAATTAGGAAAAGTTAATAATCATGAAATGTAAATAAATTTGAATGATGTGAGACCTATTCAATTTAGACCGTATAGGGCATCTGTTGCAGATAGGAAGATTATTCGGGAGATGGTTAGCGAACTCCTCGAGCATGGAATAATTCGTGAGAGTAATTCACCCTACGACAGCCCCGCATTGCTAGTTAGTAAAAAAAATGGAGAGAAACGCTTGTGTATAGACTATCGGGCATTAAATAGAATCACGATTAAAGACAAATACCCAATGCCACGCATTGAGGAACTTATAGATAGGTTGCAGGGTTGTAAATTTTTCTCAAGTTTAGACCTGAAAAGTGGTTACTATCAAATGAAAATGAAAGATGATTCAATTCAAAAAACTGCGTTCATCACCGAAGATGGCCATTACGAATATTTGCGCCTTCCCTTTGGATTGGCCAATGCGCCGTCATTTTTCCAGCAAATGATGAATAAAGTTATTGGCAATTTAAGATTTGGCAAAGTAATCATTTATTTAGATGACATTTTAATAATTAGTGAAACTGCCGAGGAAAATTTAGAATTGTTAGAGAAAGTATTAACTATTTTTCGCGAGAACGGTCTTACTTTGAACTTAAAAAAATGTCATTTTCTAAAAACCGAAATTGAGTTTCTTGGCTATAAAATTAAATCAAATTGCATTATGCCTAGTGAATCTAAGGTTAAAGCTGTGAAAGAGTTTCCTACGCCTAAGAATATCCACCAATTTCGTCAATTTAACGGTTTAATTAGCTATTTCCGTAAATTTATTAGAGGTTGTGCAATGTTATCCAGTCCTCTCACAAAATTAACTAGAAAAGATAGTACTTGGAATTGGGACGATAGCCACGAACAAGCATTTCACACCCTTAAGAATTCATTAACCTCGGACAGCGTGCTTACTATTTTTGATCCTAACAAGGAATGTGTGTTATACACTGACGCTAGTAGGGAGGGCATTGCAGGCATTTTAATGCAGGTTACGGAAGAGGGTGAGAAACCAATACATTATTACAGCCGCCAAACGACTGTGGATGAAAAAAAGTACCACTCGTTTGAACTAGAACTATTGGCAATTGTGGCATCTTTAGAAAAATTTAGATTATATTTATTAGGAACAAAATTCAAAATTGTAACGGACTGTAATTCTGTAAGGTTTGCTTTAACCAAGAAAGAGATTGTTCCTAGGATTGCGCGTTGGGTTCTGTCCACACAAGAGTATACTTTTGACATAGTACATCGCGAGGGTACCCGCATGCAACATGTGGACGCATTGAGCCGCAACCCTGCGCAATCCGGGGAAAAATCAGAGACGGAGATAGTGTTATCTATAACTGAAGCAGACTGGCTTTTGTCTACACAGTTACAGGATCCTAATTTGGTTACGTTGAGGAAAATTTTGGAAACCGGTGACATGGACGGCAATAAAGACGTTTTTAATAAATACGAATTGTTAGGAAATAAAGTTTACAGACGAACTGCCCACGGTCGTCGATGGGTTGTTCCGAAAGAATGTATTTGGCAAATAATTCGCTGTAATCACGACGACCTTGGACATTTCTCGGTAGACAAGACCTTTGAGCGAATCTCACACTTGTATTGGTTTCCGAAAATGCGCCGTACTATTAAAAAGTATATTAAAAATTGTCTTAATTGCATTTATTACAAAAATAAGGGAGGTCCCAAAGAGGGAGAATTACATTCCATTCCAAAGTATGCTCAACCGTTCCACACGCTTCATCTCGACCACCTAGGCCCGTTTGTAGAAACCATTAAAGGTAATAAATATTTACTGGTGATGGTAGACTCATTTACGAAGTTCATTTTTATATCGGCTGTGAAAACTACCGAAAGTAGTTATGTTATTAAAGAACTAGATAGTATATCAAAAATTTTTGGTAATCCTCGTAGATTAATTACCGATGCGGGCTCTGCTTTCACGTCTACCGCCTTTAAACAATATTGTGTTGACAAAAACATTCACTTGCATACGATTGCATCTGGAATGCCACGTTCAAACGGCCAAGCCGAGCGATTTAACAGAACAATTTTAGATGCTATGCGGACTATGGGAGCGAATGTTACGGATGATAGATGGGACGATTGTGTTAGGCTTCTGCAGCAGGGTATCAATACCACATATCATAGCACAATAAAGACGGTACCTAGTGAAATTCTATTTGGATATAGACTTCGTTCTGATAGCGATAAATTAGCGCCAGAGTCTGATAGTGGTTCTGACGTCACTGCATTACGAAGGTGGGTTGACGAAAACATAAAGTTAAATGCGGAGTCACAGAAAAAAAGATTTGACAGCACTCGTGTCAAGGCCCCAGTATACCAAGAAGGTGATCTGGTTGTCGTTAAAATGTTAAGCCAGACCAATGATGGTCGAAGTAAGAAATTGCTACCAGTTTTTAAAGGACCATTTCGGATAACTAAAATTTTGGGCCGAGACAGGTACTTAATTGCTGATATGAGAGGGAGTGAACGAACCAGCAAACGTTACACTGGCACTACTTCAGCAGAAAACATGAAACACTGGATTCAGATAAATAATTGGGATTGAGGTACGAGTAATACTTTCAAGCCAGTGTTGGCAATCCAGTAACAAGTATTTAATTAATTTGCTTATTTTTGTGTAATTCAGTTAGTCCACATCCATAGTTGCTATTAAGAGGAAATTGGTACAGGATTTACCTAAGCCTAAAGGTATTTTGCCTAAACCAATGTGACAGCAAAGTGTTGCCTAAGTCTAAAGGTACATGTTTGCAATTAATGGTAATTATGGAAGTGATCAGGTTACAAAACTGTCTAAGTCTAAAGGCATGTTTGTACCTGAACTACATGTGTTTTCATGATAGGCCGAACGGATGTAGGTGGTTAATTTGAATAATTAATAATTATATAATTTTGTATTTTTCAGACTGGACTGGATTGTTGAGGAGCGCCTGGGGGCATGCGCTAAGCAGAATGGCCGTGTTGGCAATCTTCAATCTAACGCCATCTATGAGCTAACTCAGGATCCAGTAACCTATTGAGACGCCATCTAGTGACCAGGATAAGAATTAGGCTCTCAGCCAATCAGATTCGACCACGTGCCAACTGGAATTGAGGAAGGGGTGCACGGCTCTGACGGGCTCTGGACTGGGGCATTCAGAGACTTGGCTACGAGCTGTTAGGTTGTGTGTAAAAAGAAGGATTTGTATAACATAATTTAATATTGTTAATTGAATATTTAAATAAAATAAAATATTATATCACTAATAAGCTTGTCTATTTTGTAGATTTGTTAACAAAAGCCTGTTGGAATACAAATTACGATTTATTTTGTTTATGGCGAGCTGAAACGAAATCATTTCGATTTCATCATAGACTGTAGCACAGAATAAATTTGTAGGTACAAATGTTATTGTAAAAAGAGTTAGGGGAAGTCAGCTCAAAGCGGCCATAGGAGGCAAAGCGGCCACGCTTTATTTTTCGGTTACTTGAAATGATAGCATGGCGCGGCGTGGCTGTTCTCATAACCAATCTCCCGCCCCGCGCCGTGCAATCATTCGATAGCAGTAGGACCGAGCGCGTGGTCGCAGTGAGTGACAAAATATATTTAATTGCGTGTTTTGTTAAAAAAATGCAAGGTAAGGTATCTGCTTTGGTCAAACCTGTTTATATTTCAATGCTTTTATTAAAAGTGTATTGTTACTTATCTATTTGGCTTTGTTTGTGTTCTATTCTCTCTGAAATATAATAAATAATGTGAGAGCAGTTCATTATTAAAACAAAATGGCCGAAAAAGGCAAAGATTATTATGATTCGATAGATAATGCCTAATTATTTTGTTTAGATGGTTAACAACTATAAAGTAGACTACCCAGGCGTCATGGGATGAAAATATGACGGGCCGGACAATTAAAGAAGAAAATTAAATTATACTTGTTTCTTAAGAAGGTTTTGAAATTTTAGAGCATTTATTTTCATAGAGACTGTTGAATTAATTAAGTAAGACTTACTGTTGATTAAAAAAATGTTAAATATTGTCAAAAACTAAACCTGATTATAAGTTCCTAATAGTTTAATAGAAGTTTTAAAGCAAATATAACAATATAGTTAAGTTAAATTACCTCACAACATATTGTAATTAAAATATAGTATAAAATGATCATTATTTTATATAAGTAACATTTTAAAATATTTTTGGTATTTTTATTTTGTCAAGCACAATATTTTTCAACAAAAAACAAATACATTTCTTGTGTATTTTTGGGGTGGCCACGTTGCCCCTACCGGGCGGCCACTCGGGCAAAGCGATCTTTTGACAAGTTTTCGTAATTTACAAATCACATGATTATTTTTAAATTTGCGCGAATTTTAATTTCACATTATGAAAATTATGTAAATTCTCTGGCTATTTGTATAAATTTCTCTACAAAAGTCTATCGTTTTTTTAACTCAAAGTTAAGGTGGCCGCTTTGAGCTGACCTCCCGAAATGAAGAAAGGGAATGAAGTTTCCTTTATTCATTCTTATATTCAATCGTTTCAGCCTAAGTGTTTATTTTTACCATTCTACTTTCGGTGGTTTTGTCAGAAGCTGCCATTCACTCGCATAAATTAGGTTCACGGGCCTAATTGACCTTAGTCACAAATCACAATCGAACAAACGTTTGTGTAGCACGATAAGTAAAATACCATAATCGAATCAATGGAAGTTGGGTATTAATTTTCTGAATGTGCATGCAAGCATCGTAAGTGGGCGGATGCGTCTCATATCATACAGGGTGTCCAGTAAATAGCACGACATACTGCAGGGGGTGATAGCTTGGGTCAGTACCTACCAAAACAACACAATATATGTTCAGCAAAATCTTACGGATTTACAGTTTTACAAAATTTTACGAAATATCGAAAAATCTCTACCTTGAAATAGATTTTTAAGCATCTCGTAATGAAACATTCCTTTTCTATTAATTTTTTTACATCAAATTATTCGTGACTTTACTCATTGATAAGTCTTTTTTCTATCAAAAACAAGAATGTTTTCAAGAAATAGTATTTTTTGTTTAAATTTTCACATAACGATTTTCTTTTCGCATAACTTTAACCTACAGTGGTGAAAAAAAATCCATAAGATTTTGCTGAACATATATTGTGTTGTTTTGATAGGTATTGACCCAAGCTATCACCTCCTGCAGTATGTCGTGCTATTTACTGTACACCAGGGTGTCCAGGGTGTAAAGATAGTTGGTATGTTTTCATTTCAATAACGTTCACAAGATGTAATAAACGTGAGATATACCTGTTGATATAATTTCTTTACATATAACATGTATATACTCTAAAACTTATTTCGTGTAATGTTATTGGATATAACGTATATTTAATCGAAAATCATTAGATCTATTGTTTAAAATATATATTGATATCATCATTATTATAACACCCCGATTCAGAGCAATCCGACATTTGGGTTAGGTTAGAATAGTGACCATTAACGCGCGACCGGGGTTGTCCGTGGATGGGTGATTATCTTTACATACCGAGACTCCTCCGTGCCTCGGAAAGCACGTTAAGCCGTTGGTCCCGGCTATCATTCGTAGATCTTTGACAGTCGTTACTGGTCATCAGAAGTCCGAAAGTCTGACAGCCAGTCTTACCAAGGGGTATCGTATTACCCAGCAACTGGGTTGTGGAGGTCAGATAGGCAGTCGTTCCATCCCCCCGGAGGGTTCCCGCATTGTCGAGGCGGGGGGGCTCAGTAGCCGTGGCTTGGTCACCCACGGTGAAGCGAAGAGGAACCCATGCGGGGGCCGCTCGTCAGGGCTTTTGCCGATAAGCCGACGACGTAGCGGCCAGCGGGTAGGTTGCGGTGGCCGTATGGGCGACACCGCAACTGAGGCGGGCCGCGGTGTCTTATGGGAGGCATCGCGGCTGAGGATTGGAGGCCACGGCGGGAGAGGAGTGCCGGTATTGCGGTGCGCCGCTCTCCCTACCTTCCGCGGCCTTGACGGGGCCGCCACCGTTTGATGGCGGACGCGGTGGGGCCGCAGGGGAAGAGGAGTGTCGGTATGACGTCGGCCGCTCTCCCTATCCTCTGCGGCCGAAATGGCGGCGGAGCGCGCGCGGGAGGACGACCCTCACGCGGCGCCGCTCCGAAGGCGGAGGAGGGGTCGGAGCAGAGGACTCCTCCCAGGTGGGGGCCAGCAGGCAACGGGTGTGGGGGCATCCTTGCCTGTATTGCACAGGCCCCCACCAGTGTCGGACGGGAATGGCCAGGTGTTCCCGGTCATTCCCGTAGCCCCCCATCTGGGGGGGGCACGCGGGGCCCGCCAGCTAGGCGGGCATGCGCCGGGAGGGTTGTGGACGTAAAGGCTGAGCCGGTTTCCCATGGCCCTCCCATCACGGCGATGTGGGAACACTGCTGAGTTTTAGTGGGTATACTGTCATTCCGACAGGAGTCCCACATACCCCGTCTCGTCCCCCACGAGCGGGGATGCATAAAGCATTTCTCAGCGTCAAAAAAAAAAAAAAAAAAAAAAAAGGTTAGGTTAGGAGCGAGCGAAGCGAGCGTGCCGCGGCAGCGGCCGCCGAGCGCCAGATACCCTCTATTGTTGGTGAATCATTTGGGTTAGATGAGGCGGTGAATGTCTCGTATATTAGACGATGAAAGCTTTTGCTTTGTTTTTTACTAGGTGTTTTATCATATTAGATTAAATAGGTTTTATGACTTTTGAGTGGTATACCAAACGATTTTATATTCAATGTATGTTTTATAAAAATTAGTTACTTTAAAATTATATCAATCGTTTATTATATTAACTGATCATTATATAAAATAAAATTATAGATTCAGCTGTTATATCTTGTAAATATTAGAGATTTTGTAATTGGCCGAGTTTAAGGCATTTAAGTACCTACCTATCTCCAAAAAACTGGTGGCCTAGAGGCCTATATTTATTTATATCATAAATAATTGTATACCTACTGCCTGGTCGTGGTCGTGGTCCTGACACCTGTAAGTTGGACAATTTCTAGTGCCTAGTAATAAGGATCTAATTAGCAAAACACATTATTCCTTAGTATGAAACCGACAAGTGTCAATCACCCTAATTGCGTAACACACCATCAATCAGGATCTGAATCATTTTGAAGCATTGCTAATCCATTGCTACATAATAATATGTTCGAAAAAATTGTCTGCTCAGCAACGTAAATAACGGAATGAATGTTGTTTAACTGTCAAAATGAAAGTTATTGCTACTGTTAGTGTGTTACGTAGGTAATTACTCGTACCCCGATGAACGCTTTCTCTTGATGGCCGGACTAATATTTCAGCTACTTTCCATAGCGTTCAACTGTAAGTACTACCACTAAGTTACCGATCGCAAGAACACCATAATCGCTCGCGCCCAGTCTCCTGTCCCGCGCACACTCACTGCGCTCAACGCAATCTTGGACGCTAAGCCTGACTGTGATGTGTTCGCGGTCGAATGGAAGAAGATCTTGTCAGCATGTGTGGAGTATTGTGAGAAGAGCGTATGCCTGTCGAATAGTTGTACACTTTTGTTATTGTACTTAAATAATGTGATTGTGTCTTACTAATGTAACTGGTCTTGGCCGTTTTATGTTAAAATAAATAAATAAATAAATAATAAAATGGTCCTTCGTCTTCTGAATCCTGTCAGTCTTTTATTTCAGCAGTCAGAAGTCCTGACACCTGACTTAGGACTCTTCTCTGACTTACTTAGTCTTGTTTACGTTTACATTTGTGTACTTATCGAAATTTATTACCTGTAGCCACTTTGTGAATTAATGTGGGTTTCCGTGTGAGTGTGCGTTTCGTATGTATTTTTCCTTATAAACATAACTGTGTAAAGACAAGATAAAAAGAAGAAGAATTCTGACATAAATTAGAGCCTAACGTTATAATTTGGTAAAACAGTTGCATGCGACTGTACATCTTGACACCAAATAGACCAAGAGCAAGGTTTAATGTTTTCAAAGAAATTTAAGCCACTCCAACCTAGTAATTTATAAAACATAAAAACATGTATTTAACTGAGAATTTGTATCTCTCTGACATTTCTAAGGAGTTTAGACCAATATAACTAGAATTATATTACACAATAATAATAGAAATATTTTTTCTTAGCAATTTTTCGTAAATTCTTCGATCTAGTTCTTGGACTATACCTTAAAAATTTAACTCATTATATCTTCTAAACTAAGACCCGACGAAATCTGTGACTTGGCGACAAATTGCGACTAATTAGCGACTAAATTTGGGAGAAAACAGATCTTCGCTAGGTGGCCTAGTTTTTGTGATATAAATGGGGAGATTCTCTCCAGATCGGCTACCTGGAAACACTTATAACTTTTGAACCAGTGACCGACGGATTCTGATATTTGGCGAATAATTTCGAATAATTAGCGACTAAATCTGGGAGAAAACAAATCTTCGCTAGGTGCCCTAGTTTTTGAGATATAAAGGTGGCCAAGCTGGGGAGACTCTCTCCAGATCGGCCACCAATGACCCCTTATAACTTTTGAACCAGTGACCGACAAATTCTGATATTTGGTGACAAATTTCGACTAATTAACGACTAAATCTTTGTGTTATTAAAAGTAAAATCCCTGATGGTGGCCAAGCCAGTGTCAGCCACACTACGTGATGCTTCAATTTGATCCCAGACAATTCTTAGTATGGAGATCTGCCATTGTGCTTTGATTCATTTAAATGAAATCTATGGGCGGCAAAAAAATGTTCAGACCAAATTCTGCCATGATTCTTTGGTGATAATGGTTATTATCACGTATATTTTACTAACAAATACCAATATATTGATAAATCAGATTTGGATTTGGACTTGAACCCTAAATGTGCGAAGTCCGATACGCACTTGGCCGGTTTTTAACAAAATTTTGTTTCGAAGAGTTTTTAATTTGCCATTGACCTATGAACTTGAAATTTGGTACGTATAATGAATACGTGTACTTATATTTTTACTAACAAACACCAATATATTGATGAATCAGATTTGGTACGGAACCCTAAATGTGCGAAGTCCGACACGCATTTGGCCGATTTTTCCTTCTGGTAGGTCTGGTAGTTAGTTATAAACCTAAACATTTATTTATACTGTAAACGCGACATTTACGATACAAATTCAGATTTTTATAATAAAACACATTTAGAATCTAATAAACCTTTTCAATCTGTCTGTCTGTGCTCCAGAATTTTAAAAACCTCATTTAAAACGGACTGTATTTGGACTGCGTGTTTATTTTTTTAAGTTCTTTAATAGATTTTTTATTTGGTATAATTTTCCCCTTCGCGTTGGTCTAGTGGTTGCCAGCGCTACTGCTGAGCATGAGGTTCTGGGTTCCATTCCCAGGTCGGGCAAATTGTTATTGGGTTTTTCCATCTGGAATTTCTGAGTAGCAGTCCGTGGAGTCTGGATTTTTGCCCGGTTGATGGCAATAGGCTCGCCCCCTGTTACATCATCTGCCTAGCCTTTTCCCAACTATATTGGGGTCGGCTTCCAGTCTAACCGGATGCAGCTGAATACCAGTATTTTACATGGAGCGACTGCCTATCTGACCTCCACAACCCAGTTACTGGGTAACACGATACCCCTTGGTAAGACTGGTTGTCAGACTTTCGGGCTTCTGACGACCCGTAACGACTGTCAAAGATCCACGAATGACAGCCGGGACCAACGGCTTAACGTGCTTTCCGAGGCACGGAGGAGTCTCGGTATGTATGGCCCCTTGTTACATGGGACTTAAACATAACTGGCGAAATGTGGGTGTACTATACTATAAGTACAGTTCTGCCTAACCCTTTGGAAGTTACAGGGGTGATGTTACTTATGATAATTTTCGTTGATTTAAATCAGCACTCTCGCACACCATACAGGGTTATTTTAAATTGGTTAGCTAAAATCCGCAGTCGCGATAAGTATCGATAATTATCTAAACAAGATAAAACAATACATAAAATTGATTTGATGATTATTTTTTTTTCCCCTCGGAAATTATTTATTGTAGGTACTCGTATTGAAACATAACTAATGTATACATCTAAACCGTCTATGTATAACTTAAACTTCTTCCTCTACCCCTTTTATCTCTACTGGTAGTTTTGCTGCTCTATAATCGTAGTGCTCAAATTCAGGATATTGCTTAATAATTTCACTATATGCATGAACTATTCTGGCAAATTCCATGTTAGTAATCTGGAACGGTCTAGTAACAGGATCAATGTCATTTTTTTTGTTCGGTCATCGACCGCATTTATTGTAGTCACTAGAAATATCAGTTTAAAAAATCCGTTTTTTTTTTTGTAAACTTCACAGACGGATGGGTATCGAAATCGATATCTAAACACAATAAAACATATGAAAACAGTTTTTCTCTATTCATATTTCAAGTAACAACACTAACAGCGGTCGTTGAACTCCAAAAAAAAAAACATCAAATCTTTTAATTTGCCCATCGCGTCTGCGGAGTTTAGCTAGCCAATTTAAAATAACCTTGTATAAGAAAGAGTGTCTGATCGCTTTATGATAGAGCTATTAAAAGGTACAGACGCCAGCACATCAAGCCACCCGAAACTGTCAAATCTTCCCAATCAACCTTGAATCTAATGCTGTAACGATAAAGATGAAAATCTATTAAAGAAATTTGACAGATTGTAGTAGCTTGATGTGCTGACGTCTGTACTATTTCCATGTTGGATTTGCTTTATGAGAACGAATAAAGAACGGCAATTATAACGCTACCACCTAAGATTTGTTTTGAGCCTTCATCGTCTCAGAATCTTTTATCAATCTTCAAAAAAGTATACAAAATCAGTATCTACTCATCATCATTCTACAGCCCTTATCCCAATCTATTTGGGGTCAGCGCAACATGTCCCTTTTTTCCTTAGTATTCGTCACATTGATATAAGTATTTCTATGAGTCGTCATCTCGGTAGTCACCCCCTTTCTAGCCATGTCATCTTTCACACAGTCCATACATCGTTTCTCTTGCTCTTCATCTACTCTTATAACCATCGACTTTCAAACTTAAAACTTTCCTCACGACATTTTCCTCATTCCTCCGCATCACATGCCCATACCTTGACAACCGATTTCCGCACAACTGTTCAGTCACCGGTGCCACTGTCAAACTTCCTCTTATGTACTCATTTTTTATTCTATCTATTCGTGGCCTTTCATTCATCCCTTTTGTGGCCCATCATTCTAATCAATATAAAACAGCAGGTCTAACTATTGTTTTGTATATTAAGTTTAAGGGGAATGCTGGAGTCGCAGATTGTTTCCGTGACCAAATCAGTATCTACTATAGCTACGCTAAAATAATTGGGGGAAACGAACAAAGATATTTAAATAGATACTTACCTATTATTGAAAGCTAAATTTATTTATTTATTTATTCAAATCTCCCTTACACTATCGTTACAGGTGTATGTACCCAATGCGACAGTGCGGTCATTTACAAAACTACTTATTTAAAATTTAATTATAATATAACTAAAAAACTTGTAAGATAATACTAACTTTAACACAATACAACACAAAAAACGTACATACCACCTACATTAATCTATATTATAACACAAAATAAATAACAGTGTCCTTGCGAATTCACTCAAATTATTTCGATCTGCTGGCGAAACTTCCGAATTACACAAAATTCATCATCATCTGCCTAGCCTTTTCCCAACTATGTTGGAGTCGGCTTCCAGTCTAACCGGATGCAGCTGAATACCAGTATTTTACATGGAGCGACTGCCTATCTGACCTCCACAACCTATTGACTGGGTAATACGATATCCCTTGGTAAGACTAGTTGTCAGACTTTCGGGCTTTTGACGACCCGTAACGACTGTCAAAGATCCACGAATGACAGCCGGGACCACCCGAGGCACGGAGGAGTCTCGGTATGTAAAGATGGTCACACATTCACGGAACAACCCCGGCAAGCGTACCTTAACCTGATGGATCGACCCGTGCGGCTGTTACTAGCCACAAGCTCATGTAAATCCGAATTACACAAAATTAAGGGCACCAATAAAACAATTTGTAGGTATTTCCCTGATCTCTTTTAGCGGAAATAAAAAATATTGGACAAATATACAGTCCGCATATAAACTCACGCCTTCTTCCCATGGGAGTAGGTAGAAACTACAGCAGTTGAAAAAATGCCAAGAGTGTGTTTTCTAAAGTGACCCTTGGGTGCAAGTACCTTACTCCTTTTGCTTCGTTAACGTCCAATACATCTGGTCGTTCACACTCACCGGTTTTGAGTACTACACACCTGACCTTCCTGGGAGCTTACCATGAGCTCTTATAGCAGGGCAGAAGTTGAACGGTTCCAGTGTGAGAAAGACGGAGCTATATACGACCTATAGCACCATCTTTTTTTCTCAACGGATCCATGATGGATCCATGATCTTTAACAATCTCTCCCGGCGACGTTTCCACTCACATCTGCTTTGTAAATACACAAATAAAACACATTTGTACAAATTTAAAACAATAAGGTTTAGTTACGGTACACATATTCAGGTACACATAGGCCTTACAAGATTTGTTTGTAATAATAATTCGTTTATAAGCTTTACTGTGTTTTTAGGGTTCCGTGCCCAAAGGCTACCAACAGGACCCTAATACTAAGGCTCCGCTGTCTGTCTGTCTGTCTGTGTGTTACAGCTGGGCTGTATCTTTTGAACCGTAATACCTTTCCTAAATACTCTTGTGAACTAATGTTGAATGTATAATTATGTTGTTGGTGTGGTTTAATAAATAAAGCGTAATAACTGTATTAAAATTTCGTGTCTGTACTGTTGACCGTTGACACTTGAAATTTAAAAAAGTAGTAAATAAAACTTACATAGAACTTTAATATTTACTTAAAGTGTGCACGCCTCAAGCTTTTAAGAAAATATTAGGTTGGGGAAAAAGTCTTTTCGCATTATAGTATGTATGAACTTAAAATAAAATCTCTTTGGCTATACTATTTGTATCTGGCTGGTTTTGGTATCATTGAAAGTTTAAATTTTAAAGAACATAATTCCAAATTCAAATTAGGAAAATGTGTGATTTTCATTTGTTTTTCGTACTGTCAAGATGAGTGAATCTAATGAAGAAATTCGATACATTTTAAAATTTTAATACAAAAAAGGTAAAAATGCAACGCATGCCGCGAAAAAAATTTGCGATGTTTATGGACCCAGTGCAGTGTCTGTGAGAGTAGCACAAATTTGGTTTAAGTGTTTTCAATCCGGAAATTTTGATGTCAAAGATGCACGTCGCTCTGGTTGCCCTATTACGGATAAAATAGATGCCATTTTTGAAAAAGTGGAGCAAGATCGGCATATCAGTAGTTACGACGTAGCTGAAGAACTGGGAATTGACCGCAAAACAATTTTGGCGCATTTGATAAAAACTGGGTACACAAAAAAGCTCGATATTTGGGTACCTCACGAGCTCACTGAAAGAAACCTAATGAACCGTGTAGGTACTCATTTGTGATTCTTTATTACGACGTAATGAAACCGAACCATTTTTGAAGAAGCTGATAACTGGTGATGAAAAGTGGATCACGTACGACAAGAACGGGCGAAAAAGGTCGTGGTCAAAGGCCGGTCAAGCTTCACAGACTGTGGCGAAACCAGGGTTAACTCGCAACAAGGTGATGCTGTGTGCGATGGGATTGGAAGGGCATAATTCATTATGAACTGTTACCACCAGGCAGGACCATCAATTCTGAACTCTACTGCGAACAACTGATGAGATTAGAGCAAGAAGTTGAGAGAAAGCGACCGGAATTAATCAACAGAAGGGGTGTGGTTTTTCATCATGATAACGCTGGACCTCTCACATCTTTAGCCACTCAGCAAAAATTAAGAGAGTTTGGCTGGGAGGTGTTAATGCATCCGCCGTATAGTCCTGACCTTGCACCTTCAGATTTCCACCTGTTTCGGTCTCTTCAGAATTCTTTAGGCAGTGTCAGGTTAACATCACGAGAGGACTGCCAAAACCACTTGTTGCGGTATTTTGATCAGAAGTCCCAAAATATCTTAGCAATGGGATCATGTCCCTACCTACAAGATGGCAAAAAGTTATCGAACAAAATGGTACCTACATACTTTAGATAAATGTAAATAAAGTATATTAAAAATGTTTTGAATTTTCTTAAAAAATGCGAAGAAACTTTTTCCCCAACCTATTATTAAAGTACCGTTGACCGTTGAGGAGTTCCCTCGTCTGAAGCCAATCCTGGGTGCTGCAGCCACGTCATGGTGGACTTTAGAACGGACTATCATAATTAATGCGTATATACTCGTAAAATTTCATGTCTGTACCTACTGTTGACCGTTGAGAAGTTCCGTTATCTGGAGCCAATTCTGAGTGTAGAATCAGGTCATGCTTATCATAAAAATGCATTGTCTCCGAAACAAAATAAACATAGTATTTCAATTCCGTAGGATAAGAGGAAGTGGTTTTAATTCAGGTTGCAAGATTCGCCCTAAACCGTGCCCTAAACAAACTAACAAACATACATTGCAAGTTAAATAGAAGCTAGTAAAAATAAAATAAAGTTAAAAATTAAGGGTTCCCATACAAGAATCGTGTTTAAGAAATATCTAAAGTCCGGCAAAAACGTCTAGAAATAGAAACGGAACTAATTTTTAATTTTTGTCAATGTTGTCTCAGTCCGTGTTTTATCAGGCAACAAAATGTGCATGAAACCGATTAGATTGATTTAAAATTAATAATACTAACTTACTAACTTTACTAACTTTAGTTCTGTCAGAAAAATAGTATGTCAGAATAATGTATGGCTAGTGGCGCCCCCATTTTTTCTACTCTTTTGTGTCGAGCTGTATTGTTAAATAATAGGTCTTTACCTATGAAATTGCCGTTTTGTATGAAAAAATTTAAACGAATTTTTTTCATGCATTTTTTATTTGTATTATTCGAAGTAATCACGCATGCAATCAATGCATCTTTGCCAACGCAGTGGCAGTTTATTGATGCCCTTCTTAAAGAAATCAGCTGGACGGGAGGCAACAAATTCTTCAAAGGCATTTTGTACTGCCTCTCGGGTATTGAATTTTTTTCCCGCCAAGAAGTTATCCAAATTCTGGAAAAAGTAGTAGTCTGTAGGCGCAAGGTCTGGTGAGTAGGGCGGATGACGGAGAGCTTTCAACCCCAGTTCTTGCAACTTGGAGACCGTCTGCTGTGCAGTATGAGGTCGCGCGTTGTCGTGCAGGAGCAGCGGAGACGAGCGATTGACCTATGCTGGTTGGAGATGTGCCAGCTTCTCCATCATTGTGTTCAGTTCTTCACAGTACACATCTGAAGTAATGCTCACCCCGTTTGGTAAGAAGCTGTGATGAATCACACCGGCGCTAGACCACCAAACAGTGACCATCACTTTTCTAGGGGTAAGTTTTCGTTTAGGGCATTGTTTAGGTGCTGAACCAGGATCCAACCAACTTGCTGAGCGCTTGCGGTTATCAAACAGAATCCATTTTTCATCGCAGGTAACAATGCGGTTCAAAATTCCTTCATTTGTGTGTCTGTTGAGCAGTGCAAGGCACGTCTCGACGCGTACTTCGCGCTGGCGATCATTGAGTTCGTGGGGCACCCATTTGTCAAGCTTTTTTACCTTGCCAATTTGACGCTAATGGACCAATATTGTTTTGACGCTAACGTCGAAAGCTGCTGCTAATTCAGCCGTAGATTGTGTACCTATCATCAGCTTCCACAATCGCCTTTAATTCGTCATTGTCGACCAAAGTCTTCGGACGACCGAGAGGTTCATTTTTCAGGTCGAAATTTCCAGAACGGAAGCGAGCAAACCAATAACAAGTGGTGCGTTGGTTTGTAGTGTTAGCTCCGTAAACGTCGTTGATGTTGCGTGCCGCTTGTGCCGCGTTGCTGCCACGACGGTACTCATATTCCATAATTACTCGAATTTTTAACGTATCCATGATGACGAAAAAGATTGAAATGCGATGAAAATGTAACACTAATCAATAAACAAATGACTACTTTTGGAAAAAAAAATCCATGTTTTTAAAATAAAATTAATTTGAAATTAGAATTCTTAGCCAAACAAAAATTATTTTGATTTGAAATGGCCAGTACTGCAGAACGGCAATTTCATAGGTAAAGACCTAATATAACGTAAAATATTAAGTAGGTACCTACACTAGTAAGGAACCCCTCGTGTGCCAGTCCGACTCGCACTTGTTTATTTTTAATTAACCCAGTTGGGACAATGGAAATGTTAATAACTTTTGTCGTTCGAGCTTGCTACGAGACCTAATGCGATTTTAATTATTTTTGTCATAGACTATTTAGGTTTGAAGTTTTATTTTTTTAAGAACGTTAACTTTTATGAGTCTTATAAATGTAATTAAATGGTTTGTTAACTTGTGTTTTGTATCTATTAAGTTTTGTTTTAATAAAATGTTAATGTTATTAATTACATGCACATTTATAAAGAATTTTTGTATATTGGTTTTTGAAAAAATAAAACTGAAAGTGAATATCGAACTTCATTGGCATTTCACTCAATCAATCAATCTGCCTAGCCTTTTCCCAACTATGTTGGGGTCGGCTTCCAGTCTAACCGGATGCAGCTGAATACCAGTATTTTACATGGAGCGACTGTCTATCTGACCTCCACAACCCATTTCACTCATGCTTAGAAAAAAAAAAAAAAAAAAAACAATTCTAAAAAAATAAAAAACCAGTAAAATTATCAATCCTTTCACCAATCACGGAGATTCTAGGAATTTTCCTCAAC
Organism: Cosmia pyralina; assembly: GCA_946251885.1. Taxonomy (NCBI): domain Eukaryota; kingdom Metazoa; phylum Arthropoda; class Insecta; order Lepidoptera; family Noctuidae; genus Cosmia; species Cosmia pyralina. The sequence continues at coordinate 20,737,674 of OX276354.1, forward strand.
CGTTTATTTGCCTTCCAAGTTCTGGTCAGTTTTCAATACGTACACCATACGTACACTATCTACTATGCCTACGGGAGTTTATAATGAGATTTTAAGAGCCTAAACTACCTCAAATGGCTTAGCATGACCCTCCGTTATGTCGAAAATACTGCAGCATTAATTTTGAAATCAATATATATTTTGGTAAGTTTGACGAAAACACGATCCCGTAAAATTTTCTCGATAGAAAAAAATTCCAATGTTCCAATAAACTTATTCAAAAAATACTTCAAATTAGAACATGAAACTTTTTTTAACTGAACTAACTATAAAGCAGATCTTATGTTTTTTATTTTTTTCAAATTACTATTATTTTTACCGTAAAAAGCAATTACCTTAACTATCGGCGCCCAGCACCGCACTCAGTCTCGCTCTCACTCAGTCCGCGAGCAGTATCGTGCGAGCGAGATAAAAAGCCTAAGTAGTATGGGCTCTTACTGCACGTTATTAAGAGGTCGGTCCACAATGTGTGTGTTTGCTCAACAGCCCGTTTGTCAACGTTTACGTTATAAGTGGCCTCTTGAACGGACGGTTGTGTAAATAACTTGAATAGCGATGGTTTTAATATTAATTATAAAATATGAAATATGATATGTTTAATATGTTTTATTATTAAATATGATGTATCTCTATATATTTTTCTGTGTGTACATAAATAGTAAAATAAATATTTTTTTAATATATTAATCTATGTCCATCTATGTCTATGTCTTCTCTATGTTCTAAATTATTGATGTCATCTAAGTAATTAACAAAGCTGTCACTTTTTGAAATAAAGAATTTTTTTTTTTTTTTTATTAATTTTGATAGAGAGAATATTCCAGTAGTTGTCATCATGTAAGGACCGCTCCACAGTACTTTGAAGTTTTTGTGGTTTGATTTTATTAAATTTTTTATTGGCATTCTATTTATGAAGATTAATTTTGTTTTCCGTTTCATGAAGAGCTCCCAGTCCCCGGCTGTTTTTAAACTTTATTTTTACATTTTAAATTTATATTTACGGTTCCTCAGTACATACTTAGCCTGACTTTTCCAAGTAGGTAGGTATAGTCGAGGTGGTTGATACCTGGCGTTAAGAGATTAACTGTCCCCCGATACACTCTACCTAAGTGGACATCTATCGGGATCTATACGGGTAAAGTACAACCCATTTGCTATAGTGAATACATACAAAGGTCAGCAGAACACAAACTAAGTAATGGATAACTGGGAAACCTTTCTACATCTTAGTATCTCAAATCTATAACAAACAATGTATTTATCCTTATCTAGTCACATGTCTTATCTATATCCACATATACTTACTAAAGCTAAAGAGTTTGTTTGTTGGAACGCGCTAATCTCTGAAAACTACCAGTCGGCTTTGAAAAATTCTTTATGCATTTGACAGCCCAGTTCTCGAGGAAGCATATAGGTTATTTAACATTACGCTACGACCCATAGGAGTCGAGCAAAAGAAAAAACGTCGGAAAGAACGCTAAGCGAAAACGAAGTAATAGAGTGGGCGGGCGATGCGATGCGACGCGGTGGGTCGGGGGCTGAAATTTCGCGCGGACGATGTCGCGGGCAGAAGCTAATTTCAAGTAAGATGAGTATCAACATGTCTTAATAATTATTTGAATATACTTCTAGACCCGGCGCGCATTGTTAGGAGGTTCCTCTCTTTGGAGCCCTGACCGCCGGTAGATTGGACCCTGTTCCCGATACCGGTGGGCTACTATGTTTTATATTTTTAAATGTTTTTATATTTTTATATTCTAATATTTAAAAATGTAATTTGTATGTATATTAAAGAAATAAAGGCAATAATAATTTGAATATAAAAACAAAAAAATACATTAAAAATACAATAAATATAATATACAAATGCATAACGATAACGACCGGTATTTGCAACAATCACCATTTCAACAGCTGTATTTTATGAAAATTAAAATCCAGTAGGTATTTCATAATAATATGGAATACTGTGTTTTCAGTACAAAACCTTTTTTTTTTCTAGGCTGCGCTGTCCCTCTCCCACAAAACAAGTGGAACTGTGGAACACTGTACTAACACCCGTCACTTTTGTATAGTAGCTTTTTTTTTGGTAGAATAGACCCTTTTAAATGTATTTTTGAAAACCCCAAAGTGCGCAAAATTGCCGAGAAAATAGTTATTTATGATACTAGTGCGGTAAGTTGTTTTTTACAAACGAGCTTACCATAGTCAAGTAGACGAATGTCACGAGTTTGTATGACACACACATTTGCGGTAAAACAGTACAATATGTAATGAAACAAACTTTTTCATTAGACTATTTTTAATAGCAAATAAGAAATTTATTGACCATATAAAAAAAAAAAATAATAAAAATATTGAGGACGGCTTCACACGTAATTCATTGAAATAAGCCATCAAAACATTTTCAGAGAATGATTGAGTATTTCTTCGAGTCTCCCATGCTATAAAATAATTGTAAATCATTAAATAGCGCTCTCGCGATTTTGGCGGCAAGAGACCGTTTTCTGCATAGAAATATAAAAAAAAACATACATCTATGGTTTTCTGCAATTTGCGCCTCATTCAGAATATCAGGTGGAGTAGATTCCATATTAATATCAGATTCCTCGCTGGAACTCTTAATATTATTTTGTTATAAATATCAGTCGGAAAGTCGCAACAATCTTTGACGTTTCTATATGGAAATGGCGCGAATTTGCAAATGGCGCCACGTGCGCGTGGTGAAAATTAGAATTACATCTTTCGTGTCATTTACTCTTTAGTATTAAAGTGAGACAAACGTATTGAGCAAAAGCGCTTCCAAGGAGGTTCGATCTGTCACCATACATGTATTTATTTTCGTAATGTGAAACTCCTTGGTGGAATTCTTATAATATATTATGTTTCATGGAAATTAAAAAAAACCGTAAAGAATACGCACGGCGCAATACAACGGAGTATGCGGTAAAATAGGTACTTAGGTGAGAGTACCTACTTTACCGCACGTTCTGTTGTATGGTGCGTAATTTTTATTTTTCGAACAATGTATACAGGCTTCGTAAATGCATTTTTTGAGCAAATGTGTTGAAAAAGTTTTTTTAAGGTCATTGTCAAACGTCTCGAAGGTCAAGGTCAAATAAATATATAGGTATAATTTTTTTGTAGTAAGGCGAGGTCGATGGAGCCCCGTTTAGCGGGGCTGCTATTTCCGGGTGTTTTTAAAAAAAATAACCACGAAGGCCTTCGAACTCAACCTGTCCGATTCGGGGTGGTCCAAGTCCCGAGCTCACTTCGCTCGCTCTTGCATCCTAAGTATTTAGTATGTAGTGTACTCGTACTGTGTAATAAGTTGACATAAACTTTAGATTTTTTTTCTCAAAAACTAGTAGATTGCGCAGTGGAAAGCAATAATAAAATAATAATAATTATTTATTCCAGAAAACCACATTTACGGTTCACAAAAACAGTTTTCCAAGTAAAAATAGAATATTCCAGAAAGAAGTGTACCTATCGTTGGTGTGCAAGTTTTACTCGAAGACATCAACACAACACGCTATAAAATTTTGATGTTTCGGATGCGTGGGTTCTAAAGTACAGTGGAGCCAAACAAGTACTTAGTTAATATTATTAAGAAGATAATTAATTGATTGCCAAATAAGAAACGAAGTAAACAAAATACTCTATACTCCTTGCAGAATGCTTACATGTAGCCCAAAAGCACGACCAACAAATAAACATTTACTCACGAAGAAAAACATTATTTTCTCTCTCAAATAAAAATGATTCCACTGTAAATTGTCTTCAATTTATTGGCTCCGTGATAATTACTACGAATCGGAAATAAACAAAAATAAAGGCAGAATACGACTCGATTGTCACTTGTCAGTGACAGATGACCATTCCGCGGCGGTAATTGGAAAACAATTCGATCGCTCAATCAGAGATAACGTTGTAATAAAAAAACTTGTTTTATCTCCCATACAGACACGCTACGCAAGGGTATTCACGCTCGATTCATACTCTCACTAATAAAATCTAATTATTTTTATTTGATACTAATGACCCGGTGAACTGAACTTCGTATCACGTGAGACAAATTTAGATTTTTTTGATTTTTCGGCTGTTCCTTTAGGTTATTCCTAGTTTTCCTTTTTCTGAACCACCCCAGTACTGAGGTGAGGTTGTTTTTTTTGTTTTGTAAAAAAGGGTTTTTCTTAAATACCTAACATAAAAACAATTTTGTTTAAAATAATTAAAATAATTCATTTTAAGACCCCAACAGTAAGCCCTTTCATTCGATATGTCACACACACGGTACTATAAAGCTTCAGCTTTACAGGGGGTAATAACTACTACTTTATATAAGAAGATGTAAACAGGTAGAATGAATATTGATAATCAGATTCAGACTTAAAAAGCCCTAGCTAAAATCTGACTCTTACCCACCTCTCACTCTTCAAGAAAAACGACCTTCGTTTTTCTTTAAGAGTAATTCGATGTTTGAATAATAGAATGTCAGCCAGCTTCATGCTTAGGTTTGACCAAAGCATGAAACCTCTACAGTACCTAGTTTCGAAACCTTTTTTTTTTAATTTTCTTATATGCCCCCCAAAAGTGACCCCCATAATCAAACCTAATTTATTTTCGTTACATGCCCGAATTTGGGTTACAGTATATGTGTACCAAATTTCAACTTAATCGGTCCATTATTATTCGGAGCAAATTAGCTGTGTTTTACGGACAGACAGACAGACAGACTGACTGACAGACAGACATACGAGTGATCCTATCCTATCCTAAGGGTTCCGTTTTTTCCTTTTGAGATACGGACCCTAAAAATTATTCAAATCAGTCGAGCTATTTTCGAGTTTTTGCGAGACTAATGCAGGCAATTGATTTTTATATATAAAGATAGATTTTAAGGATCCACGGCTTTGTTACTTTAATTAATGGATTAAGACTTAATCCATTAAAGTAACAAATGTTGTTACTTTAATGGATTAAGTCTTAATCCGGGGTCGGCAACAGACGGCTAGCGGGTCGCATGCGGCCCGCGAAGCGCTTCGGTGCGGCCCGCGAGGTTCACAAACCAAAAACGATGAAACGATGTATGTAGGTAGTTTCACATTATTTGGGCGCCATAAAGAGGCGCGAGTGCGCCCACAAGAGTTACAAGACAAGATACACTGTAGTTAACACAACCTTTTTTTTTTTTTGACTCTGAGATTTCTCAGAGTCAAAAAAAAAACAATGCTTTACGCATCCCCGCTCGTGGGGGACGAGACGGGGTATGTGGGACTCCTGTCGGAATGACAGTATACCCACTAAAACTCAGCAGTGTTCCCACATCGCCGTGATGGGAGGGCCATGGGAAACCGGCTCAGCCTTTACTTCCATAACCCTCTCGGCGCATGCCCGCCTGAATGGCGGGCCCCGCATGCCCCCCAGACTGGGGGGTTACGGGAATGACCGGGAACGCCTGGCCATTCCCGTCCGACACTGGTGGGGGCCTGTGCAAGACAGGCAAGGGTGCCCCCCCACCCGTTGCCTGCTGGCCTCCACCTGGGAGGAGTCGGAGATGACTATCAAACTGACGTCCTCTCCGACCCCTCCTCCACCTTCGGAGCGGCGCCGCATGAGGGTCGTCCTCCCGCGCGCGCTCCGCTGCCTGCCCAATTTCGGCCGCAGAGGATAGGGAGAGCGGCCAACGTCATACCGACACACCTCTTCCCCTGCGGCCCCACCGCGTCCGCCATCAAACGGTGGCGGCCCCGTTAAGGCCGCGGAAGGTAGGGAGAGCTACGCACCGCAATACCGGCACTCCTCTCCCGCCGCGGCCTCCAATCCTCAGCCGCGATGCCTCCCATAAGACACCGCGGCCCGCCTCAGTTGCGGTGTCGCCCATACGGCCACCGCAACCTACCCGCTGGCCGCTACGTCGTCGGCTTATCGGCAAAAGCCCTGACGAGCGGCCCCCGCCTCGGGTTCCTCTTCGCTTCACCGTGGGTGACCAAGCGACGGCTACTGAGCCCCCCCGCCTCGACAATGCGGGAACCCTCCGGGGGGGTATTAACACAACCTTTTTTTTTTTTTTGTTGACGCTGGGAAAAATGCATTACGCATGCCCACCCGTCGGGGGACGGATGGGGTATGTGGGACTCCCCGGTAAATCCGGTATACCCACTAAACGACCCAGCGGCGCTCCCGCATCGCCGTGACGGGAGGGTCATGGGAAACTGGCTCAGCCTTTACATCCACAACCCTCCCGGCGCATGCCCGCCTAGCTGGCGGGCCCCGCTTGCCCCCCAGCAGGTTGAGGGGCTACGGGAATGGCCGGGAGCACCTGACCATTCCCGTCCGGCACTGGTGGAGGTCCGTGCGATACAGGCAAGGGTGCCCCCGCACCCGTTGCCTGCTGGCCTCCACCTGGGAGGAGTCGGAGATGAGTATCAAACTCACGTCTTCTTCGACCCCTCCTCCGCCTTCGGAGCGGCGCCGCGTGAGGATCATCCTCCCGCGCCCGCTCCGCCGCCTCCTTCTGGGACATGACGTGTTCGCAGAAGGAGGCGACCGCCGCCCAGGACCTCTCATCCACCAGCATGGCGTTAACCACGCCGGGGAGCGAGAGGTCCGGTCCTATCACCGCGACCAGATTGCGGCGCGTCTCGGACCACGACGGGCACGACCCGAGGGTGTGCTGCGCCGTGTCCTCCGCCGCGCCGCAACCGTGGCACGACGGCGTCTCCTCCCGTCCGATTCGGTGCAGGTACGACCCGAAACAGCCGTGTCCGGACAGCACCTGCGTCAGACGGAAGGAGTAGTTAACACAACCTGACCTAACCGCATTTGGATTTGTAACCCTGGCATGTAATCAAATGCGGCCCGCGCTGATTTCCTGGCAACATTTGTAGCCCTTCACTGGCATAAGGTTGCCGACCCCTGGTCATTAAGTAATTATGCTGTATTAGGGAAGAGCGGAGTCTCCTAACACAGGCATTGTTTGCTTAAAAGGAGGCTCCAAACCTTAAACCCTTTTTGTAAACTGCAGCATAGATACCTAAATAAAAACGTGGTCGAAGAGCCAAGACAGCTCTCATGCGGAAAAGCATGTTCTGCAGAGCCCCGCAAATTTATAATAAAATTAATAAATCAATTAGAGAATTAGATTTGGCTAGATTTAAGAAGCAATTTAAAGAATTTTTATGTAATAAATGCTATTATAATTTGAATGACTACATAAATGACACTGACATATTAATTTAACTCAATTACTATTTATATTATTTAATTTCTAATCTGACATCCCTATTTGAATTTGAACTTAATTTATTACTAATAATCTTTCTTCAATGTAATCTGTTTGACATTTGTACGCCCATGTGGTAGAATGTGTTGAGACAATCTATGTTAACATAAGACCATGTAATATACATACCGACCATGTTCTGACAATGATGATTATGATTATGAAAAACTACTTATATTCATTTTTATTTATTTCACACAGAAAGTAAGAAAGAATACCGGTCAAGTTTGAGTCAGACTCAAGTATAAAAACTTTCCGTGCCACCAAAACTAATAATACTTACTATTATAACTGGGGAGTTTGTTACGCCACTTCTTTCCAGGTAATAATTAATACACTTAGAAGCGGTGAAAGGCGGGCGTTATGGGGCGTCTTGTGTAATTTTTGACGATCAAAAAGTATTGGTTCTCAGCCGAATTTAAATATAAATTACTTGGGTTTGATTATAGTAGGTATACTTACTTTTGTTTATTATTTATAACTAGCTTCTGCCCGCGCCTTCGTCCGCGTGAAATTTCTTCTTCACCCCTTCGCATCGCATCGCCTGCCCAAAATATTACGTTTTCGCTTAATGTTCTTTCTGACTTTTTTTATTTTTTCTTGGCTCCTAATGTTCCTAGCGTGATGTTAAAGAACCTATAGCCTTCCTCAAGAATTGGGCTATCAAATGCTAAAATAATTTTTCAAATCCGACTGGTAGTTCCAGAGATTAGCGCGTTGAAACATACAAACAAACAAACTCTTCTGCATTATTATTAGTATGGTAATCAATACCATTAAAAAAAGTTATAGTGAGCCAACTTTAGAAGATAGATCCATGTTATCGAAGACATTTTTTTAGTATTTTTAAGAGGAACAATTCCGTCATACATGATTATTGCGTAACTTAACCGTTCACGCATCAGCGCACGCAACGGAAGCTCTGAAAAGGAATAAATTTTCCCCGTTTCTGCAATATTTTTCATTGATGCTCCGCTCCTATTGGTTGTAGAGCGATGTCTTCCTCGATAAATGGGCTATCTAACACTAAAATAATTTTTCATTTCGAATCAGCAGTTCCTGAGATTAGCGCGTTCAACCAAACAAACAAACTATTCAGCTTTGTAATATTAGTATAGTTTTTATTCAAAGTGGTAAAAATAACACTGTTTAAGGCGTTCTGCCAGTCGTTTTACTCGAGTGGCCTGTGGGTGAAACATACGCAGCGAACATACAGAGCCCTGCGCACCCAGTATAACAACGCTTTCAGGATGCTGTTGGGGCTGCCGTGGCGCTGCAGCGCGTCTAGTATGTTTGCCGAAGCGCGTACGGATGGCTTTCAAACCATCATGCGCAAGAAAGCAAACTCCTTGCTGCACCGTCTACGAAGCAGTAGCAACAGCATCCTAATAGCTATAATATTTCTGCCCGCTTTGACTGTCCTTTCCAAAATAAGTGGATTAGGACAGCCATAGGCATCAGTTAGGTATAGGTACTAACAATACTAGCATAATATTTTAGGTACAGTTTTGTTACTAACACATTAACATTTTATGATTTTATGTTCTTTTGTGTGATAATTTTATTTAAAAATATGGAGTTTGCTCTGAAATAAATAAAATAAAATAATATAATAATAATAATAGTACAGATATATGATAGAGGCCATAGATAGTAAACACTAATTCTGAGGCAATTTCAACTAGCTTATCTGTTACCCTATGACTTACAGTACGGTTACACCAAAACCGAATAGTCGGCCGATTTCGTGTCGGAACTATTCGGAAGACAGTCGCGGCCGTTCATCTCTACACATTGCTGCCGTTGTCAGGCGTTACCGGTCTTGACTCAGTAGTCTGACTCTACAGCGTATAGGAGGAAGCATTTTTATAAATGGAGGATTTTGAAGAAATGTATGGCGACTGGCGACAAATCCAAACAAGTTCGGATTCGACGGTTAATCGGTTATTGTCGGGCGTCGTCGGAGGATGTCTGTAGTGTACGCGCTCGCTTACAGTCAAACAGACCCAGGGACTATTGTAAATAAATACCTAATAGTAACTAAACTATTAGGTCAAATAACTTGTCTTTTTCGGGTCCTAAAGTTAAAAGACAATAATTGAAGAACATTTATCACAGATTTTATTGAAATACCGATGTTACAGTTGTATTTTGGACATTAAAACTAACAATTTCATTATTAAATCTAAGGCCTTAGCCTTAAACATTTTATAGATGCCTTCCCAAATATGTCAGTACTTAAGTATTTTGTATTTCGAAATTCTACTTCAGTCAAAAAAGATTTATTAAATAACGGAATGCTGAAACATTGAAATGAAAATCCTATGATTATTTTTATAAAAAAAAAAACAATTTGCTTGAAATTCTTTTGCGGTTTTCTGCTGGCAATAAGCAGCCAGTACCAAATCCGAACTGCTGAAGCTTGCTGAAGCTAAAAATATCCCGAAAATCGTTCGGATTCTGCAATTGAAATGTTGTTACATTATGCTGAGAAACGGCTGGAAATCCCATTTCTTTTGTACACATTGCATTTGTTTTCCTCATTGCGTTAAGTATTTTGTATGTCAATTTTATTATTTTCGTTCTTTTTTCAATAAGGAAAGAAAACTTTTATACTTTTAGAGACGAGGAAAAATCGGATTACGTTTATTTTCATTTTGCTTTCGTGAAGGCTTGAAAAGAAGCTGAGGCTAATTTAATTTTTATTTTTTTTCCCTTTTACATTGAGAAGGACAAAACGTTGTACTAAATTAAGTTTGTACAAAGGAAATCGAATACTGAACTTGGAAAATGCTCTTTTTATTAAATAGTAGTATAATCTAGTACAAGTTAGGCGCTTTTCTCCTATAGTTATTTTGAATAGATTGAGTTTCAGACTCAGTTTTTGCTTTATAATGAACACAGTTAAGAGGATATATTGAAGCATGGTTTAGCTCGGTGTGTAAGTGAAATGGCGTTATGGCTGTCTAGTTTGATGCGCGAGATGAAGACTCACGCGCACCGGAATTTAAACGCGCTTCGTTTAAATGTAGATTTATGACAAAATGCTATACTTACTTAAATCAAATTTATGCTTAGTGAATTCTTAACATATTTAAATACCTTTGGTTTAAAGCAAATTTTACTGCACGATAGGGAACTGTTTACGTATAATCGTATAAAACAGAGAATAGACGGTGCTACTTTGGATTTCTTTTCTATAGAAAAAATTTCAAGTAAGTAATCATGTTTCGGTTTTAGTACAGCAGTAGACAATATAGTCTAATAACACATGAAAATTCCAAATTATTTAATAATATACATTTGGTTTTATAGGAATTTTAAAAACACAAAATTATCGATGTATCTCCTTAACGATATACACCCCTTTGACTATATATATGTCTAAATAGTGTCGCGTTGCAAAAGTGCTAAAACAAACAGGCCAACGTTGTTATGCTGACAAACACACAGCAACAGCAATAACAACAGCAACAACAACAGCCGACGCAGCAGTTGTCGTGCAAACAAACAGGCCAACGTTGTTATGCTGAAAAACACACAGCAACAGCAACAACAACAGCAACAACAACAGCCGACGCAACAGTTGTCGTGCAAACAAACATGCCAACGTTGTTATCCTGACAAACACACAGCAACAGCAACAATAACAACAATAGCAACAGCAACAGCCGACGCAGCAGTTGTCGTGCAAACAAACATGCCAACGTTGTTATCCTGACAAACACACAGCAACAGCAACAATAACAACAATAGCAACAGCAACAGCCGACGCAGCAGTGGTCGTGCAAACAAACAGGCCAAAATTGTTATCCTGACAAACACACAGCAACAGCAACAACAACAAAAATAGCAACAACAACAGCCGACGCAGCAGTTGTCGTGCAAACAAACAGGCCAACGTTGTTATCCTGACAAACACACAGCAACAGCAACAGCAACAATAACAACAATAGCAACAGCAACAGCCGACGCAGCAGTTGTCTGCAATAGCTGACGTCTTACACTCGCGCCAGTCATTGTGCTTTTCTAGTGTGCGTGCAAATTAGTATTTCGGGTTTCAGTAGTAAAGATAGAATGTTTGTAAAAGTATCATGTCCGTTGGGTTTTTTAATGTTAAGTAGATCTATGGTAAGATCCGAAATACGACTGATGTATTTTTAATCGACTATCACCCAAATAATATATTTTAGAAATATCCAGCAACTGATAAGTACTCTTACGTTAAAAAAAATACCGGCCAAGTGCGTGTCGGACCACGCACAATGAAGGGTTCCGTAGTTGGGATGAATTTATCTTAAGAACAAACTTAACATTGTAGTTGAAAAACATGTTCTCCCATACATTCCAACTGTAAATGTAAGTTTGTACTCACAATATTCATAGATTTACCATGATATTTTAAGACCATAGCCTTCTTATAGGTTTTCCTGTAATCTACTGGTAAAGATCTATTTTCTGTATTTATTTCAAAATTTTAGGCTCAGTAGTTTCGGAGATAAGGGGGGGATTGGTCAATTTTCGTCTATTTTCTTAAATAACTTTAAAACAATTTATTTTAAAATTATAAAAAAAAAAATATTTTAGACCCTCATAGTTAGTCCTTTCATTTGATATGTAACACGGTATAGTATGCAAAACTTTTTTTTTAATTTTCTTATTCACCCCCCAAAAGTGACTTCCATATTCAAAATTCATTTGTTTACTTTACCTGTCCGTGTCTGAAATTCATATCTGTACCAAATTTCAACTTAATCGGTCCATTAGATTCGGAACAAATTGGCTGTGACAGACGGACAGACAGACAGACAGACGAGTGATCCTATAAGGGTTCCGTTTTTTCCTTTTGAGGTACGGAACCCTAAAAACTAATGAAGAAAACATAAAACTTCATAACAATACCATTACAATCTTTCATTTTAAAGGAAAGCAAACATTATCCTACACTCGAAATGTATTATTCGTAAAGGGAACTTAAATCCGGAGCGCTCTTGAAGTATAACAAGCTTCTGAAGCAGTATTAAGTCTATAATAAGGCTAACAACCGAACGATTCCTACAAACTTCCCTCACGATATACGTAGGAGTTTCAAACTCAATTTTGTGAATTTGAATTTTGTACAGGAAAGTATTTTCAGTAGGTAATACACATAATAAGGTAATTAGGGAACTTGCTACCTAGATAATTATATGTGTGTTGTTGTAATTTGATATTATGTGGCACGTGTAACATTTTCTATAGTGAAGCTCGCGGTTATAAACACTTGCCAAGGTCGGTCCGTGGAAGGGTGACCATTCATTACATACTGAGGCCTCTTCGTGCCTCGGAAAGCACGTTAAGGCGAGTAGTGCCGCCAACTAGCGGCATCATTGAGAAAAAAATCATAAGTCTGGAGATATGGAACATTTTGGTGGTGCTAGTTGGGGCACTACTCACCTTAAATCATTGGTCCCGGCTCTCATTCGTAGTTCTTTGACAGTCGTTACGGGTCGTCAGAAGCCCGTCTCAGATTGATTGCTTAACTTTTCTAGTTGTATTTTATTATTATTTATTATTTCTAGTTGTATCTAAGCTATAGTTGTGTTATGATAATGGAGTTAAGGACCACGTAAAAAACTATATTCTGTAAACATATCACCGTGAAAATTTAGGTGATGTGAGCTGTCAATAGCATCAATCCCTAGCATTAGGTGGAATGACAGCTCACTTCACCTAAGCTTTCACGGTGAGATTTTTACAGAATCGACCGGCTGTTATTGTCCTTATCTCAGTGTTTGAAAAGATAGACTTGTCTATAGATTCTAGGTGCACGTGTAGAATTTTTGAACAAAGGGATCGTACATAACACGTTCATCTTAAAAATTACACCAACTGGGAATGTATATATTATTATTTGCGGTACTCGCATAATTAAACGCACCACAATCTACGATTGACGAATATATTTACGCGTATCACTTCAGAACGGATGCACCTATTTGGCTAATTCTTTTTTGTTGCGTTTGTATTTGTCGGGACAAGGTTTGTGTGTCAGATTTGTTTTGGAAAATTCAACGGAAAAGTCGGAAATTTGGATGGTATTTTTGTATGAAAACAGACAAGAGACAACCAACCACTGGAGATTGGGACATGAAATTCACCCGGGCGACACCGGGCACGAACAGCTAGTTTTCAATAAAACACTGTAAATAGCAGCCAAAACTTAAGACAAAATGAGGGAATAGGTTAGGTTAAGAGCCATTTTCTGTCATGTCCTTTAAAACGGAAATGTGTTATTGTGCGAGGGAACGTCATATTAATGTTCCTCCTGGTAATCTCGTCCTTGAAAATATACCCGACATATTTAGAAGAGCAGCTAACCTAACGTGACCATTTATAGTTTTCGTCAAAGCGGGACTCCTGCGGAATTTTGAGCAAAACAAGAAATAATTGCTGTTTTAACTGCTTTTTATTTATTAATAATAAGGAGGTGAATGAATTTAATTAATATAACGTCTCTAGGCACTTGTTTTATAATTGTCGCCGGAGCAAATCTGTTTCAAAATATCGGATCTCGTTTTCAAGTAAGAAAGAATGGAGCTGATTACATGATTTGTTGATGTTTGTCTTGGTGATCAATATGGCTTTCAAAACTATAACACTCAGCTGTGTTTTTTCACTTGTCCATATTTTATTCGTTAGAAAAAATACTATTTCGACAGGTGCGTTACTTCCAGGCAGACATAAAACGTACTCAATTATTATACGAAAGCTCGTACAGCTGAGATTGTTAGCACGGAAGTGAGTGAACAACTCCACCCAACGGTCTTGCTTGTTAGTAGCATGCATTCATGCTGCCTAAAGCTAAAGCGGGTTTGCTCTTACTGGGGACAGTGGGACAGACAGTCTGAAAGCGGGACATATGGTCACGTTAAGCATACCCAAACTTTGACTTGATTAATCTAAGCTTCGATATTCTCATCCACTATGGGCCTTCCTGAACCTTCTCACTATATCCCTAGAGAAACACGACTAACTTATGAGTTTCGTCTCTCAGTTTATGAGATCCTGGTCTTAAGGCCCCGATTAACGAGTGATTAAACGGTTGACGAAAATTAACACCACCCTGGGAGTAATTAGGAAGACAAGGATATCTTGATAAGTCGAAGGTAAGGTCCTGCGGTCGTCGTTAAAGTTTGAGGATTTACCGGCTCAAAGGATTAATCTTTCAGTAAAAACGGCTTGGGGGTTTAGAGGGTTGGCTCATAAAACATTCATTTTGGCGAATATCTTATTAATGTTCTGCTGAAATACTAGAATACATAATAGGAATTCTTGGTGGTTACAAAAGAATTGTTTGAACAGTTTGGCGTGTCTGGCATATGTCCAATTTATTGTTATGTTCTGAAAAAAATATGGCTGGTATTAAAGTTGTTAGTAAGTTTGTGGCATCCAAACGGTTGTTTGCATATTGTTCTGATTTCCATATTGTCAGTAAAATATTGAGTTTATGAAGTCATTTAAATGTAAAATTTTTCAGCTACCTTAGTACCTAAGTCAATAATAAATTCATGCAAAAATATTTACAGGTATCTTGAAAGAATACCGAACCGGTTAATCTTACAATCCTTTAGTAGAACAAAATTAATGTTTAAGATTTTTACGTGTTATTTCAAACCAACCTAGCATTAGGCCATGTAGGCTGATATACTCAGTGACTTTTGCCCACATACTGATTTTGACAGACGATTTGTCGCTAGTGATGTCAAAAACTGTGTGGACGTGGAATTTTGGAGTGAGTAATATTGCTGTGTGTGTACTGTAAAGGCCCGGTACTCACAGGTCCTTTACTGGGGGATTTCGTAACTACAGAAAATAGAGACAGGCCGGGAGACGAAAGGCTTATGCCGTATAATATTTATAATAATAACTCCATTCCAAGATAAAAAATATATCACACTGCCTAAGCGGAGCCCTAGCTAGCTTGCTACATATAAGTAATCTGTGGCCCTAGCTAAAATCTCTCTGTCATCATACAAAGAAAAAACGAGGTTCGTTTTTCTTTCTAGAATACATTCCATATTTAAATGATTGAATATCAGCCAGTATAACATTGTCGAGGCTTGATCAAAGCATCAAACCTCTACAGTACCTAGCGTAAGCTATAGAATTCATTATCCTGGATTAACCTTGTTCTTTTAAAGAGGATAAGTATTTTCCAGGTCTTTGCTGAAATGTAATCCTCAATTTTTCTCTGTTAAGCATAAAGAATATAATACTTACGAAGAATGTAGACGAAGAATATGTACGTAATCTTGGTTTTGTGTTATCAAATATTTATTATAGTAAGTAAACATATACTTGGACCACTATATTATGTAAAGGCGAATCCAGAAACATTCCTTATGTCTTAAGTTTGAGACCTATTTAATTCCTTACAATATGCCCAAAAACCAAACTTCACTCATAAAACAGCAATAAAATTTAAATTAGCTAAAAAATCAGCACCAGTAACCACATTAACCACAACATTGCAGACAAATTACATACACACACATACATAAATTATTGAGCTTGGTTACATTGCGATTAAAGCCTTTTCCAAATAAAGACATAAAAAAAAAATACATTGCAGTAACCGCATTTTGTTTTTTTTTTGTGCGGACAAAATGGTGTCGCGGTGTGAGGTAGGAAGTAAGCCGTGTTGTCACACGGAGCCGCAGGACTAAGCGATAAATTGTTAATGCTTTGACCTAGTTGTAAAACACCTTTGTAAGTATTTATTTTTGTAAAATACTAGCAGTTTATTTTCGAAGTAATTAATTTACAGTCTCGGTTTTTGGTGGGGTACCTACATTAATAGGTTCGCTGACGGTAAACGAGACACAATAGACGTTTTATTTTCATGACACGTCTAAAAAAAGCAAGTGCCCGCGAAAGCGTTAAAAAGCTTCCAACAGTATAACTCGATTTTTATAACTTGGCGTCTGTCAGCGTCAATCGTTAGTTTAAATGATTGAATTCGGCGCCTGCTCCTCCTCAGAGCCCCACCGAGCGATGGCGACGCCCACGGACTAAGTTAGCGACGCGCCTCTACGGTCTACATCACAGATAAATCTGTTGTCTTCCTCCAATGGAGGCCATTTCATCAAAGTTAATCTATACAAGGTGTAAGTGTAAACAGTGGCAATCTTTTAAGGGACCATTGTACTCATCATCAGAATAATAAAAACATGCCAAAATATATTTCCTCAACACCCTGTCCTCATTTAAGTATAACCCGCCATCCCGGTCCATTTACTCCTCAATATTCGCCAATACATGAACATGTCAGGGTTAACCCTTAAAATAAATCACGTGACGAGTCCACGTTACCGGCGCACGTTGCCCGGTGTGTACAGTACTGTAATAGATGTGTCAACAGCAGCATCGCACTTGTTCAGGTCGGGTAAGCACTTGGAGGGTTAGATTGTGGGTAATTTAAAATCTTGTTACTTATTAATTTTGTATATGGAATTTCAAAGCTAGGTTCTGTGTCAGAAAAGTGGAATAGAAATCTATTCCACTTTTTTGACACTATGCTATGCTGTAAGTAAAAACTTGTGATGGAATTCCATTTTTGTTAATTAAGGACGCTGTTACAAACGGGTAGTCAAATCATTACTTTTTTACACAAAAGTATGTTTATTAATTAAAATGCTTTACATTCTTAAAATGTTTTTTGGCCGAATTGTTGATAGTTGTGCATAGTACGATTCTGAACTATAAATATAATTTTAGATAGGTACAGTTTCTCAATAATGTACCTAACTGAAAATTTTTACTTCGGTACATTTATTGAGAAACTGTACGTATCTAACATTTATTTATTGTTCAGAATCGTACCATGTACGAGTACATCTATCAACAAGTCGGGCAAAAAACATTTTAAGAATGCAAAGCATTTTATTTAATAAACTTACTTTTGTGTAAAAAAGTAATGATTTGACTACCCATTTGTAACAGCGTCCTTAAAAGTAGGTTTCATAGGATTTTCTTTTATTTAATTTCTCGTGCGGCGGGAAATTCGGTTAAGTAATTGGTTTTTAAACGGTTTCTGAGAAATAAGGTAACTTTCCCCTTTTGCGGAAGTCGTAAAAGGCTGTAAAGGGTTTATAAAAAGAGGATGGTTTGCATTTCCTTTAGTGGCTGATGAAGAAATAACATCTTATTGCATTAAATATTCCCTTTCAAAAGTGAAGTTTATCTTAGATATGTACGAGTATTTGAAGGTTTATGAAGAGCTCGTGGTTAAGTAATAACAGCCGCACGGTCCACGGCACGATCCATCAGGTTAAGCTACGCTTGCCGGGGTTGGTCCGGAGATGGGTGACCGTATTTACATACCGAGACTCCTCCGTGCCTCGGAAAGCACGTTAAGCCGTTGGTCCCGGCTGTCATTCGTGGATCTTTGACAGTCGTTACGGGTTGTCAGAAGCCCGAAGGTCTGACAACCAGTCTTACCAAGGGTTGTCGTGTTACCCAGTTACTGGGTTGTGGAGCTCAGATAGGCAGTCGTTCCATGTAAAATACTGGTATTCAGCTGCATCCGGTTAGACTGGAAGCCAACCCCAATATAGTTGGGAAAAGCCTAGGCAGATTGATTATTTGAAGGTTTATGTTCAACCGTCAATATTTACAAGGTGCTGTTATGATGTTTTATAGTTTCTAGTATTGCCCTTGGTTTACTTAACTTTGGTTTACTTGACTTGGATAAGAGAAAATAAACAACTGAAGCATTCTTGTTCTTATTTTACTGCAGAAATAGCGTGAAAGTTAAATAACAACTTCCAAGGTTGCAATATAAATATCACAGAACACTTCATAGAGAAAGTTATCTTCAAACCAGCAATTTTTTCGAGATAAGAATGTTCTTTTCTTTCCTTGTATTTGCATACAATTATGAAGGGCTAGTATGGCATCATCTCGAGAGCATAGTAAACAAGATGCAAGACAAGCAAGATGTATATTTTTAAAGGCGGCGTTCTTCTTTTTCATCGAGAATGAACATGTCCCCTCCGAAAAAAAACGTTTTTCTTCCTAAATACCTATTCAGTTTCACAATATTTTTTTTTTCCACAAAAATTCTTTTGAGAGTACAACCATTAACATAATTTTAAACACTTCCGTTTTTATTATTACTGCTTTAAAAAAAATAATTGTGGCATAATATTCAAGAAGTGTGACGGAGCTGTTGTCGGTAGAAAAGAAGAATGTCCAAAGGTGGATTTGTAAGACGGACTAATTTGGTTCATGAGAAATTTAGGTTTGCAAATGCTTCAATAGTAATTGTTGACTGACAGCGTTAAGTTTAAATAATTGCACAAAAGCGTGAAGCAGTCGCGGTGATCGTAGCTCATTGCAAGCTACGCCGTAGCAAATGGTGAACTACGCCGTAGCAGTGTGTAGCGTTACGCTACGCCTGTGTTCGTAGCGTACTACGGCATAGTCCACTTGTAAGATGATCGGAAAGAAAAAGAGATTACTTTTTTCCTCTGATATCAATTTTTTTTTCGGGATCATTTCTGTACTCTTCTTGGAAAAAAAGATTTTTCATCCGGGAAATAAAATTTTCTCCCTAATAACCCTATCATACCATTTCCAAGAACTTAGTCAATCTATTAATAATGGAAACATAGCATGAAATTCCCTGGAATGTAGTAAAAGTGGAATGAGGAAAAATCGAGATTGCTTCGTGTGGGCGGAGTGTAATCTGTGGTACACTATCGCGGATTTTATACCCGACACGTTATTGTGTGAATGTAGCTTTATGTGATGAAAACGAGATGTTGCATTGAGAGACATTTTAACATTACCGTTGATGGAGACAAAGAAAGAAAGAAAGAAAGAAAAAGAAAAACGTTTATTTGGACACAGTTTGTGAAACACAAAAAGCAAAAGAGAAAAAAAAGTGAAAATAATGTTTTAACAACAATAGTGTGTGCCTCACGGCTGCGCCAAAAAGATTGATTTAAGCAAAAAAATATATTTTACAAAAAAACAATAATGTATCAATATTATAATTTACAAACAAGTTACCTACACAAGTGTTATACCTACCTATTTGTTTTTCTATAACATACAATTTTTTACCTAAAAATATTCTGAACCACTGCTCTGAAATTTTATTACGCTACTGCTGGTTACGTACACACGGCTAAACATCAAGCTATACATTTCCAGTTTACATTGACCTCTCATTGTAAGGAAATCTTAAACAATGCGAGACCAGCTTATACTGGATATGTATAGCTTGCTCTGTAACCGTGCGTACATGTGAGCGTCGCGCGTCGTAGCGGCAGCCAGCCCTACAAAATAGAAACTTGGTGACCGCTAAGCGCCCGCGTCGCCTACGCTCGCGCGTAATTATGGTGAGGGGGTGCGCGGGGCATTCTCAGCGGTAACGCCCATTTGAGTTAGGTCAACGACGTAATACTGGGCCTTAATGCCAGATAGATGCTGCCTGACGCTGGTTTTCTAATGAACCTGTAGGGACAAGTGACGGGGAGTACAAACAGTTTCAACATACAACAACAACAACACATCCTTTGAGGTATTTTAGGTGTCCCATAGTAGACTCGAAGCACATAACAGGGCGCTCCGCAGTCCGTCCGTCCGTCTGTCTCCAGGTTGTATCTCATGAACCGTGATAGTTAGACAGTTGAAATTTTCACAGATGATGTATTTCTGTTGGCGCTATAAGAACAAATACTAAAAGAAACATAATAAAATAAATATTTACGGAGGCTCCCCACATACAACAGACATGATTTTTTTGCCGTTTTCATAGATAATGGTACGGAGCCCTTCGTGCGCGAGTTCGACTCGCTCTTGGCCGGTTTTTTTTTAATTAGCTACCTACCGCTTAAAAATTCTGAAAAAAGAAAAACTTGTACCTCTGTATCTACCGCTCCTTATTCATCTAAAACTCCTGACTACAATCAATTTTTTTTTAAATTTCAAACAAAATAATATTTACATAATATATGTATAACGATGCTGATTCTTTGGCCAAAAAACCGGCTAAGTGCGTCTCGGACCACACACAATGAAGGGTTCCGTAGTTGGGATGAATTATTCCAAGAACAAACTTAACATTGTAGTTGAAAAACATGTTCTTCCATACATTCCAACTGTAAATGTAAGTTTGTACTCACAATATTGAGAGATTTACCATGTTATTTTAAGACCACAGCCTCCTTATAGGTTTTCCTGTCATGTACAGATAAAGACCCATTTTCTGTATTTTTTTTTCAAAATTTTAGGCTCAGTAGTTTCGGAGATATGGTCAATTTTCGTCAATTTTCTTAAATAACTATAAAACAATTTATTTTAAAATTATAAAAAAAAATATATTTGAGACCCTCAAGTTAGTCCTTTCATTTGATATGTAACACGGTATAGTATGCAAAACTTTTTTTTTAATTTTCTTATTCGCCCCCCAAAAGTGACTTCCATATTCAAAATTCATTTGTTTAAAGTAAACAAATGAATTTTGAATATGGAAGTTTGTTTACTTTACCTGTCCGTGTCTAGGTCACAGAAATTCATATCTGTACCAAATTTCAACTTAATCGGTCCATTAGATTCGGAGCAAATTGGCTGTGACAGACGTAAGACAGCCAGACAGACACACGAGTGATCCTATAAGGGTTCCGTTTTTTTCTTTTGAGGTACGGAACCCTAAAAATAGGCCAAAACAATCAAACTTACGTAACTACTCGACCTCTTTGTACTCAGTTATTATTTAAACCACAAAATACTAAACTCATTTAATTAAATACCTAATTCATCAGCTACGATCTGAAATTGGCACGACCGCTGTGAAAATTAATTTCAAAACTGTTTGATGTTTTAATCACTCGATTGTTATTCGCTAACGATAATAGATATTGCGCCGAAAACTGGCATATTATTTCTCCTGTAGTTAACTAAGACTGTTATTTTAATTACACATAACATCACGCTTTGTTCCCTCGAAGAGTTGGGCAGAGACACCCACATATCGCCAGTTATGTTCAAGTTCCATGTAATAGGAGGCGAGCCTATTGCCATCAACCGGGCACAAATCCAAACTCCGGGTTGCTACTGTTGTCTATTGTTTTAATGCTGAAATGAACCTTTTTGGCGCAGCCGTGAGGCACACACCTTTGTTTTAAAACATTATTTTAATTTTTTTTCTTTTGTTTTTGTGTTTCACGAAGTGTGTCCAAATAAACGTTTTTCTTTCTTTTCTTTCTTTCTTTCTTTCTTTCTACTGAGAAATTCCTGATGGAAAACCCAATAACACTTTGCCTGACCTGGGAATCGAACCCAGGACCTCATGCTCAGCAGTAGCGCTTGCGACCACTAGGTCAACGAGGCAGTCTACGATAATAGCAATATCTATTATCGTAGACAGCTGTTATTTTAATTATTATTTACTTACTATATTATTATTTCATTCGTTTATACAAATACAAAGTGTTTTGATAGGTTTCTGTGGGCTTTACAATGGGCACTGTGTAATTTTCATTTTAATTAAATTTAATATACTAGGGAATTTTCTATAATTGCTTATCGCGTTGACCTATTATTACTTTTCATATTTATCGGATATAAATAATGAACATTTCGCGTTTTGCTCTGTGTTAGGTACCTACAAGATATTTTTGTACTTGAGGGTACCCTTTTTTTTCTTTTTTTTTTTGTGGATGGGAAATCATCAAATGACTTATCCCGCTCTGGGCGGAGACTTACTGACTAAAAACCCACCCGTGTTCCTTCAGTTGCCCGTGCCAGGGCCACGGTATCTCTTTCGAACTACCCGCGACCCCGGCGGCCTTGAGGGTACCCTTACGAATAGAGTAGAACCATCTTAGAAGTTGTCAGTTTGACCGGTTTTTTCATAAGTAACCAAAGTTCCGCGTCCACCGGGTCGGAATCGATGCCGATAGGGTGCGTCCAATGCATTCAGATTTTCAATCGGCAATATTAACCAGTGTTTCTACTTTTAGGGATTTCTCCCTTTTTTAGGTTAAAATTACCAATATTAATGCTTGGCTTTGGGGCTATTTTATTTTGACAGGGATTTATATGTACCTAGAGTTGTCTACATTGTGACAGGTCGCGGAATAATAGCGATAAAATATTTTAAGTGTTCTATTAGGGCCGGTTTCTTGATCCTAGCCTCAACCAATAGTTAAAAATAGTATCTAATGGTGGTTTTGTTTATATTCAAATATGTATGTTTAGGTTAAGGTATTTATCTATGGGCCTGTGTCGCCTGAAATAAATGGTTTATTTATTTAATGGTTAAATTTTGGCAAAATGTGAACTAAATTTAACCATTACTAACTATTTTTAACTATTGGTTGAGTTAACTACGGATCAAGAAAGCGGCCTTAGTTATTCGTTTGAAAGTAATCATCACACTAATATTATAAAGGCGAAAGTTTGTGAGTGTGTGTGTGTGTGTGTGCGCGTATGTTTGTTACTTCTTCTCGCTCAAACGGCTGGACCAATTTGGACGAAATTTGGTATATAGATAGCTTATACCCTGGATTAACACATAGGCTACTTTTTATCCCGGTCTACGCGGGTGAATCCGCGGGGCGCAGCTAGTTTTAATTATAAATGTATTTTTTTGTTATTCATTACAATTTGCGCATCAATGTGCATCAATCACGTAAAAATTGACTATTGCAATTAATCGTTATGGGGACCTTTAAACCGTGTACAGACTAACACTCGGCGCGTTCACTGCGGATGACGTCATCGGCAGAAATACCGGTCTTTGCCGCAGATTTGCCAATCTAATGCACGCAGTACCATAGAAATCAATACAAAGCAACAAATCCGTACGGTGCCGACGCTCCGATTCCGACTCGGTGGACGCGCAACTCAAGTAGCCGGTTCATACGTAATTGCGCGCGAAACTTTCTCGTTGTCCGCTCGGCAGATTACGTCATTCCGCGTGCGCCGGCCGCCCGGCCAGATGTTGATAAACAAACCTAATTTACGACGTCGTTTCTTCGAAGAGCCCTTTCAAGTGTATGTTTTTGTAATGGGAAACAACAGAGCTTTTAAATAGCGTTTTTTTTTGTTTGAATGTTGATTGCATCCATTTATACAATAATTTGTAAACGTAAACACAGCGATTTTTTTTATCTTAGATTACAAATAAATGGCTGTAGTAAAAAAAAACAAGTGATGACCTATATGTTTTATGGTTTAATATGCATGGTGTGATTATTCTTAACATAAAAAAAATAACAAAACACATTGCATAGTATAATATTTAGTATTTAGAAGCATCCGAAGTTGTTGAGACAACATTGTTGACGCGGCAAGTTTTACACGCGGACTAAATATTTTTTTCTAATTATATCTGATACGTAGAAACTTTGAAATAGATTTTAATGTTTTACTCAATAATCAGACTATGTAATAATATTTCAATGATCAAACCAATAATCCATCAAGATTCTTATTGGAATGATGCGTCACTCAAAACAATAACAAACCATTTCCGTGCCGTACTGGTTGACGATAATCACTGAAATAACTAATTAAATCACTTACAGACTTGAATCCTGCACACACAAATAGTTTTTTTACCCGGTTTTCCCGTAAAAACCACAAGAAACACAAAAACGGACAAAAAATACGCCAACCGTTTCGACCGCGCACACCGCCGCACTAAACAACACAATTAACAGAGAAAAAATATTTTTTTAAATCATAGACGAGTGTCGCTCCTTGGGTTACCATACATAGAAATGAGCAGAATTTAATACTGTAATCGACTAAATCATTCGATTCGGTCGGCACCTCGTAATGTGGAAGCAAAAAGGACCCAAGCGACCCGACCAAATTGGAACGTGGGACTTTTTGGAACCATGCGCAATACCGGCCGGATTATGTTTTGGTTCCAAAAAGTCCCATAACCGTTGAAGCGGGTAGTGCATTTCTGAAAGTAGCAATAATGTAAAATGTTCAAAAAGGGTCACACAACCACCACACACCAGCAAACACATCACCACACATCACACCAGCACACACCACCATCACCATCTGTCAAATGCTTGTATCAAGTTTTTATAAGGTTTTCAATATACGCAGTGCCATTCAAAGCTCAACATTCTTAGTAACTGCAGTTCGAACAGACTATTGTGGACTTCGCCGTTCTTGATTATCCGGTCTAAGGACCAGTTTATTGTGAATTTATTAAGGTGGTGGTGAAATAAAAGATTTCATCCAATTTCTTCAGATTCAATCTCGTACTTGTTACTTCTAGTAGAGCTGGAGGCCTACTAATTAGACGGTCTCCTCCACTTAATTTTTATATTAAAAACATTTAACTGTATTATAAAATGCTATTTGGTACGCTCAGGGATTAACACTACTTTTATACACCATCTAAATTGACACATAATAATTCAATACTTGATTGTTTTTCAGCTTTTTATATAATAGCTTAGAGTTAATATTCTTTTATATTTAATTTTAATTAAATATTTTGCTCAATAGTTACTTTTATTTTAAAACTGAAGTGTTAATCAACTTTTATCGCTAACTGTACGTATGTTATATATTATAATAATTATAATATTATTTTAATTGTTATATTATTATCTAGCTTTTGCCAGCGGCTTCGCCCGCGTGGATTTCGGAAATTATCCCACGGGAGCCGTACATTTTTCCGGGATAAAAAGAAGCTTAAGTGCTATTCCAGACTATAATCTATCCGTGTCAAATTTCATCCAGATACGTTCAGCTGTTCTGGCGTGATTGAGTAACAAACATCCATCCATACATCCAAACTTTCGCATTTATAAAAATACCTAATTAAAGTTAGTAGTGATGTGTGCCGTTACAACCATTTTCCTCAGCTTATTATTTTCCTACGCTCCAAAGAATTTATCAGTGTCGAAACCAGTTTAAAACTCAATAAATTTTGTATAACAAGAGGCGAGGCTGGTAATACTGGCTAGCAAAACTGCAATAACTTACTCCGTGCAATAGTGCTGGTATAGACAGATGTGAAAAAGTGCACTCTCAATTTGGTACACCTGCCGTGCCAAGGTTTAGTGGCCACAATCTTTTGGCACGGAGTCAATACCTGCGTAGAAAATTTTGCTTGCCTTTCATACCGAATAGCTGATGTCGAATAGTAAACAAATATAACTTACCATCACGCCTACAATCCCCGATGTTTTAAGCAGAGGTATACCTATTTCGCCATGTAATAGGGGGCGAACCTCGAATTGTGAAATGCATTGAATGTGTAAAATATTAAAATGATAAGTCGAACACTATATTGTTGAAATAGGGTATTACACCCATTTTTGAAAAGTGTCTCAATTAGATTCTTTATTGCTAATAACTTAATAAGCGACTAAAACAAACATAACATTTTTATTCAATCGATAAGTGCCATAAAAATGCATTAAATTTTACATTTTCAAATTTCGCGCGAAAATGCTGGACGCAGTGGACGCCATATTGCTTTGTGGTCATGACGTCTGTTGGCTGAGTAAACAAACATTTTCGGACGACATTCCATACCTAGGAGAAATTGATCAAGATTTTGCGTACACCGGGAAATCTTCAGTGGACACTTCGTCGGGTATGCTGAAGGGCAGGCCATACGGCGGAGTTGCTATTCTATGGCGTAAAAGTGTGTTTCAATCGGTTTCGGTCGTAGACTGTGAGAGTGAGCGTATAGTGGCCGTTAAGGTAATGTTTGATGATCGCGAATTATTAGTGATGTCGGTATATATGCCCACGGATAGTCTTGATAATTTTGAAGTTTTTGTGAGTTGCCTTGGCGAGATTAATGCTATTATAGAGACTTGTGGTACTGATACAGTGTATATACTAGAAGATTTCAACGCTAATCCAGGCGCCTTATTTGGCACAATGAGCTTTTGAAGTTCTGTGCTGAGCAACGGTGGACCTGTGCAGATATAGAATGGTTGGGACTAGATTCAGGTACATATACATTCCTTAGTAATGCTTACGGGACTACGTCATGGTTGGACCATGTCATCATTACCGAACTCGCAAAGGAAACAGTTCTTGGCACAAGTATACGGTATGAGATGTCATCTTCCGATCATTTCGCTGTCGAACTGTTATGTGACCTTAATATTTTGGTACCAAAAGTACAAATGAGAGGCTCATTGCCGGATAAGGCTATATGGGGCGAAAGAGATAAAGAGCAGCTCAATAAATATTTGTACATTTGCTCAAGTAAGTTGCGTGGTATGAACTTTCCTTGTGAATTACATAACTGTGCAGATGTAATGTGTAATAATATAGTGTTAGGAATCAGAAGTGAAATAATTAAAAAAATAAACAGTCTTTAATATTTTTAAACCGCACTTTTACAAAATTATAAAAATATCAAAATAAACATTAAATATTAATCAAATAGAAATTACACAAGCCAAAAGGAACAAATAATAAATGAATAGCACGAAATAACCGAAAAAATAACCAAGCACACGATAATGGTCAGGTAGCACGTCCGTTCCAAGCGCCGTCCAAGCAGAGAAAAAAAGGCCCTGCCGCACTGTGCGCCTCTTTTTATAACCTCCCAGCAGTTGACAGTTGTTCACCCGACTTCCTTAAGATGTCGCCTCGCCTTCCGTCACCAACACGGCCTCTCCTGATGCTCTGACGTCCTCGTCAGGTCTAGAAGATGGTCCCGCCTGATCTGTAGCAGTGCCATCCAATAAGACGCTTGAGTCTTCGCTGTCTCCTATAATTAGACAAATGCTTTACATAAAAGACAAGATCTGGAAGCAAAAACATCACAGATCCATAAGAGGTAATGCGCATTACACGTAAAATTATCATGACATCAAAATCTTAGCTAAGGTTAACAAGACAAACGAGTAACTTGATCACACTGCAAACAGAGACACATAGATAAAGTGTCTCACAGTGGCTGTCGGCATAGGTATCTAATTAGCGTACCGCCCAGACTTTTACATTCACTGTAGGCATAGGCTCTCAGTTTGCATACCTCCCAGTGGCTGTTGACATAGGCACATTGTTAGCGTATCACCCAGACTTTACAAACACTGTAGGCATAGGCTCTCAGTTTGCATACCTCCCAGTGGCTGTTGACATAGGCACATTGTTAGCGTATCACCCAGACTTTACAAACACTGTAGGCATAGGCTCTCAGTTTGCATACCTCCCAGTGGCTGTTGACATAGGCACATTGTTAGCGTATCACCCAGACTTCAAACTATAGGTACATACCTTCAAAAAATGCAGCACATGTCTCAGGAGTCCACTCACCCCTCCAGGGTACCATGAACTGTGCAGCAGCATATGTGGTCTTTCCATAAGCACCAGCCAGAAGTTGCAGCTCATAGCGGCCGTGGTCCAAGACTCCAACTACGCGGTAAGGGCCGCGCATCCCAGGATCAAGTTTCCCCGTTGACTGGGAATACTTAATAACGAAGACTAGGTCGTCTTTACTGTAGGCACGTGGAGGCTGTCGGTCTTCATTAACACGCCTGTCTTGATCGGCTTGATTTTTGCACAACCGTTCGGCCGTCCTTTGTCTCCTCATCTCCCCTAGTGGCTCACGGTTTTCACCAGACGATTCGATCTATCCATTATTAACTGTTACCTTCTTTGATCTAAAATTGAAAGCCTGAAAACTAGTTAAACTTGTGGGCGAATGAATCTTTATCCCACTTCTGATGTTAGGAATCAGAAGTGAAATAATTAAAAAAATAAACAGTCTTTAATATTTTTAAACCGCACTTTTACAAAATTATAAAAATATCAAAATAAACATTAAATATTAATCAAATAGAAATTACACAAGCCAAAAGGAACAAATACTATATGAATAGCACAAAATAACCGAAAAAATAACCAAGCACACGATAATGGTCAGGTAGCACGTCCGTTCCAAGCGCCGTCCAAGCAGAGAAAAAAAGGCCCTGCCGCACTGTGCGCCTCTTTTTATAACCTCCCAGCAGTTG
Organism: Cosmia pyralina; assembly: GCA_946251885.1. Taxonomy (NCBI): domain Eukaryota; kingdom Metazoa; phylum Arthropoda; class Insecta; order Lepidoptera; family Noctuidae; genus Cosmia; species Cosmia pyralina. The sequence continues at coordinate 20,766,012 of OX276354.1, forward strand.
ACAGTTGTTCACCCGACTTCCTTAAGATGTCGCCTCGCCTTCCGTCACCAACAATAGATCATAGACAAATAATTGATAAATTGTATCATAATGTAGTGAATGTGCTTAGGGTCGCTGCGATGGCATGCTCTGAAAGTAGAACGATTAAAAATAAAAATAAAAAGTATGTGACTGGCTGGAATAAACATTGCAAAAAGGCATATCAGGAGGCTAGGCTTCGGTTTCATGAGTGGGTCGCCCAGGGCAAACCTACATCCGGTCAGACTTATGACCAAATGCGAAACTCACGCAGTTGGTTTAAACATCAGCTCAAGTGGTGTAGAGACAATCAAACACAGATAAAGATGGACATTCTTGCATCACAGCATGCCACAAAGAGCTTTGGTAAATTTTGGAAGGAGACTAACAAATTGAATCCGAGGCCGAGTGTTCCAGTTAGTGTAGAGGGGGTTAGTGACGCCGACAAAATTGCTAACTTATTTAAGGAGCACTTTGGGGTACTTTCTTCGCTGGTACCCGCGACGACCACTACAGAGGCGGGAGGTACCAGATTGGCGAAACAGTTTGTTCGGATCACTGCGAAGCAAGTTGCCAAGGTGATCGGAGACATGAAGCGAGGTAAATCCCCGGGCCATGACGCGCTCAGTATAGAACACTTGCAGCATGCGGGTGTTCATCTGCCGAGGGTGCTCGCCATGTTATTTACATTTTGCATAAGGCATTCATACATCCCTGAGGCAATGATGAGAACTATAGTTGTCCCCATAATAAAGAGCAAGACGGGAGACGCCACTAAATTAAGTAACTACAGGCCTATATCACTCGCGACAGTCATTGCTAAAGTGTTGGACGGTGTTATTGATATTCAGTTAAGACAACACCTACAGCTTCATGATGCACAGTTTGGCTTTCGCCCTGGTTTGTCAACAGAAATGGCTATACTGAATCTCAAACATACTGTCCGATACTACACTGACAGAAGCACACCTGTCTATGCCTGCTTCTTAGATTTATCCAAAGCATTTGATCTTGTTGCATATGACAGGTTGTGGCAGAAGTTGTCGAGTGATACGAATCTACCTACTGAGTACATAAGTCTCTTAAAGTATTGGTATGGCAACCAGAGTAATTTTGTGAGATGGTCGGGGTCACTATCGGTTGAATACGGGTTGGAATGTGGTGTAAGGCAAGGCGGGCTAACCTCGCCGACTCTCTTCAACTTGTATATTGACCGTCTGATCCGTGAACTCAGTAGCGCCGGTGTGGGCTGTTCGATTGATGGTGTTCTTGTCAACAACATCAGTTACGCGGATGACATGGTGCTACTGAGTCCATCGATCAGTGCCCTTCGAAAACTGATTTCGATCTGCGAGCGGTATGCCGGGACCCACGGGCTCAGGTATAACGCCATTAAAAGCGAGCTCATGGTGTTTAAGGCGGGATCTAAAACTTATGACACTGTCCCACAGGTCATGCTGAATGGCAGTGTTCTTAAAAGAGTCTCGCAGTTAAAGTATCTGGGCCACTGGGTCACCGACACGCTTGTAGATGATATTGATATAGACAGGGAGCGCAGGGCTTTGTCTGTTAGAGCTAATATGCTGGCTCGTAGGTTTGCGCGCTGTACGGCGGAAGTCAAAGCTACGTTGTTTAGGGCATTTTGCCAATCGTTTTACACGTGCAGCCTATGGGTCAAGCATACGAAAAAAGCGTACGACGCCCTGCGTGTTCTCTACAATAATGCCTTTAGGGCGCTGATGAAGCTGCCTCGCTACTGTAGTGCATCGGGTATGTTTGCGGACGCACATATAGATGGTTTTGCGGCGATTATTCGCAAGAGAGTCGTGTCCTTGATGCGCCGCGTACGAGGCAGTTCCAACAGCTACCTTCAGCTGTTCGCATGGAGGATGGATCTGGATCTGGATTGCCCAATAATGCGGTACTGGACCAGGCTGCATGTTGAGCACTCCGGTTCCAGACCTAAATTTAGATTAAGATAAAAAATTGATGACTGATGTAAAATTGTGATTTAAGTATAATGTTTTATTGGTGACTTTTTTTTTAATGTTTTGTTTTGTCTAATTGTAATATTTTAATTAATGTATTTGTAATGTTATTTATTTTATAATTTCACATGCATGGACAATATGGACTGGTTCCGAAATAAATGAATTTTAATTTTTTTTTAATTTTTTATATACTCTTATCAGTTGACATTGGCACTTTTTAATTTATACAGCCGTATGACGTAATAACATGGCGGCTACTTTCATGGCGTTTCATGGTGTTAGAAGACATTAAAAAAACTGAAAACATTGAATTGAATTTTAAAATTTGTATTGTTATTTTATAAACTAAAACTAACATTTTCCGACTGCTTTTTGCCTAAGTAAGCTAAATAATATATTTAAATTTTTTTTCTCATATAGAATAAAATACCGTATTTCGGCTTCGGAACAATAAAGTGAAGCTTTAATATTCTATTATGACAGCTGTCAAACATTTGGCGGGAAACGGGAATAAAAAATGACAGACATTTAGCTCAAATGTGACAGCAAAAAGTTTAACGCATAACTTTTTGCCGTTAAGTCTTGGGTCGCACCACTGCTCTACATACTAAAACTTTTCAGTGCTAAAGCGGGGTAAAGTGTAACGTTATGTCATTGATAGATGGTAGTTCGGCTTAGTTAGCATGTGTCACTTCACCCTTTCAAGGCTGTGGTCACAATCAACATATCAGATCAACAAAAAAATAAAGATGGAGCTCTGCGAACATCAAAAGTAAAGCCACCTTTTTTCTATGTGTTTGTCGTAGGGATGCCATTTGTTAAATGGTTTCCCTATAATTTGGGGAATAATATTGTATAGGGAAGGTATCATATTTTTTGTTTAATCGAATGGGGAAATTTTAAGTCGTATTATAGCAACCCTCGCACTTAATGTCACTGCATTCGTTCATTGTGGTTTTTTGTTCCAAGTAACCTAAAACTCATAATTCATTTACTAAAAAAAAAAAAATGTCATTTTTAGTACTTGTGAAAAGTGATTCCGTGAGACTTTTATGTGATTTGCTATTGTTTTTATAAGTTTTCACTACACAGGAAGACATAATTATAATTCTCTTTTTTTAATTATGTTAACTAGACGACGGCGACGACTCGTCACGTACTAAAAACGGTGGGTATGGTTTTAGTAGTATGTGTGTGCGTGAGCGTGTATTTTACTTGCAGGAGCACGGTTTTGTGGCTTAACTTTTGATTTTCGCGGCGCGCCATCTTCCTTTTTTTGTTGATCTGAGATCCACATTTACAGTATCTGCGCACACAAACTTGTAACAACTTTACCAAACAGCTAACTCAGTTAGGCGGAGAACCCTTATAATTTCATTTGGGATATAAACACAATTGCTTTTATTATCTGTTTGTTTTCATAACAGGAAAATGGAGTGCAACTGTTTTGGTTGCTGTAAGTAGAAGCCTTTTGTGTCTGTGAAAGAGAGGCGTTAAAGTATTCCATTATGGTCTTATTATAAAAAGGTAGTAAAGGAAAAACCATTAAATTCTACTTTACCTGCGGGTTATGATCATACAATCATTTCAAGCCATCAGAATGCAGTTTATTTTGACAAATAGTGGTATAACTTCGTTATTACGGAGCTTAGAGGGTATAATTTATATAAATATGAGCGCATTTAGGCTTCATGTACACGACGCCAGAGCCGCACCTCCGGACCGATTGTTTGTGTATACGAATGAAAACCTCACAAGCGCCGCACCGGAGCTGCGCCGGAACCGCATGTAGATGTACCGTATTGAATAGTAAAACAACGATCACAGTTCAGTAAAGCATTGCCGACGACGTAAAGACGTTTGCTTTTCGTTTTAATATTGAATTTGAATATGAAATTGAGATGATGGTTCTTACTAACCATAGTTTCGAATTTGGCCTGAAGTGCCATTCCAACAATAATGTTCATTTACGCTACTAACATAAATATTCCCCCACTTCCATGCAGCTGACTATTTTTTTTTTGGTAGAAGATGATCCCAAAAATCTTCCCAGGTTTTGGCTCGTTTTTTTACAATTTTGACATGCTGTAACTTTAGATTCCCTCTTGGGTGCGGCGGCTGACTCTCACATGCATGATTGATATGAATACTAAAACTACTAGAAATTTTTATTCGGTAAGTACCTATAAAATTGGTCGCAAAAATCAAGCAGTACCTCCCTTACTATTACTGAACTGTGATAATTGCTTTACTATTTAACTCGGTATCAATGCGGTGTACACGCGGTTCCGGTGCGGCTCCGGCGCTGCTTCGTTGCGGCCCCGGTGCAGCGACGGTGCGGCGCTTGTGCGGTTTTCATTCGTATATACAAAAATTGCGGTCTGGCGCCGCTCGGTGCGGCTCCGGCTTCGTGTACATGAAGCCTGAGAAGAAATGTTAGGTGCAGGTTCACCATAATGCGATCTTTACTTTTTGAATTTGACTGATGGCGTTATTTTATTTTTTACTACGTCCGTCCTATGGTTTATAAAAATGAGGCGAGCAGACAGGAGCGAACGCCCACATTGGCTAAAAATCTATATGAATAAAAAGAGAAGTCCTGACTGACTGACTCATCAACGTCCAGCCCAAACCCTTGGGCCTAGAAAGCTGAAATTTTGCACAGAGGTTTCCTTTATGATGTAGACAAGGAATAAGGAAGGAATTCCCGGTTGTACGTTCCCATGGGATATTTTCCGACATCCACACGGACGAAGCCGCTGGCAAAAGCTAGTAAATAATAAAAATGAAAAGCGAACTATTCAACTAGTTTTTCAAGAACTAAATGCAGAAAAATCACAGAGAATAATCTTATAATCAACGTTTGGCTGAGCATTGATCTAATTTATTTTTCCGTTCAGTTTTACCCAGAAAGATTCCATTACTTTACGTATTTGCTGATAAATCCAAAGCCAGATTAAATTTGTTGACAGAGATTTTATACCTACAGGAAAATCTAACCCAGAGTTTCTATGTAACTAGATTCTAGAATTACACTGAATTCAATTTTGTTTCAGTTCCTACAGTATTTCTGAATATAACTAGATTGAGCAGCGGGAAATATAATTTTATTTCACAATCTGATATACCTACATATTTACATTAATATAAATCGAATTCAAAATATATTAGAAGCATAGCATAGCACTAGCATAGCATTTGTTTGAAGGAATTGAAAAAAAATGCTTTGGCTGTATACTTGCTGTTCAATGCCTCTGTAATGTAAGTTTTATAATACAAGGACTCAATAATATATTAATATATTTTTTGTTTACTTGGGTGACCGTAAAAAGTTATTGGTCAGGGTCAAATCAAATCAAATCATTTATTGGTTTGCAAACACGGGTAATTAATATTAACATCTTTAAATTAATATTAATTTAAAGATGTTTTATAAGAGTCCTCCATGTTTTACCGTGACATGGACATGAAAATCATATTATTATGTAAGTAAATATTTTTTCATTTTAAATTACCAATGGGATAATAATATATTAACATCTTTAAATTAATATTAATTTAAAGATGTTTTATAAGAGTCCTCCATGTTTTACCGTGACATGGGCATGAAAATCATATTATTATGTAAGTAAATATTTTTTCATTTTAAATTACCAATGGGATAAATAATATACAAATTAATCTCAAATCGTTTGAATTAAGTACAGTAAAAAATGTCACCAAGGTTACAGTAATAAAAATTAAAAAAAAACTGGCCAAGTGCGTATCGGACCACGCACAATGAAGGGTTCCGTAGTTGGGATGAATTTATCTTAAGAACAAACTTAACATTGTAGTTGAAAAACATGTTCTCCCATACATTCCAACTGTAAATGTAAGTTTGTACTCACAATATTGATAGATTTACCATGTTATTTTAAGACCACAGACTTCTTATAGGTTTTCCTGTAATCTACAGGTAAAGATCTATTTTCTGTATTTTTTTCAAAATTTTAGGCTCAGTAGTTTCAGAGATAAGGGGGGGCGGATGGTCAAGTTTCGTCTATTTTCTTAAATAACTTTAAAACAATTTATTTTAAAATTATAAAAAAATATATTTGAGACCCTCATAGTAAGCCCTTTCATTTGATATGCCACATGGTGTAGTTTGCAATTTTTTATTTTAATTTTCTTATTTGCCCCCTAAAAGTGACCTCTATATTCAAATTTAATTTATTTACTTTACCCGTCCGTGTTTGGGTCACAGAAATTCATATGTGTACCAAATTTCAACTTAATCGGTCCATTAGATTCGGAGCAAACTGACTGTGACAGACGGACAGACAGACAAACAGACAGACGGACAGACAGACAGACAGACAGACGGACAGACAGACAGACACACGAGTGATCCTATAAGGGTTCCGTTTTTTCCTTTTGAGGTACGGAACCCTAAAAAAGAAAAAAATGTCAAATATACCAATCAATATAATAATATCAATCAATCAATGAATGTCAATTAGTAAAATAATCCATAATTATGGAAGTCGTCAATTGTGAGATAATTTTTTCAATTAACATTTCGTGTAGTGCCTTTTTAAATTTGAACACAGTCATAGTTTTAATAACATTAGGTACCTACTGTACGGTCCAGCTTAGTTCCTGAACTGTACACTGTACTGTTTGTGTAGTTTGTTTAGTAGCGAGTGTGTCCAACATGTAAAACACTTCACATAGTAACCCAAAAGTTTATTTATCACTAGTGTCGTACACCGTAAAAGTTGGTGATCATTACATGTACTTATGTCTGTTCCGCGGGTTGGTTCAGTGCACACTGAGTAAGTAGCGGTTTTTGTTGTGACAAGTGAACTTATTGATTTGCCTTGTCAGCTAGAAGTAAGGTCAATACATAGACCGTATAGGTACTTTATTATAAATGCGTGGGGCAATACCAAAAAAACTTTATTGCATTAGTGCGGTTTTACATTTCACTTGACACAATTTATTGACATATTGTCAGACGTTGTGATTTTTTTTACGAAACAAAATTAAACAGTTCGAGAAATGTGAATTATTTATCTATTAAAATTAAAAATGTTCTCTTATAATTCCAACGGCAAACACGAAGCCCTACGAAAATATTGAACACTGACCACCCTTATTAAAATTCAGTGAGCTTCCTCCAAAATATGTAATAAAATAAAAAAAACGAAATAAAACCGAATAAGATCCGTCAGGCCGTCACTTCAACAAGAAAATAAGGCACCGCGTTCCCTGGCCCCAGTAATAGGTAGTCGGGAACTCGGGACTCCCCATGCATACACAATTAGTACTTGATAGAGCGACTTATGCTAGACATTTTTCACGATCATGTATTATTCAGTTCGCAAATTAGGATGTTTGAAACTGGAAGACTGGAAGATCATGTATATTTTTATTATTTTTGGATAACGTTCCATTTTGTGACATTTCATTTTATAAGATGGAATTTGAATATGAAATATTAAACTATTTTTTTTTTATTTTTTTTTTTGTTTTGTTTTTTAAACAAAACAAAATTTGAAGAATAATTTGTGATCAAAGTTCAATATTTCAAACGTAAGCAGACGATGATTTTGTCTTCTTTTTATGTTTATTTATCTACTCTCATGTCGTAAAGTTCTAATTCTGAAATCATAAATAGTATCTTAATCACAGACTTTGTACCACGTGCAACTCTTTTCTATTAAAGTCTAAGATTGTTAACTTGTTCCTTTGATTATTTTATTCTGTGTGTTCTTTGCGTCATGTTTACTGCAAATAAACGTATTTTCTTTCTTTCTATTAAAGTAGAGCTCGACTAAAAGGTTTCAATTAAAGTTTTAAGCTTCGGCCAAACCTACGCGACAAGTTCGCGGGACGCGAAGCGGGAGTGTCAACAACGCAAAACTAAACGAGCACACCTGGGCGACTACAGCGCGAACCGCGAACTTCATTTTATTTAGTGAATAGTTACTGAAGCCACAAGTCTATAGTTTAGTTTTAACACCTAAATCCGAACCTAATGTCCGTCTCATATTTAACATTAGAGTCTTACACTGATGAAGAAGAACTTTTTTCGTAAATTCTTGTAAAATAAAATAGGATGTTCACTCACTCTTGCTATAAACATCTCTGTAGTATTTTCTGTCATCGTGGAGTTAAAATCACAGGTTAGGGATATATCCGTACACACGTCTGACCACAACAGGACGCGTGCGTCTCGCTCTGCCCGCGTTGTGGTCGCATATGGTAGGTGTGCAAGGCGCCATAAATAATGACGAGCAGCGTCCGCCACGCGACTGACGCTCCCGCTTCGCAATCGTTTTGGTCACGCAGGTTTGGCCGAAGCTTTAGTTGCCATCGACGAATAAAATAATTAAATCACGCATCATAATAGGAATAATATAGTTTAATAATGGGTAATAATAATGTATGTGAATTAAACAGATAAAACAAAAATGATTACAAATAAAAAAAAAACTAAAAAAAACTGCATAAATCCAATACTAGCAAATTATGTGCTTAGGTATTAGACGCGTCCAGCCGCTGTTTCTATATTATCTGTGGCGCAAAATGGTGACGCGTCATCGCAACAGCTGATTGATTGTTGTTGTGGCGCTTACATGAAATGTAGGATTTGGACGCCATATTGTACAATATTATTTATTTTGTTTTTGTTGAAATTGTGAAACTGCACATAAATGCAGTAATAAAACACTCGTGTGACATAAACTCACACTCGTGTTTTAATAACCCCTGATATGTAACAGTTTCATAACTGCTATTAATACCTAGTACCAGTTAATTAATGTTGTAGAAAATGTGAATCTTAGTAAGAATTGAAATAGGAAGCCGTTTAAGGTAATACACGCGCACGTTCTAAAAGTGTTTTCATAATTACTGCAATTGATTTATTAAGTAATTTAGGTTCCAAGAATTTGTATGTAAAATTATAAAACTTGGTTGAAAAAGAAAACCCAAAAGTGTTCTAGATAAATAACGGTTTCTAAATTGCCTAAAGGCGTGTATTTTTGTATTTCATGTTAAAGGTGAACGCACACTTATCAGAGCCGAAAGAATCGAATTTTACTTGTATGAAATCCTATGAAACCTCGCACACTTATCCGTGCTAAATCGGAAGAATCGCCGCAAGAATTACTAGTAGGAACTTCGTTTCGTACGGCGCGGGATGCGTTTAGGTACCTTATGTGTAACGAAAGCATTTTACTATAAAATACAGCTCCAACTCAACATTGGACCACGTCCCTTATGTAAAATCTGTTTCCATTTTATAACAAAATTAAAGTCTACTCAAACAGCAGTTTAGCCGAAAAAACTAAAAACAGTTTCAACAAAAAGCCAGTAAAGTGAAACTTTTGGAGCGAAACAGTTCAGTTTTACGGTAAATGGTCCATACAGGGGCGTAATGGGTCGTTTCGTAGAATGCCCTGTGGCCGCTGGGCTCCTCGAGAATTTATTTCAAAAACATTTTAATGAGTGCCCGGTTATGTAGCGGTAAAGTGGGAATTTCGGGTCATTACGTATAATCGCTGACAAGGTAAGCTTTGTTAGTTATAAGTGTGATTAAGGTAAAGTGAATTTTATGTGTTTTAATATTCGGTTTGTATCTGACCGAGCAAGCGAAGCATCTCTGCTTTAAGTCTGGAAACATTTGCTTTCGTCTGTCAGTTTGTTGCTACTACAGGTCGTATTTTACAACTGTTCTGGACGAAACTTGGTATAGAGGATTAATAGGATTTTTTGTCATCGGGAATTTTTGATTGGAGGACTTTCTCCAAAATGGGGCAAAAAGGAGGATACTGGATATCTCTGCCTTATGAGATCCGATTTTGATGGTTCTTTTTTTATTAGAATGCTAGTTCCTTTAGGTTGGTCTCATAAAATTTTGGTGAAGATCTGATGAAAAAAAAAAAAACGGATAGACATCTCTAGTTTTAGATAATAGAGGTATATTAATTGTTGCAAAAAAGTTTGTGCTCGCGAGGTCTACTGCTCGCAGAACTAGTTATTTTACGAAATAATCGCGTTTTTACCCGACTTCAAAAAGGAGGAGGTTCTCAATTCGTCGGAAACATTTTTTTTTATTTTTTTTTATGTATGTTCCCCGATACTCGAAGATGGCTAGACCGATTTGGATTTTTTTTGTTTTATTCGAGAGGGTATACATCAAAGTTGGTCCCATATAAAATTGATTAACTTTGCTTGACTAGTTTTTGAGTTAGCTTCAATAATACGTATTTTTTCCCCACTTTTATATGGATGATGTTCTAGTTTGTTTTGCAGGTAGTGGTATTAGAATTTATGTAGGGTAGGTACCACAACTAAAAAGTGAAAAATAAAAACTTTTTTACAAAAAAATACAACCGACTTCCTAAAACAACACTACAAAGTGAAAAATAACTTTAATTTCGGAAGTCGGTGGCAAAAAACGAAAATACATTTAACCAGACACCGACTTCCGAAATTAAAGTTATTTTTCACTTTGTAGTGTTGTCTTTGGAAGTCGGTTGTATTTTTTTGTAAAAAAGTTTTTAACGTCGTTTTTTTTCATTTTTTTTTTCAGAGACACAATAACCCTGTCTTGAAACTACGAGTATATTGGGCTTAGGCTAGACCACAATGTTTTTGTCTAACCATTCTATTTTGTAACTAAACGCTAAATCACTGTGGCAAAACATCCTGTAACCGGTACCTATTCTGAAGGTAAACTGCCAGATGACTAGGTGCCGGGTGACCCACTTCTTATACAATATTGTTGGATCAAGAATACCGGAAATTGGGTGTCGAGACGCAACTTAGGAGAGAGGTACCCTAATAGTCTAATCTGGGGGGTTAATTGATTATACAGGGCAATTTGTATCTTACGGAGCATTAGGGGTGATTTTAATTACCGCCCCCACACTATAAACTCTAAATGCGATTAGTTGTGATAATGTTAATAATTAATGAATACACGAACTTTATAATTATTGTTATATAGTAGCTTCTTCATGTTAAATACTAGCTTATGCTCGCAGCTTCGCTAGCATGGAGGTCGCAGATTATTCCACGGGATCGTACTACCGGGATAAAAAGTATACTACGTCCTAATCCAGGTCACGGTCTACCCATGTACCATATTTCATCCAAATCCGTTCAGCCGTTTTAGAGCGAAATCGCAACAAACAACCTCACTTTCGCATTTATAATAATATCAAGTTTAACTCTTCGGCACGTACTGACCTATGTACCTATCGATAAAGCTCCAGAGAGTTGTCTTAAATTTTATAAAATTCCAGCAATAACACTACATTATTATAAAACAAATTCCCCCGCCGCGTCTGTCTATATGTATGTATGTATGTTCACGATGATCTCAAAAACTCCTGAACGGATTTTCATACGGTTTTCACCAATGGACGGAGTGATTCAAAAGGAAGGTTTAAGTGTATAATTCATTAAGGTTTTTTGTAAATTGGCTGAAATATGACGATGATTGTTGAAGATGTCGGAAATAATCATGCCGATTGGGAGCGTTAACGGCGTGCGGGTTACGATAGTAAGTTTCCGTGCGATTATTTCCGACATTCACGTGGGCGAAGCCGTGGGAAAAAGCTAGTGAAAGACTATACTAGAATTATAGATTGCAATAAACTGATGAAAAACTAGTTATGATTGCTATCCTATAGTTATCATCGGAATATCTTTATCATTTTAACATTTTCACTTCTCTCAGATTAATACAGATTTATGTACCAATATTTTAGCAATTATACCTAATCGGTAAGTGCCAGGTGTGGATAACGATACTCATTTATCTAGTTTTAACAAAAGAATATTAAATAGTGTTTGCCAGACATCAATAGAATCATTCAACAATCAAATAGCCTCAATAACTCTTATTAATTGGAACAGTTCAATAACTAATTGTCCAATTAAGTTTGCCTTTATAAACATTAGTCATTTTGCTAATTGGCTTATCTTTGACATTTACTGTAACTGGTTGTTTTTAGAGTTCCGTGCCAAAATGGTAAAAAGGAACCCTTATGGTGTGACTCAGTCTGTCTGTCTGTCCGTCTGTCACAGCTGGATATCTCAAGAACTACTAATGCTATCAATTTGAAATTTGGAACAGTTTTAGATGATTGCAAATAAGAAAGATTTTTTTTTTGCAACAGGGACTGAAAGGGGGTCCTAAAACTTTGAAGTAGGGCTACTATATAGGGCATGTGGGGTATCATATGAAAGAATGCTGTTTGTACATTCTCAAACATTTTTTTTCTTTTTTTTAGTCAGCATAGTTTTCGACTTTTGATGAAAAATGTTAAAAAAATACCGTCTCCCCTCTTATCTCCAAAGTTTGCAAAGAGAAAAATCTGAAATTATTTTATGTGATAGAAGTTTATGTATAGATTACAGGAAAAATAAAACGATGTCTCTAAATAACACAATTTTTCAGAAATCATCAACAACAATTACATATAAATGATGGCACGGAAACCTCGGTGCGCGAGTCCGACTCGCTCTTGACCGGTTTTTTTATTTGGAATCTGATTGATGATTAGGCGGGTAGTTGGTATTTCCTTTTCCGTTTGTTTTTCATTAATGTTTTTTCCGCATGTAAATCGGAGATCCTGGGGAGGGATTGAGGGAAGTTTCCAACGTAGCTGAAGGTCGTGTGGTCTTTACGACACCCGTTTTTGAACAATAATGTACAGCATTCTTCTGTGGGGTAATCCATATCTATACTATCTATACTAATATTATAAAGAGGAAAGATTTTTTTTGTTTGTTTGTTTGTACCGAATAGGCTCCGAAACTACTGGACCGCTTTGAATAATTTTTTCACCAGTAGAAAGTTAAATTATCAGGAAGTAACATAGGCTATAATTTATATTCAAAAAATTTAGAGATCCTTAAGAAAATTGCAATAATGTAACCCAAAGTAGCAAAATTTTGCCCATAAATTTCATTATTTGGCGTGCGCTGAGAAAACTATTGATGATACATAAAAAGTATGTACTACATGATTAATGTACTCATTATCACCTTCAAAAAAATCCGAGAGGCAGTATATCTAACTATCATAGTTAAGTCATAATAGCAGCTTTTGTGTTCTAAAATTTAATTTGATCGCCGGTAGAAACAAAAGTTGGTTACATTCGTATCGTAGTATTAATTCTTATTCAAATAAATAGTTTTATCATCAAGAGTATTTATGTAGCAATAAAATAATTTTTAAATCATTCGAATCGGACATTTAATTTCGAAGTTATCATGAGTATAAAAATGTCATACGCGTTCCGTTCAATGTCGCGCCGAAGGGTTCCGTAATTGGGATAAATTCATCCCAAGAACAAACTTAACACTGTAGTTGAAAAACATGTTCTTCCATACATTCCAACTGTAAATGTAAGTTTGTACTCACAATATTGAGAGATTTACCATGTTATTTTAAGACTAGACTTTTTATAGGTTTTCTTGTAATCTACAAGTAAAAATCTATTTGCTGTATTTTTAATAATAATGGTCAATTTTCGTCTTTTTCCTTAAATAACTTCAAAACAATGTATTTTACCACCAACCAACCATCATATGCCTCGTCCATTGCTTTCCATCAGGCGTGATCGAGGTCAAGAGAAACCCCGTTCAGCAATAAAAAAAAAAAACAAAGAATACCCTATATTATTGTAAAATAATCATAGAATATCCCATAGACCTATAGTAAAGAAGAATTTTACAAACGGATAGAATTAAAACAACATAACATAACATCACGCCTTGTTTCCCTACACTAAAGAGTTGGGCAGAGGTGTACCTACAGCACACCCACATTTCTCCAGCTATGTTTAAGTCCCATGTAACAGGGGGCGAGCCTATTGCCATCAACCGGGCACAAATCTAGACTCCGGGCTGCTGCCGAGAAATTCCAGATAAAAAAAAAACCAATAACACTTTAACCGACTCGGGAATCGAACTCGGGATCTCATGCTCAGCAGCAGCGCTTATGGCCACTAGGCAACGAGGCAGTTATTTAAATAGAATTGAAATGCCTCTGCCAAAACCACTAATTACTATATAATAACTTGAACTACATATTACGAAACAGAATAATATACTGGATGACTTTTTTTACGAACGGAGTAGAAGCCTATGGCATTCCTACCCTTTTTTTAAAATTAAAAAAAAAAACAAAATTCAAATCATATGCAGGATTTCATTATTTTTAAACGATTTATTATTTTTTTTTTTTAAATTTCTGTTTTTATTGTTCTAAAATGAAAGTTTACATCGAATTATTATTATTATTTTTCCTTTATTTTATTTACATACATATGAATTATATTTTTAAATATTTTTATAAAAACATAAAATTAAAAAAAAAACATTTAAAAATATAAAAAATAGTAGCCCACCGGTATCGGGAACAGGGTCCAAGCTACCGGTGGTCAGGGCTCTAGAGAGAGGAACCTCCTCACTATGCGTGCCGTGTCCAGGAGTACTGCTTTCTGAATCAAGCCCTTGACCCAGCCGCGCAATGAGAGCCTCCTGAGGTGTTGGTCGAGACTCTCCGCTATTAGGCCATTAACCGTAACGATTATCGGTACAATGATTGCAGAGTCCACGTCCCACATGTCGACAACCTCGTGTGCTAAGTCAAGATACTTGATTTTTTTATCTTTCTCAGCTTTCACGAGATTCTCGTCATGAGGGACAGCGATATCAACAATCATTGCACGGCGCTCTCGTCGATCTATCACCACTATATCAGGCTTATTGGCTACAATAGTCCTGTCAGTGATGATAGATCGATCCCAGTACAATGTGGCGTGACCATTCTCGAGAACTGGGTCGGGCACATATCTGTAATATGGTACTTCGGATTCCACAAGGTTGTACTGCAAGGCAAGTTGCTGGTGGATAATCCTAGCCACTAGATTGTGTCTGTGCAAGTACTCGCCGTTAGCAAGACGAGAACAACCGGAAACAATGTGTCGGATTGATTCACCGGGACGGTGGCATGCCCGACAGATGTCAACCGTACCATCCTTGACAATGTATTTCCGATAATTATTCGTCATGATAACTTCATCCATAATTGCACAGACAAAACCTTCGGTTTCCCCGAAGAGGTCGCCGAAACGTAACCAGGATACAGACGCCAAAAAGTCTACATCAGGCCCATGGAGGGCCCGGAAAAAGCGTCCGTGAAGCTCTTTGCCTTGCCATACTTCCTTACGATCGTTAGTATCAAGTACTGCAGGTTTGCGCCAGTTCTCTTTCGCCAAGGAGAGTGGGGTGAGGCCCTTGTCCACCGCGACCACATCTCGATGCAACCCCACGTCGGCTTCTAGGAAATATTCCCTGAGACTGCATATCTCGCGATTGTGGAGGGTCTTAGCATTTAAAAAGCCTCGACCTCCACACTTTCGCGGGATATACAGTCTCATTACCGATGACCGTGGGTGATGCATTCGATACGCAGTCAGTAGCGTACGGACTCTCCTATCCAGGGCGTCGAGTTCGGTCTGAGTCCATTTGAGTATACCGAAAGAGTACATCAAGACCGGCATGACCCAACCGTTGAAGGCGCGCACCTTGTTTCCGCCTGATAGAAGACTATTAAATACTTTCTTCAGGCGGCCAAAGAAGCGCTCCTTCAACGATTGCTTCATGTCAGTAGCATTGATGCCCAACGCTTCCGACATACCCAAATATTTGTAGGTTTCGGTTGACGAGAGGGATCTAAGATGTATGGAATCCGAGAGTTGGGTTCCCACGGATTCCATAATCTTCCCTCGCTTTACATGCATGATTGCACATTTTTCAACACCAAATTCCATCCTGATGGCGCTACTGAAGGTTTCTGTTACCTTCAGTAACTCCATCAGTCGCAAATTGTTGGGGGCAAAAAGTTTTAAATCATCCATGTAAAGAAGGTGAGATATCACTTGACCACCTCTTCTCAACCAGTAGCCTAGACCTGAGTCCCCCAGCAGTGTGCTTAGAGGATTCAAGGCTAAGCAAAACCAAAGCGGACTCAAACTATCGCCCTGAAATATTCCCCGCTCAATCCTGATCGGTTCATCGATCCTTCGGATCTGCTGACATCCTGGATAGAGAAGGACCGTCCTCCATTGCCCCATACACGACATCAAGAAGGTGCGTAGAGTTGCGTCTATTTTGTACAACTCCAGCACCCTAATGAGCCATGTATGTGGCACCGAGTCATAGGCCTTCTTGTAATCTATCCAACATGTCGACAGATCTTTCCGGGATCTACGAACCTGTTGGCTTATGGTCATGTCTATTAGGAGCAGCTCCTTAGTACCGCGGGACCCGTTCTTACATCCATTCTGAGACACAGACATAATTGAATTACTATAAATATGGTGTGCAATTTTTGCTCTAAGAATGGATGTAAGGACTTTATAGACCGTCGGTAAACATGTGATTGGTCTATAGTTTTTAGGTTCCGCTGTACTACCCGATTTATGGAGCAGGTGGGTAACTCCTGTCGTAAAGAACAGTGGTAGCGACCCAGTCTCTAAAGATGACTGGAATTGGGAGGCTAAGCAGGCGTGTGACCTTTGTAGCCATTTAATCCAGAAATTGTGCAGTCCGTCCGGTCCTGGAGATTTCCAGTTAGGTAACGGACGGACTGCACAGGCCACATCCAGAGGACTAATGTTAATAGCCTCCATGTCTGGTATTGAATCACACGCTTGCTCAACAACACGCATCCAATCACCTTCAGTGTGACTGACGGGCACCGACCAAATGCTTCGCCAAAAAGCACTCATGGTCTCATTATCCGGTGGATGCACGTCAGTCACACCTTGAGTGGGAATAGGCCGCTCCCATGTTCTGTATACCCACCTTTCATCACTCTGGAACATGCGGTTCTGAGTGTACCGATCCACTCTTCGCCTATACCGACGAATACGGTTTGCCCATGCATAAACTTTCTGCTTCAGGAAGTCGATGCGCTCTGTGACACAGCATACATATTCACGAGGACTAATACTAGTTCCCGAGAATGCCCGTCTCACAAAGCGCATCACCCTGGGGCGTGTATTGCCCTCCCTGAAGCAGATAAGCTTCCCAATGAGTACCCTGGCCTCATTAATACGACGCTCAATCCTGCACTGCCAGGCTGGTGCGGCGGGTTTTGGCCGTGTAGCTTGGTCAGTGTTTGGAAATTTGACACGAGCTACACGACATGCCGCAACAGCCGTGCAATACAGGATTGAGTGTGTATCGCAAAGATCTGCGCTGCTTTCAATAAAATTTGGTAACAGCGCATCCAGAGCACACACCAGTGCTCTATTTTTTTTATTCATGGGCAAACGTGGAAGCCGTGGTCTAAGGTCAGGTGATGTGAACCGGTACTCACTGATCGCATCCTCCAGAACGCTCCTTAATTCCACATTGCATAGGTTATCTGCAGATATAGCTCTGGCGTCCTCCTCCTCATCACGCTGGCTAGCTCGCAGTGGAACCTCAGCAGACACATGCATGACATTCTGGGATGGGGACGGGTTACTAGCAGAACTACTCTGCATTTCCGAGCGCAGCCGATCAAGTGTAGCGTTATCCAATCTATGATTGTGTTGAATGACGCGCACCTGATCCGACAATCGTTGGGCCGAGACGTTGACGGCAGGTTCAAGCACCTGAAACAGAGAGAGCATCCGTCCTCGGTACGCTGTAAGGTTAATTCCTCCCTCTGTAGCCCCATAATATGCGCGCATCACATTTTCATTCATGGACTGAGTCCATCGCATGCGCGACACATTTCCACCGGCAGCGGGGACCCTGTTCGGGGCCGGTTGGCCTCGAGGTCCCAAGCCCGCTGGTGGCCGTCCTCTTCCTTGCCGCCGTGGTGGTGTTGGTGACGACGGCGGGGAGAAATACTCGTCGCTCGAGCTCGACGCAACTGCAGCGACCGGTGACACAGCGCTCACGGTTGAGGCGCGTACCGGCGGTTGTGAGGCGGAGCTGAGCGACGAGTCCGGAGATGGTGGGTGTGCCTGATGTCGTGTTCTGGCTCTTGTTTGCATCGTCTACATCATCACTTTATTTTCTTTAAGCCGAATTTGACAAACGTCATTTTTGGTTTTGCTACAACTATTGTTATTATACTTATTATCATTTTGTGGTTCTTTATTTTTTTTTGTGGTATTTTTCTAAAGGTTTTATTGTGATTTTCGTGCTTTCTGATAGTAAAATGGCTGTAGAAATAAATAAATAAGGAAAATATGATATAAGAAAATTTTGACGTGTGTTGACTTGCTAGTGTTGCCAGACCTATTATTATTATTATTATTATTTTATTTATTAATTTTTTTTTAATTATTATTATTATTTTATTATTATTTATTGATACTTAGATCATTTTACTGACTAATCTATTATAAAAAAAAAAACTAGGTATGCCATAGGCTTCTACTCCGTTCACCTAATATAATATATTAGGTTGGGGAAAAAGTCTTTTCGCATTATAGTATGTATGAACTTAAAATAAAATCTCTTTGGCTATACTATTTGTATCTGGCTGGTTTTGGTATCATTGAAAGTTTAAATTTTAATGAACGTAATTCCAAATTCAAATTAGGAAAATGAGTGATTTTCATTTGTTTTGCGTACTGTCAAGATGAGTGAATCTAATGAAGAAATTCGATACATTCAAAAATTTTACTACAAAAAAGGTAAAAATGAAACGCAAGCCGCGAAAAAAGTTTGCGATGTTTATGGACCCAGTGCAGTGTCTGTGAGAGTAGCACAAATTTGGTTTAAGCGTTTTCAATCCGGAAATTTTGATGTCAAAGATGCACGTCGCTCTGGTCGCCCTAATACGGATAAAATGGATGCTATTTTTGAAAAAGTGGAGCAAAATCGGCATATCAGTAATTACGACGTAGCTGAAGAACTGGGAATTGACCACAAAACAGTTCTGGCGCATTTGAAAAAAAAACTGGGTACACAAAAAAGCTCGATATTTGGGTACCTCTCGAGCTCACTGAAAGAAACCTAATGAACCGTCTACTCATTTGTGATTCTTTATTACGACGTAATGAAATCGAACGATTTTTGAAGTAGCTGATAACTGGTGATGAAAAGTGGATCACGTACGACAAGAACGTGCCAAAAAGGTCGTGGTCAAAGGCCGGTCAGGCTTCACAGACTGTGGCGAAACCCGGGTTGACTCACATCAAGGTGATGCTGTGTGTGTGGTGGGATTGGAAGGGCATTATTCATTATGAGCTGTTACCACCAGGCAGGACCATCGATTCTGAACTCTACTGCGAACAACTGATGAGATTAAAGCAAGAAGTTGAGAGAAAGCGGTCGGAATTAATCAACAGAAGGGGTGTGGTTTTTCATCATGATAACGCTAGACCTCACACATGTTTAGCCACTCAGCAAAAATTAAGAGAGTTTGGCTGTGAGGTGTTAATGCATCCGCCGTATAGTCCTGACCTTGCACCTTCAGATTTCCACCTGTTTCGGTCTCTTCAGAATTCTTTAGACAGTGTCAGGTTAACATCACGAGAGGACTGCCAAAACCACTTGTCGCGGTATTTTGATCAGAAGTCCCAAAATTTCTATAGCAATGGGATCATGTCCCTACCTACAAGATGGCAAAAAGATATCGAACAAAATGGTACCTACATACTTTAGATAAATGTAAATTATGTATATTAAAAAATGTTTTGAATTTTCATAAAAAATGCGAAGAAACTTTTTCCCCAACCTATTATTACCTAATATACTTATATTTTTTTCAAGACGGTAAAAAAGTCATCCGGTATAACCTACTTTAGTATTTTATTCATGTTCTCTCCAACCACCTACAACATCCTCATTATTTACTAATTCATCATTTAAAATTTTCGTAATTCCGCTCTTCCAAAAAAACATAGCCCGTAGCCACACAGAAATTAATCACCCTTCAGAGACGAAAGGTTAAAACAAGAGAAAATAAAACTGAAATTAAACCCGAAAACGTAGTGGAAAGCGTCTCACACAATTTAAACAAAGGAATGGAAGCTTGAGGCGAAGGAAAGGAATTGTGAAAAATTAAATACTATAAAGTTCTGGCCACACTGAAGCGAGTCCCGCGCGGGATTCGGGACGAAATTCGCGCGCGTTCACTTTGTCAACTACGAGTAACTTGTATGGAAGGTGTTCAAACTGGTGCGAATTGTCGCGTCACATTCTACTGCGTAGTTCTCCGAGGACCCTCAAAACGCGGTCACACGGTCTTAATTCCTAATCTTAGGACCAAATACAGATTACTATTTATATATGTCTACAACTTGAACATTAAACATCTAAAATTATTTTTAATATTCATAAAAATATCGAATGTCGAAAACGGGAGCAAAATCGGTGTTCTTCTCACGTCACACTCTGTTCCCGCTCACGGCAAACTTTGACATAATTTGTGTCGTATTCATAAGCAAATAATGTAATACATCAAATTAATTGTGTTTAACTGTGCATCATGATTACCAAAGAAAATTAATTGTATCTCTTAATTTACAATAGTTAATAGGCATTATGTGTCAGTCACACGTTTCGCGAGCGTGCAACAAAACGGCACTTATCTCCCTAGAGCGCCAACTGTATACACACGCGCGTGGGTGAGATACGTACAACATCGCTTCAAAATAAAAAAAAATACGAGTCATGTTATTCTTTGAATATTTTCAAGATGCCTTGGTCAAGAAACTGCCATGCGCATTTTTCGAATAATTTTCCAACTCATGATGAATTAAGGAATAAGATAGATTTTCGAGATTATTCCCAAGTGTTTTATTCGTTCATTTACCTATTAATTCACAAAAACATGTGAAATTAACTTTCATGATCATTTCCAATTAGGAAATCCACCAAAATGTCAAAAATTATATATCTACTGTAGTTTATGCACCGATTTACATATAATAAAACTGTACTTATTATTTTTACAGGCGTCTTAAATGTGTTTCCATTCATATAAATATTACCCTAAAAAAAAATTTTGCCATGAAAGTTACGTGGAGAATAAATACTTTTTGAAGAACTACCCTGATAATTAAGAGGCCTATCACAAAATTGCGGTCTGTCCAGTGAACGGAAATAAACATGGAAGCATTTCTTCAACGAAACTAGGCGCGAATCTTGACACAAAAGCCGAAAAAACTCACACAACGAAACCCCGTCGCTGATTAGTCAAACCATATAAAGAATATTTATTACCACTTAGGATGCACAGCCAAAAATGGACCTTACTTCCTGACTATTTGGGTTTAAATTAGCTTGTAACGTATAGGCCGCTAACGACATTTCTACGACGCCACGTCGTCTGCCGGGATGTTTTATGTAATATTGTGCAACGCAAATAATTAAATCGTGTTATTGATGGTGTTATTGTACGTATTATAATAAAGAATTATGTTAAAAAATATGTTTCATGAACCCTAAGGCAACAGCTGTTCTAAGGACTGTAAATAGAGCAGTGTTTAGGGAATAATAGATTTAAGTACTTATGCTAAAAATGTGGTAGGTAAATAAAAAAAATGTGTGGTCTATTTTTAATTTATTAGATATCACAATTTAGGTGCATTTTTTGAGCGAGCCTTTTATCACTTTGGGCAAATTTGGAGCGAAGAGCTCTAAAAGCTTCCTCAGTAAAGCCAGGGTTTGCATCAATCGCCTGATACCATTTGGATAATGTTGAGGGATGAGGCAAGCATAATTTAAATTGTCTACGGACGTAGTTGTAACCAGACGGTGAGTAATAGTTAAGGGTCAGGGCAAATTTTTTGACCGCTTGGGTAAATTTAAGTACAGTTCTCTTTCCCTTTGCATTCTGCTTTTTTTTCAGCATCGAAAAAATATCACCCGAAATTTCAGAAAGTGAGGTTTCAGAATTCATGTCTACAAACTTATTCTTCTTTAGAGCTGTGGTTACGTCTTTTAGTGATATGCATTTTTTTAATAGTCTTTTATTTTGTCGCTTTAGGTTTCTTATTTTAGACAACCTTTTTTCAGAAAGTACTGTCTTTCTCTGAATCAAATTTTTCAGCCTATGCGTTTTTGGCGTATTTAGAGCCGATTCAATGTCAGAAGATAAAATGTTTAAAGGAGTACCGCATCTTGTATCAAGAACTTTTGAATCAGTTGATGACGATAACTGTTTTTGTCTCCCAAGATCTTCTGCAGCAGCATCAATTAGTACACCGAACTCACACCCACAGCTTGGACAGGCCACCTAAAAGATAAAAATACCAACTGAACGATCAGATTTTTACAATTTTTTTATTATAAATTTAAGTTTATAATTAAAAAGAGTTAAGATCTCTAGATGTCTATTAATTATACCTACCAAGTGACGTTTTCCTGATTTGGAGGATATTTGAGGATTGGGTATTTCAATAACATTTTCTCTCACAGTTATCAGTTGCTTAACATTAACATTTTCGGGTGTTAGAATCGACTGCAACGTTTCTGGTGGAGTCGATTGAACTGGTTTTTTAATCGAAAAGACCATCTGAAATCATATGTAGGTTTTTAGTATGAAACCTTTAAAACACGAGGTGTAATATTTTTACAAATAGAAATATCATTATCAAAGAATCCATCTTACCGTACAAATTGGAATAGCGTTTGTTTTAAGCTTCGTGTATCCTTTTTTTGTCTCATAAAAATCGTCATTTCTAAAATGAACTGAGCATATCCTTGTCTTTTTACTTGGGCTCCATTCACTCTGCTGTCTTTCTAAACGAACAGCTTTCGTCCATAGTTCTCTTTGAGATGGATCTTGCGGAAATCTAAAAGAAAATATAATGAATTAAAGTAGCATAAAAAAACGTGTGTGGTCGGGGGACCATCGTCAGGAACGATGTTCCTTATCACGTGTGATTTAAAACAAAAACAAAATTTTCGCTGCCGCCATCTTGGATTTTAAAACATCAAAAACGATACCCATGACTTTAAAAATTTTGACAGCCGCCATTTTTTTTTATGTCAACTTTTTACCTACAATAACTTAGTATATTTTGCATAATGCCGTCCCAACAAAAAATGGTGTGTGTTGGATCTTAGATTGTAATCAAAATCATAAAAAAAATCATTCTTGTCAGGTAGAAAAGTGAATTGCTTGGTTAGCATAACGTCATCCCCATAGATTTTGTGGTATAATTCATTTTTAATAGAAATATAATATATAGCGATGTACTTACACGTGAAAACTAATCCCAGCATTCTTTTTATGCACGTGTGATTTATTGATACACCACTTTACTACACAAGAAGGCATTTTAAAATATTTGTCACGCAAAAACCGATAAATAAATATTCGACCGCCGCTGTTGCCGGCTGCAGACGAACTAATAGCGTGCGCGGCGCAATCGGTAAGCCCCGCCTACCTGGGCGCAATCTGCGTTGGGTTATTTTTTAGAGCTAGGAATGCTTCCATGTTTATTTCCGTTCACTGGGTCTGTCAGATTAGGAATATTGAAGCACGGCGGCGCATCGCAATAAGTAGCAATTTGGCAGTTGTTATTACGTTTATTTTGATTCTTATAATTTTTTTTTTGTTTAAATTATGAAATTTTTATTTCTTGTGAACTAACGTTTATGCTGGTATATAAATTTTACGCAATAGTATTAATGTAGGAAGCAGAAATTAACAGTTAATTTTGAGCATTTTAATTTTATGGTTTTCAATGGGATTTTTTATAAGTATGTATAGATATTCCACAGATATTTCAAAATTCTGAGGCCGCTATGAGCTAAACCACTATTTTAGAGATATTATCGTATATTTTTGATTTAATTAATATTTAAAACCCAATTGTAATCAGTTAATTTAATTTGCTTATCCACGAACTCGAAAACATGCAATCGCGCACTATACGAACAACGTGCTTTGGAATTTCGGCTTTATTTATAAGAATAAATTGCGAAAAGCGAGAAATCAAAGTTGTCGAAGTCTTTCAGTTTTTCAGAATAAGAACGCCAAAGTTGGCCAGATAACGCAAAAATCACGTTCGAAATGTAATAGGCCTGTTAAAAACAATAGACGCGCGCAGTCGCGTCCCGCATCATGCGCGGCTTTCGCCTCAGTGTGGTCAGACCCGAATTTCTGGACAGGACGAAAATAAAAAATTCTTATTTCGCCAAACTTGGTTTTGCAACACATTTTTCAGCGAAATATTCTTATTAGTGCCAAGTCGCTTGCCTTGATCTCGGCTTTAAAAGGAATAGGAATACGGGACATATTTTTCGGTTCTCAAGTAATGTTTTCTTTTGAATTATTTAAGATAATAAATGGGCTTGAAAAGGCGCGCTTGTATTTTGTTATGTAAGCAAGGATTAAATTATCTATCGTTATCTAGCTTGAAATTTTCTTTAGACTGACATTTATTTTTTTATTTTATAAAGAGTCTAGGCGTGATGCTACGTTGCAATAAACTGGCTTGTATAATATCGTTTATATTCAGAATTGTATGGAATTCTGAATTAAATTTGACAGTTAAATTTAAATCTAAATTTAACTGTCAAAGTTAAACTGTATATCGTAGAAAGAGAAAGTGTCAAATCTAGGGATGCATTCAAGTAACATTAATAACATTCATTCATTCTTAAATAACATCAGATTGCCCTCCGTGCCTCGGAAGCACATTAAGCCGTTGGTCCTGGCTGTCATTCGTGGATCTTTGATGGTCGTTATGGTTACGGGTCGTCAGAAGCCTGAAAGTCTTAAAATCAGTCTTACTAAGGGGTGTCGTATTATCCAGTAACTGGGTTGTGGAGGTCAGCCGCTCCATGTAAAATACTGGTATGCAGCTGCATCCGGTTAGACAGTTGTGGATAGAACCTTGGTGGAAAAATTCATGAAAGGAAAACTTCCTCCTAAAAATTATGAAAAATGTATCACCACGCGTTTCCACATTAATATTTTACCCACAATCAAGGCGCCTCTAATTTTACACTAGCACACGCCAATCGAAAGAGCAGTGGTGGCGCAGTGGTAACGGCCCCGACTTTTGAGTTGTAGGTCGTGGGTTCGAACCCAGACATGAGCTTTACTTTGTGTAAATAATTTCATCACCACTGCTCTCAAAACGGTGAAGGAAAACATCGTGAGGAAACCGGCATGTCCTAGAACCAAAAATCCAAAGACATGATGTGACATCTACCAACCCGCACTGGGACCGCGTGGAGGCCTGTGTACCAGCAGTGGGTACATTACCCCCCCTCTTCTTATCTATTTCGGGCCGTTATCATTCTATTCACAGGTTTAGGTCTCTTTGAGGTCCCCAAGCAGAGCATTAAAATTTCAAGTAACCGAACGGTTTTCAAGAATAGGGTTCTTAATGAAGTAGCGAGCTTTGAATAAAATATCGAGGGTCAAACAAGCGTAAGACTTGGATACTTGATATTATTATGTATAGGATATTTGGAGGAGCTTAGGTATCTGTTAATGTATTTGGGATTTTAATTAATATGTAAGGTTTTAAGGGAATGTAGGTAAATCGTTTTAGTTTTCTTTAATTTTTAGGGTTCCGTAGTCAATAAAGAACTCTTATAGTTTCGCCATGTCCGTCTGTCTGTCCGTGGCTTAGCTCAGAGACTTAGTACTAACTTTACTAACTTTCTAGTTATAATTTAGCATGGGTGTATAATTACACCGACAAAGCAATAAAAAAAAAATCTTAAAAAATTCCCTTGCACGTAAAGATGATGGTAGCAATAATTTATGAGTAAAAGACGAAATAATTAAAACTATTATTAAAGTGATACTATCACGACAAATACATTTTTAATGTCTTTTAAAAACAATCAAATGTTATTAATCGCTTACCAATTGCTATTAGTAAGCCTTTATTGCTAGACCTTTTAACCATACTATTTATTCCTCCTAACTTAAAGTACTACTTGTACTGATCCAATAACTTTAAATTGTTCTTGACCCAGCCATCCAACGCAGCGTAGCATACATTACGTCAAATTAGAACTACGCAGCTACGGTCACGTAGCAGATGCTACGCCGTAGCACACAGCTACTAAGCCCAGTCCTTGAAATTCCTTTGGTCCTAAATTGAAATTCCTTCTCTGGCCTTGCGTTTAGTTTGAGATAAAAAGTGGAATAATAATTGAACTGGCCAGTTGCTCCCCTCCAGTTTAAGAGTAGAGCAATTTATGAGAACTTATTATTAGAATCAGTGAATATAATGAAAATATTTTAAAACAATATTGAAATAATGAGGCCGTCCTTTGAACATTTATAATAATTTTCTGACGTTATACTGTAGAGTACATTAAGACTATAAGTTTTTATCTGTTCAAAAAAGCTAGGCAGATTGAACAGATAAAAACTTTTAAGAGTTTCATAGGGTGATACAGTGGGCACTGTATCACCGTATCACACAATACACTGCCCACTGTATCACCCAATTAAACTCTTAAAAGTTTTTATCTGTAATTAACTTATTAATCAAAGGGCGGGCTCATTATTTCATTATGGTTTAATAACAAGTATATTATTTGCGAGCTAAGAACTTCACTAAAAAAAAAGTGTTTACTTGTAAAACCATCAACTCTCTCCAAAACTCTCTTTGTTTTCAAACCAAACAATTCAAAATTAACGACCTCCGGCGTAGTTACTAAAATTCCAATGACATTAAGTTTTATCGGTACTACATTTTGTATTCGAACAGTCGTATGGGAGCCATTAATTGGCGGACAATGGCATGGGACCGTGGTATCTGATGGCCTATTTATAGGATGGGTGATAAATTGGAACACTATCCTCGTTTAATATGGTCCTTTCTAATCTGATTGGTTCCGTATTCTGTTCAATAAGGGATGTGGGTGTTGGTATCAAAAGGGTGTTCGTTTCTATGTACGAGTATAGTCCATATTAGACATTTAAACAAACCTTTTTTCCAGTCCGTTCATCCGATTTTGACTTCTATTGCGTTGGTGACATGACAAATGGTAGCTGCAGTAAACAGTTGGTATTGTAACCACTTTTTTGCCTTTAATGCCATCCTTAAGCCTACGGAATAGAAGTCAAAATCGGTTGCACGGACTGTAAAAAAGGTTTATCTAAATGTTTAATCTTATTGTAAATGGAATATAGGAATGTTTAAATTTCATTGTTGACTTGAAATCTGCGGAGTAATTAGGTAACACACTTACAATGGAAATGCCTTTCATTTTAATTGTTTATTACCCGCGACGACCACGGAGAACCGTCTCCGCATGTACCGACATGCTTTTGGGGTAAGAGGTGTTTGTGTGTGTGTGTGTTATCATTTTTCTCGGAAACGGCTAGGCTGATTTTGAAACGGTTTTTTGCTTTGTACAAGTCTCATTCCTGAACATAACAAATACAACATAAATTTAAAATAAAAAAAACCCACGACATTAAAGGGTAATATGATTAATACTCGTAAAACTTAATAGTTATTTTGGTAGTGTATTTATATACTACCATAATATTAAGTTTTTTTAATATTATTTTCAACACACTTGCTCGTAGAGTGAGCCTTATTACATCGTTCTTAGGGCCATAAACCGAACTATAACACACACGTGCATAATAATATTACACACTAGTGCATAATAGAATTATCCCTATAAAGTTAAGTTAGTACCTAACTGCAAATTATAAGCGAGTAAACAAAGCATTTTCAATTTAACTGTGTAATACGGTTTTTTTTTGTAACAACAAAGAGGTGTTATGCCGCTGAAAATCCATTTACATTTTTGGAATAAATAAATGTGTCCCTAATTAAGACGAAAAAACATTTATTATTATCAAATTGTTTATAATTCACAATAATTTCTTATAAAATATTTGCATTTTATCACTAAAATTATAATTTTGAAGTTGGCTGTATGGCTAAGTATATGTACCTAATCAACTACCTTACATTTGGCGCGTGCAAAAAAAAAAAAAACTTGCGCGCTTTTTTTGTAACAACAAAGAGGTGTTATGCCGCTGAAAATCCATTTACATTTTTGGAATAAATAAATGTGTCCCTAATTAAGACGAAAAAACATTTATTATTATCAAATTGTTTATAATTCACAATAATTTCTTATAAAATATTTGCATTTTATCACTAAAATTATAATTTTGAAGTTGGCTGTATGGCTAAGTATATGTACCTAATCAACTACCTTACATTTGGCGCGTGCAAAAAAAAAAAAAACTTGCGCGCCATTTCCCATAGTTTTCGTACTTTGTTTGTACCGTATTTGTTGCTGTGTGGTAAATAATTGTAATAATGTCAAGTTTTAGTACAGAAGATGAACAATCGATAGATTTAACCTTGCCAGAAATACTAAATGCAGCACAAAATGCAAACGAAAGCCTAATTAATATCTGCAAAATCTAGAGAAAAGTACTTAGCTGCTTACGATAGTTTCCTACACTGGAAGAGCAACAAAAAAACTCAGTCATTTTCTGAAAATGTGTTCTTGGCGTATTTCTCTGAACTCGCCAATACATACAAACCCAGCTCCCTATGGTGCATCTATTCCATGTTAAGAAGCACGGTTAAGCTCAAACATGGTGTTGATATCAAAACGTACCGTACCTGATGGCATTTTCGAAGAGACGCTCGGATGGATATATTGGTCGGAAATCTAAAGTTTTGTCACCAGCCGACGTTGAAAAGTTTTTGAATGAGGCTCCAGATAGTCAGTATCTAGCAACAAAGGTACGTTTAATATTTTTAATCGAAACGTTTCATAGTCATAGTCATTTATTCATAAACAAATTAATTGTATCTGAATTTATACATAAAATACCACACAACAACAATACAATACATTAACACAAACACACAATATATATCACTTATATATCATGTAACCTTAGCATAACTTCTTAGAACTAATTAATTGATTTCTTTGCAGGTTGCCTTAATATTCGGTGTTACTGGTGCTTGTAGACGACAAGAGCTGTATAATATTACAACAAAAGATGTAGAAACCCACGGAGATATGCTTCTTGTCAAAATTACCCAGACTAAAACCAAGATTCCACGATCTTTTACAATCCAAGGAACGTTTCGTGAAATAGTGAAAAATACCAAGATCTCCGTTCAACAAAAACAAAGAATGACCGCTTTTTCCAAAACTTTCAGAAAGGAAAATGTACTGCACAAACAATCGGTATTAACAAATTTGGTAAGCCAAGAGAAATAGCGAAGTATTTAGGTTTGCCTGGGGCCGATTTTTACACTGGACACAGTTTCAGAAGAACGTCGGCTACAATGTTGGCTGATTCGGGGGCTGATATACTAACTTTAAAGCGACATGGCGGATGGCGTTCTGACGCAGTCGCTGAATCGTACATAGTAGACTCAATTCATAAAAAAGCGAAAATCAGTGACAAAATGACGTAAGCCATTAATTTGGAGCCAAAGGCAAAAAAGTTTTGCCCCGAACCACAACCATGTACATCTCGTAGCATGAGTTATTTGGTGCCTTCTCCTTCCAGTAATTTGTATGATTTACCTTTGTCGCCGACATTTACACAAGAAGTAAATGAAGGTACTAAAGAAGTGGCAAGTACCAATGTAACACAAACTGTGAAATTGCCATCAAAAACAATCCAATATCGTTTTGAAAATTGTACATTCACCAATTGTTTTAATAATTAAACGATTTATGCAATACAGTTTTTTAGAAACTCGTGAGCAACTTGCTCACTAGACACTCGGCTTATTTACGCCCTCGGCTACGGCTCGGGTTGCAACCCACAGCCTCGTGTATAATGAGCAACTTTAGCTCACTTGTATCATAATACACTATAATAGCCGCCATGCGTAACCTGTGTTGTAGAATGCACATTAATTAACAACAAAGCTACTGGCACATACTACTTAATATGCACAGTCAACTACAATATCTCGAGCTCGAAAGGAGCTTGTGGCTAAGTAATAACAGCCGCACGGGTCGATCCATCTGGTTAGGCTACGCTTGCCGTGTTGGTTCGTGGATGGGAGACCATTTTTACATACCGAGACTCCTCCATGCCTCGGAAAGCACGTTAAGCCATTGATCCCGGCTGTCATTCGTAGATCTTTGACAGTCGTAACGTGTCGTCAGAAGCTCGAAAGTCTTACCAAGGGGTATCATATTACCCAGTAATTGGGTTGTGGGGGTCAGATAGGCAGTCGCTCCATATAAATTACAGGTATTCAGCTGCATCCGGTTAGACTGGAAGCCGACCCCAACATAGTTGGGAAAAGGCTAGGCATTGATTGATTTTCTACAGTATAGGTTACACACGACGGCTATTAATAATATTCTATAATATAATAGTTATTGTGGTAATGTATTTATTTTTATATCGTCATTGCATTATCTAAGTTGTTGAGCAGACGAATTTTTAAGACAAATTAAACAATGGGTTATCAATTTCCTTCAATATGTTTTGGATTATGATTGAAACTGTGTTACGCAATTAGGGTGCTGGTGTATATGAGAATATTTTTATTTGTCTAAATTATACATTAAACACAGCTGTATGTTTTTAAATTCTTTTTCATGGACGATTTTCGTTTTTTTTTGTCGACAAACAAATTAATAAACACAACCACATTGCATAATATACCGGATGACTTTTTTTACCGTCTCGAAAAAAATAGGGTTTATTCGGTGAACGGAGTAGAAGCCTATGGCATATCTAGTTTTTTTTTTTAATAGCTTAGTCAGAAAAAAATATCTAAGCATCAATAAATACTACAAATTCGTTGTAAACTTTTCATTTTAGAACAATAAAAACATAAATTTTGAAGAAAAATAATAAATCCTTTAAAAATATCGAAATTGAAATCATATGCAACCAGCATTATGATTTGAATTTTGATTTTTTTTATTAAAAAAAAGAAAGAAAAAAAAAGAAACTAGATATGCCGTAGGCTTCTACTCCGTTCACTGAATATAAGTACCCCATTTTTTTCGAGACGATGAAAAGTCATCCAGTATAATACTAGCACTTTCCGCGCGGCTTCGCCCGCGTGGATGTCTGAAAATATCCCACGGGAACGTCCTACCGGGAAATCCTTCCTTATTCCTTGTTTACATTATAAAGGGAGCAGAGGCTCCCTTTATAAAAAAAGTAAAAAAAAAAAAAAAATTGAAACGAATTTGAAATTTTGCACAGAGGTGCAAAATTTCAACTTTCTAGGTTCAAGGGTTTGGGCTGGGCGTTGATGAGTCAGTCAGTCAGGACTTCTCTTTTTATTTATAAAGATAGATAGGTAGATAAAAAAGTTTCGTACACCGTATTCTGTGAAAGTTCCAAACCTGATGATCATGTTCATGTTCGGAATGATTAGGTTCAGAAATGTTAGTTTGGAACTCAAATAATAAATCATACTATCCCAAAACTTTGGAAACTCATAAAAAATATTACTGCAATATGTTTTGAGTCATCATATCTCGTGTATACCTGTTTTTCTTTCACAAAAAACGTGTTTTTCTCTTCATAGCAACGATCTTTTAATTTTCTTGAACAAATTTGGGGTAATGAAGGGGCAAATGGACCGACAAATAGCATTGAACCTTAGTTCGAGCAGTAGATTCTATTGAAATCTAAATCAAAGGGTATTTTGTAGCATTTCTGGATACCGTTGGAATGGATAATTTTAATTAGTGAATATTGATTAATGAAGCCAGTATATAACTAAACTAGGACATGCAATTCAAACTATACGAATGGTGGGTTTTAAACGGGTAGAGTCAATAAAAATAACATTCTAATATTCATCAAAATAGTTTCCTTGTAAAAAAAATTGTCTATTTCAAATTTTTTCTGCAAACTTACATGCATTGATGAAAAGGTTTTTTGTTAGAGTTTCGTAGCCAAATGGCAAAAAACGGAACCCTTATGGATTCGTCATCTCTGTCTGTCTGTCCGTCCGTATGTCACAGCCACTTTTTTCCGAAACTATAAGAACTATACTGTTGAAACTTGGTAAGTAGATGTATTCTGTGAACCGCATTAACCCAAGTGGACTAATGGTCTGAATTAAAAGATTTTTATTTTATTTTTTTATTTATTTATTAAGATTTTCACACAAAAATTGAAAAAAAAAAAACAATAAATTTTTGGGGTTCCCATAGTTAGAACTGAAACTCAAAAATGTTTTTTCATCAAACCCATACGTGTGGGGTATCTATGGATAAGTCTTCAAAAATGATATTTAGATTTCTAATATAATTTTTATCTAAACTGAATAGTTTGCGCGAGAGACACTTCCAAAGTGGTAAAATGTGTGTCCCCCCCTGTAACTTCTAAAATAAGAGAATGATAAAACTAAAAAAAATATATGATGTACATTACCATGTAAACTTCCACCGAAAATTGGTTTGAACGAGATCTAGTAAGCAGTTTTTTTTTAATACGTCATAAATCGGTCTATTATTGAAACATCGATCAAAGTTACAACGAACTACAACAACTTTTATATTATGTTACTTGCTGCTACGGAACCCTTTTTGGGTGAGTCCGACTCGCACTTGGCCGGTTTTTTGTTTTTTTGCGACCACTGAAACATAACTTTGTATATTGTGCTGAATACTGTTGACATGCAAATTTTATTCTGCGTGTGGCTAGGCCAGTGGGATTTGGAGGTTCGCATTCTGTACCAGTAATTGAAGCGTGAACAGGAATTCATGTGCCAGTAAATAGATTTATTTGTTTTTGCATGTTTAATGCTGATTTTGTTGTTGAGAGCAATGGATGCTGCATTTTGTAAGCCTATTGTTCAGGTTATTTTGAGTAATATTTCCCGCGGGTTTGTTGATTGAGTAGGTGGATGACAACTACAAAGTAATAATGAGGCTTATATTACTGAGTCTGTGATGCTCCTGTTATGACAGTGATTATACGATTTAGAATCTAAATTGTATGTGTAGAATGCAATAGCACATTTTTTTTCTTAGGTATAGTTTGTATCACCTGCTTTAAATATGTTTATTTTAGATTTCCTAGTCATTAAATGTTAATTACTGTTAATTTTCATATTATAAACAGTAAACTTGAATTAAACCATGAGTAGGTACAGTCAGAATCAAAATGCTTTATTTGTAAACATAGGTCAAATTACAATAGTGTGCGAGATGTTACAGATAGGTAGATCCTCTATGTTTTGCCCAGAGGCGTAATATTTAATTAACATTGTCGAATTTTTACTTTTAACAATCAATATTTATGGGTACATGCATATCAACACAAATTGAAAATAGAATCAATTTCAATAAAAATATCAAATAGATTAAATTACACGTCATAATAATACTAATGTCAAATAAAATTCTAAGTCGTCAAAATGTATAATTTTCTGAAATAGTAATTATAGAATTATCGTCCAAATATTCCTGAAGTGACTAATAGCATTTATTTATCAATATTTTTAATAGTAGAATTATTCTAACAAAAGTAATGTTAACTTAAGGAGGAGCTCGTGGCTAATTAATAAAGGCCGTACGGGTCGAACCATCAGGTTAAGCTACGCTTGCCGGGGTTGGTCCGTAGATGGGTGACCATCTTTACATACCGAGACTCCTCCGTGCCTCGGAAAGCACGTTAAGCCGTTGGTCCCGGCTGTCATTCGTGGATCTTTGACAGTCGTTACGGGTCGTCAGAAGCCCGAAAGTCTGACAACCAGTCTTACCAAGGGGTATCGTATTACTCAGTAATTGGGTTGTGGAGGTCAGATAGGCAGTCGCTCCATATAAAATACTGGTATTCGGCTGCATCCGGTTAGACTGGAAGCCGACCCCAACATAGTTGGGGGCAGATTGATTGAGTAATGTTAACTTTCTAATTAACAGTAGAAGAGGTCTTTGTCTCACGGTCTAAGAATTACAAGCAGACATTATAATTCCTCATAATTATATTAGCTCCACAAAGTTTTCTCAATTTACAACATAGTATGCGTCAACTTACGTCTAACCTTCATATACCAATATACGGTCCTATTTAGGTACAAACTCATAAAACAAACATGCGTGAAGATAACTTTTCTTCCGAGACATTTCACATAAACCAATAGAATGCGCTTTTCCGATACATTTGGCGGGAATCATTCCGCCATGTTGGAAAATTACTGCGAGGGAAATGCTCGTTATATCGTTAGCGATGTTTTTAGATTTTTTGTCACGTTTACTCGCTTTTGAGTTAGGTACATTTTGTTTATTTTTCATGTACACATAACACTCACACCCTCTAATGTTCAAAGGAATAAGCAGAGGTGTGTACTACAAACCAGATGTTTTGTAATAGGGGCGAGCTTATTTTCATTTTCCGGATTAATTCCAGACTTTGGGTTGTTATGAGTATGTAGATCATGCACAGCTGTCGCGATTGGCCAACAAGGAATATTAATACATCATAATCAGCCTACAATGTTCCCACTGCTGGGACAAAGGCCTCCTCTCGGTGGGAGGGAGTTGGCTGTAATCCACCAAGCGGGCCCAGTGCTGGTTGGTAAATGTCACGTTTTCGAATTTTTAGTTCTAGGACATGCTGGTTTCCTCACGATGTTTTCCTTCACCGTTTTGAGAGCAGTGGTGATGAAATAATTTACACAAAGTAAAGCGCCTGTCTGGGTTCGAACCGACGACCTTGAACTCGTAATTCGTGGCCGTTACCACTGGGTCACCACTGTTCGGAACAAGGTATACCTACTGTTTAATTTATACACTTTGTAAATGTTACAGCTTAGGTTTTAGGTAACACTTTGTTTTGAAGAGGTGGTAAAAAGTTTATCACCTAGCAAACACCTAGCTAGTTTTATATTCTTTCTGTTGCTATACGATACTATTTAGCTTCTTCTGTAAATGTTACCAGTAGGTAAGTAGGTAACACTAACATAGTTCATTGATTGTACAAATACCTACGCCAAAAAAAAAAACCAGCCGAGTGCATGTCCGAGAGAGAGTGATCCCGTAGTTGGGATGAATTTATCCCAAGAACAAACATAACATTGTAGTTGAAAAGATTGTTCTTCCTTACATTCGAACTGCTATATGTAAGTTTGTACGCACAATATTGGGAGATTTACCATGTTATTTTTTAAGACCATAGACTTCTTATACGTTTTCCTGTAATCTATAATTAAAGAACTATTTTATGTATTTTTTCAAAATTTTAGGTCTGTAGTTTCGGACATAAGGTAATGGTCAATTTTAGTCAATTTTATTGACTAAAATTTATTTTAAAATTAAAAAAAATATATATTTGAGACCCTCACAGTAAGCCTTTTCATTTGATATGTCACACGCTGTACCGTGTTTGCAAAAATTTTTACTTTTCTTATTCGCCCCACAAAAGTGACCCCGATATTCAAAATTCATTTATTTACGTGATACGTCCGAGTTTGGGTCACAGAAACTGATATTGTGTACTTACCAAATTTCAACTTAATCGGTTGATTGGATTCGGAGTAAATTGGCTGTGACAGACGGACAGACAGACAGACACAAGTGTGTTCCGTTTTTCATTCGGACATATGGAACCCTAAAAAGAACTCGCAACAATTTTAATGAAACTAGCCAATTTTACCAAAAAGCACAAAATATTCAGATCCTCCCATCTGATCTGGTTATCGTTTTACCTACCAGCAATTCCAACAGAATCGAAATAGTCAAACAGTGGCACATACGAGTACAGTATCTACGTCACACGAGATTCGGTATATTGGCACAGATTAATACAGATGGGACACTCCGCAAAATCATTTAAATAAAAGGCGACTCTTGCTACGACACAATAAAGTGCAATTCAGGTCGCACAACGCTTCATTACCTACAGTTATATTCACCTATAAGTTGCCTCTCTTTCTATCGCGTAACTCTTATACCTTCTGACTCGTTAGGGTTGTCTTCTTTTATGACGCGGCGCGTGAGTGAGTATCGAACTAACGTGCGAGCCGGCCGGTGCGCGGCAGCCCACACTGAATTGACCCAGTGACATGAGCCCGCCGCGTACTTGTAGCTTCATACCTAAAGTGCGGAGTGTCCCATCTGTATTAATCTGCGATATTGGTCAAAGCCGGCAAATTGGTCGATTTTACTGACCGATTTTATCGACAGAGCTCGAACGTCCGCATCTAACCAACACGACTTTACTTTACACATAGAACAGGTATAATAGAAGTCCCACTTTAAACCTTTTTATCAGAGGATAAAGCTATAGTCGACCTCCTAAAGGCACTTCAAAAAAAGCTGCCAACACTAAGGATTCCGTACCACCTTACAATATTTAACATTACTTACATATTTTTTTAAAATACTTTAGTAAAAAAAAATAAAAAATGGATAAAGTGAGAAATTAGTATATAAGAGGAAGTTTGAAAGTGGCGCCAGCGACAGAAAAGTTGAAAGGTTATCGTTTGTCTTGGTATGGGCATGTAATGAGGAGAGACGAAACGCATGCGACTAAAAACTTTTTACAAAAAAATACAACCGACTTCCAAAAACAACACCACAAAGTGAAAAATAACTTTAATTTCGGAAGTAATTAAATAATATAATAATTTAATTTTGTCTAGTTAAATGTATTTTCGTTTTTTGCCACCGACTAGTTGTGGTACCTACTCCACACAAATTCTAATACCACTACCTGCTAAACAAACTAGAACATCATCCATATAAAAGTGGGGAAAAAATACGTATTATTGAAGCTAACTCAAAAGCTACCGAAGCAAAGTTAATCAAATTTATATGGGACCAACTGTGATGTATACCCATCATGTGTGTGTCATCATGTGTGTGTGTGAATAAAATAAAAAAAAAATGCAAATCGGTACAGCCATCTTCGAGTAATCGGGGGAAAAAAAAGGTTCCGACGAATTGAGAACCTCCTCCTTTTTGAAGTCGGTTAAAAACAGTGACGAATATACATGTTGATGGATGGAGAGGCAGAGGAAGGCCAAAGAA
This sequence comes from Cosmia pyralina, assembly GCA_946251885.1. NCBI lineage: Eukaryota > Metazoa > Arthropoda > Insecta > Lepidoptera > Noctuidae > Cosmia > Cosmia pyralina. The sequence goes on from OX276354.1 coordinate 20,802,989, forward strand.
AAGATGGATGGATTGTGTGAGGAATGATATGAAAGAGAAGGGAGTGAATGATAGCGTGACGGTTGACAGGGGAGAATGGAAGAAGAAAACGTGTTGCGCCGACCCCTGGTAATATGGGATAAGGGCAGGAAGATGATGAGTAAAAAAAAAAACCGGCCAAGTGCGAGTCAGACTCGATCATGGATGGTTCCATACCATTATCTATAAAAATGGCAAAAAAATCACGTTTGTTGTATAGGAGCCCCTTAAATATTTATTTTATTGAGTTTTTTAGTATTTGTTGTTATAGCGGCAACAGAAAATAAAACCATCTGTGAAAATTTCAACTGTCTAATTATCACGGTTCATGAGATACAGTCTGGCGACAGACGGACGGACGGACAGCGGAGTCTTAGTAATAGGGACCCGTTTTACCCTTTAGGTACGGAACCTTAAACAGATCTCCGTTAATTTTTAACTTTAATTAATTTTTATTATTTGTTGTTATAGCGGTCATAGTAGTACATACTCTGTGAAAATTTTAAGTGTCTACCTATTACGGTTCAAAAGATACAGCCCTGTGACAGACGGACGGATGGGCAGCGGAGCCTTAATAATAGCTCCCGTTGGCACCCTGTAGGTAGGGGGGAACCTTAAAAACGACAAGGTCTATTTTTTAACTGACTTCAAAAAGGAGGAGGTTTTTTTATGTATGTTCCCCGATTACTCGAAGATGGCTGGACCGATTTGGATTTTTTTTTTGTTTGAAAGGGTATACTTCTTAGGTGGTCCCATGATCATCAAGGCAGGATCTGATGATGGGATCCTGGAGAAATAGAGACAACTCTTCCAATTTTATAGGCACACTTGAAGCGATTTGGATAGTTTTTGGAAGAGTACTTTCTCGGAGTGGTCCCATTTCAATTTGGTGAAGATCTGATGAAGAACTTCTGAGATAGGCAACGGAACTCCTCAATAAATGATAGCGAATGGACTGGGATTGCTGAAATCTCATGTCTGTCTATTGTTCACACCAGTTCATAACATAGCGTCACACCAGTACGCTGTGAAGGGCACAAGGGCTGGGAAGCACATGTGAACCACTAAAAAGTGAAAAATAAAAACTTTTTTACAAAAAAATACAACCGACTTCCAAAAGCAACATTACAAAGTGAAAAATAAATTTAATTTCGGAAGTCGGTGGCAAAAACGAAAATACATTTAATCAGACACCGACTTCCGAAATTAAATTTATTTTTCACTTTGTAGTATTGTTTTTGGAAGTCGGTTGTATTTTTTTCTATGTGACACATTGATAATTTCAACCTACTGGGAATTGTTTTTCAAAATAGATTAAGCAATTATGCGGTACGTCACCAAACGCTATTAAACTTCATTGCCTCTCATAAAATAGTGGTTCACTCCCAAGACTTAGTTACTACAGTGACAGTCTTTACTATTGACCCAACTGTTCATCCAACACACATAATGTGTGTGTGAAATGTGTTGTTTTGTTGTCTGTTCTGTTCAACTGTTATGTGGTCATTGTCACAATTCATCTTATCCTTCGATCAACAGACCCTTATCTATTTAACCGGCTGGATGCACTTTAGATTAAGTCTGTGCAAGCTGACTAGTTTACATTACTCTGTTGAAATAGGTCCCTTTGTTTCAACAGTATCATGGTACTGCACCAGTTTGAATATCTGATTCGTTTGGTGTTTTGTTTAAGTGTGCATTTTAGCTGGCTAGAGTGATCTCAATGTTTAGATTTGTAAACGAGGTGGGTTGCTATAGAGTCATTCTACGTAAAATTTGTAAATGAGGTGGGTTGCTATAGAGTCATTGTACGTAAAATTTGTAAATGAGGTGGGTTGCTATAGAGTCATTCTACGTAAAATTTGTAAACGAGGTGGGTTGCTATAGAGCATTCTACGTAAAATTTGTAAATGAGGTGGGTTGCTATAGAGTCGTTCTACGTAAAATTTGTAAACGAGGTGGGTTGCTATAGAGTCATTCTACGTAAAATTTGTAAACGAGGTGGGTTGCTATAGAGTCATTCTACGTAAAATTTGTAAACGAGGTGGGTTGCTATAGAGTCTTCTACGTAAAATTTGTAAACGAGGTGGGTTGATATAGAATCATTCTACATAAAATTTGTAAACGAGGTGGGTTGCTATAAAGTCATTCTACATAAAATTTGTAAACGAGGTGGGTTGATATAGAATCATTCTACATAAAATTTGTAAACGAGGTGGGTTTATATAGAATCATTCTACATAAAATTTGTAAACGAGGTGGGTTGCTATAGAGTCGTTCTACGTAAAATTTGTAAGCGAGGTGGGTTGCTTTACAGCATGCTACGTAAAATTTGTAAACGAGGTGGGTTGCTATAGAGTCGTTCTACGTAAAATTTGTAAGCGAGGTGGGTTGCTTTACAGCATGCTACGTAAAATTTGTAAACGAGGTGGGTTGCTATAGAGTCATTCTACGTAAAATTTGTAAACGAGGTGGGTTGCTTTACAGCATGCTACGTAAAATTTGTAAATGAGGTGGGTTGCTATAGAGTCGTTCTACGTAAAATTTGTAAACGAGGTGGGTTGCTATAGAGTCGTTCTACGTAAAATTTGTAAACGAGGTGGGTTGCTATAGAGTCGTTCTACGTAAAATTTGTAAGCGAGGTGGGTTGCTTTACAGCATGCTACGTAAAATTTGTAAACGAGGTGGGTTGCTATAGAGTCGTTCTACGTAAAATTTGTAAGCGAGGTGGGTTGCTTTACAGCATGCTACGTAAAATTTGTAAACGAGATGGATTGCTATAGAGTCGTTCTACGTAAAATTTGTAAACGAGGTGGGTTGCTTTACAGCATGCTACGTAAAATTTGTAAACGAGGTGGGTTGCTATAGAGTCGTTCTACGTAAAATTTGTAAACGAGGTGGGTTGCTTTACAGCATGCTACGTAAAATTTGTAAATGAGGTGGGTTGCTATAGAGTCACTCTACGTAAAATTTGTAATCGAGATGGGTTGCTATAGAGTCATTCTACGTAAACTTTGTAAACGAGGTGGGTTGTTAGAGAATCATTCTACATAAAATTTGTAAACGAGGTGGGTTGATATAGAATCATTCTACATAAAATTTGTAAACGAGATGGGTTGATATAGAATCATTCTACATAAAATTTGTAATCGAGGTGGGTTGATATAGTATCATTCTAATAGGTTGGGGAAAAAGTTTCTTCGCATTTTTTAACAAAATTCAAAACATTTTTTAATATACATTATTTAAATTTATCTAAAGTATGTAGGTACCATTTTGTTCGATAACTTTTTGCCATCTTGTAGGTAGGGATATGATCCCATTGCTATAGAAATTTTGGGACTTCTGATCAAAATACCGCGACAAGTGGTTTTGGCAGTCCTCTCGTGATGTTAATCTGACACTGCCTAAAGAATTCTGAAGAGAACGAAACAGGTGGAAATCTGAAGGTGCAAGGTCAGGACTATACGGCGGATGCATTAACACCTCCCAGCCAAACTCTCTTAATTTTTGCTGAGTGGCTAAAGATGTGTGAGGTCTAGCATTATCATGATGAAAAACTACACCCCTTCTGTAGATTAATTCCGGCCGCTTTCTCTCAACTTCTTGCTTTAATATCATCAGTTGTTCGCAGTAGAGTTCAGAATCGATGGTCCTGCCTGGTGGTAACAGCTCATAATGATTAATGCCCTTCCAATCCCACCACACACACAGCATCACCTTGTTGCGAGTTAACCCGGGTTTCGCCACAGTCTGTGAAGCCTGACCGGCCTTTGACCACGACCTTTTTCACACGTTCTTATCGTACGTGATCCACTTTTCATCACCAGTTATCAGCTTCTTCAGAAATGGTTCGGTTTCGTTACGTCGTAATAAAGAACCACAAATGAGTACACGGTTCATTAGGTTTCTTTCAGTGAGCTCGTGAGGTACTCAAATATCGAGCTTTTTTGTGTACCCAGTTTTTTTCAAATGCGCCAAAACTGCTTTGTGGTCAATTCCCAGTTCTTCAGCTACGTCGTAGCTACTGATATGCCGATCTTGCTCCACTTTTTCAAAAATGGCATCCATTTTATCCGTAATAGGGCGACCAGAGCGGCGTGCATCTTTGATATCAAAATTTCCGGATTGAAAACGCTTAAACCAAATTCGTGCTACTCTCACAGACACTGCACTGGGTCCATAAACATCGCAAATTTTTTTCGCGGCTTTCGTTGCGTTTTTACCTTTTTTGTAGTAAAATTTTAAAATGTATCGAATTTCTTTATTAGATTCACTCATCTTGACAGTACGAAAAACAAATGAAAATCACACATTTTCTTAATTTGAATTTGGAATTATGTTCTTTAAAATTTAAACTTTCAATGATACCAAAACCAGCCAGATACAAATAGTATAGCCAAAGAGATTTTATTTTAAGTTCATACATACTATAATGCGAAAAGACTTTTTCCCCAACCTAATACATAAAATTTGTAAACAAGGTGGGTTGATATAGAATCATTCTACCCGCTCACGCGAGCGGGAACACTGCAAAAAAACACTTTCACACTCAACCGACCGAACGATGACTTGTCAGAGAATTTTTTTTTTTTTTAATGTCATAGACGAGTCTCAGTCAGTGTTGACGTATCTTAAATCGTTCGGAAATAGATAACGCATCAAATTAAATGCATATAATTCGATATTAGTACTTAATAGTGATGGAACAACGTTAACAATAAAAAAAATTCTTGGTATAGAACTCACACCACGTACAATATAAGGTAAAATGACTCCACGGACCCGATCCACACCACGCTCACGTGAGCGGCTACATAAAATTTGTAAACGAGGTGGGTTGATATAGAATCATTCTACGTAAAATTTGTAAACGAGGTGGGTTGCTATAGAGTCATTCTACATACAATTTGTAAACGAGGTGGGTTGCTATAGAGTCATTTTACAAAAAAAATTTAAACGAGGTGGGTTGATATAGAATCATTCTACATAAAATTAGTAAACGAGGTGGGTTGCTATAGAGTCATTCTACGTAAAATTCAGTTTCTGGTATCTAGCGATAATCATCATCTTACTAGCCTTTTCCAAACTATGTTGGGGTTGGCTTCCAGTCTAACCGTATGTAACTGAATATCAATATTTAGCGAATATTATGTTATAAATAGTTTGAGACTTCTGCTCATATTTATTCTTGATACCCACGTATCCTTTACTACAGATAAAGGTTCTGATACGATTTGTTAGTAAAAAGAATTTCATGAGAATTGACCCATGTGGTAGAACCATCATTTTTCACGGCATAAAGTTTATGAAGCGTGCTTTCTTATCTTACAGTCTTTGAGCATGGGTGAACAGAAATGCTTTAAATTAACGACGGAGAAAAAGACTCTGGGTGTTTTTTTTAGAAGGTTGCGAGTATGTTCCTTATTTTTATTGTGGCGCTAGTAAATACGTGGATAAAGTGTAGCTAATATTTACGACTCATATTTTAAGAGATTTTTTGTGTATTGGGGCAAGAAGAGAGTATTTTGTTTGTAGGTATTGTAGCTTTTAAGGTTCCGTACCAAATTGGTAAAAAAGGAACCCTTATGGTGCGACTCAGTCTATCTGTCCGTCTGTCACAGCTGAATATCTCAAGAACTAATAATGCTATCAACTTGAAATTTGGAACAGTTTTAGATGACGTTTGCCCAACTATTTTGCAAATAAGAAAGAAATAAAAATATGTATATTTTTTTTTGCAACAGGGACTGAAAGGGGATCTTAAAAATTAGAAGTAGAGCTACTAGGGCATGTGGGGTATCATATGAAAGAACGCTGTTTGCAGATTTTCAAACTAGTTTTTTCTTCTTTTAGGCCGCATTTTTTTTGACTTTTGATGAAAAATGTAAAAAAAAATACCGTTCCCCCCTTATCTCCGAAGTTTGCATAGAGAAAAATCTGAAATTACTCTGTGTGATAGAAGTTTACGTAAAGATTACAGAAAAAATAAAACAATGTCTCTAAATAGCACACTTTTTCAGAAATCGGAACGGAACCCTTAGTGCGCGAGTCCGACTCGCTTTTGACCGGTTTTTTATTTTCAGTATTTATTTTAAGATCGAGATTTAGATTTCTGGTGCCACTTGTCAGATGCAGGATGTAATCATAGGTATATTCAGCAGGTAAAATCGACCTATTCTAAGAGGCATCCATAATTTTATTTTTGTGACCCAAATGTCATGGCCTTCTATTTCGATTGTCACCATTGACGTCTTATAGGGAGCATCTCAAATATTTGCCGTGGCTTACAAATATTTGTCCCGAACTGTTCCTGTATGAGGACTGAAAGGTAATCAATATTTACTTAGGGATTTCTGGATAATTCGGGCAACTTATTTACGAATAAATTCCCACAAAACAGTCCAATTTGTGTGAAGCTTTTTTTTATAGAAAACCTTCTATTCTCTTTTACTCAATAGTCCGACACAAACACCTCAACTTTTTACATACACTTCACACTTCACAAACAGACACACTATACCTGTCTATATTTTTAACCGACGAAAAAAAGGAGGAGGTTCTCAATTCGACACGTATATATTTTTTTTATGTATGACCACGCATAACTTTTTACAGACTCGTCCGATTTAAAAAAAAAATTGTTTTATTCGAGAGGGTATACCTCAAAGTTGGTCCCATATAAAATGTATTAACTTTGCTAGGGTAGTTTTTGAGTTAGCTTCAATAATACGTATTTTTTCTCACTTTTTATGAGGATGATGTTCTAGTTTCTTTTGCAGATAGTAGTATTAGAATTTGTATGGGGTAGGTACCACAACTAAAATAAAAACTTTTTTTACAAAAAAATACAACCGACTTCCATAAACAACACTACAAAGTGAAAAACACTTTAATTTCGGAAGTCGGTGGCAAAAACGAAAATACATTTAACCAGACACCGACTTCGGAAATCAAAGTTGTTTTTCACTTTGTAGTGTTGTTTTTGGAAGTAAGTTGTATGTTTTAGTAAAAAAGTTTTTGAATTATAAAATTTTAATTTTAAAATTTCTGTGAAAGGACGCGCAGATTGATTGTGATTGGACGTGCCAAATCCCTAATGTCGACAATTACATCGTCTTTTGTTTTTCAGGCATCTATATTTCCATTTTCAAAACACCACAGAATTAAAGTACACTCCTACCAACTTATCTGTGAAATGGCGAAAATTGGAACTACGGCCGTCATGTTGAAATGTCTTCGATTGTGCCGACGCATGTCATTCGATTGTGTCGACGCATCGACGGTGGCATCCTCTTTCAGTTCACAGATAAGTTGGTAGGACTGTACACTCCTACCAACTTATCTGTGAAATGGCGAAAATTGGAACTACGGCCATCATGTTGAAATGTCATTCGATTGTGCCGACGCATGTCATTGGATTGTGCCGACGCGACGCATCAACGGTGGCGTCCTCTTTCAGTTCACAGATAAGTTGGTAGGACTGTACATTGGAAACAATATTACACGTTGATCCTTCAATTTTTCAGTGCCGTCACATTGAGTTAGCTCGGTGCAATTTTATTTTCATTTCAGAGAGGCGAGTTGTATCCGTTTGAACGCAACACTTGGCAAGCTAAAGTTTTGTACAATTGTTTTCCTTTTACGTACATTGGTTGGACAGACTTTGGTGAGAAAACTGAAATTTTTTACAAACATAAGTTGTAAGAGCGCACCGAGCTTTTCAAACACATAAACACGTTTTTATAACCCTTGTTTGAAGTAGTAAACAATTAAATTAAAATCTATGGAAATATATTGGTATTTTTGGGGATATGTACTAGACAGTATACACGATGGAAACACAATCTGATAAAGCTGGCTCGATAGAATAAATTCACAAAGTTAAGTACATCTTTTTGAGTCCTTTTTTCCTCTATTTCCCTACTTTTTTTTATAAAGTTTATAGATGATATGAGCGTTTATACACGATCGTTTTTTATGTAAGAGCAATTTGATGAAAATATTAACGAAAAACATTGAAAAAGTGCAAAAGTGTGGTTATTTTCTTTAACACGTCAAGAAAAATACAAAGACTAAGGCAAACGCTCGGTTTTAACATTTTGGTCTTTTAGTTTGGTAGGTAGTGGTTCCATTACGGAAGAAAGGTCAAGGTTATCTATGCTTACTTCGTAATGCTTATATCACTAGGCAACACCTAAACTAATGCCTACATTTATTTTTAATTTATTGTTTATTAATTAAGGAACGAAACAAAATATAAACAGAAACATCACAAAAATCTCAATAGCTTTGTCCGGATATTGAACCTAAAATTAATCAGTCGAGCCTTGAAAATCCAACAGCGTGGTTTTACTTAGGCATTAATTTAGGTGTTGCCTAGTTGTTAGTTTAAACATCAAAACCTCAAAAACTACAAAAACGTAGACACTTGTTCAACGCGTGTCTAATGTTAGTTTTACGTCAAGCTCCATACATAAATGTCATGTTAAACAGTTGTTTCGCCTAAACAACTGATAAACACAGTTTTGTGGTAATACGGTTATGATTTATGATTAGTTTTCTCTACGAAAGCTCATGTGTCACCTCGTTTTTTACCCGACTGCCAAGGAAAGGTTATGTTTTTAGCGCGTACATATCTTGTATGTATGTTTGTAAATTCTGTATTACCTTCCAAACGGCTGGATGGATTTTTACGTGGTGTTGTGCACCATCGGCTATAATTACAAGAAAGTATACCTATGTATTTTTTTTCTCTAAAACTAAATAGCCAGTAGTACCCACCGAAACAATTCTGCAGGCAAAACGTTGTTCTCCATGTTTTCCTTAATAAAAAACAGGTTTTCATCAGTCATAAAAACATATTAAATTACTAGACTATATTATTGGACCGTTGTTCTTTTAAATATGGAACAATGCAGCAGTTGGGACTATTGTTGTTTATAAATGACACGCCTATTATTATATTTAGAACAATCGACTCTGAATATGCCTTTGCAGTTCATTTGTTTTCGAATTATTTAAATGTCGAAGCGATTTTAAATTTTGTTCGAATTATGCTCACTGTTCACACTTTTTGCTCTTTGAATTCAGGTAACTTTTTACATAAACAACCTATTTGTAGGAAAGCAATCATGCAAATCGAGCACATAAACATAACATCACGCTTGTAATCCCCAAACGGTTAGCCAGTGGTGTATCTATAGTAAACTCACATTACGCCATTTATGTTTAAGTCATAGAGAGTGATCTTATTGCCATCAACCGGGCACAAATCCAGACTTCGGAAAAATTGAGCATTAGTACTTAGTAGCCTTTTTCCAACTACGTTGGGGTCGGCTTCCAATCTAACCGGATGCAGCTGAATACCAGTATTTTAAATAGAGCGACTGCCTATCTGTTATCCATAACCCAGTTACTGGGTAATACGATACCCCTTGGTAAGACTGGTTGTCAGACTTTTGGGCTACTGATGACATGTAACGACTGTCAAAGATCCACGAATGACAGCCGGGACCTATGACTTTACGTGATTTTCGAGGCAGGGGTCTTGGTATGTAATGATGGTCACCCATCCACGGACCAGCCGCGGCATAAGCTTAGCAACCTGCTCGATCGAACCGTGCGGCTATCGTTACTTAGCCACAAGCCCCATCAAAATAATGTAGATGCGACTAATTACGAAAAGGGGTTGGCTTTATCCCTATAGCTATACTTATCGGACCTCGTCATCTACCAACAAAATAGCAAATTCCTTTTACGCCTAAATATACAGGGTTAGCTCACCAAAAAGTCCCAATACTTACCGATCGCGTTGTCACCACTAATCCCTCGTCACCGTGGGGATTTGCGGCACAACTTACTGTTGACGACGTACTTAGCTATTTTTCTTCCTAAATACTTTAGCGCTGATGGAAGGATAGGTTTACCATCTTTTGGCAACCCATTTTGGAACGTACTGTTTATACTTTAACGTTGTAAATGGTTTAATGACTAACTTCGAGCAATTAGTGGGCCATATGGTCTAGTTCAGTCAGAAAACTATTGTTTTAAAAGCGCCAAGCTTACAAGCAATGCCCTCGTGAATTTGTAATATAGGAATTTGAAAAATCCTCTGGAAAACCCGTTTTGAAATTGGTAGGTACTCACGGGTTCTACGCTCGACAAGTCAAAATGTAACTTTTTAATTTGTATTATCTAGGCTCAGAGTAAATAAAAAACCAAGACATAGCGCTGCGAACAACACAGTGAATCATTGGCAAAACTACACCTCGCTCTGTGCATACACGCTCACACGCTCACACGCACACATTTACACCAAACTACAACTAAACTACACTACTACTTTGTCTTGGTTTTTTATTTAGTCTGAGCATCTAGGATGTTTATATACTAGAACTTGAAAAGAGTATGCTTAGATAGCTTTGGTCATGTTGAGAGGATGAGAGGTTGAATGAAAGGCGAGTAACAAAAGGTAATTACAAGGCAGATGTGAGTGGAAACGCCGGACCCGACGCCCTAGGAAGATATACACTTCTGGACACATCTTTTGGCCCACCTTGTATTTTCAGTTTCGTTTGGTCCTAGCTAAAATTTTATAATAGGTCGAGCAAAAAGTTTTTATGCAGTTTTGAACCTGGCACATTCACAATTTCATTCAATAGTCTTTTTTTGAATTTCGAACACAGAATTTAAAGAAACAAAAGACAATTTGGAGCCTGTTTGTTGATATCAAACAATCGAATACTAAGAAAACTTGGTTTTATTGGTTTACTTGGATTTAATTCTTGAAAAAGTGATTGATATCTTTAGTTTTGCAACAAACATTACTTATTCTTAACATTAAGGTGAGGTTCTATCAATAATCTATGGATACTTCACCTGAAGTCGCCGCCCAAGCTGTGGCACTTATTCAGGCCGGACACAGCCAAAGAAACGTGAGTACTCAACTTAATTTAAGTCGATTTGCGGTCCGAAATGTTTATCGGAGGTACCTAGAGACTGGCGGCTTTGTTTGTCGCCAAGGAAGGCCACGATCTCGGGTCACAACTGAAAGGCAGGATCGATTCATCGTGACGACCAGCTTGAGAAATCGTCACCTTACCTCCATTGAGATACAAAACCAACTTCGCGACTTCCACGGAGTATCTGTGAGCGCTCGAACTGTTCGGAGAAGGTTAAAAGAACGCGATATGGTACCACACAAGCCAGCTAATGGCCCCAAACTAACGCGAGCCCACCGAACAGCGCGCCTTCATTTCGCACGCAGTCATTTAAATTGGACACAGCAAGATTGGAGCCGTGTACTCTTTTCTGATGAGTCTAAAATTGTGTTACATGGCAATGATGGAAGGAAGAAGGTCTACCGACGTAAGGGAGAGCGTTTCGCACAATGCTGCTTTGAAGAGAGGGTTGCTTATGGCGGTGGCTCATGGACTGTCTGGGGCGGTATATCCGCGAGCGGCAAAACTCAACTTGAGGTTGTTACAGGACCACGGCTGCCAACATTAAATGCTGAAAGGTACATTCGTGAGTGCTTAGAACCTCACGTGATACCATACGCGGACTATGTGGGCCCAAATTTCCTTTTTATGCATGATAATGCAAGAGCCCATGCGGCCGGCATCGTCAGGGAATATCTTCGGGATGTGAACATCACAGTTATGGACTGACCAGCCAGAAGCCCAGACAAGAACCCCATTGAGCACATGTGGGACGAGCTAAAAAGACGTGTTAGGGCTCGTCAGCCAGTTGCCCAGACGATGCAGGAGTTGAAAACTGCCATAGAAGTGGAATGGGAGATGATCCCTCAAAATTTCATAGAGCGGTTGATAAACTCTATGCCTAATCGTATGAGAGCTGTGGTAGATGCCCATGGAGGCAACACGCGTTATTAAATTAAACCTTTATTTGATAAAACATGTTTTTTATTCAAAAATCAATTGCCTTTAACAAGGCGCATATCCGACTTGTTAGGCGTAGCTCCATGTCGTATGGTATTCTGAATTCAAATTTAAAACAATACGATCGAAAAAGATGGTAAAATGTATCAGGTTTAAAACTGCATCAACAGTTTTTGTTCAATCTAGCAATTATATTTCGGTAGGGGCCATCGAAACCTAAAATCTAAGGTGGGCCAATAGATGTGTCCAGAAGTGTATTATAGTGACCATGGTGGTGATGTTTTTCAGAAAGGCCAGTTGCGTAGTACTCGCAACCGGCGTGCGTATATGAAGACCAGATGTATGAAGTCAATCTGCCTAGCCTTTTCCCAATTATGGTGGGGTCGGCTTCCAGTCTAATCAGATGCAGCTGAATACCAGTATTTTACAAGGAGCGACTGCCTATCTCACCTCCACAATCCAGTAACTGGGTAGTACGATACCCCTTGGTAAGACTGGTTGTCAGACTTTTGGGCTTCTGATGACACGTAACGACTGTCAAAGATCGACGAATGACAGCCGGGACCAACGGCTTAACGTGCTTTCCGAGGCACGGAGGAGTCTCGGTATGTAAAGATGGTCACCCATCCACGGACCGGCCCCGGCAAGCGTAGCTTAACCTGATGGATCGACCCGTGCGCCTCGATCCAGATGAATGAAGTAAACGAAGCAAAAGGAGTAAGTAAAGATTGTGAAGCTATGGGAAGATCGCGTGACTTTATGTATGTATGTGTTGTGTGAACATAGTTCAATGTCTGTTTCTAAATAACAAATACTTTGCCTTACATTGCGACAGTTATACGCCAGAAAGGAGTAAGAAATCAAGACCGAGGTTTCCGAACCATCATTTATATCTAATTTTTGTTGATGATTTGTGAAAAACTGTGCTATTTAGAGACATCGTTTTATTTTTCCTATAATCTTCTTCAAATCTCAAACTTCGGAGATAAGGGGGGGGGGGGGGGGACGGTATTTTTTTTACATTTTTCATCAAAAGACGAAACTATGCGGCCTAAAAAAAGAAAATATGTTTGAGAATGTGCAAGCAGCGCTCTTTCATATGGTACCCCACATGCCCTAGTAGCCCCACTTCAAATTTTTAAGACCCCTTTTTAGTCCCTGTAACGTCATCTAAAACTGTTTCAAATTTCAAGTTGACTTGAGATATCCAGCTGACAAAAAAACAGTCAGACAGTCAGACACACAGACAGACAGACTGAGTCACACCATAAGGGTTCCTTTTTACCATTTTGGTACGGAATCCTACAAATATTAAATTACAGTAAAGTTGCCCGCTTCGTAACTTCATTTTCTTTGGCTGACAGACTGCGTTTCAAATGGAACTCAAAAACACGACTTTAATATTCTTATAGCTGTTTTAAGAAGTTTAAGATTTATGTTTATCCTCTCTCATAACGACAACACAATAATATTTTTAATTCAAAAGAAAACTAATTTGCTTTCAGAGCACAACGTTGAACTTACAAAGACTTGAGCGAATAAAAATAATCGAGTTCAAAAAAAGAAAACGAGGAACGAAAATATGTACCTATTTTTCACAATGGACTTAAAAAGTTTGGACCATAGATAAGAGTTGTTTTTGTCGTTTCAAAAGTTTTGATGCAAACTTCTTGGTGAATAAATAATATGACCTTTCATTTGGCTAAAGCTCGCGTTGAATGTTTATGATGAATCAAGTCGGGAGCAGAAGGACTATTGTTTAAAGTTAAGGAATGATTAAAATGATAACGGAAACAGCGTTTGAAGTTTGATAGAGTTGAAAAATATATATATAGAGGTATGAGGAAAAGGGCGTAAAGTTTTTGATGCTCCACAGAAAAGGGAGGATCCTCCGACCAGAAGGATGTTGTGTCTGGTGAACTACTACCCGACGATTGATGTTAGGACGTTGGATATAATATTTTTATGCTAGTCGCGCATCGAACTTTGCTTGCGCGATTCAGAATTTTGCGTGACGTCAGTGTGATGCGTAGTTCGCTTGTGGCGATGTAGATGCCGCCACATACGTATGGTAGTCTGATTGATTATTTGGAATTAGTGCGGAGCTTGTAGCGTTTTTCTAAAGAATGAGCCCATCACCTTGATCAGTATCATATTATTAATACTTTTGGGTCATGAAATAGATACGTATACACTATTTTTTTTTTTAAATCAGCCGTATTTTATTATCTGCTTTAATTTTTTTGCAAAAAAATGTTTCTAATAATTAGGAGAATATTTTTTCATAACCACAAGAACACAAGGAGCAAGAGTGTCATTTTTATTCCTATGACTATAATATACGCAAGTTCAACGGAGTAAGTTGTTTGTCTCAGCGAACAAAGGTACTTTAAATTATATAAGACTTCGCAAGTGCTAAGAAAAAGGGAAAAATGGCAGTAAATATGGTCACCCTGTTAGTTAAAAAGGTAGACAAACTTGTCGGAAAGTTTTTCCGTGAAATATACGATGCAGGTGTCGTTTCGCACTGCCTTCCGGGGTATTCCGAACTTTACCGAACTCTGCCGAACAGTGGTGGATCAGCATCACTCATACTGTAGTTTATAGTATACCTACTGTTTCACGGTAATTTTGTTGGAAATTTTTTCGCGCACTGGATTTTCAACTCTCGCTGTTGAGCCGAGCATTGAGAATCCAACCTAACAACACAGAATCCATTCTAGCGCGTCGAAAAACCACACTGTTGGATTTTCAACTCTCGGCGCTAAGCAGAGCGTTGATGTTTTCTTGTAAATATCATGCAAAAATGTAGCAACAACCAATACTAAAAACGCCAGCTGATTGAGTACCTATTAAATTTTAATTAAAAGGTTCTTGAGGGATCTGTTCATAAGAACATAGAATTTTATTCTAGTCTTGAGTACTTGATTCAACTAAGTGATCCTTTAGGGCCAGGGCTTTCAATTTAGACGTGTCGTGTCGGACCGCTGCGGTGCCGAAGCGGTGCGTTTGTCGTATTGCGCACGGACGGTCGTTTGTTTTCATACATGTGGAGTTTGCGACGTAGCCGTCTTGTTGTCGAGCGTTCGCGATATCGACGCCGCACTGTTGCCGCACCGCGCGATTTATATGAAAACAAACGACCGTCCGTGCGCAGTACGACAAACGCGCCGCTTCGGCACCGCAGCGGCCCGACACGAAACGTCTAAATTGAAAGCGCCCTTAACCACTCACACTTCACAATTTTGGATCTCAAAATTACTTGCCTAATATAAATCTTTACAACATGTATATCGCCACAAGTTATAAAGTAGTACGAATGCACCTTTCATAGGTTTGTTACATGTGTAAATTAAATTAAACTGGTTTATATTAGGTCTTTAAATTGCCGTTCTGCAGTACTGGCCATTTCAAATCAAAATATTTTTTGTTTGGCTAAGAATTCTAATTTCAAATTAATTTTATTTTAAAAACATGGGTTTTTTTTTCCAAAAGTAGTCATTTGTTTATTGATTAGTGTTACATTTTCATCGCATTTCAATCTTTTTCGTCATCATGGATACGTTAAAAATTCGAGTAATTATGGAATATGAGTACCGTCGTGGCAGCAACGCGGCACAAGCGGCACGCAACATCAACGACGTTTACGGAGCTAACACTACAAACCAACGCACCACTTGTTATTGGTTTGCTCGCTTCCATTCTGGAAATTTCGACCTGAAAAATAAACCTCTCGGTCGTCCGAAGACTTTGGTCGACAATGACGAATTAAAGGCGATTGTGGAAGCTGATGATACACAATCTACGGCTGAATTAGCAGCAGCTTTCGACGTTAGCGTCAAAAAAATATTGGTCTGCTACTGCGTTGGCAAAGATGCATTGATTGCATGGGTGATCACTTCGATTAATACAAATAAAAAATGCATGAAAAAAATTCGTTTAAATTTTTTCATACAAAACGGCAATTTCATAGGTAAAGACCTATTATAAAAGTATTTAAGCTAATCTGTTAAGAACTTGGTACTACTAAGTATTTATAAGTTTGTAAATGTATTACTTTTAAAAAAGGAAAAAAAAAAAATAAAAAAAATAAATAAAATAAAAAAAATAAAAATAAAAAAAAATAAAAAAAATAAAATTAAAAAAAATAAAATTAATATTATTAAATATTATCATATGCACACGTAAATTAATGATGATAGTGAAAGGTAAGAATTTTTCATCCAAATTGTACAATTCATATTGACAGAATGTTGACAGTAAATTGTGGATTTAACCAGCCATTGAGCGTCGTTCAATAACAATATATACTAAATATTATAAAGCTGAAAAGTTTGTTTTTTGGTTGAACGCACTAATCTCAGGAACTACTGGTTCGAGTTGAAAAATTATTTTAGTGTTAGATAGCCCATTTGTCGAAGAAGGCTGTAGGCTATATAGTATCACGATACGACCAATACGAGCGGAGCATCAATGAAAAAAATTGCACGGAGAAAACGGAGAAAATTAACCGACTTCAAAAAAAGGACGAGGTTCTCAATTCGGTTGTATTTTTTTTTTACGTCGTCTGTTGAGTGTGCTGCGTAAACAGTTAAAGTTACGCAACAATCATGTATTACGGAGTTGTTCCTCGTAAAAAGTTCTAAAAAAAAAGTCCGGGCTAGCATAAGTCTATCTTTTAAGGCTCACTATAACTTTTTTAATGGTAATCTTGTTATAAAATAATGCATTATTTGCGAAGGTGTTTTCATAAACATGGTATTAATCCTTATCCAAATAAATACGTTATTCATCATAAGTATTTAATTTTGAACAAAGTTGCCCTTACCATCATTTCATTTCAATAAATAGGCATCAGAACCCTTAGGAGCCGAGAACAAGAAATTTCACGCGGACGAAGTCGCGGGCAGAAGCTAGTGATATTGCGTCATATGGCGTCAGTGATCATAATATGACGTGTGTATTTATAATCGAATTTAAATTTTGGTAACTTTAGTTCACCACGCAAATTATTGTTGACTTTATGTGGCGCAGTGTCACATTCGTTATTGCCAGTAAGTAGTCCTACTACTTGTGATTTTGGTCTATTGGAACTAGATATTCATTCTGTATCGTTGGACCAAATTTTTGCGTCTCGGGTTCTTTTAATCAAATTTGCGAGAACTATTTCAATCTATTTTTTCTGCAAAAAAAAAAAAACTAATTTATCAGCACAACTAGCGTTCTTTATTTTTTTAGGAAAATTCTTCAATAATTTACAGTTATTATTTGACTATTTCATTTTTTGACGTAAAAAGTTTCTCAAAATAGTTGAGGCTTTCCGTTAAAATTAAATGTTAAAATATTTTCTCTTGGTACGTTTATATAGGTACATTTGTTTGGCGAGGTGCCAGGCTCGGAACTGCTATTCCATTTTGTCTGATCTTTTCATGCTTTGTGGTTGACATACAATCCTTTACACGAAGTTTTCACGGACCATTTTCCTTATTTTTAACCGACTTCAAAAACGAGGAGGTTCTCAATTCGTCGGAAACTTTTTTTTTTTTTTTTTTATGTATGTTCCCCGATTACTCGAAGATGGTTAGACCGATTTGGATTTTTTTTGTTTTATTCGAGAGGGTATACATCACAGTTGGTCCCATATAAAATTGATTAACTTTGCTTGGGCAGTTTTTGAGTTAGCTTCAATAATACGTATATTTTCCCACTTTTATATGGATGATGTTCTAGTTTGTTTTGCAGGTAGTGGTATTAGAATTTTTGTGGGGTAGGTACACAACTAAAAAGTGAAAAATAAAAACTTTTTTACAAAAAAAAAAATACAACCGACTTCCAAAAACAACACTACAAAGTGAAAAACTTTTTTACAAAAAGATACAACCGACTTCCAAAAACAACACTACAAAGTGAAAAATAACTTTAATTTCGGAAGTCTGTGTCTAGTTAAATGTATTTTCGTTTTTTGCCACCGACTTCCGAAATTAAAGTTATTTTTCACTTTGTAGTATTGTTTTTGGAAGTCGGTTGTATCTTTTTGTAAAAAAGTTTTTTCACTTTGTAGTGTTGTTTTTGGAGGTCGGTTGTATTTTTTTGTAAAAAAGTTTTTTCTCATAAAGTAACTGGAATCAACTTGATAGTAAGAATTCTTTTTCATTACTACTTCAATCAATCTGTCTAGCCTTTTTCAACTATGTTGGGGTCGGCTACCAGTCTAACCGGATGCAGTTGAATACCAGTATTTTACATGAAGCGACTGTCTATCTGACCTCCACAACCCAGTAACTGGGTAATACGATACTCTTTGGTAAGACTGGTTGTCAGACTTTCGGGCTTCTGACGACCCGCAACGACTGTCAAAGATCCACGAATGACAGCCGGGACCAACGGCTTAACGTGCTTTCCGAGGCACGGAGGAATCTCGATATGTACCTACCTACCCATCCACGGACATTTTTCATTACTACATATGTATGGAAAATGCAATAATGACAAAGCTTTTAAACAATATTATACTTATTTATAATTTAAAGCATTACGCATGTTTGGTTCTAACATAACCTAACAGCACGCTAGATTCTCCCGAAAGGTTCTCACATTTCGCCGGTTTGGCTGCGTCGTTGATCTAGTGGTTACAAGCGCCACTGCTGAACATGAGGCCCTGGGTTCGATTCCCAGTTCAGGCAAAGTTTTTTGTGTTTTTCTATTAGGTCTTTAACTATGAAATTGCCGTTCTGCAGTACTGGCCATTTCAAATCAAAATAATTTTTGTTTGGCTAAGAATTCTAATTTCAAATTAATTTTATTTTAAAAACATGGATTTTTTTTCCAAAAGTAGTCATTTGTTTATTGATTAGTGTTACATTTTCATCGCATTTCAATCTTTTTCGTCATCATGGATACGTTAAAAATTCGAGTAATTATGGAATATGAGTACCGTCGTGGCAGCAACGCGGCACAAGCGGCACGCAACATCAACGACGTTTACGGAGCTAACACTACAAACCAAAGTACCACTTGTTATTGGTTTGCTCGATTCCGTTCTGGAAATTTCGACCTGAAAAATGAACCTCGCGGTCATCCGAAGACTTTGGCCGACAATGACGAATTAAAGGCGATTGTGGAAGCTGATGATACACAATCTACGGCTGTATTAGCAGCAGCTTTCGACGTTAGCGTCAAAACAATATTGGTCCATTTGCGTCAAATTGGCAAGGTAAAAAAGCTTGACAAATGGGTGCCCCACGAACTCAATGATCGCCAGCGCTAAGTACGCGTCGAGACGTGCCTTGCACTGCTCAACAGACACACAAATGAAGGAATTTTGAACCGCATTGTTACTTGCGATGAAAAATGGATTCTGTTTGATAACCGCAAGCGCTCAGCAAGTTGGTTGGATCCTGGTTCAGCACCTAAACAATGCCCTAAACGACAACTTACCCCTAGAAAAGTGATGGTCACTGTTTGGTGGTCTAGCGCCGGTGTGATTCATCACAGCTTCTTACCAAACGGGGTGAGCATTACTTCAGATGTGTACTGTGAAGAACTGAACACAATGATGGAGAAGCTGGCACATCTCCAACCAGCATTGGTCAATCGCTCGTCTCCGCTGCTCCTGCACGACAACGCGCGACCTCATACTGCACAGCAGACGGTCTCCAAGTTGCAAGAACTGGGGTTGGAAGCTCTCCGTCATCCGCCCTACTCACCAGACCTTGCGCCTACAGACTACTACTTTTTTCAGAATTTGGATAACTTCTTGGCGGGAAAAAAATTAAATACCCGAGAGGCAGTACAAAATGCCTTTGAAGAACTTGTTGCCTCCCGTCCAGCTGATTTCTTTAAGAAGGGCATCAATAAACTGCCACTGCGTTGGCAAAGATGCATTGATTGCATGGGTGATTACTTCGATTACTACAAATAAAAAATGCATGAAAAAATTTCGTTTAAATTTTTTCATACAAAACGGCAATTTCATAGGTAAAGACCTATTATTAGAAATTTCTCAGTAGCAGCCTGGCCTAGATTTGTGCCCAGTTGATGGCAATAGACTCGCATGGGACTCGCATATCACATGGGGCTTAAACATGACTGGCGAAATGTGGGTGTACTATAAGTAGGCTAACCCTTTGAGGATTATAGGCGTGATGTTATGTGTTTCGTTTTTAGGAACTCATGGCTACAGCCGCACGGGTCGATCCATCAGGATAAGCTACGCTTCCCGGGGTTGGTCAGTGGATGTGTGACCATCTTTACTTAACAAGACTCCTCGTGCCTCGGAAAGCACGTTAAGCCGTTGGTCCCGGCTGTCATTCGTGGATCTTTGACAGTCGATACGAGTCGTCAGAAGCCCGAAAGCTGACAACCAGTGGGGTATCGTATTACCCAGTTACTGGGTTGTGGAGGTCAGATAGGCAGTCGCTCCATGTAAATTCAATAATTAGTAATTTAGTAATTTATATAATTTTTTTTTTTTTTTATATTAGTAATTTTATTTTATTAGTAATTTTTTTTTGTGTATTCAGCTGCATCCGGTTAGACTGGAAGCCGACCTCAACATAGTTGGGAACAGGCTAGGCAGATTGATTGTTATGTGTTTTGTTCTAAATCTAATTTACTTAAATTTGCCAAGTAAACCTTTTTTATCACATCAGGGATTTGTGCCTTATTCATCTATCTTACATTAATAAATAAGCAATATTTGCATATAGCATAGGTATATATTAAGTATTTGTAATCATGTTCTCGAAAACGGCTTTGACGATTTCGATGAAACTCGCAATATACCGACGGCGATCTAGCTAGATCTCATACCTGGGAAAATTCACAAAAATAAAATAAAAAATCGTTTTCTCTATTTTAACCTATATCGCTATAAATAAAGAGAAAAGTCCTGACTGACTGACTGACTCATCAACGCCCAGCCCAAACCCTTGAACCTAGAAAGCTGAAATTTTGCACAGAGGTTCACTTTATAATGTAGACAAGGAATAAGGCAGGATTTATCGGTAGTACATTCCCATGGGATATTTTGCGACTTCCACGCGGGTGAAGCCGCGGGAAAAATATAGATAAGTATAAGAAGACTGTTGTAGGCACACATATAATTAGGTAGAAGCTGTATAGTTAATGTTCATTTATAATCATGTACATAGTTATGTGACCACCCTAGTACCTAACAGGATCTCTTGTCATTCCGTAATTTCATCGTCCGGAAATTCATTCCTCTGCATAGCGTTTGTAGCCTTTTCATTTAAACACGAGTTTTTCCGTTTGAAATACTAGAATTTTTAGACGAACACTCTGTAGTGCATTGCATTTGCATACTTTACAGCGAGGTGCTGAAAATTCCTGAGAGAAAACATTCATTTTACTTTATGTGGCTCAAGTATGCGGGGAATCTTAAATAAGAATTGTTTGTTTTCGTGTGTCCGATGGTTTGTGAGGTTATAATGTTTCGTTTTTCCAGGTAGGTAAGTAGGGGTAAGTAGGAATACTTTGAAAATATTGTGGCCTTTTTAGGGTTCCGTACCCAAAGGGTAAAACGGGACCCTATTACTAAGACTCCGCTGTCCGTCCGTCCGTCTGTCACCAGGCTGTATCTCATGAACCGTGATAGTTAGACAGTTGAAATTTTCACAGATGATGTATTTCAGTTGCCGCTGTGACAGTCTGTCGGTTACCCCAACTTAACAACAAAATATTATGATATTGTTTTAAAGCCAGCAAGCCAGCGCATCTGTCGAATCACTTGTGAGACATAAATTAAGAGCCTGAGTGTGGGGCTGATAGGTCGGATGCAATAATTCAACTAATTTCTAAAGTATTCCTAAAAGTATCCTATTTCTATTTTTAAGAACAATACAACGTCGCATCTGTTGACTCAGTGGGTCCAAGTGGTCCTTGAAAACAATTGGCGAATGAGACAAAAAAACGTTTGGGATATGGTATGGCGAGGAGGCTGGCGAAGGGTTCGCGAGTCAAAATGTGGTGATTTTAGGATAATGAAGAGAAATGTTGGGCAGTTGGTTTTAGACCGCTTCTAGAGACGGACGTCCGATCTAGGCTAGTTAAGTTAGGAGTCATAGTGAATACCAAGAGGCCATGTCACAGTGGGCTGTCGCAAGACAGCGAGTATTAGTTATTAAGTTAAATATAGTTAGGTTTAATCCCAGATTAGATTAATTTAGTATTTAATGTAGTATATGTGTGTGTGTATGTTGGAGCCACTAGTCGATGCAGGAGTACAGGCTAGTTAGTAAGTGAGTTGCCATCTAATTCCCTTCAAGGAGTTATTCGGTAAGTGTCATCTTTACTTAAGTTAACTTAATCTTTATTAATAGTGTGTATACATAGTAGTTACGGACTATACTATTATAATGTTATAATAGTCCTTGCAGGTTGATTTGCGTTGAGACTTGATTGGTAACGGTTAGGTGATATTGCTGACGGGCGATTAATGATCATTTATTCCAGCAGGCAGCAGCAGCGTTTATTGTGCAATGGCGTAATTACTCTTACTTAATATCGTAATTTATAATTAATGCTTTGTTCTCTCGTATTATGTGTCCACCTCCTAATCTATACCTCAGTAGATTATTGTCACTTGCAGTTGGTTATAGGGAATCGGGGAAGGCCTTTCCCTGACATTAGACTTATGACAACTGATGACGATTACTGATCTCTAACTGACGCGCCATGTATCAAATCAAATCATGGAAGGCAGAACCGAAAATACTCAGTTCATTTAAAACAAACTAGGCTATAAAGCCGATCTGTAATTGGTTACAATTACAGCGCAACCAAACGTTAGTGATAATACCTACTTCCAAAAAGGCCTCGCTACAGAGCATGTTGCGTGACGCCTGGTAATGCACATTTCCAGGGAGAGGGGTTAGGCATCACCAAGTACCTCAAACTGAATTGGTAGCCGTTTTAACAACGCTAGGGAGCCTGTCTCGAGAAACCCGTCCCGTTGGACGTCAGTATTTTGGAGACATGTATTGGAAGCAGGACGGTTCACGCCCGGACTGCATCCTCTAAATGGGGAAGATTAAGGAAATGTGAAGTGACGATGTACCACTTCGGCGTATACCAGGTTCTATCGTAATGGGTTCTGCTAGAGACTGAGTCTACGAAGCGCTTGTGCATTGTGTTATTTTAATAGAAAGGGCTAGGTCGCCGTAAGGGTGTCAATCATATTAGCACGCGTTTAGAATTACTCAACACTTGTCTTCCTCAATGGCTGTAGGACTTCGTAGTACTCTGTCTTAGGATTGAGTAAGACATTTATTTAGTGCTTAGGAAACGTGTTCTATTAGAATCGTATTAGTGTCCTCAGAGGTTCTATGCGTTAGGTCTAACAGAACACGTACTTGAGACAAATTGACGTTGTAAAACGGTTCCCGGTCTCTCTGAATTGGGTACATTGTAATCAGACAAATTAACGTAATTATAAATAAAGGATTTAAGCGCAAGCGTAACGATCCCTTTCCTCCTTCACATCTTCAGGAAAGAATTGCAGATATCAGCTCCCGCCTGCGAGAGGGGAGACGTTGGCGTTGCAACATTAATAATACTAAAACATAATTATATAAGACAGATACGTGTTGCTGGGGAGTTTGTTGCATCACTTCTTCTCCCCAGCCCAAACACTAGGAAGTGATGAAGGGTGGGGCGATATGGACTGTCTATAAACCTTCAAGAGTTGATCCACAACTCTATTACAGATTGACCATTGAGGTTTGATTCTCTGTAACTATATTATCTAATATTTAATTCTTGAATTGTGTATTCTTTGCCTCCGACCAATAGTAGGCTGTTAATAGAGTCTATCCAAACTATATTAAATAATGATTCTTGAGATTCGATTCTCATCTCTATTATCAAGTAATTCTTGATAAGTTGTATTCTTTATCTTAGACCAATAATTCGGTCAGACTGACATGAACACGGGGTCTTGCAGATATACTTGTTGTGCAAGGGGTGAACTTCCAGGGGATGGGTGACCACAACTATCTTATATCCAGTCCAAGGACTGATAGGGACCATGTCTCCTTCAGAGCATGATGTTGACGCAATGCCGCTGGAACTGGCCGCCCCGTTGCTAGACAAGGACGGTCGCACGGTTACCGCAGGGAAGGCCGCTTCGTCACGATTATCAGTTCGCAAGAACTGCTAGGGAACATGTCTCCAACAGAGCATGTGTCGACTCAATGCCGCTGAATAGCCGCTTGGGTCACTTTATGGAAGTTTTGCTCTGAGTGCTCCGAGCGTAGATGTGAGGTATCGTGTGAGTAATGACTGATCAATTGCCTGTTACGCCAGCGTAAGGGTTACTCACAATTTTATATAACAATATACTTTGCATCCCTCTATTGGTTATTACCTTTGTAAAACCACATTCAATGTATTTTCATAACTATGAGTTCATTCATCACAATCGGTGGGGGAGTGTCCAGTCTGGAGACGAGCTCTACAGGGTAGTGCGGGGTGGAGCACTACCTTTTCCCCATAGGGGAAACCGACCCAAACACTAATATTAACATAATTTAGGAAAAACGAAATTTTTATCAGGTAGGGTAATCGAGGTACAGTCACATGTGGTGCCGTGACCAGGATTCTCGTCATTAAATGTACTGATTCACTTCAGTGCAACGAGAAAGAGCAGCTTATGGGTTACTACAATAATAACACAACGTAATTTTAAGGTTCTATTAATTGTTAGAGACGACAAGAGTTACAACGGCTATAATAACTTTTGTTAAATTAGGTAACGTTTTGATTATCGAAGTTGAATTTCTCAACTTATAATAGTGGGTTCAATTCCTGCTTGATGTATTGTTTTATTAGTGCTTTTATTCCTGTGTCATGGCTTGTGGGTTAGATTCCTGCATGAGTTGTTAATTATAGTTCTAGATTCCAGTGCTATTGGATTCGATTTCAATGTGTTTGATGTTTTCCAATTTGAATGTGTTTGAGTGAGATTAGATATAAGACACCGCTATTACGGGTAAACCTAATATTATTAGTGACTAAGAACTACGAAGCGTAAAGCTTATAGAATGACAATCAATTTACCAAGTCTGCAGTGTAAGTGCTGACAGTTATAAAAAAACACGTGAATCACGTGTCTTCCGTTTGCGTAAAGTAAATGAGAGAGATGGGCGATTTTATAATGTTAAGATTAAGACCTAGCGGTTTAAATTATATTTAAATTACTTATTAGTTTTAGCTAATAGGTTAGACTGTAATTGAATAAAGTATTGACTATCATCATAGGAATTAATCGCATTTTCCAACTCCGCAATCTACAGCCTATGCCATATATTTGAATGAATACTCGTGTGGACTTCTTTCAAATTCCAGGATGTTTAAGTCTTCTCTCGACTGCGACTACGCTATGTCTCGACCTTTGGTTCGCGGGTTGCGCTGGTTTATTAAGATTCTTCTGAATCAGCTGACATCGGCTGACTTCAACAGCACGGCTGTAGCGTGACTTCTGAATCGAAGCTAAGTTTCACGTTTATTAGACACTTCAGCTAACCGTAGCTTGTTATCTCACTAAATGTTATAGATTTATGTTTTAGGGCTATGTTATCAGTTCAAAGATGCTAGAGAATGTTCTTGTCAACATTTTATAATTTGAAGTGATGGTTAACAGCACTGTGTGCTAATAAGCAAATACCTACTTATATTTTCTAATCAGTATCTTCTAGACTCTTATTGGATTTCAAAACTGCTCTAACCTTTTAGAATCAGAGGGGGGTGTTCAATTGGAATATACCTAATCTAATATGGTCATGTGCGGACTATTTCAGCTACTCCTGGATGCGACTGCGGGCAGCTAACTAAGCTGACCCAGCATTAAGGTGCATAAAGCGAGACCTCTGTGCAGCGGCAACTGCGATAGGCCGAGTTTAGAACAAAGGAGCACCGGGTAACGTGACTCAATAACACAAAAACTCTTAAAAGAGACCCTGGTATGTAAAACTACATTATAAGCATGCACAGGTTCTCGGAACTTACTTGAAGCGCGGTAAAGTAATTTGAATAATGTGACAAGAGTATTTACAAGATGATTATGTTTAGATTAATAGTATGGAGAAACTATAGTATCGATTGAACATGTTTCAGCGAAACAGTACCAAATTATAGCAGACGTTACATCTTATTGTCATCTTATTGGATTCATGTTCCAACTGGAATACTTATAAGTCATTATTTGATTAGATTAACCTAGCAGACCTGAATATTCTATTTATAATGCTGTCATTGGAAGGCTAAGTTCACCTTATTGTGAAAGCTCATCCGCTACACTGCGTCACGCGTCTGATTTTCAGAGGGGGGAATGTGACAGTCTGTCGGTTACCCCAACTTAACAACAAAATATTATGATATTGTTTTAAAGCCAGCAAGCCAGCGCATCTGTCGAATCACTTGTGAGACATAAATTAAGAGCCTGAGTGTGGGGCTGATAGGTCGGATGCAATAATTCAACTAATTTCTAAAGTATTCCTAAAAGTATCCTATTTCTATTTTTAAGAACAATACAACGTCGCATCTGTTGACTCAGTGGGTCCAAGTGGTCCTTGAAAACAATTGGCGAATGAGACAAAAAAACGTTTGGGATATGGTATGGCGAGGAGGCTGGCGAAGGGTTCGCGAGTCAAAATGTGGTGATTTTAGGATAATGAAGAGAAATGTTGGGCAGTTGGTTTTAGACCGCTTCTAGAGACGGACGTCCGATCTAGGCTAGTTAAGTTAGGAGTCATAGTGAATACCAAGAGGCCATGTCACAGTGGGCTGTCGCAAGACAGCGAGTATTAGTTATTAAGTTAAATATAGTTAGGTTTAATCCCAGATTAGATTAATTTAGTATTTAATGTAGTATATGTGTGTGTGTATGTTGGAGCCACTAGTCGATGCAGGAGTACAGGCTAGTTAGTAAGTGAGTTGCCATCTAATTCCCTTCAAGGAGTTATTCGGTAAGTGTCATCTTTACTTAAGTTAACTTAATCTTTATTAATAGTGTGTATACATAGTAGTTACGGACTATACTATTATAATGTTATAATAGTCCTTGCAGGTTGATTTGCGTTGAGACTTGATTGGTAACGGTTAGGTGATATTGCTGACGGGCGATTAATGATCATTTATTCCAGCAGGCAGCAGCAGCGTTTATTGTGCAATGGCGTAATTACTCTTACTTAATATCGTAATTTATAATTAATGCTTTGTTCTCTCGTATTATGTGTCCACCTCCTAATCTATACCTCAGTAGAT
Organism: Cosmia pyralina; assembly: GCA_946251885.1. Lineage (NCBI taxonomy): Eukaryota > Metazoa > Arthropoda > Insecta > Lepidoptera > Noctuidae > Cosmia > Cosmia pyralina. The sequence goes on from OX276354.1 coordinate 20,830,192, forward strand.
TATTGTCACTTGCAGTTGGTTATAGGGAATCGGGGAAGGCCTTTCCCTGACATTAGACTTATGACAACTGATGACGATTACTGATCTCTAACTGACGCGCCATGTATCAAATCAAATCATGGAAGGCAGAACCGAAAATACTCAGTTCATTTAAAACAAACTAGGCTATAAAGCCGATCTGTAATTGGTTACAATTACAGCGCAACCAAACGTTAGTGATAATACCTACTTCCAAAAAGGCCTCGCTACAGAGCATGTTGCGTGACGCCTGGTAATGCACATTTCCAGGGAGAGGGGTTAGGCATCACCAAGTACCTCAAACTGAATTGGTAGCCGTTTTAACAACGCTAGGGAGCCTGTCTCGAGAAACCCGTCCCGTTGGACGTCAGTATTTTGGAGACATGTATTGGAAGCAGGACGGTTCACGCCCGGACTGCATCCTCTAAATGGGGAAGATTAAGGAAATGTGAAGTGACGATGTACCACTTCGGCGTATACCAGGTTCTATCGTAATGGGTTCTGCTAGAGACTGAGTCTACGAAGCGCTTGTGCATTGTGTTATTTTAATAGAAAGGGCTAGGTCGCCGTAAGGGTGTCAATCATATTAGCACGCGTTTAGAATTACTCAACACTTGTCTTCCTCAATGGCTGTAGGACTTCGTAGTACTCTGTCTTAGGATTGAGTAAGACATTTATTTAGTGCTTAGGAAACGTGTTCTATTAGAATCGTATTAGTGTCCTCAGAGGTTCTATGCGTTAGGTCTAACAGAACACGTACTTGAGACAAATTGACGTTGTAAAACGGTTCCCGGTCTCTCTGAATTGGGTACATTGTAATCAGACAAATTAACGTAATTATAAATAAAGGATTTAAGCGCAAGCGTAACGATCCCTTTCCTCCTTCACATCTTCAGGAAAGAATTGCAGATATCAGCTCCCGCCTGCGAGAGGGGAGACGTTGGCGTTGCAACATTAATAATACTAAAACATAATTATATAAGACAGATACGTGTTGCTGGGGAGTTTGTTGCATCACTTCTTCTCCCCAGCCCAAACACTAGGAAGTGATGAAGGGTGGGGCGATATGGACTGTCTATAAACCTTCAAGAGTTGATCCACAACTCTATTACAGATTGACCATTGAGGTTTGATTCTCTGTAACTATATTATCTAATATTTAATTCTTGAATTGTGTATTCTTTGCCTCCGACCAATAGTAGGCTGTTAATAGAGTCTATCCAAACTATATTAAATAATGATTCTTGAGATTCGATTCTCATCTCTATTATCAAGTAATTCTTGATAAGTTGTATTCTTTATCTTAGACCAATAATTCGGTCAGACTGACATGAACACGGGGTCTTGCAGATATACTTGTTGTGCAAGGGGTGAACTTCCAGGGGATGGGTGACCACAACTATCTTATATCCAGTCCAAGGACTGATAGGGACCATGTCTCCTTCAGAGCATGATGTTGACGCAATGCCGCTGGAACTGGCCGCCCCGTTGCTAGACAAGGACGGTCGCACGGTTACCGCAGGGAAGGCCGCTTCGTCACGATTATCAGTTCGCAAGAACTGCTAGGGAACATGTCTCCAACAGAGCATGTGTCGACTCAATGCCGCTGAATAGCCGCTTGGGTCACTTTATGGAAGTTTTGCTCTGAGTGCTCCGAGCGTAGATGTGAGGTATCGTGTGAGTAATGACTGATCAATTGCCTGTTACGCCAGCGTAAGGGTTACTCACAATTTTATATAACAATATACTTTGCATCCCTCTATTGGTTATTACCTTTGTAAAACCACATTCAATGTATTTTCATAACTATGAGTTCATTCATCACAATCGGTGGGGGAGTGTCCAGTCTGGAGACGAGCTCTACAGGGTAGTGCGGGGTGGAGCACTACCTTTTCCCCATAGGGGAAACCGACCCAAACACTAATATTAACATAATTTAGGAAAAACGAAATTTTTATCAGGTAGGGTAATCGAGGTACAGTCACACCGCTATAAAAAAAAATACTAAAAAACAGAATAAAATAAATATTTAAGGGGGAACCCACACAACAGACATGATTGTTTTAGCGTTTTTATAGATAATGGTACGGAACTCTTCGTGCGCGAGTCCGACTCGCACTTGGCCGGTTTTTTAAATTTATTTATTTTAAATAACTCACTGGTAAAGAGGTGAACGAAAAAGTTTCTATACTAGTAATAAGTTTAAGCAAAATATATGTACACAACAAACAAACAAACAACAACAAACAAAAAACAAACAACAAATTTTAATTGAATATTGTGACTAATTGTAATATTATTTACCTATTTATGCATTGACTGTAGAAATGATTCCATATTGTTTTTATTTAGCATGCAACCATATTTGTACGCCTCTTGGCATAACATAGCGAGCTATGAACTTTAATTTAAGAACTGTATTCACTACCTATGTTACACAAATAAAAAATGATTATGATTATTATGATTACTCTTACCAACTTATCTGTGCAATGGCGAAAATTGGAACTACGGCCGTCTTGTTGAAATGTCTTCGATTGTGCCGACGCATGTCATTCGATTGTGTCGACGCATCGACGGTGGCGTCCTCTTTCAGTTCACAGATAAGTTGGTAGGACTGTAGTTGATATTTTCATTAGCTGTGGAGCTTTTTGTAAAAGAGTTCGTAAGGGCTAATGAAATGGGTGTCTGAAAAGTGCCAAATATAAGGCTTTAAATAAAAAAAAAGAATGTCTTTAACATCGATAACACAGACCTTGGTGTTGCTTATGTCGTAGGTGGCGATAACTTATCTCACTGTGAGAGTAACCTTCTGTCCACTTATCCACTTGACCATCCATGCAGGTATACGAGTAACATAGCAAAAGTTTTTTTCATACATCAATTTCGACTCTCTCTAACTTTTTTAAAAATATTCTACTTACATACGTAACTATACCTAGGATTCTGTTATACAACGTGTCGTTTTGCATCCTCGTCAAATTTAAGGGTGTGGTATTAGACCATCAAACCGAACAACTTTTTCCATGGCACCAACATCGTAATCGCGAAAAAATAATTAGTCGACCCACACATTTGCGTCGAGTAGGTATTGAAGTTTTCTATGGGACAGTTGAAAGTTTTTTCACGATTACGAAGTTAGTACCACGGAGAAAGTTGTTCGGTTTCATCTTCTGTATCACACCCAAAAATTTGACGAGGATGCAAAACGACACATTGTATTGAAGCTATAAAATTCCCACAGAGCTGTAACCGGCATAATACTTCGTACCATAAATCACAGCAGGTACCTACATTATCCATAAATAGTGAATGTGTGGACTGTTACAATGCATTCACTTTGTGGCCATTGCCAAACTAATGGCTAGGTATTCTAACATTGTTCGAGATTGTTCTGTAGATTTCAATGTGCGTAGACAGCCTCAATTGTATTTATATATTTTATGCATATGTCTTAGCCAGATCATTAAATTGATCATTTCATGAACTGTTCGAGCATGTCATGATATGGTTGTATTTCATGAAATAGAACATCGACCGCTGGTCACATCATGATGTGGTCTGGCCAGAACCCTAATTGCGTAAGACACTATCGATCGAAATCTGTTTCATTTTGACAGTTCAACAACATTCATTGCGTTATTAACGTTGTCGAGCAGGCAAATTTTTCGATCATACGAGTATGAAGCAATGGATTAGAAATTTGCTTCAAAATTATTCAGATTCCGATTGATAGTGCGTTACGCAATTAGGTTGCCGATCATTGAATACTCAACGTTTGACGAACGGGTATTCTCTAAACTATATCCTATCAGAATAATAGGAAGAAATTATATTTAGTCCCTCAGTCAGATAATAAAAAAATATTAGACACATTATTTTTTGCTTTATCATAATTAATAAAAAAATTACTTAGATAATCGAGGGCTCACTACGTCACTTCTACGTATAAAATCTAGCAAGGCGTGACGTCATGCCACATTTTAACTCAATGTGTCGCCGTAATCTTTAGATTACTTAAAAAAATACGTCTCCAATATTTTTTAATAATCTGCATGACGGACAGAAAATAAAATTTTGTCATCATTCCTATTATGTAATTAATTAGCCTAGCTAAAGCTCCACTTAGCATATACTTTTTTTAAGCAAATGGAAGTCAGTTCCTACAAACTTTGTTGGGAGAAGGACAAATTAACATATTTTTAGGGTTCCGTACCTCAAAAGGAAAAAACGGAACCCTTATAGGATCACTCGTGTGTCTGTCTGTCTGTTTGTCCGTCTGTCACAGCCAATTTGCTCCGAATCTAATGGACCGATTAAGTTGAAATTTGGTACACATATGAATTTCTGTAACCCAAATACGGACGAGTAAAGTAAATAAATGAATTTTTAATATAGGGGTCACTTTTGGGGGGAAAATAAGAAAATTAGAAAATAAAGTTTTGCAAACTACACCGTGTCACATATCAAATAAAAGGGCTTACTATGAGGGTGTCAAATATATTTTTTTATAATTTTAAAATGAATTGTTTTAAAGTTATTTAAAAAAATAGACGAAAATTTACCATCCCCCCCCCCCCCCCTTATCTCCAAAATTACTGAGCCTAAAATTTTGAAAAAAAATACAGAAAATAGATCTTTACCTGTAGATTACAAGAAAACCTATAAGAAGTCTGTGGTCTTAAAATAACATGGTAAATCTATCAATATTGTGAGTACAAACTTACATTTACAGTTGGAATGTATGGGAGAACATGTTTTTCAACTACAATGTTAAGTTTGTTCTTAAGATAAATTCATCCCAACTACGGAACCCTTCATTGTGCGTGATCCGACACGCACTTGGCCGGTTTTTTTGTTTGGAAAGCATTGTATAAGCCAAAAATATACTGTCTTACTACAAAATATTTAAACACATGTTCAACGCGTGTTTTAAGTCAGTCTTACGTCAAACTCCATACATAATAATGTCGTGTAGTTGTTTGGCCTAAACAACTTATAAACACAGTTTGTGGTAATGCTGATAATATTTAATTTACGTAAACAGTTAAATTTTTCCCAATAGTCATTGCTGTGAGGGGAAACATGCTGGCACGCAGGTTTGCTGGTTGTTCAGCACCGGTTAAAATAACACTTTTTAAGGCGTTTTGTCAAATATTTTACACCAGCAGTCTATGGGCTAATCATACCCAAAAAGCAGACAGCGCACTACGCATTCAATATAATAACGCCTTCAGGGCGCTGTTGAGGCTTCCACCTTACTGTAGTGCGTCAGGGATGTTCGCGGATGCGCACACTGATGATTATTTCGCGATTATGCGCAAAAAAGTGGCATCAGTGATGCGTAGATTGAGGGGAAGCAGCAATAGCACTCTGAAGGTGTTTGCAGAAAGGCTAGAAGGGCCTACAATGGATAGATTTATCAAACTGCATGTCAGACATGGGACTTGATGAATCTTCCTCCTCTTATCTTGGCTGTATTTTTAGTGTGTATTTGTGTTTTTATTGTTGTACTCATGTGTGTTTAAGTGTTACTACTAACATAGTTTTTTAAGTTTGTACTGATTACTAACACGCTATGGGCCGTCGACGCCTGAAAATAAACGATTTTTATTTTTTTATTTATTTTATTTATTGCCAATTCAATTCATTCCAAGTGTTTATTCCCTTTTCTCATCATAATTCTATTCCTCGTTTCAAAGTTTCAATTAAACCTCATTTTAACCAGACGTACCGCATTACCCACATATTCAGAACAAGTTACAGACAATACCGACATTGGCTTTGAACGTGACTATTGTTCTGCAATGAATGCGGGTAGTTCAGTAATTATAACGTTCAATTGTGTTTGATGCAGGCTTTTGTACTTCCGCTGCAGTGTTAATTAAATAAATTGCTTGATATTGCTGATAAAAGAGTTGTTTCTGGTAAATTGATAAATGGTTGGGTTGATATTTCAAAGAGTATTTACAGTTTAAAACCAATATATAGGATAGCGTGTCTGCGTTGATGAAAATCGCGCAATTATAATTTTGTTTTATGATAATTAATCATTTATTAAAAAAAAAAAAACACATTTGTGGTTCACAAAAACAATTTTCAAAGTAAAAATACATATAATATTCCAGAAAGAGGTTTATTGGTGACTGTACGCACGGCTACAGATCAAGCTATAAATTTCCAGTATAAGCTGATCTCGCATTGTATAGGATTTCCTTACAATGAGAGGTCAGTGTAAACTGGAAATGTATTGCTTGATGTGTAGCCGTGTGTACGAACGAAAAAATCAGTGTATCACAAAAACTAATTTATAACAAACTAGCGACCCGCCCTTGCTTCACACGGTTTTTACGATTTGACAAAACATCGAGATTTCTTTATTATATTATAAGTTTAATGTATAGTAATGTATTACACATACACATATACCTTCCGGAATAAATTCTCTAAATAATGGAGAAAACCGCATCAAAATCCGTTGCGTAGTTTAGAAGAACTACGCGGCCACACAAACAGACACGAAAAGAGATTTTATTTTATAATAACTATAGTTAAACATATACTCACTAGAGTTTGTTTCACTAAGGGCTGATTGTTCAATAGGTTGATAACTTTTACCTGAAGAATAAATGTGACAGTTTGACATATTTTCCATACAAAAGCTGTCAAACCGTCATATTTGTTCCTCTGATAAAAATTGTCGGACTATTGAACAATCAGCCCTAAAAAGATTGCGAGAAGACCTACTGAAAAGGCGAGATTGATAAACGTTACTTACTTCGTACTTTGGCTAAGCATTATTCCTGTCACAGTCGCACAACTGTCAGGCTACAAGTGCAAGATGGAGATGGGAACATGTCTAAGACGGGTCCTAAATGATCAATCATATTGCACAATAAAACGAATTGCGAAATGTTTTTGATCGTTAAGGGTTCATAGTTAAGATTGGGCAATGATTGAACAAAAGTTTGAGCGAGTTAGTGCACCATATTTTTAATTGCACCGTGTAGGATTACTTGCGCAGGTGTTGTTCACCCGAAACCAATCAATCTGCCTCGCCTTTTCCCATCGATGTTGGGGTCGGCTTCCAGTCTAACCGGGCGCAGCTGAATACCAGTATTTTACATAGAGCGACTGCCTATCTGAGCTCCACAACCCAGTAACTGGGTAATACGATGCCCCTTGGTAAGACTGGTTGTCAGACTTTCGAGCTTTTGACGACCCGTAACGACTGTCAAAGATCCACAAATGACACCCGGGACCAACGGCTTAACGTGCTTTCCAAGGCACGGAGGAGTCTCGGTATGTAAAGATGGTCACCCATCCACGGAACAACCGCGGCAAGCGGGGCATAACCTGATGGATCGACCCGTGCGGCTGTTATTACTTAGCCACGAACCATTGAAGCTAAAGGGCCGTCAATGTTCGATGATCGATTGAGTGCAAGGGCGGATTCAATAATTTTGTGCAAACTTATTGTAGATATAGGGCTTGCCTAAGCCAATGCGCGTAAATAATCTCGGTCTAAGTTATGTTAAGGAGAAGGAAATTCACATTTGTTTAGGTAAAGTTAAAACGCCAGGCTTTCCAACAGAGACAATAAATTAATGCACCGTGTCGGCTCCCCCTTTCTATAATAACCGAAGTTTAAGATAAGCAGTAATTAATTTAATGTTACTGCAACAAACTTGAAGTAGCATCGTAATCAGTTTTAATCAAGGACCGCGAATTACGAACGACTTAACTTTAATAATTAAATTAAGGGATACCTACTCCTGTTAATTATGAAAGCTTGTTCGTTAAGTAGGAGTTTGTGTGTAAGAATGTTTTAGTCTGAATCTGAAAGTTCTGTTAGTGTTGATTTGTAGTGAAGTCTCATGTAGATTAAATTGAAATCTTTTCATCTATGAATCGTAAACTTTTCGAGTCTGTAAATTAAAGAATTTTGCAAAATTTTGCGAAAAAAAAATATTGGAAGGCGCGAAAAATAAGTTACAGAAAGTAAAAAAAAAATGTGTCCAAAACTACATAGTGCCACATTTTTTTTTATTGTCCTACTAATAATATAAAACGGCACGTTGTGCATAATCTGAGTAGTAATCTAACAAAAAGTACTAGGTCGGCATGAATTCAAGATAGTATTTATATCATTAGTAGGTGTCTCGGAAAGCACGTTAAGCCGTTGGTGCCGACTGTCATTCATGGATCTTTGACAGTCGTCACGGGTCGTCAGAAGCCCAAAAGTCTGACAACCACTCTTACCAAGGGGTATCGTATTAACCAGTTACTGGGTTGTGAAGGTCAGAATAAGCAGTCGCTCCATGGTCGTACTGGTATTCAGCTGCATCTGATTAGACTGGAAGCCGACCCCACCATAATTGCTGCAGCAATTAACTACATACAATCCGTACATACGAGTCCGTGCGATACAGGCAAGGGTGCCCCCGCACCCGTTGCCTGCTGGCCTCCACCTGGGAGGAGTAGGAGATGAGTATCAAACTCACGTCTTCTTCGACCCCTCCTCCGCCTTCGGAGCGGCGCCGCGTGAGGATCATCCTCCCGCGCCCGCTCCGCCGCCTCCTTCTGGGACATGACGTGTTCGCAGAAGGAGGCGACCGCCGCCCAGGACCTCTCATCCACCAGCATGGCGTTAACCACGCCGGGGAGCGAGAGGTCCGGTCCTATCACCGCGACCAGATCGCGGCGCGTCTCGGACCACGACGGGCACGACCCGAGGGTGTGCTGCGCCGTGTCCTCCGCCGCGCCGCAACCGTGGCACGACGGCGTCTCCTCCCGTCCGATTCGGTGCAGGTACGACCCGAAACAGCCGTGTCCGGACAGCACCTGCGTCAGACGGAAGGAGAGGAACCCGTGCGACCGCTCGAGCCAGTCTCGCAGCACTGGCCCGAGCGCATCGAGGGTCCGGCGGCCAAAGACTGCAGTGGCGAGTTCTCCCGTCCAGTGGACGACGATGGCGTCTCGCGACTCCCGTCGGAGGGCCTCGCGCTCTTCCGGGGCCGGGCGTTCTCCTCTCGCCCTCCGCCCCGCCGTCCACTCGTATACTCTGGCGAGCACCCACGCCTCGAGTTCCCAAGGGGGGGTGCCGGCCAGAGCACAGGCCACCGCAAAACCCACCGTCCGGTAGGCCCGCGCGACCCGCTGGGCTATGGCCCTCTGTGGCGCCCGCAATGCGGCGGCGTTCTCCCTCCTTCGGAGGGAGTCTTCCCAGATGGGGGCACCGTAGAGGGCCATGCTCCTCAAGATGCCGGCGTAGAGCTGCCGGCATCGCGCGCTGGGCCCGCCCGAGTTGGGCAGCAGCCACGAGAGCGCCCCTGCAGTCTTCAGCAGGCGCGACGACAGCCCGCTGAAATGCGGGCCGAAGCGCCACCTGCTGTCGAGTACGAGGCCCAGATATTTCATCTGGGCCTTGACCTCGATCCTGACGCTTTCCACGAAGATGTGGGCGTCAGGTGGGGGGCGCTGCCGAGGTCCGTGGAAAAACACGGCCTCAGTCTTGTGCAGCGCCACCGTCAAACCCAGGCGGCGGATCCTCCCTGCCACCAAGGATCCGCCCGCCGAGGCCAAGTTGGCCGCCTCCCGGAAACTCCCTCCCCGGGCGGTGAGGAGAGTGTCGTCCGCGTAGCAGACGACACTCGTGCCTCGGAGGAGAGTTCCCCTCAAGAGCCAGTCGTAGCCGACGTTCCACAGGAGAGGTCCCACGACCGAGCCCTGCGGAACGCCGGCCCCGACGGCACAAGTCCCTGCACAAGTCCGAGGTCATGTGTTTTCATGGTCCTCGGAACGCGCCACCGTCGGGTTCCCAAATAACGGTAGGAGGGGTTCACATCGGGGTTGAGTCGACGATGAAGTACCTGGGACTCGTCCTCGACAGCCGGTGGAACTTCGTGGAGCACTTCCGACGTTTGGCTCCCAGACTGGAGCGGGCCGGGGCTGCCTTGAAGCGGCTCCTGCCCAATCTGGGGGGTCCAAACGCCTCCTGCCGGAGGCTTTACGCGGGGGTCGTGCGGTCCATGGCCCTTTACGGGGCACCGGTGTGGGCGCGTTCCCTGAGGCTGCGACCAGCCCGCCGGTTGAACGCGTCCCAGAGGGTCATGGCCATCCGGCTAGTCCGGGGATACCGCACGGTCTCCTGTGAGGCGGCGTGCCTCCTTGCCGGATTACCGCCATGGGATCTGGAGGCAAAAGTCCTCGCGCACGTGTGGGAGTGGCGCGAGGAGGTGAAACGCCGGGGCGTAACTCCGCTGCCGCGAGAAATCACGGTAGAGCGGACAGAGCTCCGGCGTGATCTCATGGCGACATGGAGAGTGCGATTGTCGCAACCCAGCGCTGGGCACGCCACAATTGCGGCGATAAGTCCCCTCTTTGAGGAGTGGTTGGAGAGACGCCACGGCGTCCTCACCTTCCGCCTGACGCAGGTCCTCACCGGACACGGTTGTTTCGGGAGGTTCCTGTTTCGGATAAGGCGGGAGGAAACGCCCGGGTGTCACCATTGTGTGGATCGCCCGGAGGACACGGTGGATACATACAGTGGAGGTCTGCCCGGCTTGGGCGGAGCACCGCCGTGTTCTCACGGAGGCGATCGGCGGCGGCGATCTCTCGCGTCCAAACCTGGTCCAGGCCATGGTGCGGAGCGAGAGTGCATGGGAAGCCGTCACCTCCTTCTGCGAAGCAGTAATGCTCGCGAAGGAGGAAGCGGAACGCGTGAGGGAGAGGCAACAGCCGCGCCCTCGCGCCCCTAGCCGCCGTAGGAGACGCCCTGGGCGGCGGGAATCGATTGCCGATTCCCGGCCACCGTAGGCGCGGGCTTGCGGACGACGAGTAATGGGCAGCTCGTCGTCCGGTAAGGACCAGGCCCGGGTCGACGGCGCGTTGTGTTCCACGCGCGCCTCAAAGAGATGTCAGCAGTGACGGGGTCAATTGGGCCGATGCCGCCGGGGTCGCGGGTAGTTCGAAAGAGATACCGTGGCCCTGGCACGGGCAGCTGAAGGAACATGGGTGGGTTTTAGTCAGTAAAAGTCTGACACGCCCTCCCGCCTCTGCCCAGAGCGGGAGAAGTCATTTGATGATTTCCCATCCACAAAAAAAAAAAAAAAAAAAAAAGGTAGTCAGAGGTCAATTAACAGCATTTAAATATTTTAATTATTACCGTTCCGCTCGTTAACAGAATTCAATGTTAAAATCAATGTTGAAATGTACCGGTTTGATTGTTTTAATTACATTTTAAGGTTTCAATTGATTTCATTACTAGGAAAACAAATAATTGAACATTGCCTTTATTGTGTGATTATTCAATTAACCGGTTTATTTTCAGAACTGTGCAATACAATTATTATATAATCGCTCGTTCTCAAAACCACAGAGTACTATAGCTACAGTGGTTTATAGTGATCTTGAATTATTTATTACCTACGGCCGCTTGGTAGATAAATACGTGTCCATCCGTGCGTAAGCCCCCGTTCCCACGGGCGTAATAAAATCGCGGCGGGATTTTATCGCGCACTGGATTTTCAACTCTCGTTGTTGAGCTGAGCGTTGAGAATCCAACTTAACAATAACAGAGTACATTCTAGCGCGTCGAAAAAACACACTGTTGGATTTTGCACTCGCGGCGCTAAGCAGAGCGTTGAAAAGCCAGTGCGCGAAAAAAAATCACCGCGATATTTTTACGTCCGTGCGAACGTCGACTAATTGCCGCGCGCTCGAACCATTGAGTAACTGAGACTGACTGCTTTTAAGGTCATTTTAGTATGCTGCATTTTAAGGTTTAGTTTTAGTTTTGTATTTAATTTTACCATACATTTGTTATTTAAATAAAATGGATTAAAACTTAAATACGTAGAATTTATTATTATTAAATCATTTATTTCAGACCAAGTCCATAGTTCCACATATTAGGTATAATTATAAAAAGTTAAAATCACATAAAAACACATTAAAATAATCAAAACAATAAAATAAAATTACACATCACATTTGAATTACACAAACAATCTGCCTAGACTTTTCCCAACATGTTGGGGTCGGCTTCCAGTCTAACCGGATGCAGCTGAATACCAGTATTTTACATGGAGCGACTGCCTATCTGACCTCCACAACCCAGTAACTGGGTAACACGATACCCCTTGGTAAAACTGGTTGTCAGACTTTCGAGCTTCTGACGACCCGTAACGACTGTCAAAGATACACGAATGACAGCCGGGACAACGCCTTAACGTGCTTTCCAAGGCACGGAGGAGTCTCGTTATGTAAAGATGGTCACCCATCCACGGACCAACTCCGGCAGGCGTAGCTTAACTTGATGGATCGACCCGTGCGGCTGTTATTACTTAGCAATTAGCTCCCATTTGAATTACATACAATTAAATTTAATATTGATTAAAATTAAAATAATACAAGTTAAACCATCAATAAATCAAAAACAAAATTAAACATGCACAAAATATTCAATCTAAATAAATAAGCATCTCAAATAACACGAGGAGAGGCGCTAAAATGAAGCTGCATCAACCTCTGTATCAGGGACACGTCCCACCGCTTGGACGATTCCCTCAGGAGACTGTTCGAGCTGCTTCGTAGGCGACTTAATAGTGAGGCGCGCCGCTTCCGTATGATCACGAAAAAATCATCAGTCCGCGTCTCAGCAAACATAGTCGAAGCACTACAAAACCGCAGAAGCCCTAACTGTATCCTGAAAGCATTGTTGTACTGCACGCGCACTGCGCTGTACGCCCGCTGCGTAAAGTTGGTCCATAGGCTGCACGTGTAAAACGACTGACAATAAGCCTTAAATAACGTGACCTTCACCGGTCTAGTACAACGCGCAAACCTGCGAGCCAACATATTACACCGGACAGATAGCGCCCTGCGCTCCCTCTCAATTGACACACAAGTCGTCAGAGACCCAGTGGCCCAGGTACTTGAAATGCTGCACTCTTTTCAAAGGAATGCCGCAAAGAGTGACCGGCGGTACAGATGAGTATCATTTGGTACCGGCTAGGCTACTCTTTTTAGCATTGTAACTGAGCCAATGGGCTTCCGTGTAAGACTCACAAATGCGCAAAAGTTTATGTTACGCACGAATTTAGCGGCAATAACTAACTTTTTAGACCTATGTATCCTGCTTATGCGTATGAAGTTTCATTAAAATCGGTTCATTCATTTCGATAAAAAAGGACTTGAAAGTTTGTATGAAATGCCGTACAGAGCCAATGCCCACCAGTTGCAGTTGCAGTTGCAGTTGCAGTTTGCATGCCAGTGTCACTTAGGGTTGGCGAAAACGGACATAAAAGTGTCGAAAACACTTTAAGATGAAAATAGCGTAGGCAGATACAACTTTGTGGAGGCAGTGAGAATTTTGAAGAAAGTTTTCATTACAACTTTAACATAGTTCAAATAAGAATTCTCTCATAGGAATTACGACAGTTTGCCTACTAACTCCTTAAACTTTTTAAATACTTTAAACTCCTTAAAAATACTGATGTACATGCTATTTAAACTGTCATTGTTACGCAGGTATGAATATTTCACAGTTTTGACACAGTATAATAATTATACAGTAGTTTACCTTCATAGAAAATGGCCGAATGGCGCTTCGAAATCTCAGTCAGTCTCAGTTACTCAATGGTTCGAGCGCGCGGCAATTAGTCGACGTTCGCACGGACGTAAAAATATCGCGGTGATTTTTTTTCGCGCACTGGCTTTTCAACGCTCTGCTTAGCGCCGCGAGTGCAAAATCCAACAGTGTGTTTTTTCGACGCGCTAGAATGTACTCTGTTATTGTTAAGTTGGATTCTCAATGCTCAGCTCAACAACGAGAGTTGAAAATCCAGTGCGCGATAAAATCCCGCCGCGATTTTATTACGCCCGTGGGAACGGGGGCTTACGCACGGATGGACACGTATTTATCTACCAAGCGGCCGTAGGTAATAAATAATTCAAGATCACTATAAACCACTGTAGCTATAGTACTCTGTGGTTTTGAGAACGAGCGATTATATAATAATTGTATTGCACAGTTCTGAAAATAAACCGGTTAATTGAATAATCACACAATAAAGGCAATGTTCAATTATTTGTTTTCCTAGTAATGAAATCAATTGAAACCTTAAAATAGAATAGAATAGAATAGAATAGAATAGTTTATTTCCATCACTAAATGTTACAAATGTCTCTTAGTCTAAGGATAATATGTGAACAACAATGGGTGACATTAAACAAGAGAATACGTTGACGACCGCAGTAGTATGAACTGTGTCACAGCCGTCAGCGCCTTCCACTCTGTACATAAACTTCATATCTTTACATTGTAGATCAAATGTTTGTAATATAATTAAACCTAGTTAAACATTGAATAGACATAGATACGTTACCATATGTATAGTGTGTGTGTGTGTGTGTGTGTGTGTGTGTGTGTGTGTGGATGAGTAAATTTATGTGTAGTGAAAGTGTGTAGTGTTAACTGTTTAAAATTTCCTCCGTTTGTATATAGTTTAGTTGTAATAGCCAAATTCGTATTTTATCCTTACATTTGTTGGTAGGAAGTTCATAAATGTTATTGGCTCGGTTTGCTATGTTATACAATTTATTACTTATAATGTAGTACTGGTGTCTTGCGAGTGTTGTACGGTAAGGGGGGATAGAACAAACTCTTGTCTTATTGCGTTTAGAGATCGGATTATATGCAAAACTTATATGCTTGCGGAGTATAGTAGACAACACAAAGAGATTCCTAATGGATAGTACCGAACTCTCACTATACAAGAGATCTGTGCTATATCTACGTGGTTTCCCTAGCATAACTTTTAAGATAGCCCTTTGGGCCCGCTCTAGAGAGAGTAGAGTAGTCTTGCCAATACCACCCCAAACAACAATACAGTACCGAAGTAAGCTCTGGGCAAGGGCATAGTAAACACATAACAGGGTTTCAAGATCAGCAGACCTCCTAAGCTTTCTGAAAATTGGAATCAGTTTTCTTATACGAGCAGTCGTCTGGGTAATATGTGGTGACCAATTTAGCAAGCTGTCTATAATGAGGCCCAGGTACTTTATAGTAGTAGCACGGATTAGTCTAGGGCAATTACAGCTATTACGCAAGTCACATGAATGTGCACTAACTTCGAACTCTGAAGAGGGCTGAGTGTGAGTGCGATGAGAAAAGGTGATATATCTCGTCTTGTCTAAATTTAGGGTCAAAAGGTTATCGTTGAGCCATGACATTACCACCTTTATTGCATGCTCAGTATAGTGCTGGGCTTCTTTCCAGTCCGATCCATGCAGAATCATCGCAGTGTCGTCAGCATATGTGACAATGCTACAGTTTGGTAGTTGTTTCGTGCACAAGCTGTTAATGTACAGAAGAAATAGTGTAGGCCCCAAAACACTACCTTGTGGAACCCCAAAAGAAAGAGAGGCTAGTGCACTTGTATGGTTACCCAATCTAACACACTGAGTCCGATTTGAGAGGTAGGACCTAAACATATCTAGTGCAATTCCGCGTATACCGACAGATTCCATTTTAGCAAGCAGTAGGGGTACAGAGACAGTGTCGAAGGCCTTTGATAGATCAAGAAAGACCCCAATAACTTTTTTATTGCTGTCAAGTTTGGTTGCAATAGTTTCTGTAAGAAGCAAAGTTGCATCTTCTGTAGATTTGCCTTTAACAAAACCAAATTGGTTTTGTGCAATAATGTTGCTATGTTGAAGAAATTTAGTGAGTCTGGAATTTAGAAGTTTTTCCAGAATTTTGGAAATAACAGGCAACACTGATATCGGTCTATAGTTTCCGATACTGTCTCTGTCTCCATTCTTATGGATAGGGTGCACCAAAGCCCTCTTTAATACATCTGGGAAGACGCCAGTGGTCAAACATAGGTTATACATATATGTAAGTGGGGGGATCAAACTCTCCTTTGCAGTCTTTACCACGAGTGTTGGTATACCATCAATACCAGTCGCAGAGTCATTTTTCAAGTTTGCAATAATACTTTCAATCTCCCTACAGTCAGTGGCAAATAACGCCATGGAGTCTCTCGGTGACAGAGATATACAACAACTGGTTGATGAGCTAGACTGATTTACACCCTGTCCATTTATTATTGCATCTGCAAGTGTTGCGCCGATTCCAGCAAAGTAGTTGTTAACTAAATTAAGTGACTCATACGGATCTTGAGTCAGATTGAGTAATTCACTAGAAGGTGGAGTATATTGTTTAAGGTTAGCGATTTTATTAATTGTATTCCACATAGCCTTAGGATTCTTTTTGTTTTTGTGAAATTCCGATTTTTCATAAGCAATTTTTAATTTTTTTAACAGGTTATTGCAAAAATTGCGGTATCTAGTGTAGGTAACCTGGAGTATTGCATTTTGTGTATTCAGTTTAGCCTTTTTTTGCAATTTGTCCCTATGTCTGATGCACCGTACCAGTCCCGGAGTCATCCACGGTTTAATGGTGCGTTTACGGTGAGGAATGCTTATTTGTTTGGAGTGCATAGCAATGGTTTCAGATACTATATGAGTTAAATTAGTAGCCGAAACATTAGCATCTGTAGTATTTAATACAGAACTAAAATCTGTATCAGAAAGTTGTAGAATCAGAGCCGGGTAATCGATTTTTAGGAATGTGGTGTTTGAGGTATTTCTTTTTATTTTACAGTCTAAACAAAAAACTACTGGTGAATGGTCAGTTATAAGTGAATCTAATACATAAGTTGCTGCATGTTTGTCAGATCTCAACATAACATGATCAATACAACTATCTTTACGCGTAGGAAAGACATGTGCTGGTAGAAAGCCATGATATGCCAATAGATCTAAGTACTTGCTGGAATTTGGGTCAGCATTGTTTGGAGAGATGTTTATATTAAAGTCTCCAATCAGAACTACTGACTTTACTGACTGCAGTGATTCTAGACACAGATCAAGGCTGTCACAGAATAGAGTTATATTTCGATGTGACGGTGAGCGGTACAGAGCCACAATAGCATATTCGGATTCATACTGCAGAATAAGGCAATTTGCGTCTGTGACTGAAGGTTTTACTATGCAATGCTTTATCTCAGATTTAACATAAATAATAACACCATCATTCTGATTAGTGAAATCTGAAGCGTATGAGGCGTATCCGGGAATATCTGGTGTAGCTATATTTTTACTTAACCAGCATTCCGTTAATACGAGAATATCACAGTGAATACATATTCTGTCTAATAAAATAATAAGAGCATCAAAGTTACAGCCCACACTGCGAATGTTAGTATGCATTACAGTTAAGACTGGTCGGGACATATCAATATTATTAATTAAACTTTCGGGAGAACAAATCATGGACTCAGATACTTGAGCTAAATCAATGTCACTCGATATTTTATCAAAAAATAGCATTATTACGGTTAAATTCCAAGATGCATATCTGAGTGCAACGCCGGTGGATTTTCACATGTAAACAATTAAAAAGAAAAGTGAGTACAGGTTTGTCAAGTGTAACAGAGGTAATTCCAAACTGAATTATTTGTGTGTGTGTATGTATGTGTAACAGTGGTAACGAATGACATATTTGTATTTTTAACATAATAATATAATAAAACGTGTAATTAAAAACTAAAGGCATGCAGTAAATAAAAAATATAAGCCATACTATACATCCTAGTCACTTCTCTAACTGAGGTAGCAGCTTGCCAATGTCGCTTTCATTGTCAATTCGATGTGACGCAGCGCCAATTTTCTGACGAAGGAAAACTCTTCCGTGAGCAGTCCAACAAAAATCGTACTTGTTTTTCTTACGAAACTCACGAGCTAAGTAAAACAATTTTCTTGCTTTTTCGGTAAGACATTCTACTATGTAAATTGGTTGAGACTGGCCTACAAGTTGCAAATGAGTCGTATTCAATTTATTGTCTTGGAATGTACGATTGTGTGTTTTCACCAAATTTAAGATCTTTTCCTTCATTAAAACCGAGGAAAAGTCCACTATGATAGATCTATTACCTTTTTTATCGGCGTTTGTACGAAAAACATCTCGAATATGAGTTTCGTTGACACAGGTTTTAGTGGCTAATCCGACTTTTTGTACTAATTGTAGTAGATCATTTTTTGTTTCATTTTTTTGCACAGGAATGTTTCTTATCTCAATACAAGACTGCTTTTGTGATCTCTCTAGTTTCTCAACTTTAGCTTCTAAAGTTTGTATATATGCCAGGTTAGTTTTTCTTTCAGCTTCCATTGAGATTAATCTATTTTTCATTTCATCATACTGCGCAGATATAAGATCCATAGATTTTATCATTTCACAGTTTTGCTTCTTAATTCCATTTATACTTTCCAGTATTGTGTTTTGTTGAACTTTAAATGTTTCAAGAGATTTCTTCATTTCCGCCATAGCAGGAGCCATCTCGCCTTCATGCTGGCGTTTACGGGCTCGAGGTCGGGTGGTGATGTTACTGGCGCTCTCATTATCAGTATCAGTGACCGGCGCTGAGCTCTGATTTGTATCCGATTCAGCTTTTCCAAGAGGTGTGGATGGAGGGGTCCTTTTCAGTGGCATAATGACAGCGAGAATCTAATACGTTAGATGATTAAAATGTAATTAAAACAATCAAACCGGTACATTTCAACATTGATTTTAACATTGAATTCTGTTAACGAGCGGAACGGTAATAATTAAAATATTTAAATGCTGTTAATTGACCTCTGACTACCTTTTTTTTTTTTTTTTTTTTTTTGTGGATGGGAAATCATTAAATGACTTCTCCCGCTCTGGGCAGAGGCGGGAGGGCGTGTCAGACTTTTACTGACTAAAACCCACCCATGTTCCTTCAGCTGCCCGTGCCAGGGCCACGGTATCTCTTTCGAACTACCCGCGACCCCGGCGGCATCGGCCCAATTGACCCCGTCACTGCTGACATCTCTTTGAGGCGCGCGTGGAACACAACGCGCCGTCGACCCGGGCCTGGTCCTTACCGGACGACGAGCTGCCCATTACTCGTCGTCCGCAAGCCCGCGCCTACGGTGGCCGGGAATCGGCAATCGATTCCCGCCGCCCAGGGCGTCTCCTACGGCGGCTAGGGGCGCGAGGGCGCGGCTGTTGCCTCTCCCTCACGCGTTCCGCTTCCTCCTTCGCGAGCATTACTGCTTCGCAGAAGGAGGTGACGGCTTCCCATGCACTCTCGCTCCGCACCATGGCCTGGACCAGGTTTGGACGCGAGAGATCGCCGCCGCCGATCGCCTCCGTGAGAACACGGCGGTGCTCCGCCCAAGCCGGGCAGACCTCCACTGTATGTATCCACCGTGTCCTCCGGGCGATCCACACAATGGTGACACCCGGGCGTTTCCTCCCGCCTTATCCGAAACAGGAACCTCCCGAAACAACCGTGTCCGGTGAGGACCTGCGTCAGGCGGAAGGTGAGGACGCCGTGGCGTCTCTCCAACCACTCCTCAAAGAGGGGACTTATCGCCGCAATTGTGGCGTGCCCAGCGCTGGGTTGCGACAATCGCACTCTCCATGTCGCCATGAGATCACGCCGGAGCTCTGTCCGCTCTACCGTGATTTCTCGCGGCAGCGGAGTTACGCCCCGGCGTTTCACCTCCTCGCGCCACTCCCACACGTGCGCGAGGACTTTTGCCTCCAGATCCCATGGCGGTAATCCGGCAAGGAGGCACGCCGCCTCACAGGAGACCGTGCGGTATCCCCGGACTAGCCGGATGGCCATGACCCTCTGGGACGCGTTCAACCGGCGGGCTGGTCGCAGCCTCAGGGAACGCGCCCACACCGGTGCCCCGTAAAGGGCCATGGACCGCACGACCCCCGCGTAAAGCCTCCGGCAGGAGGCGTTTGGACCCCCCAGTTTGGGCAGGAGCCGCTTCAAGGCAGCCCCGGCCCGCTCCAGTCTGGGAGCCAAACGTCGGAAGTGCTCCACGAAGTTCCACCGGCTGTCGAGGACGAGTCCCAGGTACTTCATCGTCGACTCAACCCCGATGTGAACCCCTCCTACCGTTATTTGGGAACCCGACGGTGGCGCGTTCCGAGGACCATGAAAACACATGACCTCGGACTTGTGCAGGGACTTGTGCCGTCGGGGCCGGCGTTCCGCAGGGCTCGGTCGTGGGACCTCTCCTGTGGAACGTCGGCTACGACTGGCTCTTCAGGGGAACTCTCCTCCGAGGCACGAGTGTCGTCTGCTACGCGGACGACACTCTCCTCACCGCCCGGGGAGGGAGTTTCCGGGAGGCGGCCAACTTGGCCTCGGCGGGCGGATCCTTGGTGGCAGGGAGGATCCGCCGCCTGGGTTTGACGGTGGCGCTGCACAAGACCGAGGCCGTGTTTTTCCACGGACCTCGGCAGCGCCCCCCACCTGACGCCCACATCTTCGTGGAGGGCGTCAGGATCGAGGTCAAGGCCCAGATGAAATATCTGGGCCTCGTACTCGACAGCAGGTGGCGCTTCGGCCCGCATTTCAGCGGGCTGTCGTCGCGCCTGCTGAAGACTGCAGGGGCGCTCTCGTGGCTGCTGCCCAACTCGGGCGGGCCCAGCGCGCGATGCCGGCAGCTCTACGCCGGCATCTTGAGGAGCATGGCCCTCTACGGTGCCCCCATCTGGGAAGACTCCCTCCGAAGGAGGGAGAACGCCGCCGCATTGCGGGCGCCACAGAGGGCCATAGCCCAGCGGGTCGCGCGGGCCTACCGGACGGTGGGTTTTGCGGTGGCCTGTGCTCTGGCCGGCACCCCCCCTTGGGAACTCGAGGCGTGGGTGCTCGCCAGAGTATACGAGTGGACGGCGGGGCGGAGGGCGAGAGGAGAACGCCCGGCCCCGGAAGAGCGCGAGGCCCTCCGACGGGAGTCGCGAGACGCCATCGTCGTCCACTGGACGGGAGAACTCGCCACTGCAGTCTTTGGCCGCCGGACCCTCGATGCGCTCGGGCCAGTGCTGCGAGACTGGCTCGAGCGGTCGCACGGGTTCCTCTCCTTCCGTCTGACGCAGGTGCTGTCCGGACACGGCTGTTTCGGGTCGTACCTGCACCGAATCGGACGGGAGGAGACGCCGTCGTGCCACGGTTGCGGCGCGGCGGAGGACACGGCGCAGCACACCCTCGGGTCGTGCCCGTCGTGGTCCGAGACGCGCCGCGATCTGGTCGCGGTGATAGGACCGGACCTCTCGCTCCCCGGCGTGGTTAACGCCATGCTGGTGGATGAGAGGTCCTGGGCGGCGGTCGCCTCCTTCTGCGAACACGTCATGTCCCAGAAGGAGGCGGCGGAGCGGGCGCGGGAGGATGATCCTCACGCGGCGCCGCTCCGAAGGCGGAGGAGGGGTCGAAGAAGACGTGAGTTTGATACTCATCTCCTACTCCTCCCAGGTGGAGGCCAGCAGGCAACGGGTGCGGGGGCACCCTTGCCTGTATCGCACGGACCTCCACCGGTGCCGGACGGGAATGGTCAGGTGCTCCCGGCCATTCCCGTAGCCCCTCAACCTGCTGGGGGGCAAGCGGGGCCCGCCAGCTAGGCGGGCATGCGCCGGGAGGGTTGTTGGATGTAAAGGCTGAGCCAGTTTCCCATGACCCTCCCGTCACGGCGATGCGGGAGCGCCGCTGGGTCGTTTAGTGGGTATACCAGATTTACCGGGGAGTCCCACATACCCCACCCGTCCCCCGACGGGTGGGCATGCGTAATGCATTTTTCCCAGCGTCAAAAAAAAAAAAAAAAAAAAAAGGGCCACCTCGAGTCCCAACTGCCGGATCCTCTCTACGATTGTCGCAACCCCGCGTGTCGCTAGTTCAGCCGCCGCCTGGTGCGACCTCCCCTGCGCCAGGACCAGCGTGTCGTCAGCGTAACATACAACGCTGACGCCGCTAGGGAGGTCGGCGCGCAGCACCCAGTCGTACCCGATGTCCCACAGATGTGGCCCCAGGACCGATCCCTGTGGGACACCGCACGACATCTCTCGCCGGTTCCACTCTCCCTGATGACCGAGGTACATGACGGCCCTGTCCGTCAAATAGGCCTCGACCACTCGACGGAGGTGGGTTGGCACCCGGTGATACCGGAGTGCCTCCCTGATGCAACTCCAGGGCAGGGTATTGAAGGCGTTGGCGATGTCTAGAGACACCGCCAAGACGACCCCACCCCGGGCCACAGCATCCCCCGTCGTGAGGGCTCGCACGCGCATGATGGCGTCCACCGTAGAGCGCCCCCTGCGGAAACCAAACTGGGTCTCCGCCAAATCCGGCCCCTCCTGCACCAGCCACCCGACGAGGCGGTCTGCAATGACTCTTTCAAAGAGCTTGCCCACCTCGTCGAGCAGCACGATGGGCCGGTAAGCGGACGGAGAGTCCGCAGGGCGCCCCGGCTTCTTAATGAGGACCAGTTTCCCTGTCTTCCAACGAAGTGGGAACTGGCCCCTCTCCAAGCATGCGCTTAGGAGCCCCCCTAGTCGAGGCCCGAGAGCCCCAAAGGCCAGAACCCAAGCTCTTCCTGGCAAGCCGTCGGGTCCTGGGGCGGTATTTTTGGCACTCAGCCTACGTACCGCCGCTCTCAGCTCTACCTCGGTCACTTCCGGAGCATCGTCGTCGTCGTCGGTGATATGGTCCGCATCGGGCACCGCAGGAGGCGGAGCCATAGGCGGGGGAGTATGTTCCCCTCGCGAAGGGAACAGAGCGCTCACCACGTCCTCTGCGTCAGCGGGGGAGCCCATGGGCGGAGTTTATCCCGCACCATTTTATA
The DNA here is from genome assembly GCA_946251885.1 of Cosmia pyralina. NCBI lineage: Eukaryota > Metazoa > Arthropoda > Insecta > Lepidoptera > Noctuidae > Cosmia > Cosmia pyralina. The sequence continues at coordinate 20,852,938 of OX276354.1, forward strand.
GGGGCGTCCCCACGGGTCTCTGTTCAGAGTCCCCAGCGACTCCTCGCGAGCCAGACCCCTGGCCCGCGAGATCTCCGCTCGGAGGGCGGTCTTCGCCGCTCTGTACCCCTCGTACAGCTCCGCCTGAATGGCTTCCGTATCCGGTGGGCGAATACGGAGCCTGCGGTGCCTGGTGTACCGGTGCCGCGCAGCAACGCACGCCTCGCGCAGAGCCGTCAGCTCCGGCGACCACCAGTACACCTGGCGCCAAGCACGTCCGGGCTGGACCCGGGGCATTGCCACGTCACATAATTCGGACATGGCCTCCCGGAACCACTCCGCCTCGTCGTTGATGTCAGCAGGCCTGTCCGGTGGTGACACCCAGGCCTGCACGATCGAGGCTTCCAGGAGGAGCTCCCGGTCCAACTGCTTCAGCGCCCACCGCGGACCACTCGGGGCCTGTCGGACCGGCGCGCTCGAGGTCTGGGCGGAGACATCAAACCGAATGTACCGGTGATCGGAATAGGTCTCCACCCCCTCCATGACGCGCCAGTCAACAACATGCGGCACCAGAGCGGGGCTGGCAAACGAGATATCCACCACTGATTCGCCCCGCATCCGCACACATGTGGGGACAGAACCCCGGTTTAGGACGACCAGGCCTGTCTCCAGAGCCCAGTCCTCCACCATCCTGCCCCGTGTGTCCGTATACCGGGAACCCCAAGCCACATTCTTGGCGTTGAAGTCCCCGAGGACGAGCACGGGAAGGGAACGGAACCCGACAACGACGGTTTTCAACTCCGCAAGGGAGTTGTGGAACTCGGCGAGAGTTCGGTTCGGGGAGAAGTATACCCCTACCACGACAATCTTCCCGAACCGTGCTGCAACGCAACCCTGTCCTCTCTTAACAGCTTCGAGGGACAGAGTACCGGCGGCGGCCGACGAAATGAGGGTCACTGAGCCGCTCAGGTCCTCCACCCAGTAATCACTGGGCGGGACAAAGTACGGCTCAGCGACCACGGCGATGTTAATCGACCACTGCGCCATGCTCTGGAGCAACAGATCCTGAGCTGAGGCGCAGTGGTTGATGTTCGCCTGGAGGAGGCGTAATGGAGCCATTACTGACATTCCATTTCACCCCCTCCCTGAGCCCCCTGTGTGGGTCCTGCCGCAGTGGGTACGGCGACGACGGCAGTTGAGGCGGCAACGGCGACGGCTGTGGCGGCGGCCGCGGCAGTGACGGCGGTGGTAGAGGGCTTGCCCCTGCTCCGGGCTTTAGTGGATGGACCACAGCCCTTGCTTCCAGCCCGGTGATCGGCCGGCTTGCCAGCAGCCGCACATAAATAGCAGTGCGGTGTGGCATTGCACGGGCCGGCCTTGTGACCGGGCTGACCACAACGGAAGCAATGACTGCTGCGGTCCACCTCCGAGGTGCATTTAACTCCGACGTGGTTGCCCACTTGGCAACGGAAGCACCTCAGAGGTCTGGGTTCCAGCAATTTCACCCGCGTGGAATCCCAGCCCACCCGGAACCTTCGGCCCTCCCCAGCTATCTTTTGGGCCGCCGACACGGGGCAGCTCACCGTAACAGCTCGCATCCCCGTGGAGTCAAGACGGACGGTGCCTACCCTCACCTGTTCGAAGGCGCACCCCCCAATCTTGACCACGGCGGCCACCACCTCTCCCTCCGTCACTGAGTCGTCCAGACCCAGGATGCGCATGTCAGCACACTTGGCGGGTCTGGACACTCGGGCCACGTCCGCATCTAAGGACGCCCTGAGCCTTTCGGCCAGAGCGTCAGCGGTCGGGCCACTGGCCGCACCGGGGATCTCCAGCATCCGAGCCCCAGTCGCAGTGACCTTTACCCGGATGCCATCTACAACCCCGAGCTCCTCAAGGTTCACCGCCGCCCTCGCCTTGGTGAGCACGTCGCGGTAGGACACGCCCTTCTTCTCCGCTTCCGGCTGTAGTGTGATCACTACAGCTGCGGACTTCGGGGCACGTAACCTAGCCGCGACGTTTCTCTCTTTGCGCCGCCGCCGCTTCTCCTTTCGCTTGGCCGCCCTTGCCGCCTTACCCGCACTCCTCTTCTCCCCGGCCACCTGCCATTCGGCGTCAGCCGGAGGAGATTTAGGAGGCGGGGGCAGCCGCTTCTCCGCTGCGGCTGGGGCCCTCGCAGGTGCCTTCGCAGGTGTCGGCACGGCCCCGCTTTTAGCCTTTCCCGCCGATCCCAGTTTGGCCGTGGCCGCCGCGGCAGCATACGAACCTGCCTTTGGCTGGTCCGGGGCCGGCCGGCTCGCCGCTAGCGGGGGCCGCAGGACAATGCCCTCCAGGACGGAGAACCGCCTGTTGAGGGCAGCCAGCTCCTTCCTTACCAGGGCCAGCACCCGATCCTCAGCAGGCTCGGGCCCACCCTGCCCCTGCTGCAACCCGCCCTGTGAACTATCCCGGGGGCCGGCTCCTCGGAGCCCGGCCAGGTCCCCAGGCCAGGTTTCGGAGAAGCTCCATGGCGGCTGTCAAGCGGGCGACCTCCGCCCGCATCTCGGACATGCCGTCCGTCGGAGGCCCCTGTAGCAATGCCTCCGCTGCCGCCATGATGGAAGCCTTGGCTGCGGGTATGGCCTTGTCTTTAGAGGACTGAGTCCTCTTCAAGGCCACACCCTCGATTGCCGCCACCACGACCTCCTCGAACCTGGCCGCTCGCATTATATTGGAGCCGCCCTCGGCGTCCGACTCACCGCCAGACGACTCCATTGCGACCCTCTCGGCCGGCTCGGCTGAGCTGGCTTTGCTCAGCTCGCTGTCCTCCTGCGTGGGGACTACCCGACCCTTGCCCCCTTTTTTCCGGGTCCAGCCTTGGCCCCGGCGAGCAAGTTTCCTACGGGCCGAGCTCACCCCACCGTCCGAGGAAGACCCCAGGCCATCCCCCGGATTTTTGTTTCGCTTCAGGAAAGGGTTCTTCTCTTTCCCCCCAGCGGCCCCCACCACTACGCCCTCCGGGCTCTTAAATGGGCCCGTCGCGCCCTTCGCACCAAATGCGGCATCGGACTCCGACGCCGCATCACTCCCCTCCTCTCCTCGTCCTTTATTTTTGTGTGTATCCATATTTGATCCCACGAGTAAAAACTTTGTGTACCTGCTCAAAATCCGTGGTTCGCACTAATGACTAATTTAGCTACCCATTAGTCAAGCTACCAACCTCCCTCACGGTGCGCCGCCGCTTGGAGGTTTGGGGTAATTTTTTATAGAGGTTTTCTTCCTCGCGGTCCGGGCGATTAAGCCAAGACCCTCGACCCCCGGCAAAGGTCAGAGACATTACCTGACAATCTTCGGGGCTACGAGACTAACGGTGGCAGAAGGAAATGACTTCCTCCTGCCTGCCCGGCGGCAGGGTTAGTGCACACCGAGCCCGCTCTTACTCCGCCGCTGTGCGTCTCTGCTTAAGCAGAGGGACACACGTTGGAGCGTACCTCCGACAGGATATTGGCATACGGACAACGGGACCCCTTAGGCATATAGCGCCTAATGGGGAGCCATTGCCCGTACCCCAGGGTGCACCGTCCCGGAGACTGGCCTTCCCCCCGGACGTATCCGTAAGGGAACTCCAGCCCCCGGGCACTCGGGGAGGTTTCCTGTCCACGCACCCCACCTCTGACTACCTGGTTTCAATAAAGAAGAAAACATTCGGGATTATTTCATGTGTCAACGCTTGGTTGATGAAAAATAGGCCATGGGGACAGCTGACAGAAGTGAAAACTACAAACTACGAAATAACAGTGGTCACCCAAATATATATATATATAATAAGCTATAAAATATATTTTTACAGTAGAATGTTTTAGGTACTGAAGCCTAGACTGTAGATTTGTAGACTATTTTCAATGTTTAACAGTACCTGGTATTTGTTGACAGGCCTACACTGTCCTAACATACCTATTCTATCTATTCTATTTCTATTCTATTAACCCTATATTTTGAAAACATTGTCAAAGCCAATTATTTTTTCAATACACTTCCTCGAAAACTGGTTCATATCGCACTACGATTAGGTTCACAATGCGATGTATTTCACACAAGTGCGATTTTTCATTTTCCAACACGGGTGCGAGAATAAAAATTGCCACAGAAAAAATTGTACCCATACTTAGTCCAAATTGGTTCAATGTCTCTATTCACACCGTCTCACGCCAGTTTCATTTTGGCACTTGCCGGTGCCAAGTGCCAAAATGAAACTGGCGCGAGACGGTCCTGTCTATTCGGAGATGAATGTTTTTTTTAATCTCGGCAAAGAGATATGCGTCTTTACGGCGTTAATATTTTTTGAATATTTAAATAATGTTTTTAAATAGAATATCATCAAAAACCATGATTATTACAATAAAAAAAACGTTTATGAACAAATTGACATTTATTTGTGTTCTAAACTCAAAAATATTTGAATTTTCTATTTTTCATATTAGTCTGTTTATCGGCTTTAGACCTTTGCTTCTCCTTCAACCTGGCGAAAGCAAAGCGCGGAAAAAAAACATAGTTTCCTATTCATTCATGACAAAAATATATTTCGTTATTTTATTTTATTTCTTCAAAAGTGTATTGAAAAACGTCGTTTGATACACGTGGGCATTTATTATTGCAGTTCTCGGCTCAAAAACAACCTCGCCTACGGCTCGGGTGTTAATTCCGCCTCGAATACAATAACAAACATTCTCCACTTGTATCAAAATGTACTATTAAATGAGTAACCGTGGAGTTTCTTGCCGCGCGGCTCTTCTCCATAGGAAACAACCAATTGGAACCGTGCACCTAGCTTCTGACGTTACATAACTGCCCAATTGCCCATGTAGGTTTATGTGAAATAAAATATTTTAATTTGATTTGTTTTTTTTTTTTTTTTTTTATCGGTGACGCGAAACCATATTAAGAGAGAAGAGATAAGATTTTCACCTGCGAAGTATCTCATTACCTACGTATTAAAATTGGTACCTAGTGGACATCACTGTGAAGACTTTTAAGTTAGATTAAGAAGTAGGAATACGTAGCTATCCCATACTTCTAAACTTAAATATTCCCTTACGAGATGATTTCCAATCACTACTGTGCTTAAAATCCGGTCGCATGCTAACCGTAACCAGATTATTAATCAAAGATTTGTAACGCTGATCATTTTGATTTTGATTCTTAAAAATCTGATTTCCTTATGAGTAGACTGGGTACTGCAGACCGCCGATCTTGAGCTGAATATAAAATCACTTAAGGCTTTATTTTCTTGCATATCTCCGCGCTTTCTCAGTCGGCATATTGCAGAGACATCACCAACAGTTTAAACAAACATACATCTATTTACTAAAGTGCAATAACCCTATCCACAAATCCACTAAAAACAATTTTATCCACATAATATTTTTCCACAGCGTAATTTACTAGGTCGCGTGACAGCGCACAATTTACTGCAGTATGTTCCAAATAAAATGTTTGGCAAAACTACAGTTTTCTGCATGGATACGTCGCAAAATGAAACAATGTGCATTACCTAGCATAATACTGATGCGTCTGCCTAGGGGAGCACTTTGTGCAATGGATACCTAAAGTTCTAGTGTTTTGTGGATGTATGGAGATGGCTAGTTAAATAGGTAGACGTATTGGCGTTAAATCTATAGGATGTTTTGAATATTTTTGTGTTACAGGACAAACAGAGCAATCTATATTGCTTCACATAAAACAGATTTGAAAACTTAAGGTGATTGCGCAGTAGTAGCCCAAGAAATTTAAATTTTCTTCCATTTTTTTGCAATTTTCAGGTCAGTATCAGGTTGTATGTTGATAAACATATGATTCGCGGCTATAACAAATATATATTTTTGTTCCAAAATGTCATGATTTCCGAAATCAAACAACAAACTAACTTAGAGAACTGTGTTGATGATTCTTATGGTTATAATTATATAAATAGATAATTGTTATTGCCGCTAATCATATTTTGATCAACATACAATCTGACACTGACCTGCAAATTGCATAAAACCTAAGAAAATTTGAATTTCGCTGCTACTACTGCGGATCCCCCTTGACCATCATCCTTAGAGTTCTTACACAAGAGCGACTTGCGTCGGCAGAGGCAATTGCACGCGTCGCTGACCTAAAGCGACGGTTGCAGTTATGCCGTGTCGCGTCCGCCATTTTATTGCTCCTGAACTATTTGCAGTCACCGACAAAATGGCGGACGCGACGTGCTTGACTCGTGTCACTCTTGTGTAAGAACACTTACACTAACTTATTCTATTATCTTATTAAGGAAGCCTATAATAAATCTTATTAAGTGGCAGTGGGCAGGACACATTGTTCACAGAACAGAAGGCTGATGGGGCGGAAAGGTTCTGGAGTGGCGACCGCGTACCGGAAGACGTAGCGTTGGAAGGCCTCCCACAAGGTGGACCGATGACCTTGTGAATGCCGCAGAAATCCACTGGATGCAAGAAGCACAGAACAGGCTGAAGTGGCGGGCTTATGTTCAGCAGTGGACGACTGTCGGCTGAAATGATGTTGATGACACTAACAATCTACAATGGAAAATATAGGCCGATAGAGCATTTATTTTCCAAATGTTTCCTCACAAAACATGTAATCTGTGGTTATCCTTTTTACGTCATGAAATACATAGAATAAGATTCTTTATACTATTCCCCCTCTAAAAAGCTTATTTTATTCACTGAAATCAGTGAATAAAAAACACTTTTAGTCACTATTTTGGTGTTTGAATTTAGAACACACCAATATATTCGACCTATATAACGTAAACGCACCTAATAACGACCCCTCAAAATCGGCACACATTACTGTCCGTTTCATAAAACTGTCATTTTAAGGAGTTGCATTAAAGTTAGACAAGTCGTTGCTAAAGAGAAAATATAGATGTATTTGTAATGCAAATATTCATCACTTGCTTGTGTGCGTAAACCAACGATATAAAGAATAATTGCACAGTATGTCGTCGGACTCCGGAGAAAGCGCATATTTAGTAGTCCCGCTCCTGATTACGTAAGTACATCTATTTCTTTTTTAGCATAATATATTATTGTAAAGCAATCTAATGAACCTTTTAATTCTTTTGATACCTTCTTAATACTTTCAAAAACACAAATAATAACTAATTTTAATGAGATACAGCTTTATTTTGCTTCAAATTCAATATTAAAATGTGGCGGTGATAGGAACAATAATCTCAATTTTATTCCTATTACCGACCCCTAGGTCGTTGTTAGGTTTTTGACGAATATTTTAATTTCTACTTTTTATGTTATCAATTAATAAGTAGTCGGCTATACTTATTTGATTAGTTAGTATGTCAAGTTGTATTTGACCTATTAGCGCCATATATAATAAAAGTATCGATACTGTGAAAATCAACTTTATTCTTATGTAAATGTTTTGATGAATGTAGGATGTAAAATTCTCTAATATTGTATTTTTATAGTTAAAATACCATTAAAATAAAATTAGCATAGCTAGCTGTGGCGGCAGGAAACGCAATATGATATCTGGCTTATGCAGCAAAACAGCGAATGCACGTTCCTGTCCCACAGTCGTCTACCTCCTGCCGTCGGGCAAACTCGTGTCAAAAATATGTAACTTTTCGTGTGATAAAATTATATCAAGTGTCTATATTCTTTTGGTTTCACTTCTAATGGAATACCCTTTCTGATCTGGACATAACGTAAAGTACAACAGAGAACAATACCCACACACATGAGTGAGAACATACACACCTATAATACCTACTAACATAAACACTACCTAAAACAACCTAAACTGGTGACCCCGGACAAAAGTTAGAAGTGATTTGTGTAGTGACCAACAGTGACATTCAATCGTTAACATGCCTAACGGAGCGTCAGGCAATATTCAAAATTCACCAGCATTAATCACCACGGCTGGAAAAGTTATATATACTACGGCATCAGAGGCAGCAGGAGGTATGCGTACTGTCACCGCAGTACCCCAAGAGGAGTTAGCAGCGATTACCGTAACATCTCGCATCCCAGATTTTTGGACGAACATGCCTCGGATGTGGTTCGCCCAATTCGAGAGCATTATGACACAGCAGAAGCAGGGGGATGAGATGAAATATAACGTAGTAGTCTCGAAGTTAAATATGGACAATCTACAACAGGTGAGCGACATTATTCGAGATCCACCAGCTCAGGACAAATATCAGACCCTGAAAGATCGGCTGATAAGTGTTTACGAGGAATCAGCGGAGCAGCAGTTTCGTAAATTGGCGAGTGAGATAGAACTGGGAAATCAAAAACCTTCTCAGCTTCTCAGGATTATGGCAGATTTAGGCCGAAACTCAGATATATCGGGTCAAGCCCTGCGTACACTCTGGCAAGCGAAACTTCCAGCAGCAGTCAGAGCAGGATTGGTAGTCACTGAGGAGAAAAATCTGGACAAGTTGGCAATCATCGCAGACAGAATTGTGGAGAACATCAACACCAACAGCGTCGCAGCAGTGCATACAGATGCGTCAGCATCAACCAGCAACAACCAGATATTCGCAGTAGGTGATTTGTTATCGCAACTCAATAAACTATCTGCGGAAGTAGCGTCATTGAGAAGTGAAGTACAAGGGCGAGGAAGAAGCAACTTCCGAGGACGCGGACATAGACGGTGGAATGGACGCTCGAGGTCAAGATCCAGGGGTAACCAGCCGAAGATGACCTCTGACGATCCGAATTGGTTATGCAAATACCACTATAAGTATCGTACTCGTGCACGTACATGTGAGAAGCCCTGCGCCTGGAAAGACAAGGAGGGAAACTAGCTGCGGTACATTCTGTGGCGGGAGAGTATGTATCGGCAACCAACAACCGCCTAAGTGTAACAGACTCTCAGAATCATATTACGTTTCTGGTGGACACAGGAGCGAATATTTCCGTATTACCAGCTAGTGTCAGAGACAAAAATCGTGGTGAGTGTTCTGAATATAAATTATTTGCAGCTAATGGCAACGAGATAAAAACGTATGGAATAAAGTCACTTATTCTAAATTTAAATTTAAAGCGAGCATTTCGTTGGACCTTTGTAATCGCAGATGTTACGCAACCCATACTGGGAGCTGATTTTTTGAAACATTATAAGTTGTTAATAGATTTAAGTTCTAAGAAAATAATTGACCAAGTTACAAGTCTAAACATCCTCGCTTCAGTAGTTCAGAGTGACCAACAATCAATTAATACGATTAGTAGTAATCACCCTTATTATGACCTTCTAACGGAATATTCAGAGATAACGAAACCGGTCCTATTCAAAGAGGCAGCCCCTCATGCAGTCTATCACTACATAGAAACTACCGGCCCGCCGGTATATGCACGCCCTAGACCGCTACCGCCGGAAAGGTACCAAAAAGTTAAAGACGAATTTGTTTTGATGCAGGAACTAGGCATTTGTAGACCCTCTAAGGGAGCTTGGGCAAGCCCACTACATGTTGTTCAAAAAAAAGATGGACAGCTACGTCCTTGTGGTGACTATAGACAATTAAACGCAAAAACAAAACCAGATAGGTATCCAATTCCAAGATTAAAAGATTTTACATACGTTTGCTCTAACAAAAAAGTTTTTTCCCGATTAGATATCAACCGTGCTTACCATTGTGTACCGATAGCAGAGCAAGACATTGAAAAAACAGCAATCATAACACCTTTTGGATTATTTGAATTTCTAAGAATGCCTTTCGGCTTACGTAACGCGGCCCAGACGTTTCAAAGGTTTATGAATAACAACGTCTTACAAGGTTTAGAACAACATGTAGAGGACAGCCACGGTTATAAAGATACATTCTATTTTTGTTATCTGGATGACGTCATTATAGCTAGCGACAGCGAAGAAAGTCATAGGCAACATTTAAAAGTGATTTTAGAACGGTTTAGCCAATTTGGTATCACTATAAATCTTAGTAAATGCATATTCGGAGTAACAGAATTAGATTTTTTAGGTTTTAAGGTCACCTCGGAAGGAATAAAACCCTTAAAGGAGAAGATAGAAGCAATTAATAATTATCCAAAACCGGAGACAATTGATCAATTAAGGCGCTTCCTAGGAATGATCAATTTTTATAGGGCACATTTACCGCGAGCAGTAGAATATCAAAAAGAGTTAAATAAGTATTTACACAATTCAAAGAGAAAAGATAAAACTAAAATTATTTGGACGGAACAAGCGGAAAACGCCTTCATTAAATGTAAAGACAGTTTGCAAAATAGCATCATGTTATCACATCCAGCTACCGACGTACCGTTATCGCTGATGGCGGACGCATCGAATTTTTGCATGGGCGCTGTATTGCAACAGGAAATAGAAGGGCAGTGGAGACCATTAGGTTATTATTCGAAACAACTGTCTGAAGCACAGCAAAAATACTCAACGTATGATCGAGAGCTATTAGCGATTTACTCAGCAATGCAATATTTCCGTACAGTATTTGAAGGAAGAAAATTAACAATTTTTACCGATCATAAACCATTAACTTTTGCATTTTCCCGGAAAATTAGTGAAAAAGAGACTCCACGTCGAACTCGGCAATTATCGTACATCAGTGAGTTCACGACCGATATTAGGCACATTTCAGGTGACGAAAACGTCGTAGCGGACGCTTTATCACGCATAGAGACGATAGATACTCCTTCTAGTATTGATTATGAAGAACTTGCAAGTAAGCAAAAGTTAGATTGTGAGTTAAGTACTAGACTACAAGAGGCAAAAGATACTTTGCAATTCAGGGAAATATTTTTACCAAACTGTAAAGTATCAATAGTTTGTAATATGTCAACTAAGGTGGCTCGACCATATTTAACGGAGAATTATCGTAGATTAATATTTGAACAATTGCATAATTTAAGTCATCCAGGAATAAGGGCAACAAAAAAATTAATTAAGGATAGGTTTTATTGGCCATCAATGAATGTGCAAATTGCCAAATGGACTAAGACATGCGTTAGTTGCCAAAAGGCAAAGGTACAGCGACACACGAAATCGAAATTAGGAAATTTTATGCCTAGTGCCCGTTTTGAGCATATACATGTCGATTTAGTAGGACCTCTGCCGACCTCACAAGAGGGACATAGGTACCTACTAACTATTATAGATAGAGGCACGGGCTGGCCAGAGGCGTACCCATTGAAAGAGATTACGGCAAAGTCAGTCGCACAATTAATTTTTGAAAACTGGATAACTCGTTTCGGATGTCCTGTTAGGCTGACAAGCGACCAGGGCAGACAATTTGAGAGCGATTTATTTTTACAATTAACAGCGTTTTTAGGTATAGATAAAATACGTACCACCCCATACCACCCACAGAGCAATGGGATGATAGAAAGATGGCATAGGTCATTGAAAGTGGCATTACGAGCACGTCTAAATAATAACTTAAATTGGTTACAAGAATTACCTATAATATTATTGGGGTTACGCGCAGTTCCACGAAGCGATACTCACGTCAGCGCAGCGGAATTGACGTATGGTCTAAAGTTAAAACTACCTAGCGATTTTTACGAGTGTTCAAACTCTAAAATTAAGTATAACGATGAATATGTCAATCAACTCGTGAATTTATTTAATAATCTTAAGCCGCGAAGTGTACAACACAGAGACTCTCGCACCATATTTGTTCACCCAGATTTGAATAATTGTGATCATGTATTTGTTAGGAACGAAGTAATGAGAGGAACACTTCAACCTCCTTATTTAGGCCCGTATAAGGTCATAAAGAGGGGAAGTAAATCATTTAAGATAAACATTTTTGGAAAAAATACATTAGTTTCGATCGACAGATTAAAACCAGCGTATTTGCTGAATGAAGAAACAACACCTCTGGAACGTGGATGTTTAGATACAAATAGCAGTAATAATAGAATAAGCATACAAGACAGTCAACATGAGTCACCCGTAAATAGCGATAAGCGTGTCAATTATACCACACGCAGTGGTCGCATATCAAAATTGCCAGTTAGGTTCTTAAATGAATAGTAAGTAATTTAATAATAAATGCAATTGTAAACAAAATCTTAATATAAGTAAGTAAATAGTGAAAGTAACAAACACTTTCATTATATTTTTGTACTCGTACAGTAATACCTAATCAACATGGGTAAATCATACAGTAAGGAACAGGAGATTATTATTGCACAAGATGGAGCAAATAGAGCAACTAACAGTGACATAGAATTACATAAAGAGTTCAAGTTATACGGAAGTCTCATGATGATTGTGTTGATACTATTATCAATATTGATTGTGTATCTCTGTTTTACAACATGTAGAAAACGTTCTCAAGAATGGGTGAAAAAGCAGATAATGTCAACAACCAGATTGACATCAGTTTCTACGGTTGTTCCTAGTAATGTACAGCAAGTACAACCACAGCAACCACAGCAGGTTGTATACGCTTAAGGAAACGTGTGTTAAAGTAACATTACTTTGGTTTTTCCAGTGACCTATATTTTAAAGTGTGTGTAATTAACTAATTATCATAAACATAATTGTCTCAAGTTTTAAAGTCGTAATAAAATATAAAACTAAACTTCAAAGTAAGTCATTTGTAACTTTAAACTTTTGTTTACAGTCAGCAAGCAAGTGTTGCTGAATTGCAATTGATTAAGTGTGAATAATAAAATTGTCAACTAGTATGTTATGACTTCCACTTTGTTTTGTAAAGGTATTAATTTCTGCATAGGTTGTATAAGGATGTTATGATTGTGTTGCAACTTGCTGATAATGTTTACTGAGTAGTATTATTGTGGTACTGCGGTGGTATTTAAGGCATCTAACTAACTTAGGATTTTATGTTTGTCAAAAAAAATTTTTTTTATAAGAGGGGGACCACTGTGGCGGCAGGAAACGCAATATGATATCTGGCTTATGCAGCAAAACAGCGAATGCACGTTCCTGTCCCACAGTCGTCTACCTCCTGCCGTCGGGCAAACTCGTGTCAAAAATATGTAACTTTTCGTGTGATAAAATTATATCAAGTGTCTATATTCTTTTGGTTTCACTTCTAATGGAATACCCTTTCTGATCTGGACATAACGTAAAGTACAACAGAGAACAATACCCACACACATGAGTGAGAACATACACACCTATAATACCTACTAACATAAACACTACCTAAAACAACCTAAACTAGCTACTGAACCTGTATAATCATACAAATATACTAAAAAACAATACATTTACTCAATATATATTAATTTCATTGGGTCGGTAATAGGTTATACAGATTTTCTTTAATAGAACCTATTACCGATGTATGTACCTGTACTTTTTTAACCGACTTCAAAATGAAGAATGTTCTCAATTCGTCTGTATGGTTTTTTTTAGTTTTTATGGACAACGAACCCTTATAGTTTACTGTGTAAATTAATAATGTGTTAGTAATTAAACAGTAATTCATTTTTCATTAAAAACTAATATCACCTATTGACTTCCACTTACTATATATAATTCTTAACCCACTGCTAAGCAAAGGTTTATATTATTGACTTAGTATATTCGACTAGGTAAATTTTGTTTCAGAAACATGGAACGATTAAAACGTAAGCAATGTACAGCTAATCAACTTGACTCTGCATTGATGGCTATCAGTAATGGAGCAAGTATCTATGAAACCAAAAATTGTTTTATTTTATGTTTATCTAAGATTTCATAATAATCTTTTTAAGTTTTATGTTACATTTTTTAAATGTTTTATGAACATTTGACACGACTGCTGGGTAACTGGTAATTTCATTTTTGTATGTTATATTTACGTAGATTGTTTAATGCCATTTACTGTTGTATAATTTGTTATATTTCAATTTGTAATTCATATTATTAAGCATATCTCTTGAGACTGATTAAAGGCTGTTAAGAATTTGTAAAGTTAAGTTATAATTATAACATTCTGTATTCTAAAGAATTAAATCCACACGGGCATTTTTATTTGACTGAATTTGTTCTGTTCATTTATTGGTCGGTAATAGGTGCCACAAAAACGGTAATAGGAACACACCCATGGTTTGAATCGGTAATAGGGACGTAGCCCTTTTCATCAATTTATATTTTTTTAAAATATTTATTTCATTTTTTATAATTGTTTCTATAACTGACTAACAAGATCGTTAATTTCAGTACTTGAATAAAAATAAAAAATGACACCAGTTATTAAGCATGTGCTTATTTTTTGTATATAAATGTGAACGTGGCTTAAAGTGGCGGTAATAGGTGCGTTTACGTTAGGTGTGTTCTAAATTCAATTTGATTGGTCGAGATTTTCGACAAGGATTTAGCATTAGAATAAAAACTGTTTTGTATACTTTGCTGTCATTAGTAAATTGGCGCTATTTTGAATACTGTAAGTTGTACGAACACAAAGTTTAGTGTTACTTATAATAAATCGATTAAAAATGCATTCAAGTGATGAAGAAGATGTGTTAACACCTGCGTTTATGAAAGAGAGAGCTGCCGATATAGTAGAAAATTTGCTACCCAATAAATCACGGCTAGTTTATATCAAAGCCATTTCAACCTTCCTTTTTCTTCATTAAATGTCTATTTTCGCTTAAATCTTTCTTTTTCTCGTAGTAATGGTATAAAGTATAGTATGCAACTCTTGAATAAAACAGATTTATATCGCTGGCCATGAATCACTCGCGTCGCTCAGGACGTGATTCTGTCATTAGAATCCTTCACTAGCTCGTGATCTATCTATGGCCCTCGCTGTAAATCCATCCTGTATTCACTAATTGTATAATATACTATTTAACAAAACACTTATTTTGTTATTTCTACTACAATGCATGCATAACACAATACACCCACACGAGTACCTCCAAAACATAATTAAACGAATGCAATTAAGCTTTCCTCGCTCTTATTAAACTTTGTGCTGCAAAATTGACTGGTGGGTAGACTAGGTAGGTATATTCTGCAGCTATTGTGGAACCATGTCGAATTAAAGCGCTCAACTTTCTGTGTACGCTCTTGTTTATGAGACAATTAGTTGCAAGCCGCATTGTTAGCGGAGCGGGAGCGATTCCAGAAAAGATTTAATACGCAGGTACTCGTATATGCCAACAGCCTTGAGAGGTTAGCTTGCGTATTCTGTGCTGAGCTAACACAACGCGTCGTACGTCCAGCCAGTAATAGGACTCGCCCATCAAGGAGCGCTGTCCCAAATTAGTCGCATTATTAATTTATTAAACATAAAATAAAAGGTATTACATTAAAAAACGTATACTAAAAGATAAGTCATTAAATTATCTTTAAAATGGTGTAAGTTTCATAAAAATAAGCTTAATGGTTTTTGCGTGAATCTCGGTTTTTTATCCGCGTTAGACATAAATTTACAGATTAATTACAAGTAATATAAAGTAATGTATAAATATTCAGATAATAAGTTATTAATAAAATTATCCAATTTAGTATATCTTTTTTCCAAACCATTGACACTACTCGTTTTTAGACATGATCTTCAGTTTATAATCGTTAAAAGTCGGTTATCGTCGCCGTACCTATGTGACTCACTGTGATCATCAATCAATCTGCCTAGCGTTTTCCCAACTATGTTGGGGTCGGCTTCCAGTCTAACCGCATGCAGCTGACTACCAGTATTTTACATGGAGCGACTGCCTATCTGACCTCCACAACCCAGTAACTGGGTAATACGATACCCCTTGGTAAGACTGCTTGTCAGACTTTCGGGCTTCTGACGACCCGTAACCACTGTTAAAGATCCACGAATGATAGCCGGGACCAACGGCTTAACGTGCTTTCCGAGGCACGGAGGAGTCTCCGTTAACCTGATGGATCGACCCGTACGGCTGTTATTACTTAGCCACGAGCTCCTTTACTGTGATCATACCAAAAGTAATTTATCACATGCTTTGCCCACTTACAGTAAATTGAGTTAATTTACTTGCAATGACAGAGGGTACAAAAGTAAGTTACCAAGTTTACGAGTTAATATACTCAGTTAGTGCGGAATATTTTCACTGTTTGAACTAAACTGTTAAACGCAGATAGAGTTACAGATGACAGATAAAGCAGTAAACTTATTAGTTTGGACTATTATTTCAAACCTAGGATGAGCATTCAAGCAAAAAAAGCATTTATACAAAACAAAACAAAACAACCGACTTCCAAAAAAAAAATACACTACAAAGTGAAATAATCTGTAATCTCTTTAATCTCGGAAGTCGGAGCCATAATCAGATCGTGACTTGATGACAATGGGACCACCTGAGAAGTATACCCTCTCAAATAAAAAAAATATTTTCCTAATAGGTTCAACCATCTTCAAGTAATCGGGGAACATACAAAAAATCAATCTGCCTAGCCTTTCTCCAACTATGTTGGGGTCAGCTTCCAGTCTAACCGAATGCAGCTGAATACCAGTATTTTACATGGAGCGACTGCCTATCTGACCTCCACAACCCAGTTACTGGGTAAAACGATACCCCTTGGTAAGACTGGTAGTCAGGTTTTCGGGCTTCTGACGACCCGTAACGACTATTAAAGATCCACGAATGACAGCCGGGACCAACGGCTTAACGTGCTTTCCGAGGCACGGAGAAGTCTCGGTATGTAAAGATGTTCAGCCATCCACGGACCGACTCCGGCAAGCGTAGCTTAACCTGATGGATCGACCCACGAGCTCCTCTAATCGGGGAACATACATAAAAAAAAATGCCAGCCACGGGCACTGCCGACAGAAGTAAAAACTTAACTGTAAAACTTTGCATAGCAAGTCGCGGTGATGCGGCGACGCGAAGCCGTAAGATTTACCCCCACTAAAAATCGCTCAACGCGCATAAAGTTTTCACTTAAAAAAAAGATTCCGACGAACTGCGAACTTCCTGGACTTCTATTTTTGAAGTCGGTTAAAAAGGACTGGCTCTTTTCAAGGCTACGCCAATCGCTTGAAGAAACTACAACAGGAATCTACACTTATAAACGCAGCTCCTTCAATCCTTCAATTTTGTCATGGAGAGTGTTTCTGAACTGTTTGTAAAAGTCGCTAACAAAAACGCTACTTTCTTGTCGCTCTCTGTGAGACTTAAGCCTTATAAAGAACAATGTATTTGGTAAAGCAAGGCTTTTTGGTAGATAAGCTTTTGGAAATGTGACAAAATATTCGAGTTTTAAAGTGTTTATAATTTAAACGTACAACTGAACACGTATTGTAATTTACGTTCGAAATTGTTTAATTTAGTTAAATTAGGTAGAGTTTGTTTATTTATTTCTGTGTGTAACCGACAATATTAACACAAGTTACCTCTTTAAACCTAATTGCGGTGATATTATTATGCCGCCGGTACATATTATTTATTTGATAACTCGAATGTGCTTGTACACAGGGTAAAATTGAAATCATGGGCATTCTTTTAACCCACCCGACCTAAAATCTGCTTTTTTTTATGTTCGCATAACTCGTTAAAATGTAGGGATCAGTTGATTATTTTTTCGCTATTTCAGGTTTGGTCCCATAATAAAAGTTGTTCATAATCGCACAGAATAAATAATAGTACTAACGTAATAATGGTGAGTACAACGATGATGATGAGCATAATGGTGATGATGTAAACCCTCATTACGTACCCAAGCCATTTTTACAATAACTAAGCATTTTTTTTCTTGCTTTTTCTTTCTGTTGTTCGGATACCCCGACCAAACTGGTTAGGTTAGGATAGAACTGTAACCGACCACACGCGACCTAAATTGGTCGCAGTAACTAAGCTAAGGCACCTCGACCAAACGGGTTAGGTTAGGTTATAATCGTGACTGTGACCAACCGCGCGCAAGCCGAGCGAGCGAAGCGACCGGTGCCGCTGTAGCGGCCTATGAGCGCTACATCTAAGTTGATCGCAGTTACTTGACTATTTAGTATTTTTAAGAACCCGAAATAGGAATTATTATAGGTTTACAAAAAGGAGAGGGGGGGGGGGGGTGTGGGGGGGGGGGGTCATTATTTGAAAGTGTTTAATAATATTTTTAGGAAAGCAAAATGGGAATTATTTGAGGTTCGATTAAATACAAGCCATTGTATTTGAGCATTGCAATTTTGCTTTTAACCTTCAACAAACAATTAATTTGCATTTTGCAAACCACAATAAAGCATTCGAGACAGTAAATATTTTACAACCGCGGAACAAAGCTAACACACACACAATAATGTTTCATACTGACAAATCCCAGAGATAAATCTTATCTTATATACTGCAGAGTTGGTAATCGGCTAAGATTAATATACCAAACTTATAGTTAATATTTTAAAATAAGCTTATAATTTTAATTTAACCCTCTGCCGCTATTGTTACGTCTGTGAGACACCGCGAAATCAACTTTTGATTGCTACGCCGCCATTTTTTCCGAAAATCGTTCTGCGGCGCTCGGTAGCTTCTTACACCCGTGCCCCTTCCCCGACCGCCAGTGCTGCGACGACAACGGTAAGTACCTTGAAGAGTTACAGCTGTGAGGTCAGTAATAAGTAATGGGTCGTGCAGAAGTATTGTCACTAAAATAATGATTTATTTATTTATAGGCTCTTCAACAATGAGTACACTATTACTTTACAATTTGTACATAGCAAACTTAAGTCTAAGCGCCTTATTACTTATAGAAAAGCACAGCATGCACTACATTATGCGCAGATAATAACACAATATTATTATTGTGTTATTATAATATATTATTAAATTATTTGAAAACAAGTATTACTAATTTTAGACAAAAAATAAATTATTAAGCTGGTAAAAATAGATTACATCAATTAAATTAATTATGATTACATTTCATTTTTGATAATTATTGTATAAGATTAGATTAATATTTAATTTTAGACTACACACACACACAACAACAACACAAAACACACACACACACACACACACACACACACACACACACACACACAACACACACATACACACATATACATTAAATGGCAAGTGCGGCTTTTTTTAGAGCAGGTAGGTACTGTTGAGTGAAAGAGGTCAATGTCCACTTCGCGCTCTTTGTATGCAGCATACATTCTAGACAGTGGACAGTATTGCCTTAAGTTGGTGTAACACCTTGGCATGTAGAAAAGCCTCCCATTAGAACTTCTTGGCAGATTACTTGACAACAACTTTTTACAAGAGACCAACATCGTAATCGAGAAAAAATTATCAGACGTCTCATTCATTTGGGTCGAATAGGTGTACCTATTGATGTTTTGTACGGGACAACTGAAGGCTAATTCTCGTTTCTAAAACTTTCAAATTCAAGTCGCAATCTCGTGCCAGCGACAAACAAATGTCAAAAATTTAGGTAAACGCTATACAATTTTTGACAGATTGAGACTGAGATGAGATTGCGAACGTTGTTAAAAATACGGAAATTGCCCCTCTGATAATTTTTTATCTATAACGATGTTGGTCCCATTGGGAAAGTTGTTCAATTTGATGGTCTGTACCACACCTTAAAGACCACACCCTGCTGATGCCCCCTGTATACCCATCCAAAAAGTCTTAAGGACTCAATGACAATCCTAATGACGTCACGCGGAGGAGCCGGGCGCGGGAGTGGATATTAAAAACAACAAGTTAGAATCGTAACCACAAAATAGGTTTCTCACAGACCATATTACCCTGTTGATATAGTTGCTTCATAATTTAAGACATAATCATCTTGTATTCTGAATTATAATTATTAACGCGACTCTAAAGGCAATTGTAACTACATAAATCAGCAGAGATGAAGCGTTAAATTATGTATTTCCAATTACGTTTTTGCTTACAAATTCATCCACTCTGTTTCTCAAAAGTAACCCTTGCAAATGGAAATTTGCTACAAAAACAAGCAGTTTCTTGTCACAGAAACAGAAATATCTAATTATACAAACTTATAATTATATCGAGCTGAAAGTCCGAGTAAATCTTGTGAACGACCGCATAATCCTCTTAATTTGTTAAACTACAATGCAAATGCAATGCAAAAACAAAAAAAAAAATAAAAAATTGTCAGCCATTGGGACTGCCGACAGAAGTGAAAACTTAACCGTACAAATTAGGAGGATTATACGGTCGCGCATAATCCTCTTAATTTGTTAAACTACAATGCGGCGCTAATCTCTGGTCGAGTGCGCTAGATTAGGCTATAGTGACATCAAAGCTAACCTGAGCCAACACTGTCAGGGTGCCAAAGCCAGGTTGGAACCACAAAAAAGATAGTAGCAGAAGGCCGGCTCCATACAACGGGCAAAAACAGACACGTATACGAACGTATGGGGATCTCAATTCATCACCTGAACACGTGAGGTTGCAGTAGGCGGGTAGCACGACTGACCGACTGTCCAGACTTCTAGAAGGCCTGGACAAAGTGACATTCTATCAGTGATAACGATGATGGGGAAGTCAAAAATGTATCTCCCTGATATAAAAGCGATTGCCACTAGTCTAGACAAGTGACAATAGATTTTAAGCGTTTCGGCCCTAAGGCCGATTTACACCAAACAACGAGTGATATCCCTCTACCAGATTATTTTTATGTAAACAAAGAAAAAGCATTATTTCGGTGGTCTATCCATAGTAAAATGTCAATACTGGCAAGAAAATAATGCCAGCACACCTTCAAACGAATGCCAGTCGCGAGTGTGCTTGCACTCACTGTACTATGGACAAAACTTAAGCATGCTCACTTAAAAAAATATTCCTGTGAGAGCGCAGCTAGTGACAAACGAACATTGTGCGAATTATCGCCTTTGAGGTGATCATGCGGAACTTTGGCCCATAGTACTTACGTGAGCCGTGGCTAAATGTGCGTGCGTTTTCCTTCGTTGAATGAGTTGACCTTCTGTACCTATCGTATTTTGTGTAGAAACCAAGCTTTAATTAAGTGTTATTGTTAAAATGTATTGGTGACTGCGTAAGCCTTTTGTATGCTAATGTATTGTTTATCTTACTTTGCATAGTTACAGCGTATTGGCTGGAGTTTTCGGGTTCCGGGTTGAGGATAGACTTCGGTATTTTTCCACGTAGAACTCGCAAAAGTTTTGTATTCGGTGGTTGAATTATAACAGCGTGGACTGCGAAAGGCGTTTAAGGCGACGATAAGCGACTTTTAATGATTTTATTGTGAAGATCACGTTTAAACGAGTAGTGTTAATGATTTGGAAAAAATATATGTTAAAATTAGAGCATTTTTTAATCACTTACTATGTGAATACTTTAGATTATGTTTATATTACATAGTGTAGTTAATTTGTTAAGTTATGTCTAACGCGAATAAAAAACTGAGAATCACGCAAACATTATCAAGCGTATTTTTTTAGAATAGAATAGAATAGCTTTTATTTGCAAATATGGGTAATACATAAGTAGATAGTAATAGATATAAATCATAGTTCTGCCATATTTCAGCATTCGGCATGCAAACATTTTCATCATACAAAATTTGTTAAAATTTAAATTCTCCTTAAAAACATTAAATTAAATAAAATTATTAAAATTCAAATGGTCATTAAAATATTAACTTAATTATAACAATATACCTACATTAAATAGGATGGTTAAAAATTTAAATTGTCATTAACAGTATAATTATATAAAAATCGTGGTCGAAACATAAATAAACAAACATACATTAAAATTCCAGGTCACAGATAATATGTAACATTCCCGTAAACTAATAATTAATTAATTAAAAATTACAGATATTCAGAAACAGTTTTGTCCGTTAAAAACTCAGTTACAGTGTAGTACGTTTTATCTATTAATAATTTTCGAAGTCTACTTTTGAATTGCACCGTTTTCAAATCTTTCCAAGCACGTCGCAATTTATTATAAACAATTGGGGCCATGTAATAAATACTTTTGCGCATCATAGTTGTTTGACACGATACCTGATTTAATTTTGTATTGTAATTTTAAAACCTAAACCATTTTAAAGATAATAATTTAATTATTTATCTTTCAGTTTACATGTTCTAGGGCTGATTGTTCAATAGTCAGATAATTTTTATTTGAGGAATCAATATGGCGGTTTGACAGCTTTCGTATTGAAAATATGTCAAACTGTCACATTCATTCTTCAGGTAAAAGCTATCTGCCTATTGAATAATCAGCCCTTAATAGAATACCTTTTGTTTTCTGTAGGTATGTATAATAAATTAATAATGCGTCTAATTTGGGACAACGCTTCTTGATGAGCGAGTCCTGTTACTGGGTGGACATAAGACGCGTTCCGTGACCTCAGCACAGAACACGCAAGCTAACCTCTCAAGCCCTTTGGCACTTATCTGCGTCTTAGTTGATGTGTTTCTAATTCCATTAAAGATAGGAACCTGGCACGAGGTTCCAAGATGCTACTTGGGGCTAAAGTACGTTCAAATCAAATCATTTATTGGCTTGCAAGCTTGGGTAATTAATATTAATACATAGATGTTCAGATACAGAGTCGACCAGACATGCATTTTATGGACAATGTACACAATGCATTTTTGTTTATCGCTTCGTATGCCGCCGGAACCGTGGATCCACGTGAGACACAATTTGTGTCTGTAATTACTATTAAGTATAGTGCGCAATGTAAGATATTTTGTATAGTAATATTATATTAAATATTAAATAATAAAATAATAATAATAATAATATATTATATATTATTTAATAATATTTAATATTATCTTTGACAGTCGTTACGGGTCGTCAGAAGCCCGAAAGTCTGACAACCAGTCTTACCAAGAGGTATCGTATTACCCAGTTACTGGGTTGTGGAGGTCAGATAAGCAGTCGCTCCATGTAAAATACTGGTATTCAGCTGCATCCGGTTAGACTGGAAGCCGACTCCAACATAGTTGGGAAAAGGCTAGGCAGATGATGAATATTCTTTTTTTTTTATATTATTTTTTTTTGCATATTTTCTCCCAATTTGTTCTTTTGTGTTTCTTGTTTAAATCAAATAAATGTGTTTCCTTTCTTTTTAAAAATATAAATTTTCTATAAAGAGAACAACGACGGTCATTATAAGCTGTTGAAATTGACGCTTCATTACGATTCCACAGGGCTCGGAACAATAACAGTTTAATAGTTATCTTAATTTTCTACAATCCACAGCTCCGCAAGGTATTCCTGGAATAATTCCTGTTTTCAAATGCTTAGTACTTGCACCCGTGATTTGCTAGAAGACTACTAGGTAGCAATTTAGTAATCCCACGAAGTAAAGGTCTTTAATAATGATTTATATTGTAATTAATTTAATTTTATTTTTTATAATTTAGTGTGACATTTCGATACAATGTAAAAATTGTTACTGAAATAAATTAAATGAAATGAAAAATGAAATGTGGATCTCGCAAAGGTTTTTGTTTTTTCAATGCGCCAATTTCAACTTAAGTTTGCAATATACAATTAGATAAGTAATACCGTACTCATTTGAAGAGACTAATACTTACGGGCTTAACTGAATTGAATTATCGTAACATACTGTAATATTTGTGACAAAATAATAAAAAATATGTAGGAGTGTTAAAAAATTATTATCATATTCATAACCAAAAGCCGACTTTTCAGCTTGTAACATATTTAAAAGGTAATTTTTGTCAGTTTCTTAGAACTCTCAGCCGCGTCCTATTTTAAATCGCGATTACGCGATCGTCGCGTGCATTATGTCACTTTTTGTTCGGTGAATCTGAAACTGAACGCGTGGTCGCGCCTACAGAGAACGTTTTCCTGTTTTCTGATCAAAAAGTTCGAACGATCGTGCATTCGCGCAACAATCACTTTTAAATAAGACGCGGGGTCACACTTCCAAGTGATCCTACCGACAAACTTTGCCTCTAAAAGATTTTATACATAGTTCGTATCTTATGTACTTTTTTATCTTTGGAAAGAACTGAAAGCAGCTAAGCATGAGACAGTAAAAAAAAAACTCGCCGAATGGATAAACTCCTAAAATAATTTTCTTTCTTTCCTCCTTTTGTAAGTTGGTTAAAAAAAATACATAAGTAAATCACAGTTTTCGGCCACCTACTACGTATTCCAGTAGTAATTCCCCGAAAATCTCAGAAGCTTAGTATTTTATTGTACCCTCTGATTTGCTAAAGCAATTTAGTAACCTCACGACATTATTTCACGTACCTAATAAGATTTTGGTAGATGTCTTTAATGTCTATATTTGTTTGTCAGATTAGTTTTACACTAACGTGTTAGGAAAGGGCTGGGTTTTCCCTTGTTAGGTGTCCGGGAAGATTTATAGGGTGGCGGAAATTAGGTTTCTTGCGAGTAGGTACGTAATATAATTCTAAAAGTTGATGCTGCTTCGTTGTTTGAGAACCTGTCAGACTGGCATCATCACCCACAAACTTACGAAGTCTTAAGTAGGACTTTAATAAGGTTAACGTTAATAAAACTTCAAAATTATTAAGATGCGTTAGTTTTTATTACTCGATCGAGTTTACGTTAACGTTGACTTGCGTCAATTTGTATGGAATAATTGTGTTTTCCATTATAGCCACCAGACGGCGCTTGCAGTTTGAGTACAAATTGAAGTTTACCTGTACGTGTTCGAGTAAGATAATAAAACCGGCCAAGTTAGTGTCGGACCACGCACAATGAAGGGTTCCGTAGTTGTTTGACTATTATTCGTAAACTTGAAAAGCCTAATTAGCTGTGATAGTTTTCCTTATATCTTCGTTGTGTATATTACTACCACAGTCATATCATATCATACAGTCGTCCGACGAAGCCGTCTAGACAGGGCAATCGTGCGGGGTGTGAGGGGCAAGACGCGGGAGGCGCGAGACCGAGCTGCATACTTCCACCGTGTTAGTAGCTCGGTACATAATTTTCAGGGCTATCGTGTTGATTTAATTATTGTTTTAATTTATTATTATTATTTAGTTTATGTACACGGAAAAATACAGAGATACGACATAGTAATATTTGAGCATAGCAGGACACTTGCGCGAAAGACATTTCCGCGAAAGACAATTGCCCGAACCCAATTGCGCGAAAAGACATTTCCGTGAATGGACTTTAGCGCGAACGAACTTTTGCGCGAAAGACACTTCCGCGACAAGACATTTCCGCGATTGGACTTTTGCGCAGATGGCCTTTTGCGCGCATGGTCGTTTGCGCGCAAGACACTTGCGCGAAAGACACTTGCGCGAAGGACACTTGCGCGAATCCCCTTGCGCGGAAGACAATTGCGCGAATCCACTTGCGCGTCAGGACAGTTGCGCGAAAAAGTTGAGGAAATGAGATTTCTTCATAACATCACGCCTGTATTCTTTCAAAGGGTTGTGCAGTGATGTACAGTACATTTCTAATTTTTTTTTTCTTATTTATGTGTTCAGAAAAATACATTTGAGTGCCTACTTATTTTATTAAGTTTTTTTTTCTAATTATCGTATTATTTTAGTTTATTTTTATTTTTTGTCGACATGGGTGTCATTTTCATGGTGTTTGAGGTAGCTGAAAATGATAGTGGGGTCAAAATGAAAATCCAAGATGGCGGCTGCGAAAATTTTAAAACTTTTCGCCATCGGTGTCATTTTCATGGTTCTTGACGTCGCTGAAAACGATAATGAGATCAAAATGAAAATCCAAGATGGCGGCTGTGAAAGTTTTCAAATTTTTCGTCATGGGTGTCATTTTCATGGTTTTTGAGGTCGCTGAAAGTGATAGTGGGGTCAAAATGAAAATCCAATTTGCGGCTGCGAAAATTTTCAAAATTTTCGTCATGGGTGTCATTTTCATGGTTTTTGAGGTCGCTGAAAACGATAGTGGGGTCAAAATGAAAATCCAAGATGGCGGCTGCGAAAATATTCAAAATTTTCGTCATGGGTGTCATTTTCATGGTTCTTGAGGTATCTGAAAACGATAATCTCCACGCTCCCCTGAAAAGGAGGACATTTAAAACCCGACCTACTCCATGGATAACTGAAAACATCAGACTTATGTCGTCGTTGAGAGATGCAGCTAGGGATAGATTTCGTAAATCTAAACTTCCGTGTCATAAGGAATATTATCTGGATCTGAAGCGCCTAGCAGTCGAGGCACTAGTTAGCGAGAAGACGGCATATTTCGCCAAAAGCATAAATAGCCACATTAAGGACCCGAAACTACTGTGGCGCAATTTAAAATCTGATGTGCTTCCGGACCATAAACATAGATTGCTGCCAAGCCACTTCAACAACCCTGATGACATTAATGCGGCATTTCTGGACGTCCCAGGTGTTTGTTGTCACAACATCTCTCAGCTATCCTACTTTGAGTCTCATAGGTTTGGCCCAGCCTCATTCTCACTCAAAACAACCAATCCTGAGTCAATCCTGAAGATTATCAAGAGTCTAGGGTCAAACGCACAGGGTGTTGACGGTATAGGTCTCGATATGTTGTCCCTCACGTTGGCAACTACTTTGCAAGCCATTACAGACATCATTAACCGGTCCATAGCCACGCGTACGTTCCCCGAACTCTGGCGATGCGCTATTGTACGCCCTATCCCTAAAAACAATAACCCGGCTAACATGAAAGACTTGAGGCCTATCAGTATTTTACCCTGTTTGTCGAAGATCCTGGAACGTGTGGTTTACTTGCAGGTTATTGAATATCTTGAAGCTAATAACGTTCTTCCTGACTTTCAGTCTGGTTTCAGAAAGGGTAGGGGTACTGCAACGGCTCTGGCTGATGTTGTGGGTAGTATCCTTGAGGCACGTGACCGGGGGGAGGGTACAATTCTGGCTCTGCTGGACTTTTCCCGGGCTTTTGATGCAATTAATACTACTCTACTGCTGTCTAAATTAGCCTTCTATGGCTTCGACAGTGCTGCAGTGGAGTGGTTTAAAAGCTATCTTACCAATAGATCTCAATATGTAGAGATGAATATGGAGGATGGGTCAACAGTGTCATCCTCCCTCCTCCAAGTGTCAAGGGGTGTCCCTCAGGGATCGATTCTGGGCCCTCTGTTGTACATTCTGTACAGTGCAGATAACATAAAATCTTTTGTTAACTGTAAATACCATATGTATGCTGACGATATCCAGCTGTTCATATCTTTCAAGGGGGAAGAAACATCTTTGGCAGTGCAGAAAATAAATGAGGATTTGCATAGAGTGGTTGTGTGGTCGGAGGAGAACTCTCTGGTTCTGAACCCGCTCAAATCTAAATTTATGGTACTGGGCTCTAAGAAACAGGTTAGTGCAATACTGTCTGCCAACCCTGAGATAGTCATCATGGGAGAAAAAATTGAGAGAGTGGAGCAGACATGCAATCTGGGGTTAATTATGGATCCGGAGCTGCGCTTTGAGGCCCATGTGACAAATGTTCTCCGAAATTGTTTTTATAGGCTAAAGGTCTTATATGGTATACGGAAATACCTAAGCATATCTGTAAGGAAGCAACTTGTTGACAGTCTCATCCTATCCAAATTGAATTACTGTGACACAGTCTATGGGCCATGCTTGTTTTCCAGAACGGAACGTGTAATTCAACGTATCCAGAATGCCTGTGTTCGTTTTTGTGTTAATATCCCGCGAAGAAGTCATGTTACTCCATTCATTAATGAACTAAAATTATTGAAGATGGCTGCCAGGAGGAAGCTTCATTTAGCCAGCCTGTTATTTGGTATTGTAACAACTAAAAGACCTCACTATCTCTATGTAAAGCTTTCTTGGAAACAAAACCATCTAAAGAATAGTCTTCGCTCCATGGTATGCCCTCTGTCGGTGCCAATGCACAGAACTACAGCATTCAGGGGGTGTTTCAGGTATGCAGCCACACGCTGTTGGAATGATCTCCCACCACCAATGCGACGCCTGAAATCAATACAATCTTTCAAATTCCAACACAAAAAGTTACTCATACATGAACAAATGTCTCTCTAGTACTGCTTCACTGTAAGTACCTACCTACCTCAGGTGTCATGGCCTGCAGGCTTTGGAGTGGGATCTTTAAGAGTGTGGGCTGCTTGGTGGTGCGCTCGTCTGTCCGTGTGGCTGTGCTGGGGTCTGTGTTTCGCTATTTCGCTATTTCAATTTATCCTTTTATGCATAGGAACGCCACATTTGTTTCTGTAATTTTCAGTTTAATCTAATTATTCAACTGGCACACTACGGTTTGTCAGGTAGCGTCTCTTGTTTGTATCATATCCTAATTTATATTTATCCTATCTAATTTAATTTATTTATTAGTAATATAATTCAATATGTCTTGATGCATGAATCCATATTTTATTTTAACTAACTAATTCTCACTTACCATTTCTTATTTGATCTCATTTGTGTGTCCGAGTCTTTGTCATCATTCACATCTAATACAAATTCATTTTACGTAGGAAATGCCTACTTAATCACCCAATACATCCTCTGTTACATAATTTCATCAAAATCAAAATGTTAATTGCATAATGCTACGCCATGTTTTAAATATTATGTAATATGTCTAATGTTTCCGGCCGCTGACAGCTGCGCGCACAGATAACGCATTCTGCGGCGTGGGAGTCGGTGCTGTCGCGGAGCGGAATGCGGGAATATTGTCATTTTCTGTATATTTTATCTATACCTTTAGAATTAACTTTATATTTTATTTATTTTTTAATTGCATTATTATTTGTTACATGCTGCACCGGTCGACGTCATCGCGTCAACGCCGGCTATCGCTGAAAACCAGCGCTGGGGCTCCGTTTCGCATGGGGTCGCGGCATTATGCTGAGCGGTAGCCGTTTTGCGTAGATGTGACGCATATTTTCCCCTAAACTTGCTTTTTACATTCTTATTTTATTTTGTTGTCCTTTGCGTCATGTTTACCGCAAATAAACGTATTTCTTTCTTTCTTTTCTTTCATAATGAGGTCATAATGAAAATCTAAGATGGCGTCTGCGAAAATTTTCAAATTTTTCGTCATGGGTGTCGTTTCTATTGCTTTTGAGGACGCTAAAGCCGATGAGCTCAAAATCAAAATGGATTTTGACAAAAAAAATTGAATGTTTCGCAGCCGCCATCTTGAATTTTGATTTTAACCCCGTTATCGTTATCAGCGACCTCAAAAACCATGAAAATGACATCCATGTCGGAAAAAATAAACTAATGAGAAAAATAATAAAAAAATTAGAAAAAAAAACTAACAAATAAGCAGACACTCAAATGTCGTTTATAATAATAATATGACGATGTTGATCTCAAATAAACAAATAAATTAATTAATATCGTTTACTTGGGACAACCCTTGCTGTTGCGACAATGTCTAGACGTTGTCGGCATTTACCACGAGATCAAAGGCGTCGTCCTACTGTATGTTTTTATACTGTGCTACTACCGTGAATTTTTTCACCCATCCAAAACTAACCGTTTAGCAGACAGACGGACAACGAAGTGATCTTATAAGAGTTCCGTTTTTTCCTTTTGAGGTACGGAACCCTAAAAAGAAAAATTATTTATTCTGCACAAACAAAACACACATTACAAAAAAAAAAAAAAAAATACATATCATAATAGGAGCAGTTTCATGTGGCAAGTTTTTTTTTTATTATTTACTCGATCGCATTTACGTTAACATTAACTTAAGTCATTTGTATGGAATAATTGTGATTTCCAATAGAGTGGCGCTTATTCAGTTTCAGTACAAATTGAAGTTTACGCTAACATGATCGAGTAAGTATAAGAAGAAGCACAGAGGCCTTAGTGCGAGTTTTTATACTGACTCGATTACGATAAAGTAAACTTCAATTTGTACTAAAACTGAATAAGCGCCATCTGGTGACTACAACGCGAAACAGAATTATTCTATACAAATTGACGTAAGGTAACATTAACGTAAATGCGATCGAGTAAGTATAAAAACTCGCATTAAGCCCTCAGTTGTAAGAGAAAACAAATAGTACCTGAAACAAGTGTTTGCCAGTAATATCAATATTACGTTTCTATGGCAACCGAATGTTTGTTTGTAGAAGAATCATGACGGGAAAGGTTTTCATGTCATGAGCAAAAATATCTTCAACCACGATAACACGGAAGGCTACTATCGACCTCTATCTTGATACTTGACGAAGGAAGGAAGCTGAAATAAAATATAGGAAGCTAAAATATGAAATAATATATGAAGCTGAAATAAAAGTATTGAATTAGACCATTTTGTTGCTGTTATCGACCATATAATGTTCCCACTGCTAGGACACAGGCCTCCTCTCTTCGAGAGGGAATGGGCTGTATTTCGCCACGTGGGCCCAGTGCGGGTTGGCAGATGTAACTTGTCTTAGAATTTTTGGTTTTAGGACCTGCCGGTTTCCTCATGATGTTTCCTGTCTGATGCGCTTGCTATTACATCGGCTACAATACTATTAACCTTTCGTATGCCAGTAATTACAGAAACAATTAAAAATAAATGTCTAATTTGCGTGCTATTACAGCGGCTACCACACTACATGTTAACCTTTCGTATGCCAGTAATTACAGAAGCAATTAAAAATAAATGTCTGATGCGCTTGCTATTACAGCGGCTACTATACTATTAATCTTTCGTATGCCAGTAATTACAGAAGCAATTAAAATGTAATGTTTAATGTGCGTGCTATTACAGCTGCTACCATACATACTATTATTAACCTTTCGTATGCCAGTAATTACAGAAACAATAAAAATAATGTATAGTGTGTATGCTTTTACAGCGGCTACCATACTATTATTAACCTTTCGTATGCCATTAATTACAGAAACAATAAAAAATAAATGTCTAATGTGCAGCTACCATATTATTATTAACCTTTCGTATGCCAGTAATTACAGAAAAAATAAAAAACAAATGTCTAAGTGCGTGTTATTACAATGGCTACCAGGAACAATTAAAAAGCCATTGTGACTCTAAGGGCCTGTGTCACCAACTACGATTAAGTTCCTAATAACTTACTTGGCAGATTTTTTAAATGTAATTATTTATTATTTATTTATTTGACAGTATTTACATATTAAATAAACTAACAGATTTAAATAATTGGCAGATAATTTCATACAAATTTGTTCCATTTTTGAATTTATTCAGTGAGTAGTGACTATTCGGATATCGTGAAATAGGCCCTAATTAGTACTTTATTGGATGTTAGGTACGAGTAACTACTTATTTTTTAAAAGGACCAAAACATATTGGTCCTACTATAATTGTGCTTCGGATTCTAACAATAAATAGAGGCTTATGTGAGTATTAAGTAACGCTCTGTTTACGTTTCGACCGTATAATAACTAAGTATTTGGATCTAAAGTCAACAAAACTTTGTGGTGAATTGTGTGGAAACTTATCAATGGTTGGCTGACTTAGAAGTATTATATAACTTCGTGTGCATCCACACTGCCCGCCTAGCGCGGTGGCGACGACGGGCGCGAAATATCAAACATATGAAACCGCGCCGTTTACATCCACATTGTAGTGACTAAGGCGAGCGCCTACCGCGACGGGCCCGAGCGAGATAGCGCGCGTAGTTTTCAAAAGTTCCTATTCGCGCGTTATGGCCACATTAGACCTAGGGCCTCGTGTGGCCATAACGCGTAGGGCCTAGTCAGCAAGCGACTTAATGCGCGGGTGACAGAGGTATCAAACCAGGTTCAGTCTCGTCCGTAAGAGAATCTCTATACATATTTTTTACCTATTTATCATATATATATCATAAATATATAATATATTTATCTATTTATCATGCGTAAGAGATGCGCTTCTCTACTACGCCGTGTGCGCGGCAGCCCCAACACCATTCTTAGAATGTTGGCTGATAGGTGGGACTCTCCGATCTTGGGGCGGTGGATACAACTCCACGCAGTCAAGTAGACACTCCCCAGGATCGGTGGCCTCACGCAGCTTAACAATAAATGTTACTAACACTAGTTTATAAGTTTACATTGTTACTTACAAATAAGGATGTGATTCTGCAATAAATGTTTATTTATTTATTTTATTTATTTATAAATACAATTCAATCAAACCAATATGGCACAGTAAACATCCACATCACAGAAATCGGACAATAACAAGAAAATTATGGAGCAAAACATGGAGCAAAATAAAGTTTGAATCTTCTCTGGTGATTTTAGGTGATATTTTACTCAGGATGAAGTCAAATGTTGACACGGGCTATCTAAAAATACCAAATCCTCGTTCATGGTTTGCAACACCTGAAATACGTCATAAACGCTACAACTCGCTCGTCACTGTGGCCATCGCACGCACCCGCCGCCGCCGCGCCGTCGCGCCCGCCTTAGGCCCTAGTCACCGCGCATTCACTGTGCGCTTGACGCACACTTTTACGTCACTCAACTTTCCATTGCAAAAGTGTTTTGCAATTTTGTCTTTCTATGAAAAGTTATGATGAACTTCGGATTGTCGGTGAAAATACTATTGAGATATTTCATTGCAACGAATCTTTTCGAGTGTCACTGCTTTGGATTTTCATTTCGAAATAATAACTTTGAAAGTTAGATTTTCAGTACTTTGAAAGTTATTATACTCAAGTGCATTCTAATGAGTCTAAAGATTTTGAAAGATTCGTCAATTAAATAGTTATTATTCGAGTCTATTAATTGTGGATTACTTACGCAATTCCAACCACAAGATTTTACAAACCTCTTTTTATAGAAGACTATTTCAAAATATGTTTCTCCTACTTCCCACAAACTCTAAAACGTTTTACATAGTATAACAAAGTTGCAGACGTAATACGCCTGCATTTTACAGCAGGTCGGTTCGTTACCTACAATATTTATTACACTGTCAACTAGTTTAATTGACCTGGAGCTAGACCACCACCTCTTAAAGCAGTATTATTTTAATCTTACATGAGTGTGGGAAAGAGATGGAGCTAGACGTCCTGTATAGCTCCATCTCTTTCTCACACTGAAGTAACATTAAAATAATACTGCTTTAAGAAGTGGTGGTTGGCCCCCTGTTTGAAGTACTTAATAACCGTTCTGTTGTAGTTGCTGGAAACAAGTTCAATTTCTCAGAAGTTGTAGCTTTGAAGTCAGGTACAAAGAGGTTTAGAAATGAAGGCGAGTAGTGCTGCCAACTAGCGCCACCATTGAGGAAAAAATCATAAGTACAGAGTAGTAGATATGGAACATTTTGAAATATCCTATATTCACATTTTTAGTCAGATGAGGTAGGTGAAGTCAAAAAAACATTCTACCTCTACATTCTATCTGATTAAAAATGTGAACACAGGAAATTTAAAAAGGTTCCATATCTCCAGACCAACGACCATATAGCCCATTGGTCGTTGCTCCAGACCTATGAATTTTTTCTCATTGGTGGCGCTAGTAGGCAGCACTACTCGCTTAAATTTAGAATGGTCCTACCTTTTAAAGTGATAGCTTGTTGAATACTAAATCTGGGTAGGTCATATTATCAACCTGAAATTGCACCTGACTCTCTCTGAATTGCACTTTCTTTTTTTTACTGTCTTTTTATATAATTTTGTTTTTTTTTTAATTTTATTTTTATGATTGTGTCTAGTTTAAGTAGTTGGTGATCTTCCTGTGCGAGTCACAATAAATACTTTGCCTTTCTTTCTTTTTCTTGCACCTTGCTACTTTTCAGAAAATTTATTATCATCATCAACCTACAGCAGTCCTCTGCCTGGGTAAAAAAAAGAAATTCTATTTAGTCCGTCAGTCAGATAATAAAAAAATATTAGATTCATATTTTTTGCTTTATGATATTAACTAGCTTTTGCCCGCAGATTCGCCCACGTTTATTATACATATAAACCTTCCTCTTGAATCACTCCATCTATTAAAAAAACCGCATCAAAATCCGTTGCGTAGTTTTAAAGATCTACGCATACATAGGGACAGACAGACAGCGGGAAGCGACTTTGTTTTATACTATGCAGTGATAAAAATTAACTTAGATAAAAAGCATTAAATTTGGGGAGCTGGGGCTCGCTACGTCACAACTACGTATATAAAATCTAGTAAGGCGTGACGTCATGCCACACTTTAACTCAAAGAATCGCCGTTATTTTTTGACTAGCTGCGCCCCGCGGTTTGACCCGCGTAGACCGGGATCAAAAGTAGCCTATGTGTTAATCCAGGGTATAAGCTATCTACATACCGAATTTCATCCGAATCGGTGGAGCCGTTTGAGCGTAAAGAAGTAACAAACATGCAAACACACACACTCACAAACTTTTGCTTATAAAAATATTTTTAGTCATCATCCCTATTTGTTCGCCGTTTCACTCGATCCACCCTCATCCAGCTACTATCAGCCACCCTGCGAGCTCGTCAGAATAAAAATAGGACTCCTACTGATACATAGCTTGCACAATGCGTATTTTCAAAATCTGTCCTTTTTTTAAATTTAACGAAGTTTTTCTCACAGCATTTTCATTCACCACAAGTCAGTTCCATGAAGATTAATCGCTCAACCCAAAAAAACACATTAACTTTATTTAATAAAGTACAAAATCGAACGTAACCTTCCACGTCTTTGTCAACCAGTTATGACGTGACGAGGCGACATGACGTCACCGTTATTAGAGGAATGCACTTACAAGTCTTAGCTGACACAGCTTTGTTAGTGCGGTTGGCTATGTGCTTGTCAGAAGCCGTGACATACTGGTTTTTAGGTAGGTGAGCGAAACAACTAATACCACAGTTTATTAATGATACTACGTTTATAATACGTATAAACCTTTCGGAATAAATTCTCCAAAATCCATTGCGTAGTTTAGAAGAACAACGTGGTCACACAGATAGACACAAATAAAAACTTTTTTTACAAAAAAATACAACCGACTTCCAAAAACAACACTACAAAGTGAAAAATAACTTTAATTTCGCAAGTCGGTGTCTAGTTAAATGTATTTTCGTTTTTTGCCACCGACTTCCGAAATTAAAGTTATTTTTCACTTTGTAGTGTTGTTTTTGGAAGTCGGTTGTTTTTTTTTGTATAAAAGGTGTTATTTTTCACTTTTTAGGTGTCTACATACCCCACACAAATTGTAATACCACTACCTGCAAAACAAACTAGAACATCATCCATATAAAAGTGAGGAAAAAATAAATACGTATTATTGAAGCTAACTCAAAAACTACCAAAGCAAAGTTAATCAATTTTATATGGGACCAACTGTGACCCTCTCGAATAAAGCAAAAAAATCCAAATCGGTCTAGCCATCTTCGAGTAATCGGGGAACATACATATAAAAAAAAAAAAAAAAAATAGGTTCCGACGAATTGAGAACCTCCCCCTTTTTGAAGTCGGTTAAAAAGAGAAGTCCTGACTGACTGACTCATCAACGCCCAGCCCAAACCCTTGGATCTAGAAAGCTGAAATTTTGCACAGAGGTTCCCTTTATACTATAGACAAGGAAGAAATTCCTGATAGTACGTTCCCGTGGGTTATTTTCCAAAACATCCACGCGGGCGAAGCCGCTGGCAAAAGCTATTATTAATATGTACAGATTACAGTTTATATTTCAACTGTCAGATCGTGGCTTGGAATGCGAATATTCTCCACTCTGGTCCTTGGGGTCGATATTGTTTCCGAGTTGTAACTAGTTCAGTCAGCTCTCGGGATAACTCGACGCTTCTTCCATTCATCTTCTTTGTAAAATGGGTCAGGAATGCAGAGTGCTGACCGTACCTTAAACGTATTAATTATACACCGTTATTTTCAATCCTGGTATATCTCAGAAATTGCTCACAAATGATGGTCACAAAGGTAAATAATTATTTAAACATCACACTTGATGTGGTCTAGAATATGCGTTTTAACTGTGATTTCTATTTTCTACTAGCTACACTACAGCCCGCTTATCCCTCGCTGCCCAAACTCCGTCTACATACATCCCCATTGTTTGTCGACACAGGGCCATACGACCCGACAGCCTCACAGCTGAGCACTCTCCACGACAAACAAAGAGCCACTTTGAGCACGGGGCGGAATTTAGACATGCCGCAACAGACTTCGGGTTAGCACTGGGATGTGTTTTATGTTGTAGGCTTGTGAGGTGTGAGGTTACTCTTTCCAATCATTTATTATACTTTTGACATAAGCACGCCTATGCAGTTCCTTATTTATTGGCAGGCACCATAGACAAAAAATGCAATACTTCATGGACGCTATGAAGTTCCTTATTTATTGACAGGCAGCCATAGACGAAATTTCATGGACCCTAAAGTTAAATAAATGATTGGAAAGATTATCACACTAATACGAGTATTATAAAGGTGAAAGTTTGTGAGTGTGTGTGTCATTTCGGTCTATGCGGGTAAAACCACGGGGCGCAGCTAGTCATGAAATAAAGACGTTTGTGACGAAAATCTAAAATCCTGAAACTCCATCATCATCTTTTCCCAACTATGCTGAGGTAAATCTATCATGAGATTTGAGGTCAATTCTTACTTATGGAGTTGTATTGTTGATTCTAATGATTATAATTCTGTAAAGCCAAATTAGTTACGACCGCGAATCATATTTTAATCAACATTCAACCTGACACTGACCTGCAAATTGCAAAAAACGCGAGAAAATTTAAATTTCGCGGGCTACCTTAGCGCATCTTAAGCGACTTCTTTCAAGTTGTTTCTTGAATGAATCTTGTTTTCATTCATTTTGTTTTACTCACACAGTTTATTTTCCATTTCCTTTAATAAAAACAGTTTTCAGAAACATTTTTATTGCTATTCTCCCGTCCTGACATAAACTGATCAACATTCTTATCTTTCTTTACCAAAATCACTGAATTTGTGTACCAAAAAACAGAAAAACCACTGACCACGGAACTTAAATCAAGCTAAGTAAGTTTAGGAAGTGGGTAGTAATTAAGAGGCGCACGTGATCCCACTGGAGGCAGTACGTGACCAAGTGGCCAGCCGACAATACCGCGGCTGTGGAGCGACGCTCTTACTAAGCGAGTTTCTATGAAGAATGGATGTCGGATATACATCCGACATCCATTCTTACATTCCATTCTTAACTAAACACATACGTGTTTGGAGGAAATTATCGAAAATTCTTTTGACAATATGTATGCGTTTGTGGAGAGGAGCTCGTGGCTAAGTAATAACAGCCACACGGGTCGATCCATCAGGTTAAGCTACGCTTGCCGGGGTTGGTCCGTGGATGGGTGACCATCTTTACATACCGAGACTCCTCCGTGCCTCGGAAAGCACGTTAAGCCGTTGGTCCCGGCTGTCATTCGTGGATCTTTGACAGTCGTTACGGGTCGTCAGAAGCCCGAAAGTCTGACAATCAGTCTTACCAAGGGGTATCGTATTACCCAGTTAATGGGTTGTGGAGGTCAGATAGGCAGTCGCTCCATGTAAAATAATGGTATTCAGCTGCATCCGGTTAGACTGGAAGCCGACCCCAACATAGTTGGGAAAAGGCTAGGCAGATTGATTGATTGTATGCGTTTGTGGAGAGAATAACGGTTAGTAAAATGTAAGTAAAAAACTAAAACTACTGAAAAATCACGCTGGCCGCGGTCGGTCTGTAACCAATCTCCACTTTTACTTATTTTTAATAATTTTAACATATTATACTTAAACAATATGGCATATATACATATTTGTAATGTGCTCGTCAAGACCTTTCTTTTGATACCAAATAAGTCATTATTATCTCAATAAAATTTTTTTCGTGGTCAAAAATTTACGTGTAAAGTCCACCATATTAAATTTAGGGA
Organism: Cosmia pyralina; assembly: GCA_946251885.1. Lineage (NCBI taxonomy): Eukaryota > Metazoa > Arthropoda > Insecta > Lepidoptera > Noctuidae > Cosmia > Cosmia pyralina. The sequence continues at coordinate 20,890,600 of OX276354.1, forward strand.
GAATTTATATAGTCTATGTCAGCCGGACCATTATTACGTATCTATTGATCCCTCATTAATTAAAATCGGTGCAGTAATTTAGGCGCTACGGTGGAACACACGTAAATATATAATTATATATATACCTACTTACATACATAGACTGCTAAAATCATAACCCTTCCTTTTGGCTTTGCCGTAGTCGGGTAAAAATAATGAGGAAATGAGAAACGTGCACGTGGCTTTTAAACATCTGGGTAGGTACTTAATTTCGTGAAAATTCATTGAATCACGAAGATTAAGTTTACTTTTATTAAAGTAAACTAACAAGTTGTTGTTAACAAGTATTATTATACTTGTTAACAATTATGGAATTGAACATAATTCAGGGATATACAGTCACCGGTCACCACCACAACCCAACAAAATTTTAAGAAGCTCAATTGCACATTTGATTGCCTTATAAAATATTTTTTTTTTAAAAAAACTTCCCGATCAAAGAGAAACCTCTCCAAATCGTTACACTTATCCGCTACATAAGTTTGAAAAATACTAGCACTAACGACGAACAAAATTCCCAAAATATTCCTAGTAATATTATAGAAAAAACAAAAACACAACAAAAAATTCTTGCGAAATATTCACCACCTCATTACCCCCTTAAAAGGTCTGCAACAAAATATCACGGGTAATATAATATAACTACAAAAGCGTTATAATCTGAGTACAGTCATGATCACAAATGTGTGTACACTTAGCATTAACCAAAAGCGTTGTTCTCGTGCAATAAAGATTACAACTTTGAGATAGGATTTCATAACAGTCTGGGTTCCAAAATACTATACAAGGTCAAATTAAATTAGCTAGCGAAACTCCGCAGACGTGATGGGTGGACACAATTAATTTCTTAATTACACAATATAATTAATTTATTTAATTTTCCAAAAAATAAATAACAACATCAAATTCTTTATTTTTTTTTTAACAAAACATTTTTGATGTAGGTATTCTGTTGTGAAAAATTGGTAATTATTGATGTGCGTTTAAATACTACCCGAAATCAATTTGAAGGTGTATTTTTTTTGGGTTCATCAAGCCCGTACCTAGTGTAGTCAATTAAAATATCAGTTTTTTGATCCTTTTTTTTTCATGTAAACTTCACTGACGTGATGTTTATCGATATCTCAACACGAACAATCAGATTTTATCATCTCACATTCCAAGTAAAAACACTACCAGCAACGGTCATTGACAACAAATCTTTTTATTCTGTTCTCCATCACGTCTGCGGAGTTTAGTTAGCTATGTTAATTTGACCTTGTTTATATTCGTAACATCATAAAATTACGGCTTACAAATATTCCCAGGAGCTCCAAATCTATGGTTCTCCAAACAATTTCTCTCCATACGTTGATTCCCAAGAGCTTCAAAATTTTATTAAATAAAATACTAAAATTGTTCCCAGCGGCTCCAAACCAAATTGCGTAAGGTCAACAAAACACAAATTGCTAACATTAATGTTATAATTTCGTGGTCAATAGTTTCAGTACATAGGCAGTCACAAATCAATCTTATGCTAAGTGAGTATGTACGTATACCTACTTATTGTAAAATTGTAAACAATAATCTCACAATGCACTTTTTGTCATCACAAATTGACTTTATGTCACACAATATGAAGTTAACCAATTATAAATTACAGTCTTCTCATTTAAATTGACCTTAATCTATTTTAAAAATAAAAAAAGAATACAATTAAAAATCACAGTTTCTGATATCAAAAATTAAGCCTTTGCCGTATTAAAATTGTAAAATTTAAAGACTCCATTAAATATAAAAATCAACAGATTCTCATATCACAAAAATAATAGTTATGCTATAATGTAAACGACTTATCTAAAAGTAACAAAATAATAAAATTTAAATATAATATAGACATTTTCTGTTATCACTAATTGACCTTAGCTACGATTTATATTTTTAAGAATATAAATATGTTATAATATGTATGCATAATATATGTACAATATACCTACATAATGTATTATTGAAAAACATTTTTTTTTAATATCACAAATCGACAGACTAAAAATATAAAATTTAAAAGTAATAAAAACATCCTTAGAGACAACACAGTGTGATACTTATTTTTTAATTAATTTTTAAATTAAAATAATTTTTTGTGCACTTTGTACTTTAAAATTTTTGGAGCTCATGGGAAAGATTTTATTTATTATTATTATATTGCTTTTTGGAGCGCCTGGGAATAAGCCAAAATTACAATCAATACAGTAGGAGAAAATCTATTTTAAAAATTGCTAAATATTTGTACAATGCACATATTAATCCTTGTGACTGTACCTACTGAGTAATGTTTAGATAATGTCGCCTCATAAACTGTCACAGTGACTGTCAAAGCATCTCTGAGTTTGCTTAGGATTCTGAGTATAAATGGGCTATTATGTTAGAAGGGAAAATGGGTTTATATTGTTACGGTAACAATTAGGAAACATAAGAAAATTTTATGATTATCTGCCTAACCTTTACCCAATTATGTTGTGGTCTGCTTCCAGTCTAACCGGGTGCAGTTGATTATCAGTATTTTACATGGAACGACTGCTTCTCTGACCTCCCTTGATTAGATTAGTTGTCAGACTTTCGGGCTTCTGAGCTGACGACCCGTAACAACTGCCAAAGATCTACAAATAATAGCCGGGACCAACGGGTTAACATGCTTTCCGAGGCACGTTGGGGTCTCAGTATGTTAGGATGGTGACTCATCTGTGCGGCGGCGATCGGCCGAGCCATGCGGCTGTTATTACGTTAAAAAAAGGCTTAAAATAAAAACTACACTCATTTGATACTATGTTTCAGAATTATGTTATCGGATATTAAAACAAAGTTTTCCAGCCTCAAAATATAAGAACATTTTTTCCTTCGCCTTCAAGGCTGGCTCAACCTGTCGTTACAAAATAGTATCAGATATTGTTGGCATCCCCAATATTCTATTAGGGTTCCGTGGTCAACACCCCTTATAGTTTCGCTATGTCCGTCTGTCTGTTTGTCCGTCCGCAGCTTAGCTCAGAGACTCTTAGTACTAGAAAGGTATGATTTGGCACGGATATCATCACGCCGACAAAGTGGTAAAATGAAATCATGAAAAAAAAATTTTTTGGGGACCTTCCGTAGACGTAAAGTGAGGATGTTTTTTTTTCTCGTTTAGCCCATGGTGTGGGGTGTTGTTGGATGGGCCTTTCAAAAATATTGCGGGTTTGTGAAAACAATTTTTAGATTACTATAGATAGCACTATAGACAGCAGCTCTATGAACAAGACACGTTTTTCAAACCTTTTTTATATCAGTAAATTCCTACGATATACAAACTTAAACAGATTTAACACCTAAAATGTGAGCCCTTTGCCTTAAAACTTAGACAACCTTTTATACACGTACTAAGATAACAGAGCTAAGTTAATTAATTAAATAAGAGTTAATTAACTGTTAGTATCGGAGTACTTGTGTCCCCTTTGTGGGAAGGTCGTTCACTTTGCATTAGAAGACTTGAGATTTAAATCAAATGCGTGGCGAGTGTATAAGTTTGAAAAGGGATCGTGTATCTGGCAGGTGAAAAGATAATTAAGGAGACACTATTTATTAGCAGGTTTTTGTCATACCTAGTCTTATGGTATTTGGAAACCCATGTGTAATCTATACTTATTATAAAATAAAGTCGCTTTTCGTGTCTGTTTGTGTGGCTGCGTTATTCTTCTAAACTACGCAACGGGTTTTGATGCGGTTTCCATTATCATTTAGAGAATTTATTCCGTAAGAGTTATACTATAATACATTAATAACTTATATAATTATAATATTTACTTATACCTTGAGGAACTCGTGGCTAAGTACGAGGTGCATTCAATAAGTACCTAGCCTCATCGCCAGAGGGCGCTGTAGTTTCAAAAGAGTTTTACCACAGTGTAGCACATTCTTTTTTAATTCTTTTTTCAAATTTTCATTCCAATCCCTTCATTTGTTTTAATTTGACAACTTATGGAAGCGAACGTGTCGATCGGTTTTACAAAAATGGAAAAAGAGCAATATCGTTCGGTGATTCGATTCCTATTTTTGGAAGGGAAAACGCGCATCGAAATCAAAGAGCGCTTGGATGCTGTGTACGGTGACTCTTCTCCATCGATGGCCACCGTCAAGAATTGGTTCAACGAGTTTGCACGTGGCTGTACGTCGGTTTTTGATGAACCACGTCCAGGTGCACCGAAAACAGCTGCTACGGAGGAAAACATTAAAAAAATCCATGATCTCGTATTGGCAGATCGCCGATTGAAGGTTCGGGAGCTAGCTGAGACTGTAGGCATTTCAGAAGGAACAGTGCATCATATTTTTCACGAGGAACTCGGCATGAGAAAGCTGTCGGCGCGATGGGTGCCGCGTTTACTCACACCAGAAAACAAGCGCAACCGTGAGACCACATCGGAGACGTGTTTGGCGCTGTTTAAGCGGAATCCAGCGGAGTTTTTGCGTCGTTTTGTGACCGTCGATGAAACCTGGATCCACTGGTACACACCAGAGACCAAGGAGCAATCAAAACAATGGATCCAGACCGGGGAACGTGCTCCAAAGAAGGCGAAAACTGTAAAATCGGCCGGAAAAGTTATGGCCACCGTTTTCTGGGATTCACAAGGTGTGATCTACATCGATTACCTCGAGAAGGGTAAAACAATTACAGGGCTTTACTATGCCGATTTATTGGGCCGATTCGACGCCGAATTAAAGAAAAAACGACCCCATCTGGCGAAGAAAAAAGTGCTGTTTCACCACGACAACGCACCGGTTCACATGCCATGACCAAATTGGTCGAATTACGCTACGAATTGCTGCCCCATCCACCGTATTCTCCAGATTTGGCCCCTTGTGACTTCTTTCTGTTTCCTAATCTGAAAAAATCACTCGCCGGGAATAGATATGGATCGAATGAGGAGGTCATCGCCGCCACGGAGGCCAGAGTTTGACAAAAACTATTTTTCGGACGGGTTAAAAAAGTTGGAGCATCGCTGGGCTAAGTGTATCGAACTAAAAGGAGACTATGTTGAAAAATAAATTGCCACTTTTCCAAAATTTTCGTTTACTTTTTGTAGGCTAAGTATTTATTAAATAAATAAAATAAAAATAAAATAAAATAAAAATAATTTATTTCAGACATTTCGTCCATATGATGTTAGTAATACACACTGCTTATAAACTATGTTAGTAAATTAGTGACAAATCTTAGACATTATTATTAATTAATTCATGTATCTGTTGCGCTCACCTGACGCACCAGGCACATGCACATGTACATGTACCCAATGCGCCCTAATGGCGCAACAGGGCTTCTCACAGATGACCTTCAGAATGCCGTTGACGCTCCCACACACTCTGCGCATCATGGACGCAATCCTTTTTCGCAGGATGGTATTAAAACCATCAGTATGAGCTTCGGCAAACATTCCTGATGCACTGCAGTAACGTGGAAGCCCCAACAACATTCTGAAGGCGTTATTATATTGCACTCTGAGGGCGTTGTATGCCCTTTGCGTATATCGAACCCACAGGGTGCACGTGTACAATGATTGGCAAAATGCCTTAAAAAGAGTAACCTTGACCTGTGGTGTACAACGTGCAAACCTGCGGGCCAACATATTGCATCGGACAGCCAACGCCCTCCGTTCTCTTTCCATGTCAGCGTCATCTTTCAAGTCCTCAGTAATTATGTGCCCCAGGTACTTAAAATCTAGCACCCTTTCAAGGGCCACACCTTTTAACATAACCGGTGGGACATGTGCTGGTTTTTTACGCTTTACCCTAAATACAAGTAGTTTACTTTTCTGTACGCTATACACAAGTCCATGCGCTTCAGCATAAGTCTCGCAGACAGCCAACAATTTCCTGAGTGCGCCAACTGACGGACTCAGCAGCACCATGTCGTCCGCATAACTAATACTATTCACAAACAGACCGTCAATAGAACAGCCGACATGTGTGCTACTGAGCTCGACCATCAGCTGGTTTATATACAGGTTGAAAAGCGCGGGCGAGGTCAATCCACCCTGTCTCACCCCGCATTCCAACCTGTACTCCTCAGACAACTCATTGGCCCATCTAACATGGTTTGTTTGGTGGCCATACCAATACTGAAACATATTTGTCATGGCGTCAGGCACTCCCGCTTCGCGCATCTTACACCACAACGTGTCATACCTGACTAGGTCAAATGCCCTGGAAAGGTCCAGGAACGCCGCATATACCGGCGTACTTCTGTCTGTATAGTACCTGACAGTATGCTTGAGGGACAGAATAGCACACTCAGTCGATAACTGTGGCCTAAAGCCGAACTGAGCATCGTGTATTTTAAGCTGTTTACTAAGTTGTCTCTCAAACACACCGTCAAGTACTTTAGCCGTAATAGTCGCCAATGAGATCGGTCTGTAATTACCTTTGTCACTGACGTCACCGGTTTTATTTTTCAATATTGGTACAACCACCGTTCTCATCAACTCCGCAGGTAGGTAGGTGTGTCGGATACAGAACGTAAACAATAACGCTAGCAGTCTTGGGAGATGCGGTCCAGCATGTACGAAATGTTCTATGCTGAGGCTGTCATGTCCCGGCGATTTGCCTCGTCTCATTGAATGACCTCGTAATAACAGCCGCACGGGTCGATCCATCAGGTTAAGCTACGCTTTCCGGGGTTGTCCGTGGATGAGTGACTATCTTGACATACCAAGACCCTCCGTGCCTCGGAAAGTACGTTAAGCCGTTGGTCCCGGCTGTCATTCGTGGATCTTTGACAGTCGTTACGGGCCGTCAGAAGCCCGAAAGTCTGACAACCAGTCTTACCAAGGGGTATCGTATTACCCAGTTACTGGGTTGTGGAGGTCAAATAGGCAGTCGCTCCATGCAAAATACTGGTATTCAGCTGCACCCGGTTAGACTGGAAGCCGACCCCAACATATGTAGTTGGGAAAAGGCAAGGCAGAATGATTGAATTGTACCTTCATGTTTTGTCAAGTCGTAAGAACCGTGCGAAGCAGGGCTCGGTCGCTAGTAGATTTACAAATCGGTAATGATAAAATTCCTGACACATAAAAGGTACTCATCAGTAGATAAATGTGACCAAACAATTACATACATAGGCACCCTAATATAAAACACATACGTTTCAAGAAAATGTGAACGAACAAATAAAAACAAACAAAATCGAACCCGGAAGAGTATTTCAAGCATAAAATTTGGAGATTTTCCAAAATGTGTTCACTTACAGAAAAGAGTCCGTCTTTACGTGTCGATGGAAATCACTTTCTGAAATGACGTGGACATTTTACCCTCTGTCGCAGCTGAAAGTTTAACGCGATGCGGCAAAAAGACAATATAAAAAGTTGAAATGGCGAAACTGTAGCTGGTATTCATAATAACTTCGTAGGAATTTAATTATCTCTTGTAAACGAATGTAAGGTGATTCCGCAGTAGTAGCCCAAGAAATTCAAATTTTCTTCCGTTTTTGCAACTTGCAATTGCAACATTGTTTTTTACAACTTGCAATTTGTTGTATATTGATAAAATATGATTCGCGGTTATAACAAATATGTATTTCCATAATTATAACAATCCTCAATACAAATCTCTCTATGTTGGCTTGGTTTATTAGGTTTGATTTCGGAAATCATGTTATTTTGGAACAAATCTTATTTAGAACGATGTATGATGATTTTTATGGTTATAATTATGTAAATTCATATTTGTTATAGCCGTATATCATATTTTTATCAACATAGAACCTGATACTAACCTGTAGATTTAAAAAAACGTAAGATTTGAATTTCGCGCCTGCTATTGCGGATCCCTCTTAAGTAGCTTCGAATAGCATTAAAGAAACTTTATTTTTATTTTTGTGGAATTTATATTTTGTTAAAGAGCAGGTGACCCAGTGGTATTGGCCCCGACTTACGAGTCGAGTCATGAGTTCGAACCATAGATATCCGGTTCAAACCCAGGCAGACACTTTACTTTTTAACCGACTTCAAAAAGGAGGAGGTTATCAATTCGTCGGAACCTTTTTTTTATTTTTTTTTATGTATGTTCCCCGATTACTCGAAGATGGCTGGACCGATTTGGATTGTTTTTGTTTTATTCGAGAGGGTATACATCACAGTTGGTCCCATATAAAATTTATTAACTTTGCTTTGGTAGTTTTTGAGTTAGCTTCAATAATACGTATTTTTTCCCCACTTTTATATGGATGATGTTCTACGAGTACTTTGTTTTGCAGGTAGTGGTATTAGAATTTGTGTGGGGTAGGTTCCACAACTAAAAAGTGAAAAATAAAAACTTTTTTACAAAAAAAATACAACCGACTTCCAAAAACAACTACAAAGTGAAAAATAACTTTAATTTCGGAAGTCGGTGGCAAAAAACGAAAATACATTTAACTAGACACCGACTTCCAAAATTAAAGTTATTTTTCACTTTGTAGTTGTTTTTGGAAGTCGGTTGTATTTTTTTTGTAAAAAAGTTTTTTTGTAAATATTTTCATCACCAATCTGCCTAGCCTTTTCCCAACTGTGTTGGGGTCGACTTCCAGTCTAATGCAGCCGAATACCAGATGCAGCTGAATACCACTATTTTACATGGAGCGACTGCCTATCTGATCTCCACAACCCAGTAACTGGGGAATACGATACCCCTTGTTAAGACTGGTTGTCAGACTTTCGGGCTTCTGACGACCCGTAACGACTGTCGAAGATCGTGCTTTCCCAGGCACGGAGGAGTCTCGGTATGTAAAGATGGTCACCCATCCACGGACCAACACCGGCAAGCATAGCTTGACGTGGCGGATCGACCAGTGCGGCCGTTATTACTTAGCCACGAGCTCCTCTTCCAATATTTTCATCACCACTGCTCTCAAAACGGTGAAGGAAAACATCATGAGGAAACATGTCCTAGAACCAAAAATTCAAAGACATGTGACATTTACCAACCCGCACTGGGCCCGCGTGGTGGATTACGGCCCGCTCCCTCTCACAGCGAGGAGGCCTGTGTCCCCAGCAGTGGGAACATTATAGGCTAATTATGCTCTCGTTACTAATTAGGAAGCGGCCCTATTTACTCGTAATATCATACGACTTGACTCGGCATCGTCACTTACCGCAGAACTGTCTTATAAAAAATTGTTCTGTTAATATTAATATTTCATCGAAGTAGTTATTTTCCTCATAGCCCACAAGGTCCATTTATAATTGTTTTCTCAAAAAACTGTCAACTAGACTGTTGTCGAAATCACTGTTTCCTTTATTTTATCTTTGATTTAATATTCTGTTAAGATATCTATGTCTGTTAATATTGGCCATTGTGTCGCTTCGGATGTTATCACTTCGCGTCACCCACCCAAGACACTGGATTAAGGCGAGTAGAGCTGCTAACCGCCATTCGCCATCACAATCGCCACCATTGAAAAATTTAATGTCTTGAGAAATGGAACATTTTGAAATTTCTTATGCTCACATTTTTAGTAAGATGAGGTAGAATTTTTTGGATTTATCCAAAAAATCAACACTAAACCTTCGTAGGTTCCAAGTTATAGCAGTTAACGACACGGAGGAAGTTTAGCGATGATTTTTTTTGATGCAAAAAACTCTACGTCATACGTAAGAATGTGAGCATAAGAAATTTCAAAATATTCCAAAGCTGCAGACTTATATTTTTTTTCTTAATGGTGGCAGCTATACTCACCTTAATATTGGTCATTGTGTCGCTTCAGATGTTATCGCTTCGCGTCACCCACCCAGGACAATGCTTTAACACCGCGTTTCTTTTTCGAGGAGGGACAGATAAGATCGAGGGGCACTCTCGGTCCGAGTACGACTCGGACTATCAATCGTTGCATCGTCACTTACCGCAGAACTGTCCGAGTTATAAATGATCCCTGTCTCGACCCCTTTTGGGGATTATATTTTTCTTGATCATTTTGTTGTTGTTTTTGATTTATGGAAAATGTAAATGCGTTGGAGAAAATGCTTTGGATATGGATGGTGATAAGTGTTGGTTCAAATCATTAGAGTAAAGTGTGGTAGGTTCAGATGGAGCGGTTTTTGTGGTACGGTATTGGATTATCGCTTTAGTAAAATTAAATCAAATCCAAAATCAAATGGAATCTTTATTGCTGAACACAGTAGGTACATTTCAATACATTGCTAGCCCAAATGCATAATTGGTTATAAAAAGAAGGTCGTTCAATAAAAACATTTAAGTAAAAACTCAATCTGTTCCAAGGTTGCCTGGAAGGACATCGCAGAAAGCGATAAGGTCGCCCATGTTTTTTAGTGGTTTTTTATTGCTATGTATTTTCTGGTGTACATTAAAGTATACCGGATGATTTTTTTTTAGCGTCTTGAAAAAAAAGGGTAGGTATATAGGTGAACGGAGTAGAAGCCTATGGTATAGGTACCTATTTTTTTTTTTTTATAGCTTAGTCAGAAAAAAAATATCTAAGTATAAATAAATACTACAAATCCTATGTAAATTTTTCATTTTAGAACAATAAAAACAGCAATTTTGAAAAAAAAAATCCTTTAAAATTATCGAAATTTGATTTATCAAAAAATCGGTAAAAAAGTCATCCAATATATAAATGAATACATAAACAGTTGCCATGTTAAAAATTGTTTTCTACTATATAAGGCTACCTAACAATTTCTATAGCGAATCATCATTTTAGACCGAATTTATTGCAGGAATAGGAATACTGCGCACCTTTCGTCGCCGCACATACTTAAACTACATTTCAGAATTCTCTTTGTCCCAAGTTCCCAAGTTATAGACGTCATAATAAATGACAGTCAAAAGGATTAGACTGGTTACATAACCTGACCCTTTAGCTTACCCAAATATAACTAATCTAACCTACCAAATCCTTAGGATTAGATATACTAATCTTATTCTGATTGCAATTTGATTGAATACATTAGTTAGTTATATTTATTTATGTTTAGGTACAGACCTAATACAATACCTTAAGGATTAGGTATTTAGGTACAGACCTAGTTATCTAATCCTTTAGGTATTAGGCTTTACTTAGGCTGACGCACTTTTTATAGTGCCATGTACACACGGCTACACATCAAGCTATACATTTGAAGTTTACACTGACCTCTCATTGTAAGGAAATCCTGTACAATGCGAGATCAGCTACAGGAAATGTATAGCTTGATCTGTAGCCGTGCGTACCTACTATAGAAAAAATTGCGAAGTAGCAGTGAGTTCAATGAGTTCAATTTAATTTAAAATATAAGAAAAAGATTTTCACAATATATTATTATACTAACAAAATAATAAAATTGCAAAAAAAAAACTAAATCTTCAAAGCACTAGTGTGTCTGCGTATTTACCTATTAGTGCAATTTTAGATTAAAATGCAATAATTCCTCGACACGTCAGATGCCAATCTAAATATATAAAAGAAGAAACTTACTGACTGATTGACTGACAGACTGACTGACTGACTGACTGAAAGGATTTTTCAAAATTCACCCTCTAAGGGGGGGAAGAGATGGGGGTATTGAGGAAGGAAAGGGGGAAGGGAAGGGTGTGGTAAGGGGAGAGGGAGGGGAGGGGTGGTGAGGAAGGAGAAGGAGAGGATGATGGAGGGACGGGGAAAGGGATAGGTGGGTGTAATTAGGGGGATGGACGTAAAGAAGGGGAATGGGGAACGGGAGAAGTTGGTGAGGGTAGAGGGGAGGGAAAACCAGTGAAGGGGGTGTGAGAGGGGGAGGGGAAACCGGTGAAGGGGGTGTGAGAGGGGGAGAGGGAGGTTAGCGGGAAGGGGTTGTGATGAGGGGGTGAGAGCGAGAGGGGGATGGGGAGGGGATGAGAGGGGATGGCAAGGGGGATGATAGGGGAAGGTGAGAGGGTTGGAATGGGAGGGGAGTGAGAGGGTTAGAGGGAGAGGGGGAGGTGTGAAAGGTGGGGTGAGAGGGGGGGACGAAGAGTGCTTTGGGAGAGGGTAATGGGGAGGGTGAGGGGGTGAGAGGCGGTGGTGTGGCGGATGAGAGGGGTGAGAGGGGAAGGAGAGAGGCGTTAGAGGGAGAGGAGGAGGGGTGAAGGGGGGTTAGAGGGAGAGAGGAGTGGTGAGAGGGGGATGATTGGAGGGATACGAGTGCCTTTACACCTTGAAGTTGCTTTTTGTATAGCACTGATTCATTGAAGAGAGATTGACTTGAGACTTGACTGACTGATTGGAGAGCGGGGAGAGGTGGAGAGGGATAGGAGAGTGTAGTGAGTGGGGAGGGTATGGAGAGGAGGGTGAGAGGGAGGGGAAGAGCTGGCGAGGGTAGTGTGGGATGGGAAAGCGGTGAAGAGGATGTGAGACGGGGTGAAAGGGGAAGGGGGAGGTTAGCGGGAAAAGGATGTGATGAGGGGGTGAGAGCGAGAGGGGGATGGGGAGGGGATGAGAGGGGATGGCAAGGGGGATGATAGGGGAAGGTGAGAGGGTTGGAATGGGAGGGGAGTGAGAGGGTTAGAGGGAGAGGGGGAGGTGTGAAAGGTGGGGTGAGAGGGGGGGACGAAGAGTGCCTTAAAATTGCTTTTTGTATAGCATTGATGCATAGAAGAAACCCAGCCGGACAGAAATTACCGAAAAATAGGAAGTCGGGAACTCCAGTCGTGCGTCAGAGCTGACACACACACACTTTTTGTTTGTTTGAACGCGCTAATCTCTGAAACTACCAGTCGGACTTTGATAATTATTTTTGCATTTGATAGCCCAATTCTTAAGGAAGGCTATAGGCATTTATCATCACTCTAGGACTCTTAGGTGCCGAGCAAAATGAAAAAAAGTCAGAAACAACGCTAAGCGAAAACGAAGTATTAGCGCGGTCAGGCAATGCGATTCGACGGAGTGGGTCGGGGGATCAAGAAATTCCACGCGAACGAAGTCGCGGGCAGAAGGTATCTCAATATTTAAAAAGAAAAGTCCTGACTGACTGACTGACTCATCAGCCCAAACTCTTCGATCTATGAAGCTGAATTTTTGCACAGGAGGTTCCGTTTATAATCTAAACAAGGAATATAGACGGACTTTTGTTCCCCTTGTATATTTTCCGACATCCACGCGGGCGAAGCCGCGGGCCAAAGCTAGTGAGAATATAAATATTATATGATAACAATAAGTCTCTTTAAAGTTCACCTAACTTTGGTGAACTTAAGTTCTCATTTAAGTAGTTTAAGAGCATGTCCCTTTGATTATTTACATAGCATGTCCATTGTAAGCAAAATAGTTACTTACAAGTTTTCAATAAAGTACTCTATTCAAAGGAGCAGTGGTGGCCCAGTGGTAACGGTCGAGACTTACGAGTTGTAGGTCGTAGGTTCGAACTCAGGTAGGCGCTTTACTTTGTGTAAATTATTTCATCACCACTGCTCTCAAAACGGTGAAGGAAAACATCGTGAGGAAACCGGCATGTCCTAGAATCAAAAATTCGAAGACTTGTGACATCTGCCAACCTGCACTGGGCCGGCGTGGTGGATTACGGCCCACTCCCTCTCACAGAGAGGAGGCCTGTGTCCCAGCAGTGGGAACGTTATAGGCTGATTATGTACTCTGTTCAAATTAATATTCATTTATTATAAGATGAACTTAAAACACTTAAAAGGTTTTTTGACATCTTATCAGATGTAACCAGCATGGACTTGAGTGAGTTCACTATACAACGTGTCGCTTTGCATCCTCGTCAAATTTAAGGGTGTGGTATCAAACCAAACAACTTTGTCCATGGGACCAACATCGTAATCGCGACAAAACAATCAGCCGTCCCATACATTTGCGTCGAGTAGGTATTGAAGGTTTCTATGGGACAGCTGAAAATTTTTTCGCAATGACAATGTTGGTCCCATGGAGAAAGTTGTTCGGTTTGATGTTCTGTATTACACCCTGAAATTTTACGAGGATGCAAAACGACACGTTGTATAGTGCAAGTTCGGATAGTTCAGTTTTAACAATGCTCTATCTAGTAGAGTATCTAGTTCCTAGGCTTACTCAACTCGCCGCCGGGGTCGCGGGTAGTCCGAAAGAGATACCGTGGCCCTGGCACGGGCAACTGAAGGATCATGGGTGGGTTTTAGTCAGTAAAAGTCTGACACGCCCTCCCGCTCTGCCCAGAGCGGGAGAAGTCATTTGATGATTTCCCATCCACAAAAAAAAAAAAAGGCTTACTCAACTTTTGTGAATATGCGACTAACCCAGGTCATGGTCTACCTGTATATCAATTTAAATCAAAATCCTTGAGCTTTTATGGCGTGACAAGGTGACAGATAGAATTACTTTCACATTTATACTATTAAAGTTTGGATTCCTTTAGGAATTCTCACTGATAGTGGTCACATCATTCTTTGAAACTACTAACAACTCCGTGAAATTCATAGATTCAGTTTTAAAACCCTTCACACAAAAACATGCCGTTAGTTAATACCTTTTTTATTGTGGATGGGAAATCATCAAATGACTTCTCCCGCTCTTGGCGGAGCGGGAGGGCGTGTGAGACTTTTACTGACTAAAACCCACCTGTGTTCCTTCAGTTGCCTGTGCCAGGGCCACGGTATCTCTTTCGAACAACCTGTGGCCCTGGCGGCATCGGCCCTATCGGACCACATCACTGCTGCATCTCTTTGAGGCACGCGTGGAACACGACGGACGGCGAGCTAATGGGTAGCTCGCCGTCCGCAGTTAGTTAATACCTAACTCTAAGAGCCTTTATCAAAGCCTGTTGTAGGTATTGTAGTCTGCAGGCAGAAGAACAAGAATGTCAGCGAATTGCTTTAAACACATAGCTTTATTTACTTACTCACTTTATTCTTCAGGTCATAATTATTTTTGACTTTACATTACTGTTTAACTTAATGAAAATGAATATTATTATCTCAGGTAATTGTTTTAAAGTAAGCTGTATTCCAGAAATTATTAATATCTTACATTTTGTACGAGAGATTAGGAGGAAAATAAGACTAATGGCCAGCAGTAAGGGTTCAGATAACCAAGAGTTTCAAGTTAAAATTAGTCGCTCACCTTGTTATGAAGTACTGGTACAAAAGATAAGATAATTAAGATGTTGGAAAGTCGGTCTTTGCTGGCTCTAGTAATTATTTGCTGTTAATAAAGAGTAATTGACCGAGCAAGCGAAGAGAGTGAAGCGTCTTATGCTACTAGTCAGGCAAAATTTGCTTTCGTCTGTCAGTGTGTTGCTACTCCTCTACGGGTCGTATTTTACAACCGAACTGGGTGAAATTTGGTATAGGTACAGGCTTTACGACTTTATGTAATTTTTTGTCGTCGGGAGGAGGAGTACCTACTTGCTCCAAAAAGGGGCTAAAAGCTACTGGATATCTCCGCCTTATGAAATCCGATGTTTCCGATGATGATCCGGTTCTTTTCTTACTTTAACTCTTAAAATGTCGATTGTACACCATGTGTACAGATAACAATAGAATT
The DNA here is from genome assembly GCA_946251885.1 of Cosmia pyralina. Lineage (NCBI taxonomy): Eukaryota > Metazoa > Arthropoda > Insecta > Lepidoptera > Noctuidae > Cosmia > Cosmia pyralina. Next base: position 20,906,111 of record OX276354.1, read on the forward strand.
TCAATTGTGTCTGCTAATTGGCGCGCGACGGGTTAAATTGGTCTCATAAAAATTAGGTGAAGATCTGATGAGGATCTTCGGAATGATGAGCAAATATATCCTCAAACTGCAGTAAACTGTTCACTTTTAGATTTCTACCAGTGGAATCGGCCCTATGAACTATTGGGTAGGGATTGGTGAAACATGTTGCAAAAAAGTTTGTGCTCGCGAGGTTTACTGTTCGCAGAACTACTAGTAATTAAATACATAACGTAATTGAAGAAGTATATAATCTAACTGTTCTAATGTAATAAAGCTGAAGAGTTTCTTCATATTTTTTTTTAAACGCGCTAATCTCTGGAACCAAAAATCAATCTGCCTAGCCTTTTCCCAACTATGTTGGGGTCGGCTTCCAATCTAACCGGATGCAGCTGAATACCAGTATTTTACATGGAGCGACTGCCTATCTGACCTCCACAACCCAGTAACTGGGTAATACGATACCCCTTGGTAAGACTGGTTGTCAGACTTTCGGGCTTCTGACGACCCGTAACGACTGTCAAAGATCCACGAATGACAGCCGGGACCAACGGCTTAACGTGCTTTCCGAGGCACGGAGGAGTCTCGGTATGTAAAGATGGTCACCCATCCACGGACAACCCCAGAATAATAATAAGACGCGCTAATCTCTGGAACCACCAGTCAGATTTGAAAAAATATTTTTGCAAAGTTAAAAAGTTGAAAAGTTTAGGCTATTTAACATCTTTAGGATCCGAGTAATAAGCTAAAAAGTCAGAAAGAACCCTAAGCGAAAACGAAGTACCTAATAGCGCGGGCAGGCGATGCGACGCGACGCGGTGGTTCTGGGGCCAAAATTTCACGCAGGCGACGTCACGTCGCGGGCAAAGGCTAACTTTTAGGCACTCGTAATACTTAAATTATTTCACTTGCTTGCAGCACAGCTAGTAACAGACTGACCCATGAGCTAACGCGCTACGCCGGCAACCATCAAGAGTGGGGAACGGATGTAGCGCGCCACCTCGTTTGGTAAAACAGTATCATTAAAACAATTTTAAAATTCTTTTACATATTCGATTTAACATAATATACAGGAATTAATGAATCCATAACTTTAACTGTAAAATCAATGTTTAACAAAATAAATGGATCGTAGCCATACCAAAAGTAACGCCATCTAGTGGTATAAGATGACAATCATATCCAACGTAGCTACTACTGTATCATACCCGCACAACAATAGCTAACAGATTAGTACACTTTTAAAAATCAATAGCCTCTCTTATTTTAACTAAATTCTAACAGAAATAAGAAGGTTGTCACTCAATCACACAAAACTAAAACGATTACGATTAAACGATTTCGGATTTTCACATGGAATACTTTTTATCTGTGTTTTAAAGCACTTCACAGCATCCACGAAAACTTCCTTGGATGGGAATGAATCCTCGCATTTGCCTATTTACAAGGAAATAAAATTAATTACCTAAAAGCTAAATCTATCAAAATTAAAATATATATCGTGGATTCTGAACGGAACGTCAAGTTGAACAGACTTGGGTGTGTTCGGAAATGCGGGTTGGCATCACTGTGCGAGCTGTCAATGTCATTTTGAGTTTGCGGGGGAAAATAACGGTGACCGAGGACGGCTGTCATTCAAGGTTCCGGTACTTTACGGGACTTCATGATTAGACACCGAACTGAAAGGACGTGCTCTACCAACCTCGCCCCAACCTCGCCGCGTTCCGATACGAATCCAGTTCCATCTGATTCGTGTGTGCTACTTTTTAACCGATTGTTTGTTAATTCGATCTAATTGCATATTGAGTCTTATTTCCGTTACAACAATGGACGACGACCAGACCGGCAACGAACCCTGACATTCTCCTCCGACATATAAAATCATCATGCCCACCCGGCCCACACCTGCCGGACCTATTCTGTAAAAATCTCACCGTGAAAATTAGGTGAAGTGAGCTTGAAGTGAGTTGTCAATGGTGTCAATGTCTCTAAGCCTAGCATCAGGTGGAATGACAACTCACTTCAAGTTCACTTCACATAAATTTTCATGGTGAGATTTGTACTGAATAGACCGGCTGAAACTCATTACACTCAAGTCAGACTACATCCACTAAAAAACATTTGTGATAAGCCATGTACGCACGAACGACCAAGAACATGGTGAACACGAATATTGAATACTTTAAACCGTGTACGCACGAACGAACAAAAACATGGTGAACACGAACATCGAACGGTTTATGGGGATGCGCTAAGGTAGCCCGCGAAATTCAAATTTTCTTACGTTTTTTGCAATTTGCAGGTCAGTGTCAGATTGTATGTTGATTACAATATGATTCGCGGCCGTAACTAATATGGCTTTAAAGAATTATAATCATTAGAAATAATAATGACGTTCTGTCAATAACAATTAAGAAGACATAAGTAACACAATCAAGTAGACACATATTCAGAAGGGACGTGACCTTTAAAAAGGTCATAAGTTTCCTTTTCCTACATTTCATGATACAATTACTTTACTATAATTTCGTCCCTATATTTTTATCAAAATCTATAAAAAATATTAAATGCGGAGGAATGAGGAAAATGTCGTGAGGAAAGTTTTGAGTATGGATGTCGATGGCTATAAGAGTAGGGGTAGACAAAAGGAACAATGGATGGACTGTATGAAAGATGATATGGCTAGAAAGGGCGTGACTACCGCGGGGACGATTATTAGAGAAGTATGTAAAAAAGGGACAGGTTGCGCCGACCCCAAATAAATTGGTAAAAGGCAGGATGATGATTTTTATCAAAATCTAAATTCCATACAATTTACAGTTCAACGATTCTATCCACTCATCCACTGCCATAAAAAATAAAAATTAAGAAATAAATCACTCACCTTTTTCATGGATCTCACTTTTACGAGCGCACTCATAAAAAGCCACTTTACTGGCTACTTCCTTTTCATCGTGGCGTGATGATAAATCTGTAGTTTACCCGGAAGTGACGCAATGTTGCTTCCGGTGCGTGACCGCTGTGAACGCTAAAATACCCTTGTGTTGTAGTGTCATAAGATTTCCAGTGATTTGGGTCACTGAAGCCTTATTAGGGCTTTGGACCCCGGTTCTTCCCGGAAACAAGAAGTGGCAATATTTTTGCTTCTAAACGAACAATTTACTTTGAATGTCTATGAAACATTTCTTTGCAAGATAGCAACGTTGCTTGGTGCAACAATAAAAGGGGTTTTTCTAAACATGATTGGGATCGATTCCTAAACCAGGCAAAGAAAAACAAAAGGAAGCATTTGTTCTCTACAAGATCGGGTTCACAGCTCTTTGAGCAACTGTTCTATGAATCGATGTTCGCCATACTTCTCAATAATAAAAAGTAAGTTTAAAAACTAAAACTCGACTACTGAAAAATCACCCCCGCCGCGGTCGGTCTGTAACCAATTAAGTTAATATATTTACCTCCAATTTTACTTATTTTTAAGAATTTAAACGTGTTTATTTACTTAAACAATGTGACATATATACATATGTCGGAACGTCAGACTTTACTCAGTTAGATTTAGACAGACATGTGGGCAGAAGATGGGTTTCGTGCAATGAAAACATACTGGGCGCGATACACGGTGTTTAAAATCACAATCTAATACAATCACTAAGCACAACGAATCGAATACAGTTCCGTGGCGTAGTAACCCCGATGCGATCCGACACTAGACTGTCCTCCTCGCCATGAGGTTAAAACATCACGACTCTGTAGAAGCGCGCTGTAGGCGTGGGTACCTCACGTGATGTCGCCTTTGGCGCGCCTGCGATTCGTTACGCGTCCATACTAATGACCGGATCCGACACATTTTTGTAATGAACTCGTCAAGACCTTTCTTTTGATATCAAACATGTCATTATTATCTCAATTAAATTTTTTCGTGGTCAGAAATTTACGTGTAAAGTCCACCTTAATAAATTTAGGGAGAATTTATGTAGCCTATGTCACCCGGATCATTATTACGAATCTATTGATACCTCATTCATTTAAATCGGTTCAGTAATTTAGGCGCTACGGTGGAACACACGTAAATACATACTTACATACATACATAGACTGCTAAAATCATAACCGTTCTTTTTGGCTTTGCCGTAGTCGGGTAAAATACGGATAGCAACGAAAAATGTATCACACTAAAGCCAATTACTCTTGATTGATAGACATTAAGTATGATCTCCAAGATCTGGCGGATTTTCCCCCGAGTCATTTATTTATGTTGAAGCGCCCACGAGCCAGAAAAAGTCCTCTCAGAATCTTGATAAGATGAGATTCGTATTTCAGAAAAGACGTTCGTAAAACCATTTTTTTTTGCGTTACTTTAAAGAGCGGGTATATTGGATGTAGGCAAGAAGGCTGTCAGGATCAAATGGGATGGGGCGGGTCACGTCAGCCGCATGCACGATGACCGCTGGGCAAATGTGTCAACTCGATGCGTACCTGAAGATGGATGACGCCGTCGAGGCCGGCCCAGAAGAGGTGGCGAGATGACCAGGAAGTATACCGTGAGGGTTTTGATGTGGCGCGGGAAAAGAGTTCCTGGAAGGACTTGAGGGAGGCCTTTGCCCAGCTGTGTGGTATAAGGGACCTGTACTTTTACTAAACTGTACCTAAGTCTGGCTTACAATAGCTACGAATATTTTCACTTCACAACAGCATACGTTAAAACTCAAAATAAAAAAAAAATAGGGTGATAATCAACACTATATGAATGTCAAAATCACATAAGATAGTCCCCCAAAACGCCCAATCTTCATCACTCTCTAGTGTTTTAGCTCGGGAACACATCTGTATGTGAATAATTATTTTATTGCTAAAGTGGAGTAATTCTTTTGTTCTTTTGTTTTGTTCGTTTGTTTGTGTTATTGTGAGAAAAAGAAGCTTATCTACAACTAGCTTTTGCTCGCGGCTTCGCCCGCGTGGGTGGCGGAAAATATCCCACGGGAACGTACTACCGGGAAATCCTTCCTTATTCCTTGTCTACATTATAAAAAGAACCTCTGTGAAAAATTTCGGCTTTCTAGGTTCAAGGGTTTGGGCTGGGCGTTGACGAGTCTGTCAGTCAGTCAGGACTTCTCTTTTTATTTATATTTATATAGATATTCCTTAACACAATCGTATTGAAACGAAAAAAAAAAATTTTTACAAGAAAATACAACCGACTTCCAAAAACAACACTACAAAGTGAAAAATAACTTTAATTTCGGAAGTCGGTGTCTAGTTAAATGTATTTTCGTTTTTTGCCACCGACTTCCGAAATTAAAGTTATTTTTCACTTTGTAGTGTTGTTTTTGCAAGTCGGTTGTATTTTTTTGTAAAATAAAAAAATATTTTTCACTTTTTAGTTGTGTACCTACCCCACACAAAATCAAATACCACTACCTGCAAAACAAACTAGAACATCATCCATATAAAAGTGGGGAAAAAATACGTATTATTGAAGCTTACTCAAAAACTACCGAAGCAAAGGTAATCAATTTTATATTGGACCAACTGTGATATATACCCTCTCGAACAAAACAAAAAAAAAATCCAAATCGGTCCAGCCATCTTCGAGTAATCGGGGAACATACATAAAAAAAAATAAAAAAAAAGGTTCCGACGAATTGAGAACCTCCTCCTTTTTGAAGTCGGTTAAAAAAAGAGTCCCAAAAAAAGAAACCAGAAATAACTATATCACGCAATTTTGCTGCTGTTTTTCCAACCATCTCATTGCCTAGCCACAAGAGACTGACATATTTTGTGTTATGAGATATCCCGACATTGCTTAAACAAACATTCTACGGCTAACAAAAGACTTGTACCTACGCCTCAGGCGCTCCAGCACCAGGCGCCAGACCCTAAGGAATTTTATTATGACAGCGAAGAGTGTTTTGTTTTCAAGTATTCTATTCTGTTAACGTCATTTATGACTGGGATAGCCAAATGAATTAGTTATGGCTGAGAAGCTGCGTTTCAGCTTTTTAATTTTTCAGGATAAAAATTACTTCAAGGAAAAAGGAAAGCAGAGAGGTAAACAACTGAAAAGGAATTCAACATGCAAAAGCTATTTGGTGAAATCGGTCAAAACCGGTTTGTTCAGATCTCTTTTAACGAACATTCTGATGGCCAATGATGGAATACAGCACAAAGCTTCTCGTCTCTCCGTTGTACTTTGCAGGCAAGTTATCTCCTAAACATCAAATAATTGCGGATCATACTTGGGGGTGATGCGGATGCCCCTCAATAGAAGGTATCCTACCTTTGGACGTCACTTTTCCAGCCACCCTGTGTATGAAGATATAGTCACAAGCAATGATAATTAAGTATACGTCACCATATGATTATGAACTTTCTTAGTTTGTAATCTATCTCGCGAGATAGATTATAAACTAACGGTGTTTACAATCTTAGTCGACGTTCGCACGAACGCAAAAATTTCGCGGTGTTTTCTATTTTGCGCACTGGATTTTCAACGCTCTAATTAGCGCCGAGAGTTGAAAATCCAACAGTGTGTTTTTTCGACGCGCTAGAATACACTCTGTTATTGTTAAGTTGGATTCTCAACGCTCAGCTCAACAGCGAGTGTTGAAAATCCAGTGCGCGATAAAATCCCGCCGCGATATTTTTACGTCCGTGCGTACGTCGGCTTACGGTGACACTTAGCAAAAATCAAAAGCGATTGTCTCGTAAAATAATTATTACAACTTTTAGATAAGTTAGCTATTTCATAATAACATGGGTTCTAAAATACTAAGTTCGTAACGACATAAAATTACAATCAAAACAGTAGGAGAAAATCACTTTTAAAGTTGCTAAGTGTATACATATCAGTGCTCGTACCTACAAAGTTCTAAGAGGATGCGTTGAGGCGAATTTAAAGAATGTGGAAACTCAAGCACTTAAAATATTTCTGATTCTCTGCCCACAAGAAGCGTGGTTGGTTGGAAATTGGAAGTATTCTCGACATTTCTGTTCCCGGAACATAATCTGCTTTCGCTATTTTTAGATTCGCTATACAGTCTTTGTTTAATTAGCATTGAAAGGAGTAGGATGAATATTGTTATACCGGCGAGTGCCCAGCCATTTTTGAATGGGCTTACATTATTGTATAGATTCTTCTCCAATATGAAATACAAGAACTTCCCTCGCGACTTCGTTCGCGTGAATTTCGTATTTTCTCCTACAAATTCCAACAGCCCTACCACCCGTATAAAATCAAAATTTATGATCAAAGATCATAATCTTAATGATAGATATCGACGCTTCTGACTTTTTTCTTTTTGCTCGACTCCTAAGGGTTGTAGCGTTATATTAAAGCAGTGTTAGCCAATAACCTTCTTCGAGAATTGGGCTATCAAATGCAAGAAGAATTTTTAAAAACCGCCTTGTTGTTGTAGAGGTAAGCGCGTTCAAACAAAAAAAAACAAACAGCATTATTATGTTAGTGCAGATGGATACGAGGTGATCCAAAAAAGAACCAAAGTCGACATAGCTCAAGACTAAGCAAGCTGAAGTGACAATTGGCTGGCCTTTGACCGTTGGGGTAGACGTATTCTTGAGAGAAGACCGTAAATCGGGAAACGTAAGGTAGGACGCCAATGCTTTCATGCTAGGTGGAGCGATAATCTTCGCAAGGTGACTGGTAGCAGCTGGATGAGAGTTGTCGAATCGTGTTAATGACATGCAATTGGAGAGACTGTGGACTACTGTAGGCTGATCATCGTGGTGATGAAATATTGATATTAGCCAACCAGCAAGATGTCTGCCCAGACTGCCAGGTGCTAGGCGTGCAGAGGCATGTCGGAACAGTCTCGTGGAGACTGCTTTAGTGCATATGAAATGGACGCGGATTAGAAAATGTAAGGGTTTGTGCCAAAAAAGTATCAAATTAAGGTTGTGAAACTTTTAAAACTTAATTTCGTGGATATTTTAAAAGTAAGTTGGAACTTTGACCTTCAATATCTCCTTAACCAGAAGTTCCTAGATATGGTCTAGTAAAAAAAAACCAACAAAGAGCGTGTCGGACCACGCAAAATGAAGGGTTCCATAGTTGAAAATAATTTATTCCAAAAACAAACCTAACATTGTAGTTAAAAAACATGTACTGCCATACATTGATGTACGTCACGGTCAATTCTCCAACTGCAAATATAACTTTGTAATCCCAATTTTTTTTTTTTTATGTTATAAATTACAAATTAACTAGTTTCGGACTTTTTCCTTTCCTTGTGCTGTGTGGCCTTACTTCTTGCCAAATTTCATGATTCTAGGCTAACGGTAAGTACCTTATAGGTTTTGATTTACTTGCGAGTATCAAAATATTTCACATAAATAGCCGTATCGTTTTATTGCGTCGACTTAGAAGCTTGATTTTCTTAGAGCTCCAAGGGACCATAGATTTACGTATTTGATAATAATTTCAACTTTGAACCTCCAGGCATTCCTGAGAACAAGGGTCGTGACAGACTGACAGACAGACGGATAACGAAGTGATCGCTATAAGGGTTCCGTTTTTTCCTTTTGAGGTACGGAACCCTAAAAATATCCCAATGACGGGGAATACAAGACAGTGTCTTTCACCATTAATTGTCGGATTTTGTCTTCTTTGTTCTCTAGCGAATTGCTAACTGTGCTTGGATTGAAAACCGTGATTCAGTATTTTTGCATTAAATTAATATCATACTCGTATGCTAGCTACCGATATCGAACACATTCGTTGTGGTCGATATCGGTAGCTAGTATTCTTCTCAAAGTTATTTCATTTGTCAGCTTAACTACGCCTACTTTATTCAGACCATTGTGGGTCATTTATTTATGGAGTAGGTCCACGCCCAATGTTGGACAAAAGTGCAAAAAGGTGTAGCTTTATCGCTTTATTTCTGGCATTTTTCATAATTCATGAGCTTCTGTTTTTGACTTCGTTTTGAAAGATAAAACTTTCGTTTGATCTCGATTTCCAAAAAATCTAACCTTGCTCCTAAAATTCTTTGCTTTGAGAATATATTTAGCTATAAAGGAGTTAGATTTATTTATTAATTTACTAAAAAAACTACCTTACAGGAATTCTTATTACAAAAAAAAAAAAAAATACAACCGACTTCCAAAAACAATTCACAACAAAGTGAAAATAACTTTAATTTCGGAAGCCGATGTCTGGTTAAATGTATTTACGTTTTTTGCCACCGACTTCCGAAATTAATGTAATTTTTCACTTTGTAGTGTTGTTTTTGGAAGTCGGTTGTATTTTTTTGTTTGTAAAAAAGTTTTTATTCTTCATTTCTTAGTTGTGGTACCTACCCCACACAAAATTTAACATCACTACCTGCAAAAGAAATTATTATTTATTTATTTAATCATAAACACACTATCATTACAGGGTTTACACACTATCATTACGCCGTAAGTGGGATGAAATAGCCAGATCGACGGTGGCGTATTGCTAAGGGCACCCAAGGCAAAACAAACCTCTACAAAGTGATACAAGCCATCCTCCAGCGGAAAAAACTCGCAACTAACGAGCTCCTGTTGGAAGCCGTAAAACGCGGAGTCGCTGTTGCTCTCCTCCAAGAACCCTACGTGGGAGGAGCTAAGGTTATGAGAGACTACAGGGGCGTGCGGATCTTTCAGAGCACTGATACAGGAGAAGGGACTGTTAAGGCCGCAATAGCGATCTTCGATCAAGACCTTATAGTCACACAGTACCCGAAACTCACCACGAAAAACATCATCGTTTTAGGGATCCGGACCAGTGCCTGGAGGATCACGCTGGTCTCCTTTTATTTCGAGCCGGATCAGCCGGTGGGACCATACCTGGAGCACCTCAAACACGTTGAGGAAGAAGTGGGTTCTAGAAGGTGGATTGTTGGAGGAGATGCAAACGCAAAAAGCACCTGGTGGGGAAGTTTGTCCATCGACTACAGGGGTGAAGAGGTATCTGGGTTTCTCGATGAGCTGAGTCTTAACATACTCAACAGAGGGGAAATTCCGACCTTCGACACGATTAGAGGGGGGAAACGTTATTGCAGTCATGTCGATATCACTGCATGTTCGACGGATATTCTGGACCTGATAGATGACTGGAGGATAGACGAGGGCCTAACGAGCTCGGATCACAACGGCATTGTTTTTAACATCAAATTAAAAAGGTCTAAAGGCATAAAAATCAACAGAACTACCAGAATTTTCAATACAAAAAAAGCAAATTGGTCTGAGTTTCATGCGAAACTCAGCCAATTAATGCAAGAGATCAAAATCAATAAATTAGAAATAGAGAAAATAAACACAGTCGACCAACTTAATATAATTATAAACAAATACACACAAGTAATAAGAGACGCATGCACCTCATCAATGCCTATGAGGAAGAGTAATGAAGTGCTCACTTTGCCGTGGTGGTCCGAGAAACTCGAGAGGATGAAGAAGGAAGTCGCAACCAGGAAACGCAGAATCAGATGTGCTGCACCGGCCCGAAGATCGAAGGTAGTCGAAGAGTACCTGAAACAGAAAGTTGAGTATGAATCGGAAGCAGCCAAAGATATAATCGAGAGTTGGAAGAGCTTTTGCGCAAAACAGGATAGAGAGGGGGTTTGGGAAGGGATCTACCGGGTGATAGGAAGGACCAAGGGAAGGGGAGAGGATCAAACGCTAGTGAAGGACGGGGAGGTGCTGGATATGAAAGGTTCTGTTGAACCACTGGCGAATACGTTTTACCCAGAAGACCTTACGGACAGTGATAGTACACACCACCGCCTTATTAGAGAAAAGGCCAAAGTTGTGAATGCTGAAGAGCATGATAACTCATACGATCCACCATTCACGATGGCTGAATTGATGGCGGAAAGCTCCAGGAGCAGACGGTTTTACCGCCGATATTTGCTGCCAAGCAGCCCCAATACAATAGTGGTTTCCAAACACACATTCTATAATCTAAGCACACACACACAAATAAATTGAAGAATCAACTTACGGCTAATATCTGACTACAGAGTTATATATGTAGGTCCTAACATCATCCACATAAAAAGTGGGGAAAAAATGCGTATTATTGAAGCTAACTCAAAAACTACCCAAGCAATGTTAGTAAATTTTATATAGGACCAACTTTGAGGTATCAAATAAAATAAAACATTTTCAAATCGGACTACTCTGTAAAAAGTTATGCGTAAAAAAAATAAACGTGTCGACTTGAGAACCACCTCCGTTTTTTTCGTCGGTTAATAACTTTAATAACAAAACTAGAATGTTTCCAATGCATACTAATTACCTTCAACCTGCAACTACAATTACCTGCAACTAAGTTGAACGTGCTTGTCTCAAGTACGTACTAGCAAAATTGAGTCGACCTGCAATCTTTTCATTGGCTGCATTTTCTACTTCGATACATAAAGAAAAAAAAAATTGTCGTCCCTATAGAGTCTATTATAGGGATAGGTATAGACTATCTACTCATATATTTTCAATTGAATTTTTAGGTTAGGTTGCAACCTGACCCCGACATACTTGGCAAAAATTCTAGGAACACGCCAATGGATAAATTATTTATGATCGAAAAGCCTGGTTCTTTTATAATAGATAGGTACCGCTATGTTCAAGTTTTTTAATGTCCACATATTATGTACCTACTACTTTCCATCCACTGTAACTTTCATCATTTTGGAAGCTTAAATTTCCAGTAAAGATCTAGGCAGATCTTTGAGGCCGTAGGACCCAATCAGGGTTTAGGAACTGGTTGTAAGTAGAGGAAAACTGGGAGACTTGCCCCGGCAAGAGAGATCCACATCGCCTATCTCGCTCTGTCTCTTTTTAAAAATCACGGCATCGGGTTCGCTGGCATGTCGTTCAATGTGTGTCTCAAGCGCAATGCCATTATTTGCTGCCATTATACTCGTACCCGTTCGAGAGTAAGCGGAAAAAGATTTTGGTGGCAAGTGAAAAAAAAATCTTGATAAAACTATTATATTTTTTTATTTAGTAGTTGCATTATTGAAATAATGTAGTTTTCAGAACGTGGTGTACCTATTTTAGTCCTCCGATTTACCTAAAAATTATTGAAATTGATTATTGTTATTTGTTAGTGGGTAATTGTTACCTATCTTTACTTAAGTCGATTAAGAATTATGTTTGTTTATTATATTTTAATTGTTTCTAAAAAGACTTAGAAGTGGGTACTATTAGCTATCATAATTTTATTTAGAGTATTTAGAAAAAATTGACAAGAAAATCTATGATATGTTTCCTTTTTTCATTCAGGTTATTGTGGACTTAATAAGTTATGTTCATAATATATTAAAATATTTGAAATTTACAATGTTATTATTGTCAATATTTACCATACGCATAGAATATTGTTTAGTCTCATACAACTCGCCCATGCGTTGAGGACAAAGGGGGTTCAACTCTTCCGGACTTGTAGAGACCAAGTATTGCCAGTTCAATTCAAAAGCAATAATGCGCTTTAATTGAGAACGCTTAGGCGATATTTCTTGTATTGTCGCGGACGTAATGTTTTTAATTTTCTAAACAAATAGTGTAGAGTTATTTCAACACCTCTCTCTCTCTTGAATTTGTATATAATATGTATTGTAATATATATATATATATATATATATATATATATATATATATATATATATTATAGGTATATCTTATAGTAAGTGTATGTATGTGTATTATTGGTTTATAACCTATTTATGTGCTTGTATAAAGTCTATTTATAATTAATTAAGATATATTTTTAGTGTTCTTTATATAAGTATTCCTCTCATACTGAGCACCTGCCATCTAATCTCTTCACCACCCTTGGTTGACTGGTAGAGAATGCCTAAGGCATTAAGTCCGCCTTTGTACGTTTTGTGTGCGAAAAGGTTAAATAAATAAATAATGTACGTGTGTAATATAATGTAATAACAACGAACAAAGAACGTTCTATATTTAAAACATATTTTTGAAATCTTTACCCTACCTATATTATCCTATCTTTACGTAAGATTCAAAGAATTCAAATATCGAAAAAAAAAGGTTCTGACGAATTGATAACCTCCTCCTTTTTGAAGTCGGTTAAAAACTGGAGCAAAGTATAACCAGCCAGTGGTAACTAAAGTTATTAGGGTCTTATTACCAACAACTCACCAAAAAGATGGCGCATGATGTAACAAAAAATAAAAATTCGATGACAAAACTTGCAAAACCGGAAAATTCAGATAAAAACTATTTCACAAAAAGGTTTTTCTAAACGTTTCGAAGACGATGGGAAATGCGTTGTATGATTACCATATATTTCAATCACTTCCCTGTAAGGAATGCTGTATTTATGGCTTTAAAGTGGGGTGCCCACTTTAGGGATTGATACGTAGGTTTAAAAGTCTCTTAAGTAAATTTTAAACGAGTTTTTTTTGTTTTTTTTTTAGTGAGTTTGAATGGATAGCCAATTCCTAGGCAGAACAAACTTATCTAAACCGGTGGCTTTAATTGGAACTAACGAAATCACTGTGAAAAGTGACAACGCTTGTCATATTTTGTTCACCGACATCGCCGCAGTGACCGGGTCAGATAAGTTTGTGGCACTATACAATGTTAATAATAAAACAATTAAGAAATAGATTTAAAAAAAAGCGCGGGAAACTTTAAACTTGGTGGACGCGTCCTTTTCGAGATAAAATATATAAATTAAAAAACCTTTTTTCGAACTAAAACTAAAGGTAACATTGGCTGAATGCACAAACCATGTGAAACCAAAAGAAAATAATAAATACAAATTAAGGAATACTCAACAGGTTAGGTACTCTAAAATGTGTCGCATGAAATGTAAAAACCTAAATCCCATTTATTGCGTACACATTATTTTACCATTCAATCAATCTGCCTAGCCTTTTCTCAACTATGTTGGGGTCGGCTTCCAGTCTAACCGTATGCAGTTGAATACCAGTATTTTACATGGAGCGACTGCCTATCTGACCTCCACAACCCATTAACTGGGTAATACCCCTTGGTAAGTGATACATATGTATGTACCTATAAGTGGTTATCTACTTAACGCGCGCTGCGACGCGCGCTCCTTTCTTGTAATTGACCAGTAATAAACCAGCTCGCAGCTAACAAGGTTGTTTTACTAAGCTCCATACACTTCACTGGCGACGAGAATTCGAATTACCCACGCGCAAAAAAAAAAAAAAATGTCCGCTTATTTAGGAACTTTATCCGTGTTCGATCACAAAATAAGTGAATGGTTAATTTACAAAGGCAAATTGACTCAGTTTTTAAAAATCAACAGTGTAGAAGATGGGAAGAAAAGTGGAATTTTACTGACTCATCTCACGGAGGAGACCTACCGTCTAGTTCTCAACCTAGCGTTTCCGAAGGAATTAGAAACGCTAACATACAGCGAGCTTGTGGCATTACTCGACGGCCATTTTAAGCCAAAGAAGTGCTCATTTGTCGACAAGGCAAAATTCTTCGGTGCTACCAGGAAGTCAGGCGAAACATTGGGGGAATGGGCGGCACGAATAAGAGGTTTAGCTGTATATTGCGACTTCGGTTCTGCTTTAGAAACGAACCTTAGGGATCGTTTTGTTCTCGGTCTGAATGCTGGTCCAGAAAGGGACAAGTTGTTCGAACAGAGCCCTTCTGCGCTGACGTTAGCGCGGGCAATTGAAATGGCGGAGCAAGCGGCCTGCGCCAAAGAAGCTAAGGTCATGCTCAATTCAGGCGACACCAGCGACGTAAGTTTGGTAAAGGAAGAGCCAATTTATCGCGCAGGATTCCTAGACAAGTCAGGTCGGGGTCGTGGTGGCGGCAGCGGCAGCGGCAGTGGCAGCGGCAGCGTCGGCGCCGGCGCCAGCGGCAATGGCGCAGGCGCACGATGTGCGGTTTGTGGAATGAAGAACCATAACAGTGATAAGTGCCGTTTTAAAAGTTACAAGTGTCTAAAGTGCGGTCAAAAGGGGCACTTAAAAAAAGTGTGCACTGCGAAAGATTCGTGCGTCTATCACGTCAACACGGATAAGGAATGCAGTGATCAGGACGCGGGTTGTGAGGAATGCCGGAACTTTAATTTAAGGTATGACAGACCAATACAAATAGATGTGATTTTAGGTAATTATAGGATATTGATGGAACTCGACTCAGGTTCAGGTGGCAATGTAATATCAGGACGATTGTATCGGGATAAGTTCTCACAGTATCCGTTAGAACAGTGTAATATTAAAATGTGTTTGTATAACGGACATAAAATATCTCCCTTGGGTGTATTTACTATACAAGCGTTTTATAATAATATGAAGAAAATGATTAAAATTTTTGTTATAGAAAACGGGGGCCCTCCATTGCTGGGTAGAAATTTTATGTCCGCCTTTAATTTGGTTTTGACCACTAGTTTGAACTCAGTACAAACCAAAGTAGGTATTGATACAGATATGTCGGATTTGCTGGGTAAATTCCCCAATCTATGGCGTGATGAATTAGGCTCGTTCAATAGGTTTAAAATAAAGTTACAAGTTAAAGAACATTCCGTACCGAAGTATTTCAAACCACGAACTGTACCCTTTGCGCTTAAAGATAAGATCGAGAAAGAGTTACAGCGTTTGGTTGATGCGGGTATTTTAATTTCTGTTGATCATTCAGAATATGCGACACCAATAGTACCCGTTTTGAATGAAAACGGAACCGTCAGAATCGCAGGCGATTTTTCGGTGACACTGAACCGAGACCTAATAATAGAAAAATATCCTTTGCCTCGGATAGAGGAGGTATTTGCTAAGATCGGCGGTGGTGAAATGTACAGCAAAATTGATCTAAAAAATGCGTACAATCAATTTATTTTAGAGGACTCGTCACAGCCACTTACAACGATAAGTACTCATAAGGGCCTTTATATGTATACCAGGCTAGTATATGGTCTAGCTAATGCACCGGCGATTTTTCAAAAATCAATGGAGATCCTACTCGCGGGAATAGACGGTATTAGCGTTTGGCTCGACGATATTTGCATCACAGGCCCAGATAAAAAGTCACACATTAGTAGGTTACATGAAGTTTTGCGTAGGTTAAATGATGCCGGTTTACGTTTACAGAAAAATAAATGTGTTTTCTTTAAACATAGCGTTACGTATCTAGGGTACGTGATCAGCAAAGCCGGTTTAATGACCAACCCGGACAAGGTCAAGGCCATAATGAACGCGCCAGAGCCTACCAATGTGACCGAGGTAAAAAGGTTTGTAGGAATAGTCAACTATTATAGAAATTTTATACCTAATGCCTCGTCACTTCTTAGTCCTTTACACGAACTGTTATGTAAAGACGCGGTATGGCTGTGGACAGATAGGCAACGCGACGCCATGGCGGCCGTGCGCCGCGAGCTGGCCTCGGAACGTGTGCTGGCGCATTTCGAGCCGCGCGCGCAGCTCGTACTCACAGTGGATGCGGGCCCCACCGGGCTCGGCGCCGTGCTAGCTCAACAGGCTTCCGACGGCCAGGAGCGACCCCTTGCTTACGCGTCTCGTTCGTTAACTACTAGTGAGCGGAATTACAGCCAAATTCAAAAAGAGGCGACCGCTATAATTTTTGGGGTGAAACGTTTCCATCAGTACCTCTATGGTCGCAGCGAGCCGTTTATACTAAGAACCGATCATAGACCCCTAGTATCGATATTTAATAATAAGACGGGTATACCCGTGACGACTGCGCTGCGACTGCAAAGATACGCCATTTATTTATCTGCTTATAATTATGTTGTACAGTATGTGGCGGGCGATAAGAATTTAGTAGCGGATTATTTTTCTCGTGCACCGTTACCTTGTAAAAACGAAGTAAACGAAAGCGATATAGATACCTATTATACGCTTAGGTTTTTAGATGAAGCTTCCCCTGCCATTACTACTCGTGACGTCACCCGGGCTACAGCGAGCGATAAGACTATTAATACTGTTGTAAGGTACTTGATAAGCGGCTGGCCTCGTAAAATAAATTGCACATCAGTACTGCCGTACTTCCAATGTAAGTCGGACCTGCAATTTGAAAACGGATGTTTATTTAGAGGGCATAGGATTGTGATCCCTCAGTCGCTTAGAGAGATAATGCTACGTGAACTGCACGACACACATCTAGGTATTATTAAAACAAAGAGTAATGCCAGAGGAAGAATGTGGTGGCCAGGAATCGATGCTGACATCGAGCGTTGGATCGGCGAATGCGCGACGTGCGTCAGCGTGCGCGCCGCGCCCCCGCGCGCCCCTCCCGCACCCTGGCCCTCCGCCGGCGCGCCCTGGCAGCGCCTCCACATAGATTATATGACAGTAGGCCAAAGGGTATATCTCGTTGTGATTGATTCGTTCAGCAAATGGTTGGAATGCTTGCACATGCATAACGGACTTTCTTCAAAAGCGCTGATAACGAAATTAAAGGTAATTTTTTCAACTTTCGGTATTCCAAATGTTTTAGTATCTGATAACGATGCTAAAATTAACTCATTGGAGTTTAAAACCTTCTGTAGTAGTAATGGTATCAAATATATGACGACGCCTATTTATCACCCGCCAAGCAATGGTCAAGCCGAGAATTCGGTCCGAACGTGTAAAAAGATGCTGAAGTGTGTAATTAAGGATAACCTTCCATTGTGTCAAATTAACGAATTGTTACTGGGTTATTTGTTCAATTATAGAAACTCTGTGCATTGTAGCACCGGGGAAACGCCCGCTAAGCTAATGTTTGGACGTAACTTACGATCACGGTTAGATTTAATAATGCCCTCGGACGACTCAAATAAACTCGCGCCAAATTTAGATATTGGAAAGCGTCAATATTTGGTTAGTGACGTTGTTTGGGTGCGATGGTACAGTGCACGGAAGGAGTCATGGAAATTGGGAACTGTAACGCAAAAAATAGGCAATCGAATGTACAAAATTAAAATCCACGATCTTAACATCGAGTGTATAAGACACGTAGATCAGATATTAAAGTATAAAGGTAGCAATGATAGGTTATTATCAGACTGGGGGACAAGCGTATCTCATCAAGCACAACCGTCGTCGGATTCTACGAGTTCAGCAATAGATGAACCTGTAATGGAAAACCCATTCGGTCAGACCACGGTAGACACGGTTGAAAATGTTGAGTCGCGAGTTCCTATTGTTATTGAAGAAATGGATGGTGACAATTGGGAGGATAGTCGGGACGAAGAGTGTGAGAGAGGGACAGATGCAGAGACATCTACCGGGGTCAGTCCGTTAGCGCAGCCTGGTCTGGCAGGGCCTGCGAGCGAGCAGGCAGGCGATACCGCCTCCGCCGCCTTGAGCCCGGTCCACGAACTCCCGGTTCCGTCACCCACACTCACACGCCAAAGGTCGAAGCGTGTTACAAAGAGAATAGACTATAAGAAATATTTTTAAGAGTTACACAATAGTTACTCAAATGAATCGATTGTGATTAATTTATGTTTTGTTGTCTACAGGGTCAAAAAACTAATTGGGGAGGAATGATACATATGTATGTACCTATAAGTGGTTATCTACTTAACGCGCGCTGCGACGCGCGCTCCTTTCTTGTAATTGACCAGTAATAAACCAGCTCGCAGCTAACAAGGTTGTTTTACTAAGCTCCATACACTTCAGTAAGACTGTTTGTCAGACTTTCGGGCTTCTGACGACCCGTAACGACTGTCAAAGATCCACGAATGACAGCCAAGACCAACGGCTTAACGTGCTTTCCGAGGCACGGAGGAGTCTCGGTATGTAAAGATGGTCACCCATCCACGGACCGACCCCGGCAAGCGTAGCTTAACCTGATGGAACGACCCGTGCGGCTGTTATTACTTAGCCACGAGCTCCTCGTTATTATTTTACCATTAAAACAACAAGAAGTAAACAATCAAGCAAGCAAGTACTATAAACAAGAATTCTGTAAAGATACGTACCACTTCTGATATAGCATTAGATCCTTTTGGCAGCCCGCCAATAATGAGATTCCGCCCTAATTATATTGTGATTGAATCACGATGGGCCTATGCGGTTACGTACGGTTAATTAACTCGCATTATTATTAAATACGGTTAGAGTCGGTTGAATATCTTAATTACAGTGTGTTATTAGGTTGCCTGTAATTATTTATGACTAGCTGACCCGACAGAAGTTGTCCTGTCCAAATTTCAATAATTCATACAAAATTCCCATAGAAAATGCACTTTCAGTTTTCCAGAATTTTCCAATTTTCCCGGAAACTTTTCCTATTTCTTTTCATAAGAACCTTCCTTGGACTTCCATGAATATTTGAAAAACAAAAAATTGTCGAATTGGTCCAGCCAACCGTTCTCGAGTTTTGCGGTTAGCAACACATTTAGCTATTCGTTTTTATTTATATAAATTTTCCAATTTTCCTGGCAACTTTTCCAATCTTTTCCTGCAAACGAATATTTGAAAAAAAAAATGGCCTAGTTGGTCCAGCTGTTCTCGAGTTTTGATGTTTAATATTGAATAAGAAAACGGGTGGGTTCGTAATGATCTGTGTATTGGTTGAAGTACATATGTACTAATCTGTTGATCTAGCTAAGCAATTTTCTGTATATAATTATTGTTATTTTACTTTTCTTAACAAAAATTGGTCAATACGTTTCTCTTGTTGTGATAACAGACATTTTTATAAAAGCTAACGCCTAGACTAGATTTCGAGGCATTCCATTTAAAGCACCAATGCGAATAGAGCTAATAGTGTTGCACATTGCGCACCCACAGTTATAGTAGTAGTTATTATAGTTTTAGAGGAGCCCGTGGCTAAGTAATAACAGCCGCACGGGTCGATCCATCAGGTTAAGCTACGCTTACCGCGGTCGGTCCGTGGATGGGTGACCATCTTTACATACCGAGACTCCTCCGTGCCTCGGAAAGCACGTTAAGCCGTTGGTCCCGGCTGTCAGTCGTGCATCTTTGACAGTCGTTACGGGTCGTCAGAAGCCCGAAAGTCGGAGAACCAGTCTTAACAAGGGATATCGTATTACCCAGGTCAGATAGGCAGTCGCGCCATGTAAAATACTGATATTCAGCTGCATCCGGTTAGACTGGAAGCCGACCCCAACATAGTTGGAAGAAGGCTAGGCAGATTGATTGAGTTATAGCAGTAGTTAGAGAGGGGCATTAACTATTGAATAACATCGAAAAAACATTAAAAAAATGTATATTAGTCACACAATCGTTTTGATGTGTAGAAACTATATTGTAATGTCCTATTTATGTAGTAGAATTGAAAATTGTGAATCATGGCTGCCCAGTGACGCAAAACGTCAATTGCTCAGCAACTATATAGTTGGGCCCTTTTGTACTGAGCTATCGCGTCATAAACGTCAGTAATAAAATAATCACTACTATTAATCCACATCACTAACGTGCTTCGTAAGACTAACGAGTGCAAGCGGGATAGACGACAAAAGGTTTATGACCCGACGATTCAGTTTAAAATGGCCCAACTATAGTGTATCACTGGAACCCTTTTTTTACCATAAAATTGCAGTTTCCATAGTTCCTTTGTCAAAGCTTGGTTTAGCTTGCCTCTAGTATAATATTGCACAGGTGCAATTACTTTGTCTGGTAGATAAAAATAAATATATCTACCGGCCACCTGCGACCGACAATTCTAGAAATTTAATAAAAATAAATAAAATCTCAGATGTTCTGAATTCTTATTTTTGCTTCTACAACGAAATCTGGTTTAAATCTCTATAAGCGGATTAAAATCTTCAAGAACATTTAAATTTAGGTGACATTTATCGAATAAGAAAGTAATGGTCGTAGTCTGAAAAGGATTTAATGTATTTTAATATTTTTATATAGACGGTGAACATTTTGAAAAAATCTATTTGGCTAATAAATACCTAAACATTTCATTGCATTTGGGTTGGGAACTACTAGAAATCACCCGAAAACAGTAGGTTCCCAACTGCAATGAATTATTTATTACATGACTGCCCAAAGGAGTGTTAGAGAATAGAACGCGCCCTTATGCGAACGCACCTTGATTTTTGACAGCATTGTAATTTGGAGGTTATGTGACAGAGAGATCTAATAAATGGATAAAAACGTAAGGGTTGTATTATATGAAACCTGCGAAAGAAACATCACAAGGAGTGTAATGTTTTTTAGGTTTTAGTTTTAATTATTTCTGCAACGTTGTATACATTTTTCTGCACGCATTTGGTTGTAAGTAGGTTAATACTAGGTATTTGAGCAGATGGCATTATATACATTTCAAAACAATATGTTACAATGAGTAATTATTTTCAAATTAAATTCGAGCAAGGTTTTGTAAGTGCTTACTGCAGATGTCGGATAATCGGATACCTAAAATTATTTTTTGCCTAAAAATACCGGGATCACGTAACTATTCGTATGCTTGTTTACTTGAGATTCATTTTTAAGTCCCGATGCAAATATGTATATATGTATAGGATGTAAGAGGAGGGGGGGGGGGAAGGGGGGGCCCCCATAAATAAAAATAAATATTTTTATTAAATTATGTACTTATTATAATTATCCTGATTGGAATTCCGATTGGTAATGTGTTACGCAATTAGGATGCAGTTTGGTAAAACTAAATTTATCAATTCCAGAATCGCGAAATTTTTCAGATCGTTACTAAAGTGCATTTCGTATTAGCCAACACCAGCACCCTAATTGCGTACCACATTATCAATCGGAATTTGAATCATTTTGAAACAAATTGCTAATTCAATGCTTCATAAGTTCGAAAAATTTGTCTGCTCGACAACGTAAATAACGCTATGAATTTTGTTGAACTGTCAAAATGAAACCAACTCCGATTGATAATGTGTTACGCAATTAGGGTGCTGAACGTAAGTAAATATTATGTTCGATTCTATAATCAGAACTCTAAATTTGTCGATACCGGAATCCCGGGATTTTTTGATACAAAAGTGCATTCCATAAATAGTCAACATAACTTTAGGTAAATGTGCATCCAAATATCCTATCACCTGCTTAATTAATCATCGGAGTTCTTAACAAGAATGAGAAATATAATTGTAACCGTTATCGCTTGATAAGAATTTATAATACTGAAGGATACTATCACTCTCACAACATTGAGGAGTGGTTGGAGAGGCGCCACGGTGTCCTCACCTTCCGCCTGACGCAGGTCCTCACCGGACACGGTTGTTTCGGGAGGTTCCTGTTTCGGATAAGGCGGGAGGAAACACCCGGGTGTCACCATTGTATGGATCGCCCTGAGGACACGGTGGAGCATACTGTGGAGGTCTGCCCGTCTTGGGCGGAGCACCGCCGTGTTCTCACGGAGGCGATCGGCGGCGGCGATATCTCGCGTCCAAACCTGGTCCAGGCCATGGTGCGGAGAGAGAGTGCATGGGAGGCCGTCACCTCCTTCTGCGAAGCAGTAATGCTCGCGAAGGAGGAGGCGGAACGCGTGAGGGAGAGGCAACAGCCGCGCCCTCGCACCCCTAGCCGCCGCAGGAGACGCCCTGGGCGGCGGGAATCTATCGCCGATTCCCGGCCACCGTAGGTGCGGGTTTGCGGACGACGAGTAATGGGCAGCTCGCCGTCCGGTAAGGAACAGGCCCGGGTCGACGGCGCGTTGTGTTCCACGCGCGCCTCAAAGAGATGTCAGCAGTGACAGGGTCCAATAAAGCCGATGCCGCCGGGGTCGCGGGTAGTTCGAAAGAGATACCGTGGCCCTGGCACGAGCAACTGAAGGAACACGGGTGGGATTTAGTCAGCAAAAGTCTGACACGCCCTCCCGCTCTGCCCAGAGTGGGAGAAGTAATTTAATGATTTCCCATCCACAAAAAAAAAAAAAAAGGAATGACAGACATCAGTGACAAGTAACATTGGTACTTGCTGTAAATCCGTTATACACACCAATATAAATGAAATGACACATGTTTTTAATTTACACAAAGTAAAGTGTCTGTCTGGGTCCGAACCTACGACCTACAACTTGTAAGTCGCGGCCGTTACCACTGCGCTACGACTGCTCCTGAATCGTTGTAAGAACACGAAATTCTTTGAAAACGATCTACATACAAATGCTTAGTATCACCACTGTTAGAAGCTCTTTATGCAAACTAAAAATATTGTAAAACAATAATAGGCTCAGCAAGATCTTCAAAAAATTCTGCTCCCCTAAAAATCGGAACAAATACTCCGTTAATATAATGTATGAAACGGGGTAAATGAAAATCTGGCAGAGTTTCGTCTAGATCTTGTAATCAAAATCAGAATGGCATAATAAATGGCTGGCTATGGCTTATATTAACACTTCCCCACTCTTAAGGCGAACATCTTGGCTTGGCTCGTGGCTTGGCTGGAGTGGGGTGTCAATATGGCGGCTTGGCTTCGGCGGGCTGCATGTTGGCTGACGTCACGTCCGTTACACTCGGCCTTCCTGGCATCATTGCTCCCGCAATGAGAGAAAAAGAACATTAATTAGCTTTCTAATAAGTCAATTAGGTCTTCGGCTTCCAATTGCTAACCACGTAAACCCTGTATGCTTCTAATCCGGTATCTATCATTCCCCACTACTTTAGTTACAATATACGGGCCTGAATACGTCATCCAGTTTGGTATTGACTCTAGCTGCGCTACTTGTAGAGGGGCCTGCCTCCAAAGAACAAAATCTCCCCTTTTGTACACATGAGCACTCTTCCGTTCTTGATTTTTGAATTCAGAAGCTTACTTTCGTCGAGACTATAGATTCAGACTCCTGACCGGGATTTGAAATGTATCCGTAACATATCTGCCTACCAGAAAGAGGGAAAGGTTTAAAGGTAGTAGTGTTGTTGTTATTAATTCCCCAAATTATGTCAGGCAAGGAATTGGCCCAGTTACTGGAAGCTTCACTCGGATCAGTAGCTCGCAATGCATCGAGAATGGTTAGCATGTGGACAAGCAATAGCATTTAAAGTATGCCTAAACTGTTTATCATTGCCGAATCTTCTAAAGTACCTACTTGTTTGAAAGCCTTCCCATTATCTGTCACAACACGATTGGGATAGCCAAAAAGGCTAAAATGTCTTTTTCAGCGTACGAACGGTCTCGATAGAATTGACAGTACGTGTTGACTCAGCAATTACAAATTTGGAAAACGCATCCGTCATTACAAGCATGTACTGGTATCCTTTTTTTTGTCCTACTGAACGGCCCTAAGTGACCTATATGAACCATACGCATTGGTTCAGAAGGTTTAGGAATTGGATGCAATTTTCCTTCTTTCCTACCATAGCTGCCCTTGCCATATGCGCACGTGACGACATGCGGTCACATATTTTGTATTTAATCGCGTCATTTACTCGTATTTATTAACTCCATGCAACATTCAAGCCTACGTACGTGCCCAAGATCATCATGGTGCATTTGGACTATTTTCCATCTACCTAAGTTTGGAACTAACAGACGATGCCCGTTTAGGGTTTTTCTATAAGGCCTATCGTCAACAAACAATTGTTTATTATGTTCGAATCGGCGGTGTTAGTTTTTAGCTGGTTAATTATTGAACTAAGCTTATCGTCCTGGCATTGTAATGTATAAAACCAATCAGTGACTACTGGTACTCGGCTGCCCATAGGTAATACGGGCTGGTATCCGCAACTCCACGACAATGCGCGTATTTTGCGTATGGCTCGGCTGCCCATATAGTACCATATTAATCAATTATTTTTAATACACCATCATCTCGTATAATTTTTAGAAGTGTTATATAGTAAACAAGGTACAAACACGTCTTAAATTGAGCATAACATTTAGGCCGCTCTAGTCACCTGGACGTGGCTATTTATCCCGGCCTTGACAACTAAAGATGCCTCGGTGTGCGAGTGGTCATGTTTACTTAGAACGTACACGCGTAACCTACACAAAGAGTCCACAACTGTGAGGGAGCTCATAGCTATGGTACATGCTTTCCTCCTTACTAGTGACACGACTGAAATACACGACTGGTCGCAATTAATTGTCCGCTAATTGTCTTTACAGCAATATGCCGGCGACACCTAACTTACATGCGTCCGTATGTAATTCTGTGGGAAGCGTCCCTCATACAAAGCTAGTACGGGCTTAGAACACAAACTATTCTTAAATTGTTCAAAACTGTCGTTTTGTTTACTTCCTCAAGTCCAAGAAACGTTATTTTTTGTTAAGTCCGTTAACGGACGCGCAATTAATGCAAAATTTGGGATAAACTTTCTAAAATAACTGCACAATCCGTTAAATTGACGTACATGATGTACCTACATTACTAGACAAAGGAAACTGTGACACAGCCAACAATTTTAACTCCCCCGGCTGTATGCCATTGGCAGATATTTCGTGCCTGATTTGATTTTGCAAAAACGAACATTTATTCATATTTAATTTAAAATTTTCGGCATTACGTTTTTTAAGAACATTTTCTAAAATTATTAAGCCAGAATTTTTACGTCAGTTGAGGGTAGAAGCAAATCGTCAAAAAAATATTTAGTTTTGTGTATTGTCTGACCTACCAACGGATTCTACTATTTTATTAATCAATCGCTTAAACACTAAAGGTGCGTTTGCTAAACCGAATGGAACCCTGTTTAACTCATAGTGACCTTGAGGAGTTATAAAAGCTGTTTTATGAGTGGCATCTGGATTTATTGTCAATTGGTGGTAACTTTGGGCCATATATATAGGTACTGGTGAAGTACTTTTTGCTAGCTAACTTAAAAATTTGATCTTCTATATTAGGTAACGGAAACCGTTCTCTTACCGTGATAGCATTTAAAGCGCGGTAGTGAACGCAAAGCCTACTACCGCCGTTCTTTTTTTTTTTTTTTTAAGATCACAGGAGAAGCGTAACTGGATTCGGAGTCTTTGTTAATGCCTGTATCTAATAATTCAATTACTTTGGATTTTACTAATGCTTGTTCACTATGCGAAAGTCTATAAGGATGTCGGTATACAGGTTGATCACTGGTACTCGTAAGTATTATTTTCATCTGCACTAAAATTCGTACAACCCAATTCGTGTGCACCAGAAGCAAAACAATGTTTGTATTGAGTTGTTAAACTTAATTTAATGATCCCATTTTTATATCGCCTATTTTGACTCTCCGTATGCTAGAAATAGTGGCTATGGCCTGGCTAAAATTAGAGTTATCATTAGCGAGAATATGGCAATGAGCAAGACAACACACCTGGCTAACTGGCTGTGGCTCCTGGCAGCTTTCGGCCCTTGTCAGGACCTCTCCCGGCGGCCATACGATGGTCTCGCAGCCCGTGTTAAAGACTGATGTAGCCCTCCTCACCACGCAGCAGGGTTACCGGAAGAGCAGCGTGAAGCTAGAGTGTCGCGGAAGCGTCACCACGTCGTTCTCCGCTCGGTTACAAAGCACACGGACTTGACGCTCCATGTATAAGCTGAAATGAAATGAAAAAAATGCTGTGTGAAATGATTTTGTAGTGTCATCCCATCCGTGAATCTCGCCAATTTGTTCAATTTTCCGCAGCCAGGAAGCGACGGCACATTCCTCGCTTTCCGGGTCAAATTCTGGAATCAATGACGCGGCACGGTGTTGCCTGGATTTGCTGAGAACGGGGCCGTCTTCTTGGAGATCCCATGCGCCCTTGGAAACCTCTTTCTGGAGCAGACTCTTCAAAAGTTTCCTTGCCGTTGGGACGGAATCGCCATCATTATCTTCTTCAGATTCGGGTTTTTCCTCGGAGGCAGAATGAGAACTTTGCGGTGGTGGCGTGGATATATTATTATAACGACACTTTATTTTGCTTAGCCCACTTCTGAGTGAAACGGGGTAAATGAAAATCTGGCAGAGTTTCGTCTAGATCTTGTAATCAAAATCAGAATGGCATAATAAATGGCTGGCTATGGCTTATATTAACACTTCCCCACTCTTAAGGCGAACATCTTGGCTTGGCTCGTGGCTTGGCTGGAGTGGGGTGTCAATATGGCGGCTTGGCTTCGGCGGGCTGCATGTTGGCTGACGTCACGTCCGTTACATGTAGAAAATCAATCTCTCATGTACCTTTCTTGTTACCCGTAAGATATTGTGTTTCCCAGTAATGGCATCGGTCGGACAGATCTATTCTTTCCCTATATTGCAATATGACACGGCAGTGTATTGCTGTGTTTTCTATAGAACTTATGTCTTTTGCTTTGGTTGAACAAAAGTGGAGAATAGTTTTGATATTTGTGTAAAGCTGTAAAATTTTCTAGAAGAGCGTCTGCAATTTACTGGCGAATGACGTCACCAAAAGAAAGTAAGTTCCTAAAGAGAGTTTTTTGAAACTGTAAAGTCAAACCCCGCTGCCAACATTTTCGTGACAGGTGTCACTGAGGCCGTTATGTGGCGGCCGCCATCTTGTAACTACTCACTGCAAGCATTTGTTTTTCAATATTCGTTGCGCGGGCTTTTATAGGAGGAGCTGGTGGCTAAGTAATAACAGCCGCACAGGTCGATCCATCAGGTTAAGCTACGCTTGTCGGGGTCGGTCCGTGGATGGGTGACCATCTTTACATACCGAGACTCCTCCATGCCTCGGAAAGTACGTTAAACCGTTGGTCCCGGCTGTCATTCGTGGATCTTTGACAGTCGTTACGGGTCGTCAGAAGCCCGAAAGTGACAACCAGCCTTACCAAGAGGTATCGTATTAACCAGGTAATGGGTCGTTGAGGTCAGATAGGCAGTCGTTCCATGTAAAATACTGGTATTCAGCTGCATCAGGTTAGACTGGAAGCCGACCCCAACATAATTGGGAAAAGGCTAGGTGGATTGTTGCGCGGGCTTTTATAACGAAACGATCACTCATTCGCAAAAGGAACAGTAATGCTATTCTGTATATATCTCACCGTGAAAACATGAGTGAAGTGATCTTAAAGTGAGCTGTCAATAGTGTCAACCCCTAGCCCTCTAGGTGGAATGACGGCTCACTTCACGCTCACTTCACCTGAGTTATCACGGTGAGATGTTTACAGAATAGCACTACAGTTTGGTCATAACGTGAATCCAAACATGAAAAAAAAAATCTGGTTGCTGTGCTCGCTAACGGGTATTTCTATAGTGAATAAATGTTCCTTGCGTAGCAAACATTTGCATAACAATTGCAAAAAGCGAATGCTCGCGGTGAGTACCAACCTTAAAATAAATACTGTCAGCCAGATAAAGTACCTACCTAACTAAGAAAAGAAAGAAAGAAAAAAAAATATATCTACTCACCGAGACATTAAAAAAAAACAAATCGGACAATTATGTCGTTGTCGATAAGCTCTATACTGTGCGCGCCTAGCTATATTGCGTATTTTATTACCTAATAGAATATATATACTTCAATTTGTACTAAAACTGAAGAAGCTACTTTTGGTGACAATAATAAAAAGAAAAAAAAATGTTCAAGACTTAAATCTATTTACAATTATTGCACCTTAAATTATGAAACTTGTGCAACTGGGCTTAAACTAGGAGGATTCCTTTGCTATAAGCACCAGTTACTTCCGACACCACCGTGTTCGAGCTTTTTTTTTTTTTTTTTTGTGGATGGGAAATCATCAAATGACTTCTCCCGCTCTGCGCAGAGCGGGAGTGCGTGTCAGCTTTTACTGAATAAAACCCACCCGTACCCGCACCTATAATGTGTAGATATAGAACGTGTCGTTTTGCATCCTCGTCAAATTTCAGGGTGTGATACAGAACATCAAACCGAACAACTTTCTCCATGGGACCATCGTAATCGCGAAAAAATTTTCAATTGACCCATAGAAAACATCAATACCTACTCGACGCAAAAATATGGGACGGCTGATTATTTTTTCGCGATTACGATGTTGGTGCCATGGTAAAAGTTGTTTTGATGAAATTTGGTGTGAAAGTAACTGACACCCTGGATTAACACACAGGCTATTTTATATCCCGAAAAAATGTAGTGTTCTCGTGGGATAAGCAATTTTTTATCTCTAAAAATGTGAATATGTTTGTCACCGATTAAATAATATACGTTTTAGTATATCTCATAAACTGCGGGTAACACCGCGGGGCGCAGCTATCTAAGGTGAAAGTTTGTGAGTGTGTGTGCGTGTGTTTGTTATTTCTTCACGCTCAAACGGCTGGATAGATTTGGATGTGGTATGTAGATAGCTTATACCCTGGATATTACACATAGGCTACTTTTTATGCGGAAAAAATGTAATGTTCCCTTAGGAAGAGCAAGAAATTAAAATATATTTGCTACTTTTTCAAACTCAAACGGCTCGACCGATTTTGATGAAATTTGGTGTAGAAGTAACTGACACCCTGCATTAACACATAGGCTATTTTGTATCCCGAAAAAATGTAGTGTTCTCGTGGGATGAGCAAGGAATTGTAATATATTTGTTACTCATTTACGCTTTTTTAGAGAAAAATTTATATTACTAGCTGCGCCCCGCGGTTTTGCCTGCGTAAACTGAGATATAAAGTAGCCTATGTATTAATCCAGGGTATAAGCTAACTACATACCAAATTTCATCCAAATCTATCTTGCCGTTTGAGCGTGAATAAGTAACAAACATACAAACACACACACACAAATTTCAAACGGCTAGACAGATTTGGATGAAATTTAGTATGTAGATAGCTGAAGAAGAGTGGGAATATCCTCCTGGTGGTATGAGGACTAAAACAACTCGTATAACTTTCAACAATGGTGGACTGTATTACGATTTTCTACATGGAATTCAAGAACAAACGGTAAATTAATTGACAATGGCGAGAGATTAACGTAGGTATGTACGTGGTCGCTCAGTAGCACAGAACAGTTATCTTTTCTGTGCTCAGTAGCACGGACGATGACGCAGTAGCGAGGGCCCCTCCGCGACCGCAGCCTCCGCCCGCGGTCGTCCGGCGCGGCGTGATATTCTCGACAATAGCTTATACCCTGGATTAACACATAGGATAATTTTTATCCCGGTCTCCGTGGGTGAAACGGCGGGACGCAGCTAGTGAAATATAAACAGAGGTTTTATACTATCTTCTCTAACAAATTAAACCCAGTATCGAAACTTCTCAATGTTTGTACAGCAAGTTTTTGTGAACACTATTCTGAAGTTAGTCATAATTGTGTTAGTTGTTAGCTGATGTGTTCTCTGTTACAAGATACGGAGAGCCTGCTTATTGCCTAGGTTTTTAGTAGGTAATTTGTTGGGGCAACTTTGGGGTATTAAGAAGAAAATGAGTTTTGTTAAGAAAAGAACAATTTGAAAAATTAAACCTACTGTGGGCAAATAAATAGTGTAATATAAGGTCGTGATGGCTCAGTGGTTAAGACCTTGACTCTCATGCACAAGGTTGTGGGTTCAAATCCTGGCAAGTACCAATGTGACTTTTTAAATACATAGGTATGTATTTTCGGAGTTTAGAACTGAAATCGGTGTAGGAAAAACATCGTGAACAAACCTGGACTTATAGTAAACTAGCTTTCGCCAGCAGCTTCGCCTGCGAAAATTTCGGAAATTATCCCACGGGAATATACTACCGGGATAAAAAGTATTTTATGTCCTATTCCAGGTCACGGTCTACCCGTGTACCAAATTTCATCTAAATCTTTTCAGCCGTTTCAGCGTGAAAGCGTAGGAAACAAACAAACTCACTTTCGCATTTATAATACTACTAGCTGCGCCCCGCGGGTTTACCCGCGTAGACCGGGATAAAATTAGCCTATGTGTTAATTTAATTTAATTTTATTTTATTGTGGAAAACAAACAGTATTAACAACTAACAAAATTAACATCAAACTTATCAACTAGTAACCAATTATATGTTTTCGCATTTAATCTACTATGAAGAGCAAACTTGTTACAGAGAAAAATAAAAAGAAAGAGAGAAAAAAAAAAAAAAAAAGAATTACAAAGTGTGGTATGTACCTTAAACAACATAAACAAAAACATAATAAAAACAGCATAAAATATAAACATATAAATATAAATAAAAACAGTTATTGAACTAATTCGAACCAATGCTTAGTACGTAATCGAACAAATACATGCGGCTTAGTGGTGAACAAGTCAAGTTCAGAAAAATCAACCAATTTATTATAGGACTTAGCGCATCTTATTAAGAACGAATTCTGTCTGTAATTTGTGCGGCAGCGGGGGACGTCAAGAAAAAGAAAGGGTATTCTAGCAGATCTGGTAGGGGCGCGTAAATTAACCTTTGAGAGAAGTTGCGGGGCGTCGATGAAAGATTGCGCTAATTTAACGAGGATGGAGATATCAGATATACTCCTTCTCTCCCTAAGTGGAAGTAGATGGTACCTTTTGCACCTCGACTCATAATTGTGATCGCGGGTGTTACACTTATACTGCAGGTATCTTGTAAAGTTTCGCTGAATAGATTCCAATCTAGAGATATAAACAGCATACATGGGATTCCAAACTTGCGAACAATATTCAAGTGAGCTACGGACGAAGGAACAGTACAATATTTTATTTATTTTGACATCTGTGAACTGGGAGCAAGATCTTTTTAAGAACCCCATGGCTTTATTATTAGCTATGTGATCTACGTGCTTCTCGTAGGTAAGTTTGGAGTCGTGTATCACACCTAAATCTCGTATGAAATCTACTCGTTTTAGATGGTTGTTCTTTAAAATGTATGTGTGGGATATGCTATTGGCCTTGCGAGTGAACGTAATTGTGTAACATTTAGATACATTGAGTTCAAGATTGTTCAGCTGACAATACTTTTCTAGTCTTTCGAGATCTTGTTGCAACGATACGCAATCCTCGACATTGTTTATATGTTTGAAGATTTTCATGTCGTCTGCATAAAGTAAAAATAATGAATTTTGGAAGCATGTGTAAATGTCATTTATAAAAATATTAAATAATAAGGGCCCAAGAAGCGATCCCTGGGGAACTCCTGAAGGGACTACATACCGCTTCGACACAGCACCGTAGATTACGACAGCCTGGGAACGATTCTTTATGTAAGAAGTAATCCACCGGTATAAGTTACCATGAATACCTGAACAAAAAATCTTCTGTAAAAGTATATTATGGTCAATACGGTCAAAACATTTACTGTAGTCTGTAAAAATACAGTCTACTTGACCGCCATCGTCCATACAGGATGTAGTGAAGTCGACAAAAGACAGTAGGTTAGTAGTGGTCGAACGGTTTTTAAGAAAGCCGTGCTGTTCGGGAATGAAGGCCGAAGAAAAAGTACTGTAAACTTGCGTGTAGATGATACGTTCAAGTATTTTACCAAACAGGCATAATTTAGATATGGGTCTGTAATTATTAATATCACCCTTATTCCCACTTTTGTGTACCGGTGTTATGTACGCGTACTTCCATATACTAGGAACAATTCCCTCCTTAACAGAACGCGTAAAAATAATCGTTAGGGGCTTAATAAGTCCTTTGGCACACTTGACAATAAAGAATGGCGATATGTTATCAGGACCCGCACCTTTATTGAGATCTAAGGATTCTAGGAGCCTAAGCAGGTGGTTTGGATTGATCTCAATCTCACCTATGTTTAGTGCAGAGTCAGTAGGGGGGGCGTTTGTTGGACTTGGGGTGCTCGAATTTCGGTCTGAAGTAGAGAGGAAGTTCGATTGAAAGTACGCTGCGAAAGCATCACTAATTTCATCACGTGTATTATAGCATCGACCTTCAAAAGACATAGTGGAGGGGAGAGTGTTAATGCCCTTTTTGTTCGATTTTATAAAGGACCAGAACATTTTTGGGTTTTTTAAAATAGAATCTTCAGTTTTGGTAATGTAAGATTTGTAACATTCCTCCTCAACAGCTTTGGCTCTAGCGCGAAGTAGTACAAAAGTGTCGTAATCCGATGTGTTGCCATAAATACGATATTTACGTAGATATTTGTATTTTTCCTTAAGTATTTTTTTTAAACTTGAATTATACCAAGGTGGGTAGGTTGAAGGGTAAATGATTTTGTGAGGTATGTAGTCGTTAATTAACTTCTCAAGGCAGTTATAAAAAATATCAACCGCGTCGTCTAATGGATTGCCAAGCAGGTGGTCTTCCCATACATATTCGTTCAAAGATTTATTAATATTATCGTAGTCCCCGGATTCATAATACCATTTCATCCTGGGATAAGGTTTTAACGGTACCTCGAGATGGTAATTCAGTACGATATCGAGAGATTTATGATGATCGTCTTCGGGAACAAGAGGGTGTACACAGGCGCTAATACATAAATCAATATTAGATAACACTAAGTCCAATATTCTTCCCTTAGATTTGTTACAACAATTATTGTACTGAATTAAGTTACACTCAGAAAGAATATCAAAAAAATATGTTTGAGAATCTCTCTAAGAAGAAGAGAGAAGAAGAGAGAGAAGTCTTAATCCAGGGTATAAGCTAATAACATACCAAATTTCATCCAAATCAGTCCAGCCGTTTGAGCGTGAAGAAGTAACAAACATACACACTCAAAAACTTTTGCCTTTATAATATTAGTGTGACTAGTTAGGTTAAAAGTTTGAAATCGCCAACCTGTGTTCAGCAAGCGTGGTGATCAATGCTCGTGCCTTCTCCTACTACTAGGCTAC
Organism: Cosmia pyralina; assembly: GCA_946251885.1. Taxonomy (NCBI): domain Eukaryota; kingdom Metazoa; phylum Arthropoda; class Insecta; order Lepidoptera; family Noctuidae; genus Cosmia; species Cosmia pyralina. Next base: position 20,939,686 of record OX276354.1, read on the forward strand.
TTCTAGGCTACTTCTCATAAGAAGTAGCCTTTGCCCAGCAGTGGGACAATAATAGGCTAGTATTATTATATTAATACAAACGTCTTTGTTTGGCGCGTAAAGTAATACAAAGTGGTCTATAAATTTTCTAGGTTTCACTCTAGATTTTTAAATAATCATTCTTTACTGGCTGTGCCCCGCGGTTTCACCCGCGCAGACCGGGATAAAAAAGTAGCCTATGTGTTAATCCAGGGTATAAGCTATCTAAATACTAAATTTCGTTCAAATCGGTCCCGCCGTTTGAGCGTGAAGAAGTAACAAACATACAAACACACACATTCACAAACATTCGCCTTTATAATATTACGTGTCTATGGGGAAGACAGTACCCATATTTCATTATTTATTTTTAATTTCATAGGATTTAATAGGGGCTCGTAGCTAAATATCACCCGCCTGGCTCGATATTCAAGGTTAAGCAACGCTTGACGAAGTCGGTCCATCGATGAGTGATCATCCATTACTATACCAAGACCCCTCCATACCTCGCACACACACACACACACTCACAAACTTTCGCCTTTATAATATTAGTGTGATTATCCTTCAGTATAAAAAAAATGTAACCTAGATACGTTCTTCTGCCTTAATGTGCGAAAATGTCAAATCTCTTGCTTACTGATGTAGTTCTAGGAAAACTCATAAATTGCTAAATAGGTCTGTCAAGTGCATTATTAATAAGGGTCAAGTATGAAGCTACTTCCGTGCTAGATATTAAAACTCGTATCTCCGTGTTAGGTGGCATATTCATCATTTTGCTTATTCACATTCGTTTAGTGTCAGCCGAAACGAAACAAGCGTACGAATGAAAATGTGATTTTCACAGAAACACGTTGTTTCTAATTAAATTAAGTGGAAATTTTACCCGTCCTACATTTTTGCTGATAAACTTTTGTACTTTATGCTTTCGCGTTAAAACCCAAAGTTGTTTGTCAGGACGCTGAGTAAGCGGAAAAAAGATAATGGCTTAATTAGCTGTCAGGAGATTGAAGATGCTTTAGCTTTTATCATTTTAATGGAGGATGCCAGTGTTGGGTTTAATTACGTTTTTAAAAACAACATGTTTGGGCCGAATTAGGTACCTACAGGCATGATTAGGGATGATTTAGGTTAGGTGTCGCTTAGACATTTATTGGAACAGGTTTTAGCGTGTTTCGCAAAGGTTTATTATGTGAACATACCACAAATACATACATCACGCCTGGATTCCCGAAGGGCTAGGCATAAGAGTACCTACGAGTATTACACCCACATTTTACCAAAGGGGACTACAGGACCTAAACGCAAGTTTTATAATGCCTAAAATATATGATCTACTGCAGTAAACAAAATCAGAAAAATATATGATATTCTTCAGATCTAGATAAATAGTGTGCTGAAAACATAATAAAACTAATTTGAGACGATAGAAAAAAATCACGAATATACCTCTAAAAATTTATTTTAACGATTAATAACCACACTAATGTATATACAATCATTCTGATTTATTGTCAGATTGTTCTACAAGCAACATATTAACGTCAGTGTTTTGATTTTTTTGTCCAATCAATAGATTTTATGTAAATAAATAATTGCTTTATATTTTGCAATAAATTACCAGCGTTGTGTCATCGCACTTCTCTTTTTAACCGACTTCAAAAAGGAGGAGGTTCTCAATTCGTCGGAACCTTTTTTTTTTTTTTTTTATTTATGTATGTTCCCCGATTACTCGAAGATGGCTGGACCGATTTGGATATTTTTTGTTTTATTCGAGAGGGTATACATCACAGTTGGTCCCATATAAAATTGATTAACTTTGCTTCGGTAGTTTTTGTGTTAGCTTCAATAATACGTATTTTTTCCACACTTTTATACGGATGATGTTCTAGTTTGTTTTGCAGGTAGTATTAGAATTTGTGTGGGGTAGGTACACAACTAAAAAGTGAAAAATAAAAACTTTTTTACAAAAAAATACAACCGACTTCCAAAAACAACACTACAAAGTGAAAAATAACTTTAATTTCGGAAGTCGGTGTCTAGTTAAATGTATTTTCGTTTTTTGCCACCGACTTCCGAAATTAAAGTTATTTTTCACTTTGTAGTGTTGTTTTTGGAAGTCGGTTGTATTTTTTTGTAAAAAAGTTTTTTTTTTCTATGCAGTCTGACAGTGACCTCACTTTAGGTCATGTAGTCCCCTTATGTCTCACAAAATAGAGGGAGAGCCTATTGCCATCAACCGGCCAAAAATCCAGACTCCGCGGACTGTTACTCAGAAATTCTTAATGGAAAAACCCAATAACACTTTGTCCGACCTGGGAATCGAACCCAGGACCTCATGCTCAGCAGTAGCGCTTGCGACCACTAGACCAATGAGGCAACAGAAATCGTGAGAATCGCAGAATCCTTATTAACCGACTTCAAAAAGGAGGAGGTTCTCAATTCGTCGGAACCTTTTTTGTTTTTTTTTTTTATTTTTTTTATGTATGTTCCCCGATTACTCGAAGATGGCTGGACCGATTTGGATTATTTTTTTTTTTTGTTTCAAAGGGTATACTTCCCAGGTGGTCCCATGATCATCAAGTCAGGATCTGATGTGAAGATCTGATGAAGAACTTCTGAGATAGGCAACGGAACTCCTCAATAAATGATAGCAAATGGACTGGGATTGCTGAAATCTCATGTCTGTTTGTTGTTTACACCAGTTCATAACATAACATCACGCCAGTACGCTGTGAAGGGGTAAGCACATGTGAACCACTAAAAAGTGAAAAATAAAAACTTTTTTACAAAAAAAATACAACCGACTTCCAAAAACAACACTACAAACTGAAAAATAACTTTTTAATACAGTTGCTCAAAAAGTGGCGTATTGCAGGGACGTGTAGCGTTCGGGATGTGGGCTATTACATACTCGTGCTTTTTTTTTACCTTTCCCGAACTCGTGCGTTCTCTTTCCCAACTGTCAAAATAATGTCTATTAAAAAGAAAAACCAACCATGAAGTTTCTACTAAAAAAAAAATTATAGAAGTTTTTATGATTCATGCAAATACGTATATTTCTAAAAAGAAGCTGCTTATTTGTTTCTATATCAGATTTAATGATTTGATTGAATGAGTTAGGTTAGGTTTCATTTCATTTCATCTCATTAAATTTCATTTTCATTTCATTTAAAAAAGAAAAAAATCTACTGAAGACTTGGCTGTATGGGCATAGTTCCTTTTGCCTACCAGAATAGGTGAAGAAAAAAAAATCTCTTCTCGGTTGGCGCCATTTTCTAGAAATTTTCTTTGCGAGTTTAGTTGTTTGTTGCACAAAATGAGTAATTTCGACCTTAATTTTTTTGAATTAACACCACCGGAACTCAGTATACTTAATTGCAGAAAATGCTTCGGAGAACATTTTACCGGAAAAGTCAAAAAGTCGCTACATATCTACATATGACGAATTTATTGCGTGGTGAGAAAAGAAAAAAGCAAATAGTTTTTCAGAAAATGTTATGTTGGCATACTTCTCCGAACTCTCAGCAAAATTAAAACCTTCTACGTTATGGTCGAGGTTTTCGATGATAAAAAGTATGCTAAAAATAAGGAACAACGTGGATATAAGTGAATACCCAAAATTAAATGCTTTCTTAAAACGACAATCAGACGGTTTTACAAGTAAAAAGTCAAAAATATTAACATCGAATGAAGTGGAAAGGTTTTTGAACGAAGCTCCCGATGATCGTTATTTAGCCACAAAGGTAATTTATTAATAAGTACTTATATTTTTCTTTAGTATTCACTTTACGAAATCGCAAAATACAGTCAATACATTATTTAAAACAAATATTAATCAATTCCCTTTTTTTGTAGGTTGCTGTGATTTTTGGCGTTGTTGGAGCTTGCCGCAGAGAGGAGTTAGCCAATATTACTTTAAAAGATATTGAAGCCCATGGAAAAATGCTACTAATCAAGATTCCGAACACAAGAAATAAGATACCGAGAAGCTTTGTTGTTGAAGGAGATTTTCTTAGAATAGTGCAAAAATATATGAATCAGCGGTCCCAAAAAGGAAAACCGACCGTTTTTTTCAAAATTACCAAAAAGGGAAGTGTACAGCTCAAACAATCGGGATAAACAATTTTGGTAATATGCCAAAAGAAATAGCTACGTTTCTCGGTCTGCCGGATGCTGAGTATTATACTGGGCACAGCTTCAGGAGGACCTCTGCTACATTATTGGCAGATTCAGGAGCCAATTTGACGTCCTTAAAGCGACTAGGAGGTTGGAAATCAGACAAAGTTGCAGAAAGCTATATTGGTGATTCATTAAACAACAAACTAGAAACTGGGAAAACTTCACACAATCCATTAATTTAAGGTCCAGTCCGTCTTTCTCACATGTTGAAGAGAACGTTCGTCCATCTACCTTCGTTGACAATGATAATTCATCAGATCCAATTCCATCAACTAGCAAACACCATTGTATGACAAATACACATGAACAATCATACGAAATTAATAATAGTTTGTCTCAAACAGTAAATATGCAACCCAAAACTTCCCCAGTTAGTATAAAAAACTGTACCAATGTCAATGTATATGTGAATTATAACTTTTATAAGAATTAAATGATTAGTTAGTTGAGTTTATTGTGTTTTTATTATTTTATTAAATTGCTTAATTTTTTCGCAACTGTATTAAAAATAGTCGTTCAGTACGCGTACGGAACCGTCATTGCAACTTGTTCCGACTGTCAACCCTCGCCTTCGGCTGCGCCTCGGCTCGGGTAGACATTTGTCGGAACTCTTTGCAATGACAGCCTTTCCGAACTTGTAATGAAATATACTATTAATTTCGGAAGTCGGTGGCAAAAACGAAAATACATTTAATCAGACACCGACTTCCGAAATTAAAGTTATTTTTCACTTTGTAGTGTTGTTTTTGGAAGTCGGTTGTATTTTTTTTTTGTAGGCATATTGGTTTTTATCGGTTACAATTCGTTTCGATTCTTTCATCTGAATTGATATCCAAAGTATCCTACCTCTTGAAGTAATCCCTTGTCACTAGTTACATACGATACCCAAAGGTGGTTCTATTCTTTGCCAGAGATAATATTTTCTAATACGAGTATGTAGTACACACGGCTACACATCAAGCTATACATTTCCAGTTTACACTGATCTCTCATTGTGAGGAGATCCTATACAATGCCAGATCAGCTTATACTGGAAATGTATAGCTTGATCTGTAGCTGTGCGTATATAACAGAGAGAGACAAGACTGGTTGTCAAATATTAATAATCTCTCAAGGAGGAAAGGACGCAATAAATAATTTAAAACCTGCCTTTGTGAGACACACAATGTTCTACAAAAAGAGTTGGCTCGAAGCCACAAGTTAAATAGTTAAAACTGTATTGTAGCACATTTAAAACTATTCTAATGTACTGGAATATAACTAACTAGTTCTTGCCAGCGGCTTCGCCCGCGTGGATGTCGGAAATTATCCCATGGGAAAATATATAACCGGATAAAAAAAGCCTATGTGCTAATCCAGACTATAATCTATCTCTGTGCCTTCACCCAGATCCGTTCAGCCGCTCAGCAGTTAATTGAGTAACAAATATCCAATCATCCAAACTTTCGCATTTGTAACATTAGGAAGTAGGATTAAAAGCTTCTTTGTCGCCATAAAACTTAACTTTTGTTGCAGTCATAAGATTATCTATCTATCTACCTATCTATATAAATGAAAAGAGAAGTCCTGACTGACTGACTGACTGATTGACTGACTCATCAACGCCCAGCCCAAACCCTTGGACCTAGAAAGCTGAATTTTTGAACAGAGGTTCCCTTTATAATGTAGACAAGGAATAAGGAAGGAATTCCCGGTAGTACGTTCCCGTGGGATATTTTCCGACATCCATGCGGGCGAAGCCGCTGGCAAAAGCTAGTGTGCAATATAATAGTGTTGCACCGGAAATCTTTCATAATAAAAATTGAAAATTATGGGCATATTAATTATAATATTTAAAAAAAATAATTAACACGGACTATTTAATACCAGCCCTTTTCAGATGTAGCGATTCAGTTAGCTGATAAAATAAACGGCAATTTCAGAAAAAAAAAGCCGGCTAAGTGCGTGTCGGACCGCGCACAATGAAGAGTTCCGGAACATTGTAGTTGATAACCATGTTCTCCCATTCATTGATTTACGTCAAGGTCATTCAAAACCAACTGCAAAATTTAGTAAGTTTATACTTAATCGCAATTTTTTTTAGGTGATAAATTGATAATATTACATTATTAACGATTTTCGAACTTTTTTCTTTACTTGTGCTGTGAGACCTTGCTTCTTGCCTAATTTTATGATTCTAGGTCAATGGGTACTGGATCATAATATAGATATATAAATAGAACATTTATTCGGTGCACACACAAAGACACAGCACAACACACAAAAGTACAAAAAAATTATTAATATGTCTCATAAATAACAGTATTTTTTCATTGCGTTGACTTAGAAGCTTGATTTTTTTAGAGCTCCAAGGGATCGGAGACTTACATATTTGATATTAATTTCAACTTGATACCTCCACGCGTTCCTGAGAAAAAGGTCTTGACGGACTGACAGACAGACAGACGGACAACGATGTGATCCTATAAGGGTTCCGTTTTTAGAGTTCCGTATTCAACAAGGAACCTTTATAGTTTCGCTATGTCCGTCCGTCTGTCCGTCTGTCCGTCCGCAGCTTAGCTCAGAGACTCTTTAGTACTAGAAAGCTATAATTTGGCATGGATATACATATTCATCACGCCGTAAAATAAAATCATGAAAAAAAAAATTTTTTTAGGGAACCTTCTGTACCTACAAATGTAAAGTGGGGATCTTTTTTTTCTCGTCTATCCCGTAGTGCGGGGTGGTGTTGGATGGGTCTTTCAAAAATATTGCGGGTTTGTGAATACAATTTTTCGATTTAGGGATCCGTTTCTGAAATATTAAGCTTTAAAGTGCTAATTTTTGTTAGAGTCAAGTGTCCATGCCAGCTAAACGGTTAGTTTTGGATGGGTGAAAAAATTCACGGTAGTAGTATATATAACGAAGTTAAAAGGAAAACTATCACAGTTAAGTAGGCTTCTTAAGTTTACGAGTAACCAACCAACCAACCAACCAACAACCAACCAACCAACCACCAACTACAACCACCAACTACAACCAACCAACCCAACCAACCAACCGACACCACCACCAACCAACCAACCAACTAACTACGGAACCCTTCATTATGCGTGGTCCGACACGTACTTGCGCGGTTTTTATTTCCTTTCGAGGTACGGAGCCCTAAAAATGCCTATTTAAATAGGTAATATAATTATTTAGACCAAGTATATATACACCTCAAAAACAAAACCTAATTGATATAAGATCCTCCCCTACCCCCCTACCCCTCCCCCCCCCTACTCTCTTTTCTCCAAAAGAATGTGGTCAAAATGAGTTTTACAAGAAAACATCCACAGGAGGCTAACCGCTTTAAATCTACAAAGAGACGCTTTCCTTTCATTTTAAAGATTTCCATTTTGTCCGTCTTCTTGTGGATAGTTGAAGTAACTGTTTTACCTTTAAAATGTAATTTGAAATGTTTTTGTAGGTTGAAATATCGGTTGTTGGAGTGGAGGTTTTGGTTTCAAGTCCAGAGACCAATGTTCTTGAGATTTTGGTGGGCTGTCATTGGCAACCGGGCGGGGCGGTGTTAGGATTTTGAATCTTATAAACAATAGATACCACGTTTTTTGTCATTACGTTAGTTATTTCTTCTGAATTCCGGTAATTTTAGATTTAAACCAACATTTATTAGATGTTGGTACGAAATTAATATTGTATTCAAACAGCAGAACGGTATTATATAGGTATTTTTAGGGTTCCGTACCTCAAAAGGAAAAAACAGAACCCTTCCTTATAAGATCGACTAGACTCGTGTCTGTCTATCTGTCCGTCTGTCACAGTCAATTTGCCCCGAATCTAATGGACCGATTAATTTGGTACACATATGAATTTCTTTGACTCAAATACGGACGTGTAATGTAAATAAATAAATTTTGACTTTTGGGGGGCAAACAGGAAAATAAAAAAAAAAGTTTTAAACTGTAGTTACTGTGTGACATATCAAATGAAAGGGCTTACTGTGAGGGTCTCAAATAGATTTTTTATAATAATTTTAAAATAAATTGTTTTAAAGTTACTTAAGGAAATAGACGAAAATTGACCATTATCTCCGAAACTACTGAGCCTAAAATTTTGCAAAAAAAAATACAGGAAATAGTTCTATATTTATAGATCACAGGAAAATTCATAAGAAGTCTATGGTCTAAAAATGACAAACTTACATTTGCAGTTGGAATGAATGGGAAAACATGTTTTCCAACTACAATGTTGTGAATGCTATTAAAAATATTTGCACGACTGATGAGACGAATACAGTGAGACTAAAATAATTTTACCATCTTATTATGAAAGTAGGTTAGGCTAGATAGGCTAGATAATAAATATTTTTTTTTAGGCTAGATAATAAATATAATAAATAAATATGTTTGGACATATCACACAACGCCATCTAGCCCCAAGCTAAGCAACCTAATGCTTGTGTTATGGTAACGAGATGGCTGATAAACTACTTATATATATATTTTTTTTTTTTTTTTTTTGTAAATACATACATATTATAGATAGAAAAACACCCAGACTCGAAACAAATACTTGTAGGCCGTACAAATATTTGTTCCGTGCGGGAATCGAACCCGCGACATGCTGCGCAGCAGTCAATCGCTCAACCACTGCGCCAACCGTGTCGTCAAAAGGTACCTATATTCTGGCAAATAAATAAATTTAATTTCATATAAGTTTGGTCTTTGGGATAAATTCATCCCAACTACCTACAGAACCTTTCATTGTGGGTGGTCCAACACGCACTTGTGGCCCGTTTTTTATTATTTAGGTATTCTGAACTGAACTGAGAGGAGTTCCTCACTCAGGAACGTAAAATATTCATTTTAATATTTAAGATATCAAAACGATTACAAGTGCGTGAACATTGGAAAATTATAATTGAAGTATTGGTAAAACGGAAATCTAATTTAAAATGTTTTATCTTTTACAGAAAAGGGAACATAGGGTTATTTATTTTCGCTTTCTAACTTGTTATTATGTTAAAGCCTAGAATAACCGGTTAGACTGGAAGCCGACCCCAACATAGTTGGCAAAACGGCTAGGCAGATGATAGATAGATAAAACATTTATTCAGTGTACACAAAATAGGTAGGTACATAGCACAACACAACACGCAAAAGCACAATAAAATGATTACAAATTACATGAATATAATAAAAAAAAAACCCGGCCGGACTTCGCACATTTAGGGTTCCGTACCAAATCTGATTTATCAATATATTGGTATTTATTAGTAAAATATACGTAATAATAAACTTCATCACCAAATTTCAAGTTCATAGGTCAATCGGAAGTTAAAAAATTCTTCGGAACAAAATTTTGTAAAAAAAGCTGACTTTGTTGGCTTCTCATTCCTTTGTTTTCCAATATTAAAAAAAAATACAGTATTTATCTACTTAACAAGCTCTAAACAACGATACCCTACTCGATGGGGTAGGACAATTTTTTTTTCGCGCTCCTTTTTTTCTGTATGGGAGCCCCCTTTAAAAACATTAAAAAAAAGTTGACAATTTGTATTGCTTTGGGTCAACAAGATGCTTATACTGTGAAAATTTAATGACTGTAACTCCAACGGTTTACTTTAAAACCTGTGTGACAGACGACGGACAGACAGACAGAAATCAGCTGGACGGGAGGCAACAAATTCTTCAAAGGCATTTTGTACTGCCTCTCGGGTATTGAATTTTTTTCCCGCCAAGAAGTTATCCAAATTCTGGAAAAAGTAGTAGTCTGTAGGCGCAAGGTCTGGTGAGTAGGGCGGATGACGGAGAGCTTCCAACCCCAGTTCTTGCAACTTGGAGACCGTCTGCTGTGCAATATGAGGTCGCGCGTTGTCGTGCAGGAGCAGCGGAGACGAGCGATTGACCAATGCTGGTTGGAGATGCGCCAGCTTCTCCATCATTGTGTTCAGTTCTTCACAGTACACATCTTAAGTAATGCTCAGCCCGTTTGGTAAGAAGCTGTGATGAATCACACCGGCGCTAGACCACCAAACAGTGACCATCACTTTTCTACGGGTAAGTTTTCGTTTAGGGCATTGTTTAGGTGCTGAACCAGGATCCAACCAACTTGCTGAGCGCTTGCGGATATCAAACAGAATCCATTTTTCATCGCAGGTAACAATGCGGTTCAAAATTCCTTCATTTGTGTGTCTGTTGCGCAGTGCAAGGCACGTCTCGACGCGTACTTCGCGCTGGCGATCATTGAGTTCGTGGGGCACCCATTTGTCAAGCTTTTTTACCTTGCCAATTTGACGCAAATGGACCAATATTGTTTTGACGCTAACGTCGAAAGCTGCTGCTAATTCAGCCGTAGATTGTGTATCATCAGCTTCCACAATCGCCTTTAATTCGTCATTGTCGACCAAAGTCTTCAGACGACCGCGAGGTTCATTTTTCAGGTCGAAATTTCCAGAACGGAAGCGAGCAAACCAATAACAAGTGGTGCGTTGGTTTGTAGTGTTAGCTCCGTAAACGTCGTTGATGTTGCGTGCCGCTTGTGCCGCGTTGTTGCCACGACAGTACTCATATTCCATAATTACTCGAATTTTTAACGTATCCATGATGACGAAAAAGATTGAAATGCGATGAAAATGTAACACTAATCAATAAACAAATGACTACTTTTGGAAAAAAAAATCCATGTTTTTAAAATAAAATTAATTTGAAATTGGAATTCTTAGCCAAACAAAAATTATTTTGATTTGAAATGGCCAGTACTGCAGAACGGCAATTTCATAGGTAAAGACCTAATATTAAAGCCTATACACCATTTACAACAAGATAATACATTTAAACAAACCTTTTTTACAGTCCGTTCAACCGATTTTGACTCCTATTCCGTAGGATTAAGGGCATTAAAGGCAAAAAAGGTTTGTTTAAATGTCTGATCTTATTGTAAATGGAGTATTGTGTATATATCTAAAGTCTAGACAAAATGTAACTGCGACATTTCCTCTTCTCGACGGAGTAAAATATGTGACAGTGCCACGTTCCACGTGACTTTAATAGTTGTCTAAATGGATTCCCTTTTGTGGAAAGATATATGGTAGCCTACGATAATAAAATCATTTGTGTCGTTAGAAAGGACAAAGTAGTTTCAGACGACTTTTAGATTATTTCATATTGCGTTGATCATTATTGTAGATTTTCTTTTTCAGTGTTTAAAATAAGTACAATGCGTGCCACGAAAGATGAGACTTGACGAGCGGAGTATCGCACCTCCCGCGCTCTTTTGCCGCCCTGATGACGCCCAGTCCCTTCCCGTCTCAAACCTCATAGCGCTAAAGAGACCTAAAAAAAAAAGACAAAATAATAAAAAAAAATCAAAATAAAAATCTGAATAATTAGTATCAGAGAATTATAATCTTCTGCGCAAGTGTGGTGTGTCAAGTCTCATCTTTCGTGGCACGCATTGTACAAAACTCGTCGATTACTTACGCCTACCACCATCTTTTAAGAAACAATCCGCACATAGACATGGTTACTTCTAGGGTAAGAAAACTGATTTTCATTTTTAGAAATCTACGAAGTGCAGCTGAACCTAAATTAGTTAAACAAGTATACCTTGCACTTGGTCAGTCTCTGCTGCAGTATTGTATTTCTGTATGGGGAGGCACGTCAAAAACTATACTCAAACCATTAGAAGTTGCACAAAGAGCAATACTCAAAGTCAGTACTTTCCGGCCCTATCTGTTCCCTACATATCAGTTGTACCAGTCTTGTGAAGTCCTTACTGTCCGCCAGTTGTTTGTCCTGCACGCAGTCTTGAGATACCATCCTAATACAAAGTATGACAAGTCCTCATATTTGTCTAATCGCAGACGAAAGGTTATTACATGCAATGATCTACCGATCTTTAAACACCCATATGCTCGCAAGTACTATGGTTTCTTAGGCTCTTTTCTTTATGAAAGACTAAATAAGCTTGTAGATATGTACCCCTTAAATAGAAATAAATGTAGAACTACGGTAGTAAACTACATTCGCAATCTAAACTACGTTGAGACCGAAAACCTATTGACTATAGTTAAGTAGCTTATAATAATACTCACCCTCCTACACACATCCACTCATATACACTCTACTCACCGGAGGCCATCACTATACAAATAATCTTAAATTGTGCTCCTATATATTGTCATTTCCTTATTATTATTACTTTATTTTTATTATGATTCTTTTTTTCCATTATTATTTTTTATTTTTTTATTTTTATTTGATTCAATGTGTTTAGAGGTCAAGCTAAACGAATTTGTAAATGTCACCTACAGCGGGGGAAGAGCGCTGATGTCTGAAATACAGATATTTTATATCTAGTTCAGACACAGATGTTTCAATATTGTATCATAGAATTTAAGTGTTCCACAGTGTGTCAATTAATTATTTATAGTCTGTATACTTTTTTGAAAAATAAATTATTATTATTATTATTTCGTTTATTCATTTTATTTCTTATCTATTTACATTTTTAAATATTTCTTAAAAAAAGGATATAAAAAAACATTTAAAAATATAAAAAAATAGAGGTCCGCCGGTGTCGGGAGCAGGGTCCAAGCTACCGGTGGTTAGGGCTGCAGAGACAGGAACCTTCTCACAATGCAAGCCGTATCAAGGAGTACTGCCTTCTGAATCAGGCCCTTGATCCAACCGCCTAATGATAGCCTCGAGAGATGTTGTTCGAGGCTTTCGGCCATCAGGCCATTGGCCGTTACGACAATCGGCACAATGACAGCCGAGCTCACATTCCACATATCAACAACCTCGTGAGCTAAGTCGAGATATTTTATTTGTTTCTCTTTCTCAGCTTTCACGAGGTTCTCGTCATGTGGAATGGTAACATCGACTATCATTGCGTGGCGCACTAACCGATCTATCACTACTATATCAGGCTTATTGGCGACAATAGTCCTGTCAGTAATGATAGACCGATCCCAGTACAAAGTGACATGGTCATTTTCGAGAACTGGGTCGGGCACATACTTGTAGTATGGTACCTCAGAATCGACTAGTTTATATTTCAAAGCAAGTTGCTGGTGGATAATCCTAGCTACTTGGTTATGCCTGTGCAAGTACTCGCCGTTAGCCAGACGAGAACAACCGGAGATAATATGTCTGATGGACTCACCCGGACGGTGGCATGCCCGACACACGTCAACCGTCCCGTCCTTCATAATATGTTTCCGATAGTTATTCGTCAAGATAACTTCGTCCATAATTGCACAGACGAAACCTTCAGTTTCCCCGAAAAGGTCACCGAAACGTAGCCAGGATACGGACGCTAAGAAATCTACACCGGGCTCATGAAGAGCCCGATAGAAGCGCCCGTGGAGCTCCTTGCTTTGCCATACCTTCTTGCGGTCATCGGTAGTAAGTACTACAGGTTTGCGCCAGTTCTCTTTAGCCATGGACAGCGGGGTGAGCCCCTTGTCCACTGCAACCACATCACGGTGCATACCCACTTCGACTTTTAAAAAATATTCTCTGAGGCTGCACACCTCGCGGTTGTGGAGGGTCTTCGCATTTAAAAAGCCTCGACCCCCGCACTTCCGCGGGATGTACAGTCTCATCACCGATGATCGTGGGTGATGCATCCTGTTTGCAGTCAGCAGTGTACGGACCCTCCTATCCAGGGCGTCGAGTTCAGTCTGAGTCCATCTGAGTATGCCGAAAGAGTACATCAAAACCGGCATGACCCAACCGTTGAAAGCGCGCACCTTGTTTCCGCCTGAAAGAAGACTGGTTAATACCTTCTTCAGGCGACCAAAGAAGCGCTCCTTCAACGATTGCTTCATGTCAGCAACGTTGATGCCTAACGCTTCCGACATACCCAAATACTTATAGCTTTCGGATGAGGAGAGGGATCTAAGATGTATGGAATCCGAAAGTTGAATTCCATCGGATTCCATAACCTCACCTCGTTTTACATGCATGATTGCACATTTGTCCACACCAAATTCCATCCTGATGGCGCTACTGAAAGTTTCAGTAACCTTAAGTAGCTCCATCAGCCGCAATTTGTTGTGGGCAAAGAGTTTCAAATCATCCATGTAGAGGAGATGAGATATCACCTGACCACCTCTCTTCAACCGATAGCCTAGACCTGAATCCTCCAACAGTGTGCTTAGAGGATTCAGGGCTAAGCAGAACCAAAGTGGACTCAAACTGTCGCCCTGAAATATTCCCCGTTTAATCCATACAGGATCATCATTCCCTTGGATCTGTCGACATCCAGGATAGCGAAGGACCGTCCTCCATTGCCCCATACACGACTCAAGGAAGGTGCGTAGAGTCGCATCAATCTTGTACAACTCCAACACCTTTATGAGCCATGTATGTGGCACCGAGTCATAGGCCTTCTTATAATCTATCCAGCATGTCGACAGGTCCTTGCGGGATCGACGAACCTGTTGGCTAATGGCCATGTCAATGAGGAGTAGCTCCTTAGTACCGCGAGACCCGTTCCTACATCCATTTTGAGAGGTAGACATAATCGTGTTACTGTCAATGTGCGTATTAATTTTCGCTCTCAAAATGGATGTAAGAAGTTTATAGACCGTCGACAAACACGTGATCGGTCTATAATTCTTGGGTTCCACGGGACTACCTGACTTATGGAGCAGGTGGGTAACGCCTGTTGTTAGAAACGGCGGTAGCGACCCAGACTCTAAGGATGATTGGAACTGAGATGCCAGGCAAGTGTGTGAACTACTTAGCCATTTCAACCAAAAATTGTGCAGTCCGTCCGGTCCCGGTGATTTCCAATTCGGTAACGGACGGACTGCTCTGGCTATGTCTAATGGCGTAATTGTGATTTTTCCCATTTCTGGTATAGTTTCACACACTCGCTCGACATCCTGTATCCAGTCAGCCTCAGAGTGACAGACGGGTACCGACCATATGCTGCGCCAAAATTCACTCGTAGCGGCATCATCCGGGCGGCATACGTCTGTCACATTTTGTTCAGGTCGCTCCCAAGTTCTATATACCCACCTCTCATCGCTCTGGAACATGCGATTCTGCGTGTAACGATCAACCCGCCGCTTATACCGCCGAATACGGCTCGCCCATGCACAAACTTTCTGCTTCAGGAAGTCGATGCGCTCTGTGACACTGGACATGTATTCTCGAGGGCTGATTCCAGTCCCCGAGAATGCCTGCCTCACAAAGCGCATCACTCGTGGTCGTGTATTGCCCTCCCTGAAGCAGTATAGTTTGCCGATGAGTACCCTGGCCCCATCGATACGACGCTCGATCCTGCATTGCCAGGCTGGTACAGCTGGTTTTGGTCGAGTAGCTCCGTCACAGCTAGGAAAATTGACGTTAGCTAAACGACATGCCGCAACAGCCGCGCAATACAGAATCGAGTGTGTATCAACGAGGTCCTCGCTGCTTTCGAAAAAATTCTTAAGCTGCGAGTCCAAGGCACTCACCAGCGCCCTATTTTTTTTGTGCATAGGTAGGCGTGGTAAACGGGGTCTAAGTTCGGTCGGAGTGGACCTATACTCGCGAAACGCATCCTCCAGTGCGCTCCTCAACCGGCTATTGCACTGGCTACTTACTGTGTCAACCCTATCATCCTCCTCTTCAACATGATTGAACCGCGGTGAGATTGCATCTATCGTTGACGCTTGTACCGCGGTTTGTGCTGGGGTCGAGACGATACGGCTGCTCAGTACCTCTGAGCGCAGCCTATCAAGTGCGGTATCGTCCAACCTGTGATTGCGTTGGATGACCCGCACCTGATCCGACAGTCGTTGGGCCGAGGTGTTGACGGTTGGTTCTAGTTCCTGGAACAGAGTCAGCATCCTAACACGATACGCAGTGAGATTAGTTCCTCCCTCTGTAGACCCGTAATATGCGCGCATGACGTTCTCGTTCATTGACTGAGTCCATCTCATGCGCTGCACACAACCACCGGCAGCGGGGACCCGGCTCGGGGCCGGATGGCCCCTAAGTCCCAAGCTCCTCGGTGGCCGGCCTCTCCCCTGCCGACGTACAGGTGTTGGCGACGTCGGCGGGGAAAAATACTCGTCGCTCGAGCTCGACGCAACTGCCGCGGCCGGTGTCGTCACAGCGCTCACAGTGGGGCTGGATACCGGCGGCGGCGGGGCGGAGCTGAGCGGCGAGTCCGGAGATGGTGGGCGTGCTCGTCTTGCAGCTGATCTTGTCAACATTTTAATTTAATTTTCATATGTTTGTTTTGTCGGAGATGACAGATGTCACCTCCGATTCGGTAGCTTTTGATGAAAATCTTTATGATTCTGGTTCATTTTGCTATTTTAATTTTGTCTTGTAGGTTTGGGTTTCAGGATGGTTTCAGGTTGATTCTCATAAAATAAAAATAAAAACTACGATTATTATTAAAATTGAAAATGTGCAGATATGAAAACAAATGTGACTTGTTGACTTTGGTGTTGCCAGCTTTATTATTATTATTATTATAATCTTATTTCAAGAGAGTTTTGTTCTAAAAGTTTATCTAATGAAAATTTAAACACATGGGTCGGTAAACGTGCCTTTGGGTGCCAATATTTTGTAGAGCCACTTGCAACCTCAGTGCTCCATCATTGTACCTAGGGTTTCCCAACTATTTTGGGGTCAGCTTCCAGTCTAACCGGGTGCAGCTGAATGCAGTATTTTACATGGAGCGACTGTCTATCTATTTCAATCAAGAGAAAGAGAGAAAGTTAAAATTTTTTCAACTGTTTTTCATATTTTCTCTTGACATTTCACTCAGGAACCACAGTTATAAGAGCGGTGCGGTGGCCGCCACAAAGCGTCCACAATTTACCGGCAAATGACGTCATTGAAACGTTATAAATGAAAGTAAGTTGGTGTGTTTTCCTAGAGAGCGTTTTTTTTTGACACCGTAAAGTCAAACCCCGCTGCCAACATTTTCATAAGATACATCACTGCGGCCGTTATATGGTGGCCGCCGTTCTTCTAGGAAAATAACTGTTTGAAAAGGTTTAAATTGTATTTGACCCCATTGCACACCAGTTTTTAATACATTGGGGGTTCTAATATGCAGGTACAGTATTACCACAGAATAATAGAGCTACAGTGGTTTACCTTGAATTAATTACCTACGGCCGCTCTGTAGATAAATATGTGTCCGTCCGTGCGTAACTGCCGTGCGCTCGAACTGTTGCGTTAGGCTGAAGCCTCATTAGTGCGTTGCGACGTCGCATTTCAATGACGCTTGCTCGTTCTAAAAGACAAGCGTCATTGAAATGCGACGACGCAACGCAACGCACTAATGAGGCCTCAGCCTAACTGAGACTGATTGAGATTTCGAAGCGCGTCGTTTCGGCCATTTTCGATGAAGATAAACTACTGTCTCATTATGATACTGTGCTACTATGCAGGTACAGTTTTACGGTTTTTCCGATGAATATGTTAGATAATCACCGTTTCGCGTGACTGATTTGTAACTAATAACGTGAGTAATTTAATAATGGGCTTCGTTTCCCTGTAGCGCCACTAAAGAGTTTTAAAGTTTACATACCTTACCATACATCATACTGATATTTCCTTTTTAAGGAAAACTGTTTCAAGGTACTAGTAATTTAGGCCATAACTTGGAGTGAACTTCAAACTGTCACTCTAATATTATAAAGGCGAAAGTTTGTGAGTGTGTGTGTTTGTTACTTCTTCACGCTGAAACGGCTGGACCGATTTGAATGAAATTTGGCATGTAGATTAATGTACCCTGGATTAACATAAAGGCTAATTTTTATCCCGGTCTATGCGGGTTAAACCGCGTGGCGCAACTAGTTAAAAATAAATGTTTCTTGTACCCAGAAACCAACGGACACTACTATCTTCATAGCACACTCTCATAATTACCTACCAATAATTAACTTAAAATTGACTAATCATGTGTTTACTGGAAACTACTTATTTCCGAAACCGAAAGATATCAAGTATCATCAAGTTGATGATACTGTTGTTGTTGTTGTCTTTTGTGTGGATTTCTGTTACTTTCAGGATTGCGTACCTCAGAAGGAAGAAACGGAACCCTTATAGGATCACTTCGTTGTCTGTCTCTCTGTCTGTCAGTCTGTCAAGACCCTTTTTCTTAGGAACGCGTAGAGGTATCAAGTTGAAATTAATATCAAATACGTAGGTCCATCCCGTAGAGTTCTAAAAAAATCAGGCTTCTAAGTCAACGCAATTAGAAAATACGGCCATTTATGTGATATATTTTGATACTCGCAAGTAAATCAAAACATAAAGGGTACTTCCCGTTGTCCCTTCCGCTGTGGCGGCCATTTTGTCGAATCTACGCGTCTGTGTCGGTACTTCTGAGTGGTCTCGCGCGATCTGATAGCGTTGTTGGTAGGTTTTAGAGACTTGACATATGACGGTATGCCATCCTTGGTCTTTTCCCTACACTTTGTGCAAGTTAGAGCAGTAAAGATACAGATTATTAACACAATAACGTAATTAAAAAGTAGTCAGAGCCGCGCGGACTGGAGAGGTCTTCGACACAAATATGACTAAAATGGCCGCGGACTGGAAAAGGTTATTCAACAGTTGACTGGTTGTCCTAGAATCGTGAAATTTGGCAAGAAGCAAGGTCTCACAGCAAAAGGCAAAAGTCCGAAAATTGTTAATTTGTAATTTCATAACAAAAAATAAGTTTTTTTTTGGGATTAATGCTATGGATGTTTGTTTTTGGGATAATTTTTTTTTCAACCACGGAACCCTTCATTGTGCGTGGTCCGACACGCACTTGGCCGGTTTATTAATTTATTAATTAAAGAATATCACAGAATATGAACTGAAACATCATAAAAACCTTACTTAATAGATTTGTCCGCATGTTGTTTATTTACTTTGAGGAGCTCGTGGCTAAGTAATAACAGCCGCACGGGTCGATCCATCAGGTTAAGCTACGCTTGCCGGGGTTGTCCGTGGATGGGTGACCATCTTCACATACCGAGACTCCTCCGTGCCTCGGAAAGCACGTTAAGCCGTTGGTCCCGGCTGTCATTCGTCGATCTTTGACAGTCGTTACGGGTCGTCAGAAGCCCGAAAGTCTGACAATCAATCTTAGCAAGGGATATCGTATTACCCAGTTAATGGGTTGTGGAGGTCAGATAGGCAGTCGCTCCATGTAAAATAATGGTATTCAGCTGCATCCGGTTAGACTGGAAGCCGACCCCAACATTGTTGGGAAAGGGCTAGGCAGATTGATTGATTGTTGTTTATTTATTTTTTTTTTCACTTGATGCAAAATCTTGATATCTCTGTAAACAATCTTCCTACATTTACAATAATGTATTATGGGAGTACCCATTATCACCTTAAAAGCGTTTCCATGTGATCTAAGGTTCCACCATCGATCTTGATGACAGCTTATTATCTGTGGTGTTAAAACCCGCTGGCTCACTGCCCGTGCCGTGTGAGCCGTGTCGCGTTACGCGTGAAGTTTCAGGAAAAAATGTTCGGGAAAAATGTGGAATGTCATTCGAAGCTGACAGATAAGGTCGCGTCTTCGAGAGTGGTTCAAGATTTGATATATGGCTGTATGGTATGGGTTGGATATTTTTGTTTGGATTTTTAGCCACTGACGCGTCCCGCTCCCCGCGCGACGTCATTAGGATAAGGATAGTCCTTGAGATTTTTTGTCGGCGCGCGACGGGGAGCCTAGCCACTTATACACGGCTTGTACACAAAACATTTGTATGAATGGACATTCAACTAATGACTGTTTGATGAGTACAATGAGTCTTTAAGAGGCCTGTCACATTATATCACCTATCTCGCTCACACGGGACCAAATTTTTAAGAATTTTAAATGAAGATAGAAGATGAAGCTATAGAAAGATGCTTTTTTGAAAAATGTAATCTATTATTGTTAATAAATAATATCAATTTAATAGGTAATTATTAAAAACACGTTTCTATTGAGTTATCTACTAAACTTAGCTTAGTGACAACCGATCATAATACTTATTAAGCTGAATTTTTTAGATAACACAATAGAAATAGGACACCATGCGGCAGAAATAGGTAAATAAATGAAAAAGTATCAAGTGTTCCTCCGGATAGAAGTTCGGCTATTCGCTTATTGTATATCACTTTACGGAAAATAACCTGAGAAAGAAATACTAATATAAAGAAACCGTTCAAAACTCACCCTTACAAGCCGAACTCAAGAAAAGAAACGTTCAATTTAAAGATTATGTAGTCGAACAAAAGGAATATATCTTGAGAATGTCCCAGTGGTGGCGTTAAATCAGATAGCCACGAATCGGCTGTAGCACCAAGTACGCAGTATGAATGTGTAATGTTCACTCATTGGTACCTACGTACTTTGGGGACGTGGTCTTAAATCATTGATCGGATACAGCTGATATACAATATAAAAACTATTTAAAAATTCATAACTCGTAAACTAACTGAAACAGAGAGGTCATTTTTGGGAACACGTATTTCTTATAATGAAATTTATCAGATGCACTAATGATAGCATTCTAAAGTTAGTCTAATATGTGTTTTATACTAGTTACAGCAAATGGTATTTCAATTTCAAGCAGCAATATTGCTGTATCTTGGTAGTTGTAACATATGGCACAACAAAATAGCTTTAAAATTCAAAGTTACAACAACATCGTAAATCGATTTTGAATTGTTGTTGTTTTTTGTGTGGTCATCGATTTTTCTGTATCGATATAACGGGTGCCTGCCGTTTTGCCGAAAAGATTTTGACAAAATTTCATTACCCAAACAAATTTTAGCAACCTTTTTTTATACCATTGCAATATTTCGAATGATTTTAGTACGCATATTTTCATTTGGTCAAATTTTTACTTGGCAAAATATTAGGTACTAAGTATAATGTCATTATGGAATTTGGTCTTTAATCAAATGAAAACAATCTTCAGACAATAAACGTTTGGTAAAATGATTTGTTAAGACATAAAATATTAAGGCAAAAATAAGATTTTTAGACATTTGAATTGCTGGTTAAATTTGATGTCTTTTGCGTACTTCTTTGTAAGTTTTTGTGCTTGAATTTGTCTGAAACAAGTCAAATTTATGGTTACTTGATATTAGTTTATTTATGGAAGTAGTTAGAGTAGGTTAATTATTAAAAAAAAAAATGGTTAGGTTAGGTTAGGTTAAAACTTTGACCAGCAGGTCAAAGTTTTATTAATTTTCACTTCCCAAAAAATGTTATGCGAAACATTTTTTGGGAAGTGAAAATTTGTCAAATTGCTTTCGGTCAAACAAGGGAGACCCCTATATAACATTTAAAAATAGTTAAAAGTTTAGAAAAAGTCGTTATGATACTACGTAGTATCATAAAAACACATCGTACGTTGCTCAGACCAGCCGACACAGTATTTTATTGTAATTTCAATGATGCAAAAAATTTTTTTGCCGTTTTTCGAGATACGACAAAATCGCTTTCCAGTATCGATATAAATGGAAAATAGTTTATTGTTCAGGTACCTAATACAGAAAGCAGGTTTACAGGAATTACAGGTTCACACCAGTGTACACAGTACTTGAATTATTTTAAATGGAACATCTGAAATCCGTTGTTCTTTAAACTTTCAACAGAAGACGTAACGATTCTTTCATTAGCTCTTTGAATTTATTATTAAGTTAGTACGTGTTACGTTACCTTATTAACCCTTTTCAAGCCCAGAGCAGGGCAGGGTTAACCACCTAATTGAATATGCATATTTATGTCTTGAGCAATGCGGCATCATAAAATAAGGTTAAATTATTTATTGTTATTAGTAGCTTTGTATATTTGTCGACATTTTGTTTCCTAACTGGCCTACCTCGTTGGTCTAGTGGTCACAACCGCTACTGCTGAGCATGAGGTTCCGGGTTCGATTCCCAGGTCAGGCAAAGTGTTATTGGGTTTTTCCATTAAACATTTCTGAGTAGCAGTCCGCGGAGTCTGGATTTTTGGCCGGTTGATGGCAATATGCTCTCCCCTATTACATGGGACTTAAACATAATTATCTAAATGTGGGTACCAAAACCTACTATGGGTACACCTTTGCTTAAACCTTCTGGGAAACAAGGCGTAAAGGCTCCTTCAAACAGGAGCGACACGTGTTGGGAATCGAACCCAACAACTCGCGCGCGGTCGTCACGAGCAAGCTGCGTGATCAACGCGCCACCGCCCTCCGGCAAGCAGAGGCGCGGCGCAGCTGGGGGACACGGCTCAACACTCGCTTCCACGGACTCCGCCGCGACGGACGACGCTCCTCTCTAAAGTTAAAATTATTATTGTTTTGTTCGGGAACTATTTGTATTGTTAGACGACAATATACTAGTCTTAATTTTGATACAGTCCGCTCTTTCATTGCTCCCCGCGCTAACAACACGCGATATAATCGCGCGCGACACAAAGGCACCGCGTGTCGCGTGTGATAATATCGCGTGTCGCGCCTGTTTGTAGGAGCCTTGATGTTAAAATGTTGTTTCGCAATTGTTTCAATAAATCTTACATGACTTCATATGAGTAAGATGAATTATTGCATCTTAGTCAGAGTTTGCATTGAGAATATTAGGTATGTCATATTTTTTTACATTTTGATTTATTATACAATTTTAGCCCGAATAGAATCAGAATTTAAGCGTTAAATATCGTGTGGAGCAAGTATGCACATTTCCATTCATCTGTAATCACAATTTAAGAGGGTTATATTTTGTCATCTCTCTCACTCAAACGGGACCAAATTTTTAAGCATTTTTGAGCACTGTATCCCAGCAGTGGGAACATTATAGGCTGATTATGCTATTATTATGCAGGTGATTATTAAAAACGCATTTCTATTGTGTTATCTAATAAAGTCAGCTCAAAAATTATTATGATCTGTTTTTGGGATGAGTTAAATAAATGCCACAATAAAAATGTGTTTTTAATGATTACTTTACAAATTAATAATAAATATTTAATAGTTCGCCAATTGATTACATTTCTCAAAAAAACATTTTTTCATTTAACATTCTTAATAATTTGATCCCGTGTGAGGTGACAAAATGCGACAGCCTTCGCTCGGTATGTTTCACCGTGTGGAGTCAGAATCTGAAACACGAGGGTAAAGGCGAGTAGTGCTGCTAACTAGCGCCACCATTGAGAAAAAATCATAAGTCTGGAGATTATGGAACATTTATGGTTAACGCCAAAAACTGTTAACTGCTAAGGCTTCGAACCTAGGAGGTTTAGTGTGATTTTTTTGACCTCACCTGACTAAAAATGTGAGCATAGGAAATTTCTAAATATTCCATATCTCCAGAGTTACGTTTTTTTTCTTAGTTGGCAGCACTACTCGCCTTAATAATAGATTAACCTATGACATTGCCGATTTTTGATACCGGCTAGTGTAAAGATCAATATCTTTCATTCTATTTAGAATTCCAAATTCAAATTAACTAACATAATATTAAAAAAAAAAATCAGTTGTTCATTTGTTTTCCCGCCGTTCGATTTTTCTTTGATGTTTCTGTAACCATGGAAAAATAGAAATAGTGCGCTATTTTCGAATACGAGTTCCGTCGTGGCACCAACGCTGCACAGATAGCACGCAATATTAATGACGCGAATGGACAAGGTACCGCAAGTGAACGCACGGTGCGTTTTTGGTTTGATCGCTTCCGTTCTGGAAATTTTGATCTCAACAATGAGCTCCGGGGAAAAATTTCAAATCCAATGAGGCGGCGAAAAAAGCCTTTAAAGAATTCATCGATTCCCGTCCCCAGGATTGCTATAGCAGAGGCATCAACGAACTTTCATTAAAATGGCAAATATGCATCAAAAATGTTTGTTTTAAAAAAATTTGTTTGATTTTTTCTATTTAAAACGGCAATTTCAAAGGTAAATACCGAATAGTAGGTATAGGTACCTACCAAAACGAATAAAATACTAAATTATACACCCCGATCTTTTGTCATAAATATACACTCTACGCAGACCAAAATAACTTACGTCCCACTTAAGTAATATTTAATGTCTTTACGTCCCACCAGAAATAATACATAATCAATCGAATAACATGTCAGTCAAATGTCACTGTCGTTAAAGTATATGTATGAACTTTAGCATTATAAACACATACAGAGCTATTTTTGACTATATATAGTAGGCAGGCCTTTTTTAGGGTTCCGTAGTCAACAAGGAACCCTTATAGTTTCGTGTCCGTCCGCCTGTCTGTCCGTCCGTCCGCAGCTTAGCTCAGAGACTCTTAGTAAAAGAAAGCTATAATTTGGCATGGGTATACTACATATTCATCACGCCGACAAAGTGGTAAAATAAAATCATGAAATAAATTTTTTTTAGGTCACGTAAAGTTGGGATGTTTTTTTTTCTCGTCTACCCCATGGTATGGAGTATTGTTGGATAGGGCTTTCAAAAGTATTGCGGGTTTGTGAAAACAATTTTTCGATTTAGTGATCCGTTTCTGAAATATTAAGCTCTAAAGTGCTAATTTTTGTTAGAGTCAAGTGTCCCTGCCAGCTAAACGGTTGGTTTTGGATGGATGAAAAAATTCACGGTAGTAGTATATATAACGAAATTAAAAGGAAAACTATCACAGCTAAGTAGGCATTTCAAGTTTACGAGTAATAGTCAACCAACTTGTAAAATGTACTTGGAACAGTCAAAATTTCGTACAAATTCCATTAAAAATTACTTATATAACGTTGTTAGTTGTGTAAAACAGGTAGTAAATATAAGTTTATGAACCATGTGAAAATATATAAAAATAAAATCATAACATTCTTAATAATAATGATTTTTAAATTAATAATATTTACGCTCGAATCACGACGGGCGGCGGCGTGCACTACGGAACCCTATTACTCCGCGTGTCCCGACACGCACTTGGCCGGTTTTTGCTTATTATAAATGGAAGTTGTGGGAAGTATTTAGGTACTCGTGGGAAGTCTTAAAGGTCGATAGAAAATAAGGCACGATACATCTTTTTTAGGGTTCCGTACCAAATGGTAAAAAGGAACCCTTATGGTGCAACTTTATCTGTCTGTCTGTCTTGATATCTGGATATCTTAAGTATTAATCTTATCTATCAATTTGAAATTTGGAACAGTTTTAGATAAGGTTTGCCCAACATTTTGCAAATGTGAAGGGCATGTGGGATATCATATGAAAGAGCGCTGTTTCCACATTCTCAAACATTTCTTTGTTTTAGGCCGCAATAGTATTCGACTTTTGATGAAAAATATTAAAAAAAATACCCCCCCTTATCTCCGAAGTTTGCATAGAGAAAAATCTGAAAAATAAAACGATATCTCCAAATAGCACAGTTTTTCAAAAATCGCAACGGAACTCTCGGTGCACGAGTCCGAACTCGCTCTTGACCGGTTTTTTTTTTGTCTAGTCAAGAAAAATAGGAAAGAAAAGTAGGAAAGAAAAGTAGGAAATACCTAGGCATGCAACAGGTACGAGCCACGGCAGCGCACTAAGGTCATCAATTTAGTTTGTGAATTATCTTATACCTGCTTTTGCCCACGGCTTCACCTACGTGGAGGTCGGAAATTATCCACGGGAACGTACAACCGAGATAAATAGTACACACTATGTCACAGATTAATACAGATGGGACACTCCGCAAAATCATTTAAATAAAAAGCGACTCTTGCTACGACACAATAAAGTGCAATTCAGGTCGCAAAACGCTTCATTACCTACATTTATTATCACCTATAAGTTGCCTCTCTTTCTATCGCGTAACTTTTATACATTTTGACTCGTTAGGGTTGTCTTCTTTTACGACGCGGCGCGTGAGTGAGTATCGAACGTGCGAGCCGGCCGGTGCGTGGCAGCCCACACTGAATTGACCCAGTGAGCCCGTCGCGTACTCGTAGCTTCATACCTAAATTGCGGAGTGTCCCATCTGTATTAATCTATGCCTATGTCCTAATCCAGGTCATGGTCTATCCATGTGCAACATTTCATCAAAATCCGTTCGGCCGTTTTAGCGTGAAAGCGTAACAAACAAACAAACTCACTTTCGCATTTATAATATTAGTTAGGACTAGCTTTTACCCGCTGGAGGTCGGAAATTATCTCACGGGATCGTTCGGTCAGTGCTCTGCATTACCAGAGCCCTCTTACAAAGAAAAAGAGGGGAAAAGGGGTCGTGTTATACAGAGAACTGACTGTACTACGGGAATAAAAAGTATCCTGTGTCCTAACCCAGGTCATAGTCTATCCGCATGTTAAACATCCAAATCCGTGCAGCCGATAAGGCGTGAAAAGGTAACAGACAAACAGATGGAAGTTACTTTCGCATATACTATACTAGCTTTTGCCAGCGGCTTCGCCCGCGTCGATATCAGGCATTATTCCCCGGAAGTCGTACATTTTTCCGGGATATAATCTATTTTTATGCCAAATTTCATCTAGATCCGTTCAGCCATTCTGGCGTGATTGAGTAACAAATATTCATCCATCCATCCAAGCTTTCAAATTTATAATAATAGTAAGGTCTTGTATGGATTCATATTTTATTTAAAATATAAATGCGCCATCCCACCTTCCTAGTACAGTGGGCTGTGCTGGTGCGGCTGCTGCAGGTGCGGAAAACCTCAAACGGCGAAAATATTCAAATATTTTTGGGAGTTATATTTTCGAGCCGTTTGGGGTTGAAACACTAGGGCCATGGGGTCCGAGTGCACACTTGGTTTTTCAAGACATCGCTAAACGGTTGGTCGACTCCTCACGTGACCAGAGGGCTGGCCTATTTTTTGGCCTAAGAATCAGCATTGCCATACAACGTGGCAATGCTGCCAGCCTTTTGGGCACTTTTCCTGTTGCCAGCGATGCGGACGAATTTTTTGATGCCCTATGATCCTTTCCCCTCCTTTTTTATATACCATGTACATATTATTATTTTAAATCTGTTAGTTTAAATATATGTATAAATGAATTTAACCTACCCTTGATTATTCTGCTCAGTTATTATTATTTGATCTCAAAGTCCTAGACGGATTATAACTTTAAAATACGTAATAAACCCAAAATCAATTGTAGGAACTCTTTCCAGCTGTTTCATAATCCTAAAGGAGATGAATTTGTTAATAAATGGCCCTTGAAACAAGAAACAAAACCGATAAAAACAAACGAAAACACTTAATTTGTTTTCGATTCCGTTTTTGTAAACATTCATTTTGTTTAACTAAAAATATTGAGTTTTCCCTCGTTAAGGCTTCTACAAACAGGCGCGACACGCGTCACGAATCGCACGCGATACAAAGGCACCAGTTTTCACACGACACGCGGTGCCTTTGTGTCGCGTGCGATTAGCGTCGCATGTCACGTCTATATGGAGGAAGGCTTTATTGTGAATTGAGTTCAATGGCCTGTATTTAGGTCTTTGATCGAATTCTGTTTTGTTATTAATTTACTAGCGGCACGCCCCGGGTTCCCACGAGTGCAATTTACATGTGAAGGTTCACGACGTTGTGCACAAATTCTGAGCTAACCTATCAAAATGTTGGTGTTTGTGATACAATGATTTTTTTCATTAGTACATACACAACGATACACTTCTTTCTGGAATATTCTATTTTTACTTGGAAAATTGTTTTTGAGAACCTTAATTGTGTTTTTACTGAAATAAATCTATTATTATATTAAAAAAGTACTAGGACTGCATGAATTTAAGATATAGTATTTCATCAGTACTTATTTTTGTATATATTAGGTTTTTACCTATGAAATTGCCGTTCTGCAGTACTGGCCATTTCAAATTAAAATAATTTTTGTTTGGCTAATAAGAGTTCTAATTTCAAATTAATTTTATTTTAAAAACATGGATTTTTTTTCCAAAAGTAGTCATTTGTTTATTGATTAGTGTTACATTTTCATCGCATTTCAATCTTTTTCGTCATCATGGATACGTTAAAAATTCGAGTAATTATGGAATATGAGTACCGTCGTGGCAGCAACGCGGCACAAGCGGCACGCAACATCAACGACGTTTACGTAGCTAACACTACAAACCAACGCACCACTTGTTATTGGTTTGCTCGCTTCCGTTCTGGAAATTTCGACCTGAAAAATGAACCTCGCGGTCGTCCAAAGACTTTGGTCGACAATGACGAATTAAAGGCGATTGTGGAAGCTGATGATACACAATCTACGGCTGAATTAGCAGCAGCTTTCGAAGTTAGCGTCAAAACAATATTGGTCCATTTGCGTCAAATTGGCAAGGTAAAAAAGCTTGACAAATGGGTGCCCCACGAACTCAATGATCGCCAGCGCGAAGTACGCGTCGAGACGTGCCTTGCACTGCTCAACAGACACACAAATGAAGGAATTTTGAACCGCATTGTTACCTGCGATGAAAAATGGATTCTGTTTGATAACCGCAAGCGCTCAGCAAGTTGGTTGGATCCTGTTTCAGCACCTAAACAATGCCCTAAACGAAAACTTACCCCTAGAAAAGTGATGGTCACTGTTTGGTGGTCTAGCGCCGGTGTGATTCATCACAGCTTCTTACCAAACGGGGTGAGCATTACTTCAGATGTGTACTGTGAAGAACTGAACACAATGATGGAGAAGCTGGCACATCTCCAACCAGCATTGGTCAATCGCTCGTCTCCGCTGCTCCTGCACGACAACGCGCGACCTCATACTGCACAGCAGACGGTCTCCAAGTTGCAAGAACTGGGGTTGGAAGCTCTCCGTCATCCGCCCTACTCACCAGACCTTGCGCCTACAAACTACTACTTTTTCCAGAATTTGGATAACTTCTTGGCGGGAAAAAAATTCAATACCCGAGAGGCAGTACAAAATGCCTTTAAAGAATTTGTTGCCTCCCGTCCAGCTGATTTCTTTAAGAACGGCATCAATAAACTGCCACTGCGTTGGCAAAAATGCATTGATTGCATGGGTGATTACTTCGATTAATACAAATAAAAAATGCAAGAAAAAAATTCAATATTCAGTACAATTTCATAGGTAAAGACCTATTATTTAAGTTGGTACATAATATATAGCCTTTATCCATCTGGAATAATGTACCTTTCAAATGGTGAAATATTTTTTCAAATAGAAGCTGTAGTTCCAGAGATAACCCTGCACAAACTTACAAAATTTGTAACTTTACAATTTTAAGTATACTACGTTGTGTTTAGTGTAATCGGATACCTACTGCCTTATAATTATTATTTTCTCCTAACACAAGTAATTTCTTACTTGTGCTAGGAGAAGGTGATCTTCAAATCTGTACCTAAATGCACTTTATAATATTTTTTTATTTATTTGTTTATTCATGAAACACTGGGTAAGTATTAACAGCCGCACGGGTCGAGATCCATCACGTAAAGCTACGCTTGCCGGGGTTGGTCCATGGATGGGTGAACATCTTTACATACCGAGATTACTCTGTGCCTCTGAAAGCACGTTAAGCCGTTGGTCCCGGCTGTCATTCGTGGATATTTGACAGTCGTTACGGGTCGTCAGAAGCCCGAAAGTCTGAAAACCAGTCTTACCAAGGGGTATCGTATTACCCAGTTAATGGGTTGTGGAGGTCAGATAGGCAGTCGCTTCATGTAAAATACTGGTATTCAGCTACATCCGGTTAGACTGGAAGCCGACCCCAACATAGTTGGGAAAAGGCTAGGCAGAGTGATTGATGAAACAGTGTGAATTATCGTTGTTTGCCGAATCGAGGCCAGAACTTTTTTCAGGAAATCTGGAAGTTAAATTTAAGTAGGATATTGCGACAAATAAAAGTGCTTTTAAAACAAGTAATTTGAAACTTCACACACTTCTCATTTTACTTTATGTTGACACAATTCTACGTGACTTTTTTATTTTTAAATTTTTTTCTGCTAGTTGCAAAGTGGAAAAGGAATAAAAATCGAAGGGTCGTAGAAATTTATAATTTTACGGATCATGATTTTTAATGACGCATAAATATAGATGGCGATTTTTAACACCGAGGAATAAAGTAAAGTAAAAGCATTTTAGATCTATTTTATTTTAGGTAAGTAAACCCTTTTATGAAAATGCTTATAGTAAAAAAAAAAAAAAAACCCCTACTCCCCCCCCTCCCTTACTTTTATTGTTTAATTAAGCATAAAATATATAATGAGAGAGCGCCATGACTTCCGAAGTCAAGAGTTAATTTCCGTGTACGTTTTTTAATATGCAATAAACTTTTTTTTTCTTTTTTTTTTAATTTTTTTTTTTTTTTTTAGGCTTGCTAACCAATATTTTTCTATGATTTCAAGCAATTTTAACTCTTATTAAGAACAAATAATGAAACCCACCTAATCTTTATTTATAATGTTAAAATACCAAGACGAACGCATTTCCCTCTTTCAATCACAATTCAATTATAAAGACAAAATTATATATTTCAATTATAAGATATCGTCCCGCTTGAGCTGGGGAAGTTTCTCTTTAAGGCACCTGTCCCACCGCCACCGCCGGCGATTTACGAGAAGGGAATCAGAATCAGAATTATTCATGGCGCCCGTTCACGAACATGACGCATGGATCAGCACCAATTAGCTCAACCATTTTGAAGGGAACTTAATGATCCAACGCACACGCCACCACCAGCGAGACATTTGAGTGACCATGACATACTCTCAACCGCCAGGGCACACTCAAGTCAATGAAAGACGTACCCAGTAAAAGGTAGCATAATAGTAGCTACATAGTGCTCACACATGTAAGACTGATTGTCAGACTTTCGGGCTTCTGACGGCCCGTAACGACTGTCAAAGATCCACTAATGACAGCCGGGACCAACGGCTTAATGTGCTTTCCGAGGCACGCAGGAGTCTCGTTATGTAAAGATGATCACCTATCCACGGACAACCCCGGCAAGCGTAGCTTAACCTGATGGATCGACCCGTGCGGCTGTTATTACTTAGCCACGAGCTCCTCTGCTCTTATATAGGGCTTAGATATGACTGGCAAAATGTGGGTATACTGTAGCCACACATACTCGTAGTACACCTCTGCCTGACCCTTTGGGGATTACAGGCGTGATGTTATGTTAGGTTCCGTACAACAGATTTTAGAGCTTTATATTTTTATGATGGCCTCAGGCAGGGCATCATCGGGTTTTACGAATGTATCAATTTGCACATTATGTAATTAACTTTACAATACTCTGAAATTATGATAATGCCCATTATTGAGTGTGCAAATCACCCCCAGCCATTTTTTCCATGTATAATAAATCATTGATCAGACAGGGGCTATAGTCCTTACATAGTTCTACGTAACCAGTTCTCTTTAGCCACTCAAATCCATTGTCCAATATCTTTGTTTCCATTTCCTGTAATAGACCTACACCGACCGGGGGTTGTCCTTGGGTACACCTGCATAGTGCGTAGAGGGATAATCGTCGGTTGGTGCCTTATTTAATTGAAAACGTTAAACAGACCTCTGCGAGTTGGTTTAGGCCCCTCGTACGCCTTCCAAGGGTCCGGGACCCCAGAGTCCCGAGAGTAACGAATAAAAAAAAAATAAAAAAAAAATTACCCTACCACCGTATCCGTTGACGTCGTGGTGGGGCATGCATGCTCTGAACTCTAGGTCTGTTCCGGTAGAGTTTACTTTGCCGAAACAGGTCTAGGGTGATGAGCCAAACCAAGAGACATACAAAAACCAGCAGGGCAGCGCGTAGCGAGCTGTTGGGCAGTAACGACCCCACGAACTTTACCTCCCGGGAGAAATCTTGTTCCTCACCTCTGGCTTGCTTTTATTGACCGGCTGGAGTGAACACTGATGAGGTACATAGCTCCCACCTCATTCTTGCCTTTATTGGCCGGCTTGAGTGGAGATTCGCAAGGGCAAACATGCTCGGAGGAAGGAAGTATCCCAGTAAGTGCTTGTTCCCTACAATCTTGACAATCTTCCTAGCTCTGGGATTGTTCTGAGAGTCGTGGAATACCTCTCCACTCCTCAAGCACCTTGGGGCATGTTGCCGCCTTGTCGCTAACAATGTCCCGAGGTCATTAAATGCTAGCGACAGTTTCCGGGGGCCCATTATTGAGTGTGCAAGTCACCCCCTGCCATTTTTGTCGTGTAATAAAACATTGATCAGGCAGGTGCCATAGTCCTTTCATAGTTCTAGGTAACCAGTCCACTTTAGCCACCCAAATCGATCAGTCCAGTATCTTTGTTTTCATATCCTGCAATAGACCTACACCAACCGGGGGTTGTCCTTGGGTGCACTGGCATAGTGCGTACAGGGATAATCATCGGTTGGTGCCTCATTTTATTGAAAGCATTTAACGAGCCTTTGCGTGTTGGCTTCTGCCCCTCGTACTGGGGTCCCGGACCTTTGGTAGGCACTAAAGGTCCGGGACCCCAGTCCCGAGATATGTTAACATAAAAAAAATATACAATATCATTTATTTCTGATAACAAAGACCCTTATCATAAATACCTTACAGAAGGTGATGTTAAGACAAGCTTATAAATACAACCTAATTATATTTGCCCTAATGTTAAAACGCAAAAAATTTAGTCATAGTAATTACAACAATAATACCACCACATAACACTACGCCTATAATCCTCAAAGGTGTAGGCAGAGGTGTACCTATAGCCACTTAAGTCCCATATAATAGGGGGCGCGCCTATTGCCATCAACCGGGTACAAATCCAGATTCTGGGCTAGTACTGAGAAATTTCTAATAGAAAAACCCATCTCAAACCCTTCAACCTCCTTTAACCATTGAATATTAAACTTAAACACCCATCAGCTTTTATTTAACCTCATAAAACGTCGAAACTAAAACGAGGCTTCTAATCTTTTAAGTACTTAGCCCACGTACGCACGGGCGTTTTTTCATGGCGACGTTTTTTTACCGTACTCTGGATTCTCAACGCTCGGCTTGACGCTGGGAGCTGGTACTTGAAAATCCAGACTACGATAAAAAAAACCAGCCAAGTGCTTGTTGGACCACGCACATTAGGGGTTCCGTAGTTGGAATTAATTTATCCCAAATATAAACTTAACTTTGTAGTTGAAAAACATGTTCTCCCATACAAGTCACGATCAATTCTTCAAATGCAAATGTAAGTTTGTAATCGCAAAAAAAAACTGTCGCATAAATGGCCCTATTTTTTTAATGCGTTGACTTAGAAGCTTGATTTTTTTAGAGCTCCAAAGGATCATAATTTCAGTTTTTGATATACCTCCATGCGTTTCTGAGAAAAAGGGTCTTGACGGACTGACAGACAGACAGGCAACAGACATGTGCAACGAAGTGATCCTATATGCGTTCCATTTTTTTCTTACGAGGTACTGAACCTTAAAAACGTCGCATTAAAAAAGCACCCGTGCGTACGTGGGCTTACTCTATAAAACCAAGCATTTTCGAATCAAAGTGAGTGTCACTTTGAGTATCAACAAGGTCAAATCAAGTGAAAACGCTTCCTTAATCCTTCAAAGAGGCTTTAAGACTTCTCACTCAACGCACAATATAGATAGGTTCAGAAGGCCAGGTCCATAGAACAACTGAAAACGCACGCACAAAATAGACACGGCTCACGTACAAAGCAGCCGATCTTACTATAAAAATCTTGCAGTAAAAACTTAGGCAAAGCGAGCTTGAAGTATATCGGCAATAGTGTCAATCCTCAGCATCAGCTATCTATTCTGCAAAAATGAAAACTTAGGTTGAATGAACTACGCTTAAACTGATCTGCCATTCCACCTGATGCCACGGATTGACAGCTCTCTAAGTTTTTATTATGAGATTATTACGGAATAGTTCGGCAGGAGGAGTGGCAGCAGCTCAATTCAAGCTCACTTGACCTATACTCCATTTACAATCAGTTCAACCGATTTTGACTTTTATTCCGTAGGCTTAAGGATGGCATTAAAGACAAAAAGTGGTTACAATACCAACTGTTTCCTGCAGCTGCCATTTGTCATGCCACCAACGCAATAGAAGTCAAAATCGGTTGAACGGACTGCAAAAAAGGTTCTTTTAAATGTCTAATAGAGGAGAGAGGAGAGGAAGAGGGAGGGAATTAGGTTTGTATGTCTATGTGTAAATAGAGTTTAAGTTTTCATAGTGAGATTTTTATAGATTAGGCCGGCTGAAGACTCGCTACTGGCATTCGTTTGACATCGCTATGCTTACGCGTATATTTGTGCTTACAGTTCGGCCGTCGAGAGAATGCGGTCCTGACACCTGTCAGATGGACAATTTCTAATAGTAATAAGGATCAAATTCGCAAAACACATATTCGCTAGTATGAAACTGACATGTCAAGACCACATTCTTTCGACGGTCGAACTGTACTTACGTCTATTATTTTGTACTTGTTGTCTCAGACCAATAAAAAACCAAGACATAGCGCTGTCAACAATGACGTGAGGCCGGTTTCGTATACATGTGTGCACTTATTGAGGTGTAGTTTAGTTGTAGTTTGGTGTAAATGTGTGCGTGAGCGTGTATGCACAGAGCGAGGTGTAGTTTTGCGCACACTTCACTGCGCAGCGCTATGTCTTGAGCTCGTTGCATGGAGCTGGCCTTCTGTAGGTATCTACTTTGTGGTACCTCTCACTCAACGACTCGGCGACTTGTAAAAGGCATTAAAAGGATGTCCTTTCATCTCTTTTCCATACTTTTCTCTCTTTCTGAATTATAATTTCTCAGTTTGTATCTTTTCCCTGTAGGTAAGGATGTAATTTATTTTGTCGTAATTTATAAGTACTGGGAGTTTATTATGCATTTTTTTTAATTTTTTTTTTCACTAGCCTACTCTGTCCTTCTCCTTCCATCTTTCGCGAGCCCGCGCGTTCTCTTCCGGTTTTGAGGGAACCTATCCACTTCGTCCCGCCATGCCATCTCCTACGTGGGCTGCCGCAACCCCGTCTCACTGTCACCAGTTCTGTGCTATTTGGGCCCACATTTTGTCCGCTATACAGACAATATGTCTTGCTCAGTCCCATTTCAGTTGGGCAGCGTTTTGAGCCACATCAAATATCTTTGTTTTGGAGCGCAGTGTTTCGTACACGATCCGTTAAGTTGAGGAAAAAAATGTTTGTTTATCTCTTGGTGAATAACAAACATCGAATTTCTGTAATAATTAAAACTTAATATTTTAGTTCTCGTCTGTTTTTAAAAGTATATAGATAAATAATATTCAAAACCTTGTAGGCCTCAAAACCCTAAACAAACAATGAGTAGTTTTAAAAGCTTTTAGGACCGAATGTATTTACAACTAAAATGTGGGTAAGTACTACAGAATTTGTAATCGGTTCTCGATGAGAATAATTATTACCCAACAGATAAAAAGTTTAATTTTTAAAAGGTTAAGGCTCAATCAATGATTATTATAATATAAAAAAGAGGCAGATATATTTCTAGCGCGCTCGTGTCGTGAGGACTCAAAAACGTCCTAATTGGGACATCTTGCCTTTAGTTCGCGCGTCAAATCTAAACGTTGTACGAACGAACAGATTTTAAGCTTCAGTTACTATGAACGTAACATATCTTGTGTATAATATCATTGGTCTCAATTCAA
This sequence comes from Cosmia pyralina, assembly GCA_946251885.1. Classification (NCBI taxonomy): domain Eukaryota; kingdom Metazoa; phylum Arthropoda; class Insecta; order Lepidoptera; family Noctuidae; genus Cosmia; species Cosmia pyralina. The sequence continues at coordinate 20,975,425 of OX276354.1, forward strand.
TCTGCCTAGCCTTTTCCCAAGTATGTTGGGGTCGGCATCCAGCCTAACCGGATGCAGCTGGATACCATGGAGGGGCTGCCTATCTGACCTCCACAACTCAGAACTGGGTAATACGATACCCCTTGGTAAGACTGGTTGTCAGACTTTCGTGCTTCTGGCGACCCGTAACGACTGTCAAAAATCGAGAACCCCTGACCCCTGACAGAGCTGGGACCAACGGATGATCAGATGGTCACCAATCCACGAACCAACCACGGCAAGGACCAGTGCGGCTGTTATTACTTAGCCACGAGCTCCGAGAGCCATCATTGGTCTCAATTGCCATGTCGTATTACATTAAGTTAAGGGGTAGATATGCAAAACATAAAAGGATTTGATTGGTTATAGCTTTGTAATGGCTCTTTGAAATGATTTTTCTCTGGGATTCTTCATTCTTGTTTTCCCAGAGTATTTTTGGAAGAGTGGATTAAATATTTTTTTTTTACAACCCATAAAAAAACAATATACACCTAATTATAGCAGCTACGTAGATAGGCGATACGAAGGATATTTGACCATAGTTAGGTACGGGTTACGGGTTACGGGTCGTCAGAAGCCCGAAAGTCTGACAACCAGTCTTACTAAGAGGTAGGTACTTATCGTGTTACTCGGCAACTGGGTTGTGGAGATTATACTGGAAACCAAACCAACATATTTGGGAAAAGACTAGGCAGATGATGGTATAGTAACTATTGAAAAAGGTAATATTGAAAATGTCTAATAATTTTCATATACGTTCAAAATACATTATCTTTACTTCACTACACTTGAATACAAAAATGTCCACTTTCATAATGTTTAAATATTAGGTTGGGGAAAAAGTCTTTTCGCATTATAGTATGTATGAACTTAAAATAAAATCTCTTTGGCTATACTATTTGTATCTGGCTGGTTTTGGTATCATTGAAAGTTTAAATTTTAAAGAACATAATTCCAAATTCAAATTAGAAAAATGTGTGATTTTCATTTGTTTTTCGTACTGTCAAGATGAGTGAATCTAATGAAAAAATTCGATACATTTTAAAATTTTACTATAAAAAAGGTAAAAAGGCGACGCAAGCCGCGAAAAAAATTTGCGAGATTTATGAACCCAGTGCAGTGTCTGTGAGAGTAGCACAAATTTGGTTTAAGCGTTTTCAATCCGGAAATTTTGATGTCAAAGATGCACGTCGCTCTGGTCGCCCTATTACGGATAAAATGGATGCCATTTTTGAAAAAGTGAAGCAAGATTGGCATATCAGTAGTTACGACGTAGCTGAAGAACTGGGAATTGACCACAAAATAGTTTTGGCGCATTTGAAAAAAACTGGGTACACAAAAAATCTCGATATTTGGGTACCTCACGAGCTCACTGAAAGAAACCTAATGAACCGTGTACTCATTTGTGATTCTTTATTACGACGTAACGAAACCGAACTATTTTTGAAGAAGCTGATAACTGGTGATGAAAAGTGGATCACGTACGACAAGAACGTGCGAAAAAGGTCGTGGTCAAAGGCCGGTCAGGCTTCACAGACTGTGGCGAAACCCGGGTTAACTCGCAACAAGGTGATGCTGTGTGTGTGGTGGGATTGGAAGGGCATTATTCATTATGAGCTGTTACCACTAGGCAGGACCATCGATTCTGAACTCTACTGCGAACAACTGATGAGATTAAAGCAAGAAGTTGAGAGAAAGTGGCCGGAATTAATCAACAGAAGGGGTGTGGTTTTTCATCATGATAACGCTAGACCTCACACATCTTTAGCCACTCAGCAAAAATTAAGAGAGTTTGGCTGGGAGGTGTTAATGCATCCGCCGTATAGTCCTGATCTTGCACCTTCAGATTTCCACCTGTTTTGGTCTTTTCAGAATTCTTTAGGCAGTGTCAGGTTAACATCACGAGAGGACTGCCAAAACCACTTGTCGCGGTATTTTGATCAGAAGTCCCAAAATTTCTATAGCAATGGGATCTTGTCCCTACTTACAAGATGGCAAAAAGTTATCGAACAAAATGGTACCATGTAGGTACCATTTTGTTCGATAACTTTTTGCCTTTACTTTAGATAAATGTAAATAATGTATATTAAAAAATGTTTAGAATTTTCTTTAAAAATGCGAAGAAACTTTTTCCCCAACCTATTATCAACACAAAAGAGCCTCTCTGACTCCCCTCTTCGACATTGGTTTGACTGTGGTTAAGGAAATCCATCGATAAAATTTGTGTTTTTAAAATTTCTATAAAATCAAATGTATATGGTTAAATCATTTGGATTTTCCATAAGTGTTATTTAACTATATTGTCTACTGATGTACTAAAACATGATTACTTGAAATTTCGATAGAAAAAAATTCCAAAGTAGCACCATCTATTTTATGTTTTATACGATTATATGTAAACAGTTTATTATTGTGCAGTAAAATTTGCTTTAAATCAAAGGTATTTAAATATGTTAAGAACATACTAAGCCAACAATAGATTTAAGTATATCATTTTGTCATAAATCTACATTTAAACGAAACGCATTTAGTTCCGGTTGCGTGAGAGTTCTAACTCGCGCGTCAAACTAGACAGCCATAACGCAATTTCACTTACACACCGAGCTAAACCACCACGCTTCGGTATATCCTCTTGACAAAACAAAAAAGCGCTCTAAAAATTACTGAGCGCATACCCTTTCTTATCTACCTTTCATCATGTTTTTCGTACAAAACTTTATTTGCTTGCGAACGCACGGTAAATTGGTATAACTGATTATGTTTCTGATTCGTAGCTGCTTGTTAATGGCATGTTGTGAAACCATGTTGTATTTTAAGTGGGTCTTATGATATTGTAAGGGGGTTTGCATTTATACCTAAGTTATACCTAAAGTATTTTTTAATAATCACATTATAAAAAGGTGGATCCGCAACGGTAGCCCGCGGAAAATTTTCTTGCGTTTTTTGCAATTTTCAGATCAATGTCAGGTTGTATCGAGCAAAATATGATTCGTAATTACCTTTCTAGATTTTATACGTAATTCGCCTTGCTAGCTGTGACGTAGCGAGCCCCCACTCCCCATGTTTAATGCGTTTTATTTAAGTATTTTTTTTCTTAATATTTAATATGATACAGCAAAAAATACGTTTCTAATATTTTTTTTTATTATCTGACTGACGGACTAAATATTTTTTTTTTTACCCATCACCCCTAATGTACAGTAGACTGCATCAATTGGGTGCCCCAGTTGTATTAAAATGTTAATGCAACTGGGGTACCCAATTGATGCAGCCCTATTTCTTATAAAAAAAAAAAAAAAAATAAAATTCATTTAATTCAGGCAAAAACCCATAACTGTTACATGATAAAATTAAATTTCACAATACTGCCCCATAACACATCGGAATAAATTAAATGAATGGACGAATACAAATTGAAAAGGGTCAGAGAATAAAATAAAATAAAATAAAATGTCAATGTAATTCAAATAAACAAAGATGTCAACAAAACAATAATACAAAATTACAAAATTATCAGTCACACAATTAAAAAAAAAATAAATTTTACATTAAAACGTCATTAAATGTCAACAAAACACTTAGCTGATCTTAGCTGACCACATCGGGTTGCCTCCACGAGATTTGTATTTATTCATACACTTTTAATTCCTTGAGAAACTTTCAGATTTCCTCATGAAGATGTATAAATATGTGTGACTAAATTACGCATTTAAATTATTTAATTTTACACACAGATAGGCCATGTTCTTGAACTTTTTATCCGAATGCATGAAGATTGTATCCACAGAAATTAAGTCCATTTTCACCTAATACACTAAATAGACTGCCAGTCATACAGACCTACTGTGAACACGTCTCATCATACACCCGTGTTACGTCAGTTAATTTAGAACGTGACAGGGGGGGGGGGGTCCCTTCTGCCGTGTCGTGTAGAGTATTAGGTACCGGTGCGTTCCGGAATTCATTCGTAATTACAAGGCTCTTCATGTAATGGGAAGCGTTTTGAGATAGCAATAAAATAATTGGTAGACGCTTAAATTTGGAATTTCTACCGAATGTTCCACAAACAATGGGACACTTAAGGCGCTATGACTCGACAGAGACCCGCTTACTAGTTTTTGGAATCCATGGGAAACATAAAAAACAGTGTTTTAAAATTCTGAAAAAAAAGATATATCGTTTTTAAGGATCTGGCGGATAGCCAATCGCTTTTAATAACACGATTAGATTTACTTTGCTGGATAGAAAAAAATCCCAAAGTTACCTCTTTTCGTAATGTTTAATCAATCTCATAGATACAAAACAGACGTTTTTTTCTTATTTTTTGTTAGTTTGTCGTGATAAAATGATTAAAATAATTAGTATGTTTAAATACCTACTAGCCACTCGCGAGCCTACTTCATTTCAGTACGCGGCTCGAGAGCCGGATCGTAGGGCCTCGATATCGTGTCCTGCGTGTCTTGTCGTCTACACGTAAGGCCTCTGCCTCGAATTTCGCGGGCAGCGGGGCGGCGGCGGCGGCGCGGCGGCGGCGCGTCTCGCATTGTCCCGCCCCGCTTCCGCGCCGCTGTTCTCGAGGTCCGGTCCATTTGTTTTTATGCATAAAATCCTGCCGCTCCCGCGCCGCCGCCGCTGCCGCCCCGCTGCCCGCGAAATTCAAGGCAGAGGCCTAACAGGAACTGAACGACGTTAGTGATGACGTCAAACTCGTAGCTGAATTCTAGGCCGAATCCATTTAGTTCACATTTTGACTGCTATCGATAACGCTAAGAAAAAAAAGAAGTTTATTTATCTCCACAAATTACATTCATATTAGACTTATTAAGTTGACAGGTATTTAGACAACATTTTAATAATATTTTTATTTTTTTTTATTTTTAGCGTTCTTTACCTCAAAAGGATCACTCGTGTGTAGGTATGTCTGTCTGTCCATCTGTAACAGCCAATTTGCTCCGAATCTAATGGACCGATTAAGTTGAAATATGGTACACGTATGAACTTCTGTGACCTAAAGACGGGCGTAAAGTAAATAAATGAATTTTGAATACGGGGGACACTTTTGGGGGGCAAATAATAAAATTAAAAAAAAAATTGTTTTGCAAACTATACCGCATGACAAATCAAATGAAAGGGCTTACTATGAGGGTCTCAAATATATTTTTTTTATGATTTTAAAATAAATTGTTTTAAAGTTATTTAAGAAAATAGACGAAAATTTACCATTCCCTCCCTTATCTCCGAAACTCTCATTAGTTTAAAAACCTAAAATTTAGAAAAAAAACCGAGAAAACATTTCTTTACCTGTAGTTTACAGGAAAACCCATAAGAAGTCTGTAATCTTAAAATAACATGGTAAATCTCCCGATATTGTGAGTACTAACTTACATTTTCAGTTGGAATGTATAGAAGAACATGATTTTCAACTTCAATATTAAGTTTGTAACTACGAAACCCTTCATTATGCGTGGTCCAACACGCACTTCGCTGGTTTTTTTTAAGACGAAGACCTGTACATCTAGGTTTGGTTAATTCGGTATTCATGTTATTATGGTTATGGCTATGCCATAGAGTTATAGACCATAACGAGAATAAAGGACCTCAATACGTACCGTAGAGTCTATGGTTTGTATCGAGGTCGTTTAAACGCAAAAAAATGTATTTCGATATATTTTCAGTTGCATGTTATAATTAGGTCCAAGTTTAGGGTAAGCAGTTTTTATTAGGTATCTACTTGTGTTTGAATAGTCTGTTCCTCCTCTGGGGTAAGGTTGGCAAAATATTTTAAACTGAAAATCCTAATTAGTTTCAGGTAGGTTCCTAATTAAGTGCAACCTGACGTAATTAGAAGTTTATATTACTTTAAAAAAAATCTAGAGTATAAAATACTGATTAGAATGTAGAAGGGTACCTAGGTACTTAAGGTTGACCCAAGCTATAGTATAGTTAAAATCTCGCTGCAGACTCGGTCATAAATCATTCGAGTGTTTCGCTCTCTTTCCCACTCACGGGCCTTATGGGCAGGCCACGCTCACACGTAGTCCTGTGCATTACTGCAGTCGATGAGTGATATCGATAGTTTTATATATTTATAAATGGGTGATAGAAATAAATACACATTTTTTTAAAATTTTATTACCAAATTTACTACAAAGCATATTAAATATATAAACAAAAGAACGTATATAATTAACTAATGGATACTAATGTGTTCTTACGTTCTCGTAAGAACACATTAGTACTCATTAGTTACCCTGCATACTTAATGAATGCAGTATGTTTACGTGATAACCTTAATGATTCTGTTATCGATAATGGCCTTGAGCGCGCGCAACTAGCGCACATCCCTACTCCGATAATGATTTATGACCAAGTCTGCAGCGAGATTTTAACTATACTATAGTGGCACCTAGTAATTACATAAACGTATGTAACAGCATTGCGGTATTTTTACAAACCTGGTTACATATCTACAAACAGCCTGGTAGTAAATACCTAAGTGCGCCTCTGCACATTTGTATGCTTACTTAAAGTATTAAATCACACTAATATTATAAAGGCGAAAGTTTGTGAGCGTGTGTGTTTTTGTATGTTTGTTACTTCTTCACGTTCAAACGGTGAAATCGATTCGGATAAAATTTGGTATGTAGATAGCTTATACACTGGATTAACACATAGGCTACGTTTTATCCCAGTCTACGCGGGTGAAACCGCGGGGCGCAGCTAGTAAATAAATAAACCTATAAGTATCTCTCCCCAAATAATCATATCGAAAGCAAAAATACTTATTAATCGCCGCCCTTTTTGTCCGGGTAAACACAACACAACATTGAAAATGAACACTCAAAAGTTGTCCTTCATTTGTCGAAAAACGTTGCGGGAAAAGCGAAAAACCCTTTTTATTAAAAGGATCTAAACGAGCCAATCCCTTTGCTTTAGGGCGTTTGTCCACCGCCACGTCACCGCGAGTGAGATGACGGCGCCGAAGTAGCGTTACATAAATTAACTATGGCCGTGTGTCCACTGCATGTCGGTCACCCGAGCGCCACGCCCCCGTGACAACCACTGAAGTTTTAGTTAGTAGTAGCACTAGAACTCGACCCGTGATGGTGACGGGCTGATGTGCCGGCAATACAGAACACGTTTGGTCTTGTCCACACACTGACGTCGCATCTCGCGGTTCTCCCGGTTTTTGTTTTGTCTATCATAACTTCATAAGTAACATGCTAAACCGCCGACTTCGGATTCAGTGGACATGTCGCAGCCAACTAGCTTCATTAGCCGCTTAATTAACAGCCTAGCCTTTAGAAGTAGCACTCGCTGACCGCTACCGTGGAACCGCTTGCTTCGATCGCTCGGCTCACGCGCGGTTGGTCACAGTTCCAACTTAACCTATAATTGAATATCATTCAGGCTGCTAGTTGAAAGGCACCGTTTAGTTAACCCGTCGCGCGCTAATTAGCAGACACAATTGAAATTCTATTGTTATCTGTACACATGGTGTGCAATCGACATTTTAAGAGTTACAAGGCTAGGCTGTGTAACTAAAGGGCTGATTAAGCTAGTTGGCTGTGACAGACACATGGTTGCCGTCACCGGAATGTCACGATCGGTTCGAATAATCTAGTGTCTCGGTGACATTCCGGTGACGGTGGCGGAGACAAACGCCCTTAGGGTTTACGAGCAATAAAAGCAATCCGGGTAGCGGGGCAATGTGTCGCGATAGCTCCGATTGCTCCAACCCTTGCACTCAATGGAGGTTTTTTTTTGCTTTTTTTCTTATTTTATTTACGCACTATTGCGTCCGGGTTTCGCTCTTGAATTTTTATTATTTTCAACAATTTGGACTGACTGTTTGCAATACGGTCAATTCGCATAAGTATGTTGTTTATTTTGTATCCGTAACTGGCTGAAGTTATTAGACTTTTACTTAAATAAAGACACATTAAATAATGAAGTAAATTAAAATAAAAAAAAAATAAATAAATAACCGCACGGGTCGATCCATCAGGTTAAGCTACGCTTGCCGGGGTCGGTCCGTGGATGGGTGACCATCTTTACATATCGAGACTCCTCCGTGCCTCGGAAAGCACGTTAAGCCGTTAGTCCCGGCTGTCATTCGTGGATCTTTGACAGTCGATACGGGTCGTCAGAAGCCCGAAAGTCTGACAACCAGTCTTACCAAGGGGTATCGTATTTCCCAGTTAATGGGTTGTGGAGGTCAGATAGGCAGTCGCTCCATGTAAAATTCTGGTATTCAGCTGCATCCGGTTAGACTGGAAGCCGACCCCAACATAGTTGGGAAAAGGCTAGGCAGATTGATTGAAGTAATGAAGTAAATTAGTTCTTAGTGCCTGCTAATACAACATTAAGTAGAGAAATTGCGTCAGTAAAATTTATTTTGGCTTTAGATGTGTTATATAACCATTATAGAAGACTTTAGCTCTCTAATGGCTTTATAAAGATTCTGAGAAAACCTTCATAGCTTTAGTGATGAAATAAATATATTCCAGTAACTAGATAAGAATAGACTATCTCAACAACGATAGCGCAACGTCACTATGTTAACAACACCAGACCAAAATAAAAGGGAAAAAATAAATCCAAAGCGTACTTCAGTATATACGAGTCCATCAGTTACCTCGTAATCCCAAAAACCCGGGATTGCACGGGATCCCGTTAATTTCTGCCGTGTTGTTGGGATAATTTTGTTTATTGCAATGGGGATTCCCGAATAGGGTGTTAGATTAAACGGTCTTTCCCGTTTTTATGATTCGTAGCGATCGTAAGGCTCGAATTTTCACAGATGTTGGTAATAAAGGAATTTATTTTATTTTTGGGTCGTTTGGTTCCCCTACTTTACCTGCCATGTGTTCCAGATTTATCGTATACTAGCACTCCCCGCGCGGCTTCGCCCGTATGGATGTCGGAAAATATCCCACGGGAACTTGCTATCGGTAAATCCTTCCTTATTCCTTGTCTACAGTATAAAGGGAATCTCTGTGCGAAATTTCAGCTTTCTAGGTTCAAGGGTTTGAGCTGGGGGTTGATGAGTCAGTCAGTCAGTCAGGACTTCTCTTTTTATTTATATAGATAGATTTATCGTCAGTGATTAAGCTTTTTTCAATCAGTCTTACCTTGGTAAGACTGGTTGCAAAACCGGGGAACCAGTTTCTGGGTAGCACGATACCCCTTGGATACCCCAAGGGGTATCGTGCTACCCAGAAACAGGTTTGTGGAGGTCACATAGGTAGTCGCTCATCAATAAATAATTAATAATGCGTCTAATTTGGGCAGTGCTCCTTGATGGGCGGGTCCTATTACAGGGTAGACCTATGACGCGTTGCGTGAGCTCAGCACAGAACACGCAATCTAACCACTCAAGGCCGTTGACATATATCTGCGTCTTAAGTCTCCATCCGAAATAAAAGTAACAGAACATTTTCTACGCATATAATGTCATAAAACCCGCGAAAAGTTGGGAAAATAATTAAAAATAGGTAAAGCCAAACGCGGTACTAAATTCCTTCGTTTTTAGTCAAGCCGTCAAAAAATATTAGCCTTATGAAGTAAAGTTCCCTAATAAATAGGATATTCCCATTTTTATCCTCCTATCTTCAACAAAAACTGAAGTACCACCACTAATCAGAAGAACTACCCTCAAAAAGGCATATGATACGAACGACGATAAAACTTGTGTTTATGGCGACATAATATCGATATAACATCGGCATAATATCGTTAGAGTATCGATATAACATATCGTTGTGAGAACGACCCTATAAATCCCAAGATTCTTACGTCGGTGTCTCTTATAAGCTATATAAGAAGTGGGCAGTCTTAGGTTTATCTAGTCCAAGTTAGCATTAACATTTTTAGGCGAGTCCGAAATATGATTTAAATAAATTGCCCGGGTTTTTACCCGGATAAAGCAAGCTTTTGCAAGTGGTCTCTGGACAGTCATTTTAGTACATATTCAGAAAATCTAATGGTAAAACTTACGATAAAACGCCCGTTTGGCCAAAGAACTAACTAATTAGCATTGCTTCGACGCGACGCCTAAGTGTCCTTCCGTTTTTGTTTTTATTTATAGTTAGTTAGTTATTTAATTTAGTACCTAGTTTAAATAATTAGTTATGTTATACAATTATATATATTGTATAAAAGCTTTTTTATGTACTTATATAAAATAAACGAATTATGTATACTATGCTCAAACCAAAACATTTTGGACTAAAAATTCTGTCGTCAAGAGCAGTGAAGAGCGTGAAGAGCGTGAAGAGCAGTGAAGAGCGTGAAGAGCAGTGGTGGTCCAGTGGTAACGGCCGCGACTCTCAAGTTCAGCTCGTGGGTACGATCATAAGCAGGCACTTTACTTTGTGTAAAATATTTCATCACCACTGCACTCAAAACGGGGAAGGAAAACATCGTGAGGAAACCGGCATGTTCTAGAACCAAAAATTCGAAGACATGTGACAACTAACAACCCGCACTGGGCCCGCGTGGGTGGATTACGGCCTACTCCCTCGCACAGACAGAGGCATATGTCCCGCAGAACATAATAGGCTGATTGTATGATAAATATTCTGTCGTCTCCGTCTAACAAATAATTCTGCCTTTATCACTTATCAGTCTTCCTTGGAAACTGGTACTTGTTAGAAAACTAAGCCGATATGGTTAAAACTAAACTAATACCTCAGATAATAAATATTATGAGCATCAAATATACTGCCAATTTTTATTTCCATAAAAAAATCGTAACTCATAAGGGACAATACAGTGTCATAAAAAAACTGATGAATAATCTATAAACAGACGTAATATCGATACCCAAAAATACTCAAGTGAACCACATAAACCTGATCAGTTTATACGGCATAAAGTGAAAAATATACAATAGCACGGTTGCGTTGGAAGCGGGCGAGTTATAGCTCCCTCGTGAACGATTTACTTGAGCTGGAGTCTCAAATAAGATTCACTGGAAGGACTAACGCACACTGTATCACATACATACATAAACTCACGCCTTCTTCCCATGGGGGTAGGCAGGTTAATATCACGTACTTGTTTAATTCGTTATTTTCTTGTGTCAACAAGAAAAAAAAATTGTTTATTTGTTAACCTTAATAATAATAATAATAATCATTTATTAATTCAAACAACAAAGGTCCACTGTGTTAGTAACAATATTATTTAGCCTATATTAGTACTTAATAACTAAAACTGATTTGGTTCGATCGGTCAACGCCCACACAAGCGAGCTATCTGCCCGGGCGGTTATCGAGTGCAGAATGATGTTAGGACTGCCACGCAACCTCCGAAGTAATGAGGCAGATTTCTTGCGCCATACTGCTTCAAAGCTATCAGTGCGCGCTTCGGCAAACATTGCCGACGCACTGCAGAAGCGTGACAGTCGCATCAGCATCCTGAACGCATTATTATATTGGATACGCAGAGCATTGTAAGCCCTTTGGGTATATCTAAACCACAGGGCCTCCGAGTACAGCGTTGTGCAATATGCCTTAAAAAGGGCTATTTTAACTGCCACTGCACATCGAGAGAACCTGCGGGCCAGCATGTTCGCCCGGACTGACAACGCTCTGCGCTCCCTCTCCAAATCCAAGTCGTCTTTCAGGGAATCTGTCAGCAGGTGGCCCAAGTATTTAAATTTATACACCCTGTTATTAGATGACCTTTGTGCAACAGAGGAGGGACCGTAGATGGACATCTGGTACCAGACCCGAAAACCATAAACTCTGTCTTTTTGGTGTTGTATATCAACCCACGAGACTCCGCGTACGACTCACACACAGCCAGCAACCTTCGGAGAGCATTAATTAAACGTACAACAAATTTGAGATTGGAGCCTCCTTTTAAGCAAAATATGACTCCGCTCTTTCAAAAACAAGAAGTGTAAACTATACAATACGAGTACATAATCAAAAACAAGGTGATTTGAGTGAATGAGGGTGGGTGTGTGTAAGTGGGGGTAGTGTGTTTGTGTGTGAGGGTGTGTATGTTTGTGTGGAGAATTGTGTTAGTATAGTGTTAGTGTATCTGTTGTAGAAGTGATTCAGTCTCATTATAGAGTTATTTTATCATGTTGTGGTAATAATGATTAGCAACCAGCCAGCAGGTTGGTGATGGTGCGGCTGACAGCGGTAACTAGGGTGCGTCGGATGAACGTCATCATCCTAACCTTTCCTGCCTATCCTTTTCCCAACTATGTAGTGGTCAGTCTGACCGGATGCAGCTGAATACTAGTATTTTACATGGAGCGACTGCCTATCTGACCTCCACAACCCAGTTACTGGATAATACGATACATCTTGGTAAGACTGGTTGTCAGACTTTCGGGCTTCCGACGACCCGTAACGACTGTCAAAGATCCACGAATGACAGCCGGGAGCAACGGCTTAACGTGCGTTTGCGTCGGACGAACGTATGTCTACAAATTATTACGACGTCCCATGTCAAAACCTATAAGTGCTTCAATCTATTTTTTCCAGGAGGGCGCAAAAACAACTTTAGTACTAGTTTTTATTAATGTTATTTTTTTTGTTTATGTGCAGTTAGCAAGTCACTATGTTTTGAAATGGTTTGATTGGTTATAGCGACTATCTCAAGATAGTAAGTTACAATACGCGCCACGAAAGATGAGACTTGACACACCACGTGGTTTGATTTGCGCAGTAAATGATTTTAGGTTCTTTAGCGGTATGACGTCCGAGCGCGGGAAGAGACCGGGCGTATCGGGGCGTGGCGCGTATTGAACTTACTGGTTTTTTTTTTGTTACTGTCGTTGTAATCATGTCATTTGTGTCATGTCATAGGTTTTTATTTTTATTCTTTTATTAATCTTCTAAATAGATTATTTTCTATTTTGTGAATGTGAGAACGTTGCAGGCCTAGTAGAATGTATATTTGTTGACTGTTTTCTATTTTGTTAAGTAAGTAAGTTGTTGCTTTCAACAACTACCAGGTCACATTGTGCTCCCATACCTATTAACACTGTTATTTGAAAATATTGTAAAAGCTAATTATTTTTAAAAGAGTAACCATGTAGTTTCTAGCCGGCTCTTCTCCATAGGAAACGACCAATTGGAACCGTGCACCTAGTTTCTGACGTTTCATAAGTGCCCATGTAGGTTTATGTGAAATAAAATATTTTGATTTTTTACTTTTAAAAATAGGTAGTATGAAAGTAAAAATCATCTGAAAAAAATATCTTTATTTTTTATTTGTCCATTACTGGGTTTTGATATGGAACAGCTGATTACTATCGCGTGTGAATTGCACCTGTCTTAATTACGTTTTCTAAGCATTCGTATCCTGGGCCCTTAGTGTGAGTTTATATACTTCTCAATCGCGTTTACGTTAACGTTACCTTACGTCAATTTGTATGGAATAATTGTGTTTTCCATTATAGTCACCAGACGGCGCTTATTCAGTTTCAGTACAAATTGAAGTTTACGTAAACGTGATCGAGTATGTACAAAACCTCGCACTAAAGCCACAGTTCACTTAGAGCATGATACTCACTTTTACACGTCAAAGCATTTATCTGTCTGCCATAGCGTCCTTTGACACACAGTACCTACTACCTATTGACAATTGTATAGTCCAAATGGCCCTGTTGCGTGCCGTGGGCTTGTTGTGTAAAGCTTTCCTTTGTAACAAAGGGTCTTAACTCTGAATTCTAGCAATTTACCGCCCTGTCTGTAATTCTCTACGGCATAGTATCTACATGATGTAACATCCAGCAGGAATAAATAAACGAATTACCACAACCCTAGGTCATTTTAAGCTGCATATCCTAATTTCCGGTTACTAGGAATTATATATATATATATATATATATATTTTTTGCAATAAGCAAGGTCTCACAGCAAATATTATAGGGAAAAGTCTGAAAATCTTTAATTTGTAATTTTATTTAATAAAAAAAAATGGCATTATAAACTTAATTTAGCAGCTGGAGAATTGATCGTAACGTATATCAATGTATGGGAGAACATGTTTTTCAACTACAATGTCAAGTTACTATTCTCCACATTACCTTCAGAACTTGAAGAAATGCTCCAAGATCTGAGCACAGTAAGTCTTGAGGTTGGACTTTCAATGAACAGATCCAAAACACAGGTCATGACCAACAGCATAAAACGTAGGGTCGAAGTGGACGGACATGTGTTGCAATATGTCGATGAGTACATACTTGGGCCAGATAGTGTCTTTCAACAATAGACAAGACCAGGAAGTCGAAAGACGAGTCCAAAATGCTTGGAAGACCTACTGGGCCCTTAAAGAACACATGAAAGGTAGTCTTCCTATAACACTTAAAAGGAAACTCATCGACATTTGTGCATCCTGTTCCTGCCCGTTCTAACCTATGGTGCACAAAGTTGGTCACTTACTGAACAACAAAAGTCCAAACTCAAGATTTGCCAACGGGCAATGGAGCGCAGCATAATGGGCGTCAAGCGCACAGACCGAGTTAGAAACACCATCCTGCGCTCCGTAACTCAAGTAGCAGATGTTGGAGAAAAAACAGCGAGGCAGAAGTGAGAGTGCGCCGGACACGTCGCGCGAATGCACCCGGAGAGATGGGCAAAGATCGTCACCCACTGGACGCCTGAGGGAGGCCATCGCCGTCGAGGCACGCCACGGTGAAGGTGGTGTGACGATCTGACAAGGTTTGCAGGGCCAACATGGCCAGAGATCGCACAAGACAGGGAGGTTTGGAAGGAAAATGGAGAGGCCTAAGCCCAGCAGTGGGACACAATGTAGGCTATAAAAAAAAAAAACATGTCAAGTTTGTTTTTGGGATAAATTCTTTTCAACTACGGAAGCCTTTCGACACGCACTTGGCCGGTTTTTTTTCTCCAAAACTTAAACGCTTTTCAGAAAAAAATCCACGTTATTCGTTCAGTGTACGCCAAGCTTTAAGCCGTGGAAACGTCTGATATCGTTTGAAGGCTGAAGCTACAATGTAGATGCTATCTTATTCATGGCTATACATAGCCGATAGCCGTATTAATTCTATTGAAATATTGTGCTCCAAAACTATGAAATGGAAGGAAGATAAATATGCTGTTCGCGCTCCGCGAAGCGTGGTTTAGCTCGGTGTGTAAGTGAAATGGCGTTATGGCTATCTAGTTTAACGCGCTTCGTTTAAATGTAGATTTATGACAAAACTGCTATACCTAAATCAATTTTTAGCTTAGTTCTTAACATATTTAAATACCTTCGATTTAAAGCAAATTTTACTGCACAATACGGAACTGTTTACGTATAATCGTATAAAACAGAAAATAAACGGTGCTACTTTGGAATTTTTTCCTACCGAAAAAAATCTAATACCTAATCATGTTTCAGTTAGAGTACAGCAGAAGACAATATAGTCAAATATCACATGAAAAATCCACATGATTTAACCATATACATTTAACAGGAATTTTAAAAACACAAAATTACTGACGAATTCCTACAGAGAAATGCTCAAGGGGGATGCGCCAAGGTAGCCAGCGAAATAAAAAATTTCTTACGTTTTTCGCATAAGTTAGAATTGACCTCAAATCTCAAAATTTCATGAAATCATGAGATTCGAGATCAATTCTTACTTATGGAGTTGCATTGCTGATTCTAATAATTATAAATCTGTAAAGCCATATTAGTTACGGGCGCGAATCATATTTTAATCAACATACAACCTGACGCTGATCTGCAAATTGTAAAAAACGTAAGAAAATTTGAATTTCGCGGGCTACCTTAACACAAGTCCCCCTTAAAATTAAATAACAAACCACGCCTGTATCCCCAGGGGGTTCTTCAGATGTATACCCACACCCCCCACACCCCCCCCCCCCCCCTCCCCCTCCTGGTACACCCACCTTTCACCAGTTATGTGCAACTCCCATGTAACAGGGGGCAAACCTATTGCTATCAGCCGAGCACAAATCAAGCTCCAGGCTGCTACTGAGAAATTTTAGATGCTTAACGATATTAGCTGATATATTATAGGATGTGTTCGATTTGTCGGATTTGCCTAGTGTAACTGGATGCGACTAAAAAACAATATTTTGCAAGAAGTGAATTAAGTTTTGTTTCATGTCCTTTGTCTGCTGGGAACGGGAATTAAATGTAGGTAATTTTAGTCTGTAAACATTCACGTGCGAAAAACAGTAGTGCTATTCTGTAAACATCTCACCGTGATAACTCAGGTGAAGTGAGCGTGAAGTGAGCCGTCATTCCACCTGATGCTAGGGGTTGACACTATTGACAGCTCACTTTAAGATCACTTCACTCATGTTTTCACGGTGAGATATTTACAGAATAGCACTACAGGAACTTTGCAGAAATAACTCGAATAGCAGCAGTGAGAAAAGAAGAAAGAAAATTGTGTATTCTTGTACAAAAGACGCTCACAACTATATGAAGCCTAATAGGTTTATCTCTCTGATAAATACAGTATAAATTATTATTGTTACAATAATAGGTACCTAATTAATATTCTCCCGAGATTAACCAGGTACGTAGGACCCAGGGATGTGCCCTAACAGGCGTTGCACAGAGGGAGTTTCGGATCGGTCTTTTGAGAGGTAACGGTGCCCCTTCCTTGTGCAGATGGTGACCACCCGGGTAGTTTTAATGAGGTAAAAATCCATACTCCCCGGTCTTATCCCCACTTCGGGCGCCTTTAGAAGGTATCCCCCCGAAAACAAAAAAAAAAGATACCTATGTAGGACAAAGTGCACAATGTGTATGCAAATACAGTGGCACTCTCTATTACTTTATTCTCTTTATTTTTTTTTTTCTTTATTTTTTTTCTTACTAAAACTTCAATCTCTTATCCCTATCACACTCCATAGTACAATCACTTCTAAAATACATCTACACCTACCGCACCAACCCTCTCTCCTCACTCATATCACGCATACCCGCACTTACTTCATAGCCTCTTACTCACGCCAAAGACACATACGCACACTCACACACGCTCATGCGTACACACACACTCATGCATACACGCGCACTAACATACGCACTATCACTATGCGCGCGCTATTAAATTACCCAATTTTCATTTCTTTTCCTTTTTGTTTAATTTAGACTCCTCCTTTAAAATGGAGGATTTGTTACTTTGTAGCAACCCAAATGCAATCTCGGCCAATCAGAGCGTCCCGTGGCCGCATGCCGTCACGATATATTGAATAAAATCCTGTCTCTTTCCCTCGCGCCGGGAGCGAGCGAGCAAGGCACTTGCTTGGCGACGCGCGCGCCACTGTCCGTCAGCGTGAGTCCGCTGCCCTCACGCTAACTGCGTAGACGCGTATTTTATAAAGGTACCGCGCAAGCCGCCATGTGCCTGGCTCGTGCCGCCATTCGTTACGCGAATTATTTTATTTAGGGTTTCGTACCTACTTTCAATTTACAACCTGTTTACAAATATACTCTTTTACTGAAAAGGTGGTTTCAATGAGACAACCTAACCTCATATGTGGCGCTCCAACGTTTTTTTTCGTGTGACAAGTGACAATACCTATAGTGCATAGTGTGACAGTTTTGCAGTGACGAAGTACTTAATAACTTTAAAATGCCAGTGACACGGAGTAGAGCGGCTAGTTTGACTCGGAGGGAAGATGCAAATGTTGCATTACCCGTCCCCTCGCGACCAAACACGCCGACCGCGGCGCCCGCCTACCAAGATGGCGACGCCGACGCCGCGTTCTCTTCCTCGCCGCGCATCGATGCTAACGCTACGTTTTCTAACGAAAACGTGGCGACGATTATCGCCTCTCTCCAACGCTCTCAAACAGAAGCATTTAGGGAGTTGCTCAACTCGATGTCGCGGGCGAGTGCATCGACCCCGGAATCACTCGCGCTACTAGGGAACAACACCCTAGCCCGCTGCAAAGCTACATTCTCCGGCCGACCAAAGGAGTCGGTTGAAGCATTTATCGACGCTATAGAAGCCTATAGTGACTGCGCGCAGGTGGCGGATTCAAACATTCTGCGTGGTTTAGCCTACCTATTCAAAGATGAAGCGGCCACGTGGTGGCAAGGAATCAAATACTCTGTGTCGTCATGGCGCGAAGCCAAAGAAAACTTAATAAGTGCCTATGGTGACCGCCGGCCGCCTCATCGGATCTACTTGGAAATATTTGCGACACCACAGGGCAATGAAAACACAGATATTTTCGTAGCGCGCATTCGCGCCCTTTTGGCACGCTTACCTAAAGACGATGTAACGGAGTCAGCTCAAATAGACATGACCTATGGCCTCCTCTACAGCAGAATAAGAAAAGGCTACGAAGAGAGGAGTGCCGTAGTTTCTATGAATTACTCCGCCTCGCACGGAATATAGAAGATTCATTCGACGAGGGGAATAACGTGATACCGACGACGGCGAGTGAGCGACGAACACAAACGCCGGCTACATTACCGGCGTCCACACAATCCGCCGCTCGCGACAGCGCCCGCGCCCCCGCGCTCGATCTCGTCCCCGCACGGGCGCGGGCCCACGGCGCGCCCGCCGCCGCGGCGCGGAGTCCGCCCTCCGTGCCCGTTCCAGCCGCGCCGCCCGCGTCTGTTCCACCGAAGCAGGACACGGCAAAGAGGCCACGGCCGTCCTGCACATACTGCAGACGGTTTGGCCACACCAAAGAACAGTGCCGTAAGTTGCAGAACCAAGGTGAGAGTGAACAAAGTAAAAGTCAAAGTGATCAAAGTTTTTATTCCGTGCAATCTCATTTAGCTACTAAAAACTTAGCGTCAGACTCTATTTATGTTGAAAACAATTTTATCCCGCAAGAAAATCTGTGTAGCTATTATAATAAACAAAGGGATGTTATCCCACAACGTTTTTCTAATAATATGTGTAATTCTAATAATGATAATGTGAATAACTCACAAATTTCAGGAAATCTGTGTAACGATTTTAATATTATAAAGGATAATTCTCATCCATGTTTTTCTGATATTTTGTGTAGCGATTTTAATAATAAAAAGGGTAATGTCCATCCACATCAAAACGATGTTTTGTGTAGTAATTTTAAAAATCAAAAGGACAATGTCCATTCTTGCCATAATAATGTTTTGTATAGTGATGTTAAAAATAAAAAGGACATTGCCCATCCATGTCATAGAGATAATATTTTATGTAGTGATTTTTATGATAAAAAGGATAATACCCATTTATGTTTAACCGAGTTATGTTTGTGTAACGACCGTACGGGACCCTCTATTGGTCGCGAGTTACGACCTATTTTTAATATTAAAATTTTGGGTTTTTCCGGCACCGCGTTGATTGACACGGCCGCCAAACATTGCATTGCGGGTCATACGCTATATACTCTCCTTCTACGTCAAGGTCATCCCCTCAGCTCTTCGACTCGCGAAGTTAAGCTTGCCGACGGTGTAATCCGTACTATGGATGTACTTACCACCACGTTAGAGGTGTGCTTAGAAACGGTAGTTATTACGATTCCATTTTTAATTTTTCCCGACTCGACAAATAACGAGACGTTATTAGGTATCGATTTTATAACCGCCGCGGGAGTAGTTATTGATTTTTGCAAAGAAGTTTGGTATTTTGGTCAGTATAATTCGGTAAAACATACCTTGTGCTTCGAACCTACCTCGCGTGACGTGTCCTGCGCCTCAACAGATATACTTAGGGATGATGAAGGTACTCACCTTAAACCAGCTGAGCGTCAAGCGCTCGCTGACGTCCTCACCAGACACGCACGGGTCTTTAGAGCAGGGGGAGGTCCAACACCGTATGCGGAACACCGCATTGATACAGGTGAGCATTCTCCAATTGCTGTTCCTCCTTACCGACTAAACCCTTCGAAGAAAGAGCTGATGAAAGCAGAAATAGGTAAGATGTTACAGGATGACATAATAGAAGAGTGTGAATCGGCTTGGTGTTCACCGGCAGTGATGGTGCCGAAGTCCAACGGTGGTATCCGCTTCTGCGTCGACTACAGGCGTTTGAATGCAGTCACCAAAGCTGACACATATCCGATGCCACGCATCGACGAGCTACTTCAGAGCACAAAACGGGACTGCTACATGAGTACGCTAGACCTTCGATCTTCATATTGGCAGGTTAAGGTAAGAGAAGCTGATAGAGACAAAACGGCTTTTGTCTGTCCTCTAGGTACGTACCGTTTTAAAAGAATGCCGTTTGGTCTCCGCAACGCGCCAGCTACCTTTCAGCGTCTCATCGACCGTCTCCGATCCTGCTCTGCTTTACAAGATGTAACTTTATTAGCATATTTAGACGATCTGTTGGTAATATCTCAGGGATACCAACAGCATCTGCAAGACCTCGAAGCAGTTTTTAAACGTCTGGCCGAGTTTAACCTCCACGTGAATAGGGAGAAGTGCGCATTTGCTCGGGAAAGCGTTAAATATCTCGGTCACGTTATTACACAAAAAGGTGTTTCCACCGACCCAGGGAAGGTGAGTGCTGTAATCGAGATGAAGGTACCAGGAAACCTAAAGCACCTGAGAACCTTTTTACAAACTTGTTCATGGTTCAGAAAATTCATACCCAACTTCTCAAAAGTTGCCGAACCATTGACACGCCTGACTAGGAAAAGTCAAGTATGGTCTTGGGGCTCAGAACAGACCCAAGCATTTAATGAGCTGAAGAATCTACTGACCACAGCTCCAATACTGGTGCAAGCCGATTTCAGCCGTCCCTTCATTCTGCGTACTGACGCAAGTAACTACGCCTTGGGCGCAGTTTTATTGCAGGGCGACGGTAATCAGGAAAGGCCAATTGAATATGCCAGCCGACTCCTCAACGCAGCGGAACGCAACTATTCCACCACGGAACGTGAAGCACTCGCTGTAGTGTGGGCGGTGGAGCGTTTTCGGCCTTACCTAGACGGTCAACCAGTAGTGATTGGCAGTGATCATCAGCCTCTACGCTGGTTGCTATCACTTAAATCACCAGCAGGCAGATTAGTCCGTTGGGCTCTGAAGCTCCAATCTTTCGATATCCAATTCGAATATACACCAGGGAAGGCGAATGTTGTGGCAGACACGCTGAGTAGACCGATTTGTTCCAGCGACACAAGCGACAGCTGTGGTATTTGTACAGTCATCTGCGATCTTCCTGCGAAGACACCTAGGCAGCTTCGCCTGGAACAGACTTCGGACCCTGAAGTGGAAAAGATTGTTAAAGAGCTAGAAGGACCTGATGATGTTGCATCTAAAAGATGGTTAGAAAGGGGTTACCTCATGGATCAAGGAGTCTTGTACCGATACAATCCAGACTCTGAGAGTGAATCCCCTCAGTTAGTAATACCTGCCGGTCAAATTGCAGCTATCTTGAAGGAGTTACATGACTCTCAAACAGCTGGCCACCCAGGTATCGATAGGACCTACCAGAAGGTAGCACAGCTGTATTATTTCACAGGGATGCGGAGAATAATCACAGATTATGTCTTAGCCTGCATCCACTGTCAGCGATATAAGGCCAACAACGCCAAACCTCCAGGCCTACTCCAGACACCTGTCATGAGCCAGCGGAATGAGGTGTTGGCCATGGACCTGTTCGGCCCACTTCCGGAGGGTGACCAGGGGGAGCGGTGGATCTTTCTCATTGAAGACACTGCTACCCGATGGACGGAGCTGTTTGCTCTAAAAGAAGCAACAGCGGAAGCCTGCGCTCATGTCCTCATCGAGGAATATTTCATGCGGTTCGGTCTGCCTCGCAGGATTATTTCGGACAACGGTGTCCAGTTCGTTTCCGCAGTGATGCGACAATGTATGTCAGTCCTCGACATTAAACAAAATTTTGTCCCGCTGTATCATCCACAAGCTAATCCTGCAGAGCGAAAAAACCGTGACCTTAAAGCTATGATGGCCCATCTCGTGGCAGATGACCATACCTCATGGCCGAAGAAGTTGCCAGTGATCCGTTTTGCCCTAAATAGCGCGAAATGTCGCACAACTGGCAAGTCACCGGCTTATTTAAGCTTTGGCAGAGAGATGCGATCACCCACAGAGGTCGTTCACGACCTTCGTGCCATCAGGGCCAAAGAAAACTTTGTCCCACAAGTGACCCCTTACCTCGAAAACTTCCTGCATTCTCTGTCAGCTGTTCGGGAACGCGTCGAGATCCAGCAGGATAACAGAAAGCAGTACGCCGACGCTTCGCGCCGACCATCTGACGCCTTCGAGGTAGGTGATTTAGTCATGCTTAAATGTCACCTATTAAGCAAAGGGTCAAAAGACCTAACTTCTAAGTTCTACCCTCGCCGAGATGGCCCTTACCAGATCACTCAAAAGGTAAGTCCAACAACATACACCATCGCGAGCACAGAACAACCAAATGTAGATGTAGGGAAATATCATTCCGAAGACCTTACACGTTACAGAGGTGGCGACGACTCCTTACCAAAACCCGTTATCCCAAAACGGAATCGCGGACGTCCAGCTAATGCTGCTGCAAATATACCAGTCCAGGAACGGGGGCGTTCTCCAGGACTGGAGGGGGAGTATGTAGCAACCCAAATGCAATCTCGGCCAATCAGAGCGTCCCGTGGCCGCATGCCGTCACGATATATTGAATAAAATCCTGTCTCTTTCCCTCGCGCCGGGAGCGAGCGAGCAAGGCACTTGCTTGGCGACGCGCGCGCCACTGTCCGTCAGCGTGAGTCCGCTGCCCTCACGCTAACTGCGTAGACGCGTATTTTATAAAGGTACCGCGCAAGCCGCCATGTGCCTGGCTCGTGCCGCCATTCGTTACGCGAATTATTTTATTTAGGGTTTTCGTACCTACTTTCAATTTACAACCTGTTTACAAATATACTCTTTTACTGAAAAGGTGGTTTCAATGAGACAACCTAACCTCATAACTTATTTTTTATTCATTATTTATAATTCAATAACTTGTATACGACAATGTACTGTATTTGAAGGGCGGAATGTCCTAGCACAAGCATTTATTTTGCTTAAAGGGTCATTCCTAAAGTATAAATGTAACTACTGTAAGTTATTGAAATAAACATTTTTTTTTTAATTTTTTTTTTTTATTCTCATATTCGGAACGACAATGCGTCACGACCAGGTAGTGATCAGGCGCAGGACCAACGGCTTTACGTGCTTTCCGAGCCACAGGGGTATCCATTACACACCAATATCCAAACTCCGAGTTGCTGCTGAGAAATTCCGAATGGAAAAACCCAATAACACTCTCCCCGACCTAGGAACCGAACCCCAGAACCACGCTTAGCAGCTCAGCAGTAGCATTTGCGACCACGAGACCAACGGGGCAGTATTGTATGGATAAGTAGAACGTACGTGCACTTAGTATTCTGTTCTGATCTTCTAACTGCCCATTTCAACTGTCACTGAAATTAATATTTCAGCTGGACGTACGACCCTTTGTTCTAGTATAATAATAGTGTGAATTTAATATCAAAACCGAAGCCATCTTATAAATTCAAACATATTTTCATGATGGGGGTATATGTATGACACATAGCTAATTTACATCTCTCATTTTAAGAACGGAGACACTTATTAGTACCTACAAGAGACCTTAACTCTAGGGCATTTAGGTAACATATTGAAATGATTTGGGTACTTTAAATAAAGTTACGGAGTGTGGTTTTAATTAATTATAGTTCATTTTTATTTTTTGCAGAATAAATTAGGTAGGTACCAATTTTACTCAAAACTAACTATGTACTCGTACAGTACAACTATTTTCTTAATGTCCCTCGGCAAACTTCGTGTTTGTCAGTCGTCGGATTTCTATCAGTTGCCCTTTGCACTTGGTACGGACAGGACGCTCTCAATCGACTACCCAACCCAACCAACCAACCAACCTATACGGAGAAAGCATGTTTTACCAAAAAAAACTTTTTTTTTTAAATCGGAACCATTATAGGATTATTTCATTGTCCGTCTGTCTGACTGTCAAGACCCTTTTTCTCAGGAAGGGGTTTTTGGTAATAATTTTAACTTGATACGTCCAAACGTATCAAGTTAAAATTATTACCAAATACGTAGCTTTAAGGTCCCTTGAAGCTCTAAACAATTAAGCTTGTAAGTCAACGCAATAAAAAAATACGCCCATTTATGCGACATAATAGGTTGGGGAAAAAGTTTCTTCGCATTTTTTAAGAAAATTCAAAACATTTTTTAATATACATTATTTACATTTATCTAAAGTATGTAGGTACCATTTTGTTCGATAACTTTCTGCCATCTTGTAGGTAGGGACATGATCCCATTGCTATAGAAATTTTGGGACTTCTGATCAAAATACCGCGACAAGTGGTTTTGGCAGTCCTCTCGTGATGTTAACCTGACACTGCCTAAAGAATTCTGAAGGGACCGAAACAGGTGGAAATGTGAAGGTGCAAGGTCAGGACTATACGGCGGATGCATTAAAACCTTCCAGCCAAACTCTCTTAATTTTTGCTGAGTGACTAAAGATGTGTGAGGTCTAGCGTTATCATGATGAAAAACCACACCCCTTCTGTTGATTAATTCCGGCCGCTTTCTCTCAACTTCTTGCTTTAATCTCATCAGTTGTTCGTAGTAGAGTTCAGAATCGATGGTCCTGCCTGGTGGTAACAGTTCATAATGAATAATGCCCTTCCAATCCCACCACAAACACAGCATCACCTTGTTGCGAGTTAACCCGGGTTTCGCCACAGTCTGTGAAGCCTGACCGGCCTTTGACCACGACCTTTTTCGCACGTTCTTGTCGTACGTGATCCACTTTTCATCACCAGTTATCAGCTTCTTCATAAATGGTTCGGTTTCATTACGTCGTAATAAAGAATCACAAATGAGTACACGGTTCATTAGGTTTCTTTCAGTGAGCTCGTGAGGTACCGAAATATCGAGCTTTTTTGTGTACACAGTTTTTTTCAAATGCGCCAAAACTGTTTTGTGGTCAATTCCCAGTTCTTCAGCTACGTCGTAACTACCGATATGCCGGTCTTGCTCCACTTTTTCAAAAATGGCATCCATTTTATCCGTAATAGGGCGACCAGAGCGACGTGCATCTTTGACATCAAAATTTCCGGATTGAAAACGCTTAAACCAAATTTGTGCTACTCTCACAGACACTGCACTGGGTCCATAAACATCGCAAATTTTTTTCGATTCTTGCGTTGCATTATTACCTTTTTTGTAGTAAAATTTTAAAATGTATCGAATTTCTTCATTAGATTCACTCATCTTGACAGTACGAAAAACAAATGAAAATCACACATTTTCCTAATTTGAATTTGGAATTATGTTCTTTAAAATTTAAACTTTCACTGATACCAAAACCAGCCAGATACAAATAGTATAGCCAAAGAGATTTTATTTTAAGTTCATGCATACTATAATGCGAAAAGACTTTTTCCCCAACCTAATATTTTGATACTCAAAACCTATAATTATGATAGTTACCGTTGACCTAGAATCATGAAATTTGACAAGAAGCAAGGTCTCATAGCACAAGTAAAGGAAAAAATCCGAAAACAGTTAATTTGTAAATTTATCACATAATTAAAAAAAAATTGGGATTATGAGCTTACATTTGCAGTTAGAGAACTCACCGTGACGTATATCAATGTATGGGAGAACATTTTTTCCACCTACAATGTTAAGTTTGTATTTGGGATAAATTCTGTTCAACTACGGAACCCTTCATTGTGCGTGGTCCAACATGCACTGCTGTCAGCTCTAACCTATCCGTTTTATAACAGAAGACAATGATGCCGATTCTCTTGTGAACGCACTAAACTAAAATTAGAGAATCGCTATCTTTTATTAACAGGCAGCGCGAGAAAAGGACGGCTATAGCTATGAACTAAGTTGGAGATGTCAAACTAGTTCACGCCTTGCGCTTCACTGTGTTTTTTAGTCGACATGTTTTTACGTGTCGTCTAAATGTCTATGGAAAAATTAGTTCTAACTAATTTGACAGCTCTAATTTACTTCCGTCCCTTTCTTGTCACAATAGAGGGAAAAAGTTAGCAATAGCCTAAATTAAGTTTAGTTTGTGCACAACAGAATCGGCACCAATGTCTACTTGCCATCACTTTCATTGTGGTATCAGTCACAAGGCGTACCATAAAATGTAACATTTCCAAAGGATGTCGCACAAATAAAACTTTTATTGTTTCCGTATACATTCCGTTTTGGTAAAAACGTTTCCGACACAAATGGTGCTTCATAAAGTGAAGGAGTCATGTTACTAAACCTTAACTAATATTATAAAAAGGTAAATTGTATGTTTGTTTTTAAGTGGTAATCTCTGGAAGTACTGATCCGATTACAAAATTTCTTTCTCTCTTAGAAAGCTATAGGTACCTATTGCCGAGTGCCATATGACGATATCTATATGTTTTATGTTACTAATAGATGATTTCTACGCAGAAGATGTCGCGGGCAGAAGCTAGTACAATCAATCTGCCTAACCTTTTCCCAACTACGTTGGGGTCGGCTTCCAGTCTATCCGGATGCAGCTGAATACCAATATTTTACAAGGAGCGACTACCTATCTGACCTCCACAACCCATTAACTGGGTAATACGATACCCCTTGGCAAGTCTGGTTGTCAGACTTTCGGGCTTCTGACGACCCGTAACGACTGTCAAAGACCCATGAATGACAGCCGGGACCAACGGATTAACGTGCTTTCCGAGGCACGGAGGAATCTCGGTACGTAAAGATGGTTACCCAGCCACGGACTGACCCCGGCAAGCGTAGCTTAACCTGATGGATCGACCCGTAGAAGCTAGTACAATAAACATAACATATTTAACGAAGGCATTTCGATGTCTTCGTTATCAGAATGGTCAGACATGATGGGTAACCAAAATAATAGTCAAAACACTAAGAACAGATGCACTAAAGTTCGATACTTACAAAAATATTACTTGATTACGCAAATGCAATCTGAGGGGCAATTCCCTATTTTTAACAACGTTTGCAAACTCATCTCAGTCTCAATCTGTCAATAATTGTATAGCTTTTACCTACATTTTTGACGTTTGACTGTCGCTGGCATGAGATTGCGACTTGAACGTTTAGACATTAGACGGCGAGAATTAGCGTTCAGATTACAATATGGAAATGGGGTGAATTCAATATAGGATGGCCAGGCAAGCAGGCTTGTCAAAAAATTTAGTTCCTTCAACTCTGACGTCTACGGCTAACCTTCACTATGCCTTCACATTCTCAAATATCAAATGTCAACCGACAGTACTTGACAGCCGTCAACCCAGTGTTGTCACTTCAACCCAGTGTTTCCACTTCTTTTATTGACCTCACCCAAGTAGGTACAGCAGCACACCAAGACAGCACATCAAGCAAGCTATTACCACAGTCACATCATACAGTCGTCCGACGAAGCCCGAGCTGCATACAAAGTTCGGCGAACTTCGTATGTAGCTCGGGCTCTCGTCTACTACAATCGTGTGCTACGAGTACTACAATGTCTTTCTTTAATAGATTTTCATCTTTAACGATAAAGCATTAGGTTCAAAGTTGATTAAGAAAATTTCACAGTTTCGGGTGGCTTGATGTGCTGGCGTCTGTACACCACTTGACGTTTCCGGATCAGTGACGCTCTGACATATTTAATGGCGTTTATTTTTGGTTTCTGTTATAATTATAGGTACTTACTTATCTTCAGGCGCAGCAAATGTAGGCTCCCACAAGGTGGATCGATGACCACAGAAGCGATGGCGAAGCTTTGGGGAGAGCTACGTCCAGCAGTGGACGTCTTTCGGCTAAATAGTAATGATTTTTATGGTGTATGTAACATTACAACGCACAGTTAACTGTGCCTTGTTGGTTACAATTGCCATCGGCAAAGTTTCCGGTGAACCACTTTTCGACCTCATTACTAACGCAATAAGGTTGAAAAGTGGTTCACCGGAAAGTTTGCCGATGGTACATACTCATGTAACATACATTTGCTCTACCACATAGATCTATCTCATCATCTGCCTAGCGTTTTCCCAACAATAATGGAGTCGGCTTCCAATCTAACCGGGTGCAGCCGGAGGTCAGATAGGCAGTCCCGCCTATCTGACCTCCATAACCCATTTACTGGTTATCGGGTAATACTCCTTGGTAAGTCTAGTTGTCAGACTTTCGGGACCCGTAGCGACTGTCAAAGATCCACGAATGACAGCCGGGACCAACGGCTTATCGTGCTTTCCGAGGCACGGAGGGGCTTATGTTTGTAAAGATTGTCACGTCTTCACGGACCAACAGCGGCAAGCGTAGCTTACACATAGATGTATCTATCTAGCTTATTTTTTTTATCAACTCTTTATGTAAATTAGCACCGAATATATAAGGTACCAGTAATACCTCATCCTCTTATGAATCATTCATAGTAAGACTGGTATTTTGTGAATGTAAATTATCATAATTTAATTTACGTATGTATGGAAAAGGTGAGTTATTTATAGAAACTATTTTCCGATAAACTAGACTTCAAAGACTTGAATAGCCTTTGATGTTTGATATGATCTACAGCATTATGTAATATAATTATTACAGTCTTTTTATGTAATTTTTCTTATGAATATAAAGAGTTCCTAGAGTGCCTCGTTGGAAAAGTGGTCGCAAGCGCTACTGCTGAGCATGTGGTCCTGGGAGTCATCTGGAATTGCTCAGTAGCAGCCCGAATAAATGCCGAAACGACCCCTAACCTCAATCATCCCTAATCATGTAATTCAGCCCAAACATGTTGTTTTTTTAAGAACAGTGGTGACCCAGTGGTTACGCCCTAACCTAAGAGTTGAAGGTCGTGGGTTCGAACCCAGGCAGGCGCTTTACTTTATGTAAATAATTTCATCACCACCGCTCTCAAAACGGTGAAGGAAAACATCGAGAGGAAACCGGCATGTCCTAGAACCAAAAAAATTCGAAGACATGTGACCTGACATGTGACATGATGTACCAACCCGCATTGGGCCCGCGTGGTAGATTACAGCCCACTCCCTCTCGATGCCTGTGTCCCAGCAGTGGGAACATTATAGGCTGATTATGATATGTAAGAAAGTGAAAATTTTAAATGCAACAGCTTCTATTACTTGGCAACGTTTTTAAATACAAAAGAATTTGCGGCACTCCTTGGACAACAGCAAAAAAGTGTCCATCAGCATTATTGGCATTATTGGCTGGCCTCCTGATCTAGCCTTTTGTGCCATGCTTCCCTGGTTTACGGGAATCATCAACCAGGTAACCCAAACAAGGGTTATTTATTGGCCTAAAATCCATATCAACTAACACATGATGCAAGTCACATTCATCATTATCATCTGCATATAGCCTTTTCCCAACTATTTTGAGGTCAGCTTCCAGTCTACCATTACAGTTACAATGCAAGTACAAAACAATAAAATTACGCATCTGTGTCTGAAATCTAATTCCCAACTTCCCACTCTCTTGTTTTCTCGCAAATACTTCAAACCTGACTGGACAATATAAAAAATAAAGCCGGGTTTACACTGAAACAACATCTTGCTACAGTGTAGAATGCAACACATTGTTAGCCAGCAGCACCTGTAGGGGCGCGACCTAAGTGGTACCTGGTGGATTCGCTAAGCTAGCTAAGCTAAGTAACACAAGGTGTCCCTAGTTCAGTTCAAGTTCACTTCACGAACCGTCAGTCCCACGTCCCGAAAAACTAAAGTCCGACCGCGAAGTCCTTGATAGAGGCTCGAAGGACCAAAATGTAGGGGCGCGACCTAAGTGGTACCTGGTAGGATTCGCTACGCTACTAAGTTAAACACTCAAATAACTTTCGAAGGTTTATTGCTGAGAGAGTTAACAAGGTAACGTTTAGGCTAAGCTATCGCTAAAATGAGAAAATGTTGGAAATTACTGCAAGCGAATGCACCCGGTTGCTGTCCGAATATGCACTGAGCTCGCGGCGCATTTAGTGCGACCGTATTGTATCGCTAGGTCAGCAAACGTGGTCGATTGCAATTATTGCATCGAACAGCACCTATATACTTAGTTACAGACGACCACTTAGACCTGAGTGGCTTTCGGCTTTAAATAGTATAGGTACATACCGGGAGCTTATGGCTAAGAATAACAGCCGCACGTGTCGATCGATCAGGTTAAGCTACGATTGCCGCAGTTGGTTCGTGGATGGGTGACCATCACATACCAAGACCCCTCCGTGCCTTGGAAAGCACGTTAAGCCGTTGCTCCCGGCCATCAGTCGGCCATCTTTGACAGTTGTTACGGAAAGAAGCCCGAAAGTCTGACAACCAGTCTTACCAAGGGGTATCGTATTACCCAGTAACTGGGTTGTGGAGATCAGATAGGCAGCCGCTCCATGTAAAATACTGGTATTCAGCTGCATCCGGTTAGACTGAAAGCCGACCCCAGAAAAAGCTAGGCATGATAATGACATACCTACAACAAGTCGCTTTTCGTGGTTCTGTGTATATGCGCTTAGTTCTTCTAAACTACACAATGGATGAATGTATGGATGGATGTAGTTTTCACCATAATTTAGAGAATATATTCCAAAAGGTATAAGGTATTTGAATAAAAAATTTCGAAGCTTCGTGTGAAGCAGGGGCGGGTCGCTGGTTAATTTATAAGTACTAACTTTTTGTCTTGACAAATAAAAGCACAGATGCTACATGTCAACTCCGCTACCATTATACTGACTTGCCTTCATTTTTAACCACTGCCTGAGCTGTATAACCTACTCATCTATGTTGTCGACAGCGGTTTATTTACTTGGACTTCAGGACGTCACGCCCGCCACATGGCGGCGGGCCGATCAGCAAGCGAGCGCTTAGTAAAAGGCGTTTCACGAGTTGAGCCTCAGTCTGCGTGCAGTTTGCAACGAGTCCACAACTGTCTACAATAGATTGTCTACAAGTATTCACCTACAGTCTGTGAAAAAGGGTAACAAGTATCATTTTGTAATTCCTAAATTAGTTTGATTGTGGCAGCTAAATTACAGGAAAATTATTAAATGTCTGAATATGAATTAATTAGTGATTCTTTATGTATTTTGATAACACGTATCAATCTGCCTAGCCTTTTCCCAACTATGCTGGGGTCGGCTTCCAGTCTAACTGGATGCAGCTGAATACCAGTATTTTACATGGAGCAACTACCTATCTGACCTCTACAACCCATTAACTGGGTAATACGAGACCCCTTGGTAAGGCTGGTTGTCAGACTTTCGGGCTTCTGACGACCCGTAACGACTGTCAAAGATCCACGAATGACAGCCGGGCTTAACGTGCTTTCCGAGGCATGGAGGAGTCTCAGTATGTAAAGATGGTCACCCATCCACTGACCGACCCCGGAAAGCGTAGCTTAATCTGATGGATCGACCCGTGCAGCTGTTATTACTTGGACACGTGCTTCGGAAAGCACGTTAAGCCGTTGGTCCCGGCTGTCATTCATGGATCTTTGACAGTTGTTACGGGTCGTTAGTAGCCAGATAGGTAGTATCGACTACCTATCTGGCCATGTAAAATACTTTTATTCAGCTGCATCCGGTTAGACTGAAAGCCGACGCCAACATAGTTGGAAAAAGGCTAGGCAAATTAAATAGTCTGTGTTTTTTACCACATTTAGTTCATGCCGACACGACAGAAGCGAATAAGCGTCAATGTTGCAAGATGTTGTTCAGTGTAAAGCCGGCATTAGGAGGAAGCGATATCTCGGCACTTTGGGTGCTCTTGACACGCCACAGTCCATCGTAACGTCTAATAGGAGTAGGTCAAATGGAAGATATGACGTCTGCACCAGATACTCGTGACACAGGAATTTATAGAGGAAATGGGGTTTCTTGAAGATTCTCCCTTATTGTTATGGTGAATTTTGAAATTCAGAGAAAGAAGAGATATATATCCCGCTAAAGTTACGGAACGAGCGATGCTCTAGGACGGTCAGAGTAGCTGCTTAAAAATATCCCAGTAAATAATTGTTTCAAAACTCTAAAACAACAATTAATGGCATGCGGTTTCGGTCGCATTCAATACTGAACCAGTTGACCCGTTGATGTAGTGTTCATAGATAATTAGTAAGTTTATTTATTCAAGCACTCTTTTAGTTGGTACCTACTCCCCTAGGATATAAAGTTATCAGAGTTATGGAAAGCTTATAAAATAAATATGGCTGCAAGAGAAGGTTGGTTTTACTGAGTATGAGAGAATCCTTAAATTCCTGGAGCATTTTGATGAAAAAGATTCCTGGCTGAACCAAAATACGATAGCACGAGGGCTTGATTGTAGAAAAACCTTTTCTTGGTGCCTCTGTGCACTTCTTGAGTAACTTTAGCTCCTATACCTATTCTTTTAAGCTGTTCGTTGTCTGTCATACTTTGGTCAGACTCCTTTACTTTGTTTACGTTCATACATCAGGGGCCGTACCTACTGACGTGCCAGGGGACGTGAAAAAAGATTATGGATACGTCATGGTTCCAGTGTGAGAGAGAGACGGAGTTAAATACAATCTATAGCACCATCTTTTTGTTCTCAACAGAAATATGATAGATTAATGATCTTTTTTTACGTCATACTATGGCCCCTGGTTATACACGCACGCCGGTTGCGAGTAGGTACTACGCACCTGATCTTTCTGAAGAACATCACCAATAATCGATCGTAGCAGGTGGTGTTCTGTAGCTTCTGCCATGGGAAGAAGCCGTGAGTTGATTATTATTATGTATATCTTTTGTATAACAGTCGGCCATGTAACTGTCTTATAGTAAAGCTATATATAAAATAAGAATTCTGTTATAGTTCGATTCAAACTTAATGACGGCTCGGAACTTAGCTGCGAGTACATACCGTGCAGGTACAGTCAAGTCGACTATAATTTTGGCTGCATTTAGTTAAGCTCGATACACGAGCGCGGTGTGAATCGGGTCCGTGGAGTCATTTTACCTAATATTGTACGTGGTGTGAGTTCTATACCAAGAAAATATTTTTTTATTATTAACGTTGTTCCATCACTATTAAGGAATAATAAAAAAATATTTTCTTGGTATAGAACTCACACCACGTACAATATTAGGTAAAATGACTCCACGGACCCGATTCACACCGCGCTCGTGTGAGCGGTTATGTATTTTGTCATTTAAAAATTAATATTTTTTTTAATGTTTAGCTCTTTTAAGTTTGAATCGTACTTTAACTGCACTCGCAGCTAACTCCCGAGCTGCCATTAAGTTTTAATCGAATTATACCATGCAGCACGTCAGCAGTTCAAACAGTAAACTGAAGTTAACTAGCAACGTAAATATTAAATGGCTGCATTGAACTACATACGTAGAGGCTAGGCTGAAAGTCTAATAAATAAATAAGTGGGTTCAGTTTGTTTACCCATTACTGACGAATAACATTGAAACTGTGTATATATCGCACTAAGATGGTTGAGCATCAGTGATATAGTCATATATCCCTAGGGATATAGTTATTTACCGTAATATAGTTTTATGAAAGCATTAGGGCACTCCGACCAAATAGATTAGGCTAGGTTAGAACTGTGACCAACTACGCGCAAGCCGAGCGAGCGAAGCGAGCGGTGCTTCGGTAGAGCCCGCCAACGCTACAACAATATGTGTGGCAATAGCAAAATTTTGGCACTCCGATAGTTTTCATATAACTACTAGCTGCGCTCCGCGGTTTCACCCGCGTAGACCGGGGTAAAAAGTAGCCTATGTGTTTGTTGATGACTATAAGGTTCACTTTGACTTGAATGGGATTTTAATGAAGGAAAGACGTGTGTTCTACGTCAAGTGTATTGAGCGACTGGTTTCGTTTCAAAATATGCCTATTAAATATATCTGTATGACATTGATTATGACTCGTCACAACAGTGTTAATCCAGAGTATAAGTTATCTACATACCAAATTTTATCCAAATGGGTACAGCCGTTTGAGCGTGAAGAAATAACAAACATATAAACACACACACACAAACACCCCCACAAACTTTCGCCTTTATAATTTAGTGTGATATGTGATATTACGGTAGATAGCTATATCCCTAGGGATATAACTATATCACGGCTATAACCATCTTATTGCGACATACATAAACATAATTATATACTTACTCGCTTGGTAGGTCTCGGCAAAGTCGACGGGAATATTGCTAAAGGGTATTTGTCCTGAAGAAATAACAGACAAGCATAAAATTGTCTCTTGTTGACAGGAGCAATGAAATTACACTTTAATACTATTTGGTGTGTCCTACGAGAAATAAAGGATGTAATATGTAGAGATTTCGTTTCATCAGGTACGTGGTGTACACACGGCTACATATGAAGCCACACAGTTCCAGTATAAGCTGATCTCGCATTGTATAGGATTTCCGTACAATGAAAGGTCAGCTTATACTAGAAAGTTATAGCTTGATATGTAGCCGTGTGTACTAGTTTTGGTCTTTACTCAGAAATGGGTATTCAATCCTATTTCCCTTGGGTGTTGTATTGGTTAAGAAAAAGGTGGAGTCTGTGGATAGTCTGCTATACTCCATCAACAATCTTTTAGTCAAGTGTGATCACCTCGGCAATGTTCATGAACCTTCCCAGTAGCTCTTTTAATGAGGTCGTGCTCGAAATGTCTTGGTAAGATCAGCCAGACTGGCAAATCTATATTATATTTTAACTGACTTAAAAATTTGAACCTACGCTATAGTGATAGTGCTTAAGTAATTTCGACATAATTCGCTGTGATGACGAAGGTAAAACACCTTTTTTAGTATTTTTAACGTGTTTTATGTTATCTACAACGCCATATGCGACCTAGGCATCAGAATTGACGTCACGCAAAATCCTGCATTGCGCAAGCAAAGTTTACCGCGCAACTAGCATATAAACAACGACCCGACATCAATCGTCAGGCAGTTGTTCACCAGAAAACACCTGGATGAAGAACTTTTCTCCCTGTTCCTCATAGCTCTATAATGTAATCTCATCACCCAATCAAACAGATCGTATTGTAGGCGTAACACAATTTAGAGATCATAATAAACATTTAGTTGGTACCTGCGTAGATTGTACTCTCTCAAAGGACAATATTAAATGACTGTAAACAAAAAGCAGTGGTCCTGAAAAGGTTGTCTGAAAATAAAACGAGTCCGTATTTGAAGAGGTTTTTATTAAAATCCTTTTATTTCGTGTCACTGCTTTATATTCTAGTAAGTAAAAGTCTTAAATAGTAGGTAGAACTTAATATTAATTTGATAGATGGTTGGAATAGAGCGAACTAAATAAAAGCACAGAAAATTATCTGTTCTGTGAATAAAAGATTTGGTGTATTAGTTTTAATATGCCCAAAAACATAACTGAACTTACTTGGCATACTTAATAAAACAATCGAAAAACTTAGGACATACAATAAAGTTATCCGTAACTATATATTGCTGTTGTTCACTCAAAAGTATAAAATCAAAGACAATATGAATTGATTCCAATCTTAATTCGAATCTTTATGTATGATTTAAAATTTGAGTCCCTGGCTGATAACAATTTCGATTTGAAACCTTCACTGTGTTTTCTAAAAGCACATGAGCTTAAGACACACACATAATTTGATCCTTAAAGTCAACAGATTTAAAAGTCACTTATCAAAAACATCATCTCTTAATGCATTGCCAAACAACAAACATCATTAAATATTCATTGGTTTGAACGAAAGCAAATGAACATTTAAACGAATGAAAAATTACAATGACCTTAATATCGACAGAAAGTTGCGCGTTCAACGAATCGTACAAAAGAATTGATGTCCCCTTCGAATTCAAAGTTGGTACAAATTGAGCAGTTTGTGAACAAAGTAATAGCTTAACATTTGACTCAACAATGCATACACGAAGTTTGAGAATAGTTACAGAGTTTGAAGCTAGTCCAATGTTTGGCTCGTTAGATCAGCTGATACAAAATAGGAAACAGGAGTCCATTGGAAAATGAAAGGATGGCAAAATCCAGGGGAACTGTTTTCGATAAATGATGCATGAAAACAGATCATGAAAAAATATTTTGTTTAGGGTACCTTCTGTACACTTAAAGTGGGGATGTTTTTTTTTTTCTCGACTACCTCATGGTGTGGAGTGTTGTTGGATGGATCTTTCAAAAATATTGCGGGTTTTGTGAAAACAATTTTTCGATTTAGGCATCCATTTCTGAAATATTAAGCTTTAAAGTGCTAATTTTAAACTGTTAGTTTTGGATGAGTGAAAAAATTTACGGTAGTAGTACCTATACATAACGAAGTTAAAAGGACAACTATCATAGCTAAGTAGGCTTTTCAAGTTTACGAGTAATAGTCAACCAACTACGGAACCCTGCATTGTGCGTGGTCCGACACGCACTTGGCCGGTTTTTCTTTTTGGAGTCATTGATTTTAAGCACTTCGACTTAAATTGCGTAATTTGCTATGTAAATTTGAATTTTATAAATTCACTTCCAAGGCTTAACAGTAAACTTCGAATCGAGTAATTAAGTGCTCAATTAGGTCACGACTTGAGTTCTGGGACAAAAACGTCCAAAAACAATGAAGGAAAAAAAATAATCAAGAAACTAGAAGAAATTCTGAATTTTCTGAGAACATTTAATTTTGCTATGAAACCTTATTTTTTCTGGACCTACCTTTTTGCTGACAAAAGGATTTAACAGTGCAGTGTGTAGAATTCTCCACTGGATTTAAATTCTTTAGCGGTCAAATGCCCATGTTTGAAAAAAAATAACTTTGCGAAAGGTATGCAATGAACGCAAACGACGCACATGCTTGAAAAAAAAGAAATAATAAAAATTGTAACCTGATTTGTAAAAATAAATAAATGTTTCAATTAAAAACTCTAATGGCTGACTAGAATAATGAAGAATATTTAAAGGTAAACTAATTGATACCCACAATAGTTATTTCTTTTATAAACTTCCCTTAAACAACTGAGACAAAAGACGTTGAAGAAGTAAATCTTGAAAAATAAAAATTACCGAATGTATATAAGCGCATCACTTCAGAACGGTTTGGCTAATTCTTTTTTGTTGTGTTTGTTACTGCCAGGACAAGGTTTTTATGTGAGATTTTTTTTTTTTGGAAAATTCACTGGAAAAGTCGGAAATTTGGATGGTATTTTATATGAAAACAAACAACGTACAGCCTAAACCACTGAAGAAAGAGATATTAAATTCACCCGGGCGACGCCGGACATGAACACTAGCTAGTAAAATAGTAAAAGCTTATTCATAATTTCACTTTTCAAGTTTTTATCTAAGTATATCAATTATTCAAAGCGCAATCAACGTGACCTGTTTTGTAACAAAATGGAAAATTGACGGATAACAGAGTTACAGTTGAGAAAGTTTTAAAGGTCAGTTTATTTTAGTACCTACTGCTGTTACGGCTCCAAATTTAGAATGTATGCCAGGTCAAGCGACGAAAGAAACTTGAGACTTCGTTAAATTTAGAGAAATACCCTACTCAGGTAGATTAAAAACTTTTTAAGGAAGAGTTTATATTAAGACGGTGTTTCTTTATGACGCTAGTCGAATTTTAGTACGTGAATGCAAACGTATCACGTATCTTTAGTAGGTTGTATAGTTTTTGATCAAAACTGCTACAATTTTAAATTGTGATGTGTAAAGATGCAAACGTTTTATTTATATATTCATTTCAAACCATATTGCAAATATCATGTTTGAGTATACTTATGAAAACAAGCCGGGACTCCAGGAAAACGATGAAACATTGAATATTCAATATTTAATTACCAGAGGAAATCATTATATTTGTCATAAGATTAGAAAATATGCAGAATTTCTATCGTCGTTGAGTAAAAAAAGTACTGAAGATTCAATAAAGCATTAATAGAAGTCTGTCAGAGATATTTGGCAGTTAAGACAGACTGCTTACTGCGGGGACCTACCAAAACAGCATAACCTCTGGAGACTTAAATCCATCGCTTCGCTTGAACATTGAAGGTCTATCAAATTACCTAGCAACTGAATGGCACAAATCGTAGTTTATCGAGCAATCTGACAGAGAAGTGAAGGGAGATGAAGAAACAATTAGATAAATACATGAAAAGGCGGAATTTATAAACAAAATGTTCTAGGAAACAACAAATGAAATGCGAAGATAAAGCCTAAAAACCAACCACAAGGCTAAATAACGTCAAACTCGGACGGAATGTGAAGACCTTACACGATTTTGATAATAATGAATGTATTAGACTAATCTTAGCTTAAATATCTACATCTGCCTTTGATTGTCGAATGGCACAAAATACTTTTCTTTACAAGCGAGCACATCGCAGGCACGATTGATTTGTGAGTTCTTTAAATATTTACATAGTATCGTAATTGATTTCGTCGTTACATGGTTAGATATAGTATCATAAAATATATTTTTACCTTTATCAGCTATGTACATGTTAATTTATACAGTATTTGAGGTTGAATGACAAACGTCTCGATATCTAAAGATAGATTTTGGTATCGATTCGGTCGGGCACTACCATGAGTTTGTTTACAAAGACGATCTGAGATTTTGATCGAGAATTGAAACCATTCCTGTGGAAAATTATTGAAAATATTAAAAATTAAGCAGATTAGGTACTAACATCTTATCAATTACAATCTAAATGAATTCAATAGTAACACGATTAGTCAACTGACATAGAGTATTTTATTCAATTAGTCTATTAGTGAGTCAGTCGGAAACCTTGACATCTTTATTTCGAGTTTTAAAACGGTTGTTACATTTGTAGCTAAACTCATGGTAGCACTTCTGTTAAGCGGCATTTTGTATTCAAATTGATGTACAATGTGGTTGTATGCTATTGTGAAGGTTTTTACTATTGTATCATTATTAAATGTAATAGACCTTACGTAACTTAGCTCTCTTACGTCACTTTCGGGTATTAGAACAACGACTAAAATGTTTGAAGAATGTTAAAAGTTTTATTTTAATCGATAACTTGGAACCTAAAAGTCGTAAGTATATTCGGGTAAATGTCTTCAATGCCCTTTGAACGTTCACTCCGTTTATTAAAGTGCATATAAAATGTAATAATTATTATGATAGTTAATAACTAGCCTTTGTATATCAAATTGGATGGCAAAATTACATTTATTTATACCCGAAAGTGTAGTAATAGAAGACGAAATAATTTACAATTTAAAGCTAATATGTACATAGATATCAGTATTTGGCCATTAAAATATATTACTACATTATTTAGAATATTCGAGCAAGAGCTGAATCTAAAATTGATAAAGAATGGATTGATATTAATAAAAATAACTAGTTATCACTCGACATTTAATCTATTATTGTAAAATAAATATATATGTATATACCATGCAATCTAGAAATACCAAAATCTGTAATGTGGCATCAGCTTAACGTTTAATAAAAGCAAATTGTTATTGCCAACTAAGATGAGATGAGATTACAGAATAATTTGAGCAGAATTTATTAATATCAACCTTATCTGAAATTAATAAGTTTGCTTAGGATATTAGCGTAGATAAGAAGGACGTACTCGACAGGGCTAAATTATTCATAGTAGGTAAATTAAATAAAATTCCTATATAACAAATTATTTTTCAAAAAATGTAAAATTTACACTAGTTCCGTTGAGGTAAGCAAATTGATTGAAAAATCAATGGAAGAGATATAGAGGCAATTCAAGCAGGTTATTTAATTATAATCGAAACGAACCAAAATGTTGATAACGAAATAAATCTTAACAGTTCTAACAATGAAATTGTTAACAAAATCTATGGTTCTGATTCTTATAATAGCACCACACGTCTAAGATTTGCGCTTAACGCACTATTTAGCTACTAGTATGTATACAATAGATATGATGAAGAGAAGAGAAGAAGACTAAGCTACTGGAAATATAGAAAGTTATCATTAAACTTATCTCTATATTCAATAATTAATTGGTACCTTTCGAATCTCAC
This sequence comes from Cosmia pyralina, assembly GCA_946251885.1. NCBI lineage: Eukaryota > Metazoa > Arthropoda > Insecta > Lepidoptera > Noctuidae > Cosmia > Cosmia pyralina. The sequence goes on from OX276354.1 coordinate 21,015,395, forward strand.
ACCACAAAAGTTCAATGAAAGCATATCAAAGCATACAAAAGTTTATTAAATTAATGAGTTATTACTATCAAAGTCCATTTAAAACTACGTTTCAATGCATTTAGAAAGAATAAATATTTGAAGAAAATTATTCTGGATTAAAATTAGATTTATCAATTCAAGAATCAAAGTCTTCCCTTTTAATTTAAGAGAAATCTTTCAAGCGATTCGTGAAAAATATTGAATACCGCTTGAAATTCACGTAAGAAAGTTATAAAATGATAACTCGTAAATGTATGACCTTGATGGTCATAGATTAAAATACATATTGGTCCTTGAAACCGTAGACATTTAGAATTCCATTATCCACTTAAATTAAACATTAGTTATCGTTAGCCGTCTTGGACTTCTTGGTCTATTCAAGTTTGAACCTGATCCTCTGACATGGACTTGGACAGACCCCGGAGGCATATCCACAGCTGAATGTAGACTTGCAGCTCTTGAAGTTCTGGGAGAAGGAGCTACCCGTATATCTACTGCGCTGTGTAAACTGGCTGCTCTTGAAGATCTAGGCGTATGGTGGGACATTTCTGAAGGTGTGATGAGGGCTGGGATGTCAGCAGCTGAGCGAGACCGCCTTGGAGGACTCTCAGGGATGAGCGCCATTCCGCCCATACCCATGCTACTTACGAAGACCGAGTTCTAGAAAATGAAAAGAAGTGCACATAATCCTGTATTAGTTTTTTGCCAAGCAGAGGTGAATGGTGCCTTTAGTTTTCCGTTTTAAGGAAAATTACTAGATCTACAAGTGGCACAGAACACGGATAATGACATAAAACTTGGTGTTGTCTATCCAAGCCGGTGTTATTGTATACTACTCAAAATTATTTTCTGATTCCTTTTTATTTATAGTAAATTTCTCAAACAGTATTTTATTTAAAAATACATTTTGCTTATCAAATTCAGGTTTTAATAGTTATCTGATAATTTTATTTATCCTTACCTGCCGCGGTCTATGGGACAGGTACCCGCATGGTTGATAAGATGGGAATGATGCCCCGCAGTCGTATGACACACAGCCGCGTGACAGTGATGCTCGGTGCTGTACAAAGCAGTGTTTTATTACCGTAGGTTGAAATAGGTAGTGCAATTAAGGGTTTTTTTCGAATAACAGCTTTTTTCGGCATTTTGCAGCCGGCAACCTCTTGGTTGTTGGCTGCTTAACCGGACATTCCTGTGGTGCCTTAATCATTTAAGGCCTCCAGCAAAGGCATAAATTGTAGCGACAAATTGCAAAGTGCACCCACTGTGTGCGGGCCTCGTTTTAGGGCATCGATGGTGGAAGACCAGAAAGGGAAAGGCTGGATCGGATTAAAATTATTTTGTTTTTTGCATAATTATTAAGAGTTTATGATTCAATTGCACTGCCTACTCCGATCTATGTTCATTACTAGAATAATTCTTACCAAGCTAATCGAGGTGGTCGGGGAGAGTGCTTGTGAAGAACTTTAACATCATGTATTAATGTCAAAGCTTCATTATATGTTTTATAAATTTGGTGGACTGCACTTTCTGTTTCTATGTTATGATTATATTTGTTTTTAATTTTAACTTTATTATCTAAGAAGTGGGCACCACCCGCACTGGGCCCGTGTGGTAGATTACCACCCACTCCCACTCAAAGAGATGAGGCTGGTGTCCCAGCATTGGTAACATTATAGGCTGATTCTTTGTTTATACTCGTACGTAGAACAAGAAGTTACAGTCCACCAAAAATGATACGACTGTCTCATAACAATCTAAAATCAGTGTTCGTTCGAAATGAGTTTGGATTGCGTGTTCACTAATTAGGATCGAGAAATACCTTACAAGATCATTATAATTTAGGCATTCACTTTCTGCAGTTTGCTGTAATAGAAAAGGTTTGCGATGTACTGCCTGCAAAATAACATCCATTGTTGCTTTTATATCACTTACAAAATGCAAAATCAGATGTAGCAATAACTACATCTGATTTTGCAAGTTCATCAAAAATACTATTTAAGTTCTTAAAATATCACTTCTGTGTGTATGATTGTATTTTACTAGAAAATTGTATCAAGTTTGTGTCGAATTATAATATATTTAACTAACTTTTTGTTTTTGAAAAGTAGATGTTTATTTTTTGGATGAATTTTCTCTACACCTTTTCAACAGTTATTTTAGATTATTTATTTATCAATTACCTACTTTAAATCAGTGCAATCATGCAAACAGATGAAATAACTCACATGAGGAGGCACTGACACGGAGTTTTCAGCTAGAGCACAACTTTGTCGATGTTGCTGCTGGAACTTCGGCTGATATGGCTCCAGCATTCTAAGGGAAATAATATTTATTTGAGTAAAAGTTTAAAGAAATAATAATAATTTGGGTAGTCATTTTCAGCATAAAAAAGTAAAAGATTTTTTGAGAAACACGGTAGCCACTTGGATTTTTGTACCATCACACTGATAGCAGATACCGATAACTTTTATTTTAGCCTATATTGGCAAAGGCCTCCCCTTTTCCTTCCAAACCTCCCTCTCTTATTCCTATCCATATCAAAATTATTACAGAACTAGCTTTTGGCTGTGGCTTCGTTCGCGATAATTTAGAATTTGACAATCAATTCGGGTTGTAATCTGCTTGTAATAATATAATTAAATCATGATCCGAAAGATACATGGTGCCATCTTTATCATAAGCACGTTATTGTTGTTTTCCTCGGGAACAGCACTTTCGTTTCTGTACACCTTTTTTTTTATTTTTGTCGATGGGAAATCATCAAATGACTTCTCCCGCTCGGGGCGGAGCGAGAGGGCGTGTCAGACTTTTACTGACTAAAACCCACCCGTGTTCCTTCAGTTGCTTGTGCCAGGGCCACGGTATCTCTTACGAACAACCCGCGACCCTGACAACGTAAATATGCAAAATGTCAGGATGATCGGTTCAGTGGTTTAGACGTCAAAAGGTAACAAACAAACTTACTTTCGCATTTATAATATTAGTTAGGATTATACTCTAACTTAAACCTAACCCCAACTTTGTATTCCAGTAGTGGGAAAATTTTGTCTGAATATATTTATGCTAGACCTAACCCATATTTTATTTTAATGGTTGCTCTAAAAGCTACCGAAATCAGAATTCTTAAAACTCCTTTTGTTGTTTACCTGACCTTTTCAGCAACATTTTGATCAAACTATTTACTACAGCTTACGACAAAGCCTCTATAAGTGAATTAGGTTTTTGTATCCATCTTTTGAAAGGTCTAACAGGTATAAAACTTGTAAGAAAAGTATTATTAACTTTTTATGGTCACTTTCGAACGAACTAGGTTCATGACTGAGTTGAAAATTTTAGTATTGAAACTAAAAGTATTGCCACGAGGTTTATTTATTCCTAAATGTATAGTTATCTAAGCTATAGTTTAAGGTACGGTCTAGTTTTCTTTAGACAAGCTATTAGCAATAACAATGACTATTATAAAGTCGGCGATAAAATAATATTCTTCATTAGTTTTTAAGTTTGTGTAATGTTAAGAAAAGTTAATAAGTACCTACCTAGTTTTACTACCTTTTACTTACTACACTCTAAATTTTCTAAAGATAATATTTTCTCAAGAAAATGAAGTGTTCAAATTCATCACAAATAATGATTTGAAAGGTCATTGGGCGTTTCTGACCCACTTTATGAAAGTTTGCGTACAGAAACCAAATCAGTTTTAAATTAAAGAATTCAATCCCACTTTTCAAAATATGTATTTTTTTTTAAAGTATACAATGGGAAAATAAAGTTATTTAACATTTAAAAAGTTAATATACTTTTGTTAATAAAACAAAAGTTTTTACTTTTAGCATTGTGGAAACGTGTCGTTCAGTCACTATAAATGTTTGCATAGCTCTACGAAATATCTCTCTCTCGCTCACACATTTAGCAGGTAGGTACCGGAGTGTGCATGCGCCGCCGGCGCCGCATAGACCACGTCGCAGTCGTACGTCATCCGTCGTTTCGATCTGTGCGTTTACACCTGTGTTTCTGTTATTTATTCATTTTATCGACTACCTGTGCTTGTTTTATGGACTATTGGCTTTGTTTGATGATTGGTTTTACGTTGAAATGGAAAGACAAAATAGTTGTTTGTCGTGTAATCGATCTGTGTTACGTCGACGAAAACACATATTGACAACGCTCTTTTTAGAAAGATACCGAGGTCATGCAGAATTATTACTGCAAGAAATTATTCCACACGAGGTAAGTAACCTACACAATTATTGTACCTACTTACCGGCTCACCAAACACTTCATAGTCGAGGTTTGGTGAGCCGGTAAGTACGGTAAAAAGTAAAATGGTGGTGGTGGTGCATGGTTAAAAGTATTTCTTTCTATCACTATCATGAAATAGCATTAGAAAGAAATACTTTTAACCATGCTTTTGTCATTATAGGTACGCTTATTTGGTATTGCAGCCTTCACCGTGATTATATTCGTAGTTATCGCAAACGTTTTCTTTGTTTGTGAAGAATTACAATCGTTTTTACTAAAATGAAACTTGGTCATAAACGATGGAAAGATCCAGGTGCGGCACGTTGCCATGAAGCGGTAATGCACGGGACGGCAACGCCGCACGCGTCGTCGTAAAGCGATGTGTGTGAGTGTCATTGGCGATTGGCAGAGATCTTTGTATGCTGACAGTGGAAGTTCTCCGGTTGATGTGAAGATGATGATGTAAATATTTCTCAGTATATGCAATTTTTTATCAATTGTTTCAGATTCGTTTTGATCGCTCAAGGGCCATATGCCATGCTTGCTGGATGAGATTTGATCGTCAATTGCACAACCAACCCATGGAAAACCAGCCTGTACTAAATCAACATATACCACATCAACCAGTGGATGACCAACCCGTGCAAGATCAACCAGTGGAAGATCAAGCAGTTCAAGATCATGTACCCCATCAAGTTGAAGGAGAGGCAGACCAGAGAGATGTTGCGGGTCCACAATTGGGTCCCGGTTTTGTTGCGCCTAGTGGATATTTGCGAGCATCAGATACAGCCAGACATTGTGTTTTTCCAAACTGCAGAAATGTGGTGGCCCACATTGTTCCACCGTATGCTAAGTTTCAACTATTGCATAATTATAATTTTTACATACCGGAATTAGCTCGGGTTTGCAATCCTCATTTTATAAGAAATGATTGGGAAGACTTAATTAATACCACTTCACTCGAAAACTTTAATGGTACTCATGTTGTTGGCATGATGAAGCTGTACAAATGGGGTTTCGAACGAAGAAATCAATTTGATTATGAAAATATCGAACAAATAGATGACAACGAATTCCACTTTTGGACGGGTCTTACAAAATATCAATTTAATGTGATTTTAAACCAAACGCCTTCTCTGCGTGATAGATCAGAACGTCCTGCCACGGTTCTTGGAATTTACTTAACTAAAATAAGAACCGGTGAACCAGATGAGCGCTTAGCAACTAAATTCAATATGTCGAGGAGAACATTAGAAAGGAAATTGGTGATAGCAAGAGAATGCTTAATTAATGATTTTGTGCCACAGCATTTGGATTTAAATCATATTACAAGAGAAGATGTGGTAGCCAGAAACCTTTCAATCCCAAGTCATTTTTTTGGTGGTAACCAAAATGATCCCGCAGCCATTGTCATATGTGACGGAACATATATTTATCTGCAGAAGAGTGCGAATTTCCTTTTTCAGCGGAAAACTTACAGTCTCCATAAGTTTCGGAACTTAGTCAAACCCTTTTTATTAGTATGTACCGATGGCTACATACTAGATGCTATGGGACCATATACAGCAAATACTTCGGACGCAAGAATTATGCTCGACCTGATGCGACCAGATTCTCCGATTCATGGGTTCTTGAGAACTGATGACATTTTTATATTGGATCGTGGATTTCGAGATTCGATCAATACTATTGAAGAATGCGGATATAATCCTCACATGCCGCCAACGAGAGCAAGAGGAGAACAACTGACGACATTAGATGCCAATAAATCTAGGTTAATAACTATGATCCGTTGGGTAGTAGAAACTATTAACAGCATATTTAAAAAAGATTTTAAAATCTTCCGCCATGTATATTTTAATGTTGCTATGAGACATATGATGGTCGACTTCAGAATAACTGCGGCAATAATTAATGCCACTCGAAATCCATATGAAGACCATATGTATGCTGAACAGTTCATATCCATAATAAATGAGCGGATGAATCAACGCAATGAGCTGTCAGATTATGTGATAAGGCATAATTTGAACGGGCAGAGAGTAGCGTTCATGCAACTCGACGGAAACAATCCGGATTTTGAAGACTTTCCGCGCCTAACATATGAAGAATTAATGTTATTTACGTTGGGATCGTACCACTTACGAATCGCGAGGTCATATTGCCACGAGCACATGCGTTTTAATGGAGTTTACCACATCGAAATATACCGACACCCAGAAATTATCGAAAACAAGATACTAATAAGAGGCCGAATTCAGTCGCGACACGTCCGTAGTAAACGATACTATACGTATATATTAGTAGATCCCAATCGAATTGGAAGAAATGGCATTGATCAGTATTACTGCTCGTGTATACACGGCCGCCGCACTGTTGGAAGCTGCGCGCATGTTGTAAGCATAGTTTACTTTTTATCATGGGCCAGGCATCAAGATGTAATAGATGCACCTGCAGCCTTTTTAGATGAAATAACAATAGATTTTGATCAAGCAGAATAAAAATATTATTTAAGTAGAACTGGATTTTATTTTTATGTCCCTTAAATAGTTTAAAACAACTGCTTTTGATAAAACTAGCACATTCTACATTCTTTCCCGTGGGAATTTCCCCATGGGATACTATCCAATGCCACTTAGGGATGACTAGCTTTCGACTAGTAAAAGTATTTTGTAAACCAGTCCAGTAGTTTTGAGTTAATTCGTTACAAAAATGCTTTAAAAATGCCATAAGAATTATAAATAAAATATTTTTTTTCTTAATTCTCCCAAGGCCCACAAGAATGCGACCCGTACCACTGGGGTGCAGATACATTTATCTAAATACCTTGCCCTATTTTGTTAGTGTACGCCGTGGGTCAAATGTCCGAACAAAATGCCCAATGACCTTTGCTCACTTGTCTGATGTTTGATTTCGTTACGGTAAGTTGGTATTTTAACAGACAAGCGTTTTGTATTCTTTTTTTCCTCGATCTTCATTTATTTTTTATTTTCTATCATTATCTATATATCGGATCCGGTCATTAGTATGGACACTAAACGAATCGCAAGCGCGCCACTGGCGATATCACGTGATCTACCCACACCTACAGTGCGCTTCTACAGAGTCGTGATGTTTTAACCTCATGGCGAGGAGGACATTCTAGTGTCTGATCGCATCGGAGTTACTACGTCGCGGAACTGTACTCGATTCGTTGTGCTCAGTGATTGTGTTAATTTTAATTAGGAGTGATTGTGTTAGATGGTGATTTTAAACACAGTGTATCGCACCCAGTGTGTTTTCATTGCACGAAACCCATCTTCTGCCCACATGTTGTCTGAATCTAACTGAGTAAATCCTGACGATCCGACATATACAAACATTTCAATGATTCAAGTCACTTTTCGAGTCTGTCTACGCAACGGATCTTGATGCGGTCTCCATAATTTAGATAATTTATTCTGAAAAGTTTGTCTGTAAAACAATACTAACTTACATAATTTAAAGAAGTCCCGGTGTTTTGTCAAGTTGTAAAAGCCGTGCGACGCAGAGAGGGTTGCGAGTTAAATGTTCGTCTTATCAATGAAGGTTTCGCCTCTCTCTTTACCTACAGACTACGTTAGCTATGAATTGTTTTTCAAAGTTAACGTGTCTGAACTTTGGCTTTAAAAACAAAGTTGGACTGCTGTCAGATTTAGCTCACGTAAATAGCTAACTTTGAGTCTGAGTAAACAGATTCTAGCTATGAAGTTTACCTAAGTGCATCTATTTAATAGAGGCTGAGATTAGATTAGCGTACAAACTTTTTAAAATTCTTTTCACTAACTTTTAATTTGTAATTACATACTAGCTTATCAAATGAATTTAACAACTCGCAGTATTGACGTCATGCGTACATATCGACGGATTTACACGGTACTAGAAAAACGCAGTTTAAATGTAATTGGCAAAATTGGGTTGTTGTACATTCGCGACAAAGTAAATTTACCACAAAAAAGTATGTGTAAACTCACCACAACTCTATTTTTATGGAGTAAATTCGCCATATTGTTTATTTCCGCACAGACAGCAGAAAAATCAAACAATAAGTAGAATAAAATGTTATTTATTTATTTTTCATAATCACAGAAATTCACATAAAAATCAGTTCTACTTACAACTAAAACATACGCTAATATTGTCTGGTTTTGTTCGTTAAGGTCCACACGTAACAGGGTCGTGGCCGGAACGCGGACGGACAGTGCTCCGTCAGGCCCGGTTCACACTAGGTCGGACTGACAGTTTTACCGGAACGACAAAAGAGTCGGATGCATCCATTGGCATAATTATGTAGGTTCACATTAGGGCGACCCGATAAAACTGTCGATGACGACACATTTACCGGACGTTCAGCCGCGATTTCGGTCGGGATATTCGCATACTGCTTTGTATTGCGCCGTTCACACTTATCGGCTAGGAGTGGTGAATCCATCCGCCCGCCACCCCCCACCAGCGCATTCCCCTTTCTCGCCACCAGTTTGTACATTAATTCGGTGGCGTACACGCAAGAAGGACTCGTTTAAACATGGAGGGTGAAATAAATACGGGAGTTTTGATTTCTCTTGTGAAAGACAGGAGTATGCTGTAGGATAAGACATGGCAGCGGTAAATCAATGTTAACGACAGTGGTGTTGATATTAGGTCGGACCTGAAGCTTATAGTGTGAACAGCAGGATCTGACAGTCGAGTCGGCCAACGGTAAAACTGTCGGTCTGACCCAATGTGACCTGTGCCTTAGGGGCAAAAAAAAATTCGGTGTGTACATTTTATATGAACTCGTTCACACACGCCCGGACAAGGACGCGACGGAGCTTCAGTACCTGCCTTGTATGTGCCACGGCCCTGCGGATAAACCTTAAACCAGCGATTCAGCCGAATTCTACCCTGTTGTGTAAGCCAACGTTCGCACAAACTTAAAAATATCGCGGCGATTTTTATTCGCGCACTGGATTTTCAACGCTTTGCTTAGCGCAGAGAGTTGAAAATCCAAAAGTGTTTTTTCTACGCGCTAGGATGCACTCTGTTGGATTCTCGAAGCTCAGCTCAACACCAAGAGTTGAAAATCCAGTGCGCGATAAAATCACGCCGCGATATTTTTACGTCCGTGTGAACGACGGATAAGTGTATTGGTCAGCTAGTAGTAGTTAAATTTGATACAAAGTTTGTGCTCAGCTTCTTTCACTATAGTGCAATAAAATAAAACAAAATAATACTACGTACAGTTTATAGACGCACCTGATCTTGCCCCAACGATTGAAGAACAGTGCTATGGCGGCTACCCACAGCAGGAGGACGAAGGCTACTATGAGGGCTTCTTCTGCTCTCACTACTACACCACTGCCATCTGTTGGAGAAATTACTTATTAACCAAAATATCCTTCTGACCTATCACAAACTTGCGTACCTACCTACACTATTCCAAAAACAAATTGATGATTATGTTATATTCAAACAATTATGGTTGGGAATTGTGTTGAGCTAAAAAGTAGAAACCTTCTAGAAACAGATACAGAGGTAGATAGATAGGTAGATGTGTTACTAATTCTCTTAAGACTGTAGAGGGTTTGTTTACACTTTTATTTAAAAGTTTTAGAACAGATTATAGAACAGCTTATGCCGTGCATAATAATTATCAGTCTCCAGTTGAATGACAGGGCTATTTTTTTTTACCTAAAATGTAAATTCTAAAGAAGTTTTGATTTTATTTGCAAAATACTAATTATCTAATATTTAAAAAAAAAAATGTGTTGTTTTTGCATCTCCTGAAAAGTGGCCAATTCGAATTCCCTTTACGAATAAGTCGAATTATGCCTTTTTATTTTTATAGCACCATTATAAGTAATCTTTGTATTCTGTTACGTAACATATCAAAAGGATGTACCTAACTGAATCCTAACTTATTTTTTAAAAGCAAAAGGTTCTCACGGACGTAAAAATATCACAGCTATTTTTTTCGCGCACTGGATTTTCAACGCTCTGCTTAGCGCCAATAGTTGATTTTCCAACAGTGTGTTTTTTCGACGCGCTGGGATGTACTCTATTGTTGTTAGGTTAGATTCTCGAAGCTCGGCTCAACACTGAGAGTTGAAAATCAAGTGCCAGATAAAATCCCGCCGCGATATTTTTACGTCCGTGCGAACATCGGCTTACACGGTAGCGCGGCTGACTGCCATTTATATATGGCCACTTGCAGTGTCTACTTTGGTACATAATTATATCTATTGTGTCATCCCTTGTATCCACATCATACTGGTAGAAGAGGGCCACACCGCATTTATATAGCACCCGCACGAATTAAGGCGACTAGTGATGCCAACTAGCGCCACCATTGAGAAACATTTCATAAGTCTGGACATATGGAACATTTTGAAATTCGAAGCCTTAGCAGTTAACGCCAGAAACGGCCGTTTTTTGTGTTAACTGCTAAGGCTTCGAACCTAGGAGGTTTAGTGTTGATTTTTTTGATACAAAAAATTCTACCTCGTCTGACTAAAAAAAATGTGAGAATAGGAAATTTCAAAATATTCCATATATTCAGACTTATGATTTTTTCTCAATGGTGTCGCTAGTTGGCGGCACTACTCGCCTTACACGATAAGAGAAGGTCAAAGCTATGTTTACAGTGGTAGGTACGTGGTGGCCGTAGTTTTTCACACAGAACTTGGGATAGGTAGGTAGATAGGTAAGTACCTACATGGTTTAAAAATATTTAGGAAAATGTAAATAATTGGTTCCACTTTTATGGATGAAAACATGACGATTAAGATAAATAATATTCATTATTCTGAACGAGTCAAGTAGCCAAGACAATCAACAAGACAACAATACAAGCACACAAGACAATCCACACACAAGTCAATCTGCATAACCTTTTCCCAACTATGTTGGGGTCGGCTTCCATGGAGCGACTGCCTATCTGAACTCCGCAACCCATCAACTGGGTAATACGATACCCCTTGATAAGACTGGTTGTCAGACGTTCGGGCTTCTGACGACCCGTAACGACTGTCAAAGATCCACGAATGACTGCCGGGACCAACGGCTTAACGTGCTTTCCGAGGCACGGAGGAGTCTCGGTATGTAAATATGGTCACCCATCCACGGACCGACCCCGGCAAGCGTAGCTTACCCTGATGGATCGACCCGTGCGGCTGTTATTACTCAGCCACGAGCTCCTCACTTAGCCACGAGCCAAGTAGCCAAAGACGTCTTAAGAACAATTGTCGTACCTAAAAACATTCAAATTCAAGTCGCAATCTCATGTCGGCGACAGTCAACTGTCAAAGATGTTGGTAAACGCTATACAATTTTTGACAGATTGAGACTGAGATGAGATTCCGAACGTTGTTAAAATACGGGAGTTGTCCCACTGATGTAAATATTAACTCCTTGAAGGCTTTCTGCACCCCATGTGTGCATAAGGAAAAACCCTTTACATAATAGGAAGCTTATATATTAAATATATAAACGTAAAAAAACATCATCTGATGGAAAAAAAATCATCCTAAGTATCCTATGGGGTTCACAACTACCCCAACCCAAAATTAGTAGTGGCACTGATACCCAAAGAGCCCTTGAACATAGCCTCCATCATGCAAACATTATTTTAATTTAAAGCATCGAAACTGCAAACAAACGCAACATTCGAGTGTACTTCCAAAATGAATGGTGTACAATTGCCAAACAACTAGACAAGAGTCTTAGTTAGTAAGTTGATGCAAAGCGGCCATGACAGCCATTGTGTACCAATCAATTCCATCAGTCTTCCTTTGTGTTTGAATTTCGAATAGGCACTCTCGAATAGGAAGCTTTTGGTAGGTATCGGGGGAGGAAGACTCTTTGGTATCGTTATTTTTTTAATTATTTTGATAGGATGTTTGATGATCAATAATATAGTCCAGTGTTATCAGATTTGGAATTCATAAACACTAACATATGCGTTTTCTTTTTTTACCTGTACCGAGCACAGTTTTCGCTATGAGACTAACTATCGATTTGTGCTGACGTTGGATTCATTACATTAGCATTACCTTTATTTCTATATGTATATTATTTGTGTGTACCGAGGCCAGCACATCAAACTACCCCAATCTGTCAAATTTCTTTGATAGATTTTCAACTTTCAAATCATAAAGGAATAAGGTTCATATTCAATTGGGAAAATTTGACACATAGGGTTAGCTTGATGTCTTGGCCTATTTTAAACCGATATTGTCTATATTATTATTATTACACACTGTGTCTATGTTTCGCATCCAACTCTCCTGTCGTTGGTCTTCTGAAAAATTTATGCGCTGTGGTAGCCCGCGAAATTATTTTTTTTTGGGTTTTTTGCAATTCACAGGTCCGTATCATGTTGTATCTTGATCAAAATATGATACGCGGGAATAAAACATGTATTTATATAATTTTAACTATGAAAATCATCAATAGATCTCTTTATGTTAGATTTCGTGCAGATTCGTCGAACGAACGATATCTAACGAATCTGCACGAATTGTATTGATGATTTTCACGGTTAAAATTATATAAATACATATGTTTTATTCCCGCGTATCATATTTTGATCAAGATATAACCTGACACGGACCTGCAAATCGCATAAAACGCAAAAAAAATCGAATTTCGCGGGCTACCACAGCGCATCCTCCTTAAATAAGCTTTATTATAGGCTCTTATCTATCTTTATGTATTTTTCGTTATTACGTGTTTTGTGTGGTACACAAATAAATAAATAAATTACCTATGAGGTTTTACGTAAATAACGCTTTTTACTTTTTGCCAAGATGAAATCATTCTTGCTTCTACGTACCTAATACCTATACATCGTTAACATCATATTATAAGTGAAGATATCCATAACTAAGTAAACTCAAGCTCGTTATGGATTCGATTTATGTCCACAAACCGTAAAGTGAGAGTCCGACGTCTACACAGTTAACCCAGAAAATGTTGTTTCAGACCCAGTTAACGGGTTTAACCTCAAATATTAGGTATACCACTGAAAACTGAGTTTAATAGTTTCGTAGCTACGATTTTTATATTTGAAGTATATTTTTGTTGCAAAACTGTAAAATAGCCTCACAAATCAATTTTGGGGTTTCCATAAAGGCCACTTTTAGCTAGCTTTTCAGACCTAAAATTAGGAAGGTTTCGGGTTAAAATTAAATAATATAGAATTTTTGAAATAGCAACCCGTTCCGCTGTAAAGCAGGCCAACCTCGGCAGGTCACAGACTTGAAATATACCTAACAAAAATGCGGTGGGCAGTTTCCTCAAAAAAATTAATGAATCATGTGCAAGGGAGATACTGGAATGATAAGCTTAGACTTAGGGCCTGTTTCACCACCTAAAATTAAGTTCCTATTAATTTACGACACGGTTGGCGCAGTGGTTGAGCGATTGACTGCTGCGCAGCATGTCGCGGGTTCGATTCCCGCACGGAACAAATATTTGTACGACCTACAAGTATTTGTTCCGAGTCTGGGTGTTTTTCTATCTATAATATGTATGTATTTACAAAAAAAAAAATGTATATAAGTAGTTTATCAGCCATCTCGTTACCATAACACAAGCATTAGGTTGCTTAGCTTGGGGCTAGATGGCGTTGTGTGATATGTCCAAACATATTTATTTATTTATTTATTTATTTATTTATTTACTTGGCAGATAATTTCATACAAATTCTGTTTCATTTTTGAATTTGTTCTGTAAGTAGTGGCTATTCGGACATCGTGAAATTGGCCCTTACGGTACGGTTACACCAAAACCGATTTTGTCGGCCGACACTGTTGTGCCGACATCGTTGCTGGTCTTCTCTAATTGACTGTGTTTCTTCGGCTTAACAGAGTGTAGACGCGTTTTTAAAATGGAGAAATTCGAAGAATTAATTTATCTTTTAGAAAATTCTAACCGTAATTTAATACCGTCCGTTTCGTTCCGGAATTTTTCAAAATCCATAGTCGTTTAGGTAGATAACAATACTGGCAGAAACACAACAGAATGAAGACAGAATGATTAAATTAAACTATAAATACACTCAATTTGCGCTTTAGACGCCGGCAGACTGGCGAGAAATCCCAACAAGTTCGGATTAATCGGCCGTTTTCGGGCGTCATCGAACGATGGCGGTTGTAGTAGTGTAAGCGCTCCCTTTCACTTACATACGTTTGATTTGATCGGCCGAGTTCGGTCGAAGACGTCCGAGTAAAGATCGGCCGACATCGGGTTTGGTGTACGCGTACCGGAGTCTCCTTAGAACATTTGTTTTTACCACAGGAAGGTATGTTTTAACGGTCGATACTCGGTATTATCGCAATTCGAATAATGCACTAACGTTTTGTAAGGACGCGTGCGATTTTACACACACCTGCTAAGGAGGTCGGGAACCGTCAGGTGCATTTATCATGTCACGCTAAACTATTATGTCTTCAATTCAATCGAAGTGTAATTTAGAAGCCTGTCAACTAGTCAATAAAATATCGACAAATAAAACGCAATACATAGGGCAAGAACGCAACACGCTTTATTGCAATGTCGCAAAACACACTGTCCTATTTTATCGAAATGAATGAACCGATTTTAATGAAACTTTATACGCATATGCAGGATACACAGGTCTAAAAAGTTAGTTAAGAACATTTTCGAAATATCTTATTTAAAAAAAGATAATTGGAAATCTCTGCAGGCTTAGCCATGTTGACAATCTACAATCGATAACGCTAATAGAAAACTAATCAAATGTATAGGAATGACATCATCTCAACGTTATGTCACGTGGTCAGAACAAACGAATAGAAAATTCGTAGCCAAGTTTACAACTTAACCGATCGTTCAAAATGATAGAATGAAATGTAATCGTTTCTACAACGTTGATCGCTACATCCCATAGAAATGGTAGCCAAGTTACAGTTTTGACAAGCGCTAACGAAACGATGTCGAAGTTTTTGAACGATAGCTAAGCGATCACTGAGACCCAAGAGTAAACATTAAAAAAATGGCGTCTATTATGATACAGCTGTGAAGTGTTTTGTTTATTTACCATAATTTTGGACTGTTAGTTACCATTTAACATTTAAAATGCATACTTTAAATATGTTGTGGTGCGCTCATAATGAAGAAGTGTGGCTTAGGCGCCAAAAAAGAGACTTAGATCGTCAGTGCATGGAGACAATACGCGAAATGCCGGAAACGTTATTTGTGCAGCAATTTCGGCTAGACAAAACGACTTTCCAAGCCCTTTGTGAAGAACTCCGACAAAAAACTTCGTTGAAAGAAACCAACAAGATTCCCCTAAAAGTTAAGGTTAGTGCTTAATAAGCAGACTGACATAAAGTACCTATTAGCAATTTTTTTATTAAGTACTTATCTATCATTTTATTTCCTCAAAGGCTATAATAGTATTACAAATAAGTTTATTATTGTTTTTATTAAAACACTGACATTCATAATAATTTGGGAAGTAGGTAAGAAGGAAGGATTTTTCAAGCTATCTATGAATAAACAAATAATACCTAAAATGTAGGTATTGAGTGGATTACAATTCACTCTAATACCAACATTTTAGGTATTATTTGTTACTTTACATAAACAATTACCTACAGTAACTGTAAGTACATAAATATTGATTTCATTCTTACATTTCAAGTCTAAATTAAAATAGGTTGTTTTAATACTACAAAAAGATCAATCATCATACTATTAAGGGGGATGCGCTGTGGTAGCCCGCGAAATTCATTTTTTTTGGGATTTTTGCAATTCGTAGGTCCGTGTCAGGTTATATCTTGATCAAAATATGATACGCGGTAATAAAACATATGTATTTATATAACTTTAACCATGAAAATCATAAATACATCTCTCCAAGTTATATTTCGTGCAGATTCGTCGAACGAACGAAATCTAACTTAGAGATGTGTGAATCCTAACACATTTCTAGTCACAGTAATGTTTAAAATTACATTCCACACTGTGATAAACCAATTATAAGAAGAGCTTTACCTTATTTCGCTTCCTTTGAAAACACTTAAAAAACAATTATTCGCCCGCGCCTTTACAACTTTGACGTTAGTTTGACGTTTATATGAACGCTCACCATAGACTAAAGTATAGGTTTTTTCTAAAGACGTTGAAGAATGAGCGATCGACTCAGTCGTGTCAACTTGGCTACCAACTTATCGTTTTCTAAAATCGCTTACGCTGAGGCGTTAACGTTTGTAGAAAGAGATTAGATATGAAACGTTAGTAACTTGGCTAGGCCTGCTGTTTCTATGGAATATTTAAAATCGGTCGAATTTAGATGCAACACTATTTTTCGAAAATGTTCTTAACTAACTTTTTAGACCTATGTATCCTACTTATGCGTATGAAGTTTATTTAAAATCGGTTCATTCATTTCAATAAATAAAAAAAAGTAATTAAAAAAACTAAAAAAACCCGACTGCGGTAAAAAACTGAAAAGCTAAAACAAGCCCATTTTAAATTCAATAAAAGTTGGAAGCAGGCGAGACCCATTTGAGTTAGAAAATATAAAAATGGAGTGGGGTCCCACCTGCTTCCAACTTTTATTTAATTTAAAATGGGCTTGTTTTTAGCTTTTCAGTTTTTTACCGCAGTCGGGTTTTTTAGTTTTTTTAATTACTTTTTTTTATTTCCAGCTTTTTAGTTTACAAATGTGAAAGATTTCGCAGACGATTTAGTTCTTGCAAGGAGTTTTGGTCATGAGAGTTATTTAAAAGCTTTTTTGGATCAAGTGCACATAAATAAGCCAAGCCTTATTTTTTTTATTTTACGTGTTTTTTACGATTTGTCACTTTGAATTATTTTTAACCATATAAGTTGCATATATATTTCTAATCACCTTTTAAAACCCTTCATTTTGATATCCCACTCGATAGTATTAAAAGAAAAAAAAAAAACGATCTCCACAACATGGCACCCCAAATCCACCATTTTACTTTGTTTTTGATTTTAATGTAGCCAGTGACACTCGCGCTACCAAGACTAATCTAAAGACGTTTAATTTATCCAAATCCGTTCACTCGTTTAGGAGTTACGAGGGAACAAAGAAACGGACATACACATACATACATACTTACATACGTACAGGTTAAACACATAACCCTCCTTTTGGGCTTCGCCGCCGTCGGGTAAAAAGGACTTGGTATGAAATGCCGTGCGAAGCCAACGCTCTTAATACCGGACCGTTAAAACGCACCTCATTACACAATTTCGGCTATAATTTCTACCCAATAGAACCAGCGTGTTAAGCAGATTGCAGAGTTCTTTACCAAGTCTGTGGTACTCACCGATGTCAGCTAGGGAGGCATTGACTCGCGACGTGGACGAAGGAGGATGGAGTCGCAGAACCACTTCCGCAGGAGGGCCGCCCGTCGCGCCGCTCCATTCTGTAAAACATTACGTGTCAGACAACTAAAAATAGACAAGACTTACCATGTAAAATAGGCAGTTCTACCTTCAGAATGGTCTGACGTTGCCAAAATCTGTGCAGTACAAACCGAACCGTGAACCGTGTACGGCTCTTACGGCAGCAACATCTACGCGTCTATGACGGTCTGAGTCAATCTAATCGCTTAGTGCAGGGGTTGGCAAAGTACGGCCCGCCAGCGTCCCTTCTAAAGTAGGAGTGAATGGTGTTCACAGTTCCGAGTATTTTTGAAAGAAATCGATGCCGATTACTCCGACTTTCTTTACGACAATAAATACGAGTAACCTTTCCTGTCAAATGTGAGTATTTATATAAAGTATATGTATGTTTATACATTTATTTATTTATATATACTTTATTGTACACCACAAAAATACATAACTAAAAAAGACATAATCAAACACTATAATTAATTAACATTTTAGCTTTATGTATTTATTTAAGTATGTGTTAATTTTTGTTTTGCGTTATACGTGTAGGTATATTTAATATTTTAGTTTAAGACTTCACATATTCATATTTTTCTCTTCTTGTTCTCACACACTATTGTCTACATTTCTTATTCATTTCTCCTTTCGCAGGTCTGCTGGAAGAAATATCTTAAGAAATAAGCAGTAGGTACCTTTGTACTCCAAATTATAAATATCATGTATCTATAGATCATGTGTAAATAAATAGAAAAATAAACAAATAAGATGGTAAAGTTATGGCAGTGCATTCGAACGGGTTCGGAACTTAAAACAAGACTTTCTAAAAATGCCAAATGGAACGATTTTGAAAGACTTACCAGCAAAAATTGGCTCACCGATTTTGCTTTTTTCACAGATCGCTTGAGCACTATAATAGGAGGATTAGACTTGGGGACCTTATTATGTCGTTTAATATGCAGCATGTTTTTTTTTATCACTGCAAAGAGAAAAACGATTTCACTCACTTAACTAACCACTACTAACTTAAACATTTTAAATATTTTATTTTATGTCCCGTCCTGAAATTTCTTTAATTTTCTGGCCCCTAAAGAAAAAAGTTTGCCACCCCTTGCTAAGTGTATCAATCGTGATTGGTTAGATTCAATTCACATCTCCATACCATGTCTTTACATAGTTAATACGTCAGAAAGCCTCAGATGTTGCAAATGTACAAAGGAGTGATAGCCACTCTCCCTTATATAGGGCATTGAAAGCACAGTTTATAGTTAACAATACATTTACTGCATACGGGGGTACAACAGTTAACATGCAACTAAAAAAAAATATTTATAAATTAAGTTCCAATGTAAGTTGTACCCCGCATATATTTTTAAAACAATTTATGTGCCTAGTTCCAAACCACGCTAATCCTACATCTAGAACTTGTGTGGCATGCATCGGCTATAAACATGGCAAGCAGGGGACATAAATTTATCGTTATTTATGGCCACGAAGGCCTTTGAACAATAAAAGGCTATTCAGATATACCAAGAGATATATTTTGTCACCGACACTGATAAATTTACTTGGCTCTACTACAATACATGTATTCTTCAGGAAATATAGTGATTTTTGTTTGCGTTTTGAAAATATTTTATCAAAATCAATCAATCTGCCTAGCCTTTTTCCAACTATGTTGGCGTCGGCTTCCAGTCTAACCGGATGCAGCTGAATACCAGTATTTTATATGGAGCGACTGCCTATCTGTCCTCCATAACCCAGAAACTGAGTAATTCGATACCCATTGGTAAGACTGGTTGTCAGACTTTCGGGCTTCTGGCGAGTCGTAACGACTGTCAAAGATCCACGAATGACGGCCGGGACCAACGAATTAACGTGCTTTCCGAGGCACGGAGGAGTCTCAGTATGTAAAGATGGTCACCCATCCACGGACTAACACCGGCAAGCGTAGCTTAACCTTAGCTTGAAAATATTCGATCATGCATAATTTATATTAACCGCGTTCATTAGGGTTAGGCGCATTACTTTGTGTGAATTATATCATCACCACTACTCTCATAACGTTGAAGGAAAACATCGTGAGGAAATCGGCATGTCCTAGAACCAAAAATTCAAAGAAGGTAGATGTCACATACCAACCCGCACTGGGTTCACGTGGTGGATTGCGGCCCACTCCCTCTCACAGAGAGGAGGCCTATGTCCCAGCAGTGGGAGCATTATAGGCTGATTATGCTTCTGCTATGCTCCATTTACGTCCAAATTCTCATGAATTCACATTTGTAATCCATAAGCTGTTGATAATCTTTGCTCAAAACAACCTCCTGGTGTCCTGGGTTGTGCAAGTTTATGTAGTATTGTCACACTGCTGGGCAAATGGTTCTTCTTCCTTTTCCACATATTTCTGTCCTCTGTTTACTGTGTGCCAGTTCGGCAGGAGTCCAGTTCGTCCCTCCATCTTTGTATTGGGGCTATTCTACCCACCTAAAGCAGTTGCTTTATTATTTTATAGTCTTAAGAAGACTGGGGAACAAATATTCATCCGAACGCGGTCTTTCTGGTTTATCTTTGATACTAGCTGCGCCGCGCGGTTTCACCCGCGTAGACCGAAATAAAAAGTAGTCCATGTCATCCAGGGTTTAAGCTATCTACATACCAAATATCATCCAAATTGGTCCAGCCGTTTGAGCGTGAAGAAGTAACAAACATACACACACACTCACAAACTTTCGCCTTTATAATATTAGTGTGATTATTTGATTTAATTTCAGTTCAATTTCTAGCTGGAAACCTCGGTTTCAGATTATTGTAGATGATGAAGACATCATCTACAATAATTTACATACATTCCAAGTCTTCTTCCTCATTCCTCAAAGAACTATTTCTATCCTGTGCTTCATCAAATATCCCTTCTACGATCCTAATTACTATACTAAAAGCTAAGCATGAAACAAGATACTTTGCACAATATACCCTGTAACTTCAGGCTCAACACGCATACAAATACAAGAATATGCCATACCTAATTATCATGGCAGAGATTTCGAAGATGCAGTACCGAGGCATAGATTAAATTAGTCGCGTAGAAATAGAGCCTCCCAGAATGACATTTGTGTACCCGTAAAGACACGAGCTTTCACGCCACTCAACAATAACTAGTATTCTTACTACCTCAGACAAAAGCTTATAAAGATAAGCTACAACTAAATAAAGGCGTTTGAAATGTCAATGCCTAATGCTCTATTGTAGGAGTGTCGTGAGACTACCAAATACCAAACTGTGCCTTAGTCATACATAGTGGAACGGAGCTGCCGTAAAATTAGGCAAGTTATTGGTCAGATATTTAGGCATAGTTAGCCATAAACTATGCCTTTGTAGCAGAACACACTAAATAGGCAAATGTTATGTATCGTGTATGTGTGTGTGTATGTTATTTTCGTCTGCTAAATGCTAAATCAGCGTGCCTCCTTTAGGATTTGAATAAGTCGTCATAATTGTACTAACATTTAATTATGTTCTTTTTCATGTATTTAACACTATAATTATGGACACATTAGTCTGAAAGAAAGAAATTGAATTTAATTGAATTGAATAATTTCACGTCACCGCAAAATGTGAATATAGAAAATATTCCAACAAAAAACTAACATGACTAAAATAGTACCAAAATGAAATAGAATATTATAGAATACTCTTTATTATGTACTTGACTTGAGAAGCCCGTGGCTAAATAATAACAGCCGCACGTGTCGATCCATCAGCTTAAGCTACGCTTGCCGGGATTGGTCCATGGATGGGTGACCATCTTTACATACCAAGGATTGTGCCTCGTGCTCCGTGCCTCGGAAAGCACGTTAAGCCGTTGGTCCCGGCTGTCATCCGTGGATCTTTGACAGCCGTTACGGGTCGTCAGAAGCCCGAAAGTCTGACAACCAATCTTACCAAGGGGTATCGTATTACACAGTTACTGGGTTGTGGAGGGCAGATAAGCAGTCGCTCCATGTAAAATACTGGTATTCAGCTGCATCCGGTTAGACTGGAAGCCGACGCCAACATAGTTGGGAAAAGGCTAGGCAGATTGATTGATTGACTCTATACCATAATATGAATTACAGATATAAATGCAGAATAAATCTAGGTGACACAATGGGCGGTCTTTTCGCTAAAACCGACCTTTTAAAACAACCTTTGGATGGATTAAAGGGGAAAGGAAAGAATACTGGAGGTGTACAATTTACATATACAACTAGCTGACCCGACAGACGTTAAAAAATTAGCTGAATTGGTCCAGCCATTCTTGAGTTTTGCGCTTACCAACACTTTAGCCATTTATTTTTATTTACATCACACTAATATTCTAAAGGTGAAAGTTTGTGAGTGTATGTGTGTGTGTGTGTGTGTGTTTGTATGTTTGTTACTTGTCCATGCTCAAACGGCTGGACCGATTTGGATGAAATTTGGTATGTCGATAGCTGGATAAACACATAGGCTACTTTTTATCCTGGTCTACGCTGGTGAAACCGCGGGGCGGAGCTACATCAGCCTAGCCTTTTCCCAACTATGTTGGGGTCGGCTTCCAGCCTAACGGGGTGCAGCTAAATACAAGTATATTATATAGAGCGACTGCCTATCTGACCTCCACACACAACCCATTTGTCAGACTTTCGGGTTTCTGCCGACCCGTAACGACCACTGTCAAAGTTCCTCGAATGCCAGTCGGGACCAACGGCTTAGCGTGCTTACCAAAGTCCGGGGGGTCTTGGTACTCTTGGTTTGTAAATGTTTAATTTGTCAATTGAATTAATGTACATTCATTCAGTTACACATTGTATATTATTATATTATATTTTATTTATTTCAGAGAAAACTCCATAATGATTACATAATTAACAAAAGAACATAAAATCATAAAATGTTAGTGTGTTAGTAACAAAATTGTACGTAAAATATTATACTAGTATTTTTAGACCTATACCTAACTAATGCCTATGGCTGTCCTAGTCCGCTTATTTTGGAAAGGACAGTCAAAGCGGCCAGAAATTGCTATTAGGATGCTGTTGCTGCTGCATCATAGACGGTGCAGCAAGGAGTTTGCTTTCTTGCGCATGATCCCTTGAAAGCCATCCGTACGCGCTTCAGCAAACATACCAGACGCGTTGCAGATGTCTAAGATGGTCTCTTGAAGAAAGAACCACTTAGATTTGTGTGGACCTGTCCAGTCAGTGCATGCATTTGTCAGTAATCATGCAAATCAACTCAGATCTTAAGGAACTTAACGACTGTTACGACGTAAACACAATTAGGTAATACTCGGACGGCTTTGAACACACTCATCATCATCATTTCAGCCGAAAGACGTCTACTGCTAGACATAGGCCTCCCCCAAAGCATCGCCACTTCGACCGGTTGTGTGCTTCCCGCATCCAGCGGATTCCTGCGGCCTTTAAAAGGTCATCGGTCCACCCTGTTGGCCTTCCAACGCTACCAACCTGCTTAATGGCAAATCGTTTACTACTGCATGAGATAATGTATGGCTAATGTACCTATAATAGCTTGTGCCACCTTGTGGGAGGCCTTCCAACTCTACGTCTACCGGTACGCGGTCGCCACTCCAGAACCTTTCAGCTCCATCGACCACCTGTTCTGCGAGCAATGTGCCCTGTCCACTCCCACTTAAGTTTGGCAATTGTTCGGGCTATGACGGTTACCTTGGTTCTCCTGCGGATCTCTTCATTTTTGATTCGATCACGTACAGAAACTCCAAGCATAAAACTCTCCATTCCCCTTTGGCTGACTTTGAGCTTTCTAATAAGGTCCATTGAGAGCAGCCACGATTCAGCGCCGTAGCTCATCAGTGGCAACACACACTGGTTGGACAGAAAAAGCTAAACAGACCCTATGTTCGAAAATAATGGTGATGCCATAATATATGATGATAACGATAGTGTGTGTAGGGTGTTATCTAATCTATATCAACTAGTGGAAGCTAGTTACCGCGCTCACCGGCGGAGATGCGCGACGAGTGAGGCTGACTTCTCCTGGTCGAGGGATTGTCTGCCAAGTCCGGCTCCTCGGTTATGGACGTTATAGTATCTGTAACAAAGATAGGAAAATGTTTGTATTTTTGTTGTTGTTCTTTTTTATGAGTATCTATAGCTCTAAAGGGTTTTCGAACAAAATGAAAGTGAAATTACAGAGCAATTAATAATTAGGAACATGGGGAAGCTCGCAAGTTTAGGAAGGCCTAGGAATCACGCAATAAATACAATAAATAAAATAAAAATGTTTATTTCATCAACTTCCGTAAATTACATTGTTATATTTGGATCAACTTTTAAGCAACGATACCTAAAAAGGTCTGGGAACGCAATCTTAAGAATTGTACTGTACTGAAGCTATATAAATACTTATTTATTTATTGCACAATGTACACACTGTTACAGGCTACTTACTTAGGAACTAAGCACTAATCGTAATCGGATGACCAAATAGTATTTCTAATGTTAATGCTATCAATATTTTATGAGGTCAGGATTAGGACATAATACAAGCGAAAAGTTTTGGCTTCACAATGTTAAATATTTAAAAGGGTCCTTCCTTTATGTTCAAATCCCTACAATGTTGAGTATGAAGTAAGATAAATGAATACCTGTAGTGCTATTCTGTAAACATCTCACCGTGATAACTCAGGTGAAGTGAGCGTGAAGTGAGCCGTCATTCCACCTAGAGGGCTAGGGGTTGACACTATTGACAGCTCAGTTTAAGATCACTTCACTCATGTTTCCACGGTGAGATATATACAGAATAGCATTACTGTAGCCATGATTCCATTTTTTACGATTCGCTCTTTAATTGGTAAAAATATTGGTAAGTACATAAAAACACTAAAACCCAGATTTTTTTTAAATAATTATTCTGAGGCGCATTTTCTGTACCATTAGCATTAGTGTGAATATTTATATAGATATTATACGTACGAAGACAGTATTATATCACGCATCACATCGGCTCCCCACAAGCATCAAGGTCCAAGTTTTTTTTTCTAATTCACGCCGAAGCATCCATTACTCACAGAGTTTTTATTCTCTCCCTGTAAAAGCCTCCCTTCTGTTCCATGTCCCCTCTGTGTCGCATTCCGTGCACATCGCGAGATAATGCGTCACGTCTCGAAGTGATTTAACGTAAGGCAGGTATTTTTATATTATATCGTATGAATTCGTATGCAAGCTTTATCAAGCTCAAGTATGAGGAAGATTGAGGAAGAAGATTATTTCACTGTAGTAAACAAGAGATTGTTTATGGTGGGATGTACAAAACCGGACAAGTGTGAGTACGCCTCGCGTGTTGAGGGTTCCGTGTCAAAGCTGTGCCCGGCTGCCCGTGACTTCACTCAACTGATACGAAGGACAAACTTTACATTGTAGTTGAAAGACATGTTCTCCCATACATTCCAACTGCAAATGTATGTTTGTACGCACTGTATTAAGAGGTTTACCATGTTGTTTTAAGACCGTAGACTTATTTCTTATAGGTTTTCCTGTAATCTAGAAGTAAAGAACTATTTTGTCAAAATATTAGGCACAGTAGTTTCGGAGTTATGGGGGGGATGGTCAACAAACCTATGAAGCAATGGTTTAGGGATTTTCTTGAAAAGACTCGGATTGTGATTAAAAACGCAATTAGGATGCCGATCTCACTTAGCACGAAGTGCAATCTACTCATGTAGTGACATGGTTTATTTTAAAATTATAAAAAAAAAAATATTTAAGACCCTCACAGCAAGCCTTTTCATTTGAAATGTCACACGGTACAGTTTGCAGAACTTTAATTTTTAATTTTCTAATTTGCCCCGAAAAGTGACCCCCATATTCAAAATTAATTTATTTACGTAACACGTCCGTGTTTGGGTCACATATATTCAAATGTGAACCAAATTTCAACTTTAGTCTAGTAGATTCGGAGCAAATTGGCTTTGACAGACGGACAAACAAACAGACACACGTGTGATCCTAAAAGGGTTTCGTTTTTTCATTTGGAAAGAAACGCTTTTGTAGATGGTACAAGTATATTTTGACCCTTGAATGATATGGGGGATTTGTTGGTCCAACATTTTGTGAAATTGTTTTATGGAACACTGAAAAACCAAGATGGCGGCTTTTTTCCCGCTTTTGACTACTTATGCGCCAAACGATTATTTTGCAGCTATACAAAAACGTTTCCCAGTTAGTTGGTTCCAACGGCTTACCCTGTAACAGTAATTTCATGTTGACATCCCAGCTTATATTACAAACTTGCATATTTCCAAGAATCAGACTCACTGTATTGAAGGGCTCGTGGCTAAGCAAGAATAGCCGCACGGCTCGATCAATTAGGTTAAGCTACGCTTGCAAAGGTTGGTCTGTGGATGGGTGACCATCTTTAAATACCGAGCGTGCCTCGGAAAGCACGTTATGCTGTTGTTCCCATTATTCGTAGATCTTTGACAGTCCTTAAGGGTAGGCAGAAGCCCGAAAGTCTGACAACCAGTCCAAAGGATAATCGTGTTACCCAGTAAACGGTTTGTAGAGTTGAGATAGACAGTCGCTCCATGTAAAATACTGGTATTTAGCTACATCCAGTTAGACTGGAAGCCGACCCCAACATAGTTGGGAAAAAGGCTATGAAGGATGAAAAAAACATTCCGAAAATCAGTTAAATACGTTCTGTTTTTACAGATAACTCAATCCCACAATATGTGTCACCTTTTTGTTTTCTTTTTTTTTATTATTTATTTAAAAGGCTTTGTCGCTTAACAATACCACATCGCCCAGTGCAAAAAAAAACACAAAATTATTGATTAAGATCTACCTTATAACTAGCTTGTACAAATGTTTAGCCTTATCGGACACTGGAATAGCAAGGATGGTATTACAAAAGCCAATATCATATCTTTTATACCTTCCGAAAACATTAATTCTAATATTTTCATTCCGGAGACACTCCATCAAAATATGAAAGACATCATCAACCACCTGTGTCACATTTGTGGACAACTACAAAATATCTAATGTAACCCAACTTTTACAAAATTATCATTTATCACGCACTATATCAAATTAGTTTTATATGTCGTCCAATCCTTTCATATTGGAATATGTAAGTAATCACTTTTCCATTTTATGAGTGAGTCTCGGCAATCAATGTTTATAGAAGTTGGTCGGGTATTACACATCGATAAAACCTTTAAGGTTGGGTCTATGAAACGAATGGATCCATTTCCCTCGATGGTCATGAAAAAAAGAAGTTTGGGGCGTGTCTGGAGATTGGGGTGTATACGTTCACTTCCTTTTATGTTCATCTCGTTCTCGTTCATTTCATTCTCGTTCATCTCGTTCGTAATTTCTAAAGACAAAGTAAGAACATGGTAGCAACCAGCGCCGACTAATCAGGTAATCAGATAGGAGCTCGCCGCGCTGGTTCGCACTGATTCGGCAAAAAGTTTGAAAGCTGCCTGCGCCGACCAGGGTTGACAACCAGCGCTTGTCGACACCGACACTTCTATATGAATGCGGCTTAACACACATAAAATGACAATTGATCGCAATTCCTTCCATTTCGGCAGTTCAGTCACATTCATCTATATATATAATATAAATAAATAAAAAGAGAAGTCCTGACTGACTGACTCATCAACGCCCAGCCCAAACTCTTGAACCTAGAAAGCTGAAATTTTGATCAGAGGTTCCCTTTATAATGTAGACAAGGAATAAGAAGGTTTTCCTGGTAGTACGTTCCCGTGGGATATTTTCCGACATCCACGCGGGCGAAGCCGCAGGCAAAAGCTAGTTACGTTATTTATTAGCGTTGTGAGCAGATGAATTTTTCAAAACCTATGAAGCTATGGTTTATGGATTTTCTTCAAAACACTCGGATTGTGATTAAAAATGTGTTACGCAATTAGGATCTACTCATGCAGTCACAATGTTATAACATTGAGATTTCTGTCCTCTAACACAGAATACATAATAGTACAAGTACAGTAGATCCACCGCAAAATCATTTAAATAACTAACGACTCTTGCTACGACACAGTAAAGTGCAATTCAGGTTGCACAGCGTTAATTATTCGTTTAATCACCTAGAAGTTGCCTCTCTTTCTATCGCGTAACTCTTATACCTTCTGACTCATTAGGGTTGTCTTCTTTATCGACGCGGCGCGTGAGTGAGTATCGAACTAACGTGCGAGCCGGCCGGTACGCTGCAGCCCACACTAAATTAGCTCGACAAGTCGAGTCCGCCGCGTGCTTATAGCATCATACCTAAAATGCGGAGTGCGCCTGGCCTGGCTATATCTAGTATTATAGTTTGACCGATAACGCTGTACCGCGCCTTGGGTAAGTTCACCGTAGGTAAGACGGGGGGTAGGGGGAGCAGTGCAGGCCACTTATTTGTTAACGCTCGCGCATTCCCAAGGCGCGGTACAGCGTATCGGTCAAAATACATAAACCTGTTTGAATAAATTCTGAAAATTATGCTAAAAACCGTATAAAAATCCCACTAGTTTAAAAAAAAAATGTTTAGGTAGTTGATTATAGTTATACATTTGATATATGATTATAGTTTTTAAGTATCTAAATACCACGTATAGATGGTAAATTTTGTCCTTAGAATATTCAGAACGCAAAGCGGTTTGGGAGGCACGTGACCGACCCTTATCATTTGGGTTTTGTAATCTCTCGCCTGTGTCAGTGACCTTGACCTTGTATTAGTTATCAAATTAATTTTCCTTACATTTTTACTTGGATGAAGATGGTATACCTCCAGGTGAATCGCTCGTCATCATGCATCAATTGCTTTCGTGTTCCGGGTCTGGTTAGAGGCATTTTTTGGTACCTACTGATTACCTGTACAGGGTCAAATCAAATTAGCTAGCGAAACTCTGTGAATCGTTACAACAAAAATAAATTAATTTGATGATGTTTTTTGGAGTCTTTTGACAGTAAACTTCACAGACGTGATAAGTCTCTATAAGTCAACACGATAAAACAATTTCAAGTAACAACTCACACTTCACGTAACAAAACTACCAGCGGTCATTGACCCGAAATAAAATCATCAAATATTTTTTTAACCGACTTCTAAAAAAGGAGGAGGTTCTCAATTCGGATGTTTGTATTTTTTTTTTTTTTTTTATGTTTGTTCGCGCATAACTCCGTCGCTTGCCAAACGATTTGAAAAACTATTTTTTTGTTGGAAAGGGTATACTTCCCAAATGGTCCCATTTTTGTCAAAATCCAGTTCTGATGATGGGATCCTGGAGAAATCGAAGGAACTCTTCAAATATTATAGGCACACCTATAGCGATTTGGGTATTTTTTATAGTAGCTCGTGCATTTGCTCTCGGAAAGTACCACTTGGCGAAGTGGAACTGATGATGAAGACCACAGATGGCTACCGGAACTACTCAATGATAAATATTTCACGGGTTGCGATTCGATTACTTTAACTCTTAAAATGTCGATTGTACACCATGTGTACAGATAACAATAGAATTTCAATTGTGTCTGCTAATTGGCGCGCGACGGGTTAATATGGTTGCTAAGCAATATCCGCTCGTCACACAATGCGTGTGGTGAGTGGTTGTTGAGGAGTTCTCCTGGTTCTTACCAGCAGAACTCCTCAACAATTAACGTCCCAGCATCGGGAAAAACAATATTTTGTAACATGTGATGACATTTAACTATTGAAACTTATACAAATTATAAACAGACCCACTAAAAAGTGAAAATAAAAACTTTTTCACAAAAAAATACAACCGACTTCCAAAAACAACACTACAAAGTGAAAAATAACTTTAATTTCGGAAGTCGGTGGCAAAAACAAAA
Organism: Cosmia pyralina; assembly: GCA_946251885.1. NCBI lineage: Eukaryota > Metazoa > Arthropoda > Insecta > Lepidoptera > Noctuidae > Cosmia > Cosmia pyralina. Next base: position 21,044,914 of record OX276354.1, read on the forward strand.
ATACATTTAATCAGACACCGACTTCCGAAATTAAAGTTATTTTTCACTTTGTAGTGTTGTTTTTGGAAGTCGGTTGTATTTTTTTGTGAAAAAGTTTTTTTTATTTTATCGTGCTTCGATATCGATCGTCACCCATCACGTCTGCGGAGTTCCACTAGCTAATTTGACCATGTATATTAGAAGGTCTTACCTTTATAAGCAAAACATACAATCAATCTGCCTAGCCTTTTACCGACTATGTATGTTGGGGTCGGCTTCCAGTCTAACCGGATGCAGCTGAATTTAAGTATTTAACATGGAGTGACTGCCTATCTGACCTCCACAACCCAGTCAGTACAAGTAAAGGAAAACGTCCAAAAACTGTTAATTTGTAATTTTATCACATAACCATTTTTTTTTGAGATGACAATTGAGTTTGACTTTGTTTTTGGGATAAATTCTTTTCAACTACGGAACCCTTCATTGTGCTTGGTTCGATACGCACTTGACCGGTTTTTTTGGAAAAGATAAGTTTTCTTCAGTTCAATTTCCATAGGTTCTGCTAATAAATCAACTGCACAAGTCAAGTTTGAATAGAAGTTTGTTGTTCAAAGTTTACTTCGCAACTATACAACTAAATGCGAGGTGAATGAGTAATAAAAAAGTTTTATTCACGGATATTCTGCAGGGTTCTGCAAACTGGTAAAGTTCCCTACCTACTCTTATAACTCGTTAGTCATTGTTGTGTGGAAGTCTAACCACTCACGCGATGAATCCCCGCGCGATTTTTGCGCGATTGTCCTGTGCATTTTTTGTCGGCGGGGCGTCTAGTCACATAAACACGGCTTGTACACAAAATATTTCTATGAACTGATAGTAAACTAATGACTGTTTCTTAAAGTGGATAGGCTAGGTTAGATTACGAATCTTGTTTTAGAACTAGATAACTTAGTTGGGCATTCATCACCTGAGTGGCTAATAGACAGGCAGTTAAAGAAAAGTTAAGTTAGTAAAGTTTCAAAATATTTGGGTCCGAAATAAAAGATTTTTTTTAATTTTATTTATTAGCATTATCTTTCAAAATTATTAAGATTGTGATTGAAAGTGTGTTACGCAATTAGGATACCGGTAGCAAAAAATAAATCAGTTGAGTTTTATAACTACAATAGGTTGGTACCTATTGACCTTATTGTCTTAGTAATAAGGTCGAAAACTAGTTCACCGCAAATGTCCGCACTTGTACTCAGGCGTCAATATGACACAATGTCAATAGTGATGATGCCTGTGTAAAAAAAAAGATTTTTTATTTAGTCCGTCAGCCAGATAATGAAAAATAATGAACACGAATTTTTTGTCATCATACCTATTTTGAGAAGAGACTGCGTCATACAGGTATGAGTGGCAGAAGCAGCGCTCTGCAAAGCCAAACTTTATTTTACTGAACTCACTGATGTTACATCTAAAACTTTTAAGTATCAACTTTCACACAGTCCATTCATCTTTTCCTTGGTCTTCCTCTACTCCATCCACATGCAGACTCAAAACTTTCCTGACGACATTTTCCTCATTCCTCCGCATCGCATGACAACCGATTCCCACGCAACTTTTCAGTCACTGGCACCACTTTCAGACGTCCTCATTCCTTATTCTATCCATTCGCGTAACACCACACATCCCTTACATTCTCATTTCAGCTTTGCCATTGACATTTGCCATTGCCTTTCATTCATCCCTTTTGTGGCCCAACATACTGATCCATACAAGACAGCAGCGCTAAATATTGTTTAAGAAATAATATTAAAGGAAATACGAGTGTCGCAGACTGTACCCGTGATTTAACACGAGCACCTATCACAACAAAGCAGATCGTAAAATTTATAGGTAACTCCAACATGTCGATAACGTAGCCCTTGACAACGATGATACTAGGTAGGTACTTGATTTATACTCCACCACGATTTATGGGGCATTGTTTATCTTTACGCCATTTTATTTATCTTAGGCCTTAATCTGTACGGATTTGCGCGGGAAAAACGACGCAACTCTATGGAGTTTCGGGCTCGTTTGATTTGTCTTGGTCCTAAAATTCACTTTGTTCAGACCTGTTTATAGAGAAATTGCGGAGTCATGTTTCGTTCCAAAACCGCATTCTTATGTTGTGTCGAGTTGGAATAAACTAAGTAGGTACCTACTTTTTATGAAAACAGGCATTAGATACAATGCTATATTTTTTGGTGGATGTGTCTAGCAAAGAAACTATTAAAGGCACGTTTAGAATTTGTTGTTACCAGCTCAATAAAAATATTGAAAAACCGTTTTGATTCAAAGTGGAATAAACACATACAAAATAAAATCCGTAGTAACAGAGTGGCTACTACAAACGGACTATGCCTACACGGAGTCTTTGCTTACATACATCACCTAGTAATCCAACACCTAGGCAGTAGCAGTCTTACAGCCTTTACTCTAAAACGTACACAGTAAGGCACTTATATTCCCCAAAACTCAAACGTAACACTACATTCCATTTAACTCACACATACATAACACACACCATACATACATAACTTTTCTTTCACTACACATAACAAAATTACTGAAGCTTATTAGCATCAACACCGTTCATTTCTTGTATTAATTATTTAAAAACAATTATTTGGCCGAACACTGTCTTTTAGAATACAGGCTATCCTAGTCTATGAGACAGGGTTTATATGCTTTTATACAGATTTTGCATTATATGAACTGTAATGTAATGTACATTTTAAGTGTGTTTCTGTATCTTTATTGTGAATAAACCTTTTATTTATCTGTTTCTGAAAATCATCTCCTCAATTACAAACTTCTAGGTACACATTGGCAACCCTATAAATCCGACAAAGAAAATACCTAACAACAGTTTTCCTTAGGTGAATGTTTTGAATTTTTAGGGATGGGGTAGGCAATCTATGTAACTAACCAAACAGCTTTCACTATTACCAAGTTCGATGCTCTTCCAAGGTCATTCTACTTTACCGGCTATTAATGAAGATTATCCGGTAAATAATTAAAGATCTTTAATAAAACGTTTTATAAAAGTTACTATGTTGACATTGACTGGCTATGTCCACTTTAATGGTTGCCTACGGCTGTGTATATCGATTGACCCTAGGTCACCCTCAGGATTACGGCCTTGAGTACGGACGAAGGGAGTTTGACACGTTTGATTGGCGTTATTTTTTAGGGTTCCGTACCTCAAAAGGAAAAAATGGAATCCTTATTAGTCTAGTACAATAGGGATGATGTCTGGGTAAAAAAAAAAGAAATTCTATTTAGTCCGTCAGTCAGATGATAAAAAAAATATTAGAAACGTATTTTTTGCTTTATCATATTAATAGAAAATGACTTATATAACACGCATTAAATTTGGGGAGGGGGCTCGCTAGTCACTTGTACGTATAAAATCTAGCTACACGTGACGTCACGCGATGTTTTAACTAAATGTATCGCCGTAATCTTTTGATTTTGTAAAAAAAGAAAAAATACGTGTCCAATATTTTCAAATAATCTACATGACGGACAAAATAATTTTTTTTGGTCATCATCCCTATTAGGTTTATACCTCGGAACTCCGCTATAGTGAATGGATTTAGATATTTCCGGATTGATTTAATTTCTTATACTAAAAAGTAAAAAGTTTACATTATGAAACCTTCCGCTAATGTTTTTTTTTTAAATCCGTCCCATGAAAATGATGCTACTTTTAATATAATACATATTGGAGGTCGCATATATAAATGCACTGGCATGTGTGATTAATCTTTTACACATGTCTGTCACCAAATTTTAAATAAGCGTAGTTACGGACTTGTTTATGTTGTAACTTGTCACTAGCTTGTAAAGTATTCACCACGAATATATATATGTAGTACTATCAGACCACTGCTGCTGTTATTATTACCCCGTATTTTGCAGCAATTTTTTTTTTACAGCTATTTTTATTTTTTCTCTCGAGGGTAACTAAGTTTCTAATATATATATATAGAATATACGAAGGGATAGCAAACGTCCTTGAAAAGTAGGTATTGCAGGTGTTGAAAAGGGAGTGACAGCGGGGATAGTGGAGATCACGAGTGGCAGATATTATTCTGCTCTGAAAAAGTTTAGTATGGTGCCAGTTCGTAAGTGGAACGTTGTTTTGAATATTTTGTGCAATGTTTGTTGAAATTCTGAATAATATTTGCCAATAAAAACATGTTCATCGTGTGTCGTTACAGCGATAATATTATATAGTGAGAAAAAACATTTCATTTGTACATTTTTTGTTTTATCTTTCTTGTTACAGATAATTATTAAGTATGAGTAGTCCCAGTAAAAGGGGCTCGTGGCTAAGTAATTGCCGGGGTTAGTCCGTGGATGGATGATCATCTTTACTTAACGAGACTCCTCCGTACCTCGGAAAGCACGTTAAGCCGTTGGTCCCGGCTGTCATTCGTGGATCTTTGACAGTCGTTACGGGTCGTCAGAAGCCCGAAAGCCTGACAACCAGTCTTACCAAAGGGTATCGTATTACCCAGTTACTGCGTTGTGGAGGTTAGATTGCTCCATGTAAAATACTGGTATTCAGCTGCATCCGGTTAGACTGGAAACCGACACCAACATAGTTGGGAAAAGGCTAGGCAGATTGATTGCAGTCTCAGTAAAAATATTGATTCAGCAGATGTTGAAAATTTTTTTTCTTTTCTTTGCAATAAACTTAGCAACAGGCAAGCCAGGCAGGCAGGCAGGTTTTCTTGGCTTGGCAGGCTTGGCAACTTGGTAGCAGTAATAATGTAGGTTCCATTGTTGAAATTAAAAGAGGATTGAAAAAAAAAATTGCGGCAATTTTTAATGGTAAACTTTTTAGTTTATGGTATTAGAAAAAAAAAAAACATTTTCAATAAAAATCAAAAGGGTACTTCCCGTTGACCTAGAATCATGAAATTTGGCAAGACGCGAGGCTTAACGGCTCAAGTACAGGAAAAGTTCGAAAATCGTAAATGTGTAGTTATAACACATGTTTTTTTGCGATTACAACTAAAATAAAATAAACTACAGATTACAACTACAAATTTAAGTTTGTTTTTGGCTACGGAATCCTTCATTGTGCGTAGTCCAACACGCATTAGGTCGTTATTTTTTTGTAAAAATGGAATCTATAAAAGATGATTCATTTATTAGAAACAGTTGATCTTAACATACCAAGACTCCTCGGTGCCTCAGAAAGCACGTTAAGCCATTGGTCCCGGCTGTCATTCATGGATCTTTGACAGTCATTACGGGTCGTTAGAAGCCCGAAACTCTGACAACCAGTCTTACCAAGGGATATCGTATTCCCCAGTTACTGGGTTATGGAGGTCAGATAGGCAGACGCTCCATGTAAAATACTGGTATTCAGCTGCATCCAGTTAGACTGGAAGTCGACCTCAACATAGTTGGGAAAAGGCTACGCAGATGAATGTTTTTGATATAACGAATTCTTATTTTGGAACTTAACATTCCTTGTTGCCAACATTTCACTAAAAAAGTACCTACCGACTTAGTTAAACTTAGTTTTGTACTGACATACTCGTACACCATACAGATGATACAGTTCCCGTTGGGAATGTTGTAGGTAAGTATTATAATGCCTGCGGGTAGCAAATCGAAACATGACATCAAATAATCAGTAGGCTGTACTTGCTCGTTGCGTAATGTACGTATCGGCAGTTTTAAATAAGTCCACATTTCATAACGATCTTTCCGATTATCAGTGGTAAACTGAAAATGGTCAGTGGTAATGTGGTGAATTGGATAAACTGGAAAAAATTATTCACTCAATCAATCATCATCAGCAAATAGGTGATAAACGGGTCTGCAATACGAATGCAATCAGATTTTTTGGGTGCAATGACGGTGCTAAACGATCTTCCAGCACTTTTTGGGTAGTCAGCCACGCTATCCCATATAACCTCATCAATCATCATTTATCCCGAAAGACGTCTATTGCTGGACATAGGCCTCCCCCAAGCATCGCCACTTCGACTGGTTTTGTGCTTCCCGCAAACAGCAGATTCCTGCGGCCTTCACAAGGTCATCGGTTCACCTAGTGGAGTGGGAGGCCTTAAAACGCTACCAACTTGAATGGCAAATCGTTTACTTCATCAGGTAATATATAGCTAATGTACAGTGGGCTGCATCAATTGGGTACCAAATCAAATTTTAATACAACTGGGGTACCCAATTGCTGCAGCTCACTGTACCTATAGGTTAGGCCGACACGAGAAGAGAAGAAGAATCTGTATTTCATTCTGAGCAACAGGCCGGCCAGTTCCATCAGGTTTAAAGTCGCATTTAGCGGAGCATGTATTTCAGAAGAAGCTCCAAAATAGTTCAAAAGTTTCTGACAAACCATGCCTATCATCATGGCACGATACGTTACTATCCCTTTTACGAAACCCACCGATAAAAAGGTCACATTTTCCTTGCGAGGTAAAATACCGAAGAGTATAATTACTCCCAATAAAGAACTCGTATGTATGTGGCTCACGAAACGTAATGTATTAGTTCAGAAAGGTCGCGCTAAATGTATTGCTACTAATTAACATAATTTACGAAGTTATTAGTGGTTTGAAGGTCTTATTACCGTGATATAGTGATTATAGGTGAGTGTATGGTCGGGCAAAGTGTTATTGGGTTATTCCATCAAGAACTTCTCAGTAGCAGCTTGGCATCTGGATTTGTGCCCGGTTGATGGCAAGGCTCGCCCTCTATCACATGGAATAGAATAGAATAGAATATATTTATTTCACTAAAATTACATTCAGGTGAATTGAAATTCCTGGACCTCACACTAGGATTCCCTGTGTTGCGAGATGCAGGCTCCATCGTTCCGTTAACATTTTTTTTGAAATTTACATTTTAAAACTAAAACTAGGTACTTATAAATAAACTGTACATGTATGTTGCTGTGATTTGTGTCAGTTGTGTTGGTGTTGTAAGAGTGGCTGATGGAACTTAAACTCAAACTCAAAACTCAAAGCATTTATTTCAAATAAACCAATTACAGGCACTTTTGAATTGTCAATGAGTCGGTCAGTCAGAAAGTTGAAGCTAGTTGCCCATTCCAAAGCGTTGTCGCTATGGAGAAGAACGGGCAAGAAACTCCACGGACATTCTTTTAAATCAAAATATTTTTACAAAATATTGGTTACATCGTTCATGTTGAAAATATACATGTGAGAGGAATGTAGAAAGACAAAAGTTAAACTTAAACGCCAGTTAGGCGAAATGTGGGTGTACTATACAGGGTGAAATTTTAATCGTTTTTATCCTCTTAAGGGGTCATTATACTCGTCATTATGAACAACTTTTACTATGGGACCAAAACTGAAATCGAAGTCCAAAGAATCGAAAGACCAAAACTGAGAACGAGTTATGCGAATATAAATGTAGGGAACATCTGATTTTTTTTTCGCGATTTTATTTATTATTAATATTTTAAGTTGTTATCTTTATTGTGCATGCTGTGGTCTCCTAAAAGTGAAGCAGTACCCTTCTTAAACCTGATGTTGCCCTTTATTTATGTGTCTATATGTATTGTGTACATCTTTATTTGGAGATCCTTAATAAATAAACATTACCAAATCATCTAAGCATACTCTTTTCAATTTTTGTCACTACCTTTTGCCTTATCACAAATCGTTGCTCAGCCTATCATTCATAGTCACAGCACACATGCTTCGCAAGGAATGCATTACCACAGCATGTAAATGCGATGACTTATCCAAACTTATCCACTATTACTAAACAGACTTACAATTAAAATGCTTGCAAAGCCAAATTATTCCACCAGCACACCATATTGGCTCTAATTGGTACTTATTACACCGATAAGGTACGCTACACCGCCACACGTAAGCATGCAAGACTTCTAATTGCGTTACTTTCAAAGTTCAAATGTTTTGCATAATTTGCTGTCTTGCATATTGAATTTAAGGATAGGATCACATTGTTGCCATTTTGTTAGGTTTCGAAATAATTGCTTGCTTAGGTAGGTACGTCCAAAAAAGAGACATAAAAGACCCTCCAAATAATTTTGAAATAAACTTTCTATATAAAGTCACTTTCACACGCTGAATTTATTGATCGCTCGCATTTATTGATTACAAAAAGACTTTCGACACGGTAACACACACAAGCATTTAGAAAAGCTTGAAAGAACAAGGAGTCAACGAAATGTATATATAGAGGTCATCAGAAGCATAAATAATAACAATATGGGTAGAATAAAATTAGAAACTCTGACCCCAAGCTTCCCCATAAAGAGGGGTGTAAGACAGGGCGATATACTATCCCCAAAAATATTTATAACTGTCCTTGAAGCCATCTTCAACAAGCGGACTGGAGAAAACCTGGAATCTATATACAAGGCGCCTTCTTAAGTCATCTGAGAATTGCAAACGTTTTAGTGATACTATCTGAGACAAGCTCACAGCTGCAACTCATGATCGAATCCCAATCTCCCTAGTGCAAACACGCTTTTATTTATAAAAAATTGGGTCTGTGATAAAACGAAAAGATTTAATACAATGTGTAAAGTTATAGGGTTTAATAAAAATATTTAATTAGGTATGTACGTTAAGGGATTATTGTGACGTGAACGAAGAAGGTTAATTATCGTTAAAGGTTGCAATGAAGGTACTGTGAGGGCTCGAACCTTACAGCAGGAGATTTTCTGAACTACTAAATAATACGAGAGGGACTCTAGTTATATGGGGCTGATGCCCTCTGTATTTTAAGCTTCAGATCAATTATAAATCACACTCCTTAACTAAACGTTTCTACGCGGAGCCCTCACCAGAATCTATCTGTCATCCTATGAAGAAAACGAGAATCATTTTCTTGATAGAAGTCATTCCATATTTGAATGATTGAATGTCAGCCAGTATAATATTGTCAAGTCTTGATTAAAGCATCAATCCTCTACAGTATTGGTATTTTTCTTATCAGGTTTATATTATTTTAAACTTTTTAGTTCTTTTTATTAACAAGTGATAGAAGCTCGTTTTTAAAAAGTTTTTTTTTCTTTTAATTTTATTTATATGTTATAAAATTACAAATTAACAATTTTCGGACTTTTTTCTTTACTTGTGCTGTGAGACCTTGCTTCTTGCCAGATTTCATTATTCTAGGTCAACGGGAGTACCCTATTGGTTTTGATTTACTTGCGAGTATGTCGCATAAATGGCCGTAATTTTTATTGCGTTGACTTAGAAGCTTGATTTTTTTTTTAAACTCCATGGGTCCCATAGACCTACGTATTTAATATTAATTTCAACTCGATACCTCCACGCGTTCCTGAGAAAAAGGGTCTTGACAGACTGGCAGACAGACAGACAGGCGGACTTCGAAGTGATCCTATAAAGGTTCCGTTTTTTTCTTTTTGAGGTACACTAAAAACCTAGATGAAATACGACACACAAAAAGAAGAACAGTAACAAAAGCCACTAATGCCTTTAGCTATGCAAAAAAGCTAAAATGGAATTGGGCAGGCCACGTAGTGAGGCGTACAGACCAGAGATGAATCGTAAAATCAACACTCTAGAGAGGACCACAAGGGAAAAGAAACAGAGGAAGACCACTGACACTGACAGAGGAAGACGAGATTAGTAGAACCGGCGTCTCAAACTGGAGCTAAATAGCACAGAAAATAGTTCTATATTTATAGATTACAAGAAAATTGATAAGAAAGTGGTTTTAAAATAACATGGTATATCTCTTAATATTGTGCGTAAAAACTCATATTTGCAGTTGGTATGTATGAGAGAACACGTTTTTCAACTACAGTATTAAGTTGGTTCTTGGGATATATTCATCCCAACAACGGAACCCTTCGTTGTGCGTAGTCCAACACACACTTGGTCGGTTTTTTTGCTGTATAACTAATGCAGCCTTCTTAAGAAGGCGGAAGGAAGAAGGAGAAAGAAGGAGGGGAAGGGGGGGGGGAGGAGGGGAAGGGGGGGGGAAGGAGGGGGAGGGGGGAAGGAGGGGGTTATATTGAAGAGTAGAATTTAAATTCTACTCTTCAATATAAGCACCCACTTTGTTTCTGCCAGCCAGTCTCAGAATTTACCTAACTCAAACCAACAATTATCAAGAACTATCTAATACCTACCTACAGTTCACGTCATGTATGTTTGCCGCTCTGAAGTGGGTGACAAATGATTGCGCAGAACTCAATATCTATACTAAAACAGCAGTGCGCCATGCCATGCGCATCGGAAAGCCTGGTTTCAGAGCGGCAAATTTACGTGACGTGAACCAAGAAAATGGTTCCAACGAACTGACGTCAGACCTACCCCAGTGTAAATCATCCCTTATATGCCCGCCCCGTATATAAAGAACTGTATTTTGACACACGCTTCCGCCTGAGAATTATGGCCAATTTATTTTTAAAGCACGAACCTTACGTAATTATGTAAGTTAGTATTATATAATTTTAGTATTTAGATTGAATATTTTTTTATGGTAAACGCTCAAGGAAAAGAAAAAAGTGTTTAAAATGCTTCCTGACTTTACACGTGAGCATTTCTTGCGTTATTTGTTGTTTCAACTTCATTAAACTTACTTACTTATATAGCGACACTGATACCTACTCTATTAGTATATTAAAAAATCTGACTGAAGATATCCTGATTTAGCTCAACACCAGTACTTGATAATATTCTTCATCATTGGTCTATAATAATAATATGGTAAGGATCTTGACCGTACTTTCGGGATTGTCCTGAGAGCCGTGGAATACCTCTCAACTCCTCAAGCACCTCAGGAAGTGTTGCTCCTCTGTCGCTACGTCACTATGTACTAGCGACCGTTTTCGGAGGCCCATTATTGAGTGTTCCAGTCACCTCCTTTTTTCTTTTTTTTTGTGGATGGGAAATCATCAAATAACTTCTCCCGCTCTGAGCAGAGCGGGAGGGCGTGTCAGACTTTTACTGATTAAACCCACCCGTGTTCCTTTAGTTGCCCGTGCCCGGGCCACGGTATCTCTTTCGAACTACTCGCGACCCCGGCGGCATCGGCCCTGTTGGACCCTGTCACTGCTGACATCTCTGAGGCGCGCGTGGAACACAACGCGCCGTCGACCCGGGCCTGGTCCTTATCGGACGGCGAGCTGCCCATTACTCGTCGTCCGCAAGCTCGCGCCTACGGTGGCTGGGGATCGGCGATAGATTCCCGCCGCCCAGGGCGTCTCCTGCGGCAGCTAGGGGCGCGAGGGCGCGGCTGTTGCCTCTCCCTCACGCGTTCCGCCTCCTCCTTCGCGAGCATTACTGTTCGCAGAAGGAGGTGACTGCCTCCCATGCACTCTCGCTCCGCACCATGGCCTGGACCAGGTTTAGACGCGAGAGATCGCCGCCACCGATCGCCTCCGTGAGAACACGGCGGTGCTCCGCCCAAGCCGGGCAGACCTCCACTGTATGCTCCACCGTGTCCTCCGGGTGATCCACACAATGGTGATACCCGGACGTTACCTCCCGCCTTATCCGAAACAGGAACCTCCTGAAACAACCGTGTCCGGTAAGGACCTGCGTCGGGCGGAAGGTGAGGATGCCGTGGCTCCTCTCCAACCACTCCTCAAAGACGGGACTTATCGCCGCAATTGTGGCGTGCCCAGCGCTGGGTTGCGACAATCGCACTCTCCATGTCGCCATGAGATCCCGCCGGAGCTCTGTCCGCTGTACCGTGATTTCTTGCGGCAGCAGAGTTACGCCCCGGCGTTTCGCCTCCTCGCGCCACTCCCACACGTGCGCGAGGGCTTTTGCCTCCAGATCTCATGGCGGTAATCCGACAAGGAGGCTCGCTGCCTCACAGGAGACCGTGCGGATGGCCATGACCCTCTGGGACGCATTCAACCGGCGGGCTGGTCGCAGCCTCAGGGAACGCGCCCACACCGGTGCCCCGTAAAGGGCCATGGACCGCACGACCCCCGCGTAAAGCCTCCGGTAGGAGGCGTTTGGACCCCCCAGATTGGGCAGGAGCCGCTTCAAGACAGCCCCGGCTCGCTCCCCCCTGCCATTTTATCCGTATATTACATAAAATTGATCAGGCAGGGAACATGGTCCTTCCATAATTCTAGGTAACCAATCCACTATAGCCACCCAAACCCATAGCCCAATAGTTTTGTTTCCATGTTCTGCAATAGTCCTGCACCAACCGGAGAGCGCTTGCATAGTGCGTAAGGGATAGTCATCGGTTGGTGTCTCGTTTCATTAAAAACGTCTAACGGGCCTCTGCGAGTTACGGCTTCGACCTCTCGTACGCCTTCCAAAGATCTAGGACCCCAGGGTCCCGAGAAATATCATAGATAAAATAATAATAATAATATGTTTATTATTCAATTTATTTTAACGGTTTTACTATTCTTAAAACAATGAACGCATAACCACATTACTGGTAAAAACAATTTTGATGGATTCAAAAGTACAATATTTATTCTACATTAAAAGGCGAAAAATTCCAGCTAATTGGCTATGCCTTTCCATCATCCAAATCAGTGGGGAATTAATTTTTCCGGAAAAGTTTTCACTGTACAAAATTAATTATAACTAATGACTTGACTACGTCACGAACTCTAACGATGACGGTGGATATATTGATCTTAATACAAATAAGAAGGCTTAATTTAATTACTGTTGTTAGTTGTTGTTGGGAAGGCTTTTAGTGTGGGACGCAACGTGTGTCGATACTCTTGCGCCATCCCATCTTCCTGGCTCTGCGTGCTGTGCTGGCACTGCTGCTGCCGCTGCGGAAAACCTCAAGCGGCGGAAGTATAATAACCTTATCGGTAATTATATTTTCGAGCCGTTTGGGGTTGAAACCCTCGGGCCGTGGGGTCCGAGTGCTCATAGTTTGTTCAACGAAATCTCCAAACGGCTGGTTGACACTTCCCGTGACCCAAGGGCTGGCTTTTACCCTGGCCAGCGGCTTAGCATTGCCATACAACATGACAATGCCGCCAGTCTCTTGGGTACTTTACCAGTCGACAGCGATGCGGAGGAATTTTTCGACGCCATATTTTAGTTTTTTAATAGTTTTAGATATGTTAGTATATTATAATTTTGTTATTTTTAGGTTATGTTTACAGTTCAATGTAAATGATGTGTAATAGGGACATAAAGCAATTTAATTATTGTCATTTTATCCTGAACCCATAGACACCTGAACAATATCACAGGAATCAGTCATGAACTATTAAAAAGTTCGTGGGAAGTAGATATGGCGTGAATAAATTCATCACGTACTAGCTTTTGGCGCCGGCTTAGCCCGCGTGGTTGTCGGAAATTATCCCACGGGAACCGTACATTTTTCCGGGATAAAAAGTAGCCTATGTGCTATTCCAGACTATAATCTATCTCTGTGCCAAATTTCATCCAGATCCGTTAAACCGTTCTGGCGTGATTGAGTAACAAACATCCATTCATCCAAACTTTCGCATTTATTAAATAAATAAATAAATAAATAAATAAATATGTTTGGACATATCACACAACGCCATCTAGCCCCAAGCTAAGCAACCTAATGCTTGTGTTATGGTAACGAGATGGCTGATAAACTACTTATATACATTTTTTTTTTTTTTTAATTATTAAATTAGTAAGATAGAAGTAAAATTTAACACATATAGTTACCTACAAGAGGCAAACAATTTTTTGAATTACTGATTATTTACACGAAACACATTAAAATTTGTGACATTGTCGGCAGTAAGAATAATTTTGGTACACAGACATTATTTTTTGGTACTTACAACGCAATATTTTTTTATAGTAGGCACTGATTCTTATTACACGTAATCATAGAAATATAATTCTTCTTTCTTATATCTATGCTCGTAATAGTATACATTTAATTTGAATCTTTGCAAAGAATTTATAAAATTAAGGTCACCCTTAGGAGCATAATAGCCACATTTATGAGTTCTTCAAAAATAAACTACATTAGTGTACCCATATAAGCAATACCGCAATAGTACCAAAACAGATGTGTTTTAAGACTGCTTTGTGGTACCCAAACACAAATACCAGCAACGCCACGCCATCTCTCATATCTCATGTAGTGCAATAAAATTATGCGTGGCACGGAGTGGCCCAAATTACATCGTTCACGGAGAATATACCAAACACTTTGCATACAGATGCAGCAATGGATAGTACAATGTTGATTTTGGCCTAAGGCTGCGTTTCCACCACAAATGAGTTTGTAAAACTAACCAATAAGAGCATTAGCTAGCTCAAGCTATGAAAATGAAGCGATGTTAGTCGTCGCTGCGCATCCTCGCTCATTTCTTGTGGAAACGCAGCCTAATGGCCCCGTTCACGGCCTCGAGCGATGCGACTTGAATCAAGTGACAAGCGCGTGCGTCTACTGTTTCCGTCCTTCACTCCGCAAGGGCCTATGCGCACAATTTTCGCTGCATTTGCGTTCATAAGAGCGTTGCGGCGCCGTAACGTTGTTACGCCACAGCGGCGCGGTACCGCAAATATTTCTTTCCCTTTCTTCTGCCGCACAAACAACTAAACGGTGCTGCTCCGGCGTCGCAACGGGTACCGTACACCCCTCCACGCGGGTCGCAAGTCCGGTGTACGTGCGGTGCGATGCCGGAACGCACTGTGTGTATATTTGTATGTAGGACGCCGCAGCGACACCGTTCCGGCGTCACGCCGCCCCGCGTATAAGGCTGGCCGCATACAAACGGTTTCCTGATATAGACAATTTTGTATGAAATGCGTGCATTCGGGTCTCCGAATCTGAATTCCTGATCAGGGAAAAAATCGTATTTACGTATGTGGCCAGCCTTAGTCGCGTCGCGGTAATACGTGGCACATGCTTTAAACAACTGCCTTCATTTGTTTACTCCGCCATCGTTGTCGCAAAACGCGTGTCGCTTGAGCGTGTATCTCGTGACCACGGTTTACTGCACAACTGCACAAAGTAGACTTTGGCACTGCTACTAGCCACTGTCACAAGAAATTACGATGTTTTTACCAACAACGTTACACATGAATTGTTTTCCATAATTAAAGCCATTATAAAGTGCGAACCTTGGCACATTTGCTGAGGTATTTGTGCCAAAATCTTTGGCAAAAAAGGCACAAACTTAGGTGCCAGTTTGGCTCATAACAACAATGTATGTGCTGCGCCAAATGTCAGGGAGCAAGCCAATTGCGATGCATTCAGACTAATTAAAAAATTATCTCATTTTTATTGATCTGCTTTTATGTTAAACGTACGAGTAAGTGCAAAATATTCTAACTTCAATGAATAATAAATATTCTTCCTCTTTTATTTTTCTTTACCTACTTGTCTTGTTGGATTGAAAATCACGTGCTCTCGCATCAATCCAACAATAGGTTAGTTGACAGTTTTTAAGAAACCAATTAAAAATGTTCCTTGTGGTCTTTTTAGGGTTCCGTACCTCAAAAGGAAAAAACGGAACCCTTATAGAACTACTTCGTTGTCCGTCTGTCCGGGGCGGAGCCGCCCCGGCCGCCGCCGGCGCCGCGCCCGCTGCTGCCGCCGCTGAAGAGAAGAAAGAAGAGAAAGAGACCAAGAAGGAAGAGTCTGAATCAGAACACGAGGACATGGGCTTCGGTCTATTTGACTAAATGCACTTCGCAGTTTGCGCGGCGCTGGTCGTTATTCCATTTTCTATGGTATAAGCGTAAAATGTCAGCATTTATGTTTCTATGAAATATATTGCTAATAAACGTTAAACGTCTGTCTGGACGCTTTTTCTCAGGAACGCGTGGAGGTATCAAGTTGAAATTAATATCAAGTACGTCGATCCATGGTGCCTTGGAGTCCTTAAAAAATCAAAAAATCTAAATCAACGCAATAAAAAAATACGGCTATTTATGCGACATATTTTGATATTCGCAAGTAATCAAAACCTATAGGGTACTTCCCGTTAACCTAGAATAATGAAATTTGGCAAGAAGCAAGGTCTCACAACACAAGCAAAGGAAAAAGTCCGAAAATTGTTAATTTGTAATTTTATCACATAAAAAATATTTTTTTGGGATTACAATGTTAAGCTTGTTTTTGGGATACCTAAATTCTTTTCAACTACGGAACCCTTCATAGTGCGTGGTCCGACACGCATTTAGCCAGTTTTTTCCTTAAAACATGAACATTTCATCAATATAAACACGCTGTGAGTTTGTGAGTGCAGGAGCTCTCGATACCGTCCGAGACAATGGCGAAGTTGGAAGTATGTGTTATGTGATGACGCTACTCATCATGACACACATATTCACTGCGTGTTTGTACACTCGTTTACCACAAGTAGGTAAAGCGCGCGTCGTTTCGTGAAATAAAAACACTATACAACGTGTCGTTTTGCATCTTCGTCATTTAAGGGTGTGGTATACACCATCAAACCGAACAAGTGAAAAAATAATCAGCCGTCCCATTTTGCGTCTAGTAGGTATTGAAGCTTTCTATGGGACAGTTGAAAATTTTTTCGCGAATACGATGTTGGTCCCATGGAGAAAGTTATTCGGTTTGATGTTCTGTACCACACCCTGAAATTTGACGAGGATGCAAAACGACACGTTTTATAGCAACGTCTTGATAAAATAAGTAAAAAACACATACTTTCGGTAAGAGTAATACCAAAAACTGCTGTGAATTTACCATTTTAGAAAGTTTTTTCTTAAAATCGAAAGCCTGTATAATCATAATGCCTATGTATACTTTAAAATAAGACATGTCAACAAAAATAGTCTGTATCCTGAAAAGCTTAAAGCTTTATCTGAATTTTGGTAATGTTCTTGATTGAATTTGTAAATTCTTTTTATTTTCAATTTTATTTCAAAGTAGTTAAGGTTGATTTTGAAATATTTTCCGATAGGAACATAGAAAGTTTGCGTGAAAGCGCGTGACTAAGTTATTATTGATTTTTAATTAAGTCCAACATTTCATGAGGCAGGCATTTATTGACTATTTCATTATGTAGGTACACACGGCTACACATCAAGCTATACATTTCCAGTTTTCACTGACCTCTCATTGTAAGGAAATCCTATACAATGCGAGATCAGCTTATACTGGAACTGTATAGCTTGATCTGTAGCCGTGCGTACCATACCGTATTGAACGTTTCTTATTTGGTGCAAAACAGTTACTTACTTGGTGCAAAATATTTATTTAGAAGCATCCATGAATTTTTTCAGTAGCTGCCCTAAGTCTGGATTTGTGCCCGGTTGATGGCAACAGGATCGCCCCCTATTACTGGGTCTTAAACTTATCTGGCGAACTGTGGGTGTACTATACGTGCACCTCAGCCTAACTTCGGAGATATACAGGCGTACCTAATGTAATGTCATGTCTCCATGAATTGTTTGTAGCTTTGTTGTTTTCCTCACAAGGTTTTGACGATGTTGCTTGAGCTGGAGCTCTCTGTACCTAGATAATCAATCTGCCTAACCAGCAGACTGCCTTTCCAGTCAAACCGGATGCAGCTGAATACCAGTATTTTAGATGGAGCGACTGCCTATCTGACCTTCACAACCCAGTAACTGGGTAATACGATACCCCTTGGTAAGACTGGTTCGGGCTTCTGACGACCCGTAACGACTGTCAAAGATCCACGAATGACAGCCGGGACCAACGGCTTAACGTGCTTTCCGAGGCACGGAGGAGTCTCGGCATGTAAAGATGGTGACCCATCCACGGGCCAACCCCGGCAAGCGTAGCTTAACCTGATGGATTGACTCTTGCGGCTGTTATTACTTAGCCACGAGCTCCTCCTCTGTACCTATATAATATTTAGTGTATTTTAACAAATGCCATTAGGTATGAATGAAAGGCAATTATATGCAGCTGTGATGAGAATGCTAAGAGGGATGAGTGGTGTTACACGAATAGATATAATAAGGAATAAATACATAAGAGGACGTCTGAAAGTGAAACCGGTGACTGAAAAGTTGTGCGGAAATCGGTTGTCATGGTATGGGCATGTGATGCGGAGGAATGAGAAAAATGTCGTGAGGAAGGTTTTGAGTATGAATGTGGATGGTTTGGAGTAGGGGAAGACCAAAGAAAAGACGGATGGACTGTGTGAAAGATGATATGGCTAAAAAGGCGGTGACTACCGAAATGACGACTAATAGAGAAGTATGGAAGCGAAAGACATGTTGTGCCGACCCCAAATAAATTGGGATAAGGGCAGGAGAATGATTATCCTCCTATTTTTTTTTTGTTCCGGGTTGGAAAATCCTCATGGATGTCTGACAGACCTCTTCCCCGCCCCAGGGAGGAGGGTTCCGTCAGACTTACTGACTAAAAATCACCCCGATGTTCCCTTCCCACACTTGGACCGGGGATCATGGGAACTTGTGCAACATCATAATCCAACATTTGGGTGACCAAACATCTTCGGCTCCAATTTTTTCAAATTTTTTTGAATGAATGTGGATGGCTATAAGAGTAAAGGAAGAACAAAGAAAAAATGTATGTACTGTGTGAAAGATATATAGAAAGGGGGTGGCTACCGAAATGATGACTAACAGAGAAACAAAGAAGAAAGAAGTAGAAGTAGAGAGTTTGAAGTATGGAAGCAAAAGACATGTTGCGTCGACACCAAATAAATTAAGATAAAAGCAAGAGAAAAATGAACCAACTAATCCAACAATTGGCTGCCGAAACAGTGATTACCCTATTATGATGTATTTTACCCCCATTTGCATTATTTGAAGCCTAGTTTGGCTTTGTATCGTCCACACATTTTCAATCAAACCGTTCGCTCTACATTTACTTACACAACAAAGCAAATATCACGGGAGTAAATACGCATCCAATTAATATATTTCCCTCTGGTATCTTGGCAGTATGTAACCCAGTTAATGCCACACAATCTGAAGCTTCGAGCTAAGCTTTCGATTTATAAACAGTCGTTTACTTAATCTTTGTTCAGATAATTAAGTCGGGGTGCAATATCTAGTGTCTGAACCGCAGTTAGATAAATTTATACTGTGTTTGACTGTCTCTTGGGTCTCGTGGTCGCAAGCAAGTGTTATTGGAGTTTTTCATTAGGAATTTCTTAGTAAAATCCAGGAGTTTGGAAGTTGGCGGTGTGTTACCTCGGCTCGGAAAGCACGTGAAGCCGTTGGCTCTGCGCCTGATCTCTCACCGGTCGTATCAAATTGATGATTGATTTCATTTACAGAAAGGTAAACACAAGTTAACAAAAATATCTTATTCTAAATGTAAACTGACATAATCCGAGCAATGTTAAATAGGCTAAAACACCTCTTTTAACTTACAACATATTATGATTGTTAGTGTGACTAATAATTTAATAAATATATATAAGACTGTACGTAGGGTTTGCAGACCTACATTTTTAGGGTTTCGTTGTCATCAAGGAACCCTTATAGTTTCGCTGTGTCCGTCTGTCCGTCCGCAGATTAGCTCAGAGACTCTTAGTACTTACTAGAAACCTATAATTTGACATGGATATACATATACATCATGAAAAAAAAAATTTTAGGGTCCCTTCTGTACACGTAAAGTGGGGATGTTTTTTTTTTCTCGTCTACCCCATAGCAAAAATATTGCGGGTTTGTGAAAACAATTTTTCGATTTAGGGATCCGTTTCTGAAATATTAAGCTTTAAAGTGCAAATTTTTGTTAAATCCCCTGCCAGCTAAACGGTTACTCGTAGTTGTCAAAAAATTCACGGTAGTAGTATACTCGTACTATAACGAAGTTAAAGAAAAACTATCACGGCTACTTAGCCGTTAGTTTAGCCTACTTAGGCTTTTCAAGTTTACGAGTCAACCAACTACGGAACCGTTCATTGTGCGTGGTTTTTTAATTTAAGCTACCCAAGCGCCCCGTGTCGGATTTCCGTTCCATCGGAGTAAGAGAGTGAGGGAAGAGAGAGTGCACCTTTGCGCACACACTTGTACACTATAACATCTCCCGCGCCGAAGCCTGGTCTCCGCTGAGATTGGTCACCATGGCCGAAATACTGTCTGGAGGACTAGTAGTTATTACTAGTTAGTTGTGTGGAGCAGTGGCGGCCGAGTGGTTCCGGCTCCGACTTACGAGTTGAAGTCGAGGGTTCGAACCCAGGCAGGCGCTTTACTTTGTGTAATTTATATCATCACCACTGCTCTCAAAACGGTGAAGGCAAAAATCGTGAGGAAACCGGCTATGTCCTAGAACCAAAAATTCGAAGACGTGACATTTACCAACCCACACTGGTCCCGCGTGGTGGATTACGTCCCACTCCCTCTCACAGAGAGGAGGCCTGTGTCCCAGCAGTGGGAACGATGTAGGCTTATTATGCTAGTTGTGTATGCTGTGGCCGTAGGTAAAATAACGCATACAATTTATCATCACGTTTGAATTCCAGTATTACATAATTTAGGTAGGTACATAGTGTGTGCTTTTTAAGACTACCGACTCAAAAACTTGAATAAGAATTAAGACTACGGTGAGAAAACCAGAGAAAAAATGAGTTGTTCTTTATGTTTGCATAACTCGAAAAAATATAGGGAACAACTGATTTTTTTTCGCGATTTTAGGTTTGGTGTCATAGTAAAAGTTGTTCATAAAGATGAGTACAATGACCTCTTAAGAGGTTGTCACTTATTTGAATTACACCTTCTATAATAACATAGTTCAAATATAAAAAACAGGAGAAGTGGCATGGGGGCGTGCCTGTGTCCACGCGTTATGCGCACGCTGTGCCTTTACTCGCCAAATGGCCGTCTCCGCGAACTAGTACGCTTTCGACCGTGGTCACGATAAATTATAAAAATGCCGTGTTGTTCAGTGGTTTCCTGCAAAAACCGAAGTGATATTAAAAACTTCGTATCTCACGGGATCACTTACCATATGTAAGTAAAAGTATTTTACTGTATTTATCTTTAAAATCATAAAAAACAACAAATCGTAAAATATTTCTTGCTTTTACTACGTTATTTTTGTTTTCAAATATCGCAGCGGCTGTACTATTTTTGCAGCAAATACATTGCTCCTTAACCACTACCTTAAGTATGTCGCTAAGCGACTGGACAAGCAATGTAAAAATAACAAAACGATACTTTATTTACGCGGAGCGTCGCATAGTACAGCCGCTGTGTCTTGCGGCGAGATAGTGATGAGGTTAAGATCCACTAGAGTAGGCTATCGATAATAATGTCGATTGCCCAACGAATATTATATTGCTATTATAGTTTATTTTTCAATTTGTCAACCGTTTTAGCCCGGTTGGAACACTTGAAAAGATGACGTTTAAGTACGGTTGGGAAACCTTTGAGAATGTAAAATAATCTTTTTTACTGTTTTTGATTATTTTACAGCGTACCTAGTAGAGAAATGCATAACCAACGGTCGTAAAGTAAGTTTATTAATGTTTAGGTGGAGTGTTTTTGGGTTTAAATTATCGCATCTTCGTGCTATTTCCTTACGTTTTTTTGGTTTTGGTATTTTATTTCCGCTAAAGTCTTTAACTATGCACCACAAGATTCAAATGCGTTGTAGTAATCGGTATGGTTCAGATAAAATATTAGTGATTTTAGCTTAAAATAAGTCAACATATTCATGCTATTTATTTGTTATGCATGAGTATGGTATGTGTTTGTTTTCATATATTTAACTATTTCTTAACTAAGGGTTTTTTTTTAACAACAAAAGCCTATTCGCCTGTTGCCTGCTACCTGCTTACTCATCGTGAGGTTAAGAAGTATAGACAACGCCTTAGGTATGTGAGCGGTGGGATCATAGAAATATAAAAAACAGGAGAAGTGGCATGGGGGCGTGTTTGTGTCCACGCGTTATGCGCACGCTGTGCCTTTACTCGCCAAATGGCCGTCTCCGCGAACTAGTACGCTTTCGACCGTGGTCACGATAAATTATAAAAATGCCGTGTTGTTCAGTGGTTTCCTGCAAAAACCGAAGTGATATTAAAAACTTTGTATCTCACGGAATCACTTACCATATGTAAGAAAAAGTATTTTACTGTATTTATCTTTAAAATCATAAAAAACAACAAACCGTAAAATATTTCTTGCTTTTACTACGTTATTTTTGTTTTCAAATATCGCAGCGGCTGTACTATTTATGCAGCAAATACATGGCTCCTTAACCACTACCTTAAGTATGTCGCTAAGCGACTGGACAAGCAATGTAAAAATAACAAAACGATACTTTATTTACGCGGAGCGTCGCATAGTACAGCCGCTGTGTCTTGCGGCGAGATAGTGATGAGGTTAAGATCCACTAAAGTAGGCTATCGATAATAATGTCGATTGCCCAACGAATATTATATTGCTATTATAGTTTATTTTTCAATTTGTCAACCGTTTTAGCCCGGTTGGAACACTTGAAAAGATGACGTTTAAGTACGGTTGGAAAACCTTTGAGAATGTAAAATAATCTTTTTTACTGTTTTTGATTATTTTACCTAGTTGAGAAATGCATAACCAACGGTCGTAAAGTAAGTTTATTAATGTTTAGGTGGAGTGTTTTTGGGTTTAAATTATCGCATCTTCGTGCTATTTCTTTACTTTTTTTTTGTTTTGGTATTTTACTTCCGCTAAAGTCTTTAACTATGCACCACAAGATTCGAATTCGTTGTAGTAATCGGTATGGTTCAGATAAAATATTAGTGATTTTTGCTTAAAATAAGTCAACATATTCATGCTATTTATTTGTTATGCATGAGTATGGCATTTGTTTGTTTTCATATATTTAACTATTTCTTAACTAAGGGGTTTTTTTAAAAAACAAAAGCCTATTCGCCTGTTGCCTGCTACCTGCTTACTCATCGTGAGGTTAAGAAGTATAGACCGCGCGGAACTAGTTGACCGCGCCTTAGGTATGTGAGCGGTGGGATGGAGGAGCGGGGGCGCATTACTCAGTACGTGCGTTGCGAACCGCCGCCTCACCCCTGTCTCAGCGGCCAACTAGTTCCTAGACTATAGACTATAGCTTAAGATACTTATTATGTAAATGATAAATAAGTTCTTATAGT
This sequence comes from Cosmia pyralina, assembly GCA_946251885.1. Classification (NCBI taxonomy): domain Eukaryota; kingdom Metazoa; phylum Arthropoda; class Insecta; order Lepidoptera; family Noctuidae; genus Cosmia; species Cosmia pyralina. The sequence continues at coordinate 21,067,940 of OX276354.1, forward strand.
ACCTTTTTAGCTTCCCAAAAGATACAAATACAAAAAAAAGAATGGATTGATGCCACAGGAAGGCCACCTAATTGGTTCCCAACAAATTATAGCACCATATGCTCAATTCACTTTAAGGCAGAAATGTTCCAGTCTCTAAAGAAAACTCGCAGGCTTTTTGAATGAGCAATCCCAAAATTAAGAGTACGTCAAGTACTGAACAAATACCTCCACTTTACAGGTCAGTGAGTAAACACATCATAACAGGGTTCAACAATTCCTATGGTTTCACAGCCTAAACCAACTTAACCGGATTGTTTTAATTTATCGATTCGTGTTTTTTTTTTAATATACATTTTTTTTTATTTAAAATATATAATACTTTCTGGACATATCATTTTTTATTTTATTTTCAGGACCCCAAATTTTTCTTGTACTAACAAATGGAAGTATCGATAACTTTCCGATTTAGTCAATCACTAGCGTATATGTAAAATAAATTGCTTTTTGCACAACACAATAATAGCGCCAGATGTTTTTGTGTGAGTAAGTTGTACGGTGCATGGTAAATGCACGCTGTGTGTGACGAGTTAAGGTTTATAATTGATTGTGTAGTATGTTCTGATTTATGAATTGCAAGTGTGTGCGCGACTTTGTATCTATTGCTTTTATTGAACTACATGTGTAGTAGTGGCGCGGTGGTGGGGCCAACCTAGCGACATCGGGTTCTGATACATTTCCAACTACCGGGCATATCTCCTTCTTTCATATATCTATGGGTGGGATGGAGGAGCAGGGGCGCATTACTCAGTACGTGCGTTGCGAACCGCCGCCTCACCCCTGTCTCAGCGGCCAACTAGTTCCTAGACTATAGACTATAGCTTAAGATACTTATTATGTAAATGATAAATAAGTTCTTATAGTACCTTTTTAGCTTCCCAAAAGATACAAATACAAAATAAGAATGGATTGATGCCACAGTAAGGCCACCTAACTGGTTCCCAACAAAATATAGCACCATATGCTCAATTCACTTTAAGGCAGAAATGTTCCAGCCTCTAAAGAAAACTCGCAGGCTTTTTGAATGGGCAATCCCAAAATTAAGAGTACGTTAAGTACTGAACAAATACCTCCACTTTACAGGTCAGTCAGTAAACACATCATAACAGGGTTCAACAATTCCTATGCTTTCACAGCCTAAACCAACTTAACCGGATTGTTTTAATTTATTGATTCGTGTTTTTTTTTTAATATACATTTTTTTTTTATTTAAAATGTATAATACTTTCTGGACATATCATTTTTATTTTATTTTCAGGACCCCAAATTTTTCTTGTACAGTAATAAATGGAAGTATCGATAACTTTCCGTTTTAGTCAATCACTAGCGTATATGTAAAATAAATTGCTTTTTGCACAACACAATAATAGCGACAGATGTTTTTGTGTGAGTAAGTTGTACGGTGCATGGTAAATGCACGCTGTGTGTGACGAGTTAAGGTTTATAATTGATTGTGTAGTATGTTCTGATTTATGAATTGCAAGTGTGTGCGCGACTTTGTATCTATTGCTTTTATTGAACTACATGTGTAGTAGTGGCGCGGTGGTGGGGCCAACCTAGCGACATCGGGTTCTGATACATTTTCAACTACCGGGCATATCTCCTTCTTTCATATATCTATGTATAATAAGCTACTGCCATTATGCCTTAGGATATGTTTTATGTTAAAATACGCGGTCAAAGTCGCGGGCAGAAGATTACTCTATCTTCCACCTTCTTCTCATTGAAAACCACTTCTCTACTTAGTTGTTCCGAGAACCAAATAAATTCTCATAGTAACACTCGTGACTCTAGTTTATATGTTAATGAAGTCTAATTGTGATTCAGAAAGTACCTACTAATTAAAAGTTTTAGTTGAAGCAGGTCAGGCGCACTTCGCATTTTAAGCTAAGTACGCGGCGGGCTCGACTTGTCGAGCTATTTCTGTGTGGGGTGTCACGCGCCGGGCGGAGCGCACGGTAGTTCGACACTCACTCAACGAGTCAAAAGTTATGTGATAGAAACAGAGGCAACTTCTAGGTAAATATAACTGTAGGTTATTAACGCTGTGCGACCTGAATTGCACTTTATTGTGTCGTAGCAAGAGTCGCAATTTATTTAAATGATGTTGCGGAGCGAATCTTCTGTACTTGTACTAATAAATATATTATATATTCTATGGTTGAAGTGACAATGTGCACCGCTAATAACTTTGAGAGCTCGCTATTTTGTTGAAGTGAGTCTGGAGAGAAAAAGTAGTTCTACTCATTTATTAATCTGCCCACATGCTGAGTTAAGTATCTTAGATACCCTAATTGCGATTACAATATCAATTATTTTAAACTTCGCGATTTGTACACATTATAAACAAAATTGAGAACGGGTCTTCTCGCGATATTCCTTTTTACGAGGTAAACAGGTACCTACTTGTTTCCCGACGTTGCGACCGCCTTGCAGCGATCGTGGTCACGGGAGGACTGATGACAGCTCAGCGACGTCTTCGTAAAGTGCGGGTATTGGCATCTACCCTCACTTGGTCTTCACAATTTTTATTATTGTCACCGTCGGTACTTCTACCCCGCACTTTACGAAGACGTCGACTTTACGTATTCGTAGCTTCTGTCCGCGGCTTCGTCCACGTGGACGTCTGAAATTATCCTACGGGAACATACTACCGGAATAAAAATTACCTAATACGTTCGGCCATTAACGGCTTTAGTACACCTCCACCGCGAAACCGCGAAACCAGTTGATATGAAATACTGCTGTTTCGCTGTTATAGTTTCGCGGCGGCGGTGTACTAAGCCTCTATGACGTGAAAAGGTAACAAACAGAAGACAGAGTATACTCTCCTATTTAAGGCTCCTTGCCTGCTCCGTTGTGGAGCAGTGGTGGCCCAGTGGTAACGCCGCGACTTACGAGTTGTAAGTCGTAGGTTCGAACCCAGACAGGCGCTTTACTTGTGTAAATAATTTCATCACCACTGCTCTCAAAACGATGAAGGAAAACATCGTGAGGAAACCGGACCAAGAACCAAAAAAAAATTCGAAGACGTGACATGTACCAACCCACACTGGGCCCGCCTGCTGGATTACGGCCCATTCCCTCTTACCGAGAGGAGGCCTGTGTCCCATCCCAGCAGTGGGGACATTACGAGTATAGGCTGATTATGTTATGTAAGGCTTTTTCAAACAGGCAACAGGCGCGGTGCCTTTTGTCGCGTGCGATTTGCGTCGCATGTCGTGCCTGTTTGTGGGAGCCTTTATTATATTGCTATGGACTCTGAATAGGTCACCACGGCTCCAATTACCTGACGAATCACAGCCATTTATTATATCAATCACGATTTATGCACTGCGTCTAGCATTGCCATTATCATTATTCATATAGAATAGAATAGAATAGAATACTCTTTATTATGCACACCATTTAAATTACTGTTACAATTTTACAATGTTGAAATTTTACATACGAGTACGAGTGTTGAAGTTTATATAGGAGTTTGTTGTTGTCATCAGTGGCGGATTTGCAGTCTTGGCCGCCCTTTTTTTTTTTTGTGGATGGGAAATCAGCAAATGACTTCTCCCGCTCTGGGCAGAGCGGGAGGGCGTGTCAGACTTTTACTGACTAAAACCCACCCATGCTCCTTCAGCTGCCCGTGCCAGGGCCACGGTATCTCTTTCGAACTACCCGCGACCCCGGCGGCATCGGCCCAATTGACCCCGTCACTGCTGACATCTCTTTGAGGCGCGCGTGGAACACAACGCGTCGTCGACCCGGGCCTGGTCCTTACCGGACGGCGAGCTGCCCATTACTCGTCATCCGCAAGCCCGCGCCTACGGTGGCCGGGAATCGGCAATCGATTCCCGCCGCCCAGGGCGTCTCCTACGGCGGCTAGGGGCGCGAGGGCGCGGCTGTTGCCTCAGGCCCCAGGCCATGTAGTAAGTACCAGCCGCCCCTTTCTCTGCACCCATCCCAAAGACTACTTACTTATTGAGTTATTGAATTTACTTTATTGCCAACATTTATCGAAATCGATTCAGAAATTTAGCTAACAATATCTTAGTTACTTGATTTTTTTCGCGATTTAAGATTTGGTCCCATAGTAAAAATTGTTCATAATGATGAGTACAATGACCCCTTAAGAGGATATTGATCAATAACCAATCAAACGGCCTAGCCTTTTCCCAACCATGTTGGGGTCGGCTTCCAGTCTAACCCGATGCAGCTGAATACCATTATTTTAAATGGAGCGACTGTCTATCTGACCTCTACAATCCAATTACTGGGTAATACGATACCCCTTGGTAAGACTGGTTGTCAGACTTTCAGGCTTCTGACGACCCGTAACTACTGTCAAAGATTCACGAATGACAGCCGGGACCAAAGGCTTAACGTGCTTTCCGAGGCACGGAGGAGTCTCGGTATGTAAAGATGGTCACCCATCCACTGACTAACCCCGGCATGCGTAGCTTAACCTGATGGATCGACCCGTGCGGCTGTTATTACTTTGCCACGAGCTCCATTGATCAATAACCAATAACCTACCTAATTTAGATCTACGAAAGTGATTTAGGAAGGTTATTGTTGTACGATGCGGTGCAGTGCGGCCCGCCATAATGTGCGAGTCTTTAGAATATTTAGGTACTTTCAGTTATTTCTTGTTATCATCAGGGATTTTTTTTCAGATCGACCGCCCCTAACAAAAACCGGGCCTACTGGGCCTTAGGGCAAATCCGCCACTGGTTGTCATAGATAGGAAAAAGCTACAGTATTCCATATAAAAAAAGAGTATTATTTTCTGGTGGCATCACACCTGTAGGAATTCCTCCGAAGGGGTAGACCATAGAAATATACTATACTAGCTGCGCCTCACGGTTCCACCAACGTAGACCAGGATAAAAAGTAGCTTATGTGTTAATCCACGATATAAGCAATCTACATACCAAATTTCATTCAAATCGGTCCAGTCGTTTGAGCGTGAAGAAGTAACAAACATACAAACACACACACACACACACAAACTTTCGCCTTTATAATATTAGTGTGATCTATGGGGAAGACAGTCCCCACATTTCATTATTTATTTTCAAGTTCATTGGATTTAATAAGGGCTCGTAGCTAAATATCAGCCGCACGGCTCGATCTTCAAGGTTAAGCAACGCTTGACAAAGTCGGTCCATGGATGGGTAACCATCCATTACTATACCAAGACCCCTCCGTACCTCTGAAAGCATGTTAAGCCGTTGGTCCCGGTTGTCATTCGTAGATCTTTGACAGTCGTTACGGGACGTCAGGAGCCCGAAAGTCTGACAACCAGTCTAACCATCAAGGGGTATCGTGTTACCCAGTAACTGGGTTGTGGAGGTCAGATAGGCAGTCGCTCCATGTAAAATACTGGTGTTCAGCTACATCCGGTTAGAATGGAAGCTCACCCCAACATATTTGGGAAAGGCTAGGTAGATGAGAGGATTTAATAGATAGGTAACTACAAATCTAAAACAAAATACTTGATTGTTGTCTTGTACTTACAGTTGTTCATAATTATTTTGTACCAGATATATTCTGAAAAGACTGGCCAAGTGTGTGTCGGACCACGCATAATGAAGGGTTCCGTAGTTGAAAAGAATTTATCCCAAAAACAAACTTAACTTAAAATCACAAATTATCAATTTTCGAACTTTTCCTTTACTTGTGCTGTGAGACCTTGCTTCTTGCCAAATTTCATGATTCTAGGTCAACGGGAAGTACCCTATAGGTTTTGATTTACTTGCGAGTATCAAAATATGTCGCATAAATGGCCGTATTTTTTTATTGCGTTGACTTAGAAGCTTGATTTTTTTAGAACTCCATGTTTATAGATGTATTTGATATTAATTGCAATTTGATACCTCCACGCGTTCCTGAGAAAAAGGGTCTTGACAGACTGACAGACAGACGGACATAGAACTGATCAAGGGTTCCGTTTTATCCTTTTGAGGTACGGAACCCTAAAAACGCAAGAAAATTTGAATTTTACTGGCTCAGAGACTACTAACAAAATTCAAAATGACTGCGACATATGACATTTCAACACTATTAAAGTATAATACACAAATCATTTATTTAAGTATACAAATTCTGTGAGTAAATAAAAACTATTTGTATATAGAACTACGATGGTATTTTAAATACTATTAAATACACATTTTATGGATACAACTGTATTTCAAAGTAACAGTTCATGTATCACTTAGTGCTATCGTTAAAATAATCGCTACAAATAAATGTAATCATTGGTCTATTATAGCGGTCAAATAATTATAGTGTACATACCTGAATAACCACGGTAGGTACTTTGTGGATTTATACAATTCTAGAATTTGTATATTCATAGGTCGGGGCTTTTGGGGTTGTTTATGGCAGAGGTGTACACCCACATTTCGCCAGTTATAAAGAAAGAAAGAAAACGTTTATTTGGACACACTTCGTGAAACACAAAAACAAAAGAAAAAAAAATGAAAATAATGTTTTAAAACAAAAGTGTGTGCCTCACGGCTGCGCCAAAAAGGTTCATTTCAGCATTAATGCCAGACAGATGCTGCCTGACGCTGGTTTTCTAATGAACCTGTAGAGACAAGTGACAGGGAGTACAAACAGTTTTAACATACATAATTGATCATTTATATACTTATAAATAAATAAACTAGTAATCAAAATATAATTACAAAAAAGATATAAAAAAAAAATAATTTTGTACAGGATCTACTGATCTACTGATCTGTTATGTTTAAGCCCCATGTAATAGGGGGCGAGCCTATTGCCATCAACCGGACAAATCCAGACTCCGGGCTGCTACTGCAAAATTCTAGATGGAAAAACACATTAACACTTTGCCCGACCCCGGGATCGAACCCAGGACCTCATGCTCAGCAGTAGCGCTTGCAACCACTAGACCAACGAAGAGTGGTTATGTGTCACAAGCTAAAACCCTGTCTCAGTTCCAAAGCCTACTGAAAACTTATAAACTTAGGCCAACGATACGACGCCCCCGGTGGGTTCCCGCATTGTCGAGGTGAAGGGGCTCAGTAGCCGTGGCTTGGTCACCCACGGTAAAGCGAAGAGGAACCCGAGGAGAGGGCCGCTCGTCAGGGCTTTTGCCGGTAAGCCCACGACGTAGCGGCCAACATGTAGGTTGCGGTGCCGCTTGGGCGACGTTGTGTGTCTTCGATTGTTTTTCTGATTTAGGTTTACGGGCGGCGAGACTTCTGAAATTAGCTATTTGAAGAAACTATTACTGTCGCTCTGCGAGCGCTCCGCCCTCAAACTCATGTGATAAGGACAACTGCAGGTCCGACTGAATAGCCTAAGTAAAAAGTCATATTTCGAGGTTTGGCTCTCACCTATTTCCTCCTCCAATATTGGACCAATTTAAAAGATATTTCATAAACTGATTAAGAAGGATATATACTATGCCCTCTGTTTTTTTTTTTCGTTAATAGTTGTCAAATTTGTACACTAGGCCTCTGTTGACAGCGGTCTGAATAGGCAATTTTGAGCATTTTTTTAGGGTTCTAGTTCTTATAAAAATAATGTACCTATCATCAAAAAGGAAAACCTAAGGGCATACAAGTAGCTAATATTTATATTTCTGTAAAAATCATTGCTTTATGGTCATTAACCAGAAATAAAACAGGCGAGAGCGTTTCGAAAAGAGCACCCGCATTTCCTTTTAGAACAGTAGATGAGTCTTGTCCAGGTTTTCCAGTGTTCCATTAGGCATTAATGGCGAACAAACTCAAGAAGACAGACTATATTTAAGTAGATATAATCTGTCTTAGATTGTCTTTCTGATTTAAATTTTAATTGAGAAAACGTTCTTCAGTAGGCACACGGTAAGATAACAAAACAGTAGATGAGTCTTGCCTAGGTTTTCCAGTATATTTTGACAAATTAGATACCTGCTGTTTTCTTGCGAGTTTGTTCGCCATTACGCATTGTTTTTATATACTTAGATATAGTATGTCTTAGATTATCTTTCTGATTTAGATTTTAATTGAGAAAACGTTTTTCAGTAGGCACACGGTAAGGTAACAAAACAGTAGATGAGGCTTGTCTAGGTTTTCCAGTGTATTTTGACAAATTAGATACCTGCTGTTATCTTGCGAGTTTGTTCGCCATTAGGCATTGTTTTCATATAGATTATAGTCTGTCTAATAGAAAGTCTTGACTAAGTCTGAGCCTTGCTCCAACAACTTAATATACCACTTGTTTACATTCCTACACCTCAAACACTTGAAGCCTTGAAAACACAGACAGATGAACAAACAGACTGCCTTACAAAATAATTTAGTAGGTACCATACCACCATATCATGTACTAGATCAATAACAGTTTAGAGGTGACGTCACAGATCGATGGTCTGCCATATTTTGTATAAGAAGCATGTGTTACGGTCATATCCATGGTGACAGGTTAATATTTTAATATTTTATTATATTATTCTGCTAACTATATCTTTGTAGGGTAAAGTTCAAGGGTTCCTGTAACTTACCAGTGGGGCAATTCCAGTATTTTAGTAGGGTTAAGATTTTCACCGGTATGTATGTATGTATGTTCATCTGTTCCCTCATAACTTCTAGACTATTTGTTATAATTTGACAAATGAGATATTGTTGGAAGCGTCTTGATTGTCCGCTGGTTATTGGCTATGTGGCGTCACATTAAATTAAATATAGCGTCCTCTATTAAGGACATAAATTAATGAACGAAAAAAATTTTTTTTCCAATGATGCCGTGTAAAAATAAAAAGTAAGTTTAAAAACTACTCAGTATTTTTAATTTGTCTGTCTTTTTCTAATTTCAGATGAGAATATTTTCTTGTTTCATACTTTTTAGAGCGTGATTTTTAAGTAGTCGGGTTTTAGTTTTTATTCTTACTTTTTTGAATTTTCGCATTTTAGTTAAACTCAGTCTCAATTTGTCAAAATCAATCAATCAATCTGCCTAGCCTTTTCCCAACTATGTTGGTGTCAGCTTCCAGTCTAACCGGATGCAGCTGAATACCAGTATTTCTTTCTTCTCAATTTGTCAAAAAAAAACTACTAATTTACCTTCACTTTTCACATGTTTTTGACATTGATTGTCGTTGCTATAAGAGGGGCTCATGGCTAAGTGAATAATAGCCGCATGGGTCGATCGATCAGGTTAAGCTATGCTTGCCGCGGTTAGTCCATGGATGGGTGATCATCTTTCTATACCAAGAACGTTGATCCGTTGTGCCGTTGGTCCCGGATCATTGACAGTCGTTACGGGTCGTCAGAAGCCTGAAAGTCTAACAACCAGTCTTACTAAGGGGTATCGTATACCCAGTAACTGGGTTTTGGATATCAGATAGGCAGTCGCTCCGTGTAAAATACTGGTATTCAGCTGCATCCGGTTAGACTGAAAGCCGACACCAACATAGTTGGGAAAAGGCTAGGAAGATTGATTAATTTTGATTTTGTCGTTGCTATAAGATTGTGAACTGAATTTGAACTTTTTAAGTTCGAGAATTGGACTATTGGTATCTGATTTCTCGCACCGGAACGATCTGGTACCTGTTTTCAATTGGGTGAATTGCCCAAGCAAAAAAATACACGGCAAACCTGAGAACGGTAGTGCAATGTGCTGATTATTAATTTTATATATTTTTTCTCAACAACGTAAGTATTTCTCTACCTTGGCAAAAAAAATCATTGGTATTTACCCTCTAATATACCCAAAAAAAAAATTACAAAGTGTTATTTTATCATCACGGTGACCTGTCCTGAACCCAATTCCGCTCATAACATACCTTCTCCTGCAAATACATTCGTAATATGGATTTAAATTGATTTTGTTATCATTAAATTATAATATATTCGATCAAATAAAACAATTTTTGTTTGTTTATCTTCTTTCTCATGGATTTGACAGGCAGTCAACTTTTGTCTGGAAAAAAGTTATCATTTCAGAGGACAGTAAGTTTTAGTAGAATAGCCACATCAACATTGCGTTGTTACGCCCCTTTCACCTTTTCTCACTCCGGATCAGTCCGGCTTAAGCTCATAGGTAGAATCTATATCCCAAGTTAGTAACGTCTCTTTTAGTAGACAATGGAATTAAAAGAAAACAACTGATAGGTCCGGCCGGTAGTGTATTTTCTTTTTGATAGGATTCCGTTTTTTACTTTTGAGGTACAGAACCCTATCTGCAGCTCATAACTAAAAAACAGAACCCTTATAGGATCACTTCGTTGTCCGTCTGTCTGTATGTCTGTCTGTCAGCCTGTCAAGACCCTTTTTCTCAGGAACGCGTAGAGGTATCAACTTAAAATTAATACTAAATACGTGGGTCTATGGTTCCTTGAACTCTAAAAAATCAAGCTTCTAAGTCAATCAAATAAAAAAATACGGCCATTTATGCGACATATTTTGATACTCGCAAGTAAATTAAAACCATGAAATTTGGCAAGAAGCAAGGTCTTCCAGCAAAAGTAAAGGAAAAAGTCCGAAAATTGTTAATTTGTAATTTTATCACATATTTTTTTTTTGGGTCACAAACAAAAATTTGCCATTGGAGAATTTACCGTGAATTATATCAATGTATGAGAGAACATGTTTTTCAACTACTTGCAATTCTTTTCAACTTCGGAACCCTTTATTGTGCGTGGTCGAACTTGGCCGGTTTTTTTTTTAGTTTAATTATTATTGGACATCGATTTCTATACCGATCAAGTCTGTCAAGTTACACCAGTCAATTTAATTGAACCTTGAATAATAATTTAAAGATCGATATTTTCTACTACATTTTTGCGATAGCCCATGCTCAGTCCCTGAACAGAGAACTTCATTGTCTATAGACTTAATAGGAAGTGACCTACTATAATAATGATATTGTCCCGTACCTATAAATACAGTGTGTTACTCATCAAGTAAGTACAAAGCCGACACGCGTCCCGGGGGCCGCGGCTGTCAATTAGTTTACTAGAGCCTGTAATACATTGCGTGGACCGGACGCAACGTGGTTAGTTAGACTTAATTATTACGAACAACGAGTAGGTAAAACCATACTTTATAATAAATAAACACAACTATTTCATGAAATGATCAATTCTAAGATCAGCACCCTAATTTCGTAACACACTACCGGGATTTTTTTTTTTTTTGTTGGAAGTCGGCTGTCTTTTTTTTTTTTTTGTTAAAAAAGTTTTTTTATTTTTCACTTTTTATTTATGGTACCTACCCCACACCAATTCGTATACCACTATGTAAACAACAGTGACAGGAAGTATTATTACATCATCAAGATACACAAAGTGTATTGAATACGTATTATTGAAGCTAACTCAAAAACTACCCAGGCAAAGTTAATAAAATTTATATCGAACTACCGCGCAAGCTTCCTCTACCAAAACAATTTTTCAAAAAGATACACAAATGACGATAATATAGAAGGAAACACATTTAAAAAAAAAATACAGACGAACATAATTTTATAACCGCCTCCTTCTTTGAAGCCTGTTAAAAAAAAAACTTTTTTACAAAAAAATACAACCGACTTCCAAAAACAACACTACAAAATGAAAAATAACTTTAATTTCGGAAGTCGGTGTCTGATTAAATGTATTTTCGTTTTTGCCACCGACTTCCGAAATTAAAGTTATTTTTCATTTTGTAGTGTTGTTTTTGGAAGTCGGTTGTATTTTTTTGTAAAAAAGTTTTTATTTTTCACTTTTTAGTGGTTCACATGTGCTTACCCCTTCACAGCGTACTGGCGTGATGTTATGTTATGAACTGGTGTGAACAACAAACAGACATGAGATTTCAGCAATCCCAGTCCATTTGCTATCATTTATTGAGGAGTTCCGTTGCTTATCTCAGAAGTTCTTCATCAGATCTTCACCAAATTGAAATGGGACCACTCCAAGAACGTACTCTTCCAAAAACTATCCAAATCGCTTCAAGTGTGCCTATAAAATTGGAAGAGTTCTCTCTATTTCTCCAGGATCCCATCATCAGATCCTGACTTGATGATCATGGGACCACCTGGGAGGTATACCCTTTCAAACAAAAAAAAATAATCCAAATCGGTCCAGCCATCTTCGAGTAATCGGGGAACATACATAAAAAAAAAAAAAAAAAAAAAAAAATAAAAAAAAAAAAAAAAAAAAAAAAAAAAAGGTTCCGACGAATTGATAACCTCCTCCTTTTTGAAGTCGGTTAATAAGAAAAGAAAAGTTTTCTCTAGCACTTTTATGATTTCTATTGTCAGATTATAATAAAAATGATTCATTTGATTGGACGGTCAATCCTTGAAGAGAAATGATTATTATGACAGCTGAATTTGAAAAAAAAAGTAGATAGGTATGTGTAAAGACACGACAAGTAGGTAGTACCTACCCTACTTTTTATCACGAATCTACGCTCGAGTGGTACATTCACGATTGAAAAGCAAAAACCAAACTAATCGGTATTTAACGAGATTTCCTCTGAATCGGGACAATTGAATGAAGACATGAATTTTCATTGATAAATTGGATATTTTTACTTGTCAAAGTATAGTTTATTGTTAGACACTGGTTTGAAAGTATTTTATTTTAATAAACATGTCGTGGATTCTGAACGGAACGTCAAGTTGTACCGACTTGGGTGTATTCGGAAACGGGGGTTGGCATCACTGTGCGAGCTGTCAATGTCATTTTGAGTTTGCGGGGGAAAATCACGGTGACAGATGACGGCTGTCATTCAAGGTTCCTGTACTTGACGAGGACTTCATAATTAGACACCGAACTGAACGGACGTGCGCTACCAAACTCGCCCCGACCTCGCCGCGTTCCGATACGAATCCAGTTCCATCTGATTCGTGTGTGCTACTTTCTAATCGATTGTTTGTTAAATCGATCTAATTAAAACTGTAGAGTGCATATTCAGTCTTATTTCGGCTAAAACGATGGACGACGACCAGTCCAGCAACGAGCGCTGACATTCTCCTCTGACAAACAGATACCTTAAGTAAAAGAAGAATTCAATATTTCGGAATTTAAATAAACCATCATAACTAATATAAATGCGAAAGTGAGTTTGTTTGTTTCGCTTTCACGCTAAAACGGCTGAACTAATTTGGATGAAATTTGTCACATGAGTAGACCATGACCTGAATTAGGACATAGAATACTTTTTATCCTGGATGTAAGTTCCCGTGGGATAATTTCTGATATCCACGCGGATAAAGCCGCGGGCAGCAGTCGGTACTTAAACATCAATATTGGTCATGCTGATGTTTATTAAGTTAACGGATTAGCAGACGGAACGGTAATTGTAAAGTCAAGGACATAAATTGTAGTTTATCTTAAAAAGGTCGAACGACGCTCTTCGAAATCTCAGTATAAGGGTGAAATTGAATTCATGGGCAATATTTTAAGGGGTCATTGTACGTATCATTATGAACAACTTTTACTATGGCAACAAACCTGAAATAGCAAAAAAAATCTGCTGTTCCATAGATTATGCTCGCATAACTCGTCAAAATGTAGGGAACATCTGTTTTTCAGACAACAGTACGAGTGCGCGGCAGTTACGCACGGACGACACGTATTTATCTACCGAGCGGCCGTAGGTAATTAATACAAGGTCACTGGCCAGATAAACTACTGCAGCTTTATTATTATGTGGTTAAATTGTTCGTATATTTAAATCACAACTGCCATTCTTTGGCATTCTTTAAATGGCTATAACACTGCAAAGTGATTAGGACAAAAGATAGTATTTATCCCGGTAGTACGTTCCCGTGGGATAAAATCCGAACTCCACGCGGGTGGAGCCGCCGGAAAAAGCTAGTTGTCAATAAATTATTAATTAACTTCTAACCCCTTCACTATTTTTGCTGGGCCAAATAAATCACAACACATTTATTATTTTGTAAGTTTGGCTTCCAATGAAAGTAGGTAAGTTATTGTCTAAAACTCACTCAAACGTAAATGATTGAAAATGTGTTTGAACAAATTCTCATTACATCTGAAGGACTAAATCCCAACCATCCGAAACTTTATTAAAACCTTGGTTTATTTCAACTTTTGATTTCACCACATAATAAACAAAGTTAATAGTTTTGTGCACACGGTTACAGATCAAGTTATACATTTCCAGTATAAGGTGACCTCTCATTGTACGGAAATTCTATACTATGAGAGATCAGCTTATACTGGAAATGTATAGCTTGATATGTAGCCCTGTGTACATTCGATAAACTATACTAGACATTAGTCATAAGGGTTTAAAGTTGACCCGCAAAGTCTTAACTATATTTTTAAGTAATATTTTCGAGGAAGGCGCCTATACAGGAATATTGGGAATATGTCGGCAATCAATTAAGGGAATGTAGGAGAGGTCATTTGTAACCAGATGAACTCTTGTGACGCGTATGCAAATGTCAACATTTTTTTTTTGCAGAAATCGACCATTTTAGTAAAAAAAACCTGCTCAAAATTATGAAAATTGTAACGATTTGTAGCTTTGATTTAAAAACTATTAAAGATAATTGGCTAGCCTGGAACCTGGAACTAAAGTGGTATATTCATAAGCACACAGTGACTTCAAATGCGTTCCGTTTGTTATCTCAAAAATGTTTATTTTGTATCATAGACCACTTTAGTTCGAGGCCAGCCAATTGTCATTTATGGTCGATTACTATGTATTGAAGCGTTAGCAAGCAGATAACAATAAAAATAAAAATAAATCTTGCATTGTTTTTTTTTTTTAATAAATTGTCAAATTTGTAAAAAAAATTGCTTATTTAATCAAATAACAATGTTGACATTAAATAGTATCATCTGTAGGTACACTTGACAGCTAGTTAACAAAACATGAGTATACCGCAGATAACTATTTAAAAGATAATATACCATTAAGGACTATTTAGAAGACAAATCAACAGAATCTGTAATTTGTAACTTATAATAATTGACATCGCATGATTTTAAATACATTTGCACGCCACGTTATGGCAGGATAATTATGCTGAAATTAAACAAGCAAACACCCCTATGTACCATATTCTAGCAAATAAACATTTTGATTTGATTTGATTTGAACTTAATTTTTTTTACAAAAACGTCAAATTAATCGAAATTTGCATAGTTCACTTGGTTGCAAATGACCTCTCTAATCCACTTAATGGATTGCCGAAATTTATAACCAATAACCCTGTATAATACTAAACCAAACAAAAGTGAGAAATAAATAACGTTTCCCAACCGTACAATAGGTTTATAACAATAGGATGTGCATCCTATGAAAATAATTGAAATTAGTGTAGATTCACCTTGTACGGCAATGACTTGGCAACAAATGTTGGGAAGTAATCGCCAGGCAACCGACATCGAAACTTCCTACGCAATGCTGTTCCGCCATTCCAAAATGTTCATAATATAAAAATTGTACTAAACTATTACTAGGCTAATTTCATTAATGATAACTCTACATTGTGATTCTGCGATATTAAGAAATACGAATATAAACGATAATATTTATTGAATCATTTAAAAAAACATATATTTTGTCGTTGAACTCCATTGAAGAGGTAGTTTAATGCTGAAAATCTCGAATCAAGCCAATCGATCGAACCTAAGCCTAAACCGGCAATTATCACCGGCAATCTCGATGGTACAGTCAGTGACCTGCATAACCTGACCCCTCTTCCCCTCATCTTCCTTGTAAAAGGGGTCCAGGTAATGCAGAGTACCTACTGACCGGACATATATACAAAAATATTTCTATATAAACCGTCGCTTACTTATTTGAAAAATATCAAAATTGCTCTTTTATACGCACTTTCCCTAAAACGAACTGCATTATTAAATGTAATACTAACACCCTTGATGCCTGATAATAAAATATTTTTATTTTATTTTATTACTAGCGGTATCGGGTAAAATATTCACCTTGTATAAACTATAAACCTACTCACAGAGGCGATAAAGCTTAGTGTGGACTCTCAGGAGACCACATCAGATGGAAGTTACCAACAAACGCGTTACCAGCCAATTTGTTCGCTCATGTGTGTACTAACATTAACAAAGTTAATTGAACCGTATACAAACAGGATTGGCTTAAAATAAGGCTGAGCTTATAATACATGTTTTGGATCTATATTTATTTTGTTGTGTTCTGGGAATTAAAGATTAATGTTACGACATGTACCTACATGAGGAGCTCGTGGCTAAGTAATAACAGCCGCACGGGTCGATCCATCAGGTTAAGCTACGCTTGCCCCGGTTGGTCCGTGGATGTGTGACCATCTTTACATACGGCTTAACGTGCTTTCCGGGGCACGGAGGAGTCTCCGTGCCCCGGAAAGCACGTTAAGCCGTTGGCCCCGGCTGTCAATCGTGGATCTTTGACCGTCGTTACGGGTCGTCAGAAGCCCGAAAGTCTGACAACCAGTCTTACCAAGAGGTATCGTATTATCCAATTACTGGGTTGTGGAGGTCAGATAGGCAATCGCTCCATGTAAAATACTGGGTATTCAGCTGCATCTGGTTAGACTAGAAGCCGACTCCAGCATAGTTGGGACATGTACCTACCCATCTGCTTCGGAAAGGGTGTTTTGATTTTTTTGGGTTTTTAGGGTTGAGGATTTAAGGGTGAATTCGACCAAACTTTTAACCCAGTATAAGTTTACCTTCGAATAAATTTTAAATTTTTGACAGTTTCTCCATACAAAAACTGTCAGTCGTCAATTTTATTCCACGGATAAAAGATATCCGACTTTTGGCCAAATTAGCCCTTAGTGGTATAACTAATAGAGCTAACAGGCCCAAGGGATAATAAAGCTCAATTCACACTGAGAGAGCAGCAACCGGCAGCGCGCGGTGCGCAGCGACGAGCTTCGGAAATAGTGTCGCCATGAAAAGGCGCGGCAGCCCGCGGAAGCCCGCGGCTGAGTCAGCCGCGGTCTATCGCTATGCATTGTGATAGCTTACATTCTACATTTAACATGAAAACTCGCAAAAAACTCGAGCAGTCACACGCCGCCGATGCGTGTAGTCGCTAGAATGCTTTTGGCCCCGCGACCTTATCGAGTTTCTCAAGAGATACAATATATTTTGGTTATTTTAGTAATACTATAGAGGGATGAGGAACAGGGTGTAAAGTTCACTCATGCTCCATAGAAAAGGGAGGATCCTCCGACCAGACGGGTGTCGTGTCTGGTGGGCAACTGCCCGACGGTTGATGTCGGGACGTTGTATATATGCTATTCGCGTGGTAAACTCTGATTGCGCGATGCAGGATTGCGTGACGTCAGTGTGACGCGTAGTTCGTATGTGGCGATGTAGATTCCGCCACAATATAAATTAAAAAAAAAAAAAAAAAAAAAAGTGCCCGCTTTGCTGCAGGCCGCTGATGCCTCGGTGTGAATTGAGCCTAAGTTGTTGCTATAGCTTTATAATCACATTAATCACGCGCTAAGCCTTTAAGACGGTTAATTCGTAGCAACTTCGTAGAGTCGCTACGAATTTCGTAGCACGTCTACGAAATACTTTCACCTACGCACCTGTGCTTCAAAAAAGAACACAGCAGTACTGCTTTCCACCAGATATTACCTACAGGATGTAGGAACTTCCTTTGACGTTTAATCTTGATTACGTTTTTGAATGCTGATATTGATTTGTGACTGCGTGTCACGGGTTTGCATAAAATATTGAGTGCCTATTTCAAATCATTTCATATTGAGTTTAATGAATACTTGTTGAGTTGTTTGAAAATATATATTATTTAAATGCCTTTAAAAAATAAGCAGCTATATATTTGGGTCGAGTAGGTATTGAAGTTTTGTAAGGGACAGTTAATATTTTTTCTCGATTACGATGTTGGAACCATGGAGAAAATTATTCAGTCTTATGGTCTATACCACCCTTAAATACTAGTAGTTCTACGAACAGTAAACCTCGCGAGCACAAGCTTTTTTGCAACAAAAAGTTATTTAAAACGGGATATTTACCAAGTTTTTTTTCATCAGATCTTTACCAATTTTTTTTAAGAAACCAACTTAAAGTTACTACCTTTAAAATAAGAAAATAACCATCGAAATCAGATCTCATAAGGTGGAGATATCCAGTAGCCCCCTTTTTGCCCCTTTTTGGAGGAAGTACCTCTCCAATCAAAAATCCACCACGACAAAAAATCTATAAAGTTGTAAATCCTGCATACCAAGTTTTGACCAGATCGGTTGTAAAATACGACCTATAGAGGAATACCAACAAACTGTTAGACGAATGCAAATTTTGCCAGACTTGAAGCACTTCACTCGCTACGCTCGCTCGGCCAATGACCACACCTTTCTGATACATGTTATATATTAATGTACCGTTGTTCGAACAAGTGTAGTACCGCTCACACGAGCGCGGTGTGAATCGGGTCCGTGGAGTCATTTTACCTAATATTGTACGTGGTATAAGTTCTATACCAAGAAAATATTTTTTTATTATTAACGTTGTTCCATCACTATTAAGTAATAATAAAAAAATATTTTCTTGGTATAGAACTCACACCACGTACAATATTAGGTAAAATGACTCCACGGACCCGATTCACACCGCGCTCGTGTGAGCGGCTAATAAACATGCAAGAAAAACATTTTCCTACTAATATAATAAAATTACTCTATTTCAGTACCGCCTTGTAAACAAAACTCACAATAAATTGACATCGTTCAGTGAGCACCAATTTCAATGCGCATATTAAGCGACTTACAAACTCATTGTATACCATACTATTCGTTGACGTAGAATGTTACTGGCAGTTCGATTTGCATCCTGGTGTGCATTACAAATAAATCTATAAAATCTGAATATCAAAGTTTCGAACGTAAAAGCACCCACGCTGGACAAAACTAGAGTAATGTAGGTACTCATAACAACATTGTAGTTTTGTGTCGGTGTATTATGCTATTTGTAAAGCCAACGGCTTAGTTCGAACTGTGCCGAGCCGACCTCAGCGAGGATATATGTCGAACAGAGTTTTCCGATCGGCCAGCCGAAAAGTCGATTATGTGTAGTAATTGCTTCGGGTCGGTTTTGTTGCTCAACTGCCAATTTCGGCCATTTTCGGCCAAAAAATCATGATTCGGCCATAAACCAGCCGAAAATCAGAAGTTCGTAAGTTGTCGCACGTCATTGCATACATACATTTATTGTTCTAGAAAATTGGGCTGTGTTCTCTTCAAAAAAAAGAAGTACCTATACAAATTAAAACGCTATTTGACAAACTTGCATAGTACGTTTTTGAGGGTAAAATGCCAAATCTGCATAATCCATCCATACTAATATTATTAATGGAAAATTAACTATATGTCGGACTGTCTGCAACCTGTCACAACTAAACGACTGCACTTAGCACACAGATAAACCATGACCTGATTTAGGACACAGGACACTTGTATACCGATAGTGAGTTCCCGCGGGATAAATTCCGACCTCCACGCGGGAGACGCCGTGGGCAAAAGCTAGTCAGTGATAAAGGTAAGCATTCACCCGATCTATTGGAGCGACACAAGTCATAAATCGCTCGGTCATATCGTGTGACATACAAACACGAGCCCGACGCTTAGACGTGATTGATGACCTGCGCGTTAGCGACATCGTGGCTAGTGTACATTTTATTGGTTGGTATTCGGAAATGTATGGAGAGAATTTACTATAGATAAATACCATTTACATGACATTATGTCATAACAGCCATACGGATCGGCTTGCCATGGGTGGTCCTTGGATGGGTGATTGGGTGACCATCTTTACACACCAAGAAAAAAACAGGCGATATCGAAGTTAGTAATATAATGTCGTCTTACTTGGGATTCCCCGAACTTATAGTAATAAAATCACCAAACATTGCGTTTAGTGATTTTATTCTACACGTCATGAAACTTGAGACCATACTAGATGGCCCTGTATTAATATATAATATACAGCGAAAGAAACTTTATCCAACCGACACCTCCCGACTTTTTCTCGTACTTTGGGATTGTTCAGCTTGTGTCCGAAAGCACTATGCTTAATTCAGAATCAGCTTAAAAACGAAGTAAAATTGTTACAAAATGCTTAGTCACTAATATTAATAGCTATTCTCATAACATGAATCCACACAATTAAGTAAGGCATAAGTGAGAAGAAAAATTGTCAGCCCTTAAGAATCCCTTGAGCGAGAAATATCGTCTTTTTTAAGGAGATCATTATACTCGTACTCACAATAGTCGTAATTGTCGCGAGTTCGCACAGATGTGCTGACATGCGCGCGTAATTTATAGCCTTCACGTATTATTGAACGGCTGTGCAATTTATAGAATAGAATAGAATAGAATACTCTTTATTATGCACACCATTTAAATTACTGGTTACAATTTTACAATGTTGAAATTTTACATACGAATATTTTTTTTTTTTTTTTTTTATTTATGTTAGGTATAAGTACCTACTCGATAAACTCGATTATACGTAAGTAATTTGGGTTATGTTTTCGCGATTGAAGGATTGAAGGAAGATCCAAGGCGCTCGTGGCTAAGTAATAACAGGTTAGATTAGGCTACGCTTGCCGCGGTCGGTCCATGGATGGGTGACCATCTTTACATACCAATACCACCCCGTGCCTCGACAAGCATATTAAGCCGTTGGTCCCGGCTATCATTTGTGGATCTTTGACAGTCGTTACGGCTCGTTAGAAGCCCGAAAGTCTGACAACCAGTCTTACCAAGGGATATCATATTACCAGTAGCTGGGTTGTGGAGGTCAGACAGGCAGTCGCTCCATATAAAGTTGCGCGTCCACCGGGTGTGTTTTCTCGGTTTTTGAGGGTGTTAAAGCCGATAGTGACGTTAAAATGTAAATCCAAGATGGCGGCTGCGAAAGTTATTCAAATTTTTCATCATGGATAACGTTTTCATGGCTTTTGAGAGTGCTTAAGCTGATAGTGAAGTCAAAATGAAAATCCAAGATGGCGGCTGCGAAAATTTTCAAACTGTTATGGGCGTCGTTTTTATAGTTTTTGAGGGAGTTAAAGTTGCTAGTGCGATCAAAATGTAAATCCAAGATGGTGGCTCTGACAATTTTGTTACGTGAGAAGCAACTACGTTCCTGACCTGTCCCCCGACCGCACACGTTTTTTTTGTCATTTTGAACTAATACTTTAGAACAACATCCCTATTTGAAGCAATAAATTTACTTTCCTCGTTTTACGCTCCTAAAGTAGAGCTACATAACGATAATACCAAGTACTTAGTACCTCATAAACTATACAAAGTTGCATTTATAAGAGTCTGTAAACGCGAGTAGGTACAGACAGTTAAATATTATTTTATAAAGTAGTATCCGCCATATGAACATCAGCTATGAAACTTGCTAGCTCTCCGCATGAACGTATAAATCTGCATATTATATTGCAGGTTTATTATACTTATTATAAAATAAAGTCGCGTTGTTCTTCCAAACTACGCAACAGATTTTGATGCGGTTTTCCTAGAATTTAGAGTATTTATTCAGGAAGGTTTATATTATATGTCTAATACATTAATATTTAACTTATTATGTAATTATAATAATAAGAAACTTTCATGTTTTGTCAAAACCGTGCTTTTCATGTCTGTCTGTGTAACTGTGTTGTTTATTTAACTACGCATCGGATTAAGAAGCGATTTTAACCATATATTTTTTTTTATTGTTTAGAACAAAATAAAATGTATCATTTTGTAAAAGGGCGGAGACCTGGTGTCCTGAAATACAGGCTTAGAGCCTAGTTTAGGAACCAGTCTCCCACAATATTAAAATATTGTGGTGAGAAAAATAAGTCTTATCTTATTTAGAGAATTTCTGAAGGTGTATACTCGTACATTAATATTAAACTTACAAATAATAAATAAATCTCGATGTGTTATCTAGTCGAAACAAACCGCGCGAACAAGGGCCGGGTCGCTAGTTTAGAATAAACCTGGATTCATTTTGTGTCGTAACATCTTCTAATGCAGTGTTATCTAATGAAAATTCGTTGTGAAACGATGATCTCCTGACCAGATTCGTTTGATTGGCCAAACCCGCATCACGACAAGTCACGTCAGCCTAGTGTGAATCCGGCTTAAGGATCTTAGCTCTTACGAAAATGTAGGCAAACAGAAAACTTCCCAACAATCGTTGATTTTAAAAAAAAACAAAGTTACATTTTCTCTATACTGAACACATAGCACAAAATTATACCATGTACTCAAAAACAACGGATACATTTTTGGCATTATTTCAAACGCCAATTTTGCTTATCTCAAAACATTGTTTCATTTCACTTATTTTCTAGTCTATTTTAGTCCAAATACTGCATATTCTAAATGCCTGCAACATGACATACAATTTAAAACGTACTGTATAATAAACAGTAAGGCTGTTTGTCCACCGCCACGTCAACGAGATGACGGCGCCGAAATAGCGATACATTTACTACTTATGCCGCTGCCGGGATCTCGTCCCCCGAATTTTCGAGTTCGTCGCGACCACTAGAACTCGGCCCGAAATTTTTACGGGCCGATGTGCCGGCAATACAAAACACGTTTGATCTTGTCCACACACTGTCATCGCCCCGGACCGCCGCGCCGTTCGCCCGGCTTTTGCTTTGTCTATCATACATAACATACTGAATATGATAAGTTCGGTCGCGGTGGATAAACGCTTGCCGTCACCGGGACGTCACGTTCGGTTCAAATAACCTCGTTTCTCGTTGACGTCCCGTTGACGTGGCGGTGTACACACGGCCTTAGAGTACATTGAACGATATATCTACATGTAAGTACACTGTATATGTAGATACATCATTCAATGTGTCTTGCAATGATATGTGAGATGGTACTCATTTCCATGATATAATACTTTTTACAGGGTGTATTTTTATGCATGAGTGAAGTTATATGGAGCGAAGATCCTTGTACCTATTTCTGGAAAATTGATTTAGGTACAATGCTTATTAAGAATGAAATTGTGACCTCGACGATAGACTTCACTTGGGAAGGATCTGTGTTTGTAATTCAGATTTTAGTTTGGTATTACAAGGACTCACAGCCAGCCAAATACATTTAAATGTAGCCAACTTTTTTAGGGTTCCGTACCTCAACTCGTGTCTGTCTGTCAATCTGTCAAGACCCTTTTTCTCAGGAACGCGTAGAGGTATCAAGTTGAAATTAATATCAAATACGTAGATCTACAGTCCCTTGACTAAATCTTAAAAACATAAAGCTTCTAAGTCAACGCAATAAAAAAAACGGTTTTTTGAAGCTCTAAAAAAATCCAAGCTCAGCGCAATAAAAAAAATATGGCCATTTATGCGACATATTTTGACACTCGCAAATAAATCAAAACCTATAGGGTACTTCCCGTTGACCTAGAATCATGAAATTTGGCAAGAAGCGAGGTCTCAAAGCACAAGTGTAGGAAAAAGTCCGAAAATCGATAATTTGTAGTTTTATCACATATTTTTTTTTTTGCGATTACGAAATTACATTTACAGTTGGAGAATTGACCGTGACGTATATCGATGTATGGGAGAATATGTTTTTCAAATAAGAAGTGTACGCAAAATACGCGCATTGACGTGGAGTTGCGGATACCAACCCGTATTACCTAAGTTTGATTTTTGGATAAATTCATCCCAACTACGGAACCTTTCATCGTGCGTGATCCGACAAACACTTAGTTGAATTTTTTTAGTCTGATTTTAATGCAGCAACTGGTTTTAAATCATAGTTAACTTAAATCAATGGAATGGAGTTGAAAATCATGGATAAAAGGGAAATAATTACTTTCTTTTTTAGGTTATAAATCCAATGTGCCAACCTACAAAATTTTCCAAATTGAAGAACTTTAAAAGTTTCAAACCGCAGTTGTGGCGACATTTTACACTTCAGTGCGCATCAAAGCACCCATTGCATTGGAGACGATGTGTCGAACCATCTTAGAAAATGTTCTATATACTAAGAATATTTTTTAATGATACCTAAGCATTTTGTAGGTCATAGGTTCGAACACAGGCAAGCACTTTACTTTGTATAAATTATTTTATCACCACTGTTCTCAAAACGGTGAAGGAAATCGTAAGGAAAACCGGCATGTCCTAGAAAATGTGCATGTGCATGAGTAAAAATTGTCCAAAAATTCGGAGACATGTATTGTGACATCTACCAACCCGCACTGGGCTTGTGTGTGGATTAAGCACTCCGTCTCACAGAGAGGAGGCCTGTGTCCTGTGGGAACGTTATAGGCTGATTATCAGGTATGAAGCATTTAGAAAGGCGTACCTATGTAATTTTATTTTACTGTAGATTTCAAAGCATATATACTATAGATAGGTATTAAATTGTTTGACTTCGAAAAACAAATGTTTCATGGAAGTAACTTTGATGTTCAGAGACTTCTGTTTATTATATTTAGACGAGTTAGCTATGCTGATACTAAAATATTGACTTATAAATAAATAAGGTTTATTAATGCTTCAGTTATAGAATATAAATAAAAAATAATGAGCGAATTAAAAAATATATACAACAGTGTGACTAGTCACCGGTGTCCGATCAATTTTATCGACAAATCCACCATAGCCACTGACGTGTCCCGCACCCCGCGTGACGTCATTAGGTTAAAATGTTGCCTATGTGTCAAATAATCAAATTACATCATAATATTTACCTTTGTTCTTCAAAAGTATTGAAATACGAACAATAATCTCGGTAAACAAACGCCCCCCGCGCGCGCCTCTCTTTCCGCAAACTGATTTTCAACCATAGACAACTTTGTTCGTAATGCCAATACAACCTCGCGCTTTTGGCAAAAATATACCGTACCTAACCACCTTTCCAAAGAACCTAGAACGCAAAGGGTGGGTCCACACACAAAATTACAAAACATAAAAAAGTAACGCGCGCGCTGTCATTGTTCGTTCAGGCTCACTTTCGTGCACTCGGACAATCCTGGGTTTTCGTTTGGGCTCACTTTCATGCAATGGTCGCGTCAGTGGATAACAAGACATTTTGTTCCAATGTTTTGAATTATTTTTTTTTACTGAGTACGGGTTTTCACACTTTTTACGTTTCAAGTACGTATTTAAGATTTTAATGGAAGTTTTTGATAAACCTTTTAGTGTCAATTTATTGCCTACTTTTGTAGCTGTCGCACGAAAGCACTTTTATGCCTGTAGGACCTTTACACCGGTAGATAATGCAAAATAAATGAAACCACCCGTACTCAGTAAAACAAAAATTAAAATGACCGCCATTTCAAACAGTAGGGCCAAAATGCCTTATTATGGTGGATTTGTCGATAAAATTGATCATATTGCTTAGCCTTAACGGATCGGACACCGGTGACCAGACACACTGTATATTGCCGCAGTAGCTCGTGTGCCCCCCGGGGGTAACGTAATAATAAATAAATCACCGTTTAGACATTTTGAGTTTAGAGGATATTTTTCATTTGTAAAATCATAAGAGGTCACAAAAGTCTCACACACCTACAGTTTTCCTTCAATCACTTTTAAATATAGATATCCAGAGATTGGTTCAGGCTTACAATAATAACTTTAATGATATTGATGTTTTTGCCCTATCTAAATATACATTTAGAGAACAAATTACTAAGCGCCTTGCTCATAAATTTTAATTATTATGTACCTTTTATTTAGACATATAATAGCTAATTAATTACTGCTTAATTTTCCCAACACTGTATCTTTTTTTTTTAACTATTAACATGTGGAAACGTAGTGGATTGTACATTTATTTATAGCATACTGTGTATCTAGATATAATATACAATGTACGATTGTTTGTTTTCCCAAATAAAATAAAATAAAAATATAATAATAGCAACACTGAACTCACCTATCTGTCTTCTTGCTCTAACTTTGTGTGGAGCATGTCGACCTCTCTTCGCCCGAAGAGCTTCTTTTCGTCTCAGCCAATGGCCACCAGCAGCTGTCAACAAAGTATTTTTAAATAGGTAAGGAATCTGGCAACAAAATTTCTTATTACATATCTACTTATTAAAAAAACCTTCCAATTAACCTAAAACCTTAAAGGACGGCATTTTTTTAAACGGCTTAATTTATTACGTACATACCCCGAAAAAATATGAAATATTTTTTTGCCATTAAAAAAGGAGGTCAGCTTCGATGGTTACGTAACATTATGTATATTATTATAATTTTGTAATTTCATTATAATCTTAAATTAACAAAAGACAGAAGCACCAGCTGTATCTTTTCTCAGCCTACAAAATCACACAGTCACACAATCACAGTCTAGATCATACACTCGTCCGACGAGAGCCCGAGCTGCTTACGTAGTTCGCCGAACTTCGTATGCAGCTCGGGCTTCGTCGGACGACTGTATGATGATAGACGAATATTAATCTAGGTTTGAATATACTAAGCTACCATAATCCCTGTTTAAAACTCATACTGAATATTATACTAGCAAGAAGCATAAAACGTGTTTCGCCGTAAACTGAAACTGTATATTAAGTAAATAACGTTTCAAGTTTTTATTTAATACAAGGGGCTCGTGGCTAAGTAATAAAAGCCACACGGCTCGATCGATTAGGTTAAGCTCCGCTTGCCGCGGTCGGTCCTTAGATAGGTGACCATCTTTACAAACCGAGACGTCCGAGACCCCTCCGTGCCTCGGAAAGCACGTTAAGCCGTTGGTCCCGGCTGTCATTCTTGGATCTTTGACAGTCGTTACGGGTCGTCAGAAGCCCGAAAGTCTGACAACCAGTCTTACCAAGGGGTATCGTGTTACCCAGTGACAGGGTACTGGAGGTCAGGTAGGTAGTCGCTCCATGTAAAATACTGGTATAGTTATATCCGGTTAGACTGGAAGCTGACCCCAAAGGCTAGGTGGATTGATTTTTGACACACATAAACGTAGCAACACGCCTGTAATCCCGAAGAGTTAGGCAAAGCTATACCTACAGCGCATCCACATTTCTCCAGCTATGTTTAAGTTCCATTGTAATTGGGGGCGAGCCTATTGCCATCAACCGGGCACAAATCCAGACTCCGGGCTGCTACTGAGAAATTCCTATCGGAAAAACCCAATAACACTTTGCCCGACCTGGGAATCGAACTCAGGACTTCACACTCAGTAGTACTGCTTACTTTAATACCTTGGTTAGGAATTCCTAGTCTAGAGGTTAGACTGGCACGCTTAACTTTAAACTAAAGTTTTGGTTTGGTACGAAAACGCTGAAATGCTAATTTATTCTAAGATTTAAACCGCAGACAGGCTAAGAATTTAGAACATCTTGTTCAGTCTTAGTTGGAAACTTAGGAATTTAACGTTGGTAACTTTTGCTACCAACTGTTCCTAAGTTTTAGCACATATAAACTTTGCATGTTACGAGTATTCACCTGTATGCATAACCTATCAGTGAGTTCAAAGATGTTTTTACTTTTAAAAACATCTTTAAACTCAGTGATAGGTTCTGCGAGAGGAAGATGTTACACATAAAAAAAAAATAAGAAAGGTTCTTTTTTAGCGTTCCTGTAAATATTGGTCTGGGTATCTGTGGGAGTGATTTTGTGAAAAGGGACGGAAGTGTGTAACAGAAAGTGAAAGCATTTATCTTAAAGATTTGAAATTTGGCATGGAACTAGAAAGTACTTTTACCAAGGTGAGATATCAGATGTTACATCATAATCATATGCGACTACTGTAAGGCTCGCTCGGTTTTTAGGGTTCCGTACCTCAAAAGGAAAAAACGGAACCCTTATAGTATGAATCCGTCTTCAGTCTGTCTCTGTCAAGACGTTTTTTCTCAAGAACGCGTAGAGGTATTAAGTTGAAATTAATATCAAATACGTATGTCTACGGTCCTATAGAGCTCTAAAAATCAAATTCCTAAGTCAACACAATAAAAAAATACAGCCATTTATGCGACATATTTTGGTACTCTCAAATAAATCGAAACCTATATGGTAGTTACCGTTGACATAGATCATGAAATTTGGCAAGAAGCAAGGTCTCCCAGCACAAGTAAAGGATAAAGTCCAAAAATTGTTAATTTCTAGTTTTATCACATTTTCAGGGTTCCGTACCTCAAAAGGGAAAAAGGATATATATCCTTATAGGATCACTTCGTTGACATTCTGTCAAGACTCTTTTTCTCAGGAACGCGTGGAGGTATCAGGTCGAAATTAATATCAAATACGTACGAGTAAGTCTATGGTCCCTTGGAGTGCTAAAAAATCAAGTATCTAAGTCATCGAAATAATACAGCCATATAAACGTCATATTTTGATACTCGCAAGTAAATCAAGTACCATATAGTACTTCCGGTTGACTTAGAATCATGAAATTTGGCAAGAAGCTAGGTTTCACAGCACAAGTAAAGGAAGTCCGAAAATTGTTAATTTAAATTTTACCACAAAAAAAATTTTTTTTGGGGTTTTAATGTTTAGTTTCTTTTTTGGATAAATTCTTTTCAACTACGGAACCCTTCATTGTGTGTGGTCCAATTAAATAATTTTCTATACTAAAATGATTCTCGATATAAATATGTAGTACCTGGGCGACCGAGCTCTGCGCGGGTGAAAATAATTAACGAATTTTTCCAGAATTTAGACAAATCTATGTAGATCGATTTTTTTTCTGAAGCAAAAAAAAAATATTTATTTTTAATTAATTAATTTTATTTTTCGACCCTGTTAACCTCCATATTGCAACTTTCATCGAAATCGTTAGAGCCGTTTGTGTATTTACAAATATTGTTCATTTAATACTATAGTACGTAGAGGTACCAGCGTCATCAAAAATATTTTCACAATTCATCATTCCTGAATTTCAATCCCGTACTTCAAACAAAACCACAGTACAAAAAAATGCAGTGTGAAAAAAAGCTAGGCGACTGTCAAACCGCTAGTTATATACCCACAAACAGATGTCACAGGCGCGCGGTGAAACCAGTGAAACAATACCGCAATACCCCGATGACTTTGAACGCGTAGATTCGCGAATTAATTGGCTGTTCGTCTGTGTGTTCCATTATTTATTTGAATACTTTGAGCTGAGCAATTGGTTGCTTGGATGGTGTGTGCCATTACCTACCTTGTCATTATGTGTTTAGTTTTGTTTTCGTTTGTATTGATTTATTTTAATGTCGTTTTCGTCCTTGTCAAATTAATAGGGATGATGATTATTTTTTTTTATCTGTTATGTAGATTATTAAAAAATATTGGACACGTATTTTTTCTTTTTTTACGTAATCAAAAGATTACTGCGATACATTGAGTTAAAGTGTGGCATGACGTCACGCCTTGCTAGATTTTAAACGTAGTTGTGACGTAGCGAGCCCCGACTCCCAACTTAATGCCCTTTATTTAAGTATTTTTTTATTATTAATATGATATTGTTATAGCAAAAAATACGTGTCTAATATTTTTTTATTATCTGACTGACGGACTAATTAGAATTTCTTTTTTTTTTGATGGACATTTGCGAAAAAATCTGGATAAGTAGATATTTTGCGGTAAATTTATAATTAATGCAAGAAGAGTCTAATCCAGAGATATTCCAAAGAGATTTTGCTGTGGCGCCATGACTTACTGAGCTAGAATTAAATTAAAACAAAGTAGCGTTTACCAGAAGTGTAACAACCAGTCTAACCAAGGGGTATCGTGTTGCCCAGTAACTGAGTTGTGGAGGTAAGATAGGCAGTCGCTCCATGTAAATTACTGGTATTCAGCTGCATCCGGTAAGACTGGCGGATGACCCCAACATACTTAGCTAGGGATAGGGTATAAGATGATGATTATGTCTTAGGCAGCGATTCAATAATTGGACGAGAATTGAGAGTGAAATTTCAAAATTTCAAGGATGCATCACGTTTTGGCACATTTCGTTTCATGAGAGATAAGAAAGACATAACTCTCTCTCTCTCTCTCTCTCTCTCTCTCTCTCTCTCTCTCTCTCTGTGTGTCTCTCACACTAAAGCTATCTCATTCTTTATTTTTTAAGAACTTCACTTTTATCACGTATACGATGCTTTTTTTTAAAAGAAAGTTTCATATAAATTAACTAGTGACCCCGCCCCTACTTCGCACGGGTTTTACGACTTGGCAATCCATCAGGATTTTTTAATGTCAAAATAACAGCTTTTTACTAAACGCAAGTTGAATTTTTAAATATATTTTTTTTTGTTACGGTAGGTACTTAGAACAAAAAAAAAAAGAACAATTTTTGAAATGTTTGTCTGTCAGTCTGTCTGTTGTCTATTTATTCCAGCTAATCTCCGACTGATGTTGACGAGACTAACTTAAGCTAATTTTAGTTTAGAAAAAGAATTAGGATTCCACACAAAAACAAATTAAAACCCTTTTATTTATGAACAAAATCTGATTCAAATAGAGGAGTAGTGACATCCACGCGGGCGAAGCCTCAGGCAACAGCTAGTTTATAATATGTATAACCGAGGAGAATTTCAGCGTTCGTTGCCTGACTGCTCGTCGTCCATTGTTGTAGCCGAAATAAGACTCAATATGCACTCTACAGTTTTAATTAGATCGATTTACGAGGTGCATTCAATAAGTACCTAGCCTCATCGCCAGAGGGCGCTGTAGTTTCAAAAGAGTTTTACCACAGTGTAGCACATTCTTTTTAATTCTTTTTTCAAATTTTCATTCCAATCCCTTCATTTGTTTTAATTTGACAACTTATGGAAGCGAACGTGTCGATCGGTTTTACAAAAATGGAAAAAGAGCAATATCGTTCGGTGATTCGATTCCTATTTTTGGAAGGGAAAACGCGCATCGAAATCAAAGAGCGCTTGAATGCTGTGTACGGTGACTCTTCTCCATCGATGGCCACCGTCAAGAATTGGTTCAACGAGTTTGCACGTGGCCGTACGTCGGTTTTTGAAGAACCACGTCCAGGTGCACCGAAAACAGCTGCTACGGAGGAAAACATTAAAAAAATCCATGATCTCGTATTGGCAGATCGCCGATTGAAGGTTCGGGAGCTAGCTGAGACTGTAGGCATTTCAGAAGGAACAGTGCATCATATTCTTCACGAGGAACTCGGCATGAGAAAGCTGTCGGCGCGATGGGTGCCGCAATTACTCACACCAGAAAACAAGCGCAACCGTGAGACCACATCGGAGACGTGTTTGGCGCTGTTTAAGCGGAATCCAGCGGAGTTTTTGCGTCGTTTTGTGACCGTCGATGAAACCTGGATCCACTGGTACACACCAGAGACCAAGGAGCAATCAAAACAATGGATCCAGACCGGGGAACGTGCTCCAAAGAAGGCGAAAACTGTAAAATCGGCCGGAAAAGTTATGGCCACCGTTTTCTGGGATTCACAAGGTGTGATCTACATCGATTACCTCGAGAAGGGTAAAACAATTACAGGGCTTTACTATGCCGATTTATTGGGCCGATTCGACGCCGAATTAAAGAAAAAACGACCCCATCTGGCGAAGAAAAAAGTGCTGTTTCACCACGACAACGCACCGGTTCACACGTTTGCCGTTGCCATGGCCAAATTGGTCGAATTACGCTACGAATTGCTGCCCCATCCACCGTATTCTCCAGATTTGGCCCCTTGTGACTTCTTTCTGTTTCCTAATCTGAAAAAATCACTCGCCGGGAATAGATATGGATCGAATGAGGAGGTCATCGCCGCCACGGAGGCCTATTTTGCAGAGTTTGACAAAAACTATTTTTCGGACAGGTTAAAAAAGTTGGAGCATCGCTGGGCTAAGTGTATCGAACTAAAAGGAGACTATGTTGAAAAATAAATTCCCACTTTTCCAAAATTTTCGTTTACTTTTTGTAGGCTAAGTATTTATTGAATGACCCTCGTAACAAACAATCGGTTAGAAAGTAGCACACACGAATCAGATGGAACTGGATTCGTATCGGAACGCGGCGAGGTTGGTAGAGCACGTCCGTTTAGTTAAGTGTCTAATCACGAAGTCCCCGTAAAGTACCGGAACCTTGAATGACAGCGTCATCTGTCACCGTTATTTTCCCCCGCAGACTCAAAATGACATTGACAGTTCGCTCAGTGATGCCAACCTTCTTTTCTGAACACACCTAAGTCGGTCCAACTTGACGTTCCGTTTAGAATCCACGACATATAGATATACTTAGATATAGATGCTTTGTCCATGCTGAATCAAATGGCATTAACACTAAAATATCTACATTATAATAGAACAAAACTTACGACCATAATTTACTACACTACACGTCTGTGGTAATAAACCGCGCAATTCTGCTGTAAGCCATCTTCAAATCATCATTAGTGGCCTTTGATACCATCATGTAGGCTAGTCACGCCAACATTGAGCAGTAACATGGCTATGTGGCCTGTTGTTTTGGGAGTCTTTTTAATTGGAAAGTGAGTAATTAAATCCTAAGGTCCTTCGTGATGATCTAGGGAGTTTCCGCTCGCAGGCTTAAATAGTTCCATTAATTAGCCAGTGGAAAATAGAAATACGTATCTACAGATTTTAATTTAATTACTAAGGGAATATCGTAGTTTGCTGTTTTGTTGGAAATCAGCAACCTAATTGCGTAACACACTATCAATCGGAATCTGATAATAATTTTGAAGCAAATTGCTAATCCATTGCTTCATATGTTCGAATAATTTGTCTGCTTGACAACGTAAATAAAGCAATGAATGGTGTTGAACTGTCAAAATGAAACCGATTCAGATTGATAGTGTGTTATGCAATTGCCTCGCTGGAGGATACTGTTGCCTATCCTGCTGGTGACGTCACTCTGTGGCTTTTACTCGACTAACCTTTTCCCAACTATGTTGGGGTCGGCTTCCAGTCTAACCGGAAGCAGCTGAATACCGTCTTGACTAATAATATAAATGCGAAAGAGAGTTTGTTTGTTTGTTTCGCTTTCATGCTAAAACGGCGTAACGGATTTGGATGAAATTTGGCACACTGGTAGATCATGACCTAGATTAGAATATAGAATACTTTTTATCTCGATAGTACGTTTCAGTGAGGTAATTTCCGACATGAACGCAGGCGAAGCTTTGACAAAAGCAAGTACTTGATATTTGTAAAAAAAAAAATGTTTAATGTAGATTACAAAAATAATCTAAAAACCACGTTTTTATGCGCCTTAAAAAGAATAAAAGAACCCATTGTCATCGAGTTGTAAGCTACTCTGAAAATTTCAGCCGGATACGTAATCGGGAAGTGCTCGAAATTTCAGTTGCAAGATCCCACCCGGAATTACACACATACAAGAAAGTGACTTAATAAAAACGTGGTAATAAAATGGTACCATTCATGAGTAATCCTAATAATCATGTATGTAATTTGATCCTTTTAAGAAAATTAAGCTAACTAAAGTTTTAATCAACTTTGAGGATACCATATGTTTAATTTTTTTGCCAAAGCGAATAATAGCCTAGTTGATAGTCTAAATAATCGTATGATTCTCAGTCCCGAAAAACCAGAACCGCTTGTCACTACACATAACCAACAAAAGTCATTATTCTACAAAACATTATTGAAGCCGAACCGCTATCATCTAAAGACAATACTCCAATCAAAATAAAAACTATTGGCAAACGATCCTCTACCAATACTCCACATTATCTCTTTAACTATACGGTTAAAATTCACGCGGCAAAGGCTTATGAACTGTATTTTATGTTGGTTCGCATTTATAGTCATAAAGTTTATGAGTCCTTAAAAATGTAGTTAACCTATTTATGATTGATGACGGTAATGAAGTATTGTTAAAATGCGTGACAAGGTTCACAGTGACAGGATATTGATTTGTGAAAGTTCAAAGAGAAGTTTTTATAATCATTATATTTATATGGTTATCTATTTTTGTGGGACGTAACGGCAATACAACGAGCACATAAGTCATCATCTGCGTAGCCGTTTCCTAATTATGGTGGGGTCGGCTTCCAGTCTAACCGGATGCAGCTGAATACCAGTATTTTACATGGAGCAACTGCCTATCTGACCTCCACAACCCAGTTACTAGGTAATACGATACCCCTTAGTAAGACTGATTGTCAGACTTCCCCACTTCTGACGACCGTAACGACGTGCTTTCCGAGGCACGGAGGGGTACCTATTAGTATGTAAATATGGTCACCCATCCACGGACCAACCACGGCAAACCTAGCTTAACCTGCTCGATCGACGCGTGCGGCTGTTATTATTTAGCCACGAACCCGCCACTTAGTCACATGCCCGAGCACATAGCTATTGCGTTTAAATAAGCTAACATTTAGGGATATTTATCTCTAAACCTTAATTTCAAGGAAAGAATACCACTACTACTACTAAATCAGACAGTTTTCTAAATATGAATAATTTTATAAAATCAAACACGCCTGGATGCCACCTTTATAACGTTATTTAGAACTTTCTTTTTGCCGGCAAAAAAACGTCGAAACTTTTTGACTTGTGTTTTGCGTTAGGAGTAATGCAAAATACAAGTCAAAAAGTTTCGAGGCAAACTCAAAATTTTTCAAGTATTCACGGCATAAAAGCTTTGTTTTTAGGGTTCCGTACCTCAAAATGAAAAAAACGGAAACCCTATACGATCACTTTGTTGTCCGTCTGTAAGTCTGTCAAGGCCCTTTTTCTCAGGAACGCGTGGAGGTATCAAGTTATAATTAATATATAATACGTAGGTCTATGGTTCCTTGGAAAATGCAACAAAAAAAATACGGCCATTTATGCGAAATGATTTGATACTCGCAAATAAATCAAATCCTATAGGGTACTTCCCGTTGAACTAGAATAATGAAATTTGGCATAAAACAAGGTCTCACAGCATACGAGTAAGTAAAGGAAAAAATACAAAAATTGTCAATTTGTAATTTTATCACATAAAAATACATGTTTTTGTGATTACAATGTGAAGTTTATTTTTGAGATAAATTCTTTTCAACTACGGAAGCCTTCATTGTGCGTGGTCCGACATGCACTTGGCCGGTTTTTTCTGAGAAAGTCTATTTATCTGTCATGTTCAAAAAATGGAATCATACTCTCGCATCGTTATTTTATTTAGACTCGGTTTTTCATATGATTTTTTTTAACTACTTAAATTTATAGACTTCTTAATAAAAAATCGAATTATGAACAAGACAACTAAAAGAAAAGTTATTAAACTAACTTTAAAGACTACCATTATAAAAAATAAGTATGGCAAGTACTTGTACAAGTTTTTTGTAAATAGTTTCAAATTATAGAGTTCCCTTTAAACTATTTCATGAATTAATGAATTAATTAATTAATTGCACCGACCCCAGCGTGGTTTAACCCGACTCGATTACTCGAATAAACCCAAAGATTCACACTAGCTCCTGTTGCCTCATGTTATATGGTGCAACAGAGACCATTGCATAACAAGGAGTAGACTAGGGGGGCGCGATGGTAGGGACAACGTGCCCTTAGGATGTGGAAGAATGAAAGAGCCTACCGAGTATATAATAAAATACGCGTCTATGAAAGCCGGGCTTTTCCACATGACGTAGCTTTAGCAAGCTTTAAAACAGCGGTCTTTTGCAGGCTGACAACCCTCCCTTTGATGTTCCTAGTAGGTACACTGAAACTTTCATGCATACGTTTTACTATAACATGCGATAATTCTGCTTGAAATCCTACTTTTAATTGAGCTTAGATATTTTCTAGTGTTCTACGTTACATCAATTTGCTTTTTCCCAACTATGTTGGGGTCGGCTTCCAGTCTAAACGGATGCAGCTAGCTAACTAGGTAATAAGATAAACCTTGGTAAGACCGGTTGTCAGACTTTCGGGCTTCTGACAACCCGTAACGACTGTCAAATGAACTGCCGTGACTTGTGTTCTTCGCTCGGTGTCCATATTGTAACCTTTTTTAAAGATATTTGGGACAAAATATAACACGGTGTAAAAATTATTGGAATCGATTCAATTATTTATTCTGAACAAACTATGTTCAGGTTTCGTATATACTAAAAAATAATGTTGAATAAAGTAATGACTACTGAGTGGTCCTTATTGTATTAAGTAGTCTTAGTTGAAGAATCATCATCTACCTAGACTTTTCCCAACTATTATTTATTATTTATTTATTTATTTAATGGATCGCCAACAGAGGCTACACAATTACATACTTAATTTATCGCAGATACGGACAACACAAATGTGCGCTTCCAATTATAGGCGACCACATCATTCACTTAATAACTAGGTAGGTACAAGAAGTTTGATAAGAACAAGAATCGTTAAAATTAATCAAAATACAATAAACGAAAGTCATTGAAAGCGAATCAAAATGAAAACCAAAACAATAAGGGTACAAAATAATACAAAATAATTTTAAACAAATTCAAATAAAAATAAATTAAATTAATTTCAAATATAATCAAAGAATAAAAATAGAAGTAAAAAAAAAAAATATTACGATTTGGATACTAAGACGTTTACGTAACTATATTGGGGTCGCCTTCCAGTCTAGCCAGATGAAGCTGAACACCAGTATTTTACATGGAGTGACTGCCTATCTGACCTCCACAACCCAGTGAAGAGAGAATAATTGTCACATAATAAGTACGAAATAATTCCACTGCAAACATGTTGTAAGCTATGTTGCTGTTATGTTGTTGCATGGATAAAGCGGATTACTGAATTTCTTTATACCAAAAATTAAGATGCGAATCCCTTCTTACTTCAATGAAGTAACTCATAATACACACTCACACTCACGCAGACACACTCACGTGCACACACACACAAACACACACACGCGCGCGCTTCACACATTCTTGTATTGGATTTCTGTTAATTTGTTCTAAATGTTGATAATACTGTAACAAAAGTATTGATATAATCAATTCATTCATTTCATCATTCATTCATTCATCAACAAAAGTATTGATATAATATTGGTACTTTTGTCTTATTTTCGGGAAATGAGCGCTGATCGCTAATACAAGCTACTAAGTAACCTAGCTAGGACATCAGAGGGGCAATTCCCGTATTTTTATAACAACGTTCGCAATCTCATCTCAGTCTCAATCTGTCAAAATTGTATAGAGTTTGCCTACATTTTTGACATTTTGATTGTCGCTGGCTGACATTGTGACTTGAATTTGAACGTTTTTAATTACGAGAATTGGCCCTCAGATCGTAAACTTTTATTGTTACCTACTTATCTCAGATCAGTTGTCAACCTACTTTGTAACAGACTGTAGGTACCTCTCTTGTTTATGAAATAAATAATTAATTAAATTAAATTTAGTATATATTATACTTGTTCTGTGAGACCTTGCTTCTTGCCAAATTTCATGATTCTAGGTCAACGGGAAGTACCCTAAGGTTTTGATTTACTTGCGATATCAAAATATGTCGCATAAATAGCCGTATTTTTTTATTGCGTTGACTTAGAAGCTTGATTTTTTTTATAGCTCTAAGAGACTAGAGATCTACGTATTTGGTATTAATTGCAACACGATATCTCTACGCGTTCCTGAGAAAAAGAGTCTTGACAGACTGATAGGCAGAGAGACAGACAGACGGACAATGAAGTGATACTATAAGGGTTCCGTTTTTTTTCCTTTTAAGGTACGGAACCCTAAAAATGGGAGGAAAACAGAACATTCAACATTCTTTAAAAAGTCAATAAAAGCATAGATAGACTACCAAGTACTTATTATTTACATTTAAGTTAAAAAAATCCAATTGTAAAAAAAAATCTTTAAAAACATTTCGTGTAGCAGCTGTTTTGAAAATGCTATAAACCACCAAATGTTTTGTATTTCTTTATCGGAGAACATAACAGTTTATTTCTTAGACTTGACGATAAAAGAAACGTTCACATTGTAAGCAATAAAGCTCAGTAAAGATGTCGAATGACTTTGCATTTAAGATTTTACTTATTTTGTAGAATAATTTAAAATTCCAGACACGCAGGCTTAAAACAATATTTTCGCCTAAATATTCCCTGAAAGACTTGGCCGTGTGATATTTTATTTTTCCAATTTAGATTCCATTTATTTTGGGGTTGCCTTGAACCCGCCAAAACACACCGTGACAAAATTAAATGAAATAATATAAACCGCACATCAGTGGTAACAATTTGACATTTTTTTATGTCGTAGGAATAAGGTTGACTTTCGCAGTGCAATTGACAACACTCAGGTACGGTTGACTGTAAAGTACAAGACACAAATCAGGCCGCACCTGCAAACAAAACTTCAGGCACTGAAGAAACCCTGTCACACTTTCACAAAATATAAAAACATTTTATAAGATAAGCAGGCACTTTCAATATGTTAAAAAAAAGAGTATCTTTACATAACACTTCGTATGAAGCCATAAAAAAAGTAGTTTCAGAGATGAGGGGGAATGGTCAATTTTCGTCTATTTTCTTAAATACGAAAAACGATAAAACTTTTTTTAAAACGATATATTTTAAAATTATAAAAAAAAAAAAACATCTGAGACCCTTTCATTTGATATATCACACGGTGCAGTTTGCAAAACTTTTTTTTTTTAATTTTCTTATAGGCCCCCCAAACGTGACCCCATATTCAAAATTCATTTATTTACGTTATACGTCCATGTTTGGGTCCGTTAAATTCAGAGCAAATTGGCTGTGACAGACGGACGAAAAGACAGACACACGATTGATCCTATAAGAGTTACAATTTTTTTCTTTTGAGGTACTGAACCCTAACAAAAAAAGAATTTCAAAAATGTTGGCCCTCCTTATTTCTCCTTCCTCTTAGGGTTCATCTAATAACATACACAGCATCACACCTGGTAATCCCCGAAGGGTTAGGCGGAAGTGTAGGTACCATTTCGAGTGTTATGTCTTAGTCCCATGTAATAGGCAGAGAGCCTATTGCCATCAACCGAGCACACATTCAGACTACAGGCTGCCACTGACAATTTTCTAATGGAAAAACCAAATAACATTTTGCCCGACCTGGGAATGAAACCCAGGACCTCATACTCAGCAGTTAGCGCTAGCAACCACTAGACCAACGATGCAGGAGGGGAAGAATCTAGAAGGAATATGATTATTT
Organism: Cosmia pyralina; assembly: GCA_946251885.1. Taxonomy (NCBI): domain Eukaryota; kingdom Metazoa; phylum Arthropoda; class Insecta; order Lepidoptera; family Noctuidae; genus Cosmia; species Cosmia pyralina. The sequence goes on from OX276354.1 coordinate 21,107,042, forward strand.
TAGAAAAAGTTGCTGGTCTTCCACAGAAAAAATGCAAATCGATATTAATCATATAATATGTAGTTTGAACTTAGTAGGTATTAAAAATACCAACTCATATGACTCATATCAATACAGTAAGGAGCCTGTGGCTAGGTAATAACAGCCGCACGGGTCAATCGATTAGGTTGGTCCGTGGATGGATGACCATCTTTACATACCGAGACCCCTCCGTGCCTCGGAAAGCACGTTAAGCCGTTGGTCCCGGCTGTCATTCGTGGATCTTTGACAGTCGTTACGGGTCGTCAGAAGTCCCAAAGTCTGACAGCTAGCCTTAATCAAGGGGTATCGTAGTACCCAGTAACTAGGTTGTGGAGGTCCGATAGGCAGTCTGTCCATGTAAAATACTGGTATTCAGCTGCATCCGGTTAGACTGGAAGCCGATCCCAACGTATTTGGGAAAAGGCTAGGCAGATCATGATTACTCATATAATACTCAAACTCAAAACACTTATTTTAATTAGACATTAGATGTTGAGATAGGAAATATGCCAGAAAGGCGCGGTGAGAATTTAATTACTATGTTGCAGTCCATTGGTTCAGCGCTCAACATGTCTTTAACATCAAAAGATATAATATCCATTCACCGTGTTCCACATGCACATTCGCAGAATAATCGTCCGAAGAATGTCATAGTCAAATTTACTTCTAAACTAATGCGTGATAACGTTCTCAGTGCATACCGGTTATCTAAAGGACTGACTTCGGATCGTATAGGCCTGTCTGGTGCGCCGTGTCGCATTTACATGAACGAACACCTAACGCTGCGCAACAAGGATTTATTTCGAAAATGCCGTGCAGCCGCCATGTCAAACAAGTTCAAGTTCGTGTGGGTCCGGAATGCAACTGTCTTGGTCAAGGAATCTGAAGACTCCTCTACGTTTGCCATACGTACGGAAGATGACATATCTAATAAGATTAAGCCAAATCACGTACTTACAACTGCGGTTACGGAATAAGCGGGTTCAGCCGCCTGTCCTAACTACGTATTTCGATATGTGTTTATATGTCTTTTATGTATTTTTATGCTTTTCTGGCTCACTTTTTATTTTAATATGTTCTGTAACATACTGTAGATGGTCTAAAATATTAATTAAGCGCCAAAAATCCTGTGGCATTAAGTTTCTATTTTATTTTTGCCATTATTTGTTGTACACGTGGATCTTTCTATTTTCAATCCTTGTTGCTTTGTTTTTGCATACTTTTTGTTTACTATTACAGTGCTTGTTAAATTTATGTTACAAATCTTCCAATTTACCACTTATCTTTAATACTCATATGTCTACTAAATTTAAAAATGTTGGATAATCTTTCCATTTATTATCAGAACTGTCGGGGGATCAGGACCAAACTGAACACATTATACATTAATATATTATCGCATGCATACGATGTCATAATTTTGACTGAAACTTGGTTGACACCGGATATTTCGGAAAACGAATTTATTGATTCTCGATACACGGTTTTCAGACACGATCGCGATCGGGCAGTTTCAAATAAAAAAGACGGGGGAGGCGTCCTAATAGCTGTCTTCAAAGACCTTATTCCATCTTGTCTCACACTGTCACCCCCATTAATTCTACCAGAACATCAAATAATTAAGATCCCCCTTTATGATTGTAAAAATCTACTTGTTTGTGCCACTTACATACCTCCAAACACATCAGAAGAAATTTATGTAAACTTCGTGAATTCGTTATCGAAATTGTTTGATGATCCTTATATAGAAAACATTATTTTAACAGGCGACTTTAACCTACCAGAACTTAACTGGATTAATACACCGTCATACATGGTGTGTGCCGCTAATAACACCTATTCAGATACAAGTAGGTATCTACTAAACTTTTGCTCACGATCTGATTTGAATCAATTTAACAATTTTACTAACTGTAACGGACGTATTCTCGACCTGTTTTTTTGCAATACACATGCTGTCGCTTGTAATCCTAATACTCCTCTCTTACCTGTAGACACTCACCACCCTTCATTTTATATAAAAGTACCATTTAAAAAACCCTCACGAATGCCTAAACAGTCAATTATAAAACCACTAAATTATCACAAATCTAATTACAATGCAATAAATACAGACATCGAAAAAGCAGATTGGAACAGGTTACTCGATAATTTACCACCTGATGAAGCCGTCTCTATTTTCTACGAAAAAATTTACGAAATTATTAAATTACATACTCCCACTCACAAAACTAAAAACTTTAAATTCCCACTCTGGTTCACTAAATCCCTATTGCATTTATTTAAAATGAAATCTCGAACGTGGACTAAGTGGAAGAAATATGGAAACATTTGGGACTACGAACTATTTTCTATTTACAGAGCAAAATTCAAAAAACAGGCTGACATTTGTTATAAAAAATATATGAATTTTGTAGAGGACAGCGTGGAAAATAACGTTAAAGCATTTTGGACATACGTTTCCAATCGTAACTCCAGTAATAGTATTCCAGCTACAGTTCACTATCTCCAGCAGTCTTCCAATGACCCTACTACTACTTGTGACTTGTTTTCAATGTTTTTCCAATCCGTTTACGAACCGTCTACTTTCGATCATAAGTCATGGGTACCGCCTCCCGCTAATCCTGATAACGACATTAATCTGTGTAATTTGCACTTTCCTGTATACAAAATTCAAAAAGAACTTAAATCATTGGATGCCTCTAAGGGTCCTGGGCCAGATGGTATTCCTTCGATCTTTTTAAAAAATACTTGTGACACATTGTGCTCTCCGTTGTTTATATTATATAATAAATGCCTTGCCTATGGCGTATTCCCTGACGTGTGGAAACGAGCAAATATTGTTCCAATCCACAAAAGCGGCTCCAAGAGTGATGTATCTACATATCGTCCAATCTCGTTGTTGTCGGGGCTTTCAAAACTTTTTGAAAGATTAATGCACAGTGAGATATATCCTATCATTCAGCGTGTGATATTAAAAGAACAACATGGGTTCGTCAGAGGAAGGTCCTGTATAAGTAACCTCCTTATTTTCACAACACATCTGTTTGAAGGCTTAGACAAGAGGCAGCAAATTGATGCTGTTTATACAGACTTTCAAAAGGCGTTCGATAAGGTAGATCACAAGCTATTACTCAACAAAATCGCATTCAATGGCATTAGAGGTGATTTACTGCGTTGGTTCGTGTCGTATGTCACTAATAGGACTCAGAAGGTGGTCATTAATGGGTTTGAGTCTCATACGATAAGGGGCACTTCAGGAGTCCCCCAAGGCTCAATTTTAGGGCCCCTTCTGTTTATCTTATTCATCAACGACATCAAAGATTGCTTTAAGAGTTCAAAGTTCCTACTATACGCGGATGATTTAAAAATTTATAAAAATATTACTGTTCAAACTGACTGTTTAGAATTTCAGAAGGATCTTGACTGTTTCTCGGAATACTGCACTGTCAATAAGCTTCACCTTAGTGTATCTAAATGTTTCAGCATAACGTTTACTAAGAAAAAACATATGTTGAATTTCAATTATTTTCTTGGAAACACTGCCCTAAACAAGGTTTCATCCCTCCGTGACCTAGGCGTAAATCTTGACTCAAAGCTCCATCTTGACACTCATGTAGACAACATAATCAATAAGGCTTATAAAATGTTTGGATTCGTAATGAGAGCGTCTAGAGAATTTCATCGGCCTTCTACTTACTTGCATCTATATAAATCAATAATAAGGCCACAACTTGAATACGCAGTACCCATTTGGAACCCTTACTACAAAAAGTACGTTGAGATCATTGAGTTGGTTCAACGTAAGTACCTCCGTTCCATGCATTACAGATGCTGTAAAACCAAAATGACCTATAAATTATTGCTTGTAAAATACAACCTCAGGTCCCTACAATCCCGTCGCACCCTTCTTGAAATGATGACTCTGTTTAGTATATGCCGCAATAAATTTGATTGTACTGATCTTGTGAACAGTCTGTGCTACCTGATCCCTCGTACTGTAATCGGTCGTGGGGTTCGTTCAAGACGCCTATTTGCTACTTCATTTTGTCGAACTAACTCAGGCGTTCGCTCACCGTTACATCGTTTGGTTGACACCTATAATAAACTGTTTGGCTCTACTGATATTATGTTTCTCAGCCAAGCTGTATTTAAGAGTGAAATTATGACTATTTTAAGAGATCATAGCCCTAATATATAGTTAATAAGTAATATGTGCTTTTTTAACTTGCTCTGCTAACAGCTAGCTATTCTGTATGGTAATCTGTGGATAACGTCTTGAGTAGTGTATTTGTTACTTTTATTGCAAGTTATATATTGTATGCCTACTGTGTAATATACTGCTGTTTGTTATTCCTATCAAATAAAATAAAATAAAATAAAATAGACCATTGGGAAACTACTATGTTCCTGATCCCGATAACCGAGAATACTCAATAAAATAATTATCAACCTAATTAGGTAGGTACGAGAAAGTCTGAAACGCTGAAATTGGCTCTAATAATACAGCGGTTATAACTAGATAACCATGTAACTATTATGGTTACAAATTTAGGCAATAGTGGGTAGTAGGTACCTAGGTAAGTACTTGTAGGTAGGTAGGTTATTTCAGAGTATTTAATAATAAACAGAGGAAATGAAGAACTCTAACGGGGGTTTCGCCTAGTCAAAATCTTTACTAATATTATAAAGAGGTAAAATTTGTTAGTATGTAGGAGGTAATCTCTGGAACTACCAGTCTGTATTTGATAGCCCGATTGTTGAGGCAGGCTAATAGGCTTTTAACATTACGCTAAGACCTTTAGAAGCCGAGCAATAAGAATAAAAGCGGTAAATGAAGATAGAGCACGGACGGGCGATGCGATTCGACGCGGTGGGTTAGGGTAACAAGAAATTCCATGCGGACGAAGTCGCGGGCAGAAGCTAGTATATTAATAAAGTAGGTTTTTGACAAATTCAGTCTTCAATTGACAAAAAAAACTAGATCTCTATCTCTTAGACCCAAGTAGTTGCTAAGATCTCCATAGCCGCGCAATCCTCCACGTTACGTTCGCGCGGCCAACTTAAAACCCTTATAACTTCTTTATTTCTACTTTGACAAATTTTTGGTTTGTACCCATCGATTTTGACAAATTTCAACAATTTTTTAGGCGTAGTTTTTTTTCTGTTTGGATAACTTGGCGGAGCAATCATAACGCACACGGTATAATGGCCTATTTGTAGTTGTAGCTGGTTGAAATATTAGAAGAGTGCGTTCAAGGCGAAACAATTCGTTCATTGCATTTGGTTATTGTTTCGCGAGGACATTTCTAAGACAGTTTATAAAATAAAAAAAAAATTAAATCAATTTATTTCAGACAATTTAGCCCATAACAAAATTATACATGTCAGATTTGTTAGTAACAAAGGTCTTAATAACTATGTTAGTATACAATATTAATACATTTTAATTCAATACTAATAATAATTTCATGTAATATGCAACTCTAGAAACCTCCCCAGCACACTACTGGTCTCAGATCTCTCTGCAATCATCCTCAGAATTCTGTTACCGCTGCCCCGAATTCGGCGTATTAGAGAAAATGACTTTTTGCGCATTACTGCAAAAACGTCATCTACCCTCGCATCAGCAAACATGCCCGAGGCGCTGCAAAATCGGGGCAGCCGCACAAGAATCCTGAAGGCGTTATTATATTGCACACGAAGAGCATTGTAGGCCCGCTGCGTATAGTTGACCCATAAGGCGCTGGTGTAAAAGCTTTGACAGTATGCTCTATACAGTTGTAGCGCGTAGGCATATTAAACATCTTTAGTCTTAGGCAATACCTATGTATGACGTAGCTCATAAGATTATTCTAAGTCCCAACCTTTGTATACATCCAGTCGTTCAGTAAAGCTCCAACTGAGAACACGCTCTTTTATTTGCCAAACCTTCTGAACATACACACACACCAACAACCTCATTGGCAAAGTGGTGACACCCGTACGTGTCCGCGCGCGTATCGAGTTTCAAGTTATCGCAACCGAGAGACTGAAATTATAGCGCGTGAAAATGAACGACCCGCGTTACCAGCCTGCAGCTCTGCAACAGCCTGTAGTCACAGCAACCCTGGATCAGCCACAACCACAGCAAATGACGGCAGTTTCCATCACATCGAGGATACCGGATTTTTGCCGAGATCGGCCAAGGCTCTGGTTTCACCAATTCAACGCCATCGCGGATCCCCAAAAGGCAAGTGACCTGCACAAAAGTCAACTTCTAATAGCTAGGCTGAAACCTGACGAGTTACCTGATATAAGTGACATTCTTGAGAACATGCCTGAAAATAATAAATTCGATACCCTTAAAAATAGGTTAATTTCGGTTTATGAAGAGTCGGAATCAAAACAAATGAACCAACTCTTAAACGAAATCGAACTCGGAGACCAGAAACCGTCTCAATTATTACGGCGTATGCGAGATTTAGGTAAAAATAAAGTACCAGACGAGACTCTAAAATTATTGTGGTCAGGTCGTCTCCCACACTCAATTAGGGCCGTCATTACCGCATGCGACACTGGCGAGGTAAAACTCGACAGTTTAGCTAAAATTGCAGACAAAATCCTGGAAAATACCAGGCCGTCTGAAATATCCCCGATCACCAAAACAACTCCGAGTGCAGACCAAACAATCCCCGAAATCATTGTTAGCGAACTAAAACAAATGAAACTAGAAATTTCAGAATTACGTAGTAGACTAAACGGTTTCAATAATCATCACAACCGTAGGTCGCGAAGCCGAGATCGTTATGACCCTGGTACATCCCGGGCACGCTCTAAAAGTCGCGAAAACACCCAAAAAAATAGAGAAAAATACCTAAGTCAAAAAGAAAAACCAGGTGATGCGGATTATCTGTGTTTTTACCATTTCATTTACGGTACCGATGCGCGTAAATGCGGCGACACAATGAACTGCAATAAAAAGAACTCGGGAAACTAATTCAGACACCGGGTCAAATACACAATGTCGCCGGTGTCAGCAATTCCTATCGTTTATGTGTTACAGATATTAGAACTGGTGCAAGATTTCTTATCGATACTGGTGCTGATGTGTCAGTTTTAGCCGGTAAAAGGCAAAACGTATCCACGTCAGATTACATATTATATGCAGCCAATGGTTCAAAAATTAAAACGTACGGTGAAAAAACCATTACGGTTAACTTAGGTTTACGTCGACCATTCCAATGGAAGTTCATACTAGCCGATGTTCAACGTTCAATTATAGGGGCTGACTTCCTTGCTGCTAACAAACTAATAGTAGATTTACATGGTAGGAAACTAATAGACAAACTCACTTTAATGTCGCGTGCCACAAACATTATAAATAGCGACGAATCAAGTATTCGATCAATCGACATAAACGACGAATACCATCTCATATTACAAAAATTTCCCGACATCACCAAAATGGAAAATTTTAAAACAAATCCTAAACATGATGTACAACACCATATTTACACTACTGGACCCCCGGTTCATGAAAAAGTACGACCACTTAATCCGGAGAAATACAAAGTAGCCAAAGCAGAATTCGAGAGGATGATGCAATTAGGTATTTGTAGACCTTCGAATAGCCCTTGGGCTAACCCACTTGTATGCGTTAATAAAAAAAACGGTGAAATAAGACCATGCGGAGACTATCGTAGACTTAACGCACAAACTACTCCCGACCGTTACCCATTACCAAGACTACTTGATTTCACATACGTACTCAAAGGGAAAGCTATATTTTCAAAAATTGACGTTCGGAAAGCATACCATAATATACCAATGGCTTCCGAAGACATCCCCAAAACTGCAGTCATAACTCCATTCGGTTTATTCGAATTTACAAGAATGAATTTTGGGTTACGCAACGCAGCGCAAGATTTTCAAAGATTTGTAAACAATACATTAAAAGGTCTAGATTTTGCATTTCCATATTTAGATGACATAATTATAGCGTCAGAATCAAAAGAAATGCATGTAAAACATTTGGAAATAGTTTTGGAACGTTTAAATAATTACGGTTTAACGATCAACACAGACAAATGCGAATTCGGCAAATCTGAATTAAACTTCCTAGGTTATCACATCAATTCAAAGGGCCTAAAACCGAGTGCGGAGAAAATGCAACTTATAAATGACTATCCACAACCTAAAACAATTGAGGAACTCCGACGTTTCCTCGGAATGATGAATTTCTACAGACTGAACATTCCGAAAGCTGCAGAAATTCAAGCACCACTAAACGCGTATTTACATAATTCCAAAAAACGCGACAAAACTGAAATTACGTGGACCGAAAGTGCATTAGAAGCATTCAGTCGATGTAAACAAATGATCAATAATTCAGTCATGTTATCACACCCAGACGCAACTGTACCATTAGTGTTGATGACCGACGCTTCCGGTACTTGCGTAGGTGCAGTTTTAAATCAGAGAGTTAGCGATAAATTGCAACCTCTAGGATTTTACTCAAAGAAACTCACTGACACCCAAACAAGATACAGTACTTATGATAGAGAGCTTTTAGCAATATACATGGCAATAAAACACTTCCGCCATTTGGTAGAAGGCAGACAGCTGACAATCCTAACAGATCACAAGCCATTAACATTCGCCCTATCAAAAAAGGTGTCGCCTTCAGACTCACCTAGACGATTAAGACAGTTAGACTTTATTTCTCAATTTTGTGATAACATCAAGTACATAGAAGGTGACAAAAATACAGTCGCTGACGCATTATCCCGAATCGATGAGATTATCGTGCCATCATTATTCGATTACCAAAAGTTAGCTGAACTACAAAAAAGCGATTCGGAATTACAAAATCTACGCAAACATGATAAACTCCAATTTAAATTAATCACAATGCCCGACTCGGATATAAAAATAGCCTGCGAAACATCAACAAACGACATACGTCCTTATCTACCCATACAGTTCCGGGAACTCGCAATCAAAACACTACACGATATGAGTCATCCCGGCGTTGCAGCTTCTCAACGCTTAGTTAAATCAAGGTATTTTTGGAGCAGCATGAATACCGACATAAAAAATTACGTCAAAACGTGTGTCCCCTGTCAAAAATGTAAAATTCAACGCCACACAGTAACACCGATAGGTGAATTTGACAACACAGGAAATCGTTTTGAACATGTACACATCGATATAATAGGACCACTGCCACCGGCAGAGGATTTCAAATATTGCGTTACCATTATCGACAGGGTGACGAAATGGCCTGAAGTTATACCCGTAAAAGATATAACAGCTGAAACGGTTGCTAAGGTGTTCATAGAGCATTGGATTGCTCGTTTCGGATGTCCAATTCGTATAACCTCAGACCAAGGTCGTCAGTTTGAATCAGACTTATTTCGGCAGTTATTAAAAAGACTCGGTATCGAACGAGTTCGAACAACTGCATATAACCCAAAGGCGAACGGTATGATCGAAAGACTGCACCGTACCTTAAAAGCTGCTATTATGGCAAAATGCGAAAATAGTACACATTGGTTACGGGAATTACCTCTAGTACTCCTAGGGTTGCGCTCGGCAGTTAAATTAGATCTGGGATACAGTCCATCACAATTCTTATACGGCAGTAGTCTCAGACTCCCAGGCGACCTATTTCATTCAAAGCCTACAACCAATATAAATGAGAGCGACTACATCAAACAATTAACTAAGTCATTGTCATCCGTTCCCGGACTCTCGCATTCAAGTTTACATAGCAACAATAATAGAGTATTCATTCATAAAGACTTATCCATTAACACTCATGTGTTTGTTAGAAATGAGGCTAGGCGATCGTTGGTACCACCGTACGAAGGTCCACATAAAGTAATAACGCGACATCCCAAATTTTATACTTTAGACTGTAACGGCAAGCAAGTCACTGTATCACTTGATCGTCTAAAACCAGCTTACCTATTAGACTTTGATAATGTGTCGGTCCCACGCCAAGAGACCCAAATAAAGCCACCCGACACCGTCCCACATCCGGCGAACGTTACGACTTCATACGACACTGCAAACACTACGACACCACCGATTATAACGAAATCGGGCCGCATCGTTAAGAAGACCGTGAGATTCGACATGTGAGCCGCTGCCGGCAACGTCGTTATCAGCAGTATATCTCTCATAATCACCACACGTCAACGAACGCTCACTATCGCCGTACTTACACCAGTCAGCAGTCAGACAACATGGGCCAGCCAGCCAGCAAAACGACCATTGTTGCGCAGAACAGCGCGGCCGCAAGCAACAAGGCTTCGTTGGATGACGAAGACCTTACTATGACCCACAAGATGTCGCTAGCCGCAGTCATCCTAGTCAGCACAGCGGTAACCCTATGTATACTCTACGTGGTGTGGTGTTACTGTAAGCGCCGCATCGAAGCCGCCGTCGAAACAAGAATCAGCCGCGCGATCACACAACGTGTTAACGGCATACCACCCGGGATGCCCAACCTACAAGCAAATATCGCGAGTGCTGACCTCAAACAAACGTATAGTGTAGTGTAAACAATGTGCGGTGGAAGGAATGTGAACGTCCTAGAATAAGTAAAACAATTAGGGTCCTTAACTCAATTTGTTTATTGTTAACTTTTGTAGCTGTAGTTATTTTGTAATTTTGTATTCTTTTGGGGAGTAACAAATAAAAATTTGGTTTAATCTAAGGGGGGAGGATTGTAGCGCGTAGGCATATTAAACATCTTTAGTCTTAGGCAATACCTATGTATGACGTAGCTCATAAGATTATTCTAAGTCCCAACCTTTGTATACATCCAGTCGTTCAGTAAAGCTCCAACTGAGAACACGCTCTTTTATTTGCCAAACCTTCTGAACATACACACACACCAACAACCTCATTGGCAAACAGTGTTACTTTCACTTGTGCTGTACACCTCGCAAACCTATGTACCAACATATTAGCCCGGACCGACAATGCCCTTCAATGCCTTTCCCTTTTATGAAACAGCTGTTAAAAATGTAAGTATTATATAAGCACAGATTAATCTGTGGTATAAGTATAAAACCATCGTACTATGTTATGGTATTAAATCGTGGTTCAAGAATAGTTTTAATCAAACCTAACAAACCTCGTCTCTTATTATTTTGATTATTCTGACTTTTCGGGTTCTTATCCGTATTATATATTTTTCACGTGCTTAAAAACTGTGAAGGAAAACGTCGTGAGGGAACCGGCCTGAGACATACTCGTATTTCTCGACGGCACGTGAAGCCAAGTCAGGCCCACGGACGCCATAAAAACTCTGACACCAGGTTACTCACTAACCACACAAAAGAAAAAGATTATTTTAATCGCAATTAATTTAATTAAAAACTATCATAACCTACTACAGCCTTGCCTTATCTATCCGATTATCATTCGATTACAATCGACTCAGCCAATATGAAGCGATCAAACAACGAGTGCAATCGAACTGGCTCGTTATGATCTCATTCGGATAATGGATGCCACTCAAAGCATTTGAATGATTGAGTTGCAAATATGTTCTGCAAATGTGGGGCTCGTAGGTAAGTAATAATAGCCGCACGGGTCGATCGATCAGGTTAAGCTATGCCTGCCACAGTTGATCCGTGGATGGGTGAACATTCTTTACATACCGAGACCACTCCGTGCCTCGGGAATCACGTTAAGCCGTTGGTTCCGGCTGTCATTCGTGGATCTTCGACAGTTGTTACGGTACATCAGAAGCCCGAAAGTCTGAGAACAGACTTACCAAGGGTACCGTGTTACCCAGTAACTGGGTTGTTGAGGTCAGATAGACAACCGCTCCATGTAAAATACTGGTATTTAGCTGCATCCGGTTAGACTGGAATCCGACCTCGACATAGTTGGGAAAAAGGTAGGCAGTTGAGTACTTATATCTTTGCATATTTGCCGACATTTTGTTTCACAATTAGCCTGCCTCTTTGGTGTAGTGGTTGCAAGTGCTACTGCTGAGCATGAGGTGGGTTCGATACCCAGGTCGGGCAAAGTGATTTGTGCCCAGTTGATGGCGATAGGCAATTGCTCCACGTAAAATACTGGTAGTAAATTAGTACATAATATCGTCTGACGGGTTAACCCGTCAGACTACATTATGTACTAATTTATGAACCCCATAGGTTCATGTCAATGTGTACCCCCAGTAGTTGCGAACCCCATAGGTTCACAACTACTGTAAGCCCGCGGTCGCCATCGGATGATGTTTTTAACCGACTTCAAAAAGGAGGAGGTTCTCAATTCGTCGGAACCATGTATGTTCCCCGATTACTCGAAGATGGCTGGACCGATTTGGATTTTTTTTTGTTTTGTTAGAGAGTTGGTCCCATATAAAATTGATTAACTTTGCTTCGGTAGTTTTTGAGTTAGCTTCAATAATACGTATTTTTTCCCCACTTTTATATGGATGATGTTCTAGTTTGTTTTGCAGGTAGTGGTATTAGAATTTGTGTGGGGTAAGTACACAACTAAAAAGTGAAAAATAAAAACTTTTTTACAAAAAAATACAACCAACTTCCAAAAGCAACACTACAAAGTGAAAAATAACTTTAATTTCGGAAGTCGGTGGCAAAAAACGAAAATACATTTAACTAGACACCGACTTCCGAAATTAAAGTTATTTTTCACTTTGTAGTGTTGGTTTTGGAAGTCGGTTGTATTTTTTTGTTAAAAAGTTTTTTTTTTAAGGTTATATATGCTTATGTACCTATTATATAATCCTTTAAAAAAAAAAACCTTAAAAAAAAATCCTTAAATCCTTTTTTATAGATTTTTCCTTACGCACACATGGGGTGCGTCCGACACATCCGGTTTGACTGGAAGCCGACATAGTTGGGAAAAGGCAGGCAAATGATAAGTCGCTTATAAACGTATAACAACAAAAAGCTGGCAAGATTTTGAACTCCACCCAGTATTCTCGGAAGATAACATAATATTTCTTTAAAAAAACCGGTCAAGAGCGAGTCGGACTCGCGCACCGAGGGTTCTGTACCGTCATTTATATTTAATTTTTGTTGATGATTTCTGAAAAAGTGTTCTATTTAGAGACATCGTTTTATTTTTCCGGTAATCTATACATAAACATCACATAGAATAATTACAGATTTTTCTCCATGCAAACTTTGGAGATAAGGGGGGGGGGGGGACGGTATTTTTTAACATTTTTCATCTAAAGTCGAAAACTATGCGGCCTAAAAAAAAGAAAAAGAAAATGTTTTAGAATGTGCACTCAGCGCTCTTTCATATAATACCCCACATGCCCTAGAAGCCCCACTTCGAATTATGAAGACCCCCTTTCAGTCTCTGTTGCAAAAAAACATATACATTTTTATTTCTTTCATAATTGCAAAATAGTTGGGTAAACGTCATCTAAAACTGTTCCAAACAAGTTGATAGCATTAGTAGTTCTTGAGATGTCCAGCTATGACAGACAGACAGACAGACAGACTGAGTCACACCATAAGGGTTCCTTTTTACTATTTTGGCACGGAACCCTAAAACTCAGGAACAAAAAATTAAGGGCCTATTTCACCACCTACGATTAAGTTCCTCTAGAAAAAATTCTGTTCCATTTTTGAATTTACTCGGTGAGTAGTGACTATTCGGACATAGTGAAATAGACCTCAAGTGCCATAAAAAGAAAAAAAAATACAACGAACGTTCAAACGACACATTCATTCACGCAGAGAGAGACCACAATCCCCTAATAAGCCTCATATATTCTTCTAAGTGTACCACCGTTTATTAACTGGATACCGACGTATATTTTTATTTAGGACGCAAGCAATTTCGTGTGGTATGCCCCTAATGAAATTCGCTAGACCAAAGGCAGACTTTGTTGGATGTCCGGGGAGTATGTATGTACATAATTTTGGAACCTAATATTTGTGGATCGTGAACCTATATTGGTGGATTTTTATGGTGTTAGTGTTATAATTATGATGTCAATGCCCTTAGGATGCCAGTTCATTGGAACAGAGGAGGCTGTCCAACGATCAGATGAGACAGCTTAGACGAATTTGAAATTTAAAAACATTTGGAGTTTAAAATGGTAAGTTAGGAATTTGGCATATAGGGTAAACTAAGTATGTGTTCAGTCAATCTGCCTTGCCTTTTCCCAACTATGTTGGGGTCAGCTTCCGGATGCAGCTCAATATTAGTATTTTACATGGAGCGACTGCCTATCTGACTTCTACAACCCAGTTACTAGGTAAAACGATGCCCCTTGGTAAGACTGGTTGTCAGACTTTCGGGATTGTACGACCCGTAATGACTGTCAAAAATACACGAATGACAGCCGGGACCTATGGTTTAACATGCTTTCTGAGGCACGGAGGGGTCTCGGTTTGTAAAGATAGTCACCCATCCACGGACAACCACGGCAAGGGCAGCTTTATCTGATCGATCGACACGTGCAGCTATTATTACTTAGCCACAAGCCCCTTTTTGTTTTTTTGATAGAAACTACAGTTGATAAATAAATACTTAGGTAGGTACTAAAACTGAAGAGTTTGTTTTTTGTATGTTTGATCGCGCTAATCTCTGGAACTACTACACTGGATTTGAAAAAGTATTTTTGCATTTGATAGCACAATTTTTAAGGAAGGCTCTATGCTATTTATCTCCACACTATGATCCTAAGAATCTGAGCAAAAAGAAAAAAAAGTTAGAAAGGACGCTAAGCAAAATCTAAGTAATAGCGCGGGCGGGGGATAATTTCGCGTGGACAAAGTCGCGGGTAGAAGCTAGTTGTTAATATAATTGTAATAATAAACTTAACTGTTCATGAGTTTAGAGGTACTTGCCTAATTTATTAATGGTTTTACGTTCATGTATTGTTCAATACATTGCGAGCATTTTATGAATTTAAAAAATATAAAACCGGCCAAGTGCGTGTCGGAGCACGCACAATGAAGGGTTCCATAGTTGAGATGAATTTATCCCAAGAACAAACTTAGCATTGTAGTTGAAAAACCTGTTCTCTCATACATTCCAACTATAAATGTAAGTTGGTTGACTTGTAAACTTAAAAAGCCTACTTAGCTGTGATAGTTTTCCTTTTAACTTCGTTATATAGGTATACTACTATCGTGAATTTTTTTACCCATCCAAAACTAACCGTTTAGCTGGCAGGGGACACACTTGACTCTAACAAAAATTAGCCCTTTAAAGCTGAATATTTCAAAAACGGATCCCTAAATCGAAAAATTGTTTTCACAAACCCGCAATATTTTTGAAAGACACGTCCAACAACACCCCACACCATGAGGTAGACGAGAAAAAAAAAACATCCCCACTTTGCGTGTACAGAAGGTACCCTAAAAAAAAATTTTTTTCATGATTTTATTTTACCACTTTGTCGGCGTGATAAATATGTATATCCATGCCAAATTATAGCTTTCTAGTACTAAGAGTCTCTGAGCTAAGCTGCGGACGGACAGACGGACATAGCGAAACTATAAGGGTTCCTTGTTGACTACGGAACCCTAAAAAGGAATGAATTACCTATACGTATAGATAACGATGACACTACTTACTGTGTGATCCCTGCTAAACGTTATTATGATACCTTTAATCCCTGACTGTATATTGTACAGCTACTAACCTAAAATGAATTTCATTTAGCAGCTAATTTGAAATATCAATCCACATTAGACATAATTTGCATCCAAAATTCCGAACACAAATCCATGTAAAATCCTCATCCACTCAGATTCACCTTCTCGTGCCCAATTTGCACAATTTGTATTCTAAATGTAGATAATTGGCTGCAATACATTCGTGCCTACCGCTGCAATTAGGGACGGAACAAATGGGGCATTTAATGCATTTGCGCACCGCGGCCGTGTTGGGGTGCTTTGCTAAGCTGTTGGGGACTTTAGAATTGTTAGTATTTTGCTTTTGTTCAGGGTTGGTTGTAGTTAGGTGAGCTTTGAAACAGGCTTATATCTATATATAAAAATAAATTGCCGAATATATGTAAGCGCATCACTTCAGAACGGTTGCACCCATTTAGGCAATTCTGTTTTTGTTGTGTTTTTAATTGTCCGGACAAGGTTTGATGACAGATTTTTTTTTGGTATAGGCACTGGAAAAGTCTGTTTGGATGGTATTTTTGTATGAAAACAGTCAACACACAGCCACTGGGGATACAAACATGAAATTCACCCGGGCGACGCCGGACACGAACAGACAGTTTAGAATAAAATATAATACTCTTTATTATGTACACCATACAAATTACAGATACATTATGTAGATTTTTTTAAGTCACAATAAATACTTTTTCTTTCTTTCTTTCTTTTTAGAAGTTTTACATATGGTGACACAATGGGCGGTCTTATCGCTAAAAGCGATCTTATAAAGGCAACCTCTTGGATGTATTTGAAGGGAGAAGGAGAGACAAAACTGCAGACATAGTCTGTTGTGTAACATTTACATGTATATAAATAAAAAGAGAAGGAATATCCCTCAGGCATGCCGGTTTCCTCACGATGTTTTCCTTCAACGTTTTTTAAACAAGTGACAATTATACAATACGTACATGAATCCGAAAAGTCAAAAATGCGTGGCTCGGGTTCGAACTCGAGACCTAATGACTTGGCAGTCCGACGGTCTCACCACTAGGCTATCACAGTTGTTAGGTGTACAAATAATCTTAATAAAGAGCATTGTATTCTATCCTAACCTACATAATTCTCAAACAATATTCACACAGTTGAACAATCCGACCAAAACCTTGAAACAAATCCCTGGTCAGGTTAATTTTGAAACAATGCAGTGCATTAGGTCCACTTCGACATATCCGCTGAGCCTCAATAACATCCAAATATCGGAAATAGACAATAGGAACGTTAAAAGCATTTGATTGATTTACATTTGTGTTGTTTGAAATTTCAATTATCTGTTAATTATGTGAGGACTACATAGGCTATTTTATGTAGTCCTCAACAATAATGATACGACACAATATTTAATGAGGTGCCTAAATAAGTTGGAGGACACTAATTACTTCCGACTTTCTAAGGCCCCGTTTCACCAACTATGATTAAGTTCCTATTAACTTACTTGGCAGATAACTTCATAATTCTGTTCCATTTTTGAATTTATTCGGTGAGTGGCTATTCGGACATCGTGAAATAGCCCTAAGTGTAATTTACAGAAATAATGTATGAAGAAAAGTGTGGGTGCTGATAAGTGGTAGGTATTATACAGGGTGTAATTTTAATCACCGTTATCCTATTAAGGGGTCATTGTACTCATCATTATGAACAATTTTTACTATGAAACCAAACCTATTGTCGCGAAAAAAAAATCTGCTATTCCCAAACATTTTGAGGAGTTATGCTAACATGAATGTAGGGAACAGCAAATTTTTTTTTTCGCGATTTTAGGTTTGTTCCCATGGTAAAAGTTATTCATAAAGATGAGTACAATGACCCCTTTTTTTTTTTTTTTTTGTTGATGGGAAATCATCAAATGACTTCTCCCGCTCTGGGCAGAGCGGGAGGGCGTGTCAGACTTTTACTGACTAAAACCCACCCATGTTCCTTCAGCTGCCCGTGCCAGGGCCACGGTATCTCTTTCGAACTACCCGCGACCCCGGCGGCATCGGCCCAATTGACCCCGTCACTGCTGACATCTCTTTGAGGCGCGCGTGGAACACAACGCGCCGTCGACCCGGACCTGGTCCTTACCGGACGGCGAGCTGCCCATTACTCGTCATCCGCAAGCCCGCGCCTACGGTGGCCGGGAATCGGCAATCGATTCCCGCCGCCCAGGGCATCTCCTACGGCGGCTAGGGGCGCGAGGGCGCGGCTGTTGCCTCTCCCTCACGCGTTCCGCTTCCTCCTTCGCGAGCATTACTGCTTCGCAGAAGGAGGTGACGGCTTCCCATGCACTCTCGCTCCGCACCATGGCCTGGACCAGGTTTGGACGCGAGAGATCGCCGCCACCGATCGCCTCCGTGAGAACACGGCGGTGCTCCGCCCAAGCCGGGCAGACCTCCACTGTATGCTCCACCGTGTCCTCCGGGCGATCCACACAATGGTGACACCCGGGTACAATGACCCCTTAAGAGGATAATAGTGATTAAAATTACATACTGTATTTATTTCTAAGGAAAGTTCCGGGTATCGAAATGTTAGAGGATAGCTGAGTCAATCGTATTTTATTTTTTTATACATTGCTAATCTCAAGTTTCAGCTTCAATAACAAAAACTCGTCAAGTCTCGTCCTTTTGCATCTTCGTCAAATTTCAGGGTGTGATACAGAACATCAAACCGAGCAACTTTCTCCATGGGACCTACATCGTAATCGCGAAAAATTTTCAACTGTCCCCTAGAAAACTTCAATACTTACTCGACGCAAATGTATGGGACGGCTGATTATTTTTTCGCGATTACGATGTTGGTGCCATGGAAAAAGTTGTTCGGTTTGATTGTCTATACCACATCCTTATATTTGACGAGGATGCAAAACAACACATTGTATAATGTGCTAATTGACGATACATTCTATAACTATTTCATCCAAACCTTATCTCCGTTATGGCATTACAGCGAAGTTTTGTGTAGATCATAATCATTATATTCCTGGACACTTACCACATTGAGAAGCTCGTGGCTAAGTAATAACAGCTGCAGGGTTCGATCCATCAGGTTAAGCTACGCTTGCCAGGGCTGGTCCGTGGATGGGTAACCATCTTTACATATCGAGACTCCTCCGTGCCTCGGAAAACACGTTAAGCCGTTCGTCCCGGCTGTCATTCGTGGATCTTTGACAGTCGTTACGGGTCGTCAGAAGCCCGAAAGTCTGGCAACCAGTCTTACCAAGGGGTATTGTATTACCCAATTACTGGGTTGTGGAGGTCAGATAGGCAGTCGCTCCAAGTTCGGTTAGACTGGAAGCCGACCCCAACATAGTTGGGAAAAGGCTAGGCAGATTGATTGGACACTTACTACATTATTTCAATGTAGGGATAGCAAGAGGCTACACTAATCTGTCTATACTAATATTAGAAAACTTGAACAGTTTGTTTGTTTGGACGCGCTAATCTCTAGAACCATCCACCCTCGGATTTGAAAAACTCTTTTGCGTTTGATAGTCCAATTCTTAAGGAAGGCTATAGGCTATTTAACATCACGCTATGACTTAAGGAGCCGAGCAAAAATAATAAAAGTAGAAAGAACGCTAAGCGAAAACGAAGTAATAGCGCGGGTAGGCGATGCGTTGCGGCGGGGTGTGTCGGGAGAACAAGAAATTTCACGCGGACGAAGTCGTGGGCAGAAGCTAGTCTTATATAATGTGCTAATAGACGATACGTTCTATATCTATTTCATCCAAACCTTATCTCGGCTACGGAATTACAGCGAAGTTTTGGGAAGGCCATAATATTTATATTCATGGGCACTAGGAATAGCAAGAGGTTACACTAATATCCACTGACGCGTCCCGCTCCCCGCGCGACGGCATTAGGATTGTCCTTGAGATTTTTTGTCGGCGCGCGAATGGGCGCCTATATAGCCTACACGGCTTGTACACAAAACATTCCTATGAATCGCTATGAAAGTAATTACTGTTTCTTAAAATGGATAGACTAGGCTAGATTACGAATTTTGATTTAGAACAATATATGACTTAGTTTTTTTTTTCAATAAAAAAATAATAATCAGTTTGTTTATATTACCGCCAATATTTGTTTGAACGCGCTAATCTCTGTAACCACCCGTCGGATTTGAAAAACTGTTTTTGCATTTGATAGCCCGATTCCTATGAAAGGCACGCTAAAAAGGCAAGGTCTATTTAACATCACCGCCGACCTTACCTTACCTTTAGGAGCCGTGCAAAAAGAAAAAAAGTTGCGACGCGCGACGCGGTGCGTGTCGGGGGAACAAGAAATTTACGCGGACGAAGTCACGGGTAGAAGCTACTTAAAGATAAGAGCGGTGCTAATATTAATACAATATCATATAAATTTATGATAGGGAAACCTAATATTTTGGGTCTGGCCTATGTCAATGTTACTTGGGCTAAGAAGGAGGCCTATGATGGAACGAGTGACAATAGGTTAGAATTACATACCTCTAAAGGCAGTATTGGTATCTAGTATAATAGCTGTTAATTGCGGAGCAATGACGATGTGATTACTAAGCAATCTAGTACAGTACGACACAACTTAGATGTAGCATCGGAAAAATTCGTAAAACCGGTTCAACATCAGCATTTTTTATTACTGCTTTAGGCGAAAATGATCTGTAAGCATACGCAATAACTTGTAAAGTCAAATCCAAATACATTCTTAAAATCGAAATGAATTAATGGAAATTTTCTAATACAGGGTAGGTGTAAACAGTGACAATATTTTAAGGGGTCATTGTACTCATCATTATGAACATTTTTTACTATGGGACCAAACCTGAAATTGCGAAAAAAAAAATCAGCTGTTCAGTACACATGTTCGCATAATTGGTGAAAATGTAGGGAACAGTTGATTTTTTTTTCGCAATTTCAGGTTTGGTCCCATAGTAAAAAATGTTCATAATGATGAGTACAATGACCCCTTAAAATATTGTCACTGTTTACACCTACTCTGTATTAGAAAATTTCCATTAATTCATTTCGATTTTACGAATGTAATTTGGATATGACTTTACAAGTTATTGCGTATGCTTACAGATCATTTTCGCCTAAAGCAGTAATAAAATTGGTGATGTTGAACCGGTTTTACGAATTTTTCCGATGCTAGACTTAGATGAAGTTGTGTCGTACTGTTGGTAGTTGGTACAATCTGGTGATTGTGATCAGCGATTTTATAACGGCACATAACGGTAACATCACAAGCACTATGTATCATTACGTCCGTTAGCTTTTGGTTTTAATGTAACTAAATCTTGGTGATTGGATATGGTATAGATTATTTTGTAAATGTTTTATTTCACTATTTGAGACTTTCCGCAACCGACTTTTGGTGCTGCAAATATACTGTCTCTGGTTAGTGAACGGAAGTCAATTGCAATTTAATAGTAGCTTTCGCCAGCGTGCATGTCGGAAATAATCCCACGGGAGCGTACTACCGTGATCAAAAGTATCCTATGACCTAATCCAGGTCTTTGTCTACCCGTGTGTAATATTCCACTCAAATCTATTCAGCCGTTTTAGCGTGAAAGCGTAACAAACAAACTCACTTTCACATATAAGTTAGGATTTTATTTCCGAAAGTTATTTGGTACACCACCTATTTGCATTTTAAAGTTAGTTCTGTGTAGAATAAAGAGCTACTTATAACGTTACGCTGCTCGTTGTTCCAATCCGATTTGGTTTCTCTTTAACACAAGGTTTTCAAAATCTAGCTAGGAGAGCAGTGCTCACTTGTCACACGATGTCACTCTTTGTTAACCCCTTCCCACCCCCATAACGTGTGACATTTTTTTTATGGATGGCCCCCTAAGAAAGAAAGAAAAAGAAAGAAAACACATTTATTTAGCACAGACTAAATTAAAGAGGCAAAACAAAAAAGTAAAAAATAATAATAAAATTTAAAAATCTACATTTGCGATGCAACAACAACAAAAAATAAAATAAAAAATACAATGCAGGAAAGTGTGCCTCACGGCTGTGCCAAAAAGGCCCAGTTCAGCAAAAAAATGCCAGACAACTAGTGCCTGACGCTGGTTTGGACGCTGGTGAAGAACACTGCAAACAAAGTGACAATTCTTCTGAAAAAGCTATTTTAAAAATATCGCTCCATAAGAATCCGAGTCACGTTTTCTTGTTTGCAAAATTATGTGATAGAAAAATGGTGGATATTGTTGAGTTTGTTGAGTCTAGTGGTAGTTGAGTGACTTTTTGGGACAAAAAAGTACATGCAGACAAATTGGGAACCTCCTCCTTCTTGGAGAAGTCGGTTAAAAATTTAACCAATAAGAAATAATAAGACAAATACCATCTCCCGTATTAATAAAGTATTAGCTTTAGATTTACAATATTAATATTTTTTCAAGGTTTAAGTTTAGCATACATAAAGGGTAAGTGTAAACAGTGGCAATATTTTAAGGGGCCATATTTTGACGAATTATGCGAACATAAATGTACTGAACAGCTGATTTTTTTTCGCTATTTCAGGTTTATTCCCATAGTAAAAGTTGTTCATAATGATGAGTACAATGACCCCTTAAAATATTGCCACTATTTACACTTACCTACACCCTGTATAACGTTACATTATTTTTTTTCTGTTAGCCTACGATATTCCACTTTCAAATGCCTCTTTTCACTGTTCGCGAGCCCGCGCGTTCTGCTGTCAGTTTTGGCGGAATCTGTCCGGTTCACCCCATGTCCATCACCTCCTACGTGGCCTGCCGCGGCCTCGCCTCACTGTCTCAGGGCACCAGTTCTGTGCTATCTGGGCCCACAGCTTGTCTGGCATGCGGCAGACGTGTCCCCCAGTACCATTTAAGTTGGGCAGCCTTTTGAGCCACATCAACTATCTTTGTTTTGGATCGCAGTATTGTGTTTCGTACACGATCCGTTAATTTAACACATCTTTATTAATCTTATCAACCTGCTCGTTGGCAGAGTCTGTGCACAGTCCATAGTTACAAGTCCGAGATGGGCTGCAGACCGCAAGCTGCAACCGCAAACTTTAGCGTCATATAAATGACAATATACAGGGTAGTCAAAAAGTAGTGGATCAAACGAAATAGGGAGATAAAGGAGGTCATCCCCAACAAAAAATCTTTCTACAACATGGCTATAATTTAATAGCCCTAAAAATTAATTGCTCTTGAAATTTGGTACCCAGAGCCGCAATTAGACTAATTAAAAAAAATGTGATAGGTATAAAACAATAAAACAAACATTTATAATTAATATAATAAAAAAGAAAACAAACGTTGTTATAATATTACTAGATAATGTATCAGTACTACAAAAGTTCTATTGCGACTCTGGGTACCAAATTTCAAGAGCCATTAATTTTTAGGGCAATTGAATTATGGCCATGCTGTAGAAAGATTTTTTGTTGGAAATGACCTCTTATCTCCCTATTTCGTTTGATCCACGACTTTTTTACTAACCTGTATAAGGTCCCATTAAAATATATGGACACATTTTAACACAGCGTTCAGTACGTTTAACCAAAGATATCCAAGCTAAAAAACACTGATTAAAGTGATTTTATTTTAACCTAAAATAATAAAAAAAAAAACGCGGCGGGCGCGGGCGGTGACGTGGTCACGTGCGCCTGCACATTTGTAGTTTTGTATCAGAATTACGAGATAAGAAAGATATGGATGCATTGGGTAACCAACATTTTTAATGTACTTTCGTTAGCTGATTTTTTTTCTTGCAAGTATCTAAATGCGTTTTTCTTATTATTTTTTTTACCATTGTCCTTATTTTCTCGTGGAACTCGTGGCTAAGGAGCAACCCGTGGCTAAGTAATAACAGCCGCACGGGTTGAATACATCAGATTAAGCTACACTTGCTGGGGTTGGTCCGTGGATGGGTGACCATCTTTACATACCGGGTTTCCTCTGTGCCTCGGAAAGCACGTTAAGTCGTTGGTCCCAGCTGTCATTCGTGGATTTTTGACAGTCGTTACGGGTCAGCAGCCCGAAAGTCTGACAACCAGTCTTACCAAGGGGTGTCATATTACCCAGTTACTGGATTGTGGAGGTCAGATAGGCAGTCACTCCACGTAAAATACTGGTATTCAGCTGCATCCGGTTAGACTGGAAGCAAACTCCAACATAGTTGGGAAAAGGCTAGGCAGATTGATTGTCCTTATTTTGGTGGTCTGAATGATTTCTAAAAGTTTATCCATCTATTTTAATGGGACCTATATATACACACATCAAAAGTGTCTAGGGATCAAGCATTTTTATGCGGATTTCTTGAGATTGAGATGTGGCTTTGTAATAAATTTATGATTTTATAAATTTATATGGATCCTTTTTGGTGCATTTCATAATTTGAATCAGGAACTGTGAATCAAATTCGAGTAAAAGATGAAAATCAGCTGTCAATATTTTCCCTATAAAAACATACAACGCATTGAAGACATTATTAGTGCTACTGTTTCCCTACTACTGATTAAAACCAACGTTATTATGGAGCGGCGACGTCATTTAAGCAGGGAAGAAATGCTCAGAGCCGTGGGAATGATAGAAGCTGGTTCCCGGCAACGTACTGTGGCTTTAGCTCTGAATACAAGTCAGAGTGTTATCAGTCGACTTTGGACACGTTACCGAAGCACTGGTACCGTGGCTGAGCGCCATGGAGGACGGTATCGCTGCACCACACGGAGACAAGACCGATACATTCAAATCTTAACTCGAAGAGCTCCAACTATAACCGCCATGATGTTAGCCGTGAGGCTTCATCACTCTTCAGGGAACTTAATTAGCGACCAAACAGTCAGAAACCGCTTGCATGAAGTGAACCTTCATTCCCGAAGACCGCTACGGGTACCACCTATAGCAATGCACAATCGTAGGATTCGATATCAATGGGCTCTTGAACACAGAAATTGGGCAGAAGAACAATGGCGTTTCGTGTGCTTTTCTGATGAGTCTCGTTTTGGTATGAGACCGGATACAAGACGTATACGACACTGGAGAACCCCTGGACGCCAACAGCGATTAAAATCCTGCCAGGAAGTCCATCCTTATAGTGGTGGAACCATCATGGTATGGGCGGGTATTTGGATCGGCGGAAGAACTGAGTTGATTTGGATCAGAGGCAACCTCAACGCTCAAATTTATGCTGAGACGATTGTATCAGACGTCATCGTTCCTCTACAAGTGCAAATCGGTCCCTTATTTCAGTTAATGCATGATAATGCACGACCGCACACCGCAAGAGTTGTAAGACAGACTCTCGCCGCAGCTAACATCAATGTCCTGCCCTGGCCTGCTCAGTCGCCAGACTTGAACCCGATTGAGCATGCATGGGATATGCTACAGAGAAGAGCTCTGCCGAATATGGAGGGTATCCAGTCGCAAGAAGACCTTTTTTTGTTGTTGCAACGAACATGGGCGGCCATTCCACAGCGTGATTTGGATGAACTCATTTTGAGTATGCCAAACCGATGTTCTTGTGTTGTTAGTGTTCGCGGTAGAAACACGGATTATTAATTGTTTAAGTTACCCAATAAAATTTTAAAGAAAACTGTTATTTCAGTCTTTTTTTCGAACTTTAATGTTAGTGGTTCAAATGTCAAAAATCCCTTTATTAGGAAAATGGCAAATTTCTTTATTAATGCAAAGGTGACTTGGTTTATCGTTACTGTGACAAACGAAAACACTTTATTTGATGAATCCTTAAAGAAAATTTTAATTAATATCAATCAGGAGAAAAGTTATTGCAAAAATATATGTTGATCCCTAGACACTTTTGATGTGTGTAGTTATCTATATCGATTCATAAAAACCTAGTGTCGCTTGCAGTTTATTCATTCACATGATCTCAGTACCTAGTAATAAGTGTTTTTGTTTATATTTTTTATGTTTTTGTTTTTGTGTTTTTGCTTTTATTTTGCATGCTGTAAAAAGTAAGCAAAATATGTGGAACTATTTTATATTGAAGACCTTCTAGGTACCATATTTTATACAAATAAAGATATTCTATTCTATTTTACAGTCTGCAGCCCATCTCGGACTTGTACCTTAAGACGGGAAGAATACACATGTTCATGAGCTTGCGCTTGAGTGCCATAAGCAACTCTCGCTTGAAACGTTCCTTCATGGACCCTGAGCTCTTCCAGGCATTTTTCGTTCATCTTGTGACTGTTTTGTCTCGCTTCGCCTGGAGAAATACTACTTGGGCTAAGTAGAGGTATTACTGGACGTGTTGTATTGTCTCCCCTCTTGTCTGACTTTATGCTTTTACGTGTTTTGTTGCACATAACTTTACCTTACTACGTGTTTATTATTATGGTGCATGAGTTACGTTTCAGCGTAATGTTTACGTGTATGTATATTTTTTATTTGTTCATTTACACGTATATTCTAAATGTAAAATTAGCGTTTACGTACCTAAGTCTGTTTTTCCATCTGTAGGCATGAATCGGCATGATACGTTACTAAACCTTTTTACATTTGGCTGATTTTCAGTACTGAGCCAAAATCAAGCTTAAATACCTACTGAATACTTTCAAATATTCGATACCATTTTTAGAGTTCCGTACCCAAAGGGTAAAACGGGACCCTATTACTAAGACTCCGCTGTCCATCCGTCTGTCCGTCTGTTACCAGGATGTATCGCATGAACCGTGATAGTTAGACAGTTGAAATTTTCACAGATGATATATTTCTGTTGCCGCTATAACAACAAATATAAGAAAACAGAATTAAATAAATATTTAAGGGGGCCCCCATACAACAAACGTGATTTTTTTGCCGTTTTTATAGATAATGGTGCGGAACCCTTCGCGCACTTGGCTGGTTTTTTTCTTCTTTCAATAAAACAAAAACTAAACGACACAGTCTGTTGTCCAGATGACAACATTAAAAGCCCATATTTTTTAACATTCTACTTTATTAAGCTTTAAAAATCCTTTTTACAACATCGTGGAAAGTATTTTAACAAAAACATAAATGTCATGTATACTGTGTAATACTCATATACCCCGCTACGCGCGGTTTCGGTTTTACGCGATTTTCAAATTTTACGCTAAAATGCCTCGCTTTACGCGCATGCATTGATTGGTCCATTAGCGCGCATCATGGCGTGATCTATTGCCTTATTTTATAAAACAGTGTTGTTTGCTACGACTTTTGCAAGAACGCAAACAAAATGCTAAGTTCTCAAAAACGATTTATCTTGTAATTATATAAGTATTAAATATATTCAAAAACTTTTCTGTAACAATTAATATGTTGATTCTGTTTCATTTTTGTAACAAATTTAATTATTTATTTGGCTTGTTACTTCATCATATCCTGTTGATGAATGAGTTAATTAATACCGTTAATTAATAAGCAAATTTCGCGTAACGTAAAGCGGGGTATTACTGTGGATGGTAAGGGCGACATCTCTAAGTAATACAGAGTCGACAGTCGCATACGAATCTTGATTTATCTTTAACCATTTTCTCGGGACAATTGCATGAAAGTGAGCCTGAACGAAAAACGAGGATTGTCCGAGTGCACGAAAGTGAGCCTGAACGAACGATGACAGCGCGCGCGTTCCGGCTCTTACTTTTTAACCGACTTCAAAAAGGAGGAGGTTCTCAATTCGTCGGAACCTTTTTATTTTTTTATATTTTTTTTTTATGTATGTTCCCCAATTACTCGAAGATGGCTGAACCGATTTGTATTTTTTTTGGTTTTATTCGAGAGGGTATACATCACAGTTGGTCCCATAAACAATTTATTAACTTTGCTTTGGTAGTTTTTGAGTTAGCTTCAATAATACGTATTTTTTCCCCACTTTTATATGGATGATGTTCTAGTTTGTTTTGCAGGTAGTGGTATTAGAATTTGTGTGGGGTAGGTACACAACTAAAAAGTGAAAAATAAAAACTTTTTTACAAAAAAATACAACCGACTTCCAAAAACAACACTACAAAGTGAAAAATAACTTTAATTTCGGAAGTCAGTGGCAAAAAACGAAAATACATTTAACTAGACACCGACTTCCGAAATTAAAGTTATTTTTCACTTTGTAGTGTTGTTTTTGGAAGTCGGTTGTATTTTTTTGTAAAAAAGTTTTTATTTTCGCGCGACAATTGCACGAAAGTGAGCCTGAACGACCGATGACAGCGCGCGCGTTCCGGCTCTTACTTTTTTATTTTTTGTAATGTTGTGTGTGGACCCACCCCTTGCGTTCTAGGTTCTTTAAAAAGGTGGTTGTCTTATTTTTGCATTGAAAAGAAAATTATCAGAAAATAATCACACAAAAGCGACTTATTTGGTTACCTATTATTAAATGATAACAATACACATAGAAATACAACATATTATTTCCTTTATTTTACACATATTCACAAGTCGCAATAAAGAACTTCGTTCCAATAATCCACGAACATTAGTTCTTTCAAAACATTCCTAATTTACTAAATTATTCAACAGTCTAAAGCTTACTACCAATTTTTTGCAGCATGTTTTATTGCCAAACTTAGGTTAGGTTAGGCATACAAATAGATTCCTATGCTAATTTTACCTTTGATAGCTACTTTTATATGACAGGGTCTGCAATATGCATAATGCATAATGCATATTTGCGGTATATGCAAAGCTTCATTATTGGTCAAGATTTGTATCTTGACCAATAATGAACAATGATGACTCTTGTGAGTCTTAGTTTTAACCGATAACGGTCCGTAAATTATAGGAATCGGCCATAAGCCGACGTAAACACGGACGTAAAAATATCGCGGCGAATTTTTTTCGCGCACTGCATTTTCAACACTCTGTTTAGCGCCGAGAGTTAAAAATCCAACAGTGTTTTTTCGACGCGCTGGGATGCACTCTGTTGTTGTTAGGTTGGATTCTCAAAGCTCAGCTCAACACCGAGAGTTGAAAATTCAGTGCGCGATAAAATCCCGCCCCGTTATTTTACGTCCGTGCGAACGTCGGCTAAGAGACGTTTATTGGTCTTGTTTGAACAGAACTAGCAATATTGAACCACTCTATAAACTCAAGCACAAGATTACTCGGTCAGCCCCGTAATTGTCTGTGAAACAATTAAGACCCAGACGATCGACAGAGCATTCTCACACAATAAGCTTATTCTAGCTTTGCAGCTTCGAGATCGAAGCAAATCCTCAACCTTTCAGAAATCAAGTAGTTGACAGTCGGATAAAGTTAAGTGACTATTTCATAAAAAAAAAACCGGTCAAGTGCGTGTCGGACCACGCACAATGAAATGTTTATTTAATTTATTTATTTATTCAAAATATGTACTAATAAATAATAAACATAAAGTCTACAAACTACATAACAGTGTGTCGGCAGTTGTTCTCGTCAAGTAATGTATTACATTTTTTTTTGGAACGAAGTTCCTTATCGTGCGGTGTGAAAGGGGGCTAGACGGAAAAAATTCTCACGAAAAGTTGTAACGACACTTTTTGCTATAGTAAGCTATTGTAAGCTGTGCGACGTGCGCATGTTTCTCTGTCTGTCTCTCTCTCTCTTATTGAAAGATTAAGTTTGTATTACATTATATTTGTTAATAATAAAAAATATATTATTATAACTTGAAAAAGAAAAAAAATATTACAATTCCTTCACTAATTAATCGAAAGGAACTTCGTTCCATCCGGTTTCTCCGGTTCCTCTCAACTTTTTTTTTGTTTTAATTATTATTATTATATAGTTTTAGCAAACTAAATTATAATGCTAAGTAAACTATAAAAGCTAAATAAGCTAAGTGAACTATAACAGGTTTCGTAGTTGAAAATAATTTATTTATTTAGAGAGCAACTCGTGGCTCTGTATAATAATAACAGCCGCACGGGTCTATCCATCAGGTTAAGCTAAGCTTGCCGGGGTTGGTAAGTAGATGGGTGACTATATTTACATACCGAGACTCCTCCGTGCCTCGGAAAGCACGCTAAGCCGTTGATCCCGGCTGTCATTCGTAGATATTTGGCAGTCGTTACGGCTCGTCAGAAGCCCGAAAGTCTGACAACCAGTCCTACCAAGGGGTATCGTATTACCCAGTAACTGGGTTGTGAAGGTCAGATAGGCAGTCGCTCCATATAAAATACTGGTATTCAGCTGCTACCAGTTAGACTGGAAGCCGACCCCAACATAGTTGGGAAAAGGCTAGGCAGATTGATTGAGTTGAAAATAATTTATCCCAAAAACAAACTTAACATTGCAGTTGAAAAAAAATGTTAAGTTTCTGGGAGAAAAGAAGGTTAAATAAAAAATAAAAAAAAATAAAATTCATTTAATTCAGGCAAAAACCCATAACTGTTACATGATAAAATAAAATTTCACAATACTGCCCCATAACACATCGGAATAAATTAAATGAATGGACGAATACAAATTGAAAAGGGTCAGAGAATAAAATAAAATAAAATGTCAATGCAATTCAAATAAACAAAGATGTCAACAAAACAATAATACAAAATTACAAAATTATCAGTCACACAATTAAAAATTTAAATTTTACATTAAAACGTCATTAAATGTCAACAAAACACGTCATTATAAAAATATATGCTAAAGTATGCGCCCCCTGGCTACAGATGTCTGTCACAGCATTGTCTAATATAGGGGAAGTCATATCGCTCTGCTAAGGAAGAAAGTATTCTTTCTGACTTTTTGAAGTTTACTCCTTAAGAACTGATTTTCATACATTAGCGCTTGCGTGACCAACAATTCAGTATAACCGCTTTAACTGCAGTAGATACAAAATATCTCGCACTAATAGTAAATAGAATTCCTATTCTCCTGCCTAGAAATTTCTACCAATATCGTCCACTACGAACATATTTCGATCACCAATCACCCTGCCTAACTCCCTGACGTCCGCTCATTGTACCAAAGTATCGGGTGCCATGTACCGATCTACATATGTATATTCACTATGTGCCTGCCAAGAATAGATAGTCAATAGGTACCGAGCATTGTTTCCGAGCCATTCTGGTATTACAAGGTCTTATTTTTGGCATATGTTAGGTCTTAGGTATTCATGGGTCTTATCGAATGTAAAAGTACCTGAACTGTTAACCTTTATAAGTAAGAATGAAGGTCTTCTGTGAGAGCTCGTAAGTACATAAAAGTCAAAGTCAAATAATTTATTTCAAGGCCATCAAAAGGCAATTTTGAACGTCAAAAATTACAAGAAATGAATGAATGAAATCTAGGCGCCTGGTATGGTCTAGTTTGGTATGGAGAAGACTGGGAAAGAAAAACAATCGCTACTCTTTTATAATGTGTTACAATATTATGTATCATAGCTCTCATCTGTCACTTTCTATCAGAATAATTATTTTGAGGACAAAAGCGGACTCATAGATAAAGAGTAACAGATAAAAATGTTAACTCAAAAGTTTTGAGATAAAGGCATAATCTGTTACATTTTAAATAAGAGAACAAAAACAAACAACTGGATTTAATACTTTTTGAAACGTTAGGTACAGTCAACAAAAAAGATATCTAGGCAGGGTATACTAACATATTTGTATGTGAATTGCTTCATGTTCAATTTCGTGACAATATACAATTTTGTGTTGGTGTGTTACAATGTAGGAGTACTACAAAAATAAAGTAATTTATATAATATTGAACATGAACCAATTCACATACAAATATATGTTCTCTCTTTTGTTAACTGCACATATAAGATTCTGTTTTATTATAGTTATTAATACGGTTTGATACGTCATATTTTGACATGAGTTAGGTGTTAATTAAAAAAAGTAAAAACCGTCTTCAGAAGCTGTTAAGTGTTTTATGAAAGTTATTTTATTTGTTTTTGGTTTTGAAGTCGGTTTTTACTTTTTTTAAAGTAAATCTACTTTTCCATTTTTAGTTGAATATAAAATTAGGATAATTACATGAGCCCAAGACGAACAAAAATAAGAATCATCACAATATACGCTTAGAAATGTCGGAGATACAGTACATTTATGCATATAACTTCGTACATAAGAACAATTACCTAATGTATTTTAAACTAAAACCTTCCTGAAAGTATGTAGATTACGGTCGTGAAAGTATCATCAAAATTGGTCAATTCGTTTTTGAGAAAATCGCGGTCAAACAAACATACATACAAAACCCAACCAACATGTTGCTCATGTCAGTGATGGAATCATCAAAATTTGTTCATTCGTTTTTGAGAAAATCGCGGACAAACAAACATACATACATACATACGGGTCGAATACAGAACCCTTTTTTTGAAGTCAGTTAAAAAGATAAAAATTGCTTGGGTCTGTTACTCATCATACTACTAATTACTTTTTTTAACCGACTTCAAAAAAGGAGGTTCTGTATTCGACCCGTATGTATGTATGTATGTTTGTTTGTCCGCGATTTTCTCAAAAACGAATGAACAAATTTTGATGATTCCTTCACTGACATGAGCTACATGCTTTCAAGAAGGTTTTATTATATAATACATTATGTAATTAGTCTCACGTACGAAGTTATATGCATACATATACTGTATCTCCGGCATTTCTAAGCCGATTTTTTTTTCGTTCGTCTTGGGCTTACTTATGTAATTGAATATGCAACTAAAAATGGAAGAATAAATTTACTTTAAAAAAAGTAAAAACCGACTTCAAAACCAAAAACGAATAAAATAACTTTCTTAAAATACATAACAGCTTCTGAAGTCGGTGTCTTCCATTCTTCAATGCACCTTAGCCTGACACCGACTTCAGAAGCTGTTAAATGTTTTAAGAAAGTTCTAGTTAATGTTTTATTCTATTATAAGATTCATAGTCTACTAGGAAACATCTTTGCAGTGTGTAAAAACTTTTCATAAGCACAGTAGAAATAATCATTGATCTTCAGACTATACCTCAGCATGAAACTCGGCCTTTTAATAAATAAAATGTAAAAATTGGCGTCATTAAAACAAATTCAAATCTTTGGCAACGTTTAGTGAATGTCTCTCACTAATCCTGAAATTCAGAATCCCGATCTTTCTATACTTAGTTACCGTTTTAGTATGTGGTAGTACCTATACATAAAATGATAAATGGCTCAGCATGTCTCTCCAAGGTTGCGTACAGAATTGATGATTTACTCAAGGTTCCATAATAATGTAAACAGATTTAACATACGAGATCCTTCAAGATTTATTCGTCTTTCATTTGAAGATGAATACCTACAATTATTTAGACTCATGTATTGGCTGAAACTAGTCTTTTTTACAGTTCTAGAACTACTTGTGCATAGTGGTGGTAAATTCCCGAGAACATTCTCCTTGCGAGAACTTTGCCGTTCTCGAGAATATTCTTTTAGAAAGGAATTTACGGGAATCTAAAAATTTGATGACATTATTGTATTGATAAATTTTTAGAGTACCTAATAGTTTTGAGTGCATTTTAATATTTTACAAAGTTTACGTCAAAATAATCTATTCCACAACTTAAATTGAAAAATAAAGCAACGATTAGACAAGGTATAAATTGTGGCTCAACTTCAAAACCAATCTCTCAATATTCCATCGCAGATAAACAATTCGATTCCTAATATAATCGAATCTCAGGATTCGCAATCATTTAATTTTTCATTCGGTTTGTCAACCACTTTTTATTTGTATTTGGACACATCAAGCGGGTAGATTTATCATGTTTGTGACAGTTCCATTTTGGTAATAGTTCTGTTTGTGATATTTTCCGTAAAATCTAGTCATGTGTTACTGTCTATTTTAAGTGATTAATGGTTCGTTATGAATTTGAAATCGGAGATTTTATACGTAAGTAAAAAACATTTGTTGGTTATTTTTATTTTTGAATAGGTAGAGTAAATATTTTTATGGACTAGCTAATATTGTTCTTACGGGTCTGAATGTTGAATTTGTGTTTTTAAAATTCCAAAGGAGAAATTATTAGCGTGGTGCGCTTTAAAAGGTAAGAAATTCCAAACTGACCTTAAGTCAGTTCCTCATCGAATAAGCGAATATAGTAGTGCTGCCAACTAGCGCCAGCATTGAGAAAAAAGTCGTAAGTCTGGAGATATGGAACATTTTGAAATTTCCTATGCTCACATTTTTAGTCAGATGAGGTAGGTCAGGTGAGGTCAAAAAAATTCTACCTTATCTGACTAAAAATGAGAGCATAGGAAATCATCAATGGAATGGTAGGCATACGTTGGAACTGAGACGCACGTGTGCGCTTTTGATGCACTACTACTTATTGCTAAATAATAAGATCGATGACGCGACTACTCTAGCTCGCTGTTCACTGTTTGCTCCGGACCGGCTTCGGCGGTCGCGTGGCTGTGCCTGGCGGTGCCTTTTCGCGGCTCCACCAGTGCGTACCCATACTGCTCGATATGCTCCCATAACACAGGCGATCAATCTGCTTAACGCCCTGATTGCTCAGGAGCCGGATGTTGACATATTTATGTATAGCAGTAAATCTATGTATAATGTTAGCATGAAGTTTTTTAGTTAAATGCTATGTTGTTGGCTCGCTGCGCGCCTTGTGTAAACTGTAAGTGCGGCAAGCAATTGTTATACAAATAAATAAATCTAATTAATTTATTTTTGTTTTGTCATGTTTACACATCGATACCCATCATGTTTGCAGTTTCGCTAGCTAATTTAACTTGACCCTGTCTGTAGATAGATAGATTAGCTGAGAAACCCCATGGCATGAATATCTGCAATTCTAGGCATCGCTAGTGCTTTGACGAGATTCTACACATAAAGCTATAATACTTCTTCTTTGCCAGGAGGAGCTCGTGGCTAAGTAATAACAGCCGCACGGGTCGATCCATCAGGTTAAGCTACGCTTGCCGGGGTGGGTCCGTGGACGGGTGACCATGTTTACATACCGAGACTCCTCCATGCCTCGGAAAGCACGTTAAGCCGTTGGTCCCGGCTGTCATTCGTGTATCTTTGATAGTCGTTACGGGTCGTCAGAAGCCCGAAAGTCTGACAACCAGTGTTACAAAGGGGTATCGTATTACCCAATTAATAGGTTGTGGAGGTCAGATAGGCAATCGCTCAAAGTGAAATACTGGTATTCAGCTACATCTGGTTAGACTGGAAGCCGACCCCAACATAGTTGGGAAAAGGCTAGGCAGATTGATTGACTTCTTCTTTGCCAATTTCCTGAATACGGGCATTGGAATGACTTATACAATGAGCAGTCAGTGAGGAAATTGCTATAGTAAATGCTATAGTAATGAGGATGCTCGTGTCGTGACGTAATCTTTATGTCCTTACATACAATTAATCTATGAGACTAGTTTGTTCAGAATCGCTTACTGAATTGATTTCTGTCATTTTTAGGGTTCCGTACCTCAAAAGAAAAAAAAGGAACCCCTATAGCATCACTTCGTTGTCCGTCTGTCTGTCAATACCCTTGTAGCTCTCCAAAAAATCAAGCGTCTAAGTCAACGCAATAAAAGCATATTGCCATTTATGCCATACATTTTGATACCCGCAAGTAAATCAAATCCTATTGGGTCATTTGGGTACTTCCCGTTGATCTACAATCATGAAATTTGGTATGAAGCAAGCAAGGTCTCACAGCACAAGTAAAAAGTCCGAAAATTGTTAATTTGTAATTTTATCACATACATTATTTTTTTGGGATTACAAACTTTAATTTGCAGTTGGAGAATTGACCGTGACGCATATCAATGTATGGGAGAACATGTTTTTCCACTACAACGTTAAGTTTGTTTTTGGGATAAATTATTTTCAACTACGAAACCCTTAATTGTGCGTGGTCCGACACGCACTTGGCCGGTATTTTCATAATATACTTACGTAATTATTTATCCAAAAAATAATTAATACAATCAATATCAATACGTAAATTACAATCTCATTTCCACTGTATAGTCAAAAGAAGCCAAAATGGACGAAGTACTATACGTGTGCGACTGTGTGCGTGCGTATATTTGTAATGTGACCACAATTTTCACCTACAATCAGTATGGTAGGTAGGTAATACGGGCTGGTATTCGCAACTCCACGTCAATGCGCGTATTTTGCATATGAAACACAGTCAACAACAACACAGCGTACAATCAGTATATAACTCATCATAATCATCAGCCTAGTTATTTCCCAAATATGATGGGGTCGGCTTCCAGTCAAACCAGATGCCGCTGAATACCAGTATTTTACATGGAGCGACCGCCCATCTGATCTCCACAACCCAGTAACTGGGTAGTACGATACCGCTGTATCTGGTTGTCAGACTTTCGGGCTACTGACTACCCGTAACGACTGTCAAAGATCTACAAATGACAGCCAGGACGTGCTTTACGAGGCACGGAGGGGTCTTATATTCTTGGTATGTAATGGAGGGTCACCCATCCACGAGCCTTCGATCAACCAGTGCGGCTGTTATTATTTAGTTAAATATCACTTAATGAAATGAAAATCTTTATTTCGGACATACAATATCCATATAGTGTTAGTAACATACAAAAAAAATAACTTATTGCCTAGTGTTAGTAAAAATCAACCTCCGCACAAACTGTCCGTATAATCGGAGAGCCAAGGCTCTCGGCTACAGTTCTCAGGATGTTGTTCCGACTGCCCCTCACTCTCCTCAGTAGCGACGCCGTTCTTTTGCGTATAATTGCATAGAAGCCGTCGGTGCGGGCTTGCGCAAACATTTCCGACGCGCTACAGTAACGAGGCAGCCTCAACAACATCCTGAAAGCATTGTTATATTGGACGCGCAGGATCCAGCGATCTCTTAGTGCAATTGACCCATAGACTGCCCGTGTAGACACTTTGGCAATAAGCCTTGAAAAGTGTTACTTTTACTTGCTCTGTACACCGCGCAAATCTACGGGACAACATATTACTAAAATAAAAAAAATAAAAAATAAATAATAATATTTATTCAAATTAAAAAGTAAAACAGTAAATACAATTTTGCTTAAATGTATGTCGAGTTCACTAGTGTTAACTGCCTGAACTAGGACATCCTGTGTTTCAGGCGAGACAAGGTAAAAACATTATGAAATAATCACTGTAATTATATAAAATAAAATAGTCTTTTAATAGGTATGTAAGTAAAGTGTTAATAGTAAAAAAAAGAAAAAATATTACGTCCTAAAATCTTAGTATACTAACTTAGCGAACTAATAAAAAATAAATAGTACACCAAACAATCTCTATTTCATTACAACTAATAACTTCTCTGTATCTTCATAGGACAAACTTTGAAGAGCTACCTTGAGAGCCTTCTTGCAATTTTCATAATTTAGGGAATAGATGTTTGCTTTTGCATTTAGTCTGTTATAGAGTAGTGGTCCAAGAAAAACATGAAATTTGGCTGTGAAAGCATGTCTTGTACTATTTGTGGGGCAAACAATATCTTTTCGTCTCTTTTTAGTAAATTCAGTGCTGTAGCGAAGGGCTGCGTGTTGTTTTAGTACAAAGCTCATTATGAATAATTGTCGAACTGTTAGTACTTCACAAGATTTATAGAGCAGGTTAGTGGGAAAGAGGAAAGGACGGCAAGTTGATACCTTGAGAATCGCTCTTTGAGCTCTTTCAATGGGTAACAATAAAGTTTTACATGCTCCACCCCATGAGGTAATGCAGTATGTCAAAATTGACTGACATAGAGCAAAGTAAACTTGCCTGATTAGTATTGGATCAGCAATATATCGTAGCTTTTTGAATACGAATATCAGCTTACGAATTCTACTATTTAGAGCTTCCATATGTTGTTTGAACGTTAGGGTTTCATCAATTATAACACCCAAGTATTTAATTTTATTAGACCTATTAATTTTGGGACACATGAACGAGCAATCAGCAGGTACTATACAACAATGAGCATATAACGTTGAAGGAATATTAGAAGTTTGTTTGCGCATCGAAAATTTTATATAATTTGTCTTGTCTGCATTTAGAGTTAGTGAGTTAAGCTGAAGCCATTTATTTACAACACTGAAGCCGTCTTGCGCGAGCTTGAAGACTTCATGTTCCGATTCAGCCGAAAAAAGAAGGGCAGTGTCATCAGCGTAAGATATTATTGTTCCATGCTTTAGCTTTAGATTACAAAGGTCA
This sequence comes from Cosmia pyralina, assembly GCA_946251885.1. Classification (NCBI taxonomy): domain Eukaryota; kingdom Metazoa; phylum Arthropoda; class Insecta; order Lepidoptera; family Noctuidae; genus Cosmia; species Cosmia pyralina. The sequence continues at coordinate 21,144,791 of OX276354.1, forward strand.
TTTATGGTGGTGGTGGTGGTGGTGGTGGTGGTGGTTGGTGGTGGTTTTTTTTTTATTTTTATTTTTTTTATTTTTTATTTTTTTTTTTTTTGGTTTTTTTTTTTTATGTTTTTTTTTTTTTTTATTTGTTTTTTTATTTTTTTTTTTTTATTTATCAGAAACAAAGTGGGCCCTAAAATACTTCCTTGGGGAACACCAAATGACGTATTCTTTTGGTCTGTACTAAGAACACTGCCAATCTTCACGCACTGAGTACGGTCTTCTAAGTAACTTTTGAAGAGTTTCAGCTGAATGCCTCTTATGCCCACTGTCTCAAGCTTGCGCAAAAGAATAGGAATGGAAACTGTGTCAAAAGCTTTGGCGAGGTCAAGGAAAATTCCTACTGTATGGTTACCCTTGTCAAGTTCTTGAGCCAGATAGTCAGTCAGATGATGAACGGCATCGGCAGTTGAAAGTTTAGGTCTAAATCCAAATTGTCGTTCCGATAAAATTGATTTGTCCTCCAGATATTTGAACAATCTTTTGTTTATTATTTTTTCCAATATTTTAGACATAGACGGCAGTAGAGAAATAGGTCTGTAATTTGTTACTTGCTCTTTACTTCCAGATTTATATATAGGGACAACAACAGCTTTTTTGAGGCACTCCGGAAAAATACCCAAAGATAAACACATGCGAAAAACATGAGCCAGCGGTGGTACTAAAATTTTCCTGAACTGTTTAATAATTTTATTTGATATGTTATCCCAACCAACTGCACAGTCGTCTTTCAAAGTCATGATTATACTTTCTATCTCAGTCTCGTCAGTATCTAGCAGTACAAAGGATGTTAAAGTGGAGCTACCTGTAAAAGGGGTACTCGTTAGATAAGGTGATTGACTCCGATTATTTTCTGCCAGACACTTTCCAACATTAACAAAGAAATTATTTGCTATGTTAGCAGATGTCAGCTGTGACGAGTGCGCTTGTAACAAACCTGAAGATGACTCATTTTGTTTCGACGAATATGTTATATTTTTAATACATTTCCAGATCTTTTTACTACTTGTTCCAGCCTTTTCTAATGCAGTTTTATCGTAGTTGCTTTTAACTTTTTTGAGTAGATCATTACAAAAATTACGATATCTTTTGTATGACAGTTGCAACATAGCATTATCTGGGTGAGATTTAGCTTTCATGTGCAGTTTATCTCTATGCTTCATACAGCGGATAAGACCTGTTGTGATCCAGGGTTTTATGTTACAATTTTTGTTGCTCAACTGCGATATAACCGTATTTTTCTGAATTGCATGTCGTACATTTTCTATTACATACAACATACAAAACTGCGGGTCAACAGAATTATAGACTGAATCAAAGTTGATGACGCGCAAATCTTCTTCAAGTTTATTTATATTCAATTTCGAAATTGTGCGAGTATTTTGCTTAGGTATGTTACAATCTAGAGTTAGTAGGGCAGCATTGTGATCGGTTATTGTCGAGTTAACAACAAGTGCAAGTGAGGGGTAATTTGATTTTAGCATGACATGATCTAAACAGGAGCCACTATGACCTACTCCGGACCGCTAGAGCCCTGTGCTCCCTCTCAATATCAACATCGTCCCTGAGGTCAGCGGCAAGAAAATAATTAATACACGTCAATATTTAAACAATAATGTATTCAATTTCGAAATACATATATACGAGTACATATACTGATATATTAGCTGGAAGCCGCCTACCCCAACCCCAACAAACAAATCAATGGTTCAAATCGCATAAATAAACACTAAAAGCCTTCAGACTAAGGTAAATACTAGGAAATCTAGATATTATGACGTCATGTTCACTTTGTTTAAAGCCTGAGAACGTACTGTCTAGGTTCAGCTGTCCATTGATTCAACTGAAACTTGTTATATTTTTAGGGTTCCGTAGTCTTATAGTTTCGTGTCCGTCCGTCTGTCCGTCTGTTTTTTTTTCTCGTCTATCCCATGGTGTGGGGTGTTGTTGGATGGGTCTTTGAAATTTTTCGATTTAGGGTACCGTTTCTGAAATATTAAGCTTTAAAATGCAAATTTTTTTTAGAGTCAAGTGTTCCCCCCCCCCCCCCCTGCCAGCTACACGGTTAGTTTTGGATGGGTGAAAAAATTCACGTTAGTAGTATACATATATAACGAAGTTAAAAGGAAAACTATCACAGCTAAGTAGGCTTTTCGAGTTTACGAGTAATAGTCAAATATTCATGAAACAACAAAAAATCCTCTTCTTAGTCCGCATTATTGTGCAACTACGGAACCCTAATACTGCGCGTGGCCCGACACACACTTGGCTGCTTTTAGGTATATCGCATCCACTTATGATATGAGGCATCAACCTAAATGGCAGAAAATCCCAATAGGCGAACAAAAGGTCGTGAGTTTTATATGACCTTGTTGCACTTCAAGCATATAAACATGAATGTTTAACCAGAATAATTGTACTATTAAATACTATTAATATCATTGGAGTAATGTCTACCTACTGTTATTTTTAAGTTGGTTTGCATTATGGTGGGTACCGCGAGCACGAATGAATGTTCGGCGCGTAACAAAAGCTTGCGCGACGAATGCTTGCAAAATAAATTCGTGAAGGGAATGCTCGCGGTGAGTACGCGGTGAGAACACATTTAAGCCTAGTGGACAGTTAAATTTATTTCGATGGCATAAATCGATTGTTAAATAACCAAGTTTCGATTTATCTTTAAACTTTTTCTCTTTCCTTCTAGAGAAATTGACCCTCTTGCAGGGATGCCCTATGCCTGGAAAAGTGTATCTGTTACGTTTAATGTGATTAATTGAAAATTATTAATAATTATACATCATTATTAATAATTACCTCATTATTTGGTAAATGTGAATATAAAATTGAAATTCATCACTTTTACTAGTTGTTATTAATAATTCACTGCTCTCGTCGGTAAAAGTAATAAAATGAAATAAGACTCGAAGTTATTTGTCCCGTAGGTATTTATTTATAATACCACAGTACTCACAAATACATAACTTAAAGAAACTTACATGCAAAATCGTTTATTCTTTAGTTTTGCTTAAAAATATAAGTACCTACAATCATAGACTCCATAAATCAACATAAAAAATTAAAATCTTTTTCTATTTCTTTGTTCAATAGATATTTATTGATAATACCTACTACAACACTTAAAGGTACTGAACTAAAATACTAAATAAACTTTGAAAATGATTACATTTATCGGTACTGAGGTTACAATATTAATAATCACCGGTAAATGTGATTAATTTCTTACTTTTACATCGACTTTCGGTAATTATTAATAATTTTCAATTAATCACGCTTACCGTAACGTACTCTTTGGAGACATAAATCACAAATCATCAATACCCAATTCGGCATAACCTGTCACTTTTCAATGGAAGCCAAATGAAGTCCAAAACCGAGCCAACTTGGCAAAGTTGGGTAAAGTGACAAAAAGTGGAATCAACACAGGCGCGGTTGTTTGACGTTACTTCGGGGGCATAAAGGCTGATGTGGATGTATTATGGGTCTATAAGCATTGTACTGGGTTTTTAGGGTTCTGTAGTCACAAACTCAAACTCAAACTCAAAGCATTTATTTCAATTAAACCAATTACAGGCACTTTTGAATTGTCAAGGGGTCAGTCAGTCAAAAAGATGAAGCTAGGCGCCCATTCCAAAGCATAGTAGGTACCTATGGAGAAGAACGGGCAAGAAACTCCACGGACACTCTTTTAAATCAATGGTTACATCATTCATGTTGAAATTTTACATGTGAGAATGGAGAAAAATGGGAGAATTATGTTTCGTCATATTTGCCTTTGTTGTGTTATAATGTTAACGAGCTTAAATTATTATAAGATTAAATTGCTCGTATAGAAACCAAATTCTCATATGCATAGAGACATTTGAAAATCTATTTACTATATAGTTTTGTTCTCAAGCTGCTGAATCCAGTTCCCACTGCCAATCGCAATCGCAATCATGAATACAAAACTATTAGTTTTTTCCAAGATCCAAGTTACTTGGATACGTCATTTAGAAAAACAAAGTACCTGGGCGACCGAGCTCTCGGGTGAAAATAGAGAAAACGATTTTTATTTTTTTTTATTTTCCCAGATAAGAGACATAGCTAGATCGATTTTTCGCCCCCGTATATTGCAAATTTCGAAATCGTTAGAGCCGTTTTCGAGAACGTGATAACAAATATATATATATAGGTACCTATATAATATATACAAATATTCTGCAGCGCCTCCGGCATGTTTGCGAAAGCTCGCACCGACTGCTTTCACGCCAACATGCGCAAGCGCTGCGCGTCCATAGTGCACAGGGTGCGGGCCAGCTCTAATACTGTCCAGCACCCTAATTGCGTAGCACATTATCAATCAGAGTTCAACAATATTCATTGCGTCGTTTACGTTGTCGAGCAGACAAATTATTCCAACATATGAAGCAATGGATTAGCAATTTATTTCAAAATGAAACCGACTCCGATCGATAATGTGTTACGCAATTAGGGCGCTGGTGACGATCGCTGAGCGATTTGACTGCCCCTACATACGACAATGCTGTAACAGACATGTATAGCCAGGCACTTATTCTGATTGACACTGACCTATATTAATTGTAATGACTTGTTTGTATTACATTGTTTTTATTGTTTTTGTTTTTATATATATTTTTTTTTAATTTTAATTCTGTGACCCTTATAATTTGACATTTTATTTAAATTTAAATTCCGTGACCCATATAATTTTGTATGCACTCATTCATTTATTTTAATTGCATTTGACATATTTTTTTTCTGTCACGAATCAAGAATGCAACCTAATAATACTAACCTGCAAATTGTAAAAAACGCAATAAAACTTGAATTTCGCGGGCTACCACTGCAGAACCACCTTAATTATTATATGTCCAGGTTTCCTCACGATGCCTAGCCTTTTCCCAATTATGTTGAGGTCGGCTTTCAGTCTAACCAGATGCAGCTGAATACCAGTATTTTACATGGAGCGACTGCCTATCTGACCTCCACAACCCAGTTACTGGGTAATACGATGCCCCTTGGTAAGGCTGGTTGTCAGACTTTCGGGCTTCTGACGACCCGTAACGACTGTCGAAAGATCCACGAATGACAGCCGTGACCAACGGCTTTCCTTCACCGATGTCAGTAATGTTCAAGATAAACTCAGAAAGAACTTATGAATAGAAAAAATATTGAATTGATAACATAAACGATGGCGTTAATATTTTCAGTCCCATCATTATAAAGACATTTGAGTCCAAGGTTTCATGCTAAATGTAAAAGATATAAGAAGTTTGTTCTTCTGCATTCCTTTACTACGGAACCAAGGATAAACTTTAGTTCTTACTTCACACGTAAATCGCAGATTTTTTCTATATAACTTTGCTAAACTTTCATAGCGTTTGGATACGACTTGGGAACAAAAATTCTGGTCACGTGATTTCAAGGATATCTAGAAAAGTAGAAAGTGCTTGAAGCATTTTGAGAACTTATACAAAAGTTGTAGAACTGGTAAAATAAACGATATTGGTAGCTTTATTGGTAGTTTGCGGCGAAGCTAACAGCCGGATGGATCGGTCGATCAAGTTAAGCTATGCTTGCCGCAGTTCGTCCGTAGATGGGTGACCATCTTTACATACCAAGACACTTCCCTCGGAAAGCACGTTAAGCCGTTGGTTCCAGCTGTCGTAAATAGTGTTATTATTAAAAGCGCCTCAAATTTTCTTGTCACAGAGATTTGTAAACTCGAATTTTTTTTTTCTTAACTTACTAGCGACCCGCCTCGGCATCCCACGGGTCGATCACTAAAAAAAACTTCACAGGATCACCCGCTGGGCTAAATGTGAAGATTGCCTGAAAATTTCATCATAATCACTCCAGCCATTTTGGAGTCCATAGGGAACAAACATATAAACATCGATTTTTATAGATAGAGATGTGATGGCAGATAGAGCAGAGCCGGAATGGTTGCCGAGGGACGGTAGAAGGAGCGATGGTAAACCAACGGCCAGGTTGGTGTGGACGACCTATAGAAGATCATACATTCACGTTACACACTCCGACATAAAACAAGATTAAACATTCCAACTTCTCGGCTAAAAGTACATTCTAAAAGTCCCAATGTAATGTCAATAAAAATACAAAATAATCTACCTGAATTAAGACAAAATTAATATATTTATAAAAAAAAATAAAACAATTTTTAATAACAAAATACTATTATAGTATTAACGAATATTTTGTGGCGGAATCAACATTGCTACATACGAACTACGCGTCACACTGACGTCACGCAATCCTGCATCGCGCAATCAGAGTTTACCGCGCGATTAGCATTTAGACAACGTCCCGACATCAACCGTTGGGGCAGTTGCCCACCAGACACGACACCCGTCTGGTCGGAGGATCCTCCCTATTCAATAGAGGATGAGTGAACTTTACACCCTGTTCCTCATGCCTCTAAAATTTAAATGTTAAAAATATATCTGCCAACATATCCGACGATAAAAATATTGTGATATTTTTTGTTTAGTCAGATTTAATGTTAATGAATAATTCAATTTTAGTCTATTGTATTGTTAGTATTTTTAATTTTAATGTATCATATTTTAATGATGAATAAATTTAATGAGTTTTATGTGTTTGTGATTATTATTTATTGGGACTTGGTGCCTGACTAATTAAATATAATATTATTTCCTTTATTCATTTTTGTTCTTATTAAATACATTTTTAAATATTTCTTAAAAAATATATAAAAAACATTTAAAAATATAAAAAATAGTAGCCCACCGGTATCGGGAACAGGGTCCAAGCTACAGGTCAGGGCTCCAGAGAGAGGAACCTCCTAACAATGCGGGCCGTGTCCAGAAGTACTGCTTTCTGAATCAAGCAATCAATATTATTATTATATCTAATACCTAAGTGCAGTAAACTATGTAAAAAAGCATATTATAATTACATTAGATTTAAGTTTTTTTAAGCTTCCTCTCACCAACTATTTTTGCTGTGCCCATAGGCTGTGCCCGACATTGATCACATATAAATAAGTTACCATCTAAGTACACATTGTTCAATGCAAATAAATTATTGAGTATTGAGTATTGATCGAAGCGAAAACCTGAATGAGTTTCGTACAGAGTAGGGAAGCATGGTACATAAGAAAGAAAGAAAGAAAGAAAAACGTTTATTTGGACTCACTTGGTGAAACACAAAAACAAAAGAAAAAAAAAATTAAATAATGTTTTAAAACAATAGTGTGTGCCTCACAGCTGCGCCAAAAAGGAGAGAGGGAGAAGACCTAAGAGAGAAGAAGAGAGGAGGCCTAATAATCAGCAATGTGTACTCGGCACTGGGTGGAACAAGGCCGCCAATGATGATGATAATACAGATAGTATTAAGTATGCAATATTCCCATACTTGCCATGTAGGAAGGTAGGAGCTATTTACATCGCATCTTTAGTTTTTTTTAGGGTTACGTACCTTAACTCCTAAAATGTCGATTGCACACCATGTGTACAGATAACAATAGAATTTCTATTGTGTCTGCTAATTAGCGCGCGACGAGTTAAAAGGCAAAAACGGAACCCTTATATGATCACTTCGTTGTCCGTCTGTCTTCTGTCTGTCAGTCTGTCAAGACCCTTTTTCTCAGGAACGCGTGGAGGTATCAAGTTGAAATTAATATCAAATACGTAAGTCCCTTGAAGTTCTAAAAGAATTAAGTTTCTAAGTCAACGCAATAAAAAAATACGCCCATTTATACGACATATTTTGATACTCGCAAGATAATCAAAACTTATAGGGCATTTCCCGTTGTCCTAGAATAATGAAATTTGGCAAGAAGCAAGATCTCCCAGCACAAGTAATGGAAAAAGTCCGAAATTGTTAATTTGTAATTTTATAACACAAAAAAAAAATTTTGCCATTACAATGTTCAGTTTATTTTTGGGATAAATTCTTTTCGACTACGGAACCTTTCATTGTGCGTGGTCCGATACGCACTTGGCCGGTTTTTTTAAGAAGGTTTGCGATGTAAGTTAAATTGGCGAATGTTCTATTTTTCTTTCCTCGAGCGAGATTACTTTTAACGAGTTAGTTCATTGTTGGCATGACAGTTACAGCGTAGGTAGTTGAACTATTTTGTATTATTATTAATGTATTTAATCAAAAAGAAAAAAGAGCAAAAATATATTATTTTAATTCAACGTTAATAGTTGGCACTAGCTATCCATCTCTGTAAATTTCGGTAAAATGCCGCTTGAGACCTAGTGTATTAGAATACTTTATTTTCAAAATGAGCCTTCATGAGCAATTAGAGAGTTGTATATTAAAATTAAATGAAATTAAGCTAGATATATAAATTATATTCTGGCTACCACTGTTTATATAGACACGTTCATTTAATAATTGAGTAGGATTATAACTCAATTAGAATTACATGAGTAACTTACGAAACTACGAAAGTTATTCCACTTATCTCATGATTTAAACTATTTTCTGTGCTTGCGTGTTCAATTATTTTAAAAAAACCGACCAAGTTCGTGTCGGACCACGCACAATGAAGGGTTCCGTGGTTGAATAGAATTTATCCCAAAAACAAACTTAACACTGTAATCCCAAAAAATAATACCTAATTATGTGATAAAATTACAAATGAACAATTTTTGGACTTTTTCCTTTACTTGTGATGTGAGACCCCGCTGATTGCCAAATTTTATGATTGTAGGACAACGAGATAGGTTTTGATTTACTTGTGAGTATCAAAATATGTCGCATAAATTGGTCGTAATTTTTATTGTGTTGACTTAGAAGCTTTATGTTTTTAAGATTTAGCCAAGGGACTGTAGACTGTATTTGATATTAATTTCAACTTGATACCTCCAAGCGTTCCTGAGAAAAAAAGGTGTCGACCGACAGATAGACGGACAACGAAGTGATCCTATAAAGGTTCCGTTTTTTTCCTTTTGAGGTACGGAACCCTAAAAAACAAACAACTTTCATCTACAATTCCGATTCAAGCACTTCGATATTTATTCTCATCCCCTCGCCTACATACAATGAAAGGAACGCCTTTCTATGTCAGTTATTTTCCTTATTATCACACTTGGTTGGATATAGCTGTTATCACCCTCCAGAGAAGGATTGTTGGATTAATGGACGCTGGCCTGACCATGGCCTGGTTATAGCGGCTTAAGGCCTATACATACGACGACTTTATTCGCCATCGACGCGAGTATAACGCAACAAAAAAAGCGCTAGCAAAAGCGCAAACAGTGCTGTTCTTTCAAGTTTAGTAGCACAGATACCGCGGTGTGTAAAAAACCGGCCAAGTGCGTGTCAGACTACGCACAATGAAGGGTTCCGTAGTTGGGGTGAATATACCCCTAAAACTAATTTAACATTGTAGTTGAAAAATATGTTCTCCCATACATCGTACAAGTTTGTAATCACAATAAAATATTTTTTTTTTGTGTTAGAAAGAACTACAAATTGATAAATTTTGCCAAATTTCATGATTCTAGGATAACGGGAAGTAACCTATAGTTGTTGATTTACTTGCGAGTATCACAATATGACGCATAAATAGCCGTATTTTTTTATTGCGTTGACGTTGATACCTCCACGCGTTCCTGAGATAAAGGGTCTTGACAGACTGACGGACAACGATGTGATCATATAAGGGTTCCGTTTTTTCCTTTTGAGGTACGGAACCCTAAAAATCATCTTGTGCCCTATGCACATGCCCTTATGGAGAAGGACAGATAGTAGATGCCTTCCGGTTGATATAGTAGGAAAACGGTTCGCTCATAAAGGCATTCGTGGCATTCTTCTTTTGACCCTAGATGGACATTGCGGTTTAAATAGTTGGGAAGTATGTTTAATTGAAAAATAAGTGGGGTACGATAAAAGAAAAGGCTTAGAACGTTCATATAAGGCTGTGAACAGACTTGAGTCAAGACTGTGTTTAAAGTCACACTATCGAAAAATGATAACAATGACGGCGAGCACTCTCGCAACAAAACAGTCTTGTAGTCAAAAAAAATCAGAACAAAAACGGTTTTGACACAAGACGAATCTATTCTCTGTTACGTTCGCGAGACATGACGAGATAATGTTCTAATTATCAGAGCACCTAATCTAGTAATTAATTTACTTATGGATCATTAGAATAGAATATAGTAACAGATATAAATGTAGAAATTTTACATAGAATATTTTTTTTAGGGTTCCGTACCTCAAAAGGAAAAAATAGAACTCTTGATCACTTCATTGTCCGTCTGTCAAGACTCTTTTTTTCAGGACCGCGTGGAGGTATAAAGTTGAAATTGATATAAAATAAGTAGGTCTATAGTATCTTAGAGTTCTAAAAAAATCAAGCTTCTAAGTCAACGCAATAAAAAATATACGGCCATATACGACATATTTTGATACTTGCAAATAAATCAAAACCTAATAGTACTTCCCGTTATCCTAGAATCATGAAATTAGGCAATAAGCACAATTAAAGGAAAAAGTCCGAAAATCGTTAATTTGTAGTAAAAAAACAATTTTTTTTGCAATTACAAACTTACATTTGCAGTTAGAGAATTGATCGAGACGTATATCAGTGTATGGGAGAACATGTTTTTCAACTACAATGTTAAGTATGTTATGAGATAAATTTATTTATTTATAAAGGTACACCAACAGCTTCTGTATACAGCATATCAAATAAAAGTAGGTAAAAAGTCATAGACTTATACAGTTGCCAATAACAGGTGAACCAACATTCACAAATAATGATAACATAAGATAAAAACAAAAAGTATTAAAATTAAATAAATTCATCCCAACTTCGGTACCATCCATTGTGCGTGGTCCCACACGTACTGGGCCGGTTTTTTTCTTTTTGCTCTGCTCTTTAGGGTGTCACCGTGATGTTAAATATATAGCCTATAGCCTTCCTCAAGAATTGAGCTATCAAATGCAGAAAGAATTTTTCAAATCTGACTAGTGGTTCCAGAGATTAGCACGTTCAAACAAACAAACAAAAAATAAACTCTTCAGCTTTAGTATAGTTCTAAAGAAGAATATAGATATGATTTATAGAGTACAAGACTAACACAATAACTTGACTAAATATCTCTGACTGTGTGTGTTTGTTGAAAATCTTCAGCAATACTATAGACTGTCCCGATATTTTGGCAAGATTCTATTTCAACACTCCCATGATGTCTAAGCGATACAATCCACCTTTGCGAGTGCCGTTTGTTTCAACTAATTATAGGCAGAATTCGTGCGTTGTGCGTGCAAGCAATAATTTTAATAAGCTTTGTAAACAGTATGATATAGATCCGTTCCTGACTAGTGTGTCGTCAGCCAGGAAGTGCTTAAGCCGTAACTTTTTTAACTAAAAAATGTTATGATGGTTGTTATGCAGTGCGAGCAGCATAGCAATTATGCTGTTTACTTAGTAACTGGGTGTGAATGTCCTTAGAATTTAGGTTTTTTTTTTCTGTTTTTTAAAAGTGGAGACCTGTTATTGGCTTTCAGATTAATGTACTGTAATTGATCTGTTTGTTTTAGCTGTAAGTCTCCCATATTATTTAAATAAATAAATAAACTTATTTAATGTTTTAAAAATAAATTTACGTGGGTACGTACTTCAATAATTTGAATAAGTAAGAGGCACTCATCCTTTTCAATTTAAAAAGACTCCAGAGAGAAATATTTAATCTAATAACATTATAACATCTCGTCTTTGAGTCTAAAACATCTTGAGATTTATATTTAGTTCAAATAAAATAAGTTTCAAAGGAAATGTGTGACTTTTATCCGAGACTCGGGGATTAGGAGAAATACAAAAGTTGCTATAGTAACCAAGCTCTAAACTGCTCTTTTCAATTTATGTAGGCACAGGCAGGGGCATTAATTGTTTATCAATTTGACGAACAACCTAAATTGCCCGTATGCGTTCGAATCACAATGTCATCTTTGACAGTTGTATGAATGGCTTTAGGGACGCTGTTACAAATGGGTAGTCAAATCATACATTTTTACACAAAAGTATGTTTATTAAATAAAATGCTTTGCATTCTTAACATGTTTTTTGAACGAATTGTTGATAGATGTGCATGGTACGATACGATTTTGAACTGTAAATAAATTTTAGGTAGTTTCTCAAAAAAGGTACCGAAGTAAAAATTTTCATTTCGGTACCTTTTTTAACCGACTTCAAAAAGGAGGAGGGTCTCAATTCGTCGGAACGTTTTTTTTTTTTTTTTTTTATGTATGTTCCCCGATTACTCGAAGATGGCTGGACCGACTTGGATTTTTTTTGTTTTGTTCGAGAGGGTATACATCACAGTTGATTAACTTTGGTTGGGTAGTTTTTGAGTTAGCTTCAATAATACGTATTTTTTCCCCACTTTTATATGGATGATGTTCTGGTTTGTTTTGCAGATAGTGGTATTAGAATTTATGTAGGGTAGGTACACAACTAAAAAGTGAAAAATAAAAACTTTTTTACAAAAAAATACAACCGACTTCCAAAAACAACACTACAAAGTGAAAAATAACTTTAATTTCGGAAGTCGGTGGCAAAAAACGAAAATACATTTAACTAGACACCGACTTCCGAAATTAAAGTTATTTTTCACTTTGTAGTGTTGTTTTTGGAAGTCGGTTGTATTTTTTTGTAAAAAAGTTTTTATTGAGAAACTGTACCTATCTAAATTATATTTATAGTTCAGAATCATACCATGCACATCTATCAACAATTCGGTCAAAAAACATGTTAAAAATGCAAAGCATTTTATTTAATAAACATACTTTTGTGTAAAAAAGTAATGATTTGACTACCCATTTGTAACAGCGTCCATAACACGGCAAATTAAGGGGTTAGGTACATTGATAATTTTGTGTTTTTAAAATTCCTATAAAACCAATTATATAATATGGTTAATTAATTTGGATTTTCCATGTGTTATTTGACTATATTGTCTACTGTTGTACTAAAACCGAAACATAACTTACTTGAAATTTTTTTCCATAGAAGAAAATTCCAAAGTACGAGTAGCACCGTCTATTTTCTGTTTTACACGATTATACGTAAACCACTAAGTTTTGAAGCTAAAAATTGATTTTGTCATAAATCTACATTTAAACGAAGCACGTTTAGTTCCGGTCCACGTGAGTCTTCTATCTCTCTCGCGTCAAAATAGACAGCTATATCGCTATTTCACTTACACACCGAGCTAAACCACGCTTCAATATATCCTCTTAATGCGGTGTGAATTAGAATACATGTTTTTATTAACCCTCCTGTTCGTACTTGCAGCTACTAAAATTTATCTACCACAAAGTACAAAGGTCGACGGCCCGGGAATAAAAAAAAACGTGGAGTGTGACAATTTGATAAACAATTAATTTATCTGACTATACACACCTCAGATACACACTTACCGATAAATCTGTCTTTTATCAGTTAGTTCCGTGACTGAACGACAGACAAGGTACTGAACTTATCCATTGAAGAGGCAAAACATGAGTAAACATACTGTTTAAGGTGTAGAAGATTTAAACCAACCCTTCACTGGGTTTGGTATGTGAACGAAGTCGCGAGCAATAACACACATACATAATCTAACGGCTTCTTCCCATGGGGGTACGCAGAAACTATAGGAAGCCACCTGCACTACGATCCTTACATACTCCTTTTGCTCCGTTTACGTTCATACATCATTTCTGGTCATACACGCACGCCGGTTGCGAGTACTACGCACCAAAAACTATTTTCAAAAAGCAGAAGTGAGAAACGTATTTGAGTGCTCATGATTTGTTCAACAAAATCTCCAAACGGCTGGTTGACACTTCCCGTGACTCAAGGGGTGGCTCTTACCTTGGTCAGAGGCTAAACATTGTCATACAACGTGGCAATGCCGCCAGTGTCTTGGGTGTCGGCGCATCACATAGGCGCGTGATTGACTGCGGGGACAGCGCGGGGTGTCGGGGTACCGAACCTGGTACGCGACGGCCGCTGCGCGCCCTTCACTCCACTCGGCTCACAGACGCGCGCCACTACGGGCATTTTATTGTTCCATTGTAAAACTTTGTTAATCTTTATAATTAATGGTATTATACCAATATTTAAGTACAGTCCACTTGTTTTATTGAGCTCAATCATTGGTCCTTCGAGCCGGATCGGTGCTGCGTCGGAGGCGGGCTTCAGAGATGCTAACAATGATTGAGCTCAATAAAACAAGTGGACTGTACTTAAATATTGGTATAATACCATTAATTATAAAGATTAACAAAGTTTTACAATGGAACAATAAAATGCCCGTAGTGGCGCGCGTCTGTGAGCCGAGTGGAGTGAAGGGCGCGCAGCGGCCGTCGCGTACCGGGTTCGGTACCCCGACACCCCGCGCTGTCCCCGCAGTCAATCACGCGCCTATGTGATGCGCCGACATTGGGTATATTACCAGGAATTTTTCGACACCATAGGTATTTTAGTTTGTTACCTAATAGTTTTGGTTAGGTTAGGTTATTATATTTTTAAATATAGTTTGGTAGTTCATTTTGAACACTAATCTATTTATAGGAATATATATAAAATTGTGGCGGCATCTACATCGCCACATACGGACTACGAAATACAATAACAACGTCACGCAAATCCTGCATCGCGCAATTAGAGTTTACCGCGCGACTAGCATATTATATACAACGTCCCGACATCAACCGTCGGGCAGTTGCCCACCAGCAATTTACCGCGCGACTAGCATATATACAACATCCCGACATCAACCATCGGGCAGTTGCCCACCAGCACCCGTCTGGTCGGACGATCCTTCCTTTTATAGGGAGGACGAGTGAACTTTACACCATGTTCCTCATGCCTCTATAAAATAATTTCATGAATTTTACCAGTTCGAACTTGCCAACATTTTACAGATAACATTACAAATCAATGTTACTAAAACATTGATGAGTCTATACAAAATTCCATTTAGATTGATAGCTTTGACAGATTGTGAACATATCAATAGCCGAGGTTGTGTTTAAATCGATTCAGAAGCTTGTAGGTAATAGTATCGATTAGTTCTGAATAAAACATACATCGCTACGGCTATCGTACTTTTCTTCGATTTCATAAGCTTTTGTTCAGACAGCTGACACAGATATGTTTTCTGGGTATTGTTAATCTGTTAAATGATATTGGGTTTTTTCCTGAGGAGCTCGTGGCTAAGTAATTTCAGCCGCACGGGTCGATCCATCAGGTTATGCTTGCCTGGGAAACCGAGACTCCTCCGTGCCCCGGAAAGCACGTTAAGGCGTTGGTCCCGGCTGTCATTCGTGGATATTTGACAGTCGTTACGGGTCGTCAGAAGCCCGAAAGTCTGACAACAAGTCTTACCAAGCGGTATCGTATTACCGTATGACAACATATATCGGGTCTCCTATACCTAGACTTCTAATTAGCTGCACTAGCTGCTGTTAATGATAATAAGCACAACTTTATCACTACAAAGGCTTGCACAAACAGGCCCGACGCAACAGCGCGACGCGACTCTAGTAGAACTTTTTCTATGAAAACTTCATGGAAATCGTTCTACCGGTACGCGTCGCACCGTCGTCGCGTCGCGCCTTAAAAGATAATTAAAGAGTGGTGAAATGCCAAACAAACAAACAGAAGTAGGAACGAAACCTCAATGCAGATGATACTTGGTTTGAAAATGTCAAGGCATTCCGACATGTTTATATTACAAGCTCACTCCCTTTTGTCGAATGTTACCCAACACCCACACCCAACACTTTATCTACAACTAATGAAAGAAACTTATACAAATGTTATTTAAGACAGTGGTTATGTTATATAGAAAGCAACTAAGCATAATCAGCCTATAGCATTCCCACTACTGGGACACAGGCCGCCTCTCTGTGAGAGGGATTGGTTGTAATCCACCACGCGTGCCGAGTGTGGGTTGGTAGAAATCATTAAAAAAAAAAAAAAATGTTTATTTCTTCACTTAAGGATATAACTATTCCGCTCACGAGAGCGCGGTGTGAATCGGGTCCGTGGAGTCATTATACCTAATATTGTACGTGGTGTGAGTTCTATACCAAGAAAATATTTTTTTATTATTGCGTTGTTGTTCCATCACAACAACGTTAATAATAAAAAAATATTTTTTTATTATTGCGTTTTTGTTCCATCACAACAACGTTAATAATAAAAAAATATTTTTTTATTATTGCGTTGTTGTTCCATCACAACAACGTTAATAATAAAAAAATATTTTTTTATTATTGCGTTGTTGTTCCATCACAACAACGTTAATAATAAAAAAATATTTTTTTATTATTGCGTTTTTGTTCCATCACAACAACGTTAATAATAAAAAAATATTTTTTTATTATTGCGTTTTTGTTCCATCACAACAACGTTAATAATAAAAAAAATATTTTCTTGGTATAGAACTCACACCACGTACAATATTAGGTAAAATGACTCCACGGACCCGATTCACACCGCGCTCTCGTGAGCGGCTATGTTAGGTTTGGAGTCACCTTTAAAGCAAAGATTTGCTTGTATTGGGTGGTTCCGCTCCTCCAGTTAACAACCATGCTACAGATGTGAGGAATAAGCAAAAAGCAAAAATAAGCAAAAAGATTAATTTAAGACTAATTTAAATTTTATAATTCATATGTCAGTAAGGGAGCGCACTGGGTGTAGAATATGTTTGGGAGTGTGTGTATGTATGTGGAGTCGTTTGTGTGTAAGTGTGTGTTTGTGTAGGTGGCGGGATGTAGTGGGTAGGGTATGTGTGCGAGATATGTGGTATGTGTAGCGCGAGGATGTGTGGGTGTTGTGTGTATATGTGTACAAATTAAATGTGTTTCTTAGTTATGTGATATTGTGTAGAATATCTTCGGTTTCTTCGTAACTTTTACTCTTGAGCCATTCAGATAGTGTTTTTTTGCATTCGCGGTATGTCATAAAGTAGATGGCACATTGATAATTGAGAGCGTTATATATACGGGAAGATTGTTTAATAAATTGTCTTGTAGCAAATGTAGTATTTACTGGACAATCTTCAGCTACTTTATTTTTCCTCCTAGAATGTGTCTTGGAAGTAGTGAAGAGAAGAGATTTGTGTTTTTTTGATGCGATCATTATGTCTTCGAATTTTTGATTCTAGGACATGGTTTCCTTACGATGTTTTCCTCCACCTTTTTGAGAGGAGTGGTGATGAAAAAAAAAATGAAAAAAAAAAAACAAAATGAAAATGAAAAAAAAAAAATTAAAAAAAAAATTAAAAAAAAAGAAAAAGAAAAATGAAAAATGATTGTCTCTCCTTGTCCCCATACTCCATCCAAAGGTTGTCTGTAAAAGATCGCTTTTAGCGATAAGACCGCCCATTGTGTCACTCTATGTAAAAATTCAACATTGTAACATTGTAACCTGTAATTTAAATGGTGTGCATAATAAAGAGTATTCCATTCTATTCTAAAATGAAAAAAAAAAATTGAATGAAATGAAATTATTACACAAAGTAAAGCGCCTGTCTGGGTTCGAACCTACGACCTACAACTCGTAATTCGGGGCCATTCCCGCTGGGCCACCACTGCTTTAGCAACTAAGCATTCACAAATAAGAGGCCGTATACGAAATTTAGCCGATTTCGCTGATTTACGTGATTTTACAGTTAAAATACTGTATTTTTATATGTTTTAATGAACAACATGAAAATTTTTTTTCAGTTATGATCTAATGTATGAGCTACTTTATTATTTTTATATATAACTAGCTGTTCCCCGCGGTTTCACATACAAAATCCAAAGTATAAGCTATCCACATACCAAATTTCATCCAAATCTGTCCAGCCGTTTGAGCGTGAAGAAGTAACAAACATGCACACACTCACAAACTTTCACCTTTATAATATTAGTGTGATTTTGATTAATCGGCCTAAAACCTACGACTGTTTTGTGATTTTTTGCTGTAAGACGTTTAGAATATCACTTATTTACGAATCGTTATGACGTCTAAAGGGGATGAAAAAATTACAATGTATTCTTGTGAAAGTCGTCTATACAATAATTGAATAAATTTTTACCAATTTCATATAATTTTTTTGAGTCAAACTCAAAAACTTAAACTCAAACTCAAAGCATTTATTTCAATTAAACCAATTACAAGCACTTTTGAATCGTCAAAGAGTCGATCAGTTAGTCAGAAAGTTGAAGCTTGATGCCAAATGATGAGTAAAAACATATTTAAATTAGTAAAATTTTAGAGAAAAAGAGGCAAAGAATTGCTTTTAATTTCGGCTACTTAGAACTCTCGCTCATAAAATTAAAACAACAGAAATAAACTTCGGTTCAATACTATCCATTTCCTGAAAAAAACAACTGCTAAAGAATTTTAAAAAATTGGCAATAATAAATCTTTTAAAACAACCTAAATCTCTCATTATAAACTCGATGCAAAATAAAAAAGTAGCTCATTCATTAGATCATAATTGAAATGATATTTATGTTGTGCATTAAAACTTATAAAAATACAGTATTTAAATTTTAAAATCACGTAAATTAGCGAAATCGGCAAAATTTCGTATACGGTCTCTTAATGAAAGATTCTTCCCAACTTGTATTGTAACAGAAGTAGATATTACAGTAGGTACCTGACGTGTTAATTGAGGCAATGATCTTATCATTTAAAAAACTTTTTTACAAAAAAAAATACAACGACTTCCAAAAACAACACTACAAAGTGAAAAATAACTTTAATTTCGGATGTTGGTGTCTGGTTAAATGTATTTTCGTTTTTTGCCACCGATTTCCGAAATTAAAGTTATTTTTCACTTTGTAGTGTTGTTTTTGGAAGTCTGTTGTATTTTTTTTGTAAAAAAGTTTATATTTTTCATTTTTTAGTTGTGGTACCTACATACCCCACACAAATTCTAATACCACTACCTGCAAAATACACTAGAACAAAGTGGGGAAAAAATACGTACGAAGCTAACTCAAAAACTACCCAAACAGAGGTAAGCAATTTTATATGGAACCAACTTTGAGGTATACTTTGACTGTAAAAACATAAGTATCGAATTGAGAACCTCCTCCTTTTTTCCGTCGTTTAAAAAGTGAGACTATTGGTTATCAGAGCTTCCGTTTTAAAGTATTTCTTTTTCGTACTTTGAGATCTCTATTCGCGAAGGTAGTTGTTACTGCGTAAACGATGTTCCTGCCTTAATTTATTTGGGGTTTAAAATCAAAATATTTTATTTCACATAAAGCTACATGGGCACTTATGAAACGTCAGAAGCTGAAGAGAAGAGCTGGCAAGAAACTCCACGGTTACTATTTTAACGGTTGGCGCAGCATGTCTCTGCTTTTCTAACCTTAATACATACATAACATCACGCCTGTAATCCCCAAAGGGTTAAGCAGAGGTGTAACTGTAGTACACCTACATTTCTCCAGTTATCTTTAAGTCCATGGGACTTAGGGGGCGAGCCTATTACCATCAATTAGGCAAATATTTTCCAGAAATTTCTAAGTAATAGAAAAACCCAATAACACTTTGTCCGACCTGGGAGTCAAACCTCATGCTCAGTAGTAGTGCTAGCGACCACTGGATCAACAACACGGTCATAGTTATCAGATTTATCTATCCATCAGTTTTAGGCATAATAATTAGGTTGCCTCGGAAAGCACGTTAAGCCGTTGGTCCCGACTGTCATTCGTGGATCTTTGACAGTCGTTACGGGTCGTCAGAAGCCCGAAAGTCTGACAACCAGTCTTACCAAGAGGTATCGTATTACCCAGTTAATGGGTTGTGGAGGTCAGATAGGCAGTCGCTCCATGTAACATACTGGTATTCAGCTGCATCCTGTTAGACTGGAAGCCGACCCCAACATAGTTGGGAAAAGGCTAGGCAGATTGAATTAGGTATAATCATTATGGAAGTTTAACTGTTAGAATTTATTTTACCGTAAGACCTGTTTCACTTGTCTCCTTTATACAGGTTGGTCCAAATAGTGACGTCAAAAAGAAAATTCTGAATTCCTCATACAGTATCGTCTTGAATGTTACTTTCATGTCAAGCACTACAAAATCAGATATGATTTTTTGTAGCTCCACCGGCAGAAAACTGTAAATAATTACCCCGCCTAGGTATGAGCAATTCAGATTTTTCTTTTATTCGAAAATACTCCATGTATGTTCTGCGATTTTTTTGTAGTTTTCGAGTTATTTTTCTTTTTGTAATTATTTACAGTTTTCTGCCGGTGGAGCTTCAAAAATTCATACCTTATTTTGTAGTGCTACATGAAAGTAACATTCAAGACGATACTGAATGAGGAATTTAAAGCCGACCCCAACATAGTTGGGAAAAGGCTAGGCAAATTGATTGACTGTATGAGGAATTCAGATGTTTCTTTTTGACGTCACTATTTAGACCACCCTCTATACATACTCGTTTAATAAAATAGTAACGAAATCAAAACTGTACTTTGAATAATTTAGAAAAAAGTAATTGCTACGAGGTGTGGGAACGAGTCTGATGAGTTTTTAGAATTTTTGTTTGTTTGTTCTGTAAGTCTGGATGTATGTTCCGGATTGGCGCAAAAACGGCTAAATGGATTTGGATGAAACTTGGCACACAGGTAGTTTATAACCTGGATTAACACATAGGGCACTTTTCATTCCGATAGTACGTTCCCGTGGGTACTTTTCAAAATTCACGCGGTGGGAAACCGCGGGCAAAAATTTAATGTATTAATACATGCACCACCACCACCATGCACCTTTTTGTTGCAAAGTCAAGGGGCATTACATATAAATAAATTGAATCATAAAAGTTTTATATACCATAATAATGAATAGAAATTAATGATAACATTGCGTGCTTTTATATATTATTCGTAGGTGAAATTGTGCGTGTTAGATTACGTAGGTTTTCGACAAGGATCGCTGACCAAAATTGTTGAATTAATAGTTAAAAGTAAAGTTAATTAAACTATTGGAAAAAAATTGCGTAATTTTATTGCTATGCTATTTTCCCGCAAATAATTTTGTAAAAATACGCCCCTAAATTTAATTAATTTATTTAAAAGTTTAATGTCTAAATAACTCGAGCTCACTCGGGTTCAATGTAAATAAATAATAAATATCCACTTACATTTACTGTCACTTTCAATCTTCGCTTCATACTTCAGTAAATTCAAAAATTCCACACTCATTTTAGTTGAACCATAAGTTAACAACAACTAAAAAGTTTTAATTTTTCAACTTAACAACAAAACTTCACTTAACTATTACTTAAAAACTGGCGAACTTATTTTTAAACTAAATAATATTTTTAAACTACTTTCATACTACACAGAATTTTTCGTATCTAATATCGTAGCGCGCGGCTACGGAGCGCAGCGTGTGGCTACGCCGGCCTACGACGTAGCACTGGCGTAGAGAGCGTAGATCGCGCGACTAATCGGATGGCAGAAACTTGGGTTTATTTTATATTTAAATTTAGAATAAGCTGTCATTTTTTTGAGCATCGTCTGACAGAGACAAGTTTTTTTTTTGTTTTATTTCTTATTTTTTATAAATAAACGGGGGAATTTGTCCTATTCTTCATCTATCACTAAAATTAAATAAAAAGGTTCTTAAAAATTTAATTTTCCTTTTAAATCCGTTCCACATATTTTAGCTTATCCTTGATCAAAGCTACGGAATTCAATTGCAAGCCTAGGGATGAAGGCAGGGTGAATATTAGAATCGGATCGGAATACGGAGAAATATTACGGAGTTCGTCCTAACTAAGAGTATCGTATGTCGCTGATTCAAATTACTAATGGTTTCTCCTTGTTCGGGAGGATGATAAGGTTACACAAAGCTTTGTAGTTCACAGATAATAGAATAACTGACCTCCTTTCTTTTCGTTGGGGTGGTATGGTAACCTAGTTTTTTTTATTCAAGATAAGCAGCATCTTAGCTCTTTAAGAACACTATCTACGTTAGCTGTAAGTTTCCCGAATAAAATAAAAATAAATAAAATCTCTCATTGCAGTAATAATAATTATAAATTTAATAATATACGAACTCGGGCATATCGTTCGCCAAGCAAGCTGAATAAAAGCAGATTATAATTACTGTCATAGTTAAAACTTAGAAATGAAACAATGGAAGGCCTATTAAAGATATCAATGATACGTTTCATATAATATGTGTGTGTAATATGTGTGCATGTTCTGTATGGTAATCTGTGGATAACGTCTTGAGTAGTGTATTTGTTACTTTTATTGCAAGTGCTGTGTAATATACTGCTGTTTGTTATTCCTATCAAATAAAATAATATAAAATATAATGTATTTAAATTAAAAAAAAACATACGTGTCGAATTGAGAACCTCCTCCTTTTTTTTCGTCGGTTAACAAAAAAGACTGCCTCTTTGGTCTAGTGGTTGAAAGCGCTCTGCTAAGCATGAGGAGGACCTCATGCTTAGCAGAGCGCCACACAAAAACCCATTAACACATTGCCCTACCTAGGAATCGAATCTAGGAAGGTTCGATTCCTAGGTAGGGCAATGTGTTATTGGATTTTTCTATCTGGAATTTCTCAGCAGCAGCCCGCAGTCAGGATTTGTGCCCGGTTGATGACAATAGGCGCGCCCCCTATTACATGGGGCTTACACATAACTAGCGAAATGTGGGTGTACTATAGGTACACCTCTGCCCAACCCTTCAGGGATTACAGTCGTAATGTTATGTTAAAAAACTGAAATGGTAATTTCCCATTGATTATTTAATAAAGCATCATAAATAGTTGTCGCGTGACTATCACAAAAAGTCATTGCCAGTCTCAGAATAGTTTGAAACAATCAATTCGTACCGATAACTGGGTCTTTATTCTTTCTTTGGTATTTTCATTACTTAAATATTGTTGACTAGCTTTTACCCGCGGCTTTGTCCGCGTGGAGGTCGGAAATTATCCCACGGGAACGTACTACCGGGATAAAAAGTATCCTATGTCCTAACCCAAGTCATAGTGTACCCATGTGCCAAATTTCATTAAAATCTGTTCAGCCCTTTTAGCGTGAAAGCGTAACAAACAAACAAACTTACTTTCGCATTCATAATATTAAGTTAGGGTTACAAAAATGTTTGTGTTTCTACTCGTAGTAATAATGCATCTTTTTATGTTGATCAATAGCAGTTCTTAAATAAATGTCTTGAGATTGTACCAATATAAAAGGTTTTAGCTTTATCAAAATGCAAAATGTTAAAATATCAATATGAAAATTCATGATCTTGTATTAGGCGTGAAAAAAAATTAAAAAAAGGGGAAATCAATGATATTAATTATGGTCATGGAATTAGTATATACGATACATACGATCATTCAAACCCAAAAATACTCCACCGATAAGGAACACTTATGGTGTGACTCAGTCTGTCTGTCTGTCTGTCTGTCACAGCTGGATACCTCAAGAACTACTAATGCTATTAACTTGTAATTTGGAACAGTTTTAGATGACGTTTGCCAAACTATTTTGAAAACTAGGTTTTTTTGCAACAGAGACTGAAAGGGTTTCTTAAAAATTCGAAGTGGGGCTTCTAGGGCATGTGGGGTTATTATATGAAAGAGCGTTATTTGAACATTCTCTATCAATTTTTTTCATTTTTTTTTTAGGCCGCATAGTTTTCTACTTCTGATGAAAACCGTACAAAAAATACCATCCCCTTATCTCCGAAGTTTGCATAGAGAATAATCTGAAATTACTCAATGTGATAGAAGTCTATGTAAAGATTACAGGAAAAATAAAACATTAGCACACTTTTTCAGAAATCGGAACGGAACCCTCGGTGCACGAGTCCAACTAGCTCTTGACCGATTTTGAAAACATAACTGTGCTACTTGAATATGTCACCATGACATTCAAAAATCGATATTAATCGATGAATGGTTCGTCATACTTTCATCGATAAGTTCATAAATTATGCAGGCTGTAACACCCAGCTGCACCACACTAGCAACGTGGATTAATGATCACGTTAATATTTTATAAAGTGTGCGCTGTTTTGACGTGTCTGAAGATTGGGTCACTACGTTTCTTTATGTTCGTGTATTGGACGAAAGTTAAAAGTAAAGTTGCAGAAAATTTATGGAAACAGACTGAATAGAAATAGCAAATGTAAACGCACCACGCACAATGAAGGGTTCCGTAGTTAGGATGAATTTAGCCCAAGAACAAACTTAACATTGTAGTTGAAAAACATGTCCTCCCATATATTCCAACTGTAAATTTAAAATTGTACACACAATATTGAGAGATTTACCATGTTATTTTAAGACCACATACTTCTTATAGGTTTTCCTGTAATCAGAAGGTACAGAACTATTTTCTGTATTTTTTTTTTAATTTTAGGGTCAGTAGTTTCGGAGATAAGGGGGGAATGGTAAATTTTCGTCTATTTTCTTAAAAAACTTTAAAATGATTTATTACAAAATTGTTTAAAAAATATATTTGAGTCCCTCATAGTAAGCCCTTTCATTTGGTATGCCACACGGTATAGTTTGCATAACATTTTTTTTTTTAATGTTCTTATTTTCCCCCCAAAAGTGACCCCCATATTCAAATTCATTTATTTATTTTACCCGTCCGTGTTTGGGTCACAGAAGTTCATAAGTGTACCAAGTTTCAACTTAATCGGTCCATTAGATTCGGAGCAAATTGGCTGTGACAGCCGGACAGACAGACAGACACACGAGTGATCCTTTAAGGGTTCCGTTTTTTCCTTTTGTGGCACGGAACCCTAAAAATACATACGTTATTTTGATTTTAAGGCTTTTCGAACACAATTTTTTTTTGGTATTTTATTTTTAACGATTTTCAAAACATTATAAAATCTGGGCCAGACCCGAATCGTCATTATAATGTAAAAAAAAAATCTGATTCACCACCACCTATACCCACCTACCTATATCCACCTACCTATACTATCCTGCACCCTCAGATTCACCACCACCTATACCCACCTACCTATACTATCCTGCACCCTCAGATTCACCACCACCTATACCCACCTACCTATACTATCCTGCACCCTCAGATTCACCACCACCTATACCCACCTACCTATACTATCCTGCACCCTCAGATTCACCACCACCTATACCCACCTACCTATACTATCCTGCACCCTCAGATTCACCACCACCTATACCCACCTACCTATACTATCCTGCACCCTCAGATTCACCACCACCTATACCCACCTACCTATACTATCCTGCACCCTCAGATTCACCACCACCTATACCCACCTACCTATACTATCCTGCACCCTCAGATTCACCACTACCTATACCCACCTACCTATACTATCCTGCGCCCTCAGATTCACCACCACCTATACCCACCTACCTATACTATCCTGCACCCTCAGATTCACCACCACCTATACCCACCTACCTATACTATCCTGCACCCTCAGATTCACCACCACCTATACCCACCTACCTATACTATCCTGCACCCTCAGATTCACCACTACCTATACCCACCTACCTATACTATCCTGCACCCTCAGATTCACCACCACCTATACCCACCTACCTATACTATCCTGCACCCTCAGATTCACCACCACCTATACCCACCTACCTATACTATCCTGCACCCTCAGATTCACCACCACCTATACCCACCTACCTATACTATCCTGCACCCTCAGATTCACCACTACCTATACCCACCTACCTATACTATCCTGCGCCCTCAGGAAAAACCTGAGTTCGCCAATCTAAGCTTCGTAATCCCAGATTAATAAAAAAAGCGATAAAACTTAAACCACCGTTCATAAAGCTGTTATGGTGGCAGCGACCGCCAAATTTTTGATTAATTAAACTTGTCTAGCATGAGACAGTTTAAGTGTTTAGCTTAAATAAGTTCATATTGTATTATGATTTCAGGTTTTAAGTCTTTTTTCAGTGTGAGTACCTTCTCTGGTTTGCTTTTCTTTTTATTAAAGGTTTTTTTTAGATTGTTGGTACTGAGAAAAACTATTAAAAATCCGGCCAAGTGCGAGTTGGACTCGCGCACGAAGGGTTCCGTACCATTATTTATAAAAACGGCAAAAAAATCACGTTTGTTGTATGGGAGCCCCCTGAAATATTTGTTTTATTTTATTTTAAATTATTTATTTTTAAAGTGAATATAGTATAACTAAATATTCTGTGAATATTTAAATATTTATTTTATTCTGTTTTTTAGTATTTGTTGTTATAGCGACAACAGAAATACATCATCTGTGTAAATTTCAACTGTCTATCACGGTTCATGAGATACAGTCTGGAGACAGACGGACAGACAGATAGACGGACAGCGGAGTCTTAGTAATAGGGTCCCGTTTTACCCTTTGGGTACGGACCCCTAAAAACAGGGCAAAGTTACGTGCAGTGAGTTAACTGCATTAAAGTCACTGTTAAGAAGATATCGATTTTTTGTGATAGAGTGTGGGGTTTTTTAGAGTGTTATGTGAATATTGAATGCTTGAGGAGCTCGTGGCTAAGTAATAACAGCCGCACGGGTCGATCCATCAGGTTAAGCTACGCTTGCCGGGGTTGGTCCGTGGATGGGTGACCATCTTTACATACCGACACTCCTCCGTGCCTCGGAAAGCACGTTAAGCCGTTGGTCCCGGCTGTCATTCGTGGATCTTTGACAGTCGTTACGGGTCGTCAGAAGCCCGAAAGTCTGACAATCAGTCTTACCAAGGGGTATCGTATTACCCAGTTAATGGGTTGTGGAGGTCAGATAGGCAGTCGCTCCATGTAAAATAATGGTATTCAGCTGCATCCGGTTAGACTGGAAGCCGACCCCAACATAGTTGGGAAAAGGCTAGGCAGATTGATGTGAATATTGAATGCTTAACTAAGCATTAAATAATAAAAACTTTATTGTTTAAGAACTCTTAAACAATAAGAAAGAAAAGAAATAAAATACGTTTATTTGCGGTAAACATGACGCAAAGGACAACAAAATAAAATAAACAATGTAAAAAGCAAGTTTTGGGGAAAATATGCGTCACATGTACGCAAAACGGCTACCGCTCAGCATAATGCCGCGACCCCATGCGAAACGGAGCCCCAGCGCTGGTTTTCAGCGATAGCCAGCGTCGACGCGATGACGTCGACCGGTGCAGCATGTGATAACTAATATGCAATAAAAAAATAAATAAAATATAAAGTTAATTCTATAGGTATAGATAAAATATACAGAAAATGACAATATTCCCGCATTCCGCTCCGCGACAGCACCGACTTCCACGCCGCAGAATGCGTTTTCTGTGCGCGCAGCTGTCAGCGGCCGGAAACATTAGACATATTACATAATATTTTAAACATGGCGTAGCAATTATGCAATTAACATTTTGATTTTGATGAAATTATGTAACAGAGGATGTATTGGGTGATTAAGTAGGCATTTCCTACGTAAAATTAATTTGTGTTAGATGTGAATGATGACAAAGACTCGGACACACAAATGAGATCAAATAAGAAATGTGTTGCGGCGGCCTAAAGCCTTGGGGTGAAAATCGAAATTTTCTTAGTGGACTGTATGAGGGGCGGTTCGGTGACACAAGTAGGTGTTTTGGTGGTGTGGGAAAATGATGATGGTACCTGCCTGGTGAGCTATGGCGACACGACGAGAAGGGTTTCCTTAGCCACGTGGCTGGCGCGTCCAGGATATCACGTACGGACGAGAATCTGCACTTTCCACAACACACATACACGCACTTGCACTGTTCAATAGCAATCTTCGTTCTTCGCGGTGAAAATATGAGTCCTTTTTCGACTTGGGATTAATTTTACCCAACAGGCGTCGATGTTGATTGAGAACTGGCGGATCTTCTTGGCGGCAGCGTATGCGCGCCATTGCGGATCTTCCTTCTCGCTCTCACTTAGGCATTATAAGGGTTGTGGAAGGGAGAAGGAAAGCGGAAGGAACTTTATGTTACACAGATACTAATTAATTAGAGTTGCCAGTAATTAGGCATGAAATATAAAACTAAAGAAAGTAATGGCGTTAACATTCCTCGCGGCCTTAAAGGGTCACCTTTAAAGAGAATGATATAATAATATACAGGGTTACAGGTTAAGTCGACCTATTCCCTTTAAGGGCATGTTCTTTACATTGTTTCTGATTGATTTGGCTATGAAACACCCTATCCTAAATCTAACCGTTTTCGAGATATTTGAAATTAATTGTTTTTTATAAAAAATACCCGATTTTTGTCTATCAGCTCAGATATTGTGAAACGTGTAAGTCTTATTATTACTGTTATTTATTTTTTACATGTAAAATAAGATGCTTTATGACCTAAATAACCAAGATTGTCCATAAAATTAATAAATAAGTCGTTGTAGATGATTAAACTTTCAAAAAAGTAATTAAAATTTAGAAAGCTTAATTTTTGTTTAAGGATATCTAAAAAAAAAATTATGGCACTTGTTTTGCAGATGAGCTTAAAAATATCTACGTTTCATCAGCTATCCAACGAGGTATGATAATCTAGGGTTAAAAAAAACAGTCATAGAAAAAACTTAGTTGCGAGCCCCCAGGTAGTAGACCCTAGCCTATTGTCCTTTAAGGTTAATGCGGTGAGTGTGAGCGAGATACCTTACTATACGCTTTGTGCAGGTGTGAGTGGGAAACATAACGTGAAGAAACCGGTTTGGTAATACAATGCGCTTTGTGTTTGGTTATCATTATCCAACAATAATCTGTTAGTCTGCTTATGTGATTCGTCCGTGGTAGATGCGATATTATTTTGTTCTCTGTTTTCTATTCGACTTGGCTGTGTTTCTGGACTGTTTCTTCTGATTCCTGACTTACTGTGCGTGTTAACTGGATTCTGATTGTGCTTGTGATACGGAACTGTTCAAGATGGCAGCCTACACGAATGAGGAATATGCTGACATGCTAATTTGCTATGGATACTGCAATTGTGTGTCTGCGCATGCTCGCAATGAGTACATAATACGCTATCCCGACCGTCGAGTGCCGGATGTGAGCGTGTTCAACGGAGTTTATCGAAGACTTCGAGAAACTGGCTCCGTTTCAAGACGACGTACAGACTTGGGAAGACCACGTGTGATTGATGACGACGAAGAACAAAATAATGAGATAGTGGAACAATTTCGATTGGATCCAACCACTTCCACTAATATTGTTGCCCGTGCTCTGGGACTCTCGCAATGGAAGGTATGGTTTACCGTTCACACAGCGGGCCTATACCCTTACCATTATACGCCGGTACATGCTATCGAAGAGGGAGATCCTGCGAGAAGATTGGATTTCTGCAGATTTATGTTAAATGCTGATTTCGAAGACCCGACTTTCCTTAAAAAAATCTTGTGGACAGATGAGTCTAAGTTTGATAAAGATGGGATTACCAATTACCATAACGCTCATTATTGGGCCCCGAAAGAACAGAGAAATCCAAACAAAAAGAGAGTAAAGGGGTCACAACGAAGATTTAGCCTCAACGTGTGGATGGGTATTATTTCAAATAATTTGATTGGGCCTTATTTTCTCCCTGATAATTTAAATGGAGAACACTATGAAAATTTCTTACGAGGAGACTTAAGTGATTTACTAGATGATTTACCACTAAATCTAATAAGAGACATGTGGTATCAGCATGATGGCTGCCCCGCCCATTTCAGGAGAAGTGTCAGAGAATGGCTGGATACAAATTATCCAAATAAGTGGATTGGACGAGGTGGGCCTTTACCCTGGCCAGCTAGAAGTCCTGACATAACCCCCATGGATTTTTACGTATGGGGGCACATGAAGAGTCTTGTATACAGTGACCCCAACCCAGTTTCATCCGTTGAGGTATTGAGAGAAAAAATAATTAATGCGGCGAATGAAATAAGAAGAACTTTAACTACTGGTGTTGTTAAAAGTGGACTTCGAAAAAGAATGCGAAGATGTGTGCAAAATAGAGGCGGACATGTCGAACACGAAATTTAGAAATTTAACAGTTTTAATAGTTTATTAAAAGCATCTTGTACTAAGCGATTGTTTTATTTAGTATTTTTTTTACCTCCCCTGTAGCCAATGAAATTAAGTTTTGCTCTGCATTTTTGATAAAACCCCAGATTATCATACCTCGTTGGATAGCTGATGAAACGTAGATATTTTTAAGCTCATCTGCAAAACAAGTGCCATAATTTTTTTTTTAGATATCCTTAAACAAAAATTAAGGTTTCTAAATTTTAATTACTTTTTTGGAAATTTAATCATCTACAACGACTTATTTATTAATTTTATGGACAATCTTGGTTATTTAGGTCATAAAGCATCTTATTTTACATGTAAAAAATAAATAACAGTAATAATAAGACTTACACGTTTCACAATATCTGAGCTGATAGACAAAAATCGGGTATTTTTTTATAAAAAACAATTAATTTCAAATATCTCGAAAACGGTTAGATTTAGGATAGGGTGTTTCATAGCCAAATCAATCAGAAACAATGTAAAGAACATGCCCTTAAAGGGAATAGGTCGACTTAACCTGTAACCCTGTATACAGTGAAATTACACTTAAATCTAACTAAAGAGGGAATGGACTGAATAAGATATTACTGAGTAGGAATGGGGCATAAGCGGACCACAGGTCGCACAAGAATCCCATTAGAAGTGCGTACTGAAACGACTCGCGTGCTACCGTCTATAGACGTATGCAACTTCTCAATAACACCTAGAGGCCAGGATAGAGGAGGCGCATTATCATTAACTATCACTACTACAGTGCCTTCCTTAATCATGTCTCCATCAGGTTTATTCCATTTTAAGCGTGATTGTAAACTATGAAGATACTCGCTTCGCCATCTTTTCCAGTACGACTGGACTAATTTATCCATAAGAGAGTGTCTTTGAAGCAGGTGATCAGACAGTAAACCTACTTCCGCGGCGGGTAATGAGTTAAGCGGTACAGTATGTAAAAAATGCGAAGGGGTAAGAGCTTTAGGCTCTTCCGGATCAGCGCTAAGAACAGTAAGAGGTCTGGAGTTCAACAGGCACTCTATTTGAGAGAGAATTGTAACTAATTCTTCATAAGATAGGAGTTGTTGACCTATTGTCTTGAAAAGTTGAGTCTTCACGGCCTTCACCATGGACTCCCAACATCCACCAAAGTGCGGTGACGCGGGCGGAATAAAATGCCAATTAATGCGATGCTCAGCGAGCTCCTCTTCAAAGCGCGGGCGGTATTCTTTATTTATGAAAGTATACAAGTCGCGTAAAAACGAATTAGCTCCTCGAAAATTGGTCGCGTTGTCCGAATACAAGCATTGTACCGGTCCACGGCGGGATAAAAACCGTTTCAAC
The DNA here is from genome assembly GCA_946251885.1 of Cosmia pyralina. Classification (NCBI taxonomy): domain Eukaryota; kingdom Metazoa; phylum Arthropoda; class Insecta; order Lepidoptera; family Noctuidae; genus Cosmia; species Cosmia pyralina. Next base: position 21,176,226 of record OX276354.1, read on the forward strand.
GCGGCTATGAACGACACAGTCGTAAGATCTGTAGCTAATTCAATATGAACAGCGCGAGTAGTCATACAGGTAAAGATACATAAATAACCCTTGTACGCACTCGAGGTGCGAAGAGTCTTCGCACCTCGAGTGCGTACGGGCACATTTTTTTATTTTATTTTATTTTATTTGGGAAAACAAACAATCGTACATTGTATATTATATCTAGATACACAGTATGCTATAAATAAATGTACAATCCACTACGTTTCCACATGTTACTAGTTTAAAAAAAAAAAAAAGTTACAGTGTTGGGAAAATTAAGCAGTAATTAATTAGCTATTACATGTCTAAATAAAAGGTACATAATAATTAAAATTTATGAGCAAGGCGCTTAGTAATTTGTTCTCTAAATGTATATTTAGATAGGGCAAAAACATCAATATCATTAAAGTTATTATTGTAAGCCTGAACCAATCTCTGGAGCGGCGCTCTCTCCCCTGCATTTGTGCGGCAGGGAGTTGTAGCAAACAGTGGATAAGAGCGCGCCTCACGTCTCAACACTGTTCTAGGTACAATATAGCATATTTTACTGATTAATTCAGAGCAATCAAACCTATTATGTACAAGTCCATGGAGCATCATTCCCTGGAGCAACAAGCGTCTAGAGCGTAATGTTAATAGTTTAAACTTACACAAAGCGTTTTTGTAAGATAAACGTACGGTGCGACATTTGTACTGCAATGTACTGAGGAACTTACGCTGAACTCTCTCAATTGCAGTATCATATTTAATATAATATGGATCCCAGATCATACAAGCATATTCCACCTGTGGGCGAACTAGAGAATTAAATAAATACAGATATGTGGCTGGTCGTTTAAAGTCAATCGAAGTTCTCATAACAAAGTTATACATTTGAAATGCTTTAGCAGTAATTTTATCTATATGTAGATTTAAGTGAAGTTTGCAATCAAGATGAACGCCCAAGTCACAGATACCGGTTTCTTTAACTAAAGTCTTATCACAAAGTGAATAATCGTAGGCTATTACATTTTTATTTTTAGTAAAATTTATGTATTTACATTTGGGGATGCTTAATTTTAATTTATTTTCATCACAAAAATCAGATAATCTATCTAAGTCTTCCTGCAAAAGGCTGCTATCAACAGGATTTTTTATTGTTCTAAATACCTTAAGATCATCAGCGTATAATAAGAAATTACTATTTAGAAAGCAGTTACATATGTCGTTTATATATATAATAAACATTAATGGGCCCAGAATAGATCCCTGGGGAACGCCTGAGGTCGCCAGAAATGAGTCCGACTTGTACCCATTGCTCACTACAGTTTGACTACGATTGCTAATATATGAACAGAACCAACGCAGTAAGTTACCTCTGATGCCATTAAAGGCTATTTTGTTTAATAAAATTGAGTGGTCCACTACATCGAAAGCCTTTTTAAAATCAGTATAAACAGCGTCGGTCTGATAACCTGCGTCCATGTTATTGAACAAGTGATCTGTAAAGATCATTAAGTTAGTCACAGTAGACTTATTTTTAACGAAACCGTGTTGCTCAGGTATAATATTGTGTCTCAAAAATGGATAAATAGCTTGATGAACGAGTTTTTCAAATATTTTTGCAATAGAACAAAGAATCGATATAGGTCTATAATTCTCAATGTTTTGTCTAGACCCACTTTTATGCACTGGTATTATATTTGCTTTCTTCCACGCAGACGGAAAAGTACCAGTTTGGATACACTTGTTAAATAACATGGAAAGAGGCATACAAATTGTTTCAGCAGTCCTCTTAAGAAAATAGGGTGGTATGCCATCAGGCCCCGGTCCCTTATTTATATCTAACGATTTTAGCTGTCTGCAAACTTCATGGACAGTGAAATCTAAAGTACAAAGAGAGCTGTTATTGCCATTACTCAAATCAGAAGCTGGGCACCATCCGGGAGAAAGACTAGACGGCTCATAAACTGACTGAAAGAATGTTGAAAACAAATTACAAATTTCCACCGGGTCGCTAGAAGTTACATTATTATAGAACATGCAGGTCGGTATACCCGTCTTACATTGCCGATTAGCAACGTAAACCCAAAAGTGCTTCATATCAATGGTAATACCATCCTCGACACTATTTATATATTTGTGAAAACATTTGTGACATTCATCTTTAAAACGCTCTCTATACAAGGAAAATACTTCGTAGTCACTTATATTACGGTATTTTTTCCATTTAGACCAGACTTTCTTTTTATACTTAAAAATGTGGATGAGCGGTTTGGAAAACCAGATCGGGAAATGCGAGTTTGGTGGCTTCGATAGCGGTATGCGGTTTTTTATTATACCATATAAACAGTTATAAAAAGTATCGATGCACACATCAGTCGAATTGCTCCCCAAAGCGTCTTCCCAGTTAATCTCATCGATGTCCTCGTTAATCACTGTGTAGTCGGCTTTACGGTAATTATATTTCGGTGTATGTAGAGGTTTGGATAAACTGATATTAATATTAAGGGACAATAGTGCGTAAAATGGTGGATGGTGGCTGTCAACCGGTAAAAGATCTTGATTAGGTCTCAAAACAGTGCATCTCGCATCAGAGATAAGGAGATCTAATACACGTCCATTCGAGTTTGCCATATGATTGAATTGATTGACATCATGAACAATCAAAAAGTCCCTCAAACGGTTACAAGTTGGTGAGGTGCCCAGGCAAGTCATATAGTCTTGAGCGGGATCCAATTTAGCCCATTGTGCTGTAGGTATATTATAGTCACCTAGCAATAATATATTATCCGTTTTTATTAAGCTGATTAACTTGTCCAAATTATCAAAAAGAGTATTGTATACAGCAAAAGGTATGTTATTCGGCACATAAGCTGCGCAGATAAGGGTATGTGAAGAATTGTTGCTACCAGGAATGATAATTGCGACTTGTTCAAGGTATTGGTCCAATGTACCAAGCTGCGAAGAAGGAATACAAACAGGGTTATACTTTCGCAATACCGCTATCAGTACACCACCGCCGTCAGATTTCCCAGTAGCAGTCCTATTCCGGTCACAGCGAAAAACTAAATACCGATTATCAATAAATTCATTGTTATTAATTGTAGGAATAAGCCATGTTTCTGTTAAAATAATTACATCGAAACAGTTAGAGAGAATATTCATATACAAAGTATTCAATTTCGTGCGCAAGCCTCTACAGTTTTGGTAATAAATACTAAAGTCATGGTATTTATTAGTATTAGACATTGTAATTAGTGACAACCTAAATAATGCATAACAAAATTAGCTTACTACAGGCTAATGACTCGCAGCATTTATGATGTTTTTAATATCATTTTTACATTTAATGGCTATAGTGGGTGAGGTTTCAGACTGTTTAACAAGAATGGTGGCATGCTTAACCCAGACAAACTTATAACTAATTTTTTTTGCTGCCTCTCGGGCCTCGCGTAGCAACTGTTTTTTCTGTAAAGTTAAGTGTTCATTTACATATATAGTATGTAGTGCGCCAGCGATGCCCAGGTCTTTAGAGGTAAGTCCTTTCTTCAGGCGGCATGCAGATATTATATTGTCCCTCAGAGTACGTGTTTTTACAGAAGCAATGATATTTTTAGGCCTCTCGCTGCTTGCCGCATGTGGCACGCGATGTATTGAAGTAATATCGTCTCTTGATATATTATGGTTGATCTTTTTACCTATATCCTCCAATAAAGCAGGTAAGTTTTCTCCTCGTCTCTCCGGGACATTAGAGATTTCTAAGTTACATAGCCTGCCCTGCTGTTCCAAGTAGTCAATCTTCAATTCGAGCGCTTTGACTACATCTGGACTCACACTCAAAGGTCGCCTATTAATGTTACTGAGTTGCTCTTGGAAGTCGTCATATTGGTCAGAGATAAGTTGAGCAGATGTTTTTATCTCAGCGACTTCTCCAGACAGTTTTGAGACCGAAAGCTTTAAAGCGGCATTTTCTGAGCGTAGACTAGCCATTTCTTTTTTTGATTCTTTTATATAGGACTCCAAGTCACCTCTAATCGATGTAATATTATCATTGATTGCTGCCAGTTTACCATCCAGGCTTACTTTCCATTCATTGACAGTCTTTTGTAACTCTGCCTGGATAGAAGAAGAACTTTGAAGGTCTGCCCTAATATCTGAGAGCAGTACCTCACGTTCACAATCAGGTTGTATGTTTCGTTTGCGAACTGTAACTTTAGAGTCGACATTCGAGGGTGAACTAGTTACCAAGTCAGACTTAGGGAGTGACTGTACATGTTTCAGCGAGGTTTTAGGTTGTGCACGCGAAGTGCCAGACATGTCGAAGCCCCTACAGTTATAAAATAGCAAACAAAAGCTTAAGCGCGTATTGCCTGTAGTTACGTGCTAGGCGCTGCTTTGCGGTGAAGTAGCGGCACAGTGGCGAGTGGTGGGGCGCGCTCCGCGCGGTCGCTTGTTTCGCCCGCTGATGACTAACCTTGATGGCTCGGTGGGAGGTCGGGCGACTGCAAATCCAAGCGTCGCGGGTTCGGAGCTGGGTGGAGACACGAAGGATCGAAACTCACAAAAATATTTTCGACTCTTTCTTGCGCCGCCCACTGGGTGGGATTAGTCCATTTAAACTTCACAGGAGCAAACGAGAAACGCAACTCTAACAAATTGACCAATCACAGAAAACTACGAGGACAACTGCATTATGCGTCCACTCTGTATCAATGCTTACGACGGAAAATGACACATACTGTATAGGGCCAGCGTAATCACACCCTGTATGAGAAAAAGCTTTGGTTGCAACATTTACTCTAGATTTAGGGAGATCGCCCATAATCGGCGGACCATGAGGTCGCGGTCTCCACCTGTGACATGCGTTACACTTGTGGATTCTATGACGAATAATGCGTCTAGCGGACAAAATCCAATACTTATGGCGCAATAACGACATAGTGAGTTCTGGACCTGCATGTAAATATTTTATATGATAATAGTCTACGAGGATTTCAACTATGCGATCATGACGGGGTAACACTACCGGGTGTTTAGTACCATAGGCCTCAGCCGAATGAGTTAATCGACCCCCAACGCGGATTAAATCATCACCATCTACAAATGGCTTGAGTTTAATAAGAGCAGGTGAACAAATTTTATTATTTTTTAACTCGGAATAATCATCCATGAAGTGTTTTCTTTGAACATGACGCCACAAAATGGTTTCAGCGAACTCGAGGTCGCTAGCGGTAACGGCGTCAGTCCGACGCGGGAGTTTTTTCATGAAGCGGTATAGGAAAACAACAATACGCAGCAGTTTAGTCCACGACGACGTACGTTCTGCGAGTGCGAGTAGAAGCGAATTTTCCGAACTTGAATCCGCGACTATGGGATGCGCGTGGATCTTTTCTTCCGGAATGGGTTCCGAATTCAAGTCTGTAACCTTATGTATGGGCCATTCGGAAGGGTCGCGCTTAGCCCAAGCGGGTCCGTGCAACCATAATGGGTGCTCAATGAATTTGTCAGGTGTTAAACCACGTGACAAACAGTCCGCTGGGTTTTCAGTACCAGGTACGTGGTAGAAATGTTCCGCGGGGACGTTGTCTACGATGCGAATGACACGATTGGCCACAAACGTGTGCCAACGATGCGGAGAAGAATTTATCCAGCAAAGAGTCACCTTAGAATCGGTGAATGCGTAAATAGCGGTAACATTATAACGCGGATTATAAGTGTCATGAACACGGCGAAGAAGTTTAGCGAGGAGTTCGGCACCACAGAGCTCCAGTCGAGCAATAGTCAATGGTTTAACCGGCGATACCTTCGACTTGGCACAAACCAGCTGAACGACTACGTCATCGTTGCGAGTGACATGCGCATAGATGACAGCGCCGTAGGCGCTTTCGCTGGCGTCGGAAAATCCAATGAGGCGAAGAATACAATTTTCAAAAATACCTAAATGGCGCGGGATTTTAAAATCATTTAAAAGCGGCAGGGCAGAGCGAAAAGTTTGCCAAATATTTATGATGTGACGCGGGGGAGTGTCATCCCAATCGAGCTTCAGTAACCACAATTCTTTGATAAGTAGTTTAGCATAGAGAACTACAGGCGCGACAAGCCCCATGATGTCCCACAGTCTAGCTACGGCCGACAGAATAGCACGTTTAGTACACGTGTCTGGCGGTGCGGAAATAAGAAATTCAAAACAATCATTTGACCTACACCAGCGCAAGCCGAGAACCTTTTGTTCTACCGACTTGTCGAATTCTAGTTGTTCGGTCAACCTATGCGACGCGGGAATACTGTTTAGTACAGTTTGAGAGTTACTGGTCCACTTGACCAACTCGAACTGACCTCCTCTAAAGAGTTTAATCAGTTCGTGCGAAACCTGGACTGCACGTGATTCGGAGCTTACGCTGTAGACTACGTCATCCATATACAGCGAATCCGCGATGATAGCGCTGGCGCGCGGGAAGTGATGACCATCGTCTTGAACCAACTGTTGTACTGTGCGGATCGCATGGTAGGGACTTGACTTGAGACCAAAACAGATACGGTTAAACTGATATAGAACCAGAGGATCGTTTGGACTAAAACGATATAAGATGCGTTGAAAGCGACGATCGCTTTCTCTTACTTCAATCTGTAAGAACATTTGTCGGCAATCAGCCGAGAGCGCGAATGCGAACAATCGAAAATTCAGAATTATAGTAAACAAGTCACCCTGTAAATTTGGGCCACTGTGTAAAATATCGTTGAGAGATAATCCAGTACTCGTTTTAGCACTAGCGTCTAACACGGAGCGTAGTTTTGTTGTTGTCTTATCTAAACGTACAACTGCGTGATGCGGAATTACATAGTCAGGACAACTACTGTCTGAACTATCGAGCGGAGCAGGAGATAAATATCCATTATCAATATATTCGCGAATGACGTCATCATACGCAGTACGTAACTCGGGTGCGGATTCTAATTTCTTTTCTAGGCAGAAAAAACGTTTTTTCGCGATATCGAGTGAGTTCCCCAATGAGAACACATCGCTGCGAAACGGTAGGGCTACAGAGTATCTACCTGTGTCCCCATCGCGTTCCGTGGTCGAATTATAAAAGTACTCGCACTCAAGTTCGTCGAGCGATTTGCTCGTCGAAAGAGTGACGGGCGCTTCATCGACCTGCCAGAATTTTTTCAACGCCGATTCTAACGAGTCTTTGTCGGATGGTTGCGAAATATGTGAGTAACAAGACTGTGGAGGCTTATTACGACGTACAGGCAGCGCGGGCACAGTGCCCATGATGACGTAACCGAGTACCGTCTGCATGGCGGGCGGAGCGGAGGAGTTGCTGCTAACTACGCGGGGCAGCATAAGATGCGGGAAAAGCGAAGCCCCGATCAACACATCGATGCGACCGGGTTTGCCAAACGATTCGTCGGCGAGCGGTAAACCTTTTAAGTAAGGCAAGGCGGAAGTATCTACGGGAGCGGTAGGTAAATTATCGGTGATTGCATCGACAACTAGCGAATTAACGTTAAAAGTAACGTTCGGATTAAAACGGGAAAAGAAAGCGAATTGTACGGAACCCTTAACGGATTTTTCCGTACCACCGATACCCTTAACGGAAGGCGTATCAGATGAATGTCTAGTCAAACCTAATCGTTTGCAACATTCTGCGGTAATAAAATTAATTTGTGAGCCACTGTCTAATAGACAGCGAATAAAATGCTCCTTACCAAATGAATCTCGAACTATTACAGTAGCGGTTGACAACAAAATAGTAGTATTCGTATTACATTGCGGCTTTGATACGCGGGAGTTCGAGTCGTAAAAGATCGACGTAGCAATGGATGAATTACATTGCGGGGCGTTCTGAGCGGTGGCGGCGAGCGGCACGGCGGCGGCGTGAGCATCTTGCTCGCTCGAAGCCGTGGAGTTTGAACCCGATTGTGTACGTGCGGTATCATCAACACCGTTCGATAATACAGTCGCGTGCGATTCGCGATTAAAGTGTAAAAGCGTATGATGTTTATTTTTACAAGATTTACATCTAGATTCAGACTGACAGACTCTGGCCTTATGTTTAATACTTAAACAGTTAGTACATGCATCGTTTTGCTTCACCGATTTGAAACGATCACTTGGTGTCATTTTAGAAAAGGCAGGACATTTAAATAAATGTTTATGAACAAAGCTATCACACAAACATTTTGCGAATTTATCAATTACAGTGTAAGATTGCGGTTGCGGAGTTTTAGACGTTTTTTTATTTACAGGATTGTTGTTAGACTGAGTGAAACTCAAGCTGTTTAAAGCTTTAGTATTTTGTAAAATGCGAGATTGATTTTTAATGAACTGTACTAAATTGTCGAATTTAGGAATTTCGTCTTTTGAGTTCATTTCAAAAAGTCGAGCGGTTTCAGAATCAACCTTTTTTATAGCGACATGGAAAAAAATCAAATCTGATAAATCATTTATTTTAAGGTTTTTTAATGCGTTTGCGGCGGAAACAAAATTATCAGAAAAGGATTCGAAATTTTGAATAGATGCGGTATTAAAAGATTTATGTTCAAACATCCGATTAAGGTAACTAGAAGCTAATATACGTTTGTCTTCGTACTTGTTTATGAGTGAATTAAAAATTAATTGGTAGTTATCGCCATTAGGGCAAACTCCTGAGAACGCGGTTTGAGCCTTATCTTTCAATTTCCCCATCAAATAATATAATTTCTCCGAATCAGTCAATGTATTATTTTCGTGTACCGTGCTTTTAAAATTAGCATAGAACAGGGGCCAGTTACGAATATCGCCATCGAATGACATAATTTCAATGGGAGGTAAGCGAACTGTTTGCTTATTGACACCACTACCACTAGAAGTAGGAGCCGATGTGGCTGATGATTTTGAGTAATTTGAATAATTATATTTAACGCAGCAATATAATCCCTCAAAACTAATCCACGACTGATCATCAATATTATTTTCCGGGTCTTGTCTTAGAAGAAGCGAGTTATATTTATTAAATGCCTCGAGGAACTCGGTGCGCAACGCATCAACATTGACACACGTACACAAGAACTTCTCTATCGGTTCCATACCGGACTTCATTTTTTCCATTAAATCGTAAATGATTTGCATGCGGGCAAAAATCATATTACGACATGACAGTGCTATTTGAATCGCGGATTCTATCTGATCATCCGAATCAATGGTCACTTTCTTAGGCATTTTCGATATTTTTGTAGGTTTTTATAATAGCTAAAATAAATCGCAAACTTCAACGAGTTGCGCGCGGTGCGGGATTGGTAGGTACCTACGAATATAGTACCGAACGATAGCGAAGCGAGCGAGCGGTAGATTTTGCTTCTACCTACGTATATTAAAATATTAAGTTGAGCGGGATGCGAAATACCTGTGAATGTACGCAATGACAAGTAGGTACTGCAATAAATGAATAAATGAAAGCGGTTTAGTATAAGAGTATAAGGAACGAAGATTGAAATGAAATATAGTTGCGGGATGATGATATACGGATATAATATTGATATCCGTTATCAAGAGGATAAAGAAAAATAGGTATCCGTGATCATGGGACCAAAACTGTTGGATATCTGTGATCGTAGGACCAAAAACTGTTGGATATCCGTGATCGTAGGACCAAAAAATGTTGGATATCCGTCTCGAAGGACCAAAAAATGTCGGATATCCGGCTCGAAGGACCAAAAAATGTTGCGGCGGCCTAAAGCCTTGGGGTGAAAATCGAAATTTTCTTAGTGGACTGTATGAGGGGCGGTTCGGTGACACAAGTAGGTGTTTTGGTGGTGTGGGAAAATGATGATGGTACCTGCCTGGTGAGCTATGGCGACACGACGAGAAGGGTTTCCTTAGCCACGTGGCTGGCGCGTCCAGGATATCACGTACGGACGAGAATCTGCACTTTCCACAACACACATACACGCACTTGCACTGTTCAATAGCAATCTTCGTTCTTCGCGGTGAAAATATGAGTCCTTTTTCGACTTGGGATTAATTTTACCCAACAGGCGTCGATGTTGATTGAGAACTGGCGGATCTTCTTGGCGGCAGCGTATGCGCGCCATTGCGGATCTTCCTTCTCGCTCTCACTTAGGCATTATAAGGGTTGTGGAAGGGAGAAGGAAAGCGGAAGGAACTTTATGTTACACAGATACTAATTAATTAGAGTTGCCAGTAATTAGGCATGAAATATAAAACTAAAGAAAGTAATGGCGTTAACAAAATGGTAAGTGAGAATTAGTTGGTTAAAATAAAATATGGATTCATGCATCGAGACAAAGAGATAAAGTTTTTATTATTTTATTTATTTTTATTTTAGACTTGACTTTTCATAGATTACCTACAGAGTTGAGCGCAAACGGCGCGCGAACGTAAACGAAGCGAAAGGAAAAAAATATGTTATGATCATAGCTGCAGGTGGCGTTCTGTAGTTTCTGCCTAGCTCCATGGGAAAAGGCGTAAGTTTCTGTATGTGTAAGTATATAATCAGTATGTTTAGTAGGTGGTATTTTCCTAAACAAAAATTATGCTGGTATATAAATCAAAATCATATTTGTTTTAATCCTCATTGAACCAAAGATACACTGCATTGCAAACATTGACAAACTCTATTTCTACTTCTTCGTACCAAGATGGAACAGAAAACATTGCATTTTATTTCTGTTTATTCCCTGCCGGAGCGCGCCAATTCACTCATTCCGATTATTTGCCGTTTTTTATTCAATAGCGGCCATATTGAGCGGTAAATGGAACCTTCCTACAATTATCTATAGCCCTGTGATTCTGTAAGACCTCATTCTAAACTTCGAATCTGAATCCGCTGTGAGTTTCTTGATTGGCATTCTAAAAACTCGATTGATAATTCGAATTTACACTAGCGCTACCCTTGTGAGCGTGTCAGCGAGTTGAACTAAACTGACCGTAAGATTTTGACAGATAAAGTATGAGATGACGTAAGAAATGGCATTCAGTAAGGTAATCCCCCGTCCCTTCGACGCTCACTTCGTACTCGAACCCGATTCAAAGTGTCAAGTGATCCACGAATGACAGCCGGGACCAACGGCTTAACGTGCTTTCCGAGGCACGGAGGAGTCTCGGTATGTAAAGATGGTCACCCATGCACGGACCAACCCCGGCAAGCGTAGCTTAACCTTATGGATCGACCCGTACGGCTGTTATTACTTTGCCACGAGCTACTCGTTGAAAACTCATATATTTCGAATATATTCAATCGAATTTCAATCATTCGACACACATTTCCGATCGTACCAATTTATTACGATCATAACTTCAACATTTTAGATTTATTTTAATAAGTCAATTCACACTTTCCTGCAGATGCTGCAAGCCACAAAACTTCTCAATCCTTTATTGCGTCCCTTTTACCAACATTTTATTTAGAGGAAAATGCATTCACATTCAATTTTCAAAGTTTTTACTAATATCAAAAGGGATAAAATGAACTAAATTCTATTAAAATAGTGATTGGCAGAAAAACTTAGAAAGACACAAACAAGGGTTTCCAATTTTCTTGAATCTATAGAATTCGACGACAGATCTTATAAAATTCAGTCTCTTTTCATGAAAAATATTGTCTTCTATATTTATACGTAAATAAAATCGTAGCGAAGTCAAAACTGTTTATTGATTCATATTTGTAAATTGAAAAAGTAAGCGATAGATTGATTGATGATTGATTGGATAGATTTTGTTCAAGATATTCCCTATAAGTCTGATCAGTTTTTAGGGTATAAATTATCACGCTATTTGCTATTGGGGGATAAGCTATTGCTTATTCGTATACTTCCAAAGTTTACCACAAATTGATAAAATCGAGCCAAAAATTTAGAGTAGGTTACAGACAGCCAAATAGTTATAGATTTGACCTTTTGATAATTATCATCACGCTGTACCTTTATGTTTAACCGTTGTTGCTACAAGGAAACGGTCTTAGGAGACTGTTCATAACTTTTTGAAACATTTTGGTCTGCATTCACAGATTTTGAGGAGGAGGAGACTTGGAGGAGGTCCTGGCTAAGTAATAACAGCCGCACGGGACGGTCTCAGGTTAAGCTACGCTTGCCGGAGTTGGTCCGTGGATGGGTGACCATCTTTACATAACGAGACTCCTCCGTGCCTCGGAAAGCACGCTAAGCCGTTGGTACTGGGTGTCATTCGTGGATCTTTGACAGTCGTTACGGGTCGTCAGAAGCCCGAAAGTCTTACCCACTTACCGGGTTGTGGAGGTCAGATAGGCAGTCACACCATGTAAAATACTGGTATTCAGCTGCATCCGGTTAGACTGGAAGCCGACCCCAACATAGTTGGGAAAAGGCTAGGGAGATTGATTTACAGATTTCGAAAAAAATTACAGTTAGCAAGAAAATAGGCAATTTTCACAAAAAACTTCCTTATATGCCAATCGATCTTGTTTTTGATAAGCGTGTTTCTTAAGAGGATCAAAAACTCTATCGGACCAACGGGTATTTGAGTACAGAACAGTCAGAAATCGCAAAGTGGACCAGTGGACTAGTCTGAATAGGGAACGAATATAGTAGATACTTACAGATTTAACCTTTTAAATGATTATTATATTATACGTTTATGGAGCTAAGTAGTCATTCATGAAATTTAAAAGAACGACTATTTTATTTAGTCAACTTTCAACAAAGCAAATAGTTTAGAGCTTCGACTATTGCTTTGCAAACCTAAGTTCGATTCCCAACAGTTGATATATTTTAACCGAATTCCAAAAAAAGGAGGTTATCAATTCGACATTATGTATGTATGTAATATTCACATAACATAAATAATAAAAATAATTATCTATTGTTATGTGACTGCTAGTGAGGAATCCCGTGTGTCTACTGTTATATTATTTTAGTCATAGCTGTTCGTCAGGAATAATCTGTAAGAATGCGTGTATCAGTGTTGTGCTATTAGGTAGTATATTATTATGCAGGAACGCAGGCGTTCATTAATTCACTAAAAACGAAATACTTCGCAGCAATGGGAAATTGGTACTAAAGGCTGCGGGTGTTGACCTCAGGACGAGCTGCTTCTCTCTCGGACAACTCTACGTCGCTTGCCGCGTCACCAGTCCTTTTTTTTTGTGGTTGGGAAATCATCAAAAGACTTCTCCCGCTCTGGGCAGAGCGGGAGGGCGTGTCAGACTTTTACTAACTAAAACGCACCCGTGTTCCTTCAATTGCCTGTGCGAGGCAGAATGGTTCCGGGAGGCCATGTCCGAAATAAGTGACGTGGCAATGCCCCGGGTCCAGCCCGGACGCGCCTGGCGCTGACGGCTCTACGCGAAGCGTGCGAGGCACCGCAGACTTCGTGTCCGCGTCACCAGTCCTGACTCTTTGTATTTTGGCTGCTGAGATCAAAACTACAAAGTAGTTTAGAGGGAAGATTTGAGTATATTATGATGTCTTAAGACTTCCACGCAAAGGAAGACGCGGGCAGAAGCTACATAAGGAATAAATATGTTAGCAGCTTAGCTTAGGTAAATTTTTACTTGCACCATATTATTTTTCCGACTTTGTCACTGTCAAGATTTTAAATGAAAACGACAGTTCGAAAAGGTGATATTATGGCTCATTCTCAAAACGTCTACTTCGCAAAATGCCTACCAGTCGTAAAATGTATCTTTCTCTTAATGTCTCTTTCGCAGAATGTCGTTTTCGCAGAATGCCTCTTTAGCAAAACATCGCTTTCGCACAATGTCTCTTTCGCAGATTGCCTCTTTCGCAAAATGTCGCGATAGTAACTTAGAATTATTTTTAATTTTTTAAACAATAATTTGTTCAGGACATTGACTAAATTTGGACCAAATGCTGCCCAAACATGGGAGTACTTCCAAATGATGCACGCGGTGGTAAAGGAGTTTGTTTGAAAATTATCGCTCCATGACCGTATCTAATACTGCCATATTTTGCAGCTCCTACGTACCTACGTATTGCATTCGTACCCACCATCTCATGTCCATGCACTCCTGCTATCTCAAACACAAACTCAATGCATTTATTTCAATTAAACTAAATACAGGTACTTCTGAATTGTCAAAGAGTCGGTCAATTAGTCAGAAAGTTGAAGCTTGTTGCCCAGTTCCAGAACGTAGATCTCTATGGAGAAGAACGGGCAAGAAACTCCACGGACACTCTTCTAAATCGAGATAAGTAGATTATTAATGTTCCTGAATGCTTTCCCTGCTCACTTCCAAAAAAAGGACATTTAAAAAGCTGCCGATAAAGAAGCGTTTACTACGAATGATAAACAGGCCGGATTCGGCACGTTCAAACTGTTCCAGATTTATAACTCGGCGCAACTTTGTTCAGAACTTTTGTGCGTGTTATATTTTAAAGGTATTGGAGTATAATGTCAAGGTTAAGTGCCTCAAACACGAGTGGGTACGACCTGAAATAGTACTTATATTGCTTTCACAGTATCTTACCTTGGAAGTGGTCGTAAACTTTTTTTTAGGAATACTACAGGCCTACCGTTTAAAGGGCCCCCACACATTTACATTCCGCCGGCAATCCGAAGCCGGCAGTTGGGCGTCAACGGTCCACTTACAGAACATAAAGAAAGAAAGAAAGAATAACTTTTATTTGATACATTTCGTGAAACACAAAATACAAATAATGAGACAAAATAATGTTTTAAACAACAATACCCCACTGAACTGCCAGCCGGCGGACTGCCGGCGGACTGTAAATGTGTGGGGCCTTAAGGGGGATCCGCAGCTGTAGCCGTGAAATTCAAATTTTCTTACGTTTTTGTAATTTGCAGGTCAGTGTCGGGTTGTATATTGATAAAAATATGATACGCGGCTATAACAAATATGTATTTACATAATTTTAACCACAGAAATCATCAATAGGTACATCTTTCTAAGTTAGATTTCCTACGGATTGGTCTGATTTCGGAAATTAGACGAATACGCAGGAAATCTAATCGCCCATATATTTGCGTCGAGTAGGTATTGAAGTTTTCTATGGGACAGTTGAAAATTTTTTCGCGAATACGATGTTGGTCCCATGGAGAAAGTTGTTCGGTTTGATGTTCTGTACCACATCCTGAAATATGGCGAGGATGCAAATGACACGTTGTATAGTTTTCATGCAGAAGAACGGACGCAGGTGAATGCTCCTACAGTTCGAAAAAGTTTATACAATCTCAGTGAATGAAACTTAGAACATCTGATTTTCACTGAAATTGTCACTACCTACATATTCCTAAGTAGGTACAGTCAGTCTAGACGAGTAGTGATATTATTCAAACAACTTTCCCAACTATAACTGAGCTGAGTACATTCGTTTATCTATTTCAATTACGTGTCTCCATTTATTCTGCTAACTGTACACCTTAGATAGAATAATAAATTGTCACTCATTCTAAGGGCCGGCGCACATTTCGCGAAGCGCAGCGCAGCGCATTCGTCACTGCCAAACAAATGTCGATCTTGCGCCAGTTGAATTAAAGTTGAAAAGTTTATTTTTATGTACGCAACGTTGATAATAGTTTGACATTGATAAATGCTCTGCGGTGCGCTCCGCGATATGTGTGTACCGGCCCTAAGGGTCAGTCTCTACCAAACGTAAAAATCCTCGCGGAAGCTCGAACACTTTTTAAATTTCACTGTTTATGTAGGTAACTGTATCTATATTGGCTTTAAGGAGGATGCGCTGTGGTACCCCGCGAAATTCAAATTTTCTTGCGTTTTATGCAATTTTCAGGTACATGTCAAGTTGTATCTAGTATATTGTGTTTTAAGTAAGTGTATAAGTTGTATTTAGTATGTTGTATCTAGTGTATTGTGCGGAAATCGGCTGGCATGTGATGCGGAGGAGTGAGGAAAATGTCGTGAGGAAACTTTTGAGTATGAATGTCGATGGCTATAAGAGTAGGATGTTGTGTGAAAGATGACATGGCTAGAAAGGGGGTGACTACCGAGATGACGAATAATATAGAAGTATGGAAAAAAAGGACATGTTGCGCCGACCCCAAATAAATTGTGATAAGGGCAGGAGAATGAATGATGTCAAGTTGTATCTAGATCAAAATATGATACGCGGTAATAAAACATATGTATTTACATAATTTTAACCATAAAAATCATCTAACATCTGTCAAATAGATTTCGTGCAGACTCGTTATATTTCATTCGTTCGACGAATCTGCACGAAATCTAACTTAGAGAGATGTATTTGGATCAAGATACAACCTGACACGGACCTGCAAATCGCAAAAAACCCAAAAAAAATTTATTCCCCCTTAAGTTTATAATTAGATGCAGACATCAAGCGTTTACTTACACATGCTCGAGGATGCGTGAGCCCCCAGTCGCGGATATCCGCAAGCACGCCCGAGCATCCTCGAGTACACCCGAAGAAGGCGGCGCGCGAGGAGCTGAACATCCTTGAGAATTATATTGTTCCTCCTCGGCGCGTCCACGTCTGATGCGCACTTTTCCCTTGGTGTGAATGTTTCCGCTTGGTAAAAACTTACTGTAAGTAAACTAAAGTGATTACTAGTTTTTGTATTTTATTTTTTTTTGCTCGGGGGTTTTTTCCGGGGGCTTTTGGCCGCGGGACGTGGTGTTCCGTCGCCTCCATGGACAAGTTCCACAGGGCAGCACTTAAAGTCAAGCTAGTGCAAAGAGGAGTGCTACTAACATAGCCTATTTTATTAACACAAGTTTTGTTTATATTCAAATAATAATATGTATGTTTAGGTTAAGGTATTTATCTATGGGCCAGTGTCGCCTGAAATAAATGGTTTATTTATTTAATGAATTCTTAAATAACTGCTGCCGTCATACTATGTAAAGTCATCAGAAACTAAAACGGTTACTTAATGAGGTTGTTCAGATTTTAAGTGTGAAAAACATTCACAAAGACGAAAATTTGTACCTATTATGCGAATTATGTGAATTTGCGCAATAAACTTGACGACACGGTTGGCGCAGTGGTTGAGCGTTTGACTGCTGCGCAGCATGTCGCGGGTTCGATTCCCGCACGGAACAAATATTTGTACGACCTACAAGTATTTGTTCCGAGTCTGGGTGTTTTTCTATCTATAATATGTATGTATTTACAAAAAAAAAAAAAATGTATATAAGTAGTTTATCAGCCATCTCGTTACCATAACACAAGCATTAGGTTGCTTAGCTTGGGGCTAGATGGCGTTGTGTGATATGTCCAAACATATTATTTATTATTATTATTTATTTAAACTTGCACATGATCCCTTATGCCTTAGGCCGAGGACGCACTGGTACAGCGCCAGCGACGCGTTGGCGAACTATGAACAAATCTTGTCGTTTCTGCAGTGCGGCCACCGACCTATGTTTATATGAGTTTGTTTTCACGAAATCGCCGTCGCGTCGCAGTGTCTTAGTAGTGCGGTCGCGGCCTTAGACATCGGGTCATTAATTTAAAAAAAAAAACTTTTGTGACAGACGCACAAAATTGAATCAAATAAAGATTCCGTTTCCTTTGAACCCTAAAAAAACATCCTTCCACCTTCAATATTTATGACACAAAATTGTACTCAACAGCGGTTTTGTTTTATAAATAATAATAATAAATATTTATTCAATATTAATATTAGATACAATATTAACGTAAAATCTTAGAAATAATTTACAAAGGTATTATATAATATTACATGCCTGTACTAGGATAAACCTCTATCACATGCGGCATGAGCTTATACTGTATGGTAATTGTAGGACAATAAAAATTTTAACAATATTTTGGGAGATTAGGGGGGGGGGGGCTTTAGGGGGGCGGGTGACGAGGGAGTGGGAGGAGAAGGAGGGCGTTGTGTTCCACGCGAACCTCAAAGAGATGTCAGCAGTGATGGGGTCCAATAGGGCCGATGCCGCCGAGGTCGCGGGTAGTTCGAAAGAGTTACCGTGGCTCTGGCACGTGCAACTGAAGGAACCCGGGTGGGTATTTAGTCAGTAAAAGTCTGACACGCCCTCCCGCTCCGCGCACAGCGGGAGAAATCATTTGATGATTTCCCATCCAAAAAAAAAAAAGGCTGGGGGATTTAGGGGGAGGGGTTATGTAGGGAGCCTGGAAGCAACAATACATATTTACCTTCCTTCACTTACAAAATCCGCAAACTATGGAGAACCAGCCGCAAGTTATCAGTGTTCCAGTTCAGTGCTCCCATTTAGAAGGTACTTTAAGGCCTCCACAAACCCATGACATATTTCTTTACTATTATTGATCAAAAATTGGATATTTAACAAAACCTCAAGAGACATACCTACATCCAAAAACTTTTCTAGTACGTGACAAAAGTTTGACATGACACACAAAGTTCTGTTTATCGTGACGAAAACTTTGGGTACAAATATTGTATCTTAAATGGCTTTTTCTTTTCCGCTTTCGCTTTATTGGGTAAAGTTCTAAATGCCATTTCTAAGCGAATTAAAGATCATGAAACTTCGCCACATTAAAAGATTTTGCATGACGTGTTATGCTGCAATATTTTTGTGATAGCTGTAATTTAGAAAACGACATATGAAAAACGTGTCTAGAATATTTGTAGAAGGTTTTGCCCACGGTTTCGTCCGCGTGGAGGTTGGCCACGTGAATTTACAACCGGGATTAAAAGTAGGTATCCTATGTCCTAACCTTCTGCCGTGCAATGACAATTACTGTATCTTAAGATACAGCATTTTATCCTAATATGTATAAATGAGTTCCACCAGATTTTACCTGTTATAACAGGTAAAATATTAGTATAGACTAGCTTTTTCTCGCGGCTTCGCCCACGTGAATGTCTGAAAATAACCCAAGGGAGCGTATTACGGGAAGGGATAAAAAGTATCCTATTTCCTAACCCAGCACCCTAATTGCGAATACACTATCAATTGGAATCTGAATCATTTTGAAGCAAATTGCTAATGCATTGTTTCTTGTTCGAAAAATTTGTCTCCTCGACAAAGTAAATGAAGTTGTTGAACTGTCAAAATTAATCGGTTATTCCGATATATAGTGTGTTAACCGACGTTCGCAAGGACGTAAAAATATCGCGGCGATTTTTTTTCGCGCACTAGATTTTCAACGCTTTGCGTAGCGCCAAGAGTTGAAAATCCAACAGTGTGTTTTTTCGACGCTCTGGGATGCACTCTGTTGTTGTTAGGTTGGATTCTCGAAGCTCGGTTCAACACCGAGAGTTGAAAATCCAATGCGCGATTGCCCGCAGGTCATTATCTACCTGCTTGCCATTTCATCGAAATCCGTTCAGCCGTTAAGGCAGACAGACAGAGTTACTTTAACACTCAATATCCTATACTATTAAATAAGCAAGACTTCACGATTTGACTTGATATTTCCCCGAAAACGGCTCTCGATTTCCATGAAAATTGCAATAGAGTTTACGGGGGCGAAAATTCGATCTAGCTAGGTATCTGGAAAATTCGTTTGCTCTATTTTCACCCGAGCAAAGCTCTGTCAACCAGGTACTAATTTTATTATTATTGATGGATTACCTATGTTGCAGACTTTTACAGTTAGCCAGTAACAAAATAAAACGTATTTAATGTCATTATTTACACAGTGCTACAAAATTCTTGCATGCACGAGAACTTTAAAAGAAAGCAGAAAAATTCTGTGTCCAAAGGAAGGAAGTAAATTCACTGAAAAACTCTGCTGGTTTCCTTTAACTGAAATCGTGCTCTTTGCTTTTGATTTGCAAAGTTTTGATTTCATTTGCTACGTTCCTACTCTCTGGCATATGAGATTAAACAGATTTTTTACTTAGATAAAAATTTGTATGTGTACGTGTTGGCTACCTCGTTGCTCTTGTGGTCGCAAGCGCTACTGCTGTGCACGAGGTCCTGGGTTCATTTCCCGGGTCGGGCAAAGTGTTATTAGCTTTTTCTATCTGGAATTTCTCAGTAGCAGCCCGGAGTCTGGATTTGTGCCCGGTTGATGGCAATAGGCTCGCCCCCTATTACATGGGGCTTAAACATAACTGGCGAAATGTGGGTGCACCTCTGGCTAACCCTTTGGGGAATACAGGCGTGATGTTAAAAAAATAAAATAAAAATAAATAAATAAATTTATTTCATATAGCATATTTGGCTTACAATGCCTGTCGAGGAGTCTCCATTTAGGCATATAAAATGCCTGTAGTTGAAGGCTCCACTCTTCCCTAACATTAGAAACTTACGAGTACAAATAGGTATATGTATAAAGAAACCAAACAAGGAAAAAATGCGATCAATTTATACGAGTGTGTGCGAGATTTATATGTGTGCGAGTGTATGTGTATGTGGGGGTGTGTTTGTGTATGAGGGGGTGTGTTTGTGTGTGTGAGGGTGTGTGTAGGTATGTGTGTGTGAAAGAGATTTTGCGTGTACATGAGTGACTAAAAAAGCAAATAACATCACTCTTATAATAATATTATTAAGTCACACGTTGCAGAAGTAACTCTACGTCATTATAGTTTAAAGTGTGAAGCCATGCTATTAACTTCTTTTTACATTCATATTTTTTTTTATCATAGATATATATTAATTTATTAATAAATGATGATGTTATGTTATAAAAATATCAATCAGACTTTTTTGTGTCTAATTTTCTCTTTATCATTCTTCCAATATAAGGGAATAGAATAAATCATAAACATTGTAAGTACTGGAAAAGATAAACCATTCTAAAAATGAATGCCCCTCCATATCGGTCACGCTCACAAGCAAAGAAGTGTATAGACGTGTGTGTGTGAAGTGTGTGTGTGTGTGTGTGTGTGTGTGTGTGTGTGTGTGTGTGTGTGTGTATACACAATTGGTCTTTGTCATTGGTTGCTCAGTCACCGGCAAGTACGGTCAACAACTAAACTAAATAAATACCTTACAGACTAATTATAAGACCAGTGTCATCAAGCCGTCAGTGCAAAATAAACAAATGACATAGAAAGTAGGTACATCAAAATTGAAAAAGCCAGATTGGCTCAATGCGTGCCACGAAAGATGAGATTTGGCACACCACGTAGTTTGACTTGCGCAGTAGATTATAATTCTCTGATTCTGATTATTTTGATTTATAGGTCTGTTTAGCGGTATGAGTTCTGAGACGGGCAGGGACCGGGCGTCATCTGGGCGGCGGAAAGAGAGTTCATGGCACGCATTGTATTTGCCCGGGTTTGAACCTCATGCATGAATCCCTCCTCCTCCTTTGAGGAGGAGGGATTCAACATAACCCTCCATTCTTCCCAGACGGAGCCAATCCCCACGGAAAAAAAAGGTTGAAATTTATATAATGTAAATGTAAAATCTAGCAGCTACTTATTAGCCACAAACAAAAATACAACATCTAAACATCAATTTATCCTCCAGATTATCAATCAATCACGTCAAGGCAGTGTCTCATTTCATTCCTCAGACTTTTCAATCAACAGACATTTCTCAGCTCGAACTTCAAATCAACGTTCACTACAAAAGGAAATGAATGTTTCTTGCAAACAACTTTTGAATCTAACAAATCCCTGAACTCTAATAAAAACATTTGATATCTGTTTATTTTTGAGATGTAATCTGTCAGGGAATATTGACTGTTTGTGACAATTTGAGCTACTGGAAATGGGTCTAAAAAAAATAGGTGGTTTTTGCTTATTTTTAACCGACTTCAAAAAAAGGAGGTTTCTCAATTCGACCGTATATATATATATATATATATTTTTTATGTGTGTTCGCGGATATGTTCGTAGTTTATGAACCGATTTTGATGATTCTTTTTTTTTGGAAAGGAGATATCCCAAGGCCGATATCATGATAAGGAAACCAGGATCTGATGATGGCACCCCAGAGAAATCGAGGGGAACCTTCAATTTTTATAGGCACACCTATAGCGATTTGGGTATTTTTTATAGTAACTCGGGCGTTTGCTCCCGGAAAGCACCATTTGCTGACGTGTAACTGATGAGGAAGACCACATAAGACCATCGGAACTACTCAATAATACGTATTTCACGGGTAGCGATTTAATTATTGCTAAGCAATTTATGCTCGTCACAATAGATATGTTGAAGAAGAGCTGATGGTGATTTCACCATCAGTTCCAGTTCTCCTGGTTCCTTACTGGGAGAACTCCTCAACAATTAACGTCCTTGTATCGGGAAAAGCAATATTTTGTAAAAGGTGATGAGTAGTTGGCACTAGGCTATTGTAACATAGATAACTTACAGACTGACCCACTAAAAAAAAAAAAAACTTTTTATCAAAAAAAAAACCGACTTCCAAAAAAATACTCACTACAAAGTGAAAAATAACTTTAATTTCGGAAGAGTCGGTGGCAAAAACCATACTAAGTAAAATGGTATTTTTACTGTACGTGTATACAGGGTTACTGGTAACTCGACGTATTCCTTGCAGGACGTCATAGTAGGGTTAAAATGCAGCAAAGTATCATGGGCAAAAATATATGAAGCCTGGTACTCGGTCCAATAGCCATAATATATATATCATTGGAAAGGTCTTTTTACAAGGATTAATGATAACCGAGTCGCTTGTCTCCATTTGCTGTCGGAACGGAGTTATTTTGTGTTAAGTATTTTTTTTTTTTTTTTTGTTTTTGTTTCATTTTGTTAAGATAATGGTGATATTATATAATTTTCTTCTATAGAATCCTGTGTTTGTTGATTAATAGATACTAAAATGAATAAACACTCAGGAATAAAAAAAAAATAGAAAAAGTTACGTTATTTATTTTTTTAAACATTATTATCAACAATAATGACATCGTTGAGGAACGCTGCAGGAGCAGTGAAGCCTACATGTCTGGCATATCCTAGATACCACACGATTGAAACTATATGAGCACAAGTGCCGATTGTTCGTCGTCCGGTCAAACACGTGCAGTAATAATTGCATAAAATGTTATGGATATTGGTTTCGTTTTCATTAACATTGTTTTTTACTAATACATAACAATAATAAGTTCTTGACCGTACGTGACGCGACTGTATGCGTCCGCGTAAAAGCCAAGCATCTTCGTTTATACCATATTCATTTAAATCTTGGAGTGCGCTTTCTCTATATACTTGTAGAATGTATAGTCCATTTGATAAATGCTCGCTGCAGTAGGATCGGGCTAGCTTCAGTTGATAGGTGCCCAATGAAAGTAAAATAATCTGTTCTTCCGTCAGTAGTGGGAAGTTCTGTATTTCGTGACTTTCTATTCTTTGAAAATCCGCTCTTCGGTGATTCAAATGTTTTCTTTCAACATAATCATAAAGTAGATTCGGGGAATCAATTTTCTCCCTGATTATGTTTAGGAAGGCCTCTGCGTGAATGTTGTCATCGATGGGTATGTGGAAGTTATTAAACATAGCTGCGGCGATTTTAAAATCAATGAACATTTTTGGTAGTGTTTTATTAAAATATTTTTGCCGCAAAAGCCTGAAATCTCGTTTGAACCTCCCGTTCACCACTTCCACTACCCACCGGCATAGTATAACTGATCGAGCTTCATTACCTTGCTCAGTAGTTAGCTGTGTCTCCCATCTGTCTTTAGATGGTGGAACGTAGGATTCATATCCCCATGCTTCGATAGCATCTAAACTGTCCCGGAAGCCGCGATCTAATATGAAGACATCGTTCGGTTGAAGAAAGCAATGCAATGGGTTTTCTCCATCATTCATTATATCACTCATGATGTTCGCATCAGTCTTAGTGGCAGCGTATGGTCCCAAAACATCGATTATATAGCCATTGGAACACACAATTAAAAACGGCTTCAGCAAGTTCTGGAACTTATGCAGGCTATAAGATAGACGCTGGAACAAAAAGTTCGATCTTTTATTGATATATATATATAAGTCCCATCGCATATAACGATAGCTTTATTGTTTTCTTCATTGCCAAATAACCCTCTTGGTATAGTGAGGTTCTTTTCTAAAACGTCGTTTCTATTCATATGGTCCACTCCCAAGTGTAATATTACATATTCATTCATGAGGCATTCGCGCACAATAGTTAGTAAACGTTCCAGCTTTCTTCGTGACATATTAAATAACGTCGCTAGTCTTTCATCTGAGTCTCCGGTACGTAGTTTCGTCAGATATATGCCTAACGCAGTTCGAGGCTCCTTGCACCTCCCACTTAGTGAGGGTGTTTGTTCTAATATGGAATCAAACTGTTCGCATTTGCGTCCTGTCCAAAAGTACATATCCTCGTTGCTTAAAGCACCTCTTGTGTTGAAATCTAGCCTAGGTCTACGATTTAAAGCCATTCTCAACATGTCACAAACGTCCCTAAACTGTTGCGCATTGAAGTTATGTGTGACATTGCAGAATTGAGGCAGCTCTTCCCAAGCACTGCTCTCAAGGTGTTGTCCACATACTCTAGCACCGTCAGGAATATATAACTTATATTCACAGAAAATGTGAATCTTGATCGTCTCTGGTATTCGATGGCGGGTTGCGTTTTGGCAAGTGTTAAAGATAGTACATTCTGTTCTACTTCTGGTATGACAGGTGGTCTTCCTACAACGTTGTCAATTCTCTGCCAACATCGGTGACACACACGTCGTGTGTTGTCGAACTCTACCTGAAAATGGTAGAATACGATCTTGCTGATGTTATGTTGTATTTTTATGAAAACATTTAAAACAATGCGGTATGTAGGTATTTAGGTCTAAAGTCATGGCATACTTGTATTGTTTTCATATTTTAAGTAATGCAAGTAAAAATATATCTTATGTATAGCCGATGTGACGGCTTAGTGAATAGATAACAATAGCAAACACACAATAGGTGGTCAGAGAAGTGTTTTAATAAGAAGAACTATAAACGTGCGAACTGAGTCATAAAAGGATTAAAGGATTGTGAGAAAGCTGCACAAGTCATTACTGATATAAAGGGATGCCGCTCGGAAGCAGGTAGCTAGTACTGCACGTGTTTTTTTTTTTGTATGAAGCGAACACCCTTAGCTACGGACCATACAGCCGCGCTACATAGAAAATAAACACGTGCAGCTGGTAGTTTGCAGCTCGGTCGGAAACGCACTTTTACACACAACACTAGAGTAGTTCAATAAGACCTGTAAGTGCGAGCAAGAGGTCCGATTAAAATGATTTAGGGCTCAATTCGCACGTTTGTAATGGCTCAGGTATAAAAATATAACAGACAATAATAATATAAACAAACCGCTTCTAAAAAGAAAAACTGAAGCTGGTGAAGTTCGAAATAGTTTAATGAAGTATGTACTAACCTCCAAAACGGCATGTTCTCGTATATAAGCCACAAACTCGGGGTGCATTCTTGTAAGATCATCAGTTAAAATATGCTGTTGGTATCTAGCATGATGTAGGCCTCGCCGACACATCACACAGTTGCGATTTTCTTCCATAACGATGTTCTAGATCGATAAGCACTACAATAGTCCACAACCCTAGCCAAGATAAACATTTGTAGCGGGTAACAATGTCCAAAAGGGGCGCCGGGGTCAGTGAAGAAAACGGTATAAGTACTAGGTAGAATAAACAGCTGCGGAACGTCGTTTCACGCACAGAACGATACAACGACTAGTGAATGTCGCGGCACAAAAGGCTGTCCACTGGCACAGCGCACCACCTACCCCACCCCGCGGCTGGTTCCCTATCCCCGAGGTCTATAGTCACCGTTGTAACAAAAAACAGAAATGTTAAAGATAATACTACTTTTTTATGTAAAAAAACATATTTTCAAAAGTCTTCACCATTATCATATCATATCACGATATAATGCATGAATAGTAACACAATAGACGTATAAAAAAAGAAGGACTCCGCGCCACGCATATCGAAAGTGAAGCACCGTACCGATCTATGTGTGCGTGATATGAGTACCTGCAAAGACGCCGTCGCTTGTGTCATGTAATGGCGTCCGGTTGGCATGATGTAAATGTGTGCGCGAGGCGTGTTTGTACAAACGGTCCTGGCATACTTACTGTGCTTCACTTTCGATATGCGTGGCGCGGAGTCCTCCTTTTTTTATGAGTCTATGAGTAACACAATACATTTCTCGTTTTAAATAATGTTGTTTTACATTGTTTTTTTCGTATTTCAACCATGATAGGTATGTAATATTATCGTACTTGCAATTATGATGTTAACTAAAACTGGAACTTTTGGGGGCTTGCCGTGGTTTTCAGACAAGGATTTGGGACATGTCGCCATAGTAAATATTTTTCCTGATTAAAAGACCTATCCAATGACACCACAATGATTGCTATTGGAGCGAGTACCAAAATGCCCATTCTCCTTAGGCCACCAAATGTTCTACCGAAATTCAGTAGTTTTTGAGTTAATTCGATTTTTAGCTTTTCTATGAAAAATCCCAGATTAAATCATTTGGAGCCAATTTAAAAATGATTTACGGCGCGACTGTACTGAAATTTAAGTTAACATCATAGCTGACGCCGTAGCAGATCCTTGTTAATAATTCAAAGTTCAAAAATGCCAAAAACTTTGGCAAATATCACTAAAGAAACATTTAGTTTTTTTGTGAATTTTGCTATTACTACATACAAAATGTTGTCTAGTGAAAAAAAAAATTACTACGTCTGATGTACAAATTACTTGGAAAATATCCTTGTCTTATCAGCTATTCAGAAAGGTATGAAAGTTAATACAAAGTTAAGGACTACATTATGTGCGTCTCACAAAAAGGTGATTATTCGGAAAATCAATAAAACTATTTCGTGAATATTAGCATTATTTTTAATAATAAAATATCAGTTTAAAAACTTTTACTACACTTTCACACGTCTTGTTCGATGTGCTGCCCTCGGTTTCTAATACACGTTCTTATTCGCTTCCTCACTTCAGTTTTTGTGATTCTTGATGTGATTGTTGCCCTCATCTGGTCCGCTGCATCTCTTATTCTCTCCCTTAGTTCTTCAATTGAATTTACTGGGGTCACATAAACTAGGTCTTTCATATGACCCCAGACGTAAAAGTCTAGTGGCGTAAGATCAGGGCTACGTGCAGGCCACGGAATTGGCCCACCGCGCCCTATCCATCGGTTTGGGTAGGTTTCATCCAGCAATTGTCGAATTGTGATTCGGAAGTGGGCTGGACATCCGTCATGTTGATACATCATGTTTGCTCTTCTGTCTTCCGGTACATCCGTGAGCAGTGGTGTTAAATGATTTCTTAGGAAATCTTCATAAAGTTCCCCATTTAATGTTTGGGGTAAAAAATGTGGGCCAATTAATTTGTCGTCGATAATACCCATCCAAACATTAAGCGAGAATCTACGCTGGGATGCGGTTGGTTTCAGTTTCTTAGGATTTGCTTCTGCCTTCGGTGCCCAGTAATGTAAGTTGTGGTAATTTGTGATACCATCACGGTCAAAACATGACTCATCGGTCCACAGAATGTTTTTTAAAAAGTTTTCGCTTTCGGCGTCGGCATTTAGCATAAAACGACAAAATTCAAGCCGTCTTGGCGGATCTCCCTCTTCTAATGACTGGACAGGTTGATAGTGGTATGGATGTCGGCCTGATAAGTGAACTACTGACCAGACTTTCCACTGTGACATAGCAAGCTCACGCGCTACGATGTTTGTCGATATGTTGGGGTCGTCAATAAAACGTTGAAGAATCAGCTCTTCGTCCTCAGCCGTGTATGTCAATAATCAAGCCAGACGCCCCCCTATCTGAAATTGTACGTACATGTATCACCTGTAAAGATTTTACGAAGTCTGACTATATTATAATTATGGGAGGCTCTCAAGATGACAATCCACTGCATGTGCAGTCTTCTTTGTACTGGTTTTTAAGTCAAATGCAACATACTAATGTATTAGTTGGTAAGATTTATAATAGTAGATACCTTAATGTTAATAAGTTAAATGATTTATTCAGGTTAATATGTAACAACTTCGAAAACTCGGCATACTTGCCCTTAGATTCTTCTATTAATAACAGAACACGTATCAAATATTGTAATAAACTTCTCGCTAGTAGGATAATACTTAAAGAAATACTTCGCCTCAAGTATAAATATGATTATTTAAATTATGTGACAGTGTGTAAAGAAAAACAAAATGTATATAAGTCTGACTGTAATTGTTTGAAACAGACTCCATTGATTGATAAATCGGTTCAAACTGACCCTATTGTATATAAAATCAACTCAAGGAACTTTAGCACACAAACTGATATTGAGAGTGCTTCTACGCTCTCATGTATAAACTATTTTTTTCGTGATGAATGAAATCAACAATGAAGGCTGCAGTCTTGATGAAAACAAATGTCTGTCAAATCTAAATATCTTTCATCAAAATTTATGTGGCATCAATAATAAAAAAGATGAATTAGAGCTCTATGTCAAAAATTACTCTACTACTTTACATTACTTATGTATCAGTGAACATTTTCTTAATGAAACATTAGCCTCACTCATAAATTTTGCCGATTATAAACTAGTTTCACATAACACAAGAATTCATAAAAAGAGAGGAGGTACTTTGATTCTGGCTCGAAAAGACATCGAATGTGAAGATTTGGCAGTGTGCAAAAAACTGTATAAAAGAGATGGCTTTGAAATATGTGGCGTAAGGGATGTAAATACAGGAGTATATATTTTTTGTTGCTATCGAAGTCCATATGAGAATAATATTGATCTTTTTATGAATAGGTTGGATAAAATACTGGAACACTTTTTTGATAAAATCTGTATAATATGTGGTGATTTCAATATCGATTTGTTTTTGGATAACAATAAGAAAAATGATTTTCTAAACCTACTAAATTGTTATAATTTTAGGGCTATTGTTAATACGTCAACTTATGTTCGTAATAACTCACACTCCTGTATTGACAATGTGTTAACAAATTTGAAAGATGACTGTGTTTTAGAGTGCATAGTAGACTTTAATGGAATTGGGGATGGACATGCTGGTTTAGTATGTACCTCTGTCCATAAAAATGCCCTACTCAAGACATCTACTAATGACGTTATTTACATCTTCAGGCGCCTATTTAATGATAAAAATAAAATAAATTTTCGAACTCAATTAATGATAAACAACGGGAATGATTTGGGAATAAACAGCTTCCTGAATAAGTTCAACAAAATATTCCATGAATGTTTTAAAAAGATAAAGAAAAAAGTAAAACTCAGACACACCTCTGGCCTCAATTGGGTTACTAAGGGAGTAAAAGTTGCAAGCCGAATGAAACGTGTTCTCTGTGTGGGTAAAACAAAATGGAATGATGACTCAATACAAACATATAGAAATAAGTACTTAAAAATATACAGAAATGTTATTAACAAGGCTAAAAAGCTGGCACTTCAGGACGAATTAAATAAGGCTACGAACTTTTCGAAGGATATCTGGAAAATTGTAAACAAGCACAGAAATAAGATAGCTGAAGAAAGACGTAATTTTATCATACGCTCAGCAAATTCAATTATTTCTAATCCGTATGATATTTCTAATACATTTGCTTCACAGTTTAACCTAGGTTCTAATCTATATCCCACTGACTTTACTACAGCATTAGAATTTCTTAATATATACACAAAACGGGTAGACAATGACATGAAAATAGATTTCGTCACACCTAAGGAAGTATATGACATTGTTAATAAAATGAAAGCCAAGAAATCGTGTGGTTATGATGATGTGCCGATAAATATTATCAAGGAAAACATTGACTTATTAGCAGAACCGCTTAGTAATTTTTATAACAAGTGTTTTGCCGAAAGTATTTTTCCTGATCAGCTTAAAATTGCTAAAATCACACCAGTACACAAAAAGGGTTCAAAGAGGGACCCCAGTAATTATAGACCTATATCATTATTACCAAATCTATCTAAAATATTTGAGAAATTGATAAAAAATAGATTATTTAGACATTTTAATTTAAATAAAGTAATTAATAGACGACAATTCGGATATATGACTAATGTGGGAACTCTTGACGCTATTGACACTTTGGTAAATGACGTAGTTACAAAACTGAATGACAAAAAAAAGGTTGCTGGGATTTTTCTTGATCTTAGTTCGGCTTTCGACTTAGTCAATCATGATTTGTTATTAGCTAAATTGGAGCACTACGGGGTTAGAGGACCAGCTCTTCAGCTAATAAAATCGTATTTACATAATAGAAAAATGTTTGTTGAAATTAATTATGAATACGAAGAAAATAGTGGTAACAAGAAATTCCGATGTAAGAAGGGTTTCAAATCCAAACAAAGTACAATAAAGTTAGGTGTACCACAAGGATCCATACTAGGTCCACTATTTTTCATAATTTTTATAAATGACATAATTAAGTATATTCTTCATAAAATACCTGACATTAAATTGACTATTTATGCGGATGACACGAATGCAATTGTTTCAGATTGTAGCATTAGCCACCTTAACTCTATGGTTAATGAGACACTAAAATATTTTGATGAATGGTTTACTGTAAATGGTCTAAAAATCAATGCCAATAAAACTAATGTAATACTATTTCAGTCAACAACAAAAACCACCGACAATATTTGTAGTACCTTAAATGGAGAAAAAATCGACACTGTGAAAGTAGTCAAATTTCTGGGTGTTTATATGGATAGCTTATTAAATTGGAAACACGAGATGTCATCCTTGGTTAGCACTATTAGTTCGGCTTGTTATGTTTTAAGAAGTTTAAGAGTCGTGATTGACTTAGAACAGCTGAAGAGTGTTTATTATGCCCTTGTGGAATCTAAATTACGGTCTAGTATACTTTTCTGGGGAGGTAGCTACCAGTATAACATTGATAAAGCTTTTATTGCTCAAAAACGTGCCGTTAGAACTATGGTACGAATAAAACAAGAAGAATCGTGTCGGGAGCATTTTATAAAATTAAAAATTTTGACTGTGCCTAGTTTATATGTAATGGTTTTGTTAATGAACTTGGCTAAAAATATTAACAAAATCGAAACACACGAGGAAAGAATAAAAAGGGAGAAAACGAGAAGACTTGATCTGTCGTCAAATATAACACCCCACCTCAAAGTAGTGAGTCATTGTTCTCAAATTAATGGAATAAAATTGTATAACAAATTGCCTACTTCATTAAAACAGGAATTGTATAGCAGTACTTTTAAAGCCAGTCTTAAAGCGTTTCTTTTAGAAAAGTGTTTATACTCAGTAGGTGATCTCTAATTTGTATGTATTTTTGTGTAGGAATTTGCAATTATAATAATTTTGACATTATTTTATTATTTAAATTATGAGAATCTTTTATTATTATTAATATATATTGCTTGGTAATTGTGATAATTATGTCAATGTAATGATTTTATTTATATTAGAATTTAAATTAATCTAGTTTTAAGGATATATTTGTAATTATCTATCTGTTCGACACAATTATGTTGTTATGAATAAAGATGCTACTACTACTACTACTATCTCCGAGAACGACCAGTGTCAATTTGCCTGCTTCCTTGGACGCTGCCAGTTTCAGATAATCGCCGATAAGTCGATCCAAAAACACTAACGTGTGGGAGTCGGCGGTTGGGAAAACGAAGTTGATATTCTCTCCGCGCCTGAGCAGCGTTACCGTCACTAAGTCCGTAACAGTACATTATGTCAGCGTATTCAAGGTTAGAATATGCAGCCATAGTCAGCACTTATGAAGGCACAGCACAGCACAAGAGCAAGATACGCAGTATCAGTTAAGGAAATAGCCAGATAACAAAACACGAGCTTGCGCGACGTAGAGTTGAAACTAACTGACTCTGACGACCAGATTTTGTAAAGTCGCACCCCGTGTCATGCCGGGAGAACAATAGTGACCAATCACAAAGCTTGCCGAGTGTTTGGGGTTCAAGCGCAGGTAAAAACTACGAATAATACGAATATGAAACAATAGGTTGACCGTCTCGCAATTTTACCTGCTCCTCATAAAACTCATTCTTTCCCTGTCACACATGCAAAAGTATTGACAATCATACCTTTCTGAATAGCTGATAAGACAAGGATATTTTCCTAGTAATTTGTACATCAGGCGTAGTAATTTTTATTTTCACTAGACAACATTTTGTATGAAGTAATAGCAAAATTCACAAAAAACTAAATGTTTCTTTAGTGATATTTGCCAAAGTTTTTGGCATTTTTGAACTTTGAATTATTAACAAGGATCTGCTACGGCGTCAGCTATGATGTTAACTTAAATTTCAGTACAGTCGCGCCGTAAATCATTTTTAAATTGGCTCCAAATGATTTAATCTGGGATTTTTCATAAAAAAGCTAAAAATCGAATTAACTCAAAAACTACTGAATTTCGGTAGAACATTTGGTGGCCTAATTTGCTGCATTTTAACCCTACTATGACGTCCTGCAAGGAATACGTCGAGTTACCAGTAACCCTGTATATCATTTAGATAGTGGATCATACAGAGATAGACATACCTAATTATAAAAAAATTAAGTGATGTTTTGCAAATTATATTTTTTTAAACCACTAAGGGCGCACCGACCTTTTGCCTTCGTCTCTGTTATTACATATTTTTGTTTACATGTCTTAAAGAGTAAAGAAAATAACCATACTTTTACAAATTTTTCAATGTTTTGCGTTGTTATTTTCATCATTATGATGAAAATAACAACATAAATAAAAAAACTATTGAACTTTATTTCAGTACATTTACTGAAATAAAGTACAATAGTTTTTTATTTCAATCATAATATCAAATTACTTATTTATATAAAAAAGTAGAGAAATAGAGGAAAGAATTTACTCTAAAAGAGGTAACTTTGCGAATTTATTCTATCGAGCCAACTTTATCAAATCGTGTTTCCATCGTGTGTACTGTCTAGTATATATCCCCAATAATACCAATATAATAGGTTGGGGAAAAAGTTTCTTCGCATTTTTTAAGAAAATTCAAAACATTTTTTAATATACATTATTTACATTTACCTAAAGTATGTAGGTACCATTTTGTTCGATAACTTTTTGCCATCTTGTAGGTAGGGACATGATCCCATTGCTATAGAAATTTTGGGACTTCTGATCAAAATACCGCGACAAGTGGTTTTGGCAGTCCTCTCGTGATGTTAACCTGACACTGCCTAAAGAATTCTGAAGAGACCGAAACAGGTGGAAATCTGAAGGTGCAAGGTCAGGACTATACGGCGAATGCATTAACACCTCCCAGCCAAACTCTCTTAATTTTTGCTGAGTGGCTAAAAATGTGTGAGGTCTAGCGTTATCATGATGAAAAACCACACCCCTTCTGTTGATTAATTCCGGCCGCTTTCTCTCAACTTCTTGCTTTAATCTCATCAGTAGTTCGCAGTAGAGTTCAGAATCGATGGTCCTGCCTGGTGGTAACAGCTCATAATGAATAATGCCCTTCCAATCCCACCACACACACAGCATCACCTTATTGAGAGTTAACCCGGGTTTCGCCACAGTCTGTGAAGTCTGACCGGCCTTTGACCATGACCTTTTTCGCACGTTCTTGTCATACGTGATCCACTTTTCATCACCAGTAATCAGCTTCTTCAAAAATGGTTCGGTTTCATTACGTCGTAATAAAGAATCACAAATGAGTACACGGTTCATTAGGTTTCTTCAGTGAGTTCGTGAGGTACCCAAATATCGAGCTTTTTTGTGTACCCAGTTTTTTTCAAATGCGCCAAAACTGTTTTGTGGTCAATTCCCAGTTCTTCAGCTACGTCGTAACTACTGATATGCCGATCTTGCTCCACTTTTTCAAAAATGGCATCCATTTTATCCGTAATAGGGCGACCAGAGCGACGTGCATCTTTGACATCAAAATTTCCGGATTGAAAACGCTTAAACCAAATTTGTGGTACTCTCACAGACACTGCACTGGGTCCATAAACATCGCAAATTTTTTTCGCGGCTTGCGTTGCATTTTTACCTTTTTTTGTAGTAAAACTTTAAAATGTATCGAATTTCTTCATTAGATTCACTCATCTTGACAGTACGAAAAATAAATGAAAATCACACATTTTCCTAATTTGAATTTGGAATTATGTTCTTTAAAATTTAAACTTGCAACGATACCAAAACCAGCCAGATACAAATAGTATAGCCAAAGAGATTACATTTTAAGTTCATACCTACTATAATGCGAAAAGACTTTTTCCCCAACCTAATATTTCCCTAGGTTTTAATTTAATTGCTTACTTCTTGAAACAACGGTTTTAAAAACGTGTTTGTGTGTATAAAAAGCTCGGTGCCCCCCGCAAATTATTTTTTCAAGCTTATGAAATCAATGAAGGACCTATAGCTAAAGATTCATAAAAAGAAGGTTGAAATTTTCTTTCGCACAACAGAATCAATAAATTACATAAAAAAATATAAAGTAAGTTATCAGAAGTGATTATCGAATCGAATGGCGCACATCGCCAATCGTGGAAACAATTAAAACTTTTTCAATTTTGTATCCTACGCTTTATCTGTAGATGCTAGGTATCGTGCACACTGAAGACTTGATATAAGTTTTAGATCCCAACTGAGAGTTTCATTGGAAAATTGCCAGTATTCTGTATTATTCTGTATCTCTAGTTTAGATGACACCATATGGATGCAGATACCATTTATTTCATTTTAAACGTTGCAGAGAACTATCATGTAATAAAACGCTCTCGTGAATAGCTTCTTGTAAAAGACTTGGTGGGTAGTTCTGCAACAGTAAATACCTATTTCATCCATCATCATCTGCCTAGCCTTTTCCTAACTATGTTGGGGTTGGCTTCCAGTCTAACTGGATGCAGCTGAATAACAGTATTTTACACGGACTGCCTATCTGATCTCCACAACCCAATTACTGGGTAACATGATACCCCTTGGTAAGATTGGTTGTCAGACCGACCCGAAACAACTGTCAAAGATCTACAAATGATATCCCGGACCAACGGCTTAACGTGCTTTCCGAGGCACGGAGGGGTCTTGTTGGTATGTAAAGATGGTCACCCATCCACGGCCCAACCGCGGTAAGAGTAGCTTAACCTGATCGATTGACCCGTGCGGCTGTTATTACTTAGCCACGAGTCCCTCCTACCTACTATTTCATCCGTCATGCTTTACTTACTTTCATATTTTTTAGATGGTTGCAAGACGGGACATCGAGCAGTTCTTAATTTAAACTTTGGTTAGCCCTATGATTAGAAATGCATCGACAAACACCAAGAATCTTGAAGTTGAAATTAGCGATTGTTCCCACCTAGCAATCTAGGAATTAATAACGATTACCTGTCTATGTACTTATATTTTGATCGCATATTATTATATGTATGACGATGAAAATTATTGACAGATTTTTAAAGTAAATAAAAAGTACAGTGTGAAACATGTCTTAACAAGGTCACGTGAAAATTAGATATTTTATCATTTTTTTCAGTTTTAATTATACGACTCCAATCTGTGATAACTGAATTATTTAACGTTCTTAAGGGGGATGCGCTAAGGTAGCCAAAAAAAAATATGTAGGTAAATTCAAATTGTCTTAAGTTTTTTTTGCAATTTGCAGGTCAATGTCAGGTTGTATGTTGATCAAATATGATTCGCGGCCAAAACTGATATTAGGTCTTTACCTATGAAATTGCCGTTCTGCAGTACTGGCCATTTCAAATTAAAATAATTTTTGTTTGGCTAAGAATTCTAATTTCAAATTAATTTTATTTTAAAAACGTGGATTTTTTTTTCCAAAAGTAGTCATTTGTTTATTGATTAGTGTTACATTTTCATCGCATTTCAATCTTTTTCGTCATCATGGATACGTTAAAAATTCGAGTAATTATGGAATATGAGTACCGTCGTGGCAGCAACGCGGCACAAGCGGCACGCAACATCAACGACGTTTACGGAGCTAACACTACAAACCAACGCACCACTTGTTATTGGTTTGCTCGCTTCCGTTCTGGAAATTTCGACCTGAAAAATGAACCTCGCGGTCGTCCAAAGAGTTTGGTCGACAATGACGAATTAAAGGCGATTGTGGAAGCTGATGATACACAATCTACGGCTGAATTAGCAGCAGCTTTCGACGTTAGCGTCAAAACAATATTGGTCCATTTGCGTCAAATTGGCAAGGTAAAAAAGCTTGACAAATGGGTGCCCCACGAACTCAATGATCGCCAGCGCGAAGTACGCGTCGAGACGTGCCTTGCACTGCTCAACAGACACACAAATGAAGGAATTTTGAAACGCATTGTTACCTGCGATGAAAAGTGGATTCTGTTTGATAACCGCAAGCGCTCAGCAAGTTGGTTGGATCCTGGTTCAGCACCTAAACAATGCCCTAAACGAAAACTTACCCCTAGAAAAGTGATGGTCACTGTTTGGTGGTCTAGCGCCGGTGTGATTCATCACAGCTTCTTACGAAACGGGGTGAGCATTACTTCAGATGTGTACTGTGAAGAACTGAACACAATGATGGAGAAGCTGGCACATCTCCAACCAGCATTGGTCAATCGCTCGTCTCCGCTGCTCCTGCACGACAACGCGCGACCTCATACTGCACAGCAGACGGTCTCCAAGTTGCAAGAACTGGGGTTGGAAGCTCTCCGTCATCCGCCCTACTCACCAGACCTTGCGCCTGCAGACTACTACTTTTTCCAGAATTTGGATAACTTCTTGGCGGGAAAAAAATTCAATACCCGAGAGGCAGTACAAAATGCCTTTGAAGAATTTGTTGCCTCCCGTCCAGCTGATTTCTTTAAGAAGGGCATCAATAAACTGCCACTGCGTTGGCAAAGATGCATTGATTGCATGGGTGATTACTTCGATTAATACAAATAAAAAATGCATGAAAAAAAATCGTTTAAATTTTTCATACAAAACGGCAATTTCATAGGTAAAGACCTATTATATAATATTAGTCTATTATATTAATTATGTAAAGCCATGTATGGCTTATGAATTATCTGTAAAGGTAGCCCGCGAAATTCAAATTTTCGTACGTTTTTTTCAATTTGCAGGTCAGTGTATATTGATTAAAATCGAGCCCATAACTAATATGACTTTAAAATATTTTTTTTTTAAACCCAAAAACGGCCGTTTGAGCGTTAACTGCTATTACTTCAACCATAAGACGTTTAGTGTTGATTTCACTACAAAATATTTTACCTCATCTGACAAAAAATATGTGCATGGGAAATTTCTAAATGTTCCCTATCTCCTAACTTATTAAGTTTTTTCTTATTGGTGGCGCTGCTGTCAGCTGTACTCGCCTTAAAACCTAGCACGCTTGCTAATCTTTACATCACGGCTGAGGTATTTTTATATACGTACTAACTGTGCCCCGCGACTTCGTTCACGTGGATGTCGTAAGATACACAATATACTAAAATAAGAACCACATTTTAATAACACTCCCTCGTCCCCCGACCCGCAGCGTTGCATGACCCGCCCACGTTATCTATTCACAATGTCATGGGTTTTATTTTTTTGCGTGGAACCCTAATTATTTTTCTAACATATATAAAAAAGCCTAAATTAATCCTTATAACATCAGCTATATGCCAGTGAAAGTATCGTCAAAATCGGTCCTAGCCGTTTCGGAGATTAGCCGGAACAAACAGATGGACAGACTTTTTTTTTATAATTACACTCTAAACATATGCATTTAGTAAAAAGTAATTATTTTGACATTACAAACAGACACTTTTATTTATATGTATAGAAGATGTATAGATGCACACGTTATGTACATTATAAAACAATCAAAAAACTGAAAACGATAAATCTTTGGAAAAGTGTCGAAGCTCAATTTTACTGAAACCTTCTTCCATAAAATCTTGACCGTTACGATTTCAGCAATCTCAAATCGATATTAATTCTCGGTACACACAGACTGCATCAGACGCAATAAAATGAATCGTAAAACATTTTTTTACGACTAGAAATAAAATTTTATAGTAATCTACTTCCCAGACATTAGCTATCTGTAGATAGATCGAAGTGGAATAAAGAATAATTGGAGAGTTGAAGCATGAGAATGTTGTACAAAAAAAAAAATACAAAAACATTTATTTTTAACTAAACATTGTGTACCCCATTTGTATTAAAATTTTAATACAACGGGGGTACCCAATTGATGCAGCCCACTGTACATACATTGAGGCAGCCCCAACAAGTTACAATAGTACTTGTGTCGGAGCTGTCTCACTCTCTTAACAATGATAAGCCTAATAAGTTACTAGAAAAAAAAAATAAAGTAAAACATTAATTTAGCAGCTCTCAGCGTGCGTGCGTGCGTGCGTGTGTTGTCTGCGGAACAAATTCAAAATATTTTACTTCACATAAAGCTTTATAGACAGTTATGAAACGTCAGAAGCTAGGTGCACGGTTCCATTTGGTCGTTTCCTATGGAAAAGAGCTAGCAAGAAACTCCACGGTTACTCTTTTAAAATGATTTATTTATTTAATATTTCAAGCACAGACTGATGCATTTTCTACCAGACAAATTCTTCAGAGAAAAACATCTGGAATCTGGTATTCTCCAAGAGATTTCTTTTGTCTTTTTTTTTTCTAATAATTGACTTTTATAATGTTTTTCTACCCACTAACGCGCCCGGCTCCCCCGCGTGACGTCATTAGGATTGTCCTTGAGGAAATATGAGACTTCTTGTCGGCGCGCGACGCGGACGGGGCGCCTAGCCACTTATACACAGCTTGTACACAAAAAATTTGTATCAACCGACATTCAACGACTGACTGTTTCCTAAAGTGGATAGACTATGCTAAATTACGAATTTTGATTTAAAACAATAGATGACTTAGTTTTTTTTTTCAATAAAAAAAAACAGTTTGTTTATATTACCGCCAATAAAAAACAATTAAAATATTATTTCAAAATCTAAAGCGCTAACCCTGGGTCGATCCACGAGGTTAAGCTACGCTTGCCTGGGTTGGTCCGTGGATGGGTGACCATCTTTACATACCGAGACTCCTCCGTGCCTCGGAAAGCACGTTAATCCGTAGGTCCCGGCTGTCATTCGTGGATCTTTGACAGTCGTTACGGGTCGTCAGAAGCCCGAAAGTCTGACAACCAGTCTTAACAAGGGATATCGTATTACCCAGTTACTGGGTTGTGGAGGTCAGATAGGCAGTCGCTCCATGTAAAATACTGGTATTCAGCTGCATCCGGTTAGACTGGAAGCCGACCCCAACATAGTTGAGAAAAGGCTAGGCAGATTGATTGAATGTTTTTCTACTACTTACTGTTACTACTCTGTTGTAATACTACTACGAGTATCTACTCTATCTACTGTCACGTGAGTTTTTTCTTGTCATCAGTCGCTCTGCTTTTGTGATAACCGTCAGCCAGTGGCCATCTGCCCTTTTATCCAGCTTTCACTGTTTGTCCACCGTACAACGTCAACGAGAAACGAGATTATTCGAACCGAACATGACGTCTCGGTGACGGCGTGCGGTGAACACGCAGCCATAGCAAATGTAATGTATCGCTACTTCAGCGCCGTCATCTCGTTCTCTTTGACGTCCCGCTGACGTCCCGTTGACGTGGCGGTGGACAAACAGCCATAGGCCGCGTTCACATCAAAACGAATAGTCAGCCGCGAACTTTGAGCGTCTAGTTCAAAGTGTATGAGAAAAACAACTTCAACTCCTATGACTAGCTGAGGCGTACTGGTTTTGGTATGAACTGAAGACTGAGTATGAAATATTGTGGTGACAGATAAAAAATACTTTGTCTTACTTGCATTGCTTCTATTGGCATTCCGATCATAGCGACCGTGAAGAAGCAAAGACGAGAAACTACGACGATCTGCGACCAATCGATTGTGACACATCAGTTTTCAAGAATTTCTCTTATACTTCGTGGTATTGAAATTCCGTCTCTATAGAGAACCTTACGCTTACAGTTATGCGCTTCGGCAATCTTCGTGTTTCCGAATTTGCACGAATAACGTGCCAATGTCTGACTTAACATCATCTTTTGTTTGTATTTCTGAAGAGGATGTTTGGCGAAACGCATAACTTTAAGCGTGCTCTTGTACTTTGATTTTTGGTGGTAAGTAGGTACCTCAATAAATAATTATGTATAAGTTCTTCATTTTTATGACTTCCCAGGCCGACTTGAGTACTTATAATGTTTACGAGTTTAACTGAGCTCCGTAAAAGCACTTTGACTGCACGATCGCGGATTTTTTCGGAGGATAGATCGTAAATCTGGTACACGTGAGGTCTAGAGGCGGTTTTGTGTGGTTATAATTCATAGGTTTTTTGTAGTGGACTCGGGTTTTTCCTTTGGGGTGGAGTTTTTGTTGTACAATACCTTATACATGGCTATGTGCTAAATTAGGGCTGTTTTTGCCTCCAATTGTAATCTCTCTATTGCATTTTACAGGGTGGCCAGCTCGAATGTACCTATATTTTTTGTTACCGTTCGTATTTGGCACCAAATTTTGCAGTTGTTTGATATCCATTATTTAGATAAAATGCGGCAAATTCATTATGGACAGTCTATAAGGCCATGACAATTTTAATACTTTCAGTAATTTTATCCTACAGTTATTAAACTTATTTATTTACTAGCTTTTGCTAGGCTTCGCTCGCGTTAATTTAGAATTTAAATACACAGTCTTTGCCATAATATATGTATCTAAATTATAGGAAAGCACGGCACTATCAATTAGCATACTAAAACATTACACAGAAAATAAAAAAATTAAACGCTAAAACAAATTAAAACAATTCAAAAAGAATATAAAAAAACAATCCAATTTTTCACCAAATAATTACGAGTAACGAATACCATTTTGATCACAGAGGATACAGGTCCTGACTTTCTTTTACGGGGATATCGGGACGTGTCGTGGTCAACCTTGAACACAAGAAGCAGAATATTTGAAGTGGGACACTTAAGTTTGCAATGATGAAATACACGAGGAAAAGCGATCACTGCATTTTCAGTAGCGAAAATGCAGTGTATTATTTAGCATACAAAATAGCCAAGCCTGAATAATGGGAATATATATAATAATTATGCGAAAATATAAACTTTCGTTTGTAATCAAAATTATCTTAATTTAATGTTCTACACGTCTCAGTTGGCCACCCTGTCTGTTAATTTGAAACCGCGAGTCCATTTCATTTTAAGGGGGATCCGCTAAGG
This sequence comes from Cosmia pyralina, assembly GCA_946251885.1. Classification (NCBI taxonomy): domain Eukaryota; kingdom Metazoa; phylum Arthropoda; class Insecta; order Lepidoptera; family Noctuidae; genus Cosmia; species Cosmia pyralina. The sequence goes on from OX276354.1 coordinate 21,217,350, forward strand.
TAGCTCGCGAAATTCAAATTTTCTTTCGTTTTTTTGCAGAAAACTGCAATTGTAATTCTAACTTATGGCGTTGTATTGCATCAGCAATCATAGAATCATCTAATGATTATAATTCTGTAAAGCCATATTAGCTACGGCCGCGTCTCATATTTTAATCAACATACAACCTGACACTGACCTGCAAATTGCAAATAGAGAAAGAAAAGAAAAATCGTTTATTTTGCACAAATAAAACGCACATTAAAAACTAAAAAATAACAAAATGCACACATTATGCAAAGTAAGCAAAAGCCTCGTATCCAAGTTGTCTTCGATCTCAGACCAAAGACAACAATTCAAAACAGTAATTCTACAATACTACGTAGACTATGAACTCTATATTGCCTCTGGTCTGTGTTGTGACACTAGGAAATGTCATGCAACTAACAATAACAGCAGCAAACAAACAATAACAGATCCGAATTGCATAGTGTAAAAATAATACTTTTATAACAAAATAACTAGAACACATTAATCCGTGCGTCGTATCTGTGCAAAATGCCGTGACGTCGGACGAGCCTATCATCAGCGGCGCTGATTTTCAGCAACTACCTATCGAATGACGTAATGACGTCCCCCTGTGTAACATAATATCTCGGGTAAGTAACTTTATTCACAGAGATACGTGTGAGTTTAGCTGAACATAATTTACCAATAAATAAAGATAAACATACAAATAACGTAAGAAAATTTGAATTTCGCGGGCTACCTTTAGTGATATATAAATGACGAACTGGGTGAGAGTAAGAATAATAATTCCCCTAACTTGATCCAGCCTATTGCTTTGCCTTGTCTATCATTGGTCAATGACAACGACTCCCTAAGCCGAGGTCCGTACCCCACAGGGGGTGCCCTTAGTGCGCAGTCGTTTAGTTTATAATTTAGTTAGTATTTTATGCCCCTAGCTGGAGGCTTTTGAGCTCGCTTAAAGGCACCCACAGGATAGTCCGGTTAAGTAGTCGAGACCTCTCATGGTCACACTACGAGATGCCATTCCAAAAAAAAAAAAAAAAAAAAAAAAAAAAAAAAAAAAAAAAAAAAAAAAAAAAAAAAGAGAGTAAGAAAGTGACAGAGTCAATTACTTCTATATACGAAAAAAAAGAGCACAGCAATGCTAGAACCGAAATAAAAGCGCTAAATCAAATAAAATTGTTTAAAAATAGATTAAGCTATCTATCAAAAATATTTTTAGCCAGTGATTTCAATTAAGCACACTTTGGATGCAATTTTGCAATGAAATTACTTTAGAATTACGGAAAAAAATATAAAAAAGTAGAAGTCTTTTCGGAATTAAATTCTATTGAGGAAATTTAACCCAATTGCGTTTTCCTTCAGAGAGTATTAATCAAACAGTCAATAAACATAAATGTATATCCCAAAATTAAATCCATACATGCTGTAAATGTGTGTGTGTGAAATAAATGGTTACGAAAAGCCTCCAATTTATTTAAGTATCGCCTTAATAACACCTCGCACCTAAACTGAAACCCAACAAAACTAAAACACTAAAGATCAAGCAGCTGTTACATTTTCTTTCCCCAAAGCCTACAAAATTAGATTGGAATAACATAATATGCTGTATCTTAAGTGCTTATTCCGTCGAGTTGGTAAGTATTCCATTAAGCTGCGTAAAGAGGTTCTAAGCCATACTTAAATGTTCGTATTTTCATAATAATTAGACGTTTTTCACACGTATGATGTTTTTAGGGTTCCGTACCTCAAAAGGAAAAACGGAACCCTTATAGGATCACTCGTGTGTCTGTCTGTTTTATTATGTTCGGGCCACACCAACGGGATATGCCGTTGTTTATCGCGATGATGGACGTTAGGCCGTAAGTAGGTGTAGCCACAACTTATCGCGATAATTTTACAACGGCATTCACATTGCCGATTGACGTGGCTATAACTCGGCGGCGGGGTACAAGTGTGGCCACTCGATTTATTGCGATAGTTATTGGAATAATTACCGCGAAGTTTATGACGATGATGGGCATTGACGTTGACGTTGGTGTGGCTGCGACGAGATACCTACTTTTTTTAAATGCGTGTGTTCATTTTTGACTATAGTTTTTTCGTAACGTAGGTATAGGTTTGTTGCCGCCCTAAGTTGAGCGAGCGCGCGTGAGCCGAGCGTGCGGAGCGAGCGGTGCCGCGGGAGCGGGCGACGAGCGCTACATGCATGTTCGTCGCAGTTACTTGACTATTTAGTATTTTTAGGACACCAAATTAGGAATTATTAGAGGTTCACAAAAAGAGGTGCATTCATCTATGAAAGTAAAATTTGAGGTTCGATTTTAAATACATGCCCTTTTTTATACCTATCTAAGTACAGAGTCCGCCAAGCTACCCGAATCTGTCAAATTTTCTCAATTGAATATGAACCTTATTCCTTTATCGTAAAGTTGAAAATCTATCAAAGAAATTTGACAGATTGGGGTAGCTTGATGTGCTGGCCGCTGTACATCCATCTCACTGTCCGCATCACATGTCCAAACTACAATTATAATCGTTCTATTGGTACTGTATTCATGAAATTCAGTCATTTGTTGTTTCAAAACCTTATCCTCACACAAAATAATACAATCAAATAAACATAGGTAATTATTTTATCAAACAGCGATTGACAAACTCACGTAACTTGTTTCCACATCATGGCTTCACAAAATAATGTTATTTTGTGCGAGGCAACACTCCAATTGGAATTAATAATTCATTGTGAGCAGCGGGTGTAAATGACAACGGTTCTGTTCAAGTGAAGTTCATTCTTGGGGACATACAGATGTAAGAGGCAGCAAGCTTCATGATACGAAACGACAGCTTTACAGAGTTCTAGTTTTTGAACGAAAAACCGTCACAAAACAATCAATCAATCTGCCTAGCCTTTTTCCAACCATGTTGGGGTCGGCTTCCAGTCTAACCGGATGCAGCTGCATACCAGTATTTTACATGGAGCGACTGCCTTTCTGACCTCCACAACCCAGTTACTGGGTAACACGATACCCCTTGGTAAGACTGGTTGTCAGACTATCGGGCTTCTGACGACTCGTAACGACTGTCAAAGATCCACGAATGACAGCCGGGACCAATGGCTTAACGTGCTTTCCAAGGTACGGAGGGGTCTCGGTATGTAAAGATGGTGACCCATCCACGCGGCAAGCGTAGCTTAATCTGATCGATCGACCCGTGCGGCTGTTAGCCACGAGCCCCTCGTCAAAAACAGTCACAAACCTTAAGGACACTTAATATCGCATCCTGGGTCTCCTGTTATCTGCACGTTACATGAACTAATAAACGTTACTAAAGATACCAAACTCGTAGGCACTGAAACAATTAAGATTGTATCAAGTTGAATAGAGAAAGAGGCCAACACAGGCTGAAAATAAATAAATCATTATTTTGGGCGTCTTAACTCTTGCAAAAGACAGGACAAAGAGGTCTGTTTAACTTGTGAATCTAGAAGTTTCAAGAATTCTTATAAGTTTTTAAATTCAAAGAACAAATCACTACGCTCCGATCCTTCGAGTGGATGGAAAATGTAGCGTAGAATTTCTAAAGTAATTCGGATCGAATATTTTATACATACCTATTGTAAACTATGTAATAATTAACTTATCCGATTTCTAAACGAACTTGGATAGGTTTCCTTTCAATATACACAAATAACGGGTGGAAAAATACTCTTAAAGAAGCCGAGAACCACTTGTACTTCATTATAAACAAAACTAAAAACGGGTCTTCTCGCGATATTCCTTTTTACGAGGTAACCAGGTACCTACTTGTTTCCCGACGTTTCGACCGCCTTGCAGCGACCGTGGTCACGGGAGGACTGATGACAGCTCAGCGACGTCTTCGTAAAGTGCGGGTATTGGCATCTACCCTCACTCTTGGTCTTCACAATTTTTATTATTGTCACCGTCGGTACTTCTACACACAACACTAATGACGTCTACACACTGGCGGACCTCGTCGGACGACCGGCGTTGCTTGCATTTGCTAATCCTCTATTTCCTGTTTACCTCGTAAAAAGGAATATCGCGAGAAGACCCGTTTTTAGTTTTGTTTATAATGTGTGCAAATCCCGAAAGTTTAAAAAGTTTACTTGTTCTTCATGTCATTGTGATCAGTTTTAGGGTACCTCAAAAGGAAAAAACGGAACCCATATACGATCATTTCGTTGTCCGTCTGTCTTTCAGTCTATCAAGACCCTGACAACGCATGGAGCTATCACGATGAAATTAATATCAAATACGTAGGTCAATTAGTCACTTGGAGCTCTAAACAAATCAAGCTTCTAAGTGAACGCAACTAAAAAATAGGGCCATTTATGCAACATATATTAATTTTCGCAAGTAAATCAAAACTTATAGGGTAACCTACTTACAGTTGACCTAGGATCATGAAATTTAACATAAAGCAAGGCCTCACAGCACAAGCAAGGGAAAAATACAAAAATTATTAATTTGAAGTTTTATCACATTTTTTTTTTTGTAATTACAAACTTACATTTGCAGTTGGAGAATTGATCGTGACGTATATCGATGTATGAGAGGATATGTTTTTCAATTACAATGCTAAGTTTGTTCTTGGGATAAATTCATCCCAACTTCGGAAACCTTGCCGGTTTTTATTTTCATGTTTAGCTATAAATTAGGAAAAACTGATACGAGTATAATATGGAACCAGTTTTGATCCCTCCGAAAAAGTAGGTAACTAACTTGAAAAGATTGTCGGCTCATAGAAAGTATACAGAAAAGGCTCGAATCCATCAGCCATTTTTGCTAACCGTATCTCGTAAAGTGACATGTGTCATATGCTTCATACAAAATAAATTAACGAGGCGATGCGACACAGCTATTATTGGAATAGATCGAAATGTCTGGGTAATGGATCCATCCTGTCATTCTATTTTGAATATAGAACTCTTAGAATTTCTTTTGAAGGCTTGAAGAGGCTTTTCCATCGCTGCTTTGAAGGGAACGCGGCGTTCGCTTTGAAAGCCCCTAACCGATTCAGTTTGTTGCGCAATATGACAAATAAGAAATCACTTTTCATCACTTTAAATAAAACCTCATTATTGTCTTGCGTAGCTAGAAGACATGGGAATGGAAAACAATAATTGTACAGTCAACAAAAGAGATATCTAGGATCGCGACGATCTACCGTTTTATTTAGTCATGGTTTAAACCTAGTAATAATCCCAGTACTAAATATAGATCGCGTTTTGTAATAAGACGGTTAATGTCTCTCGGCAAACTTCGTGTTTCGTCAGTCGTCGGATTTCTATCAGTAGCCCTTGCACTTGGTGCAGACCGGACGCTCTCATTCGACTTGGAAATATATATATGTATTTTTTTTTATGTATGTTCCCCGATTACTCGAAGATGGCTTGACCGATTTGGATTTTTTTTGTTTTATTCGAGAGGGTATACATCACAGTTGGTCCCATATAAAATTGATTAACTTTGCTTCGGTAGTCTTTGAGTTAGCTTCAATAATACTTATTTTTTCCCCACTTTTATATGGATTAGGTTCTAGTTTGTTTTGCAGGTAGTGGTATTAGAATTTGTGTGGGGTAGGTACCACAACTAAAAAGTGAAAAATAAAAACTTTTTTACAAAAAAAATACAACCGACTTTCAAAAACAACACTACAAAGTGAAAAATAACATTAATTTCGGAAGTCGGTGGCAAAAAACGAAAATACATTTAACTAGACACCGACTTCCGAAATTAAGGTTATGTTTCGCTTTGTAGTGTTGTTTTTGGAAGTCGGTTGTATTTTTTTGTAAAAAACTTTTTTTTTACTTAGCTGCGTGACGTCACGTCCACCCGGTGACGGCTGAAATGAATGAAGTGAATGTTAGTGATTGCATGGGTGATTACTTCGATTAATACAAATAAAAAATGCATGAAATAAATTCGTTTAAATTTTTTCATACAAAACGGCAATTTCATAGGTAAAGACCTGATAACCGTTGACCGTTGATTTTTTTCGCGCACTGAAAATTGCGAGGAGCTCGTGGCTAAGTAATAATAGCCGCACGGGTCGATCCATCAGATTAAGCTACGCTTGCCGGGGTTGGTCCGTGGATAGGTGACCATCTTTACATACTGAGACTCCTCCGTGCCTCGGAAAGCACGTTAAGCCGTTGGTCCCGGCTGTCATTCGTGGATCTTTGACAATCGTTACGGGTCGTCAGAAGCCCGAAAGTCTGACAATCAGTCTTACCAAGGGGTATCGTATTACCCAGTTAATGGGTTGTGGAGGTCAGATAGACAGTCGCTCAATGTAAAATACTGGTATTCAGCTGCATCCGGTTAGACTGGAAGCCGACCCCAACATAGTTGGGAAAAGGCTAAACAGATTGATTGACTTAGCGCCGAGAGTTGAAAATCCAGCAGTGTGTTTTTTCAACACGCTGGGATGCACGTTGTTGGATTCTCGAAGCTCGGCTCAACACCGAGAGCTGAATATCCAGTGAGCGATAAAATCCCGCTGCGATATTTTTACCTCCATGCGAACGTCAGCTAACGGGGTAACACTATTGTTCCGTTAATAACTATGGTAAGCATAGACGGAATAGAAGCAGGCAGTAGTGATGTGGCACTCAAACCAAGACTCGAATTAATAGTTTCATACAAACTTACTCTAATTATGATTACTTTTACCGAAACTTGCAGCTTGCTGCTCTCAGAAGTGAAGTTTCTATACTGTTTGCAATTAACGTAACTATGTGACCACAGGTGACCGTCTAGACGTCTGAACGAGACCTCATTTTTGATTAGTTTTACTTGTATTGTAATGAAAAAAGGAAACAAAGACTGAATTTTGAACGTTTGTTAATTAGTTTTCCCGAATGTTTTTGAATGTTTCCGGGATATTGGAGCCGTAAAGTTGATTAAGTGGGTATCGAGTGTTCCACTTACTAAACGGAAAAGGGTTTTTTAGGGTTCCGTTCCCAAAGGGTGCCAACGGGACAGTATTACTAAGGCTCCGCTGTGCGTCCGTCCGTCCCAGGGCTGAACCGTGACAGGTAGACACTTTAAATTCTCACAGTGTCTACTATGACCGCTACAACAAAAAAATATAAAAATATGTAGTGTTAAATATTGCGCGGTGGTACGGATCCCTTCGTGTACGAGTCCGACTCGCACTTGGCCGCTTTTTGTATTTTATTTTCTGCTATTGGTAACAATAATATACTGCACAAAATGGAATGACGTCATCAGCGTTGTCATAGTACATAGAAGATCTTGTTTCCATGTTGAAACTAGTCGGGTAAATCCAAAATAAAAACATGGGTAAAACCGCAAGTATTTTATAAAAATCCTATCTACATAATTAGTAGCTAATCTAAACACCTCGTCTGTATCAGAAACAGAAATAAAAACATTAAACTAGTAGACACACATACAGCATGATTGTGTCAAAAATATGTGGTAAAATTTAATGGTGTGGTACAAACCATCAAATTCATAAACACCAACCAAAAACATCAAGCTGAGAAGCTCGTGGCTAAGTAATAACAGCCGTACGGGTCGATCCATCAGGTTAAGCTACACTTACTGTTGGTCCGTGGATGGATGACCATCTTTACATACCGAGATTCCTCCGAGCCTCGGAAAGCCGTTGGTCCCGCCGCCGCCGGGGTCGCGGGTTGTTCGAAAGAGATACCGTGGCCCTGGCACAGGCAACTGAAGGAACACGGGTGGGTTTTAGTCAGTAAAAGTCTGACACGCCCTCCCGCTCTGCCCAGAGCGGGGGAAGTCGTTTGATGATTTACCATCCCCAAAAAAAAAGGTGTTGGTCCCGGCTGTCATTCGTGGATCTTTGACAGTTGTTACGGGTCGTCAGAAGCCTGAAAGTCTGACAGTCAGTTTTACCAAGGGAATCGTACTACCTAGTAATTGGGTTGTGGAGTAATTTTGTATGGAGCGACTGCTTACCTGACGGTAGGCAGTCGCTCCATATAAAATACTGGTATTCAGCTGCATCCAGTTAGACTGGAAGCCGACCCCAACATAGTTGAGAAAAGGCTAGGCAGATTAGTATAGACTATCAAACCTTCTCCATGGGACCAAAAGCGTAATCGCGAAAAAATTATCAAAAAACTGTGAAATAAAAAACTTCAATGCCTACTCGACCAAAATGTATGGGATGGCTGCTTATTTGCTGTATCTCGCAAACAGATACTATGAAACATAGGGTTCCTACTCACATAGTAACGTGTTCCTTTCAGAAAATGAACAGTTCGCAATGCCAATATTAGTATAGGCAATATAAAATCAAAGGGAACGTTCCTTTCTCAGGAATTGTTACAGGAGATAATTGGACGAGTTCCCCTGAGGCTAGGAGGAATCGGGGACTTGTGCTAACCCGGTTTTTCATAAATTTTAATTCAGTATTGAAATCTGTTGAACTACGTTTACTATTTTTTTGTTGGAGCTTATTATGATAAACTGTTTACCTACATGTAAGACCTATTCCCTGAACGGATGGACAAAGTATGTGGTTAATTTCGTCAAAAACTTCGGCAGCTATGGCTTTCTCATCATTCATCATTCTCCTGCCCTTATCCCAATTTATTTGGGGTCGGCGCAACATGTCTTTTTCTTCCATACTTCTCTATTAGTCGTCATCTCGGTAGTCACTCCCTTTCTATCCATATCATCTTTCACACAATCCATCCATCGTTTCTTTGGATTCCCCTACTCGTATAGCCATCAACATTCATACTCAAAACTTTCCTGACGACATTTTCCTCATTCCTCCGCATCACATGCCCATACCACCGATTCCACACAACCGATTTCCACACAACTTTTCAGTCACGCGGTGCCACTTTCAGACTTCCTCTTATATTAGATCTTTACCTATGAAATTGCCGTTCTGCAGTACTGGCCATTTCAAATCAAAATAATTTTTGTTTGGCTAAGAATTCTAATTTCAAATTAATTTTATTTTAAAAACATGGATTTTTTTCCAAAAGTAGTAATTTGTTTAATGATTAGTGTTACATTTTCATCGCATTTCAATCTTTTTCGTCATCATGGATACGTTAAAAATTCGAGTAATTATGGAATATGAGTACCGTCGTGGCAGCAACGTGGCACAAGCGGCACGCAACATCAACGACGTTTACGGAGCTAACACTACAAACCAACGCACCACTTGTTATTGGTTTGCTCGCTTCCGTTCTGAAAATTTCGACCTGAAAAATGAACCTCGCGGTCGTCCGAAGACTTTGGTCGACAATGACGAATTAAAGGCGATTGTGGAAGCTGATGATACACAATCTACGGCTGAATTAGCAGCAGCTTTCGACGTTAGCGTCAAAACAATATTGGTCCATTTGCGTCAAATTAGCAATGTAAAAAAGCTTGACAAATGGGTGCCCCACGAACTCAATGATCGCCAGCGCGAAGTACGCGTCGAGACGTGCCTTGCACTGCTCAACAGACACACAAATGAAGGAATTTTGAACCGCATTGTTACCTGCGATGAAAAATGGATTCTGTTTGATAACCGCAAGCGCTCAGCAAGCTGGTTGGATCCTGGTTCAGCACCTAAACAATGCCCTAAACGAAAACTTACCCCTAGAAAAGTGATGGTCACTGTTTGGTGGTCTAGCGCCGGTGTGATTCATCACAGCTTCTTACCAAACGGGGTGAGCATTACTTTAGATGTGTACTGTGAAGAACTGAACACAATGATGGAGAAGCTGGCACATCTCCAACCAGCATTGGTCAATCGCTCGTCTCCGCTGCTCCTGCACGACAACGCGCGACCTCATACTGCACAGCAGACGGTCTCCAAGTTGCACGAACTGGGGTTGGAAGCTCTCCGTCATCCGCCCTACTCACCAGACCTTGCGCCTACAGACTACTACTTTTTTCCAGAATTTTGATAACTTCTTGGCGGGAAAAAAATTCAATACCCGAGAGGCAGTACAAAATGCCTTTGAAGAATTTGTTGCCTCCCGTCCAGCTGATTTCTTCAAGAAGGGCATCAATAAACTGCCACTGCGTTGGCAAAGATGCATTGATTGCATGGGTGATTACTTCGATTAATACAAATAAAAAATGCATGAAAAAAATCCGTTTAAATTTTTTCATACAAAACGGCAATTTCATAGGTAAATACCTATTATCATTTCTTATTCTATCCATTCGTGTAACACCACACATCCCTCTTAGCATTTCATCTCAGCTGCATGCAATTGGCTTTGATGCATGAGGGATTAATTCCTTTTGTGGCCCAACATTCTGAATACAAGACAGCAGGTCTAACAATTGTTTTATAAATCTTCCCCTTAAGATCCTCCGTTATGTCGAAAATACTGCAGCATTAACTTTGAAATAAATATATGGTAAAGTTAAGGATTAATTTTATGTTTGACGAAAACACGATTCCATAAAATTTTCTTGATAGAAAAAAAATCCAAACTTTGGAGGTATCCAAACCGAACAATAAACCGCTGGTATTAAAAAAATACTTCAAATTGATGATGAAACTTTGTATATTAACTGAACTAATTATAAAGCAGGGTCTTATGTTTTTTATTTTTTTCAAATTACCATTATTTTCACCGTAAAAAGCAATTACCTAAACTATCGGCGCCAAGGATCGCACTCAATCTTGCTCTCACTCAGTCGGCGAGCAGTATCGTGCGAGAGAGATGAAAAGCCGTGGTAGTATGGGCTCTTAAGTTTAAGGATAGTGCGGGAGTCGCAGATTGTTCCCGTGACCTGCTGCCATTTCATCTACCCAGTGTTAATTCAGTGTTAATTATATCTGCAACATATGAAGACCTGCTGCCAATCGAGCTGATTATAGTTATGTGTCTGACTGCGCATAATAGCGCTCAAGTGAACTACGCCACTCTTTCAGTGCCATAAAACATGAACTATTTCAGTTTTGTAGTTTTGTGGCATCCCAAATAGGTCTCGCTAAAGTCGGATAGTTTGAATTGCTTTCCCTCGTAAACGCGTAACGAGGCCTGCAAATATTACTGGAGTAACTGTAGTTTTTGCTACAACGAAGTACAACTGTGACCTTGTAAATAAATTAAGCGTTTGTTTAGTTCTAATACAAAACGACCCTGCCTTAAATCAGATGGAATTGTTTTTTTTAGACCCTAGTGGATATTGTATACGTAGCTTTTTTTAGTCGAAACAAAAACAAAGTAGAAAAAAAAACCTTAATAAACAATCCTGAAAACAACCCTAGACAATTTTACAAATCTAGAGCAGTGGCTTAGTGGTAACGGCCGCGACTTACGATTTGTAGGTCGTAGGTTAGAACCCTGACAGGCGCTTTACTTTGTGTAAATTATTTCATCACCATTTCTCTCAAAACGGTGAAGGAAAACATCGTGAGGAAACCAGCTTGTCCTAGAACCAAAAATTTGAAGACATGTGACATCTACCAACCCGCACTGGGCCCGCGTGCTGGATTACGGCCCGCTCCCTTTCACCGAGAGGAGCCTTTGTCCCAGCAGTGGGAACATTATAGAATGATTAAGCTAATGTTAAAATGAAAATGTAGATGGCGGGATGAACTGGACAGATTCGGCCCAAACTGGAAGGAGGACGCGTGGGCTCGTGAACGGTATAAGGAGTAGAGGGAGGAATTTGAACAGTGAGTAGGACATTGCAGGCTAAAAAAAGAAACCATCAACTTTTTTGTAAAAAAGATTTAACACTTTGTAAAGTGTAAAATAACTTTAATTTCGGAAGTCGGTGTCTAGTTAAATGTATTTTCGTTTTTTGCCACCGACTTCCGAAATAGTTATTTTACACTTTGTAGTGTTGTTTTTGGAAGTCGGTTGTATTTTTTAACCGACTTCAAAAAGGAGGAGGTTATCAATTCGTCGGAATCTTTTTTTTTTTTTTTTTTTTTTTTTTTTTTTTATGTATGTTCCCCGATTACTCGAAGATGGCTGGGCCGATTTGGATTATTTTTTTTTTGTTTGAAAGGGTATACTTCCCAGGTGGTCCCATGATCATCAAGTCAGGATCTGATGATGGGATCCTGGAGAAATAGAGAGAACTCTTCCAATTTTATAGGCACACTTGAAGCGATTTGGATAGTCTTTGGAAGAGTACTTTCTTGGAGTGGTCCCATTTCAATTTGGTGAAGATCTGATGAAGAACTTCTGAGATAGGCAACGGAACTCCTCAATAAATGATAGCAAATGGACTGGGATTGCTGAAATCTCATGTCTGTTTGTTGTTCACACCAGTTCATAACATAACATCACGCCAGTACGCTGTGAAGGGGTAAGCACATGTGAACCACTAAAAAGTGAAAAATAAAAACTTTTTTACAAAAAAATACAACCGACTTCCAAAAACAACACTACAAACTGAAAAATAACTTTAATTTCGGAAGTCGGTGGCAAAAAACAAAAACACATTTAACTAGACACCGACTTCCGAAATTAAAGTTATTTTTCAGTTTGTAGTGTTGTTTTTGGAAGTCGGTTGTATTTTTTTGTAAAAAAGTTTTTATTTTTCACTTTTTAGTTGTGTACCTACCCCACACAAATTCTAATACCACTACCTGCAAAACAAACTAGAACATCATCCATATAAAAGTGGGGAAAAAATACGTATTATTGAAGCTAACTCAAAAACTACCGAAGCAAATTTAATTAAATTTATATGGGACCAACTGTAATGTATACCCTCTCGAATAAAATAAAAAAAATCCAAATCGGTCTAGCCATCTTCGAGTAATCGGGGAACATACATAAAAAAAAAAAAGGTTCCGACGAATTGAGAACCTCCTCCTTTTTGAAGTCGGTTAAAAATAGGTACCAAATCCTACCTCATATTTTATTTTCTAAAAACAAATCCGAGCTCGAATAATCAGAAATTAAATTAGTACCTTCGGCCATTTTACAAGTACCGATGTTAGCCAAATTACTACCTATTTTAAAACCTATTGTAAACCACAGAGTACAATCAACCATGTTCAGTAGTAACACTGGAACTACGAAAACTGAGCTACTGCTACGACATAAAGGCGCTGTTGTTACGTAGGAAGTGCGGTTGAGTGTACAAGGTTCGAGTCCGTGCCAGTTCGTGGAATTGACGTAAATAGCGGTTGAAAACGCGACGTTACTTACAGAATCAATATTCATATTTTAATCATGGAACGTTTGCCCTCTTGAATGTATTTGGGTGTGTTGTGCGTGATGAGCGTCAGCGGTAAGCGGCAGCGATTTTACGAAGGAGATGAAGGTATATGTGATTTTATTATAACACAGCTTGAAACAAATTTTTGTACATTAGTCCACACAGTTGTATCAAATCAATTTAAAGGCTCCCGCAGACAGGCGCGAAGCGACTCTAGTAGAGCAATTTCTACGAAAACTTAATGGAAATTGTCCTACCAGAATCGCGTCGTACCGTTGCGTCGCGTCTGTCTGCGAGAGCCTTTAGACCATAACATCACACCTTTCCAATTTCCATAAAAGGGCGGCAGGTATAGGTCGGTACACTTACATTTTGTCCGACATTACCTAAAGAACCCATTTTACTACTTGGGTCATTTATGTATGACATAGCAGATAATTATACCGTGCACAAAGTAGGTACTATGATAATATTTTTATATCTTACCATCCAACATATCTGAAATCGTTTAAATTCAAATTCAAAATTATTTTATTTGGTACAACAGAACTATTTTCTATAAATCCACTTATACACTAGGATTAGTAACAAACTTATAAATAAAAAACCAAGTTAATGAGTCATGTACCTTGGAGGCACTTCATGCGGACAGTGAATCCGCATGAGATGCCTCACTCAGCACAGGAGCTCTCGTGTCCTCAGCCACGACTTTCAGGATGCTATTGCCACTCCCTCGAATCCTTCCCACAAGCGATGCCACCTTTTTCCTGATGATAGCATGGAAACCATCTGTACTCGATTCCAACTTGTGTAAGTTTTACTATTCTATAGAGGTAAAAGAAAACCGGCTAAGTTCGTGTCGGACACGCACAATGAAGGGTTCCATATTTAGGATGAATTTATCCCAAAACAAACATAACCTTAACAAAACAAAAGTTTGTAATAAAACTACACACACACACACACACACTGACACTGTTACACACTGTTGACACTGACACTGTTGTACACTGTTTGTTTGTAGTTTGTTTACGAAGAAGTCGCTGAGCTGTCATCAGTCCTCCCGTGACCACGATCGCTGCAAGGCGGTCGAAACGTCGGGAAACAAGTAGGTGCCTGTTTACCTCGTAAAAAGGAATATCGCGAGAAGACCCGTTTTTGGTTTTGTTTATAATATAAGTTTGTAATAGCAATTTTTTTCTAAGTTCTAAAGCTACATATGTATTAAAGATTTTCGGACTGTTTCATTTGCTTGTGCTGTGAGACCTTGCTTCTTGCCAAATTTCATGATTCTAGGTCAACGGGAATTACACTAGGTTTTGGTTTATTTGCGAATATCAAAATATGTCACATAAATATCCGTATTTTTTTATTGCATTGACTTAGAAGGTTACCTAATTTTTTTAGAGCTTCAAATACGTAGGTCTATTTGATAATAAATTCAACTTGATACCTCCACGCGTTCCTGAGAAAAAGGGTCTTGAGAGACTGACAGACAGACAGACAGACGGGCAGTGAAGTGATCCTGTAAGGGTTCCGTTTTTTTCTTTTGAGGTACGGAACCCTAAAATACACTAAAACTATCAACGACTTCCTAATAAGATCCACTTACAACCTGACTTCACAACTCTATATTTAAATATTTTTATAAGAACCTTTTATAAACTCGGTACACATTGTCCCTAAATTATTTATAGTCACCAAACCAACAATCTAATAACAGGGATGTTTCGTGGGTAAAAAACAGAAATTCTATTTAGTTAATTAGATTTATGTAGATATCTGTGTTTTGTTGTTTTGTACATCTGCTTTTGTGTACCTATCATGAATCTTGTGTGTGTAATAAAAATATTATTCTTATTCTTATACCTACCGAACAAAATTTTGAATTATCATAGTGATGTTATAGTAGGTATTTTATTTATTGTCAATCATTATGAAGTAGGTACCTACTCTGATATTACCTGTGTAGATAATTTAGGTGTTTTACCAGGCTATTAGAATAAATACATAAATAAATTAATTAAATTAATTAATTAATTAAAGTCCGTCAGTCAGATAATAAAAAAATATTAGACACGTATTTTTGGCTTCATCATATTAATAAAATATGACTTAGCTACATCATAACTATTACAAACTACGTATAAAATCTAGCAACGAATGACGTCATGCCACATTTTAACTCAATGTATCGCCTTAATCTTTTGATTAGGTAAAAAAAGAAAAATTACGTGTCCAACATTTCGCCCAAAAAAAATTTTAGTTAACATCCCTCGTAGTTTAGTCAACACACTCAACTTTCAAACGATTATTAGAAAGACGATAGTAGGTACTCGTGTACGTACCTATTATAAATGTTTCATTACTTTTCGTAGAACACTATTAACCTAATGCATGGTTGTTTAGCATTTTGCCGTGTACAAACCAGAACATATTTCATAAAAGATAACTTTGGTATAATGAAACTTCATAGGTATACACATAATCAGCCTATAAAGTTCCCACTGCTGGGACACAGGCCTCCTCTCTTCGAGAGAGAGTGGGCTATAATCTACCACGCGGGCCCAGTGCGGGTTGGTAGATGTCACATGTCTTAAAATTTTTGGTTCTAGGACATGCCGGTTTCTTTACGATGTTTTCCTTCACCGTTTTTAAGAGCAGTGGTGATGAAATTATTTACACAAAGTAAAGAGCCTGCTTGGGTTCGAACCCAGGACCTACAACTCGTAAGTTGGGGCCGTTAGCACCGGGCCACCATTGTTCTCATAGGTATACAGTACGTAAAATATTTGGCAGGATAGTTTACAAGTGGTTCGTGCAAATTGATAATGACAGCGATGTCAGACACTATCTATACTCCATATACAGTAAAATTAGACATTTAAACAAACCTTTTTTACAGTCCGTGTAATCGATTTTGTCTTCTATTGCGTTGGTGGCATGACAAATGGCAGCTGCAGTAAACTGTTGGTATTGTAAACACTTTTTTGCCTTTAATGTCATCCTTAATCCATCGGAATAGAAATCAAAATCGGTTGAACGGACTGTAAACAAGGCTTGTTTAAAAGTCCAATCTTATTGGAAATGGAGTTATAGTTTTGAGCAAAAACGCCGAGCTTATAACATTAATAAGTTCCGAGAAAATCTTTACGAAAGTCCTCTTACGGTACGCGTACACCAAACCCGATATCGGTCTTCGTCCGAACTCGGCCGATCAAATCAAACGTATGTAAATGAAAGGGAGCGCTTACACTATCATAACCGCCATCGTCCGGTGACGCCCGAAAACGGCCGATCAATCCGAACTTGTTGGGATTTCTCGCCAGTCTGCCGGTTTGCGGTCTAAAGCGCAAATTGAGTGTATTTATAGTTTAATCTAATCATTCTGTCTTTATTCTGCTGTGTTTCTGCCAGTATTGTTATCTACCTAAACGACTATGGATATTGAAAAATCCCGGTACGAAACGGACGGTATTAAATTACGGTAAGAATTTTCTAAAAGATAAATTTCTTCGAATTCCTCCATTTTATAAACGCGTCTACACTCTGTTAACCCGTTAAACGTCGCGTGTCGCGCACAGTCAACTACAGAAGACCAGCAACGATGTCGGCACAACAGTGTCGGCCGACAAAATCGGTTTTGGTGTGACCGTACCGTGCACATGCACGTCCGAGTAGTTCGGTCCGCCATCGGCCGACAAAATTGGTTTTGGTGTAACCGTACCGTGCACATGCACGTCCGAGTTACTCGTCCGAGTAGTTCGGTCCGCCATCGGCCGACAAAATCGGTTTTAGTGTAACCGTACCGTGCACATGCACGTCCGAGTTACTCGTCCGAGTAGTTCGGTCCGCCATCGGCCGACAAAATCGGTTGTGGTGTAACCGTACCGTAAGTAACACCTCTCCTACCCCATTCATACATCTACTGAGAACAAAGAAACAAAAACACAAAATTATCTTTCAACAGTACTGGCTGTTACTCCTCAACAGTAATGAATAGCACCCACGGAGTAAAGATAGTTTACCCTCATTATTAGGCAAGCCGGCCACCATACAGTCGGAATTCCGTTTCGGAATAGGGATGATGACTAAAACTTTTTTTCCGTCGTTAGGTTGTTAAAAATATTGGACAGGTATTTTTTCTTTTTTTACGTAATCAAAAGAGTACGACGATACATTGAGTTAAAATGTGGTATGACTTCACTGCTTGTTAGATTTTATACGTAGTTTGTTATAGTTGTGACGTAGCCAGCCCCCATCTAAGTCATTTATTTTATTAATATGATAAAGCAAAAAATACGTGTCTAATGTTTTTTTTATTATTCGACTAGATCTGCCTAGACTTTTCCCAACGTAGGGGTCGGCTTCCAGTCTAACCGGATGCAACTAAATACCAGTATTTTACATGGAACGACTGCCTATCTGACCTCCACAACCCAGTAACTGGGTAATACGATACCGCTTGGTAAGACTAGTTCTCAGATTTTCGGGCTTCTGACGACCCGTAAGCGTAACGACTGTCAACGACCCACGAATGACAGCCGGGACCATCGGCTTAACGTGCTTTTCGAGACACGGAGGAGTCTCGGTATGTAAAGATGGTCACCCATCCACGGAGCAACCCCGGCAAGCGTAGCTTAACCTGATGGATCGACACGTGCAGCCTTTATTACTTAGCCACGAGCTCCTCTCCTTTTTTATTATATGACTGACGTACTAAATAGAATTCCGTTTTTTTTACCCAGGAAACATCCTTATTCCGTTTCGAAATAATGAAATATCGATATTTCGGTGACAACAAATCCATACAAAATCAATTCGAAGGCATATAATTTCGAACGGAGAACTATGTAACGTGTGTGATAAATCTGAAATGGAATTCCGTTTCCAACATCGATTCGGAATTTTCGAAGGCAGCAAATCCCTACAAAATCTAGGATCTACTTGGAAACGGAATTTCCTTATGAATGTGGCCAGCCTGATAGATCGTTGATTTTGTATGGATTTGCTGTCTTCGAAATTCCGAATCGATATTTAGAAACGGAATTCCATTCGGCCTAAAGCATTAACTGTTTTGCCAAGGGTGAGCTTAGGTTAAATTAATTATTCGTTTCGGCACTTTGTTTCCTTTTGTTACACCAAAGTTTTAGTGAGGGAAAAATGGTAGTGTTTTATTACTATAAGTGAAGGTTTATTCATAAACATATATACCGCTTCATTTATCAGGTCGATGGCAATCAATCTGCCTAGCCTTTTCCCAACTATGTTGGGGTCGGCTTCCAGTCTAACCAGATGCAGCTGAATACCAGTATTTTATATGGATCGACTGCCTATCTGACCTCCATAACCCAATTACTGGGTAATACGATACCCCTTGGTAAGACTGGTTGTCAGACTTTCGGGCTTCTGACGACCCGTAACGACTGTCAAAGATCCACGAATGACAGCCGGGACCAAAGAGTCTCGGTATGTAAAGATGGTCACCCATCCACGGACCAACTCCGGCAAGCGTACTTTAACCTGATGGATCGACCCGTGCGGCTGTTATTACTTTGCCAAAAGCTCCTCTATCATGTCGATGGCACATTAGGAATTTATTTTAATACAATGACGTTTTGTCCAACACATTATTCAATGCTTTCAGCACAAAGAAAACTGCACAAAGGCGGACTTACCTAATGCCTTATGTGTAATCCTACTGAATTATTTCTACGTAATTCACAATTCGATTTATTATTACCTCTTTACCCTCATCAGGACTAAGACGTCTTACACAGATCTTTATTAGCAAGCTAAAACGTTCACTCTTTCGCCAAGCGTGAGCTCGAGTTAAATGAACACATTCGTTCCGGCATCGGAATCCGGCTGTTCATTCAGTACGGGGCCTTTGTTACACCGAAGTTTTAGTTAGGAAAAAATGCTCATTTTAATTTATTTCCGTGGGCATTCACATTTCACATGACTTATGTATGAGTTATGGTTCTTCTGTTGTGTAAGTAATTGATTGAAAAATTACTTTAGCCTAAACAAATTTTGACGCCTGTGCTAACAGCAAGGTCTGCATATTCACGCTAACATTTTAGTCTTCGTGTTGGATATCTAGCAAAGGCGTAATTTGTTTAGGCTAAAGTAATTTTTCCAATCCGATTGGATACTATAAATGATAGCTTAAAGACTCATGCAGTCTGGCGCGACAAGAAGGTGCTTCGCGACGCAACTCTGGGGTAAAAATTTCTATTAAAACTTCATTCAAATTGCTCTACGGAGTCGCGTCGCGCGTGTTTACGGGAGCCTTTACTAAGTATACATAAGTAAAGTACTTACTACGGTGTGACGACATCCCGTTAAAATCTTGCACTCTACTCACAGGTCAAAGGCCCGGGTTCACTCATCTATACTGGATATTGTACACGGACACGAGATGTCTCAGGAAATGGAGGATTGGAGGAACTTAGAGGAATCGAGAGCAATGTGACAACGTCACGCGATGGTAAAATAATAAGATTGTGAAAATAAAAAACGTTATGAGCGACATTAGAGGAGCTCGTGGCTAAGTAAGAACAACCACACGGGTCGATCCATCAGATTAAGCTACGCTTGCCAAAGGTTGGTCCGTGGATGGTTGACCATCTTTACATACCGAGTCCCCGTGCCTCGGAAAGCACGTTAAGCCGTTGGTCCCGGTTGTCATTCGTGGCTCTTTTACAGTCGTTACGGGTCGTCAGAAGCCCGAAAGTCTGACAACCAGTTTTACCAAGGGGTATCGTGTTACCAAGTTGGAGGTCAGATAGGCAGTCGGTCCATGTAAAATACTGGTGTTCAGTTGCATCCGGTTAGACTGGAAGCCGACCCCAACATAGTTGAGAAAAGGCTAGGCAGATTGATTGATTAGATGTTGCGAAACACGGGTAAGGCAAACAATTTTTTTTTAATATAACAATCAATATCGGATCTCGACTCTCATGCACGACAGCACGAGGTTGTGGTTTCAAATCCGGGCAAGTACCAATGTGACTTTGTCAATTCATAAAGTACTTTCTGACTTTATCTTGGACGTTGCTGCCCGTGAAGGAAAACATCGTGAGGTGCTGGACTTTTTTAGTTATTATAACTCTGAAATCGCCAAGCCGTCTTGAGCAAGCGTGATGATCAATGCTCGTGCCTTCTCTATATGAGAAGAGTTCTATTGCTCTGCAGTGAGACAATAATATGCTGGTATTATATATCTCGCAGATGGATTGTCAAATCCGCTGTTTTACATAGCCGCTAAGTAGCTTTTTACAAAACAGCACCGTTATGTAAAACAGCTGAACGACGTTTAGCGATTTTCCATAATTACTGAACACACGTACAATTGCATAAATGCTTTGCATTAATTAATGCAGTGGGTCAACGATTAGAGGTTATGTAAAACAACGTGAAATGAAACGTCAGATTGTAGATTTTAGTTAAAAATTTTGACTCTCGTGGCTCTGTGTATCTTAACAACAATAATGGCGTCTGAAACTATTAATATGCGTGAAAGTGATCCTAAATCAATTGATAACAGTGATTATAAGAACAATTTTAACATAAAATTGTCAGAGTGCTATGAAAGCAGTCCTAAATATACTAAATAGCCAAGTAACTGCGACTAACTTGGAAGTAGCGGTTCTAACCTGACCTAAACAGGGTGTCCTAGCTCAGTTACTGCCACAGATTCGGCACTAGAAGCAACACCAAACGCTTATTGTGACTACAGTTAAGCCATTCTGCATTACGTCCATACGTGGGTAGCCGTTTTGTTAAAGTAACACATTGACAATCCTTGTTCAGCTGTTTTACATAACGGAGCTGTTTTTTAAAACAGCTAGCGGTTATGTAAAACAGCGGATTCGACAATCCATCTGCGATACCTAGCAACAAACTATACGTTTAGCAGTTAATCTGTGAGTTCAAATGTAAATATGGTGTGAACGTAATGTTGTTAGCATATACTTGTAGACGTTGAGAGAGAATAATTAATTAGTTTATTTTCATAATTATGTATATGTGTTTTAGTTCGGTGCGTTGCAGTTGTAACAAATCAAACATTAATTCGATTATGCGCACAGACCTTGCATTATTCAATTAGTGTGCAGAGGCCGCCCTCCATAAATCATGATTAATCTATACCACAAATACATCTAGACTAAGCTTTATAATAACTATGTTTTTGGTTTCCATTATGAACTCGAATTTAACTAATTGATTTAGGGCTGATTTTTCAATAGGTTGATAACTTTTATCTGAAAAATAAATGTGACAGTTTGACATATTTTCTATACAAAAGCTGTCAAACCGCCATATTTATTCCTCAGATAAAAATTATCTGACTATTGAACAATCGGCCCTTAATAAATATTTTTTATATAAAACAGATGCATCACTACACTAGGGGGCTTGTGGCTAATTAATAACAGCCACACGGGTCGATCGATCAGGTTAAGGCGAGTATAGTTGCTAACTAGCGCCACCATTGAGAAAAATATAATAAGTCTGGAGATTATGGAACATTTTGGAATTTCATATGCTCACATTTTGTATCAAAAAAATCAACACTAAACCTACTAGGTTCTAGGTTATAGCAGTTAACGCTAACTTCGAACCTAGGAGGTTTAGTGTTGATTTTTAGGGTTCCGTACCAAAATATTAAAAAGGAACCCTTATGTTCCGTCTGTCACAGCTGGATATCTCAAGAACTACTAATGCTATCAATATGAAATTCGGAACAGTCTTAGATGACGTTTACCCAACTATTCTGCAAATAAGAAAGAAATAAAAATATATAAATGTATTTTTTTCATCAGGGACTGAAACGGGGTCTTAAAAATTTGAAGTGGGGCTGCTAGAGCAGGTGGGGTATCATAAGAAAGAACGCTATTTGCACATTCTCAAACATATTTTTCTTTTTTTTTAGGCCACATAGTTTTCGACTTTTAATGAAAACTGTAAAAAAAAAATACCGTTCCCCACCCCCCTTATCTCCGAGTTTGCATAGAGAAAAATCTGAAATTATTCTATGTGACAGAAGTTTATGTAAAGATCATAGGAAAAATAAAACGATGTCTCTAAATAGCACACTTTTTCAGAAATCATAAACAAAAATTACAGGTCCTCAATCCTCGGTGCGCGAGTCCGACTCGCTCTTGACCGGTTTTTTTTAAACAAAAAATTCTACACACATCTGACTAAAAGGTGTGCAAGCATATGAAATTTCAAAATGTTCCATATTCCGACTTATTATTTTTTTCTCAATGGTGACGCTAGTTGGCAGCACTACTTGCCTTAAGCTACGTTTGCCGCGGTTGGTCCGTGGATTAATCTTTATATACCAAGACCAGTGCAGTGCCTCGGTAAGCACGTTGAGCCGTTGGTCCCGGCTGTCATTTGTTGATCTGACAGTCGTTACGGGTCGTCAGTAGCCCGAAAGTCTGACAACCAGTCTTACCAAGGGGTATCGTATTACCCAGCACTGGGTTGTGGAGGTCAGATAGGCAGTCGCTCCATGTAAAATACTGGTATTCATCTGCATCCGGTTAGACTGGAAGCCGACCCCAACATAGTTACGAAAAGTTAAACGAGAGACGTACTTCAAGGTAGTGTAATAGGTACTCATGAAACTAAACAACATTTTTTCACATTTCAGACTTGATCCCATAGTTGTTTATTTTCATGAACAGTACTACTACACTCCTATAAAGTATGAACACTTTGTAAACAGGTCTACAAATACATAATATACAGCGTGGTGCAATGACCATTTGCTTCTTCGCTATCACAAGTCGATTTATGCGCAGAACAAATAATTATTTTAAAGCGCGAGCGAAGCGCTCGGCTGCGACAAAATAAAACCCGTCCACTGAACAGGCCGCTGACGTCATCTAGCTGCGCGCACGCCAGTTGTTTTATACAAACCGATAACCAACCAAGTGTTTCTCGGATGACCTTATGTTTTTAAAGTACCAGTAATCAGAGCTATATTTTGGAGTGCATTTCGTTTGAATGTATGATCGTATAAAATTCACAAAAATAGGTATGTAAAGAGCAAACACAGTTAGTTTCAGATTTCTAGATTCTAGATTTCTAGATTTTCTACAAAGAAAAAAACAAGCGATGACCAATATGTTTTATGGTTTAAAATGCATGCTGTGTTAATTCTTAACGTGAATAATAAATAAAACCACTTACCACAGTACAATATTCATTATTTACAAGCTTCCGAAGTTGAGACAAAAACATGTTATTGTTTACTTTAGATTTTATGACAGCGAAAATAATATTTTTTTAATGTCATAGACTTGTTCAGTGAGTGTTGTCGTATCTCAAAAGGTTCGGACACAGATAATCTATCATAGTAAATGCATGGAATTTGATAGTACTACTTAATAGTGGTGGAACAAGGTTAAAAGTAAAAATATATTTCCTTGGTATAGAACTTATACCACGTTCAGTTACGGAAAATTGGCTCTCGGAAACACTCACACCACAATCGCGCAAGCGGATACTATTTCTGGTACCACAGGTTACAAGAAAAGTCCTAGTAAGCCACGTTTAATTAATTAAATAAAAGACAAGGTGGAAATCACTGCCCAATCTTTTAGTGTACAGGAAAAAATCCTATTATTAGCAACATTTCAACACAATTAAACCAATCACAGGCATTTTTGAACTGTCAAACAGTCGATTAATAAGTTAGAAAGTTGAAGCTTGTTTCACATTCTCATTCCATTTAAATATCATACACTGGTTTGTAACTGTCCTACTTCTATCTCTAACAAAATCTTTTTACAGCGTTCTATAAAAGCAAGGCACGACTTCTATTTTCTCTTCCAGTAACACATATAAATAAAAACTTTAATCTACGAACAATTTCCTACGAGCCCTTAAACAGAGGATTACATTCGAAGCTCCAATATTAGAAAATAAACTACTGTTCTACTAGTGTGTTACAAGTAATTTATAACTTGACTCCGAGCAATTTAGTACAGTGGCAAGTCTTCCTATATTTTTCGCGGATACACTGCCAACTGGTGTAAATCTTTTGAGAACCAATCATGGACTGGTTTTTGTAGATTTTAATTGCTTACGAAAAAGGCTAAAAGGCTTGGGAAAAGGCTAGGCAGTTGATGATGACGACGAATTGAAGGGAGTGATAAGGTACCGAGATTACGGCTATACAGATGTTCCTATGGAAGAAAAAAACATACTGGACCGGCTCAACCGGCTGAAGTCAAATTTGGGATCCCTAATTTTTGTTTGTGGCGCGTGCCTATGCTGGAAAACAATGATGATAATTACCTACTTGCGACGGTTCAAGGTTGTTTAATTTTCGTTTCTACTTGTTTTCAACAGCTTTCAACCGATGTATTGAGATTCCGATTGATAGTATGTTTAGCAAATGCGTAACACACTATCATGGAATCTGAATCATTTTGAAGCAATTTCATCATTTTCATTTCATTCATCATTCATGCATGCATCATCATTCATTTTTTTTCTTCATTGGTTCGAAAAACTTGTCTGCTCGTCAACGTAAATAACACAATGGATGTTGTTGAACTGTCAAAATATAACCGATTCCGATTGATTGTGTTACGCAATTGCCCCGCTAGCCTTGTCCCTTGTTACTTAGAATAGCATTATCAGCCTATAATGTTCCCACTGCTGTGACACAGGCGTCCTCTCTGTGAGAGTAGGCCGGAACCTACCACGCGGGCCCAGTGCGAGGTCAGATGTCACTCATATCTTCGTTACCCTTGTGACTTGGGGTCGGTGAATTATGTGTTTTTCTTCCATTTTCCCCTCCATCCATCACCCCATCGGTTATTTCCTGGGTTTTCCCTTCTTTCTCCATTCATAATACCTCTGACATAACCCATCAATTTTTTACGCATTAGCACTATAATCAG
Source organism: Cosmia pyralina (assembly GCA_946251885.1). NCBI lineage: Eukaryota > Metazoa > Arthropoda > Insecta > Lepidoptera > Noctuidae > Cosmia > Cosmia pyralina. The sequence goes on from OX276354.1 coordinate 21,242,464, forward strand.
CGCATATACCTACGGGTAAAATTACGTTTTTTTCAATTTGCAGGTCAGTGTCAGGTTGTAGATTTACGGCCGTAACTAATATGGCTTTATTTCTATAAAGATTGCTGTATTTCTGTTGTATTGCTGATTCTAATGATTATTCATAAGTTAGAATTGACCTCAAATCTCATAAAATAGTCATTCAATAGGGTAATATGAACTTAGAGAGGTGTAGGTACTGATGATTTTTATGTTTATAATTCTATAAATGAATAATTGATGCGACCGCGAATCGTATTTAGAACATACCTGCAACCTAATACTGACTTGTAAATTGCCTAAAACCTAAGAAATTTTGAATTTCGCGGGCAACCCTGGCCCTTTCGCCTTGAGTATAAATTATGCTTAAAATAACGGTGTTTCACTGCTGACCCGTGAAAAAAGCGGTCAACTGACAAAAAAGATAAAAGGTAACAATGAAAACCAATATCATCGAAGAAATCTAGCAGCAGCGATTTTTTCAAATATCTTTATTCATGTCAGCCGCATGCATAGTGATCGCTGGGCCACAGTCCCCACACGGTGGATGCCTGAGGATGGACGGCGCCGCCGAGGCCAGCCCAGGAAGAGGTGGCGAGATGACCCAGACGCGTACCAAGGGATGGATCGAGGTGGCCCTGGAACAGGATGCTTGGGAGGATTTGGGGGGCATTTGCTCAGCAGTGAGATAGTGTTGGCTAATATAAAAAAAAAAATGTATTCATAAACAGTTAACACAAAAAACCTTCTAAGTAGGTACTGCCACATTTGCAGGCTAAGGCTCGACCATACAACATGGTGTTACGATAAAATTAGACGTCCTATACAAGGAAGGTACTTCTGGAATCTACTGTTGATACAAAAGTGCCATTCAATGCAAAACTAGTTTAGCTCCTTGTGAACTAGGTCGCCCAAGCAAACGATAGTGCAGTGTGATAGTGATAGTGTAATGGAAATATGTATAATGTGGTTCATAGACGGCCAGCCATAACCAGTAGAGTATAATCAGCCTATAATGTTCCCACTGCTAGGACATCATAGGCTCCCTCTCTTCGTGAGGGCTGTAATCTAACACGCGTGCCAAGTGCGGGTTGGTAGATGACAGATGACTTCGAATGTTTTCCTTCACCATTTTGAGAGCAGTGGAGATGAAATTATTTACACAAAAGCGCCTGTCTGGGTTTAAACCCACGCGTGGATTTGCGAGTCGGGCCTCGACTTACGAGTTGTAGACCGTGGCCACGGCCTACAACTCGTAAGTCGAGGCCGTAATAACCACTACGTGACTACACCACATCGCAGATCTCATCCATCGCTTTCCATCTGCAAGATCGAGGTCAAGAGCAGACCCATCGGTTTTTATGACGTATAAAAATAAAATATACGTCCTCCTTTTTTTCGTCGGTTAAAAAACTATTAAATAAATGAGCATAGGTCTGTTTGCCAATCCAGAACAGAAAAAAAACTTTTTTACAAAAAAAAAATAAATCGACATCCAAAAATAACACTAAAAAGTGAAAAAAAAAATTTCGGAAGTCGGTGTCTGGTGTGGTCTGGTTCAATGAAATGTATTTTCGTTTTTGCCACCGACTTCCGAAACTAAACTTATTATTCACTTTGTAATATTGTTATGGAAATCGGTTGTATTTTTATGTAATAAAGTTTTTATTTTTCACTTTTTAGTTGTGGTACCTACCCCACACAAATTCTAATACCACTACCTGAAAAAGAAATTAGAACATCATCCATATAAAAAGTGGGGAAAAAATACACGTATTATTGAAGCTAACTCAAAAACTACCCAAGCAATGTTAATAAATTTCATATGAGAGCAACTTTGAGGTACCCTCTCGAATAAAACATTTTTTTTTTTAAATCGGACTACTCTATAAAAAGTTATGCGTGGTCATACATAAAAAAAATATATACGTGTCAACTTGAGAACCTCCTCCTTTTTTATCGTCGGTTAAAAAATACACAACATCTATTGTGTATGATATCTATGCAATTTATAGGACGTATTGATTCGTACTCGTATCATCCTATGCAGTCACACTTTTCAAAATAAAATTTGCTAAAAATAGGAACTAATCCCGTCCCGCACCCTGATTGTGTGATGTGGCCTTTAGAACTGAATAGCGTTTAAATTCAGCTAACAAAGTCGCCCCAGATCGGGTCGAGATAGACCCGTAATGACGAGGGTACAATCAAATTACTATGTGCACAGAATTATATGCTTACGTTCTGATTTTTTTGCGACCCTTACAAGCTTGAATAGAAATTGTAACGTTTAATTAAATCGTTTTTTCGTAAGTGTGTGCAGTGTGGTGAGTAATTTATTTCTCTTGATGATTTATTGAGCTAGTACAAAAACCGGTCAAGTGCGCGTCAGACTTCGCACATTTAGGGTTCCGTACAAAATCTGATTTATTAGTAAATATTGGTATTTGTTAGTAAAATATAGGTCAATGGGAAGTTGAAAAAATCTCGGAACAAAATTTTGTAAAAAAAAAGTGACTGGTAGCAGACATTTTGCACCGTTGGCTCCAAAGACCACACACTCCACAATACTCCACTCGATGGGGTAGGTCAAAAATTTTTTTTCGTGGCCCCCTTAAAAACATTTAAAAATATTTTTTGATAATTTGTATGGGGTTGGGTCAATAAGATGCTTATTCTGTGAAAACTGTAGCTCCAGCCGTTTGGCTGTAAATCCTGTGTGACAGACGACGGACAGACGGACTCATGAGCTCTAAAAACAGTGAAATATTCAGCGGTAAAGCAAAAAAAAAATCAGTCGCTTCATGTAAAATACTGGTATTCAGCTGCATCCCGTTAGACTGGAAGCCGACCCCAACATAGTTGTGAAAAGGCTAAGCAGATGATGGTCACTTTGTTATAATACCTAACTTAGTCAAAATTATAGATAGAATTGGTGATTGATGCATAAAATTGATTCTGCTTCTTTAAGAATCATTATGATTTATTACCTGCAGGGTAGAGCTTCCTCATACACAGAAACACGCAAACAGACAGTTTTGAGAAAGTCTACTTTTCTTAATTTTTAGGGATCCGTTACCTCAAAAGGAAAAAAAAACTGAACTATTATAGGATCACTTTGTAGTCCGTCTGTCTGTCTGTGACGACTCTTTTTCTCAGGAATGCGTAGAGATATCAAGTTGAATTAATATAAAATATCTATGGTCCCTTGCAGCTCTAAAAGAATAAAGCTTCTAATGCCCAGTTTCTGAGGTATTTAAACGGAGTTTATCCATTCGATTGTGATTATTGGTTCGATATCGTGTTTCTGAACACTTCGTTAAGGAAGAATTTAGCTTAAACGTCGGAGTGAATTACTATCGAGGGTTTATCTGAGGACCTCAAAAACCGAGCAAAACGAAGGATTTCGATTAAATAGATAATTTTGTCGAATCAATAGCTATTGAGAGTTTAAACTCCGTTAAGAATTCTTCAGAACCCGGGCATAAGTTAGCGCAGTAAAAAAATACGGCCATTTATGCGACATATTTTGATACTCGCAAGTAAATCAAAACTTATAGAGTACTTCCCGTTCACTTAGTTAGAATCATGAATTTGGCAAGAAGCAAGGTCTCACAGCACAAGTAAAGGAAAAAGTCCGAAAATCGATAAATTGTAGTTTTTAACCGACTTCAAAAAGGAGGAGGTTCTCAATTCGTCGGAACCTTTTTTTTTCTGTTCCCCGATTACTCGAAGATGGCTGGACCGATTTGGATTTTTTTTATTTTATTCGAGAGGGTATACATCACAGTTGGTCCCATATAAAATTGATTAACTTTGCTAGGGTAGTTTTTGAGTTAGCTTCAATAATACGTATTTTTTCCCACTTTTATATGGATGATGTTCTAGTTTGTTTTGCAGATAGTGGTATTAGAATTTGTGTGGGGTCGGTACACAAATAAAAAGTGAAAAATAAAAACTTTTTAACAAAAAAATACAACCGACTTCCAAAAACAACACTACAAAGTGAAAAATAGCTTTAATTTCGGAAGTCGGTGGCAAAAAACGAAAATACATTTAACACCGACACCGACACCAACTTCCGAAATTAAAGTTATTTTTCGCTTTGTAGTGTTGTTTTTGGAAGTCGGTTGTATTTTTTTTGTAAAAAAGTTTTTATAACATAAAAAAACGATTACAAACTTAAAGCAGTTTGAGAATTGACCGTGACGTATATTAATTTTTTTTTTGGGGATAAATTTCTTTTCAACTTCGGAACCCTTCATTGTGCGTGGCCTCCACACGCACCTGGCCGGTTTTTTTGTGTTCAATTCTCTTTTTGTCACGAAGAATGCAAAGTATGAATTACAATAACCTATTACTACCTATTACTGCTCTACTTGCTTGCCTTTGTACAGTATTTTTTTACTTGTGCATAAAGTTTTAATAAATAAATACAATATAGGGTGACTGGTAATTAGTGATCGATACATAAACACATGATTATACTCATGATAACAAACAACTTTTACTATGGGACCAAACCTGAAATCGCGAAAAAGAAATCAGCTGTTCGCTACATTTTGCCGAGTTATGCGAACATAATTGTAGGGAGCAGCTGATTTTTTTTTCGTGATTTCAGGTTTGGTCCCATAGTAAAAGTTGTTTGTTATCTTGAGTATAATCGGTCACTAATTACCAGTCACCCTATATGTATAAAAGACGAGTTATTTACACTATTTATAACTCAAAAACGGCGCGACTGATTTTTGCGATGTTTGATTTGTTGGATTTGTATTCGCTCCAAATAGCAGAATAACTATTAAAACACAGGAAAAATTCACAAAAAAAAATATGAAGAAAATTAATTTTCTCTTATTTACATGAAAGTTGGACAGGGCCACGTCTGTCGGGTCGGCTAGTTGAATATGGTGTTCTGTTTTTGTGATAATTGTATTAGTGTATCTTAAAGTTACGCTAATACAATTTTCACAAAAACAGAACACCCAAACAAGATTTTTTTACATTTTCACAACCATTTCAAAACCACATAAAACATGAGCAAAACTAAGAATAGGTTTTTGCCCTTTAAAATAGGTAGGTACTGCTTGTTTCAGCATAACATTAAATCAGCCAAATTTATGGTTAGTTCCCGTTGTCCCCGTACGCAGTGTCCCCGTCCTACGGGGACAGCGGTACTTCAATTAAATATTTAAAAATACTTCCCGTTGTCCCCGTACACTGTCCCCGTAGTGTAAGTGTGTAGTGTGTGCGTGTGTGTGTGTGTGTGTGTCCGTGTTATAGTTGAATAAAATAAGTAAAAATTATTGCCCACAGTCCCCGATTTTTTCTTTTTTGTGTAGTATTATGTGTGATCTTTTACCCATCAAACAAAGTTTTTTATTTGGTATTTAATCAAATGATTTATTACAGCAAACAATCTTTAGACAGTAAACATTTGGTATTTTTGGTCAAATGATTTGTTATGACAAAAAATATATATTTATTTATTTATTTATCCAATCTTACATTATCTTAACAGGTCCACACCCAATGCGATAATGTGATTACAGATTATCACTTATTACTTAATAAATCGAGAGTCACCCTCACGAATTCCGCCAATGTACAGTTAAAGATATCAATCCTTTGTGAGACGCTGTTTATTAACCGTATGGCTCTTGCAACCGGTGCGAATTTGCCTACGTTAGTGCGAGCCACCGGGACACCGGGACACCGGGGATATAGGTTAGGTTAGGTTAAAACTGTGACCTTCTACGCACTAGCCGAGCGAGCGAAGCGAGCGGTTCCGCGGTAGCGGCCGGCGAGTGCCAGAAACGACTAGATTTTACAGAAAAAAAAAATGTGGAAAAAAAGTGATTATTTTTAACAGGTTATCAAGAACCGAACTAGTTAGTTAGAGGACAACGACTCGTGAAAAGTTTGCTTCCCGTTGTCCCCGTTAGCCGAATGTACGTTATGGGGACAGCGGGAAATACATTTAATCACTTCCCGCTGTCCCCGTGAAGGGGATATGGCATACGGGGACAACGGGAATAAACCAAATTTATTACACGACGGACATAACATTGTGCTAAAGTTTAGGTTGAGCATACAATTCTGATAATAGCCGTCCAAACGGTTGGTTCGTGTTCTGCAGAGGTTAGAACTATTAAATGTATTAAGTTTGAACATCCAGCTTCGCACGAGCAAAATATGTATTCTGTACCTGTTTTTACCCGCGGCTACGCCCGCTTGAATGTCAGGAATTATCCCACGGGAATGTACTATCAGGATAAAAAGTATTACATGTCCTAACCCAGACCATGGTATGTCCGTGTGCCAAATTTCATCTAAATCCGTTCAGCAATTATAACGTGAAAACGTAACACAGACAGACAGAGACATTGATATATAAAATAGGGACAGAGAGTTACTGGATCTACTAAAACCTACGACGAAAATGTAATGGGGAGGATGATGGGGAAAAGTGCATCAAAATCGTCAAATAGTTTCAAAATACGATATACTGACTCAAATGAAGAATAAATATTTCAGTTTGACAGCTTTTATATAGAAAATATATGTCAAACTCTTCTTCAGATAAGAGTTATCTGACTATTGAACAATCAGCCATAAGTAAAACATACAAACGACTTTGTACTTTTAAGGGATTATTTAAACCAAAAAATAAATATTTTCCTCCAACCCAAAAGTTAGATCCCATTTATATTTAACCTTGTGGGTTGAGTCCCAACTGTTTCACCCCTACTTTATAAAACAGCCGGTCTATTCTGTAAAAATCTCACCGTGAAAACATAGGTGAAGTGATCTAAAAGTGAACTGTCAATAGTGTCAACCCCTAGCATCAGGTGGAATGACGGCTCACTTCACGCTCACTCCACCTAAATTATCACGGTGAGATGTTTACAGAATAGCACTACTGTACCCTATTGACTGCCTCGCTGGTCAAGTGAGTCCTGAATTTGATCCCCAGCTCTGGCAAACTGTTATTAGGTTTTTCCATAGTGCAATTTTCTCAGGAGCAGCTCGGAGTCTGGATTTGTTGTGCCCGGTTGAGGCAATAGGTTCACCTCCTATCACATGAGACTTTATTTATTTATTTATTTAGGATCTACAACAAAAGATGTACACAATACATGAAACATAAATAAAGGGAACATCAGGTATTAAGTAGGTGTACTCCTTCACTTATAGGAGACCACAGCATGCACAAAAATTTTAACAACTAAGCTAACAAAATTAAAATATTAATAATAAGTAAAATTTGGAGAAAAATTAGTACATTTTTAAAAGACAAAAAACATAAGAAATTAAAATATAACATTTAGAGACACCTAAATTATATCTATTAAACATTTTTTATATTTAGACAGAGACTCGCAGATGTCTAAATTCGTAGTTTTAGCAAATTCGTTATATTGTTTACAAAGTCTTGGCAAAGCGGCGTAATGACCGAGGTTAGTTTTTGAGCCAGGGATGTAAAATAAATTATAAGTGTTATGCCTGGGAATCCGAGTCGGAATTTTTATATTATATTTAATGAACTTAAAAGTTCACTACAATCGATCGTTCCACTCAATATTTTGTGAAGTATGATGCAGTCCAGTTTCTTCCTACGACTTAAACATAACTAGCAAAATGTGGGTGTGCTATGGGTACACACACCTCTGCCTAAATCTTTGGTTTATACGGGCGAGATGCTATGTTGTTATTTTATATAAAAAATATTTTTTTTTAAATCCTCCATCCCTTATGTTAGATCCCATTTCTATTTAACCTTGTGGGTTGAGTCCCAACTGTTTCACCCCTACTTTATAAAACTGTAACCTATTTTGTATTCCAACATATTGCGATACACCTATAAATGCAAGGACACAGTGTGTTTCACGAGACAATATTGTTTTATATTACGGTTTTTTACCGCTTCAGGTTACGATTTTCGCTTTTATCTTGAGTGCTCAGATAAAATGGATCGTGGCTAAAACGACTATCATTAGTAGATACGGGTAGTTAGAAGCCTAAAGCCTGACAACCACACGATACCCTAGTTACCCAGTAACTGGTTCGTGGTGCATCAGATAGGCAGTCGCTCCTTGTATAATACTGTATATTCAGCTGCATCTGTTTAGTCTGGAAACCAACACCAACATAGATAATAGAAGGATAGTCCGATTGGTTTTGCTCGGATAAAATAAAAATGCAGTTATTTTGCAGTAAACTAAAATTCTTGGAGAACTTTTAGTTCAACTGAGCTACCATTCATTAAATTTTCTTTATTACGTAAAGCTACAAAATTTAAAAATTAAATGGAGTAGCGTTTTACTAAAATAACACGTTATATTTACTTTAAATAATCTTTATCACCACTTACCAAAATCTTACACTCAAAAGAACTCTAAAGTTTTGTTGATTAGATTAAATCATACCAAATTTTGCTTTCTTTTAGACTTGACCATAAATTACGTCGAAACAAAAACTTTCAAACGATTTAACTGCAATAGTGGCAGTAAAATGAGTAATAAATCATATTTCACGCAAAAGAAGGGCTCTAGAGGTTTTATTTTACTTTTTTTTTCGTTTGCGTCAGATGCAGCGTGGGCAATTTATACCCGGCCTCCTTTCGGAGCCAGAAAAACAGCAATTTATAAGAATATTTTAGAAATTATTGATAAGGAAATGAAATCTATATATATAAATGAATCCCTATTTCCCTTGGTCATCGCATTACGCGTGATCGGATGGACCAATTTCGCTAATTCTTTTTTTGTTGTGTTTATTATTGTCAGGAGAAGGTTTTTATGATGAGAAAAATTGAAAAAGTTGCCGGGAAAATTGGAAAAATCGGAAAAACTGAAAGTGAATTTTCTATGGTAATTTTGTATGAATTATTGAAATTTGGACAGGACAACGTCTGTCGGGTCAGTAGTGCTATTCTGTAAATATCTCACCGTGAAAACATGAGTGAAGTGATCTTAAAGTGAGCTGTCAATAGTGTCAACCCCTAGCATTAGGTGGAATGACGGCTCACTTCACGCTCACTTCACCTGAGTTATCACGGTGAGATGTTTACAGAATAGCACTACAGCTAGTATAATAATAAAAATAAGTCAATCCGTCTGTCTCTGCGTATTATAAGTCTCGGTTTAAGGCGCTGCCCTAAGCGGGATACCGAGAAACGTTTACTTTTTTGTCGCACAGTTGGCTGACTGTTGGTTGTTGGCTGTTGGTTGTTGGTTGGTCGGCTGGGCATTGATGAGTCAGTCAGTCAGTCAGTCAGTCAGGACTTCTCTTTTTATTTATATACAGGGTATCCCGTAATTAATAGATAACCTCTTAAGGGGACATTCTACTCATCATTATGAACAACTTTAACTATGGGGCCAAACCTGGAATTGCGAAAAAAAAATCAGCTGTTCCCTACATTTATGTTCGCTTCACTGGTCTGGTGTAGAGAACAGCTGATTTATTTTCGCGATTTTAGGTTTGGTCCCATAGTAAAAGTTGTTCATAATGATAAATACAATGAACCCTTAAGAGATTATCCATTAATTACGGGACACCCTGTATATAAATAAAAAGAGAAGTCCTGACTGACTGACTGACTGATTGACTGACTGACTCATCAATGCCCAGCCCAAACCCTTGAACCTAGAAAGCTGAAATTTTGCACAGAGGTTCCCTTTATAATGTTAACAAGGAATAAGGAAGAATTTCCCGGTAGTACGTTCCCGTGGGATATTTTCTGACATCCACGCGGGCTAAGCCACGGGAAAAAGCTAGTGCTCAATATTTTGAGCGACAACTAACTTCGTTATTATATATACTACTACCGTGAATTTTTTTTTTCACCCGTACAAAACTAACCGTTTATAGCTGGCGGGACACACACACACACACACACACACACACACACACACTGACTAACAAAAAAAAATATTTTACCACTTTGTCGGCGTGATGAATATGTATCCATGCCAAATGCTTTCTAGTACTAAGAGTCTCTGAGCTAAAGTGCGGACGGACAGACGGACATAGCGAAACTATAACAGTTCCTTGTTGACTACGGAACCCTAAAAAGGAATTTTAATCAACTAGAGAAGTATGTAAAAAAGTTTTAACATAGTGCTGTTTCTTTTTAACTGCGAAATAACCTTCATATTATGAACACGAATTTACGAATTCAACTAAAATCAAACGCATCGCCATTTTCAACCATATTTGTATACCTTTACGATTTACTACCTAACCTTGAAAATTTACGTCTTACCGCACCTTAACTACTGAAAAATTTTAATGCGATTAATAAATAGTTCTTAGAATAACAGTTTTATATAGGTCTTCTACATCATGAGGTTCATGTTCTTTTACCCCTTATTAATAAACACGAAGTAATGTTGCACTCAGTATGATCTTCAGACTAACATACATACCTACATTTTACTTTGGAATAACTTTCCTCTGCTTTTATGTAGTAAGGGGTGCATTGTCTGCAACTGCCCAGGAAAACAGTTGAAGGTGCACTTTTAAGACGCAGATATATCCCAATTGCCTTTTTATCTTTACTTTGTGATTTTAATGTTTTTTTTTTTCAAAACATAATTACCTACTTAAGTATTTTTACGTAAATTGTATTAATAATTATTAACTAGACTTGATATTTACACGGACTAGAAAAACTCTTTTTTTGCTAGTCCGTGGATATTTACTTAAATTTAGGAGTATTCCCATCTGTCCCCGAATGTTTGTTCCCACACACACACACACATGGGAATTTTCGTTTGTCCCCAAACTTATAAATGGGGACAAATGGGACTTTTTATTTAGTTAAATTTTGATGAGAAAATGATGCTAAGTTTACTCACTTAACCAACCGCAAAGTTTTTAAATTGGTAAGTATTTTGTATCAATAGGAAAAATTTGGCTCAGGTACAGTTCATTTTGGAAAAAGAGTCTTGCCCAAAATAGTTTGGGAATCCCTGCAATAGAAGTTCTACTATTATGACGTCCCGGAAGGTGTTAAGCTTGAACAACGTTGTAAGGACACAAAACCTCTTACTTCATAGCCCCAATATCTTCCACTTTCACGCCCCTCACCCTTGATTAATAGCCTGCATTTGCTAACCAACACATCTCTGTCATTACCGCCCCTAATTCTCAGAAATCCTCACGATGCAATATATTTTTCTTTTACTACGACGACGTCTCTAAGCGTCGTGCGTCAGCGCCATTTTTCTTTGGAAATAATGACGTCATCGCTATTTTATGTGACTTCCTTTTGATAATTATTATAGTTGATGAAGCAAATAGTACTTATTGGATTTTCTGTAGTTTCGTTATTTATAAATGTTTGTGTAAGTATGTTATTTTTTTTTTTTTTGATGTATAACTTCCAATTCTGTTTGTTTTGAGTATGAATGTGTGGATGGCTTTACGAAGGGACGACCAGAAATATGGAAGGAAAAGACATGTTGCGGATTGGTATACGAGTAATAGCAGAAGTATAACTTCCAACTAAGTACCTACTTACTTATTAAAATTTTAACAAGTATTATTAATTAATTATTGTAATGTGAAAATTGTGTGAAAATTGCAAATAGGTACTTACCTTTTTAGGGTTCCGTACCTCAAAAGGAAAAAACGGATCCCTTATATGATCACTCGTGTGTCTGTCTGTCTGTCCGTCTGTCACAGCCAATTTGCTCCGAATCTAATGGACCGATTAAGTTGAAATTTGGTACAAATATGAATTTTTGTGACCCAAACATCTGCCTAGCCTTTTCCCAACTATGTTGGGGTCGGCTTCCAGTCTAACCGGATGCAGCTGAATACCAGTATTTTACATGGAGCGACTGCCTATCTGACCTCCACAACCCAGTAACTGGGTAATACGATACCCCTTGGTAAGACTGGTTTGTCAGACTTTCGGGCTTCTGACGACCCGTAACGACTGTCAAAGATAAACGAATGACAGCCGGGACCAACGGCTTAACGTGCTTTCCGAGGCACGGAGGAGTCTCGGTGTCTAAAGATGGTCACCCATCCACGGACCAACCCCGGCAAGCGTAGCTTAACCTGGTCGATCGACCCATGCGGCTGTTATTACTTAGCCACGAGCTCCTCTTTTCGTGACCCAAACACGGACGGGTAAAGTAAATAAATGAATTTTTAATATAGAGGTCACTTTTGGGGGGCAAATAATAAAATTTAAAACAAAAATTGCAAACTACACCATGTGGCATGTCAAATGAAAGGTCTTACTATGAGAGTCTCAAATATATTTTTTTATAATTTTAAAATAAATTGTTTTAAAGTTATTTAAGAAAATATACGAAAATTGACCATTCCCCCCCCCCCCTTATCTCCGAAACTACTGAGCCTAAAATTTTGAAAAAAAATACAGCAAATAGATCTTTACCTGTAGATTACAGGAAAACCTATAAGAAGACTATGGTCTTAAAATAACATGGTAAATCTATCAATATTATGAGTACAAACTTACATTTACAGTTGGAATGTATGGGAGAACATGTTTTTCAACTACAATGTTAAGTTAGTTCTTAGTTTATTCATCTCAACTACGGAACCCTTCATTGTGCGTGGTCCGACACGCACTTGGCCGGTTTTTTTTTTGTGGATCATCAAATGACTTCTCCCGCTCGCCCTCCCGCGGGGCAATTTAGTAACACGGAATTTGTTTCAATCGGAATTGGTTTCATTTTGACAGTTTCGTTGTCGAGTAGACAAATTTTTCGAACATCATGAATGATTAGCAATTTTCTTCAAAATTATTCAGATTCCGATTGATAGTGTGTTACGCAATTAGGGTAAGTAGGTACTGCTTGGGGACAGAGCTACTATCCAGAAGTAGCAATGCGGGCGAAAAGTAAGAGAAATCCGATGATCTGAGTTATATGCATGCTGAATAGAATAAAGTTCTAATCAAACTGGGGCGAATACAGGACAGGAACTCAGGACAGGACGCACAACGCAGGACGCTTGGTCGCGCTAATATTCGCGTGACTTCCTATACCTTTTTTTTTTTTTTTTTTTTTGTGGATGGGAAATCATCAAATGACTTCTCCCGCTCTGGGCAGAGCGGGAGGGCGTGTCAGACTTTTACTGACTAAAACCCACCCATGTTCCTTCAGCTGCCCGTGCCAGAGCCACGGTATCTCTTTCGAACTACCCGCGACCCCGGCGGCATCAGCCCTATCGGACCCCATCACTGCTGCATCTCTGAGGCACGCGTGGAACACGACGGACGGCGAGCTACCCATTGCTCCTATACCTGGAATGGAATTCGATATAAAAAAATGTAAACAAAGGTGTTGCCAATTTAAAATAATAACCTCAATTGTGTAATTTGTCGAAAAGTACTATAATATTATAGTCAGTTTTCAGCTTAAAACTACGATCCAAGAATAATATACTTATATAATTATTTGAAATAAAATCAAGTTATCAATTTGTCTCGATGTTTGTAATCTTATTGGAACTGCTATAATATATTATTATATTTATAATCTATTATGGCTTCTGAACAAATATATATGTAACATTTTATAGGTGTACGAATGTATGTTTGTATGTAAGTAGGTATGTATGTTTGTCCACACATTTCACCGAAATTGTTACCTATTCAGATTGTGACATTTTTTTATTGGCTTATGTATATATTATATTACATTTATTTCAACATATGTAACAATGCAAGTTTCATCAAAATCGGTTCAGTAGTTTTCAAGTTATGGACTAATACTTACGTGTAAGTGCCTGGCTTATTGATACGAGCTACGGGACGGTGTGGTGTCAAAGAAAAAACATCTCAAAACCTTGGTCAAATTCCAGTGCAATATTTACAAAAAAACTAAAACAAATATTCCAGTTTTTACTTACTTACATAAAACAAAGAATTACGAAATAAAAAGTTCTTAGATAATTTTTAAAAAATCGTCTTTTTCGGAAGTCGGTGGCAAAAAACTAAAATAAAGATCCTAAGACACCGACTTCCGAAATTAGTTATTTCATAATTTTGAGTTATGTTAGTACCTAAATAATTTCCTTTTAAAGTCGATTTAATTTTTTTTAAAGTCCTACTTTTTTATTAAATATCACATTTAAGTACCAACTCATGTTGGTAAATCCTAAGATTTACAATTAAAACCTAAGATGTACCATTATTACCAACTTGAGTATGGTGCTGTTGTTTGGAATCCTTATGAGGAAAAGTATGCTCTAATGGTTGAAAAAATACAACGTAAATTTGCTAGATGGATATACAAGAAACAGTACGGATACTATCCCTACCTATATCCTTCTTTATTTGTCTTGGGAATGGTGGACATGGAAACGTTAAAATTTAGAAGGGCTATGTCTCAAGTTGCGCAATATTTGTCGATAATTCGTCACAAAGTCGATAGTCCCCAAATACTAGAGCGAGTCCGTATTTTGGTCCCCCGGAACATACCAATGGACTCGGAGGGTCAGGTAGCGCCGCGCCGCCGCCCGCGGCTGCTGGAGCTGCCCGCCGCGCGCACCGAACGCGGGCGACACGCGCCCACCAACCGCGTACTCCGCACTATCGGGGACATACTTGCTCAGCACCACGAACTGGACTTATTTGCCGATGGATTAGGACATTTGTATAATAAATTTCGTATTATTTTAAATGACATATTAATCATACATAATAACTGAGTTGAATTGATCACTATTAATTGACACTAAACTGACATTATATTCTGCTGCTGTATTAATTCTTCGTTGTAATCTAATTTTTATTATTATTTATAGACATGGGCATTATTGCTATTTTAAGAAAATCTATTGTATAAGGAGACGAGTGTGTGTAGCCACAATTGAATTGTTAGTTAATCATATGAGCGTTTTGGATAGTATGTCTGTTAGCTCGTAAGACCAATTGAATAAATAAATAAATAAATTATACGGGCTTTTACAAGGTTAATAACTCACTTATTTGTATAAGTAATAAGGAAAACTCGATGTTTTGTAAAGTCTTAAAAACCGTGCGAAACCGCGACGTGTCACTAGTAAGTAATAACTAATAACTTACATAGTATGAGATTAATAACCGCTTGACCGTTTCTAATGATACAACATTGTAATCATAATAATACCACGTGCGGTGACGCTGACGTACACAGCCCCGTCTGCTTATCGCGCTATACCCCACTCGTTGGCGGCCGACGCGCGACGTAGGCCAATCAGAGAGTCGAGCGGTAACAGCTAATAATAACGCAACAGTACACAGAAAATTGTGTGCTACTACATCATCATAGGTCGACATTCGAATGAAACTAAAATGTGTGAGTTATGCCGCGCAGGAAGATAACGTAATGTCGGTATTTAGGTAAGTCTCTAGCGAAATACGATCGAATACGAGGACGGCGCATACTCGGGGGTATTCGGCGCGTGTTCGGGCGGCCTCGGCTCCACGCCAGGAGTCGGTTTCACTCGTTCGTTGTTCGTTTTACGTTAACACGCGTCGTCGTCGAGTTGAGTCTAGATTAGAATATACAAAACAATTAAATAAGAGTGAACGTATCGCGATTTGTGTTCAGAATTGTTAATGTTAAATTGTAAGTAATGTCTAACGTAACAAATGCAGAAGATGATGCCATCGTGTCGAGATGGCGTTTTGAAAAGCAAATCACAACGTTGTACGGCGGGAGATCGAAGAAACCAGAATGGTCGACAGAACGAATTAAAGTCGTCATACGTTTAATAGAAGAGTTTGACGCTGCGTTAGAAACAAAGCAACTGCGGAATTCTACGCACTATTATTACGCGAAAAATTATGAAATCTTAGAAGAAGGGGGCCGAAAGTGTTTAATACAAAAACGAAAAGATGTAGATGACCCTAGGGTCAAAATAGTACCGGTAGAAGAATACTATGACGTACTCGATGAGGTTCATCGCAGCACGGGACACGGAGGACGCGACAAAATGTTGATGGCGTTGAAGTACGTGTGTTTCATACCGACACCCGCTGTTCTTGCTTTTGTTAAATCATGCCAAACTTGTCAGAGGAGAAAGGCAGCTTTTAAAAAAGGCCCGATCTTTCTTACCCGTTCTATGGATGTCTTTAGTAATCGTGGCCTGGTAAAGATGATCGATATGCAGTCGACACCGGATGAAAGGTATGTATGGATTTTACATTACCAAGATTGTTCCACGAAGTTTTCATTCCTGCGTCCGTTAACTTCTAATGACACAGCTGAAGTCGCTTCTGAGTTACTGAAGATCTTTCTAGAAATTGGGTGCCCGGCTATTTTGCAAATAGAAAATAGCCGCGAATACACTACTGACGTAATAAAGGAATTGGCTAGTCTGTGGCCAAGCTGTAAGATCTTAAACGGTAGACCAATCCCACAGCCAACCAGTCCGAGCACAGACCTGATCGAAAATGTGTACGATCGATTAACAGCATGGATGCGAGATAACAGTTCCTGTAGTTGGGCCAAAGGGTTATACTTTGTGCAATTTCAGAAGAATTGTACTTACCATCCATGTGTCCAACAAACACCTTACAAAGCGCTTTTTGGATGTGATCCTAAAGTAGGAATGCAATCCAAGTGTCCCGCCAATTTACTCAGTAAAATTTGTCTTGAAGAAGATCTTGAGTATGAATTGAACAAAAAATCTGCTAACGACATTCAACATCTGCTTATAGAAAGTAGTAGCAGTTGTGTGCAGCCAGTAGAGCACGAGAATCCTTTTTCAAACGTGTGCCTAGAAGTGTTGTTACCCGAAAGTCACAACAAAGTACCAGCCGTGCTACTAGAACACAGTGCACAAATAAAGAATGCATACGACGATACTACCGGAAAGGAAACAATGCATGATGTTACCACAGAAGTGAATGTAAAAAGTGAAGGCAATGATACAACGACAGATGAGCCAATGAATAAATTAACGCCACCCTCGCTAGAAGCTTCTATACGACAATTAAGCTCTACTCATCAACCAATATTATGTGCAGTTTGCGGGGAGAAAACAGTACCCACCCATTCATGTGTCTACTGCCACAGAATCATACATGTCACATGTGGAATAAGTTCCTCTGAAAGTCCGTCATTACTATGTCCAACGTGCCACAAAGATCCTACAAAAAATACCAATAAACGCGTCGAGTCGACGACAGACATCGATGTCGACGACGTAATTTTAGTAAAAAGTGAAGGCGAGGATACAATGACAGATGAGCCAATGAATGAACCTACACGATATGAACCAGCATACCACACGTATGTACTAATGCCACCTTTCCCTGAAGCTTCTATGCTACAATCAAGTTCCACTCACAAACCAATATTATGCGCAGTTTGCGGGAAGAAAACAATACCTACACATTCATGTGAGTCCTGCCATAAAATCATGCATGACACATGTGGAATATCTTCCCTTAAAAGTCCGATATTACTATGTCCATCGTGCCACATAGATTCCGCAAAAATAATAAAGACAGAATACGACAACACCACTGGTAATGAAACAATGCACGATTTAACCACAGAAGAGAACATAAAAAGTGAAAGCGATGATAACGACACAAATGAAACAATGCACGATTTAACCACAGAAGAGAACATAAAAAGTGAAAGCGATGATAACGGCACAACTGAAAATGAAACATTGCACGATTTAACCACAGAAGAGAACATAAAAAGTGAAAGCGATGATAACGGCACAACTGAAAATGAAACATTGCATGATTTAACCACAGAAGAGAACATAAAAAGTGAAAGCGATGATAACGGCACAACTGAAAATGAAACATTGCACGATTTAACCACAGAAGAGAACATAAAAAGTGAAAGCGATGATAACGACACAACTGAAAATGAAACATTGCACGATTTAACCACAGAAGAGAACATAAAAAGTGAAAGCGATGATAACGGCACAACTGAAAATGAAACATTGCACGATTTAACCACAGAAGAGAACATAAAAAGTGAAAGCGATGATAACGACACAACTGAAAATGAAACAATGCACGATTTAACCACAGAAGAGAACATAAAAAATGAAGGTGATGATACAACGACAGATGAGCCAATGAATGAATTAACGCCACCCTCGCTAGAAGCTTCTATACGACAGTTAAGCTCTACTCAACAACCAATATTATGTGCAGTTTGCGGGGAGAAAACAGTACCCTCACATTCATGTGTCTTCTGTCACAGAATCATACATGTCACATGTGGAATAACTTCATTTCGAAGTCCGACATTACTATGTCCAACGTGCCACGAAGAACCTACAAAAAAAATAAATAAACGCGTTGCGTCGACAAAAAAAATCGATGACGACGACGTAATTTTAGTAGAAAATCCAGAAGTTAGTCATCATCCGGTATTGCCCATCTGGAGAAAAATAGCGCCTGCCATAAACTTGAAGAGAAACTTAACAGTAATTAACAAAATCGAACTAGAAGAACCAAAAGTATTAAGGGTCAAACGGTTTGGATATAGTACTGTTAGATGTAGATGCAAGCAATCGGAGAAACAATGCAGCACCCAGAGGTGCAAATGCCAGACGAAGAATCAGGCTTGTACTACCAATTGCCATAACCCCTTGCAATGTAACAACCAGTTAAAAGTGATAAGTAAATAAATGACTGCGTCGTGGGTCTTGTGGTCACATGGCTGCTGAAGTGGGGCTGGGCTTGGGCTCATGTTTTGTACACACGGTTGCATATCAAGCTATACATTTCCAGTATAAGCTGACCTCTTATTGAACAAATCTCTATCTCAAGTGATTTTAGTAAACTGTTTTTTTTTACTTTGTTTAGTTGTAATTTTGGATAATCACACTCATTCAACCGACTTTTGAAAAAACAGCAACAAAATAATGTTTTAAGTATGGTAAAATTGAATAAATGTATATTTTTTAAACTACTTACAGTGTTTTTTTTTATTTGAACGAATGTTTTACTATATTGTGCGCGCAAGTGCTAGTCACCACCTGAGGTAGGTATCTGAGCGGTGAGACGGGGAACCGGGAAGGTAGAAAAACGTCAAGCTAACGTCGACCACAGAACAGATAAAGTC
The DNA here is from genome assembly GCA_946251885.1 of Cosmia pyralina. Lineage (NCBI taxonomy): Eukaryota > Metazoa > Arthropoda > Insecta > Lepidoptera > Noctuidae > Cosmia > Cosmia pyralina. The sequence goes on from OX276354.1 coordinate 21,261,561, forward strand.
TACCAATCTTGTCAATCGCACTCTTCCCCGTCTGACCACTCACTTATCTCAGGCGGTGACTAGCACTTGCACTCACACTATAAATTAAGATAAAATTATACAAGATCTAATGTTATACGAATAAAGTTCACATTCGTATGAGACGCTTATACATACCAAAGTAAAGTCAATGTGAATCCTGCCGTTCTGCCATAAATGGCATCGAATCGGCGCATATTCTACCCGTATCGTCACATACGCGGTGGAATTAGGAACGTCTGTCGTGAGGAAAGTTTTGAAGGGGATGGTTACTCGTATAAGAGTAGATGAAGACCAAAGAAGCGATGAATAGATTGTGTGGAAGATGATTTGGCTAGAAAGCGGGTGACTACCGAGATGACGACTTACGAGTATACGGCTAATAGAGGTAGTAATGTACAGTCAACAAAAGAGATATATAAGCAGGATTCAATTTTATATAAATTACTTTGTTATTGCAATACTCCTACATTGTAATTTGTAACACACCAACACAAAATTGTATATTTTCACGAAATTGAACATAAAGCAATTCACATACAAATATGTTAGTATACCCTGCCTAGATATCTCTTTTGTTGACTGTACCTATTCAATTTTATTGCCATTCAAGAATTGCATGCAAGTGTTTACACGCGTGCGTTCCATAAAATGGCGTACAATAAGTCATTGAATGCAAGTTTTACCATTCAATTAAACCGAGACAATAAAATTGCAAGGCGATTATTGCATGCAAGTTTTGCCTCGTCTAAACACAGAGTTGCACGTCCTTGTCACAGTATACATATAGACTGTGTCCTTGTACACACGGCTACATATCAAGCTATACGTTTCAGTTTACACTGACCTCTCATTGTAAGGTAATCCTATACAATGCGAGATCAGCTTATACTGGAAATATACAGCTTGATCTGTAGCCAATGATTGTGTACAATTGATTTAAGTATTATTCGCATTTGCGCTGCCAAATATTGCATTTAATTTCATTGAATGTATCGTTTCGTTCGCTCATGAATCTCATGACCGAATGACAGAAAATTTTCATGTCAGAATTGATTGCGATATTATTGTACGTGTTATTTTATTACGTGCAATTTTATTGTGTTTGCTTACTACACCTACACCAGTTATGAACGGCAACTAATTTGCCAGTATCGTGCAACAATATTGTACGTGTTGTTTAGACGGTGCCAGATATGTGCCCTTAAATTTTATAGTATACCACAGGCCATAAACTTGCGCCGTGTCGTGCTGGAGCTGGCAATAACGAGATCGACATAACAATCGCTGCAACATTGTATCTCTACGTAATGCTAAGATGTCTCCCGCAGGCGGTAAATTCTCGGTAAAGTCTTCAGGCCATTAAACTTACAAGACCTGACGACGAAGGTGCAGGCGTTCATAAGGTGCGGAATCCCTTGAGGTGCACGAAGAGAATGCAGGAACGCATTAGTTCATTTATTCAGTAAAAATCAAAAACTTCGCAAGCAATAGGAAATTGCTACTAAAGGCTCGGGTGTCGACCTAAGGGGAAATTCCCTTCCTTCCGCCCTACTCCCTTCCTTCCTTCTTTTGTATAGCGTTGCGTTTACCTACATTTTTGACATTTGACAATTAAATGTCAAAAATGTAGGTAAGTAAACTCAACGCTATACATTTTTGACAAATTGAGACGGAGATGAGATTGGGACTTGAATTTTAACGTTTTTAGGTACTTATGAGAATTGGCCTACAGGACGAGGTAGTTTTCACACGGACAATTTGTACACACGGCTACACATCAAGCTATACATTTCCAGTTTGTATTGACCTCTCATTGTAACGAAATCCTATACAATGCGAGATCAGCTTATACTGGATATGTATAGCTTTATCTGTAGCCGTGCGAACCTACGTCCCTTGCTCCTGCGTTACCAGTCCTGACTCTCCAAACGTAGTATACAGAGAAGTTTTAAAAAATAGCTGTTATTTTAGTATATTGTGGTGTCTTACGACTTCTACGCGAACGAAGTCGCGGGCAGAAGCTAGTAGGTAATAGAATACCTACTGTACAGTGCTACCTATTACGCACGGCTACAGATCGAGCTATAAATTTCCAGTATAAGCTGATCTCGCATTGTATAGGATTTTCTTACAATGAGAGGTCAGTGTAAACTGAAAATGTATAGATTGTATGTGTAGCCGTGTGCACTTATTTAGTAAAAAAAAACAACTTAAGGGGGATGCGCTAAGGTAGCCCGCAAAATTCAAATTTTGTGCAAAATTAAAATTCAGATTTCATGAAATCGCTAGGTTTGAGGTCAATTCTAACTTATGGAGTTGTATTGCTGATTCTAATGATTATAATTCTGTAAAGCCATATTAGCTACGGCCGCGTCTCATATTTTAATCAACATACAACCTGACACTGACCTGCAAATTGCAAAAAACGTAAGAATATTTGAATTTCGCGGGCTACCTTAGCGCATCCTCCTTAACTATCAAACTGCCAGAAGGCGCTAACAAAAGTTAGGTATAATTTTTCTTTGAAGAATTTTCTAGAAAATATTTTTAAATAGTAATAAACTTTTGACCTTTATAATAAATCTTTCACAGTAAAAGTGTTCTTTGAGTAAAAAATAAAGTTAATAAAACACCTGTAATTACATAATCTAGAAAGTTTTGAGGATTAATGCGATTTCAAAGAACATTGAACATTCTTCCCAGTATCTTCAATCAAAGTCAAAGTCAAATCATATTTCAGAAAAACAGTTAACTTGTAATATACTTACCTGAGGAGCTCGTGGCTAAGTAATAACAGCCGCACGGGTCGATCCATCAGGTCAAGCTACGCTTGCCGAGGTAGGTCCGTGGATGGGTGACCATCTTTACATACCGAGACTCCTCCATGCCTCGGAAAGCACGTTAAGCCGTTGGTCCCGGCTGTCAATCGTGGATCTTTGACAGTCGTTACGAGTCGTCAGAAGCCTGAAAGTTTGACAACCAGTCTTACCAAGGGGTATCGTATTACCCAGTTATTGGGTTGTGGAGGTCAAATAGGCAGCCGCTCCATGTAAAATACTGGTATTCAGCTGCATCCGGTTAGACTGGAAGCTGACCCCGACATAGTTGGGAAAAGGCTAGGCAGATTGAATGAGTCTATAAGAAACAGTCCATGTATTAGAAATCTGTGATGATATAATGAAACTATCTGTGGTCGATATATTATCAATTTGTGTTCTAAGTATATACCTACTAACATAGTTTATAAGATAATTTAGACACTAACACAATGGTGCCGATTCTCTTGTGAACGCACTAAACTAAAATTAGAGAATCGCTATCTTTTACTAACAGGCAGCGCGAGAAAAGGACGGCTATAGCTATGAACTAAGTTGGAGATGTCAAACTAGTTCACGCCTTGCGCTTCACCGTGTTTTTAGTTGACATGTTTTTACGTGTCGTCTAAATGTCTATGGAAAAATTAGTTCTAACTAATTTGACAGCTCTAATTTACTTCCGTCCCTTTCTTGTCATAATAGAGAGAAAAAGTTAGCAATAGCCTAAATTAAGTTTAGTTTGTGCACAACAGAATCGGCACCAATGTGGGCCTATTTTATTTATTTTTATTTATTTACTTTTATTTTTTTATTTTATTATTAGTAATTACTTGGTGATCACAATTCTTTTTTTTTTTTTTTTTTATTAGCCTACATTGTGTCCTACTGCTGGGCAAAGGCCTCCCCTTTTTCCTTCCACACCTCCCTGTCTTGTGCGATCTCTGGCCATGTTGGCCCTACAAACCTTATCAGATCGTCACACCACCTTCGCCGTGGCCTGCCTCGACGGCGATGTCCTCCTTTGACAATTCTTTTAATAATGAAAAATAAATACTGGCTGAAGGGTATCCAGTGGTAAACTTGAACAAAAGAGATGGCAAATAATTTGCAGTGCTATAATGGATCTCTTATTAGATCCTACCTACCACACACTAGCGACCCGTCCCTACTTTGCACGGGTGCAGCGGCGACAGTATAATGTAAAATAATACAATGACCCCTTAAGAGGTTGTGCGTCAATTAACTTACACCTTAAAAACCTAACACTTCTAACCCAAAATTCAAAAGCGAATTTATCTTGAAATAACAATTGGAACTATGAGAAAAGGTCTTTTTCATAATACGTCATAGTACTTAATGGCTTCGAAAACACTATGTTTAAATAGTACAATGTGATACAAGGCTGGAAAGTTGGTTATTGCAAATGAGCTGTCATTAACAAGCCCGAGCCGAAGGCGAGGGTTTTTAATGACACGAGTTTGCAAGAACCTACACACCCGTGTACCACACGACGTTTTTCAATACAGTTGTGGGAAATAGTAAAAAAACAAATCAAAGAATTAAGTTTGAGAGTAGTTTTTAACATAGCATAAATTGAACACAATGTAGATGGTTTATATTTGTCAGTCATTTCATGAAAATAAGCTAACAAAACATGTTCTGAAAATGACTCAGTTTTCTTTTGTTTTTTCCATAAAATAAAATTATCGTAAGTCGCCATAAATCCTTCTCGAGATTTTGGGGGAAAAATTTCATCTTGCGCAGTTTCACCTCAGATAAAATATCGGGTGGAGTTAATTCCTTTTGATCACTTGTACTTCAACTCGTATAACAAAAAAAATTATTAATTTATCACACAAAAAATTAAAATTTTTGGCGCGTTTTTGCAACTGGACATATTTTTTTTTTACAATGAAAACAACATAGACAGCCTATTCGATTTTTGACAAATGTTGATGTGAAAATAATAAATTAAAACTGGTAATTAAATATATTAAACCACCATTTAAAAGACTTTTGACAATTCAATGCTAAGACGTACGCACTCATTAATTTTTCCTCGTATAAAATCTATCCCGTTTTATTCTATATATGAAAGCTCCTTGCTACTAAACTTTTTAAATTGACTTATCAATTTAAAACTCAACTGCAAAACTAATGATCGAGCTCTTAAAAAAAAGTCACGACCGCGTAACAGAACGATGCCTATGCAAAAGATTTAATTTTCGAATCATAATTACAGCCTCTGAAAGTACGCCATGTTTAACAACTGTATTGAAAACAAAATAACATTTCTGTAAATACTTTAGGAGAAATTTTCTTTTGAATCTTGCGTAAATGTAAGGTATTTTTATGCTCGTGACTGTACATACAGAGGTACCATCGCGGACATTTGCGGTGAACCACTTTGGAACCTTATTCAATCTGCCTAGCTTTTTCCCAACTAAATTGGGGTCAGCTTCCAGTCTAACCGGATGCAGCTGAATACCATTATTTTACGTGGAGCGACTGCCTATCTGACCTCCACAACCCAGTTACTGGGTAACACAATACCCCATGGTAAGACTGGATGTCAGACTTTCGGGGTTCTGACGACCCGTAACGACTGTCAAGGATGACAGCCAGGACCAACGGCTTAATGTAATGATGGTCACCCATCCACGGACCAACCCCGACAAGCGTAGCCTTAACCTGATGGATCGACCCGTACGGCTGTTATTACTTAGCCACGAGCCTTGAACCTTATTACCATAGTGATAAGGTCGAAAAGTGTTCACCGCAAATGTACGGGATACCTGTACAGTCACGAGCATTAAAATACCTTAAAAATGATAAGGACCTAAATAAATCCCTGCCTTGTTGATCTAGTCTAGTGGTCACTGGCTGCTGAAGTGCTGGGCTTGGGCTCGTGTTTTATACACACGGTTGCATGTCAAGCTATACATTTCCAGTATAAGCTGACCTCTCATTGTACGGAAATGCTATACAATACTTGAAATTAATAGCTTCATATGTAGCCGAGTGTACCTATAAGTATACAGGTACAAACAGGTACAGGTATTTAAGATAATAAAAGTAGGTACGTGACAGATAAGTTACCTGTTCTCTGAACGTGTTGTAAATATAAATAGGTACTTAGCACTTATTCTAAACACAATGTATTTGACAATGAATATGAAGGATGTTCGTCTAACTTGTCATTTATAAATAGTTTAGGGATAATAATTGCATGTAGATACTTACTGCAAGGTGTTGGGAGGTGGAGGAGCTTGTGGCTAAGTCAGATAGGCAGTCGCTCCATGCAGCTGCATCCGGTTAGACTGGAAGCCGACCCCAACATAGTTGGGAAAAGGCTAGGCAGATTGATTGTCTTACTGCAAGGTCTGCACGGTAATGGTAGATAATTAATAAAATTTTTGATTTTGTTTTTTGATTAGATAATCTGAATCTTGTATGCCTAAGTACGTACTACATACTTACTCAAACTCAAACTCGAAGCATAAATTTCAATTAAACCAAATACAAAATCATATGCTAAAACATAGAATCCTGAGCCCAAAATAGGTAAAAATTAATTTTGTAAAAAGTGCAGTTGACTCTTGCTAGTCTTCACGGAAACGTAATTTTGTCTATTCTTCCGTCTACAAATGCCGTATTGTGCTCATTGTGCTCACGTTTCTACGTGTGTAGCTATTTACTACCACAAGTAGGAATCGAATACAGAATACCTACATACCCAAGTATAGCATTACTTTTGATCAGTAACAAAGTGGATGGAAGCCAGTTCCCGTCACCTGAAACGGTAGACAGTGATAAATAAAGTAACTTTATTACGTCCTCTCCCCAAATGGTTTAATCTGTAACTGTGGGTTACGGATTACGCCAATTCGTGAGCTCGAGGCGTATAATCTGTCACCTTGTACAAGAAAAGTCCCCTAAAAGGTTTGACTTGTCTGACTTTGTTTAAATTAGTGGTTGCTTTTTAAACTAAACTTTTGTAGGTATAATATTTTAAGAAATTTTTAGAAATAAATTGTTTTTACAGTCTGTCTACAGTCGTGTAAGGATGTCAAGTAACATCATTCTAATCTAAGTCAATCAATCTGCCTAGCCTTTTCCCAACACACACGTACACACACTGACACACACACTTTTTTTTTTTTTTTGTGGATGGGTAATCACCAAATGACTTCTCCCGCTCTGGGCAGAGCGGGAGGGCGTGTGAGACTTTTACTGACTAAAACCCACCCGTGTTCCTTCAGTTGCCCGTGCCAGGGCCACGGTATCTCTTTCGAACTACCCGCGACCCCGGCGGCATCGGCCCTATTGGACCCCGTCACTGCTGACATCTCTGAGGCGCGCGTGGAACACAACGCGCCGTCGACCCGGGCCTGGTACTTACCGGACGGCAAGCTGCCCATTACTCGTCGTCCGCAAGCCCGCGTCTATGGTGGCCGGGAATCGGCGATAGATTCCCGCCGCCCAGGGCGTCTCCTGCGGCGGCTAGGGGCGCGAGGACGCGGCTGTTGCCTCTCCCTCACGCGTTCCGCCTCCTCCTTCGCGAGCATTACTGCTTCGCAGAAGGAGGTGACGGCCTCCCATGCACTCTCGCTCCAAGCCGGGCAGACCTCCACTGTATGCGCCACCGTGTCCTCCGGGCGATCCACACAATGGTGACACCCGGGACTGACACACACCCTCACCTTCACACACACACAGGTCTGTGTCAGGGATACCCCTAGTTTGGAGATTAGGGTTTCAATGTATTTTGCATAGCATAGCCACCTAGTTATAAATATAACATTGTTTTAGTCAGTACTTTGGGCTTTTCTTCAAGAAACATTTTTGTTTTTCTTTAACTATGTTGGGGTCGGCTTCCAGTCTAACCGGATGCAGCTGAATACCAGTATTTCATTATCATTCTAATCTAAGTATTGTAACAATAATACTTACATGTTCGATCACAGCTTTGCCGGTTGCATCGCTAGTCGCTACTGATAACTTGAGTTACCTACTTACCTTACCTACCTACCTACCTGTTACCTTTGTATTTATTGTATTGTGTTTGGTTACCATATTATTATCATTATAATAATAAATAGCTGTGTAAGTCGACGTTCGCAAGGACATAAAAATATCGCGGCGATTTTTTTTTTGTTTTCAACGCTCTGCTTAGCGCCGAGAGTTGAAAATCCAACAGTGTGTTTTTTCGACGCACTAGAATGCACTCTGTTGTTGTTAGGTTGGATTCTCAATGCTCCGCTCAACAACGAGAGTTGAATATCCAGTGCGCGATAAAATCCCGCCGCGATATTTTTACGTTCGTGCGAACGTCGCCTTATTCTTTTAGCAAGGCCTAACTAGCTTATTTTTTTGATGACCAAGGGAGGTCCGTTTGTCTATACATATACAGGGTGTATCAGAAAGGTGTGTGGTACAGACCATCAAACTGAACAACTTCCTCCATGGGACCAACATCGTAATCGAGACAAAATTATCAACTATCCCGTACAAAGTTTCAAACTCGACCCAAATGTATGGGACGGCTGATAATTTTTCCTCGACTACCATGTTGGTCCCATGGAGAAAGTTGTTCAGTTTGATGGTCTGTACCACAACCTTAAATTTGACCACACCTTTTTGATACATCCTATATAGGTATCTCAGAAAAATTCAAATGTACAGACTTACAGCGTTTGTCCACCGCCACCGTCAACGGGACGTCAACAAGAAACGAGATTATTCGAACCTAACATGAAGTAGCGTTGACGGACGTGCGGCGGACTCGCGGCCATACTAAATGCATGTATCGCTACTTCGGCTCCGTCATCTCGTCCACGTTGACGGCCCTTTGACGTCCCGTTGACATGACGGTGCACAAACTGCCTTACTCAGGAATAGGTCCGACTTATTTACCTACATTGATTCTAAACTTAGTTCAGAAGTTACAAAATTGTACACCCTATACAATACAGAATAGGTTCCTCAAAAAAAAAAAAAAATCTATGCTTAGACTTTAGAATCAATTCAGTATTAAGTAATATTATTTTGTGAAGGAACCTGAAGGAACCTAATCAATAATGATATTAGCAGTGATAACGGCTTCAAACCCAGGTAGGCACTTTATTATGTGTAAATGATTTCATCACAATTGCTTTCAAAACGGTGAAGGAAAACATCGTGCGTAAACCTAGAACTGAAAATTCGAAAACATGTGACATCCGCCAACCCGCACTGGGCCCACGTGGTGGATTATGGCCGACTCCTACAGAGAGGAGGCCAGTGTCCCAGCAGTGGGATCATTATAGGCTGATTATGGTAAACCACCAGCTAGTAACAAGTAAATTAAAATCAGAACTCTTTGTGTGTGATCTTAGTGTGCTATTGTGGTGTTTACCTAATATAAACCTATCCCTCCTGGGGCGACAATCGTGAAGATTAGGAAGTATACCAGACAAGACGTCCCCCTGAGGACAGCTTACAAAACTGAGGCAGTTGATACGGTTGCCAAAGGCAAAACATGCTACTTTGTGAGTAACTATACAAAGTATGGAACTTCAGAAGGATTGTGAAGTGCCGATACGCGGTGCGAGTAGGTATTTTTTAAAATGCTATCTGTTTCATACCGTTTGCTCTGCCTCCCTCCGGAAATGATAGAGAGTTGCAAGTCTTGGAGGCAATTACCTACATTTCCTTTTTGAAATATTGTTTCGGGCGATAACGTTTTCACCCCTCTAAAGCTTTACTAAATGAGACAAGGTCACATTAGATGCAGTACGCCTTATTCTGTCTGTACTTTTTCTTTTTAGGAAAAAACGGAACCCTTATAGGATCACTCGTGTGTCTGTCTGTCCGTCTGTCACAGCCATTTTGCTCCGAATCTAATGGACCGATTAAGTTGAAATTTGATACACATATGAATTTCTGTGACCCAAATATGGACGGGTAAAGTAAATAAATGAACTTTTGGGAGGCAAATTAGAAAATAAAATAAAAAGTTTTGCAAACTATACTATGTGACATATCAAATGAACGGACTTACTATGAGGGTCTCAAATGTATTTTTTTATCATTTTAAAATAATTTTTTTTAAAGTTATTTAAGAAAATAGACGAAAATTGACCATTCCCCTCCCACCCCCTTATCTCCGAAACTACTGAGCCTACAATTTTGAAAAAAAAATACAGGAAATAGATTACAGGAAAACATATAAGAAGTCTGTGGTCTTAAAATAACATGGTAAATCTCTCAATATTGTGAGTACAAACATACATTTGCAGTTGGAATGTATGGGAGAACATGTTTTTCAACTACAATGCTAAGTTTGTTTTGGGATTAACTCATCCCGACTACGGAACCCTTCATTGTGCGTTGTCCGACACGCACTTGGCCGGTTTTTTTAGTAATTCCGTTTAGTTTAATTAAAAAAAATTAAAAAGCTCGAGGAAGTTTTTAAGTCACAAATATAGATGAAAATGAAATATTTAGATGCTAATAACATATATCGTACGCAATATTTCTTATTATTAAAAACTTACGAACCTAGTTTTTCACTATATCTACAACATTTCCAAAAATTATGAAAATTAGACTGTGTTTACGTGGGGAAAAACAATAACGCTTTTAGTATAAAAATTTACAGCTTCACAATCCTCTTAAGAATTTGCGTAAAGATAATGTGTATAAAAGCAAAGTAAAATAGCAGAAGCATTATATAGGGTGACTAGTAATTAGTGACCGATACTTAAACACATGATTATACTCATGGTAACAAACAACTTTTACTATGGACCAAACCGGAAATCGCGAAAAAAAATCAGCTGTCCCTTAAATTCATGTTCGCATAACTCGTCAAAATGTAGGGAGCAGCTGATTTTTTTTTTCGCGATTTCAGGTTTGGTCCCATATTAAAAGTTGTTTGTTATCATGAGCATAAGCATGTGTTTAAGTATCGGTCACTAATTACCAGTCTATACATAACACATATATACATAGGTGTATAAACTCACGCCTTTTTAAAATGCGGGTAGGCAGAAACTACAGAACGCCACCTCCATCATACATAATAAATATCAACTCCTTTTGCTACGTACGTTTACGTTCGTCCATCTGGTCATACTCGCACGCTAGTTCGAAAACTACGCACCTGTCACCTGACATTAAGACTCCCGCAGTAAGGCGCTTCGCGACTCTAGTGGAACAATTTCTCTGAAAACTTCATGGAAATTGGTCTACTATTTGCGTCGCGTTGTCGCGTCGCGCTTGTCTGTGGGAGCTTTTATGTATAATCAACCTAATAATGTTTCCACTGCTGTTTCCCCCACGATGTTTATCTTCACCTTCTTGAGAGTAGTGGTTTTGAAAGAAAATACACAAAGTAAAGCGCCTGCTTGGGTTCGAACTTCGAACCCACAACCTACAACTAGTAAGTCCAGCTATTTCATATCACTGGTGCGGATTCTGTTGTACACCGAACTAAACTAACTAAACTATCACTAAAATTTCTTACTTTTTACTATGAGAATCTTAGAGCTATTCTGCAAAAAAAAAAACCTCTAAATTTAATAACAATTTTGACACAACTAAAATCGAGTTTGACAATCGTGACTCCGCGTGGTATAGTGCCTGTAGTATATTTGACTCGGTGGCTTTAATTGGAACTAACGAAATCACTATGAAGTGACAGGCTTGTCATATTTTGTTCACCGACAATGTCGGTATTATATATAGATATTTGACCCGGTAACGACAGCGATGTCGGTCCGACATCGCTGTCGTTACCGGGTCAAATATCTTTTAGAGCTGGAGGGGCGCAGGGAGGGGGCAGCTTCAACGTGTTTTATATGGAATGTAGGTACCTTTTTTTTTGGTATCTTTTTTTTTGGTAAGTACCTTTTTTTTGGTACCTTTTTTTTGGTACCTAAAGAAAAGAAAAAAATACACTACTGTTTTTGCATCCGACGTCAAGGTCTCGGTGTGAATTTTAGTTCATGTCAACTAATTTTATTCCACACCTTTTTAATCGCGATTAAACATAGTCTGATCTAGTTTGACAATTCAAATTTTAGGTGAAAACAGTCAAATTCAGAATAGCAAAATTGCCATTTTCACTAAACTAATAACTCCGTACAATCTTAGTCCTGTCAAACTAAAATATAGTTAAGTTGTTTCACTTTAGTCAATTTCAGAATAAGAAATCGTCGTTTGACAGGAATAAACTAAATTTTAGTGATTTTTAGTCTAGTTTAGAGGCATTTGTGACAAGAGAATCGGCACCAATATCAATCGGGATCAGAATCATTTTCAACCAAATTACTAATCCATTGCTTCATATATTCGAAAAAGTCTCCGACAACGTAAATAACGCAATCAATGTTATTGAACTGTCAAAATGGAACCGATTCCGATTGATAGTGTGTTATGCAATTAGGGTGCGGGTCGTCACCACATGGCCAATCCAAAGCGTAATCATCTGCCTAGCCTTTTCCCAACTATATTGGGGTCGGCTTCCAGTCTAACAGGATGCAGCTGAATAACAGTATTTTACATGGAACCACTGCCTATCTGACCTCCACAACCTAGTTACTGGCTTAACACGATACCCCTTGATAAGACTGGTTGTCAGACTTTCGGGCTACTGACAAATCGTAAAGACTGTCAAAGATAGCCGGGACCAAGGGCTTAACGTGCTTTCCGAGGCACGGAGGGGGCTTGGTATGTAAAAATGGTCACCCATTACATATTAACGATTTCAGAACTACGCCGGAGTCCACGGACCTACCTCGGCAAGCACCTGATCACCTGAGCACCTGATCGATCGACCCGTGCGGCTGTTATTACTTAGCCACGAGCTTCTCGCCAAACAAAAGCGTAATGTTTGGAAATTACAATTAATTACACATTTGCGGTACATTTTCGTACGAAAATTGCTGTTTTCCTGTAACAAAAACCATTAACAATGAACACCATTATTTGTTCGTGGTTAATTCGGTGTGCTGGCGTTTCCTGAAACTAAATATTTATCTCTACAGTGAAAAACTGAAAACACGTAATTTTAAATCGTCAAAATCATAGATTTTTTTTTATTATTATTTTTACATGGCTACTAGAATTAATTTGTTTTCGGCACAAGCCATAGGTAAAAATTGACTCAATCCTAATAATATTATAAATTTGAAAGTTTGTGAAGATGTTTGGATGTTTGTTACACAATCACGCCAAAACGGCTGAACGGATTTGGATGAAATTTGGCACACAGATAGTTTACAACCTGGATTAAGACATAGGATACTTTTTATCTCGGTAGATTCAGTGGGATTATTTCCGACATCCACGCGGGCGAAGCCACGGACAACGCCTAGTTCGTCATAAAAAGTATAGTCAATTACAAAGTTGATTTCGAGGCTAACTGTTCATGATGGAACCGACAGACGAACCTAAGTACCATCCCTCCGTTCCATCCATTAGTAATCAATTTATCAAAAAAGCTCTCCATCCAGAAAAACTTCATAGAAAATAAAGTTTTTCTTTTAAAAATCAATCGAAGTTGGAGGCACTTATCAGTCAATTGGGGCTCGTAAAAACATCGAAAACGATCGAGGTGGCACAAAACTTATCAAGTCCGCCTCAGTGCATGCGTAATAGCTAGGGGGCACGGAATAAAGAAATAACACAGACAATCAGTTTCAAATGTAGGTACAGTACAACACAACTAAGATGTAGCATCGGCAAAATTCGTAAAACCGATCTCGATCCGAACTTCAACATCACCAATCTTTATTACTGCTTTAGGCGAAAATGATCTTTACGCATACGCAATAACTAAAATAACAATTCATTCACTCACTCACTGATTAATCACGAAATCTCAAAAACTACTGGACCTACGAAGGTGAAATTTGGCACAGAGGAAGATTATGAGGTCTAGGGGTGCACTAAGAAAGGATTTTGACCTTGTTATCGAGTTTTTCTATCTGGAATTTCTCAGTAGCAGCCTGGAGTCTGGATTTGTGCCCAGTTGATGGTAATAGTCTCACCCCCTATAAACATAACTGGCGAAATGTGGGTGGGTACACCTCAGCCTAACCCTTCGAGGAAACAAGGCGTGATGTTATTATATTTGCAATAACTTCACTCATCAAATCTCTTTGCTACCTTTGCAGCAAGGAAGGTTTTCATGAAAATTTCCGCCACCAGTTGGCGCCACTTTAACAAGAGATTTGATCATTCATTTCATTCATTCGTTCATCATTCATTCACTACTAAAGAAAATATATTGGCACTTTGACACTTTTCGCACAGTCTCAGTGCTGCCAGCTAGTGAACGTCATTTCAGAAAACCCTGCTCTTTGCGCCCAAACCGCATAATTGCTGACATGCCGTCTTGCAACTCTGAGAACTGCTAATGAGTGTGTTAGATAAATGTAATTATTATGTGTCTAATATTTAAAAAATAAATACTTGAGATTACCTTGATTCCGGAAGTTAGTTCGGTTGTGATTAAAATCATCGAATTATTGTAAAACAACCTTTAGATTATTAGAATAACTGTTTGTTTGATATTGACATCTGTCACATTTAGGAAGCTTGAGACCAATGTAGAAGTATCTAATTTGATTAGTTATTGTGTTTACGAAATATACCACTCTTAACTTGTCAAAATCGTACAGATGTTATTACTATAAATAATTAAATAATATTTGATAGTAACTGTAGTATATCTTAGAATTTATATTGCTATTTTAAAATAACAGGTTGTTTGGAACAATTGATACAATACTGTCAGTTGATGTTTGATGGGAAGGGATAAATGGAAGGGGTGGTAGGATATAAAAAGAATTGTAATGACATTCTCGAGGCAGTTGCTCAGTGGATGTTCAAGTGGCTAAGTGCTAATACCGTTGTGGTGTGAAATATATCTACCAGGTGTCATGTAAGTTACGTAATTACATATTATACCTTAAATATTGTTATTATGTTGCTATTATTCTGAGTGATAGAATTAACTGTTTGAGATAACTATAATTTGTGGAAATATAAGAAATGTGTTGATAGAATACTATAATACTGTTTCCATGGAGTTTCTTGTCCTTCTTCTCCATGAAGACCTAGTTTTGCAAACGGACAATAGCTTTTTCATTATAGATGAATAATTATTGACAAGCCTAATTGAAATAATAAATATCTAGTCTTGTCTTTCTGTGCTTTTCTTTATGAAATCCTTCCCTTACACACCATATTCATGATACTTTCATACACAATAAATAACCAATAACCATTCTGACATTTAAGGCTTACTATTTGCGTAGTAGCTAGTTTCCCCGTGATGCAGGATTCTGTTGTTTTAGTTAGCATTGTTACCTTGGAAGTATTTCTCTAATTAATGGATAGTGTTACAATGAGCTTTTCTTCTAGAATCGGCATAACTTACGCAAGAAGCTCTTGCTTGGCACCTCGCGGCGGGCTCGATTTGTCGGGCATTGTGCTACCGCGAGCCGGCCGGCTGGCACGTTAGTTCGATATTCACTCACGCGCTGCGTCGTAAAATAAGACAACCCTAACGAGTAGAAGGTATAAGAGTTACGCGATAGAGAGGCAACTCCTAGTGAATATAACTGTAAGTTATTAACGTTGTGCGATCTGCATTGCACTTTATTGTGTCGTAGAAAGGGTCGCTATTTATTTAAATGATTTTGCGGAGTGAATCTTCTGTACTTGTAGTACCTGAGTATTCTGTGACCTTATGTAATGACTGCCCTTGTTGGTGTCGTGGTTGCAAGCGCGACTGCTGAGCGTGGGGTCCTGGGTTCGATTCCCGGGTCGATCAAAGTGTTATTGGGGTTTTCCATTACGAATTTCTTAGTAACATGAACAGAAAAAACAGCTGCCCGGAGTTTGGAAGTTGGCGGTGTGATACCCCTGTGCCTCGGGTGCCGTTGGCCCTGCCTGATCTCTCTCTGGTCGTGTCGGATTGCCGTTCCATCGGACTATGAGAGTGAGGGAAGAGAGAGTGCACATGTGTCTGCGCATACACTTGTGTACTATAATAATATCTCGCTGAGATTGGTCGCCATGGCCGAAATTCTGTCTGAATTCGATCTAGGGTGACCATGTAGAATGTAGACGGGCCATTATAATTTAAGATCATATGTTTGTACAAAGGCCAGCCCATCAAGCTACCCCAATCTGTCAAATTTCTTTGATAGATTTTCAACTTTACCACAAAGGAATAAGGTTCATATTCAATTGGGAAAATTTGACAGATTGGGGTAGCTTGATGTGCTGGCCTCTGTACACCGAAAATATGATCTTAAACTATAATGGCTCGTTTACATTCTACATTCTGGCAAATAAAACGAATTTGAATTTGAAAAGAAAAATGCTGATTGGTCAGAAAAATGTTGATTGGTCAAGATACGCCACGAAGGACGTACCTACTTTTAATTAGGTATCGTCTCTCATGAAGGCCCTTCTATTACATTCGAGTACCTGTGTAAATTTTTGTGCAACTAGCGACCCGTCCCTGCGTCGCACGGCTTCAGACGAGTATCAACGACGTTTACGGAGCTAACACTACAAACCAACGCACCACTTGTTATTGGTTTGCTCGCTTCCGTTCTGGGTATATCGACCTGAAAAATGAACCTCGCGGTCGTCCGAAGACTTTGGTCGACAATAACGAATTAAAGGCGATTGTGGAAGCTGATAATACACAATCTACGGCTGCATTAGCAGCAGCTTTCGACGTTAGCGTCAAAACAATATTGGTCCATTTGCGTCAAATTGGCAAGGTAAAAAAGCTTGACAAATGGGTGCCCCACGAACTCAATGATCGCCAGCGCGAAGTAAGCGTCGAGACGTGCCTTGCACTGCTCAACAGACACACAAATGAAGGAATTTTGAACCGCATTGTTACCTGCGATGAAAAATGGATTCTGTTTGATAACCGCAAGCGCTCAGCAAGTTGGTTGGATCCTGGTTCAGCACCTAAACAATGCCCTAAACGAAAACTTACCCCTAGAAAAGTGATGGTCACTGTTTGGTGGTCTAGCGCCGGTGTGATTCATCACAGCTTCTTACCAAACGGGGTGAGCATTACTTCAGATGTGTACTGTGAAGAACTGAACACAATGATGGAGAAGCTGGCACATCTCCAACCAGCATTGGTCAATCGCTCGTCTCCGCTGCTCCTGCACGACAACGCGCGACCTCATACTGCATAGCAGACGGTCTCCAAGTTGCAAGAACTGGGGTTGGAAGCTCTCCGTCATCCGCCCTACTCACCAGACCTTGCGCCTGCAGACTACTACTTTTTCCAGAATTTGGAAATACCCGAGAGGCAGTACAAAATGCCTTTGAAGAATTTGTTGCCTCCCGTCCAGCTGATTTCTTTAAGAAGGGCATCAATAAACTGCCACTGCGTTGGCAAAGATGCATTGATTGCATGGGTGATTACATCGATTAATACAAATAAAAAATGCATGAAAAAAATTCGTTTAAATTTTTTCATACAAAACGGCAATTTCATAGGTAAAGACCTGTTATAAATGATGGTGAAAACTGCATCAAAATACGTTGCGTAGTTTAGAAAATCAACGCGGTCACACAAACAGACACGAGAAAAGCGCCTAGGTATCGAGATTGCGGACAGCTGAGCCGTGGCGCTTCGCAAGTTCTAAACTTTGAAACAAGTGAGCATCAGTTGTTTGAATCTCTCGAGACTCTTACTTGACAGATTCTTACGCACATATTACTTACGAGGAACCACTTCTCGCAAGGAGATAAAAGCAAAAAAAGTCTTATCAAAATCGTTTATTTGCATAAAATGTGGTGGGTACAAAATGTTGTTACATATACTGGATGACTTTTTTTACCGTCTTGCAAAAAATAGGGTATATTAGGTGAACGGAGTAGAAGCGAATGGCATACCTAGTTATTTTTTTTTTTAATAGCTTAGTCAGAAAAAAATATCTAAGTATCAAAAAATACTACAAATTCGATGTAAACTTTTCATTTTCCTTTAAAAATATCGAAATTCAAATCCTAAGCAACTTGCATTATGATTTGAATTTTGATTTTTTTAAATAAAAAGAAATAAAAAAAACTTGATGTGCCATAGGCATATTCTACTCCGTTCACCGAATATACCCTATTTTTATCAAGATGGTTAAAAAGTCATCCAGTATAATTTAGTGCAAAAACATATTCCGCCATGCAATGATGGTATATGCAAATATTTAATAGATGTTAGATAACACACAATAAAATTATATACATATTAATAACAGTTGTTAGGTACTAACTACTATCATAAGTAGGTACGTTGTCGTACTTTGTACAACAACGTTCGAAGGTTCTATCCTTTATCTTCGGAAAACCGAACTTTGCCGAAGTAAATGTGACTGGTCCAATAAGGGAGTAACGGAATTAGTGCGTCAATCTATAATAATTTAGGTGGGAATATAAATCAATTTCTATTGGTCGATAGTCACATTTTATTCGCTATATTTCGGTTTTTCCGAATATTAACGATGGAACCTTTGAACATTGTCGACTTGTCGTACCTACTGTATATCTACAAAGATTAACAAGACTTTTTTTTCTCTGTTTGCCCAAGTAGAAGCCGCATCAATCACCCTATTAGATTATACCTAATTTCTTTATGATATGTTAGCATTATTGTAGTATAGGTACCTTCTGTAATAAATTCTCTAAATGATGGTGAAAACCGCATCAAAATCCGTTGCGAAGTTTAGAAGAACAACGCGGCCACACAGACAGACGCGAAAAGCGACTTTGTTTTATACTATGTATAAACAGACCAGGCGCACTCCGCATTTTAGGTATGAAGCACAAGCACGCGGCGGGCTTGACTTGTCGGGCCAATTCAGTGTGGGCTGCCGCGCGCCGGGCGGACCACGCTAGTTCGATACTCACTCACGCGCCACGGTCGTAAAAGAAGACAAATATAACGAGTCAGACGGTATAAGAGTCACGCGATAGAAAGAGAGGCAACTTCTAGGTGAATATAACTGTAGGTTATTAACGCTGTGCGATCTGAATTGCACTTTATTGTGTCGTAGAAAGGGTCGCTATTTATTTAAATGATTTTGCGGAGTAAATCTTCTGTAATTGTACTATTATGTATTCTGTGGTGCTTATAGATAATACACACATCAAAAGTGTCTAGGGATCAACATATATTTTTGCAATAACTTTTCTCCTGATTGATATTAATTAAAATTTTCTTTAAGGATTCATCAAATAAAGTGTTTTCGTTTGTCACAGTAACGATAAACCAAGTCACCTTTGCATTAATAAAGAAATTTGCCATTTTCCTAATAAAGGGATTTTTGACATTTGAACCAGTAACATTAAAGTTCGAAAAAAAGACTGAAATAACAGTTTTCTTTAAAATTTTATTGGGTAACTTAAACAATTAATAATCCGTGTTTCTACCGCGAACACTAACAACACAAGAACATCGGTTTGGCATACTCAAAATGAGTTCATCCAAATCACGCTGTGGAATGGCCGCCCATGTTCGTTGCAACAACAAAAAAAGGTCTTCTTGCGACTGGATACCCTCCATATTCGGCAGAGCTCTTCTCTGTAGCATATCCCATGCATGCTCAATCGGGTTCAAGTCTGGCGACTGAGCAGGCCAGGGCAGGACATTGATGTTAGCTGCGGCGAGAGTCTGTCTTACAACTCTTGCGGTGTGCGGTCGTGCATTATCATGCATTAACTGAAATAAGGGACCGATTTGCACTTGTAGAGGAACGATGACGTCTGATACAATCGTCTCAGCATAAATTTGAGCGTTGAGGTTGCCTCTGATCCAAATCAACTCAGTTCTTCCGCCGATCCAAATACCCGCCCATACCATGATGGTTCCACCACTATAAGGATGGACTTCCTGGCAGGATTTTAATCGCTGTTGGCGTCCAGGGGTTCTCCAGTGTCGTATACGTCTTGTATCCGGTCTCATACCAAAACGAGACTCATCAGAAAAGCACACGAAACGCCATTGTTCTTCTGCCCAATTTCTGTGTTCAAGAGCCCATTGATATCGAATCCTACGATTGTGCATTGCTATAGGTGGTACCCGTAGCGGTCTTCGGGAATGAAGGTTCACTTCATGCAAGCGGTTTCTGACTGTTTGGTCGCTAATTAAGTTCCCTGAAGAGTGATGAAGCCTCACGGCTAACATCATGGCGGTTATAGTTGGAGCTCTTCGAGTTAAGATTTGAATGTATCGGTCTTGTCTCCGTGTGGTGCAGCGATACCGTCCTCCATGGCGCTCAGCCACGGTACCAGTGCTTCGGTAACGTGTCCAAAGTCGACTGATAACACTCTGACTTGTATTCAGAGCTAAAGCCACAGTACGTTGCCGGGAACCAGCTTCTATCATTCCCACGGCTCTGAGCATTTCTTCTTAAATGACGATTTCTTGCTTAAATGACGTCGCCGCTCCATAATAACGTTGGTTTTAATCGGTAGTAGGGAAACAGTAGCACTAATAATGTCTTCAATGCGTTGTATGTTTTTATAGGGAAAATATTGACAGCTGATTTTCATCTTTTACTCGAATTTGATTCACAGTTCCTGATTCAAATTATGAAATGCACCAAAAAGGATCCATATAAATTTATAAAATCATAAATTTATTACAAAGCCACATCTCAATCTCAAGAAATCCGCATAAAAATGCTTGATCCCTAGACACTTTTGATGTGTGTATATAGAAGTATCGGTGCGTAAAATTCCGGAGACACCTCGGATTGTATCAAGGGCGTTGAACCGTGTGGTTTTAGTCGGTAGGAGTCCCAAATAGTTACCCTTCCGCTTTCCTAAATGAAGAGTGCCCAAAGGGATTTTCACAGATAAAGGTGCTGGATTAACATCTTATGCTCTCTAGAAGTAATTTGACCTGTGATTATGTAATTTCCAAACACATAAGTATCGTTTCTAAATCTAAAGAACCTAAGAAACCGTTGTACCTACTCGTGAATTTACATAAAGTATTACATATCCCCTCAACCGTTGAATAACCTTATCCAGGCCGCGGCCATTATAATCATATTTGTGTCGAAGACCTCTCCAGTCCGCGCGGCTCTGACTACTTTTTAATTACGTTATTGTGTTAATAATCTGTATCTTTACTGCTCTAACTTGCACAAAGTGTAGGGAAAAGACCAAGGATGGCTTACCGTCATATGTCAAGTCTCTAAAACCCACCAACAACGCTATCAGATCGCGCGAGACCACTCAGAAGTACCGACACAGACGCGTAGATTCGACAAAATGGCCGCCACAGCAGAAAGGATAACGCGCTTGTTCCATAAACTCGCGCCTTCTTCCCATGGGGGTAGGCAGAAACTACAGAACACCATCGGCTACGATCCTTACATAATACTCCTTTTGCCTCGTTTACGTTCATACATGGTCAAACACGCACGCCGGTTGCGTGTACTTCCTACGGTACGCCACTACACCGCCGCCGCCGCTACGTCGCTACGTATACGCCATTATATATTATGCCTATACGTACATAAGACGCCACTGAAAAGTCAAATCAATATGTAATTGGGTTTAAAAGTCTTGGTTTATAAATAACTCACTACCACTTACTGGTGTCCTACAGTTGACTACCTATTACTCAGAACGGATGAATAACCACTCTATAGAATAGTATAGCTTTCATATTCCTATAAAAGAGTAGGTACCTGTTGATTTTGCTACGCAAACCGCTGTTTCATTCGAGGCAAAGAGCAAATTTCAGAAGGGATCTGCAGCTGGAGGCCGCGTCCTAACCAAAAGCGATTATCGCGTGGGACAAGCGATCGTTGCGCGAGCATGCGTTTGCCGTGCGAATCGGATCGCGTATTCGCTCGATGTCAAAATGTCTGTCCTAATAATAGTGGGGGAATAAAGGGCTGAGGTTAGAGTAAAAGTAAAATATTATTATGCTTAACTGGTTCATTATTGAAATAAACTATTAAAACACTTAAAAATACATCTTAATCGTCTTTACTCCGTCATTCAAAAAGCAACTGTCATTCTACTTTTTTAAATGCCTTCCACGTCATCCTAAGCGAACGTCTTTGACATATGTCAACTGTCTCACTTACACCTTAGCATTCAGCTCTTTCACACAGTCATGCTTTCATCAACGTTCCATTCTTACATAATTATGCGATCGTCGAGGATGGATAGTTGTATCACGTATAGTCGCTTCGATAAATCACATTTCACAATGGACGTCAGAACAGAAACGCGCAGTTTTTGTTTTCGAGCAATATAATTTACCTTGCTGAACTAGATAGCGAAACGAAGTCGCAAGAAACACAGCTTTCCACTGCCCCAATCACCTGGGAGGCGACCATCGCAAGTTCGCGCAAATGTCAAATAGGCCATCTGAATCAGATCAGTATATTTGATCGCGTATTCGTACGAACTAAAAAGTAATCATACATTTTATTCGCGCAATTTCAATTAGGACACTAGTTCGTCTACGTTACTTTTGATCGGTAGTTCTTAGAAGCAACGTTCGCGCGAACTTGCGATGGTCGCGTAGTTGCTTTCTGTTAGGTCACAGGGTTTAGCGGTCAATCATAGGATGAGAGTACCCTTTTTAACGTTTCTTGCGTTTGGAAACACCCTGGTAATCTCAATGGACTTTGTGTCTTGGAAAACCAGGTAAACCACTAGATAAATAGCACGACATTATTACTGAATTGAAATTAATCTGACCCAGCCTGACCCTTGCTGCCTCCCCCCCTCCCTAACGACGCCCTAAGCCAACGTCCGTTCCCCACCGGGTGTGCCCTTAGCGAGTGGTCGCTTATTTTTTAAGTGTTATGCCCTGGCTGGAGGCCTTAAGTTATTGAGACACCTACAGGAAAGTCCGGTTAAGCAGCCGACAACCTGATAGTACAACCTGCGAGATGCCATTCACAAAAAAAACTAAAACCCGACTACTGAAAAATCACGCTCTAAAAAGTATGAACGAAGAAAATGTTCTCATCTGAAATTAGAAAAAGACAGACAAATTAAAAATCCGGAGTCACACGTATTCGTAACATGATGTGTGACTCCGGATTTTTAATTTGTCTGTCTTTTTCTAATTTCAGATGAGAACATTTTCTTGTTTCATACTTTTTAGAGCGTGATTTTTCAGTAGTCGGGTTTAGTTTTTAAACTTACTATTATTGAAATTATTTTGGGGTTATATAATTTCGTGATAAAGTATTTGCAGAGCCACTTTACATTTTTAAAGAAGAATAATTATTATAATTATATGTATTTTGGGTAGGTTCGGAGGGAAAATATGTTTGGCTCACATCTGAGCCGTGATTTTAGAAATTATTCCCAATTATCGGCTGCATACAAGCAAAGCTGCGAGCAATAGCTAACAATATATAATATATTTGGAATGTACTAATTAAGCCCTTTCATTTGATACCCCACACAGCATAATACATTTTTTTTTATTTTTTTACTTCATGACTTTATGTCCTCTAGAGGGCGCTATATTCCATTTTATGTGAAGTCATATAACCTATAACCAGCGGACGGCTAAGACGCTTCTAATGACACCTCATTTGTCAAATTATGATCAGTAGTTTAGAAGGTATGAGGGAACAGATGAACATACATACATACCGGTCAAAATCATAACCCTCCTTTTTGCTTCGCCGTAGTCAGGTAAAAAAAAACTGGATTGAAACATAATAATCCCAATCGATTGGCTATAAGCAATGATTTGTCCACAGGGAAATGATATCGTACGTAACTTGCCTCCATAAATAATTCGATGATACAACCCTTTTCCAAACACATTGAAAGCAAAAGGTCCACTGACAAATGATCCTTGTTTTTTCTACGGAACCAAATCGGAAGAAAAACGTACAATTTCCTAAGAAAAATGTTCCAGTTTATCTGATTAATGTAGATCGTCAGCTCGGGTTGCTGTCCAATGTTTTAACGCCATCTGGGTACTGACAGC
Source organism: Cosmia pyralina (assembly GCA_946251885.1). Classification (NCBI taxonomy): domain Eukaryota; kingdom Metazoa; phylum Arthropoda; class Insecta; order Lepidoptera; family Noctuidae; genus Cosmia; species Cosmia pyralina. The sequence goes on from OX276354.1 coordinate 21,285,408, forward strand.
CGGACGTCCACCTTTGAAGCAATGTAACAATTTTATAAAGAATTTATATTTGTAGTCATAGTCATAGTCATAGTCATTTATTCATTAACAATAAATTGTATCTGAAATTACAAACAAGTTAAACATTACAACAATACACAAATTAATATAACATTGTATTTACATTAAAGATCATCAATAGTATATATATATATATATATATATATATATATATATATATATCATCAACACCTTGTTCAATAAGAATCTTTTGAGTTTTATTAGAATAGCAAGCGGGCTGCTACTTTCTATAGAGACTTCATCCTTAAGCATATTAGCGTGCAACCTCCGCGGATGATTAAATAGAATAGGGGCCAGGAGCTAGACCACCACTTCTTAAAGCAGTATTATTTTAATCTTACATGAGTGTGGGAAAGAGATGGAGCTAGACGTCCTGTATAGCTCCATCTCTTTCTCACACTGAAGTAATGTTAAAATAATACTGCTTTAAGAAGTGGTGGTTGGCCCCCTGTTCTTGGCAGATAATTTCATGCAAATTCTGTTCCATTTTGAATTTATTCGGGCTGTTTCTCATGAACCCTAATAGGTAGACAGTTGAAATTTTCGCAGATTGTGTATTTCTATTACGGCCATAACAAAAAATAATAAAAACAAAATAAAGTTAAAAATTAAAGGGGGTCTCCATACAATAAACTTTACAGTAACAGTTACGATGAAAGGCGCTGGCAATGTCAGAGAGAGCAGTTCTCAAAGTATCCACTCTCCGCCCTTTACTTTTTCCCACTAACCTCCTCTATAGTGCTTGTAAAGTACAAACAGTCTGCCAATTGTTTTTATTGAATTTAGAAAAAAGCACGCATCCCTTTCATATAGCACTGAAAGTACTAACAAAAGACGGAAAGATATAGTTTGTACTCGAATAGTGGAAACGAAACATGCATTCAAGTCCAAATTTTATGTTTTCCTTGGTCCGCTAATCTACAATAAGTAGAATAAATGCAGCAGCGAACATCTATCCTCAAAATTACAGGAATTGTAAAAAAAAAACTCTCCAAGAGACTCCAAAATCTGACGTACACAAAAAACGCGCACACACACACACACACAACAACACGACAAACACACAAACACACAAACACACAACACACACACACAAAAACACAACACACACACACACAAACACACACACACAGACAAATACACACACACTCGCATACACACGACGCACACACATATACACATAACACAGACGTAAGTATACAGAAAAATTATTAACTGTAGTGAAATAATTACTGTTTCATATTCGTATGCAATGTATGTCTTACTTTTTGTGTTTGCCGACTATACATTACTGTTTTATTTGTAACTATTAATTCGTGATTATTTTACATATGTTAAGCTTAGTCCATATTGCCTGGAACACAGGATTACCTAGTTCAGGCACATGTATTTTATTGACCTAGATTAATATTATGATTCATTGTTATTATCATGAAATTGTAAAACCTTGAATAAATTGAATTGAATTGAATGTCAAATTGTTACTAAGTACTGATTTGCGGCTGACTGTACCTAAGCCGTCGTCCGCCATTTTTGCGACATCACTGTTTTAAGTCGTTGTTAAAATGTTATTAGTCTATAAAAATATACAGAATCAGATGTCGACGATGTCAAAAGCAATGAAAAATTTAAAGCGTGTCTGACAATTTATGTAAAAGCATTTTAAAGTTTAGGCTGATTAAACATTAGCAGTGCCTGTCAAATGTCTAAAAATATTGATAAATTGTTGTTAATGGCTTTAAAAGTTTCATTAGTTTAGAATATTGAGACATTTTAAAAGCAAATTTTCAAAAAATAAATATTTAATCTCCTGATAGATTATTGAAGTATTTAGGTAGGTATATCATTTAAATAGACCTTAAGGCTCCCGCAGACAGCGCGACGTTTATCTGGTGGAACAATTTTATGAAGACTTTATGAAAATTTGTTCTACCGGTGTCGCATCGCGCCTGTCTGCGGGAGCCTTTAGGGTCTAGACAAGTGACAACCGCTTTCAAAGCGTTCCGGATTTCTACAACGAGTTTCACCAACTCTAGGTACACACGGCTCATATCAAGCTATACATTTCCAGTTTACACTGACCTCTCATTGTAAGGAAATCCTATACAATGCGAGATCAGCTTATACTGGAAATGTATAGCTTGATCTGTAGCCGTGCGTACATTACTTATTTAAATGAATAATAAATACCAAGAAACAATAAAGATCCTTTCATTACTTGAAGCTCTTCAAGAATCATTGGGCCTGAGGCCATAGAAATAGAAACACCCAATTTTCGTATCAAAATAGATACATGGGTTAATTAATCAACAGACAGCTGAATCAAGATGTTTTATGGCTATAGGATGCTTGCATAAAGACGAGGGTTCCCAGTAAAGACAGTTTGGTACCGATCTTAGTAAAAAAACATTTAAAACAAAACATTGTAACCGTTTCATACCGTAGATCAACCTCAGCAATCTGTACCCGAAAACCCACTGCTGTATGCAAGTAGCCATACGCGTGAAATCAAGTAGCTGTGTTGATGTCAGCCACTTGAGGCCAAAAAAAGACAACAATTTAATATGCACAAGAAAAAGACACACTCCTCTACAAAAAAATACCATAAAATACAATTTAAAAAATGTCAACAGTCGCTCGTGTTTTATGGGAGAAAATAAATACATACCTACGTATTGCAAAGTCACGTTTTGCAATCTTTACGTACCTATTTATTATTTTCTAAACGATTTCGTTTCTAGATGCGCAATTATTACAATGGACGTGCTAACATCTAGTTTTTTCAACCCTTATTTTTTCCAGACAATTTCTCTTAATAGGTCGATTAATCTCTTTAATCACCACAAAACAATCTAAATAAGCCTGATAATCTTCAGAAAGAAGAAAAAAGACAATTTATCTTTGCTGTGTACTGTGATAATTAATTTGTCAGGCACAAGACGTAATTACTCGAGCTCAGAATGACAGCTGTCAGTTTTGTTCAGGCGGGCTATTCCGACTGATCCTGACTGATTCGGACAAACAGTGCTTCGTCTATTTTGTTAGCAGATAGTATATTTGTATATTAAATCAGTTTGTTAATAAGTATAAGTTTTCATAAAATGAAATAGGAAATTAATTAAAATATCTTACCTCTCTACTCGTACAACAACTTGCAAAATACATGTCCTTTGGCATCGATAAATACTAAGAACCTGTAGTGAAAGTTGGCAAGTAGGACCTTTTCATCAATAGAAGAAAACAATACTTTTCACACCATTGAACCTGTATTCAAAGTATTTATTACATCTATACTTACATATTATAATACACATCTATATAATTAAAGTCGCTTTTCGTGTCTGAGTTGCCGCGTTGTTCTTCTAAACTGCGCAACGGATTTTGATGCGGTTGTCACCATCATATAGAGAATTTATTCTGGATGGTTTTTAGGTATAATACATAAATATTAAACTTACATTATAATAAAACTATAACGATGTTTTGTCAAATCGTATAAACCGTGCAAGGCATGGGACGGGTCGCTAGTATTGAAAAAGTGCAAATACGCATTTAGCAATATCTTATATCTACAAATATTACTTTCTAAGTATCGACTTTCAAGAAAAATAGCAAGTAGCTAATATCCAAACTTGCTAAAATCTAATATTGTTTGAGTCTAGAATTCTAGATATTATTGTTTGGCTAAGTTCAACAATGTGAAACGTACATGGTTTTGCACTATGTCATGTCTCAAATATGAGACAGGCAGTATTTAATCACTTAAGTATGAGCATGAGGCATATCAAGGGTATGAACTTTAGAAGTCAGTATTAGTTTTATGGGTCGAAGTATTTTCTTTAATATTTATATTATCTTGAAATATTTGCAAAGATATAATGTCTCCAATTTGAGAAATAATTTCTCCTTTCACTCGATCGAAATAGAGCAAATGGAGAGCACTTTTCATGCCGAAAAATTAAAACAAAATAAGAAATGATACGTAGAGAAAACAAAGGATAGATATAGTATTTTTTGTTCACTATTTTAATTGGTAACCTTCACGATCCAGACTCGCGTACCATTCATAAAACAAAAGACTACTAACAAAAACACAAAAGTGTAGACATCAAAAAAGAAATTCCAACCGTCATGTTTTTAGTTAAGCGAAAGGGTTTCAAATTGAATTTGCTTATCAAAAAACCGGCCAAGTGCGTGTCAGACCACGCACAAAGAAGGGTTCCGTAATTGAAAATAATTTATCCCAAAAAAAAAATTACATTGCAGTTGAAAAACTAGAAATCCCAAAAAATATTTTTTTTTATTACAAATTAACGATTTTCGTTCTTTTTCCTTTACTTGTGCTGAGAGACCTTGCTTCATGCCAAATTCTAAATCTAGTAGGTCAACGGGAAGTGCCATAAAGGTTTTGATTTACTTGCGAGTAGGTACTTAACAAAATATGTTGCATAAATGGCCGTAATTTTTGATTGATTGATTTTTCCAAGTACGATTGAGCTCCAAGGGACCATAGACCTACGTATTTGATATTAATTTCTACTTGATACTTCCACGCGTTCCTGAGAAAAAGGGTCTTGACAGACTGACAGACAGACGGACAACGAAGTGATCCTATAAGGGCTTTTCCTTTTGAGGTACGGAACCCTAAAAGAATAAAAATAATTTATTGGTCCATTGTTACAAAATAAATTTCAAAAATAATAATATTGTGTGCTTATTGTAACTAGAATAATTAACATATTTATTTGAACAGTGGTCCCCAAACTAGGCAGCGCCTGTGTGTGTGTGTGTGTGTGTGTGTGTGTGTGTGTGTGTGTGTGTGTGTGTGTGTGTGTGTGTGTGTGTGTGTATCTGGCCTGAGTTGCGTTATCTAAGTTTCAGCTTGTTGTTTCAGCATCAAGAGTTTTAAAAACCAACACAGTTTCAGTTATTTATTTATTTAAAGGTACTCCAACGACTTGTTCACATCATCTCATCATATTACATAAAATAACGTATAAGTATACATATTATTATGGTGAATTCGTCACTTACAGAAGTACACAGCTTAAACATAATTATAAAATATACACAAATTATAAGATGTTGCATGTTGCATTATAAGATGTGGCATGTTAAAAGTGATTAAAAAAAAGAAACTAATTTTTTGTTACAATGGAAGACAGCTAAGAGCCACTTTAACATGGGAAGACAATATAAAAAAAAAATACAACATCAAAATTACTTAATTAATTAATAAGTAATAGTCCAACCCCGGCGCGACCATTAACGCAACTGACGCACAATAACCACACCAACATTAAACTGAAAATCCATTTCACGTAAGACGACTGCAATAATCGTGATCAAATGTTAAGAATGGTTGGGGATCATAAGTTTTTTACGGAATTGGGAAAAAGTGTCGGCAAAGATGTCAATGTTACTGCTATTATGGATTATATTATAATTAGCCATAAGGAGCATTTCGACCAAGGTTTGTTCTTGATGAGGACATAGCAAGTATATCTGTCCTACGTACAGATCTAGTTAGAGTGTGCCTAGGAACAGTGATATTAAGTTCAGATAATAGCTCTGGAACATCGGACCGATTACGGATAATTTAATGATTTTTATCGTATAATCGGTATCGGATTTTTATCGTATAATTTAATGTTTCACAGACTGCCAATTTCTTACTAATAATAATATAAGTAATTAACTTTTTGGCCAACAGTAGGATTATTGTTTTAAAAGGGCTGTCGCGTTTTGTCACCTCTCTGACTCACACGGGCCCAAATTTTGAAGAATGTTAAATGAAAAGATGCTTTTTTGAAAAATGTAATCTATTAAAAGACTAGTTAATAATGTTAATTTAATAGGTAACTATTAAAAACACATTTTTAATGTGGCATTTATATAACACAACTAAAAAACAGATAATATTTTTTGAACTGAGTTTAATAGCCGTTCACACGAGTGCGGTGTGAATCGGGTCCGTGAATCATTTTACCTAATATTGTACGTGGTATGAGTTCTATACCAAGAAAATATTTTTTTATTATTAACGTTGTTCCATCACTATTAAGTAATAATAAAAAAAAATTCTTGGTATAGAAGTCATACCACGTACAATTTTAGGTAAAATGAGATTCACACCGCGCTCGTGTGAAGGGATAGATAACACAATAAAAATGTTTTAATAATTAGGTAGGTACTTACTTTAAATTAAAATTATTTAGTAGTCCTTCAGTTGATTACATTTTTCAAAAAAACATCTTTTCATATAACATTCTTAAAAATTTGGTTCCGTGTGAGCGAGAGAGGTGACAAAATGCACTGAGACTGTTGTTTAATTGTAATTATGTGTATACAGGGTCACTGGTAATTAGTGACCGATACTTAAACACATGATTGTGCTCATGATAACAAACAACTTTTACTATGGGACCAAACCTGAAAGCGCAAAAAAAAAATCTGCTGCTCCCTACATTTTGACGATTTATAAGAACATGAATGTATGGGGCAGCTGATTTTTTTTGCGATTTCAGGTTTGGTCCCATTGTAAAAGTTGTTTGTTATCATGAGCACAATCATGTGTTTAGGTATCGGTCACTAATTACCAGTCACCCTATATAAGCGGAGAAACTGCTTTACGTAATAATTATACTAGTGGATAAAGAAGATTGTTTACCCACATCTATTTTCAGATTGTCGCAGTCTTCCACCTTCCTTAATTCAACGCAGTAACATAAGGGCCTACGCCCACTGACGGCACCGGCACGACATGCGGCACGGCAAGGGATTTTTATGCGACGTATAGGAATATAACGTAATGTAATTTAGCCTAGCCTTTTCCCAACTATGTTGGGGTCGGCTTCCAGTCTAACTGGATGCAGCTGAATACCAGTATTTTACATGGGGCGACTGCCTGTCTGACCTCCACAACCCAGTTACTGGGTAATACGATACCCCTTGGTGAGACTGGTTGTGAGACTTTTGGGCTTCTGGCAACTCGTAACGACTGTCAAAGATACACGAATGACAGCCGGGACCACCACTAAGTTATTCACTTTTGACACCTGTCAGTTGGACAATTTCTAGTTGTAATAAGAATCAAATTCGCAAAACACATAATTCGTCAATATGAAACTGACAGGTATCAATTCGATAGAATGACAGCCGGGGCTATTGTATCAACTGGATCAACCAAATAATTTTATTTCTCTTTTGTTTTTTTTTTTTTCTCTCTCATTCATACACACTTGTTTTTCTAGCTCACTTTAGACATTGGCAGAATAGTCGACATCGGCTTTGCTTGCCATTTATTAAAAATATAATAGAATAGACAGCCGGGACCACCGGCTTAACATGCTTTCCGAGGCGCGAAGGGGTCTTGGTATGTAGAGATGGTCACCCATCCACGGACCAACAGTGGCAAGCGTAGCTTAACCTGATTGATCGACCCGTGCGGGAATCAGGAATATAACGTAATAGTAGGACAATAAAATTAAAATTAAAATTTCAATGATAAATCTAATCTCTGCCTCGCTGACGAATATAGTACTTAGATTTTTCTCCTCGGTAGCCGAGTTAGGCCTAGTGGTCAACCAACCAAACAGCGGCAACCTCGAGGTCAGACTAGCGATGAATATGGCGAACACCAAGGTGATGACCACCAGCATCAAGCACAACAGGTATTGGGAGTATGTGAACTCGATGTTGCGTTCCGAAACTCAAATCACTGATGCAGGTCACACGGCTGCAAGGTTAAATGGAACTGGCCTGGCCACATATGTCGCACACCCCCGCCGGAGGAGCTATGGGCTAAAAAAACCACACAGTCCCAAACAGCAGTAAACTGCAACACGGCAGGCCCAGGAGTAGATGGCAGGACGAGCTCGACTCGTTTCTAAAAGATTGGCCACATATAGCAATAGATAGAAATAAGTGGAAGGAGCGAAGAGAGGCCTTTGCCCTGCAGTGAGACACAAATGGCTGATAATATATAATAAATAAATAAATGACAATCATCGTAGGTACAAAAACAAAGCAGCGTAATGCAGCATGCCTTGTCATTGAAATTCCAATTTTAAACCTACGATTAAGTTTCTATTAACTTACATGGCAGAAATATTTCAAATTCTGTTCCATTTTTGAATTTATTCGATAAGTAGTGCCCACTCGGATGTCGTGAAAATTCCCTTAAAGTATTTTATTATTCCTAATCGTCGCATAAAAATCCCTTACCGTGCCGTGCCGTGCCGCCAGTGGGTGCAGGTCCTAACTGATCCTAAATTACATTCACTAGATTTGTTCCTAAACGCGATGACCATTCCTCTTTAACATGATCTAAGCTTCACAAATAAAATCTAGCAATAAAACTGCGGGCATCTGCACACTAAGTAAGTATAGTCGATTGTAGTCGCCATCTTTACTTCTCTTACGAGCATAACGCTATACTCTGGCTTACTGCCTACCCGTTTTATAGCCCGTCGTAATAATAAAGCTGTAGGTACTAATACTCTTCACTTTATATTTTAAGGTTGAGAGGCAGTTTTAATCTTTATTTCTACTTTTGATGGGATCGTTGGAATGATCTCATTATTTCTCTCATAATCTTATTGTTTCTTTTTCGTCTGGAATTTTTGACAGCCTACGACCTTATTCACTTTGCTTCCTTCTTGAAATATTACGAAACCGGTTGTGCCCGCGACTTCGTTTGAGTGGATTCGAATTTTGTGTTTTAAATTTTTTGCACGGAACCCTTATTCCTTTTCAAAAATAAAAATAGCTTAAGTTACTCCTTATAACATCAGCTATCTGCCAGTGAAACTTTCGTCAATATTGCTCCAGCTTTTTCGGAGATTAGCCGGAACAAACAGACAGAATTTGTTTAAATGTCTAATCTTATTGCAAATTGAGTAGGTATAGGTAAGAAAAACGCAGTCACAGAATTCCAGCGCAGGAATGGTTTGACTTCGGAAGATCTAGCACGAACGAGCGGAGTAAACGTGACGTACAGTCTGCAACAAAAGTTGATTAGCACCTGTAGTTTTATTAAGCGAAATATTTAATTCAAATCAGAACAGAAGTACTTAAAATTTTAAGAACATTAACTCTTAACAGTTAAACGAAAAAAAATCAGTTTATCAAATCATTTTGTGTTAATTTAGATGATGTCAAAAATTAGCAATGTTAACCGACTTCTGTTGAGCGCGTTAATACTCAGTTTTCATAATAAAATTTTAATTGAAAAATATTTTGGGGACAGATAAATTCCTATTTGTTCCCATTTATAAGTTTGGGGACAAATGACACGACAATTCCCATTCGTCCCCATTTGGGGACAAACTTGCGGGGAGAGAGACTCCGTTTTTTTTATATTTCTGTGGTCACACGATTAGTGGCAATTAATACAGTAGGTACTCGTACAAAACCATCCCTAACCACAAATTATCCCAACGCCCACAGCCACACATCAATCAATCAATCAACAGATATATCAGTTGAACAATCGCCGCTTATCTAAGTCTTCTAACACATTAGTCACTCACTGTCGGATACACTCATTTAGTTAATCCGATTCACTGGTAAAGCTCATTTAAACGAGGACGGTTTCTCGTCTGACGAGAGGCGAGAATGTCCATGTGAGACTCGCCAGGCAATATGCGACAACAAAAGATCACTACACCATCACTCAAGCAAGAAAAAAGAACCTTTGTCACAAAGTGATCTTCTATGGTTCCGTTTTACCTAGCTTACGATTGACGCATTGGGCGATTTTCTTGATAATTCGAAATGCAATTTTTCGTTTACAAAGACGTCAATTTTTAATCGACTTCAAAAAAAGGTTATCAATTCGTGGCGTATATTTTTTTTTTAATGTATGTACACCGATTTCTCCGTCAATTGTGGCTAATTTTAAAAAAAAAAAAATTGAGAGGGTATGCTCTCGAGGTGGTCCCCTTGTCACCAAGTCAGAAGAATCTGATGAGGGGATCCCATGGGAATCGAGGGAAACCCTCAAATTTTATAGGCACATCTATAGAGATTTGGGTATTTTTTATAGTAACTCGTGCATTTGCTCTTGGAAAGCACGATTCGGTGAAGTGGAACTGATGATGAAGACCACACATGGCCATCGGAACTACTCAATAATTACTAATACTACTCAATATTTCACGGGTATTTTTCGGGCGATTCGATTACCAATTTATACTCGTCACAATGCATATGGTGAAGTGGAGCTGATGGTGACTACACTATCAGCTTCAGTTCTCCTGGTTCTTACTAGGAGAACTCTTCAACAATTAACGTCCCTGCATCGGGAAAAGCAAAATTTTGTAAAAGCTGATGAGCAATACATTAGGCTATTGTAACTTAGATAAATTAAAAACTGACCCACTAAAAAGTGAAAAATAGAAAACTTTTTTACAAAAAAAAAAAAACCGACTTCCAAAAAAAAAACTACAAAGTAAAAAATAACTTTAGTTTCGGAAGTCGGTAGCAAAAAACTAAAATACAGATCCAAAGACACCAACTTCTGAAATTAAAGTTATTTTTAACTTTGTGGTCTTTTTTTGGAAGTCGGTTGTTTTTATGTAAAAAAAGTTTGTTTGTCATTGGCCAGGCGAATCCTACATTTTGACATGCAAGTATCGAAGGGTCTGTTCCTGACAACTTTTTGTTATCTTGTCGATAATCGCTTAATTCGAGGCGAGAAACTCTCCTCGTATAAATAAATCATTCAGTTAATCCGACTGACTATTATCTACAGTAATTACATTAATTGCGGTGCTTACAATGTAATCCCTTAGGAGCGTTATGTGAAGAATTGTTAATGAATTAGGTAATTGTTAATTGGTTTGTTCAATTGAATTACATACAATTGGGAAGGCGCGTTTTGGGGTTGTGCTTCATTTACATACATATTCAGTCTATAATGTTCCCACTGCTGGGACACAGGCCTCCTCTCTTTAAGAGAGAGTGGGGTGTAAGTCGACGTTCGCACGGACGTACAATATCGAGGCGATTTTTTTTGGCGCACTGGCTTTTCAACGTTCTGCTTAGCGCCGAGAGTGGAAATTCAACTTATTGTGGAGTTGGATTCTAAACGCTCGGCTCAACACCGAGAGTTGAAAATCCAGTGCGCGATAAAATCCCGCCGCGATATTTTTACGTCCGTGCGCACGTCGGCTAACAGTGGAATCTACCACGCGGAGTGCGGGTTGGTGTCTTTGAATTTTTTGATTCTAGGTAATGCCGGTTTCCACACGATGTTTTTCTTCACTGTTTTGGTGATGAAATTATTTACACAAAGTAAAGCGCCTGTCTGGGTTCGAACCCTTGGGTCGAGCTGGTCTTGACCTATAACTCGGTAAGTCGAGGCACCACTGGGCCACCACTGCTCTCTCATTTACATAAACATACGTAAACACTGCCCACCTGAGCCTAAAGTGCAGTAATTAAAATTTTGTAGGTTTTGAGTTAAGAGGCCGTATACGAAATCAAAACGGGCCGAATTAGGTATTAGACGCGCACACACACACATGCGGGAGCATCGAACGCGTGTGTGCGTGAGTCCGGAGTCGTCGATGGCCAGTACGGCGATTAAATGGTTTTGATCCTTTGATATGGTGGTGTCTTTTACTCTCGTGGTTTTTGTCAATTGAAATAAAAAGTCTGGTGGTATAAACTAACCATTTATTAATTAACTTTTATATTATTCTGAATCCCCATTTTATTTTAAAGTTTTTTTTATGAAAAAACTAACGTTTTTTTTCACCTTGCATTCAAAGTTTTATCGAAAAGTCTTTTTCTCGAATTCGTGTTTTTGCTGTTACTTTAGGTTCGGGAGGGCAGAATATGTATTTATTTTTATTTGTCATTTCGATTAGAGTATAATTAAGTTAAAAATATAATATCCTAACCTAACTAAAACTATTAAAAAACTAAAATATGGCGTCGAAAAATTAAAGGTAAATAGGGTTATATGAGTTGACATAATAATGTTGTGGGTTCCTATTTGTATGCATTTATTACTGACTAGCTTCAGCCCACGACTTCGCCCGCGTGAAATTTCTTATTTTAACATAAATAAATATACCTATCTAAAGACACGCGGCAATACTGTAGCTTCCCACTACGGAAAGATTTTTTGGAATCGGATCAGTAGTTCCAAAGATTATCCCCTACTTACAAACTCAAAAATAATAGAGCATAAACTGAGGCCTTTCGCACACCTCCGCCGCAAAACTATTGCAGTGAAACCGCAGTAGTTTATTTCAACAGATTCGCATGATGTTCCGCCACACGAGTAGCAGAACATCAGCGAAACATCATGCGGTTTCGCTGTTGCGCGTCGGAGATGTGCTAAGGCTCTAATTGTACCAACATTCTAATGTCAAATAATTCTAATTCAAATCAGTAGAACGGATCTCTATTCCGGACCTAATAACATAATCATTACAAATGACTACCTAGGTACTTACATACAATTCGTAAATTATTATAATTCTTAACTTATTAATCACAGAAAATCAAAATATCTATGTAATTAAATTACACACAAGCTAAGCCGCGGGCGCAGCTAGTATCTCATAAAAGTAGGAAAATTACACACACAATATTTTCCTGTTGCCCTTAATCCAAGCCTTAGGTAGGTAAGCCAACACCGAGTAAGTAAATGAAAATTTTATGAAAACATTAGCCGCACCCACTTGTTGAACGTACATAAGTCTATCCTAACTATAATTTTTAACCGACTTCAAAAAGGAGGAGGTTCTCAATTCGTCGGAACCTTTTTTTTTTATTTTTTTTTTTATGTATGTTCCCCGATTACTCGAAGATGGCTGGACCGGTTTGGATTTTTTTTGTTTTATTCGAGAGGGTATACATCACAGTTGGTCCCATATAAAATTGATTAACTTTGCTTGGGTAGTTTTTGAGTTAGCTTCAATAATACGTATTTTTTCCCCACTTTTATATGGATGATGTTCTAGTTTGTTTTGCAGATAGTGATATTAGAATTTGTGTGTGGTAGGTACACAACTAAAAAGTGAAAAATAAAAACTTTTTTACAAAAAAATACAACCGACTTCCAAAAACAACACTACAAAGTGAAAAATAACTTTAATTTCGGAAGTCGGTGGCAAAAAACGAAAATACATTTAACACCGACACCGACACCGACTTCCGAAATTAAAGTTATTTTTCACTTTGTAGTGTTGTTTTTGGAAGTCGGTTGTATTTTTTTTTCTCTTCAGTTGAGTAGTTGAAACTACTTATATTTATATATATTATGTACCTACTTCTAGCTTTCGCCTGCGTGCATGTCGAAAATTATCTCACGGGAACGTACCACCGGGATAAAAAGCACCCTATGTCCTATCCCAGATCCTGGTCTACCCATGTGCCAAATTTCATCCAAATCCGTTCAGCCGTTTTAGCGTCAAAGCGTAACAAACAAACTCACTTTCGCATTTTTAATATGAGTTAGGATTAAAATATCAGGTCCCGATGGTCTAGTGGTCGCAAGCGCGACTGCTGAGCATGGGGTCTTGGGTTCGATTCCAGGGTCGAGGAAAGTGTTACTCATTAGGTTTTTCCATCAGGAATTTCTCAGTAGACCCCAGAGTCAGGATTTGTGCCCGGTTGATGGCGATAGGCTCGCCCCCTATTACATGGGGCTTAAAGATAACTGGCGAAATGTGGGTGCGCTATAGATACACCTCTAGCTAACCCTTTGGGGATTACAGGCGTGATGTTATGTGACGAACTACCTTCACAAATACTAGTTAATGACGCAGCTACGGCTTGTTTTACAATTTTTACCAAGATTTTCCAGAAAAACAAATATAAAATCGCAGCTGTGACTACGAACTAAGGGATAAACTTACTTGGATGATGGATGAGGAACAGTTTAGTTCATTATCGCTTTATAACGCGAAACCGTCATCTGTTTCCGAGTTGGATGTTATAAAAAGTTTATAAAGAAAATAAAAGAAAGAAAGAAAAAGTAGTTATTGTGACTGGCACAGGAAGATCACCAACTAAAATAAAAACACAATGAAAAAAGTTTAAAAAGAAAAAAAAAAACAAAATTATATTTAAAAAAACTTTTTTTACAAAAACAACACTACAAAGTGAAAAATAACTTTAATTTCGGAAGTCGGTGTCTAGTTAAATGTATTTTCGTTTTTGCCACCGACTTCCGAAATTAAAGTTATTTTTCACTTTGTAGTGTTGTTTTTGGAAGTCGGTTGTATTTTTTTGTAAAAAAGTTTTTATTTTTCACTTTTTAGTTGTAGTAGCTACCCCACACAAATTCTAATACCACTACCTGCAAAACAAACTAGAACATTATCCATGTAAAAGTGGGGAAAAAAATACGTATTATTGAAGCTAACTCAAAAACTACCGAAGCAAAGTTAATCAATTTTATATGGGACCAACTGTGATGTATACCCTCTCGAATAAAAAAAAAAACAAATCGGTCTTGCCATCTTCGAGTAATCGGGGAACATACATAAAAAAAAAAAATTAAAAAAAAAGGTTCCGACGAATTGAGAACCTCCTCCTTTTTGAAGTCGGTTAAAAAAACAAAGTCTGATGCTGCGACATTTAAAATAAGTGTCGCAGCGATGATATTATGGCGCTGATTTATGTAACATCCATTCATCCTCTGAAGTTATTATGGATGGCCGAGGGCAAATGTTTAGAAAGTTTTCTAGAAAACAATGTTGTGTCTCTAACTTTACTCTTCTTTGCTTCGCTCTTGATAGAGCGATCCTGGTCACCATATACATAAGCATTAGGCATAATCAGCCTATAAAGTTCCCACTGTTGGGACACAGGCCTCTCCTCAGGACTTGTGAGAGTATTTTTGTTCTGGCCTCGATACAATGAGTACCTAATTTTACATGTTCTAAGTCAGTGACACGCCGCCGGCTTACGCTGAAAACCAGCGCCGTTGATTCGTGCCTTCGTGCACGGACCACGGCATTATGCTGAGCGTTAGCCGTTTCGCGCGCAAGTGACGCAAATTTCCATCTAGGATATTGTTCTTCTTTTTTATGTATAGAATAAATACCCATTTGTTTTGTTTTGGTTTTTAAGCCTAAGATATAAAACAATTTTATGTAATGTGCGTCACTTTCATGTGTAAACAGTTTTTCTTTCTTTTCTTTCTTTCTTTCTCTCTTCTATAATCTACCACGCGGGCCCAGTGCGAGTTGGTAGAAATTACATGTTTTCTAATTTTTGGTCCTAGGACATGCTGGTTTCCTCACGATGTTTTCCTTCACCGTTTTGAGAGCCGTGGTGATGAAATTATTTACACAAAGTAAAGCGCTTGCCTGGGTTCGAAACTTCGAACCCACGACCTACAACTCGTCATAAATCAGGGCCGTTACCACTGGGCCACCATCACTGCTCTCTGCACTAATCACCATGACTCGTGTCCAATCGCAGGACTAGTCGTAGCTTGCCTTACGATCTCTCTCCATCTGGTTCTACTAGATGACAGTCTGGCGCATTTATTAACAGGGCCTGCAACCGCGGATCTAATTTGATCGGTCCACCTCATCGGTGACCTCCTGCGGGGCTCTGACTTTTTCTAAGGTAGATACTACTGGATGCCTTGTCAGAAGGATGCAGTATACATACCAGAAATAAACTATTTTCAAAACAAATCCATCATGGATTTGTTTTGAAAATAGTTTATTTCTGGTTGTCTAATTAAGTGAGACCTGAAAAACAGTTTTGGAAAAAATCTAATCTGCATTCCCGCCACGGCATCGTCAGCCTTGGGCCGTACTATGACGTGAAAAAAAATCATGGATCCATCATGGTTCCAGTGTGAGAGAGAGACGGAGCTATATATGACCTATAGCACCATCCTTTTTTCTGGCGTCCTGATTATGATGATGACAATAGGCATCATGCATGGTAATAATTATAGCAGAATCACTGACTTAGTCAACCACAAAATTACATTTTCTGAGACAGTCGCAAAAATTGTGTGCCTACCATCCTAATAAAATAATGTAAAACTTTGTATGTTTGTTACTCAATCACGGAAAAACGGCTGAGCAGATTTGGATGAAAATGGTTAAACAGATAGTTCATAATCTGGATTAATACATAATATTCTTTTTATCCTGGTAGTGTAATCTCGTGGGATAATTTGCGACCTCGACGCAGGTGAAGCCCCAGGAAAAAGCTAGTATAAAAATAAAAAGAATACAGTAACAATCCGCCACAATAAAAAAATCTAAACACGACAGAAACATATGAAAAAGCAAATATCTCAAGTCGCACATTCCTCAAGGAATAATGTAGGAACGCAAAAACACAAGAGTGGAATAAATTATTTTAACTTTCAACGCTTTGTTACATTTGTAGGAGCATGTAGGAATATTATAAATTCATTGTGATGTAAGACGGGATGCTGAAGAAAGTATGACGTCATAAAAAAAAGAAAAATGTAGGCTGAAATGTTTATGATACTGTATTCTACGCAGTGAAGACGTGTTTGTGGGTTTATAACTTTGAAATAGCTGTAACATTTTCTATATCGGTAGTGTACCTACCTACATTTTCTTGGCAGTTTTTGTGAACACTTTTTAGTATGCTATGAAAACCTGTGAGTTCTAAAACGCCTCATTCACAATAGAATATTTGCGAGCTGACACACGAAGTTCATCGTGTTAACGTAAGGTTTTATACTTGCACCAGTGATCTAGATTTATTGTTTCACTAGCGACCCGCCCCTGCTTCGCACGGTTTTTACGACTTGACAAAACATCGCGATGTCTTTATTACTTATGTGTAAGTTTATTATCATAAGCGTTCTCTAATAAATTCTCTAAATAATGGTGAAAACCGCATCAAAATACGTTGCGTAGTTTAGAAGAACCACAAAAAGCGACTTCAATTTATAATATAGACTAGCAACCCGGCCCTGCTTCGTGCACGGCTTTTACGACTTGACAAAACATGGAAGTTTCTATATTATATATAAATTAAATATATATGTAGGTATTATACATATACGAGTAAACCTTCCGTTGAAAAATCCGTTGCGTAGTTTAGAAGAATTGTGGATATCACAAATCGTTTTCACAATCGCATAACTTTATATAAAATCTACTTGGTATTTCCTGAAAGAGGTGGAAACAATGAAATGATAATGCGTAAAAACAAACTGGGTTACATTATACCGTAATTAAAAATTTTGTTAAAAACTGTACTGTATAAAACTTGTAATATTCTACATCATCTGCCTAACTATGCCTAACTATTTTCCTAACTATGTTGGGGTCGGCTTCCTAGTCTAAGCGGATGCAGCTGCATACCAGTATTTTACATAGAGCGACTGCCTATCTGCCCTCCACAATCCAGTTACTGGGTCTACCCTTTCTTCTTCTTAACGTGCTTCCGAGGCACGGAGGGGTCTCGGTACGTAAAGATAGTCACCCATCCACGGACCGACCGCGGCAAGTGTAGCTTAACCTGATCGATCGACCCGTGCGGCTGTTATTATACTTAGTTACGAGTCTCTCTTGTAATATTCTACGTTTTACTAAAAAAAAACACAATCAAAGGTTTCACACATTGAAACCTGGATACAATCATTAAAGGTTGAGGCTTGAGACAGATAAGGAAACTGCCAACTTCCTCCCAGAGGGCGCGGGCGCGGGAAATAGAAATGACGGTACTAGTCTGAACGTATACTGTGAACAGCGAACGACATGCGTAGGATTATTTACAGATTATTGTTAGAGTAGACATGTTTGTATCTCAGATACGGTCTTGTTTTCAGTCGTGTGATTCTGTAAGATGTCATTCTAAACTTCGAATCTGAATCCACTGTGAGTTTCTTGATTGGCATTCTAAAAACTCGGTTGAAAATCCGAATTTACACTAGCGCTACCCATTTTTTTTTTTGTGGATGGGAAATCATCAAAGGACTTCTCCCGCTCTGGGTGGAGTGGAAGGGCGTGTCAGACTTTTACTGACTAAAACCCACCCGTGTTCCTTCAGTTGCCCGTGCCAGGGCCACGGTATCTCTTTCGAACTACCCGCGACCCCGGCGGCACACTAGCGCTACCCTTGCGAGCGTGTCAGCGAGTTGAACTAAATTGACTGTGAGCTTTTGACAAGATAAAGTATGAGATCACGTAAGAAGTGGTATTGAGTAATGTAATTCCCCGTCACTTCGACGCTCACTTCGCACTCGAACCCGATTCAAAGTGTCAAATAAAAAGCATTTATTTTACGAGTGAGAATGAATAGCGATGTGAGATGCGAGTTGTTGTTTGAATTTTACAGAATCGACGTACTGCTGGGAATATTTCCTGAATTCTCAGAGGCTTATCGTATCGATGGCAAATAACACATATCATATTATATTTTTTTTCATTTAACTAACTACCACTGAGCATACAGACAATTGTGCTACTGGAGAGTTTGTTGCGCCACTTCTTCTTCCCAGCTAAAGTATTAGGAAGTGGTGAAGGGTGGGCGTTTGGGGGCCTGTCATTTGCCTAACTTTTCTTAAGTATGTTGGGCTCGGCTTCCAGTCTAACCGGATGCAGTTGCCTATCTGACCTCCTCAAGGAGGTTACTGGGTAATACGATACCCCTTGGTTAGACTCATAGAAATATAAAAAACACTTCTTTCATATATCTATGGTTAGACTGGTTGTCAGACTTTCGGGCATCTGACGACCCGTAACGACTGTCAAAGATCCACGAATAACAGCCGGGCCCAACGGCTTAACGTGCTCTCCGAGGCACGGAGGAGTCTCAGTATGTAAAGATGGTCACCCATCCACGGACCAACCCAGCTACGCATAAACCGATCGATCAGGTTATGCGTAGCTTAACCTGATGGATTGACTCGTGCGGCTGTTATTACTTAGCCACGAGCTCCTCTGCTTTTACTACAGTAGGTACTTACTACAAAATACATTTCACTGGTTTAAAATTTTATTTAAAATCCATAAGTAATTAGAGATCTTCGAAAGTAATTTGCACTTCACTTCGAGTTGATAGCAGTCTGATTTTAACTGAGAATCTTCGAACTAATCTGTAACCGTTAGTACCTACATAAGTACCGACCATACTTCTAGGAAACTAGAACCGCAATCTTCGAACTGCCAATATACCACGGAGAGCTTTGGACGTAGCTTTTACTATTTATTTGAAGAGTTACATGAAAATGTGCACAGATTCATCGTAGGTAAGTAACAGTCATCTCTTCTAGATATCTACATTTTCTACATTTTCTTCATATCTACAATCTATTCATACACGAAATCTCTAAACGGGTCACTGTACTTATCATTATGAACAACTTTTACTATGGGACCAAACCTGGAATCGCGAACAAAAAATCTGTTGTTCCCTACATTTATGTTCGCATAACTCGTCGAAATCTAGGGAACAGCAGATTTTTTTTCTTTATTTAGGTTTGGTCTCACAGTAAAAGTTATCATGAGTATAATCATGTGTCTAAGGACGCTGTTACAAACGGGTAGTCAAATCATTACTTTTTTACACAAAATTATGTTTATTAAATAAAATGCTTTGCATTCTTAAAATGTTTTTTGGCCAAACTGTTGATAGATGTGCATGGTACGATTGTGAACTTTATATATAATTTTAGATAGATGCAGTTTCTCAATAAATGTACCGCAGTGAAAATTTTTACATCGGTATATTTATTGAGAAAATGTACCTATTTAAAATTATATTTATAGTTCACAATCGTACCATGCACATCTTTCAACAATTTGGCCAAAAAAAACATTTTAAGAATGCAAAGCATTTTATTTAATAAATATACTTTTGTGTAAAAAAGTAATGATTTGACTACCCGTTTGTAACAGCGTCCTTAAGTATCGGTCACTAATTACCAGTCACCCTATATATATTATTATATATTAGGTATATAAATAAAAAATATTAAATGATGTTCGTTGGTTAGCGCATCATTTGACTGGCGGGCGCTGGACCGTTTTTGTTTTAGGTTTTTATGGAAAAGTTTCCCGGTAAATGATTAAATTCGGGAAAAAGCTAATAATGTCCTTTTTTAGGAATTTTGTGATGTGATGTGTGATGACTGATGAACTCACGGGTTATTAGAATTTGGCGAACATTGCCTGTCGGGTCAGACATTACAAATAAAAGTCACTATTCGAGTCTGTCTGTGCGACCGCGTTGTTCTTCCAATCTACGCAACGGATTTTGATGCGGTTTCATGTGTCAAAATCAATGTCTAGCCTTTTCCCAACTATGTTGGGGTCGGCTTCCATTCTTCGAATGCAGCCGGATACCAGTATTTTACATAGAGCGACTGCCTAACTGACCTCCACGACCCAGTTACTGGGTAACACGACGATACCCATTGGCAAGACTGAAGAAAGATCTACGAATGACAGCCGGGATCAACTCCTTAACGTGCTTTCCGAGGCTCGGAGGGGTCCCGTTATGTAAGGGAGGATTATGCTATGATGCCATGCCATGAACTCATGATGCGGTTTATAATAGATTTTTAATAAACTTACATACAATTTGATTTGCTTTGCTTTTTTTTTATTGATATATAATCACTTCCTTCCTTTTTTTTTTACAGATAAATCTGTTCTGTGGTTGAAACCGTGAGAAGGGTGGACGAGTCACTAATTATGAATAAACACAGATATCTTTCAAAGGACACCATTCAAATTAGGCTCAGCATTACCATACTTTATTATGGTAATGCTGAGCCTAATTTGAAAATAATTACATAGTGGTATTTTTAAAGTACTACTAAGTAGTATACTTTTTAAAGTATAAAAAAATACTTTTAAGAAAAATACCACTATGTAATTATTTTTCGGGGTCGGAAAATTCTATAAGCAAATATTTTAAAATCAAAATAAATACCAAATATGATTTTTACACATAATTTCAAAGCATTTTTCCACAATCCCTACTGGCTGCAGCTATACAAATAAAAATATTTGTTTTGGTCGTCATATTTGCCTTGTTGATTGGCTAGTGAAAAAATATACACACTGTAAATTACATGTACTACGTGAAAAAATAAAAGAACAGTTCGTATCTCTATATTTCTTTGGTAAATATTTGTTTCACTGGCATGTAGGCTCTTTGGGGAATAGATAAAAAGATGGCGTCAACCAAAATTTTAATCTCGAACTCAATTTTATTCTGCGATTTAAAAGCAAAAGTAGTTAGCAGTATTTTATAAGCTGTTTAAACAAATACGCGTCAGTTTGACCTTCTCCTTTTTTCGTCAATTATAATAAAATAATTAGCCCTCTTACATCAAAAGGATAGACAGAATGCTGCTTGCCCGTTTTAGGTACCAAAATGGGAAAAAGGAACCCTTGTGGTGCGACTCAGTCTGTCTGTCTGTCCGTCTGTCACAGCTGGATATCTCAAGAACTAAGAAATTGCTATCATCTTGAAATTTGGAACAGTTTTAGCTGACATTTGTCCAACTATTTTGCAAATAAGAAATAAAGCAATAATTTTGCAGCAGGGACTGAAAGGGGTCTTAAAAATTCGAAGTGGGGCTATTAGGGCATGTGGGGTATTATGAAAGAACGCTGTTTGCACAATCTCAAATTTTTTTTTGTTTTTTTTAGGCCGCATGGTTTTCGACTTTTGATGAAAAATGTAAAAAAATAACAGTTCCGCCCATATCTCCGAAGTTTGCATAGAGATAAATCTGAAATTATTCTACGTGATAAAAGTTTATGTAAAGATTACAGAAAAATAAAACGATCTCTCTAAATAGCACACTTTTTCGGAAATTGGAACGGAACCCTCGGTGCACGAGTCCGACTCGCTCTTGGCCGGTTTTTTCCAACATCCATTGCGTTATGTAATGCACCATGAATGTTTGAAAATACTTACTAAGAAGTTCCCATCGCAAAAGTGAAGTTTTAAATTCCAATACTTTAGAAGGGAAGGAGCTCGTGGCTACTAATAACAGCTGCATGGGTCGATCGACCAGGTTAAGCTACGCTTGCCGGGGTTGGTCCGTGGATGGGTTTCTTTATCTTGTATTATTGTATTATGTATCTTTACATACTGAGACTCCTCCGTGCCTCGGAAAGCACGTTAAGCCGTTGGTCCCGGCTGTCATTCGTGGATCTTTGACAGTCGTTACGGGTCGTCAGAAGCCCGAAAGTCTGACAACCAGTCTTACCAAGGGGTATCGTATTACCCAGTTACTGGGTTGTGGAGGTCAGATAGGCAGTCGCTTCATGTAAAATACTGGTATTCAGCTGCATCCGGTTAGACTGGAAGCCGACCCCAACATAGTTGGGAAAAGGCTAAGCAGATGATGATGACTTTAGAAGGGAAGACAGACGGTAAAAATAATGTCTGCTTATATCTGCCTCGTTGGTCTAGTGGCAAGCGCTACTGCTGAGCATGAGGTCCTGGGTTCGATTCCCAGGTCGGGCAAAGTGTTATTGGGATTTCCATTAGGAATTTCTCAGTAGCAGCCCGGAGTTTGGATTTGTGCCCGGTTGATGGCGATAGGCTCGCCCCCTGTTACATGGGGCTTGAACATAACTGATGAAATGTGGGTGTACTAGGAATAGGTACACTTCTGCCTAACCCTTTGGGAATTACAGGCGTGATGTTATGTATGTAATTTACTTATGCAACTGAAAATCTACACCCAATACCAAAAAAAAACAATCAATCTGCCTAGCCTTTTCCCAACTATGTTAGGGTCGGTTTCCAGTCTAACCGGATGCAGCTGAATACCAGTATTTTACATGGAGCGACTGCCTATCTGACCTGCACAACCCAGTTACTGGGTAATACGATACCCCTTGGTAAGACTGGTTGTCAGACTTTCGGGCTTCTAACGACCCGTAACGACTGTCAAAGATCCACGAATGACAGCCGGGACCAACGGCTTAACGTGCTTTCCGAGGCACGGAGGAGTGTCAGTATGTAAAGATGGTCACCCATCTACGGACCAACCCCAGCAAGCGTAGCTTAACCTGATGGATCGACTAGTGAGGCTGTTATTACTTAGCCACGAGCTCCTCTTACTACTCCAATACCAAAAAAAAATATATAAACCATAAATACGTCTTAAACCGCCAAAAATCCGAGTCAGACTGATCGAAAGAGATAAGAATCGAGTGAATGAAGTAGAAGTCTGCTTAAAGAGATTGGCTTCAGTTTATTATAAGCTGGAGTTGAATGAAGTGAACGTAATCATGAAAGCTTTGTTGTGTCGCAGTGAATTCATCTGAAAGCCTTAGCACGAGTGGTTCGAGATTGGCGTTTTATTGTGGAATACTTTTTAGGGTTCCGTAGTCAATAAGGAAGTCTTATAGTTTCGCTATTTCGCTATGTCCTTCCGTCCGCAGCTTAGCTCAGAGACTCTTAGTACTAGAAAGCTATAATTTTGCATGGATATACATATTTATCACGCCGATAAAGTGGTAAAATAAAATCATGAAAAAAAGTTTAGGGTACCTTCTGTACACGTAAATTTGGGATGTTTTTTTTTCTCGTCTACCCCATGGTGTGGGGTGTTGTTGGATAGGTCTTTCAAAAATATTGCGGGTCTGTGACAATTTTTCAATTTAGGGATCCTTTTCTGAAATAATAAGCTTTAAAGTGCTAATTTTTGTTAGAGTCAAGTGTCCCCCCCCCCTGCCAGCTAAACGGTTAGTTTTGTATGGGTAAAAAAATTCACAATAGTAGTATACATAACGAAATTAAAAGGAAAACTATCACAACTAAGTAGGGTTTCAAGTTTACGAGTAATAGTCAACCAACTTGCAAAATGTACTTGGAACAGTAAAAATTTCGTACAAATTCCATTCAAAATTACTTAGTTGTGTAAAACAGGTAGTAAATATAAGTTTATGAACCATGTGAAAATATTTAAAAATAAAATCATAACATTCTTATTAATAATGATTTCTAAATTAATAATATTTACGCTCGAAAACGACGGGCGGCGGCGTGCACTACGGAACCCTATTACTGCGCGTGTCCCGACACGCACTTGGTCGGTTTTTTATGTATCGTGTTGATAAAAATGATGAGGGCATAGACTTGGTGCTGCTAGAACACATAATATAACATCACGGCTTGTTTCATCTGAGGAGCTTGTGGCTAAGTAATAACGGCCGCACGGGTCGATCCATCAGGTTAAGCTACGCTTGCCGGAGTTGCTCCGTGGACGTGTGACCATCTTTACATACCGAGACTCCTCCGTGCCTCGGAAAGCACGTTAAGCCGTTGGTCCCGGCTGTCAATCGTGGATCTTTGACAGTCGTTACGGGTCGTCAGAAGCCCGAAAGTCTGACAACCAGTCTTACCAAGGTGTATCGTATTACCCAGTAACTGGATTTTGGAGGTCAGATAGGCAGTCGTTCCATGTAAGAAACTAGTATTCAGATGCATCTGGTTAGACTGGAAGCCGACCCCAACATAGTTAGGAAAAGGCAAGGCAGTTATGATGGCTTGTTTCTGAGGTGTAGAGTACCCACATTTCGCCAGTTATGTGTAAGCCCCATGTAATAGGGGGCGAGCCTATTGCCATCAACCGGGCACAAATCCTGACTCCGGGCTGCTACTGAGAAATTCCTGACGGAAAAACCCAATAACACTTTCTCTGATCTAGGATTTGATATTATTGGTGCTGGTAGATGGTGATTCTAAATGATTTTAGTCAATACGAGGTTCTTTTTTCATCTTGTCGGCACGATTAACTTAAACTATCCTATAAGAGTTTATAACAAACTATGAAGTGTCTTGGAAGCTATTTTAAACCAATTGATGAGGTGGAAAGAGGTTCGTGGCTAAGTAATAACAGCCGCATGGGTCGATCGATCAGGTTAGGCTACGCTTGCCGCGGTTGGTCCGTGAATTGGTGACCATCTTTAAACACCAAGATCTCTCCGTGCCTCGGAAACGACGTTAAGCCGTTGGCTGTCATTTGTGGATCTTCGTCAGAAGCCCGGAAGTCTATCAACCAGTCTTACTAAGGGGTATCATATTACCCAGTTACTAGGTTTTGGAGTTAGATATGCAGACGCTTCATGTAAAATACTGGTATTCAGCTGCTTCCAGCTAGACTGGAAGCTGACCCCAACATAGTTGGGTTAATCCTAGGCACATTGAGATATTGATGAGGTGGAAAGCAGATACCTACTATGATAGATCGATTTATTGCGTCTTCTTTATAAGTATAGGCAAAAACAGCTAAGCCTCTAAGGAGCAAAGGCGTAGATTTGTTATCAACAGAATAAATTGCATTTCATATACACCCCAAAAGAAAACCTTTGACATCAGAGATTGAGATATCATATCGAGACAAACATCTACAAATAAGTTGTTCGTCCAATTTTCATGTGGAACCCTAAAAAAAGGGCCGTAGGGTAATTCGATCAAATCGAAAATGTGAGCGAATTCTACCGATGTTTATTTATATTTTGTCTTTGCATCTCTAAATGAAATATGTTTATAGTTCTCGTCGATTTTACAAAGAAAATCGGATTTTACCGTTGGTCGTAGGTACCTATATCTATACTTTATCTATGTATATAAAAGCGAAAGGTCACTCATTCATTCATTCGCTCAATGATTAAACACGAAATCTCAAAAAGCTGGCTGGACCTTTTTTTTTTTTTTTGTGGATGGGAAATCATCAAATGACTTCTCCCGCTCTGGGCAGAGCGGGAGGGCGTGTCCGACTTTTAATGACTAAAACCCACCCATGTTCGTTCAGTTGCCCGTGCCAGGGCCACGGTATCTCTTTCGAACTACCCGCGACCCCGGTGGCATCGGCCCAATTGACCCCGTCCCTGCTGACATCTCTTTGAGGCGCGCGTGGAACACAACGCGCCGTCGACCCGGGCCGGATCCTTACCGGACGGCGAGCTGCCCATTACTCGTCGTCCGCAAACCCGCGCCTACGGTGGCCGGGAATCGGCGATAGATTCCCGCCGCCCAGGGCGTCTCCTGCGGCGGCTAGGGGCGCGAGGGCGCGGCTGTTGCCTCTCCCTCACGCGTTCCGCTTCCTCCTTCGCGAGCATTACTGCTTCGCAGAAGGAGGTGACGGCCTCCCATGCACTCTCGCTCCGCACCATGGCCTGGACCAGGTTTGGACTCGAGAGATCACCGCCGCCGATTGCCTCCGTGAGAACACGGCAGTGCTCCGCCCAAGCCGGGCAGACCTCCACTGTATGCTCTACCGTGTCCTCCGGGCGATTCACACAATAGTGACACCCGGGCGTTTCCTCCCGCCTTATCCGAAACAGGAACCTCCCGATTACTTCAACAAACTTTGCACCTAAACCGTTCTAATTTGAATTTCAAGAAAGCGCACTTAACGGCATGGTTCTCAATAATTTAGTACTTAATAGCAAGACTGCAAGCCACCGCAAACAATGTACAGTCAGCATAACTTTTATTATACCTAAACCTTACAGTTAAGCAAAATATTCAAAAGTATTTTTTTTTTTGGGTTGTGGAGGTCAGATAGGCAGTTGCTCCATGTAAAATAATGGTATTCAGCTGCATCGGTAAGACTGGAAGCCGACCCCAACATAGTTGGGAAAAGGCTAGGAAGATTGATTGATTTTTTTCGTGAAATTAAAATTGGTTTGGTCATGTTGAGAGGATGAATGAATGGCGACTAACAAATGGTCACAATGTAAATGTGGGTGGAAACGTCGGGACTGCCCTAGCAGGATAAATAGTGACCTATATTGGTGATGTTTTTCTGGAAGGTCGGGTGCGTAGTACTCGCAACCGGCGTGCGTGTATGGCCATATCGATGTATGAAGCAAAAGGAATGTGTAAGGATCTTAGCAGGTGGCGTTCTGTAATTTCTGCCTTCCTTCATAGTAGTAGGAAGGCGTGAGTTTATGTGCATAAGGTCCCAAATAGATGAACAAACTCTTAGAAATCATTCAATCAGACCACCAAAATAAGGACAATGGTAAACAAAATAAATAAGAAAAACGCATTAGATAGGTACTACAAATGTGCAGGCGCACGTGACCACGTCACTGCCCGCGTCTGCCGCGTTTTTTTATTAGTTTAGGTCAAAATAAAATCATTTTAATCAGTGTTTCTTTGCTTGGATATCGTTGGATGTTTGTTGTTGCTTGGATGTCGTCCGTGGAGTTTCTTGCCCGTTCTTCTCCATAGGTACCTACTATGCTTTGGAATGGGCGCCTAGCTTCATCTTTTTGACAGACCGACCCCTTGACAATTCAAAAGTGCCTGTAATTGGTTTAATTGAAATAAATGCTTTGAGTTTGAGTTGGCTGGACGTACTGAACGCTGTGTTAAAATCTGTCTATCTATTTTAATGGGACCTTATACATGTATGTTAAAATTGCAACCAGAAAATACCTATTTTATAATACTACTAGCTGCGCCCCGCGGTTTCACCCGCGTAGACCGGGATAAAAAGTAGCCTATGTGTTAATCCAGGGTATAAGCTATCTACATACCAAATTTCATTCAAATCGGTCCAGCCGTTTGAGCGTGAAGAAGTAACAAACATACACACGCACACACACACACACACTCACAAACTTTCTCCTTTATAATATTAGTGTGATGTTCGTAACACCATAAAATAAAAAACTAAAATCAATACTTTATAATCACTTTTTAATCTTGCTTAAGTGTTTGTACCAAGCGGTCCTCACTGCAAAAGGCCGCATAACTTGGAGACGCGTCGTAAGTCGGGATCCTCAGCGTTAACGGACCGACGAAGAAGAAGAAGAAGAAAGTGTAAGTTATCTATGCTTGTGACTGTACCTACAAACTTGCACTAAATAATAGCTCATTCAATATCGCTTAGTACTCGGTTATTAATATTCATAGTGCCCGTATTTCAGTGTTAACTGCTCCTAATGTGCTCTTGTTATGAATGATTCTAGATTATAATTAAGTTACAGTTACTATTAATATCATCTTCAGAAAGGTCAGGTGCGCACTCGCAACCGCGTGTATGACCTGATGTATGAACGTAAACGAGGCAAAAGGAGTATGTAAGGATCGTAGCAGGTGGCGTTCTGTGTTTCTGCCTACCCCCATAGGAAGAAGGCGTGAGATTTTGTATGTAGTCTGTAATTGCCTCTGCAGGGCAAAAGTCTCGATTCATTGAAAGTTTCGAAGGAGAAGAGCAAGCATAGCAATTCAAATTCGTACAGCACAGAGAAGTAAGTAAGCATGGTGGTGCTTGCCTACTCCTTGAGGATGCAGCAGGTCATTTCAGTCGAGGATCACGGTGTTTTCATTCGCCTGAAGTGAACGATAGCTTAGGGCCAAGCATCACAATATTCCATTGAATGTATGCCATTCATACAGCATAATATAATCAGCCGATAATGTTCCCACTGCAGGGACACAGGCCTCCTCTCTTCGAGAGGGAGTGCAATCGGCTGTAATCTACCACGCGGGCCCATTATGGGTAGGTAGATGTCACAATATGTCTTCGAATTTTTGGTTCTAGGACATGGCGGTTTCCTCACGATGTTTTCCTTCACCGTTTTGAGAGCAGTGGTGATGAAATTATTTTTATTTACTGGTTACGAACCCACGACTTTTTAAGTCGGGGCCGTTACCACTGGGCCACCACTGCTCCTGTCCTCCATTCGCCGGAAGTGTACGATAGCTTAGGGCCAAGCATCACAATATCCCATTGAGTATGCCACATGATAATTAATGTAGCGTAGCCATGATACCTTGGTTTCTTATAGCAGAATAATTAGCGGTAATTCAAAACTTGTATAAAACGCACACTATGCAGGCAGGCATATTATAAGTTTGGGGATTACATAACTGATAAAAATGCTTGGCTCAATGCTGGTCCTGCTCCACAACCACAACTAATTAACCATATCTTGATTTAAAAGAGTGTCCGTGGAGTTTCTTGCCCGTTCTTCTCCATAGGTACCTACTATGCTTTGGAATGGGCACCTAGTTTCATCTTTTTGACTGACCGACCCCTTGACAATTCAAAAGTGCCTGTAATTGGTTTAATTGAAATAAATGCTTTGAGTTTGAGTTTGAGTCATCACACCTCTGCAACGTTTTTCCAGTCGAAAGTCCGATGCGTGTGCATTGCGACACCGCAGCATCACGGCACTATTAAACGGGGTTATTTTAAATTGGCTAGCTAAACTGAGACTTGAGACTGCATCGATTCTGTAGTGCGTCGGAATTGTTTGCACAGAATCGAACTGACGGATTTCATGCGATCATCCGAAAAAAAATCGCATATTAGTAACTGAACCCCCAGTAGCAACAGCATTCTGAAAACAGTGACTGAAAGTTTCTATTCTCCCATTTTTAACCGACTTCAAAAAGGAGGAGGTTCTCAATTCGTCGGAACCTTTTTTTTTTTTATATATATATGTTCCCCGATTACTCGAAGATGGCTGGACCGATTTGGATTTTTTTTTGTTTTATTCGAGAGGGTATACATCACTACATCACAGTTGGTCCCATATAAAATTGATTAACTTTGGTTGGGTAGTTTTTGAGTTAGCTTCAATAATACGTATTTTTTCCCCACTTTTATATGGATGATGTTCTAGTTTGTTTTGCAGGTAGTGGTATTAAAATTTGTGTGGGGTAGGTACACAACTAAAAAGTGAAATATAAAAACTTTTTTACAAAAAAATACAACCGACTTCCAAAAACAACACTACAAAGTGAAAAATAACTTTAATTTCGGAAGTCGGTGTCTAGTTAAATGTATTTTCGTTTTTTGCCACCGACTTCCGAAATTAAAGTTATTTTTCACTTTGTAGTGTTGTTTTTGGAAGTCGGTTGTATTTTTTGAGGCATCTTGTGGAGAGGATGGCCAGGTGAGAAACTTGTACCTTACTTGGTCATCTTCTGTGCAAAATACTTCAAACACAGTTCACAATTACCTCTAAATAATAACATTACTTACTAACACTAGCTATAAGATATTACTAACACTATGGATCGTCTTTGTTGTCCGATTTAATAAAATTTTGATTTGATTTGATTAAACTCCACATGCCCGATGGGTATTAAAACACGATAAAATAAAAAGGTGTTGTTTTTTTTTGGGAGGTCAACGGCCGCTGTTAACAGTGTTACTTGAAGTATGAGTTGATAAAAAGGTTTTCTTATTTTTTATCGTGTTTAGATATCGATATCCATCGCGTCTGTGAAATATATACAAGAAAAACAAGATTTTTTCAACTGATATTGCAACTTTCAAGTGACTACAACAACTGCGGTCGATGACATCACAAAAAAACTCATCAACCCATCGACAATCGCGTCTGCAGAGTTTAGCTAGCCAATTTAAAATAACCCAGTATCTCTGTCGCAGCAGATTGTATGATTCGTCATTATACATACGACCGTCGTCCGTTTAAAAACGTTCGCAGTTATGAAATATGCCGAAGGAAAATTGGCAACTCGTCCAATTTTTATAATTTCGACATTGATTGCTATTGTAAGTTCAGTCGGAACTGTGACTAACCACGCGCGATCCGAATTGGTCGCAGTAACTAAGCACCCCGAACAAATGGGTTAGGTTAGGTTAGAACTGTGACCAA
Source organism: Cosmia pyralina (assembly GCA_946251885.1). Lineage (NCBI taxonomy): Eukaryota > Metazoa > Arthropoda > Insecta > Lepidoptera > Noctuidae > Cosmia > Cosmia pyralina. The sequence continues at coordinate 21,316,067 of OX276354.1, forward strand.
CCGCGTGCGAGCCGAGCGAGCGGTGCCGCGGCAGTGCGAGACAGACAGGCAGAGAGCCTTGAGAAATACACTTCTGGACACATCTTTTGGCCCACCTTGTATTTTCAGTTTCGTTTGGTCCTAGCTAAAATTTTATATTAGGTCGAGCAAACAGTTTTTATGCAGTTTTGAACCTGGCACATTCACAATTTCATTCAATAGTCTTTTTTTGAATTTCGAACACAGAATTTAAAGAAACAAAAGACAATTTGGAGCCTGTTTGTTGATATCAAACAATCGAATACTAAGAAAACTTGGTTTTATTGGTTTACTTGGATTTAATTCTTGAAAAAGTGATTGATATCTTTGGTTTTGCAACAAACATTACTTATTCTTAACATTAAGGTGAGGTTATATCAATAATCTATGGATACTTCACCTGAAGTCGCCGCCCAAGCTGTGGCACTTATTCAGGCCGGACACAGCCAAAGAAACGTGAGTGCTCAACTTAATTTAAGTCGATCTGCGGTCCAAAATGTTTATCGGAGGTACCTAGAGACTGGCCGGCTTTGTTCGTCGCCAAGGAAGGCCACGATCTCGGGTCACAACTGAAAGGCAGGATCGATTCATCGTGACGACCAGCTTGAGAAATCGTCACCTTACCTCCATTGAGATACAAAACCAACTTCGCGACTTCCACGGAGTATCTGTGAGCGCTCGAACTGTTCGGAGAAGGTTAAAAGAACGCGATATGGTACCACACAAGCCAGCTAATGGCCCCAAACTAACGCGAGCCCACCGAACAGCGCGCCTTCATTTCGCACGCAGTCATTTAAATTGGACACAGCAAGATTGGAGCCGTGTACTCTTTTCTGATGAGTCTAAAATTGTGTTACATGGCAATGATGGAAGGAACAAGGTCTACCGACGTAAGGGAGAGCGTTTCGCACAATGCTGCTTTGAAGAGAGGGTTGCTTATGGCGGTGGCTCATGGACTGTCTGGGGCGGTATATCCGCGAGCGGCAAAACTCAACTTGAGGTTGTTACAGGACAACGGCTGCCAACATTAAATGCTGAAAGGTACATTCGTGAGTGCTTAGAACCTCACGTGATACCATACGCGGACTATGTGGGCCCAAATTTCCTTTTTATGCATGATAATGCAAGAGCCCATGCGGCCGGCATCGTCAGGGAATATCTTCGGGATGTGAACATCACAGTTATGGACTGGCCAGCCAGAAGCCCAGACATGAACCCCATTGATCACATGTGGGACGAGCTAAAAAGACGTGTTAGGGCTCGTCAGCCAGTTGCCCAGACGATGCAGGAGTTGAAAACTGCCATAGAAGAGGAATGGGAGATGATCCCTCAAAATTTCATAGAGCGGTTGATAAACTCTATGCCTAATCGTATGAGAGCTGTGGTAGATGCCCATGGAGGCAACACGCGTTATTAAATTAAACCTTTATTTGATAAAACATGTTTTTTATTCAAAAATCAATTGCCTTTAACAAGGCGCATATCCGACTTGTTAGGCGTAGCTCCATGTCGTATGGTATTCTGAATTCAAATTTAAAACAATACGATCGAAAAAGATGGTAAAATGTATCAGGTTTAAAACTGCATCGACAGTTTTTGTTCAATCTAGCAATCATATTTCGGTAGGGGCCATCGAAACCTAAACTCTAAGGTGGGCCAATAGATGTGTCCAGAAGTGTATAACTAAATACTTCAATTTGCCGCGGCATTTTGTAAACGGTGTTTGAATTGTCCATCAAAATAAATGTTGTGGCATATTATAATATAGTGACAAGGCAATTTACATTTTGCCTTCGGCATATTTCAAAACTGCGAGCGTTTTTAAACGGACGACGCCGTTTGTAAAAAGCGGTATCATACAAATCGCCTGCGACATCTATACTACATTAAGGGCGTGTTTCACCACCTACGATTAAGTTCCTATTAACTTACTTGGCAGATAATTTCATACAAATTCTGTTCTATTTTTGAATTTATCCTCTGCGGCCGAAATGGCGGCGGAGCGCGCGCGGGAGGACGACCCTCACGCGGCGCCGCTCCGAAGGCGGAGGAGGGGTCGAAGCAGACGACTCCTCCCAGGTGGGGGCCAGCAGGCAACGGGTGTGGGGGCATCCTTGCCTGTATTGCACAGGCCCCCACCAGTGTCGGACGGGAATGGCCAGGTGTTCCCGGTCATTCCCGTAGCCTCCCATCCGGGGGGGCATGCGGGGCCCGCCAGCTAGGCGGGCATGCGCCGGGAGGGTTGTGGACGTAAAGGCTGAGCCGGTTTCCCATGGCCCTCCCACCACGGCGATGTGGGAACACTGCTGAGTTTTAGTGGGTATACTGTCATTCCGACAGGAGTCCCACATACCCCGTCTCGTCCCCCACGAGCGGGGATGCATAAAGCATTTCTCAGCGTCAAAAAAAAAAAAAAAAAAAAAAGGTTAGAACTGTGACCAACCGCGTGCGAGCCGAGCGAGCGGTGGCGCGGCAGTGCGAGACAGACAGGCAGAGAGCCTTGAGAAATATAACTAAATACTTCAATTTGCCGCGGCATTTTGTAAACGGCGTTTGAATTGTCCATCCAAATAAATGTTGTGTTAAACATATTATATTATATAGTGACAAGGCAATTTACATTTTGCCTTCGGCATATTTCACAACTGCGAGCGTTTACGGACGACGCCGTTTGTAAAAAGCGGAATGATACAAATTGCCTGCGACATCTCTACGAGTTAGCCCCTTTTCAGACGATCGAGGTTTTCGGATACTCGAAGTATGAACGCTTTCATACGAGTAATTCACTCAGCTTATACACTGTGTGGGGTGTCACGGAACCGGGACCAACTATCCAGCAGCCGCAACGTGTGAAAAGGCGCTAATGGCTGGTTTACACAATGCGAGCTGCTGACAAGACAGTAGACAGCTGCTCGCACTGTGAACTCGCATATCAGTAGCTCGGCCTGCCTTGGCTATTTACAAACACAGTGCGAGCTACTGACTAGACAGCTGTTCGCACTGTGTGTACTCGAATGTCAGTAGCTCGGCTTGCCTTGGCTGTTTACACAGTGCTAGTTGCTGCACTTCAGCTACTCAGTAGGCTGACTCACACGCTAGCTCGCACTATGTAAACTAGCCATTAGGGGCCTTTGTACCCTTTAAATATTACAATGTTACTCGCTTATGAAGCCAGTAGCAGAGGCACTGTTAAATATTAAACCACTAGGTCTTTGCCTCAACATTCATGCGTGTATTTAAAGTTCTAATTGTTTTAACATACAAAGGGCAACGTTTTGACTACAACACAATAACTTATAACAAGCTGCCCTTGAGATTCGTTAGTTATTTAACATCTCTTTTAGCAGGGAGACGACGTTACGCAGTGCAAGGTATAAGACGTAGCGATTATCAGAAAATTCTAGCACTATCAACTTTATGTTTCACTAGCTGCGCCCCGCGGTTTCACCCGCGTAGACCGGGATAAAAAGTAGCTTATGGTTAATCCAGGGTATAAGCTATCTACATACCAAATTCCTTTCTTCTTGAAGAAGTAACAAACACATATACACCCACAAACTTTCGCCTTTATAATATTAGAGTGATTAACATCAGTGGCGGATTTGCCCCAAGGCCCGTAGGCCCGGGCCTAGGGCGGCCAAAAATTAGGGGCGGCCAATCTGACAAAAAATTCACTGATGATAACAAGAAATAACTGAAAGTACCTCAATATTCGAAAGGCTCGCGCACATTATGGCGGAAGGCACTGCAACGCATCGTATAACAATAATCTTACTAAATCACTTTCGCACATCTAAATATACAGGGTTACTAGTTATTGAGTCACGGTATGTAAAGATCACCCATCCACGGACCAACCCCGGCAAGCGTAGCTTAACCTGATGGATCGACCCGTGCGGCTGTTATTACTTAGCCACAAGCTCCACGGCACGGCAAAACCGAACAATATGGTATTGAATGTAAAGAAAATCTTAAAATGGCTCTCCTGTAAAAAAACAAAAAGTGCAGTTGTGCCCTTGTCTTACCGAAGGTGCGAAAGAAAGAAAAATGTGTTTCTTTATTTTGTATTCGGATCAAAGGACCAACGATCGCAGACGCCTATAACATCGCCCTCACCTCTAACAAATTCATCTCGAATTCTCTTAAGCGTTTGCATAGTAAAGATAACAGTCCCCTACAGCAACCAGGACAATACCGTTTGTTTGCTTCGCCTTGATCCTGAGTATTCATGAGAGAAGGCATAGACCACACCTACGCTAGTATGAAAGAAGACAGCCCACATGTGATATTGGCAATCCACTTTATAAAACTTACTACTTACTACTTACTTACTTACTTACTTACTTACTTACTTACTTATTTACTTTTCTTTCCGCTCGTAGGAATTTTCCAGCACCGAATTGTATAAGACACTTTCTACGTCCTATAAAATGGTAGCAAGCTGCATCCTAATTATGAAACACACTATAAATCGGAATCAAGCAAACTGCTTATCCATTGCTTCATATGTTTGCAATATTTGTCTGCTCAACAACGTAAATAACGCAATGATTGTTGTTGAACTGTCAAAATGAACAGCATTGTCATTGTTAGTGTGTTACAAATTTAATTAGGCTGCAGTTCTTTCTATAGTGTTTTAGAGGGGCTCGTGGCTAAGTCAGCCGCACGCTTGCCGTGGTCAGTCCGCGGATGGGTGACCATCTTAACATACCGAGACCCCTCCGTGCCCCGGAAACCACGTCAAGCTGTTGGTCCCGGCTGTCATTCGTGGATCTTTGACAGTCGTTACGGGTCGTCAGAAGCCCGAAAGTCTGACAACCAGTTTTCCCGAAGGGTATCGTGTTACCCAGTAACTGTGTTGAAGAGGTTACTTAAGCAGTCGCTCCATGTAAAATACTGGATTCAAGAGCATCTGGTTCGACTGGAAGCCGACCCCAACATAGTTGGAAAAAGGCTAGGCAGATTGATATTGTTTAGAGCAACATCATCTTCCTGCCCTTATCCCATATTACTTGGGGTCGGCGCAACACGTTTTCTTCTTCCATTCTCCCCTGTCAACCGTCACGCTATCATTCACTCCCTTCTCTTTCATATCATTCCTCACACAATCCATCCATCTTTTCTTTGGCCTTCCTCTGCCTCTCCATCCATCAACATCTATATTCATCACTCTTTTAGTCACATGCGTTTTGTCTCTCCTCATTACATGCCCATACCAAGACAAACGATTTCCTTTCAACTTTTCTGTCACTGGCGCCACTTTCAAACTTCCTCTTATATACTCATTTCTCACTTTATCCATTCTTGTCACTCCACACATCCATCTCAACATTCTCATCTCCGCTGCATGCAATTTTTTTTCATCCGTCTTCTTCACTGTCCAGCATTCCGATCCATAAAGTACGACAGGCCTTATCACGGACTTGTAAATTTTCCCCTTCAACTTGAGGGGCATCCGTGGGTCGCAAGTTGTTCCTGTAACCTGTCGCCATTTCATCCATCCTGCGTTGATGATATTGTTTAGAGCAACATACAACGATTAAGATTTAATTTAGAGAGAGATAGAGATGAGATAATTTATTTGTCAAAAAAACATGCGTTTACACACCGACAAGTCGGGCATGCAGGGTAATAAATTATAAATAATAATTAATTGATAAATAATAAATATTAATTAATTATAAATATATATATAATATTTATATTTATTATATTATATATTTTATTATTTATTTATTAATTATATTATAGGGTATTATTATTATTTTACTAAATTTAGCTTCCATAGATTTATATTGATTCTATTACTTACCTACGTAATAGGTTGGGGAAAAAGTTTCTTCGCATTTTTTAGGAAAATTCAAAACATTTTTTAATATACATTATTTACATTTATCAAAAGTATGTAGCTACTATTTTGTTCGATAACTTTTTGCCATCTTGTAGGTAGGGACATGATCCCATTGCTATAGAAATTTTGGGACTTCTGATCAAAATACCGCGACAAGTAGTTTTGGCAGTCCTCTCGTGACGTTAACCTGACACTGCCTAAAGAATTCTGAAGAGACCGAAACAGGTGGAAATCTGAAGGTGCAAGGTCAGGACTATACGGCGGATGCATTAACACCTCCCAGCCAAACTCTCTTAATTTTTGCTGAGTGGCTAAAGATGTGTGAGGTCTAGCAGTATCATGATGAAAAACCACACCCCTTCTGTTAATTAATTCCGGCCGCTTTCTCTCAACTTCTTGCTTTAATCTCATCAGTTGTTCGCAGTAGAGTTCAGAATCGATGGTCCTGCCTGGTGGTAACAGCTCATAATGAACAATGCCCTTCCAATCCCACCACACTCACAGCATCACCTTGTTGCGAGTTAACCCGGGTTTCGCCACAGTCTGTGAAGCCTGACCGGCCTTTGACCACGACCTTTTTTGCACGTTCTTGTCGTACGTGATCCACTTTTTATCACCAGTTAGTAGCTTCTTCAAAAATGGTTCGGTTTCATTACGTAGTAATAAAGAATCACAAATGAGTACACGGTTCATTAGGTTTCTTTCAGTGAGCTCGTGAGGTACCCAAATATCGAGGTTTTTTGTGTACCCAGTTTTTTTCAAATGCGCCAAAACTGTTTTGTGGTCAATTCCCAGTTCTTCAGCTACGTTGTAACTACTGATATGCCGATCTTGCTCCACGTTTTCAAAAATGGCATCCATTTTATCCGTAATAGGGCGACCAGAGCGTCGTGCATCTTTGGGATCAAAATTTCCGGATTGAAACCGCTTAAAACAAATTTGTGCTACTCTCACAGACACTGCACTGGGTCCATAAACATCGTAAATTTTTTTCGCGGCTTGCGTTGCATTTTTACCTTTTTTGTAGTAAACTTTTAAAATGTATCGAATTTCTTCATTAGATTCACTCATCTTGACAGTACGAAAAACAAATGAAAATCACACTTTTTCCTAATTTAAATTTGGAATTATGTTCTTTAAAATTTAAACTTTCAATGATACCAAAACCAGCCAGATACAAATAGTATAGCCAAAGATATTTTATTTTAAGTTCATACATACTATAATGCGAAAAGACTTTTTCCCCAACCTAATATTTAGTCATGAATTAAAATTAGGCTTGTTTGATTCATACCCTTAGACCTAGTTTCACCATACCATGTTAGTTATACAAACATTGTGGAGTAGGTATGTGCGCCAGAAGACGAGTTACACGCCCAGGGTGCAGTTATTGGAGTCGAGCCGAACAGGCTTCGTCGAAATGTTATCTGCCCCTTGTCATGGAAGAAGAGTTTTGGCCGCAGGACGTGGTGTTCGTCGCTTCCGCGGACCACAGGACAGCACAAAGTCAAGCTAGTGCAAAGTGAAGTGCTACTAACATAGTCTTAAGCCTTATTTTTTGATGCCATAGGAGCTCTTCCCTTTTTTTTTATTATTTTAAACTTGTACATAGTATATATAATTTAGTGTTAGCTTGTATATTTTAATTAAGTTTTGTTTACTGTAGAGAATTAAAGAACTTTTCATAACAAAGCCTTATTTATTATTATGTATGTTTAGGATAAGGTATTTATCTTTGGGCCAGTGTCGCCTGAAATAAATGGTTTATTTGTTTATGTATTTAATCTTCTGTTAAAATGTTAACGAGAAAATAAGAGTAGTACTTAGTGAGTGTTTCACTGTGTGCTAATCCATTTCTGGTGGAACGTAAATACCATTAACGTCGATGTTTATTTGAATGGTTGATTTACAACGTCCGATTATGAATAGTTTGGTGGAATTGGCCGTAAATCTAATCTCATTAGGGATTAAAACCAGCCAGTGTTACGGATATTTTCGCAATAAATTCTTTTATCAAAAGGCTTCGGTATTGTACTGTGTACGTTTCATCCCTCGAGACAAATCTTTTTTTTTTGTACGCGTAATGCGCTAAATAAAGGACGGAAAAAAGGAGATTATACAGACAGGGTGTTTGGAAGCTGGGTGTAAAGCCTCAAGGGCAATGATATTATAAGTAAAAAAACTTTTTTAAGTTAAAAAAAAACACTACCGACTTCCAAAAACAACACTACAAAGTGAAAAATTACTTTAATTTAAGTCAAGTGTATTATTATTATTTTATTTGTCTTTGGCTTATCTCGGGACCCTGGGGTCCCGGACCTTTGGAAGGCGTACGAGGGGCCGAAGCCAACTTGCAGAGGCCCCTTAGACAATTTTAAATGACGAGGAGGCACCAGCCGACGATTATCCCTGTATGCACTATGCAAGTGCACCCAAGGACAACCCCCGGTAGGTGCAGGACTATTGCAGAACATGGAAACAAAACACATTGGGCCTAGGGATTTGGGTGGCTACATGGATTGGGTACCTTGAACTATGGAAGAACTATGTCCCCTGCCTGACCAATGTTATATTATATAATATACACAGATAAATTGGTATGGGGTGACTTGCACACTCAATAATGGGCCCCCGGAAACGGTCGCTAGCACATAGTGACGTACAGACAAGGGGCAACAGGTCCTGAGGTGCTTGAGGAGTGGAGAGGTAATCTACGGCTCTCAGAACAATCCCAGAGCCCGGAAGATGGTCAAGATCCCTACAAGCACTTACTGGAATACTTCCTTCCTCCGAGCACGTTTGCTCTTGCGAATCTCCACTCAAACCGGCCAATAAAGGCAAGAATGAGGTGGGCGCTCTGTTCCCGTCAGTGTTCATTCCAGCCGGCCAATAAAGGCAAGCCAGAGGTGAAGAACAAGACTTCTCCCGGGAAATAGGGTCCGTGGGGTCGCTACTGCCCAACAGCTCGCCACATGCTGCCCTGCGGGTTCACGTATCTCTCTTGGTCTGGCTCCTCACCCTAGACCTGTTTCGGCAAAGTAAACTCCACCGGCACAGACCCAGAGTTCGGAGCGCGCAAGCCCCACCACGACGTCAACGTAGAGATATGGCGCGGGCGGTGGGGATATTATTATTATTATTATTGTATTTAAGGAAGTCGGTGTCTGGTTAATGTATTTTCATTTTTGCCACCGACTTCCGAAATTAAAGTTATTTTGCACTTTGCAGTGTGGTTTTTGGAAGTCAGTTGTATTTTGTTTTTGTAAAAAAAAAAAAAATACTTTTCACTTTACAGTTGTGGTACCTACCCCACACAAATTCTAATAAAAAATACGTATTATTGAAGCTAACTCAAAAACTGCCAAAGCAAAATTAATACATTTTATATGGGACCAACTGTGAGGTATACTCTCTCGAATAAAACAACTTTTTTTTTAAATCGGACCACTTTGTAAAAAGTTAAAATACATAATAAAAAATTAAAAAAACGTACGTGTCGAATTGAGAACCTTCTCTTTTTTTTCGTCGGTTAAAAAGAGGTAGGTAGGCTATACACGCTCCGCAAGTGGCAAACGAAAATCTGGCTAATTAGCCACATTTTCATGTTAGTTTTTATAAACTGACTAAAGCTTTGAATGGTGCTTCATGCCAGAAGTTGTGCTTGACTCAGTTCCGGCGCTATGAATTTTATTATTGTTGCTTAGGAGTGACAGCAGGGAGTGGTTGGTGGCCGTGGTGCAAACTATGTCCCCCCTCCGATCCTGCCCTCTGTGCCACAAAAACTGCAGCAATAGCGACCTCTGCGTTGCTACCGACCGACGCGACGATGTCGTGGAAATGGCGAAGTTTTGGACCAAGAAAATTGAATACAATGTCGTGCCATCGGCGACACGATGAAGAAGATTGTTGCTAGACGATGCCGGCGCGGCGCGGCGACTCCGTACTCAATGGGGAATTATCTATAGGTAGTAGATTTCAGGAGCGGAGTGACGGTCAAAATAAAACTTGAGGACTCGTTTCACTAAGAGTTTATTAGGAAAACGACCCTAGCTTATTAAGTTTGATGCAAGACTGCCTATTCTATCTGACCTAAATGCGTACATAGAACTTAAAACTAAGCTGGTGGTCACGGGCGCCTTCACATCACGCCATGTCTGGCTGATAAGGGCAAAAGCGCAGCATACGGGCTTTGGCTCTACCACAGCGACAGATAAGGTGGGTTCGGAGAATGAAACTAGATACTATCGACAAAACGGATGCCTTTAAACCTTAAAGTTGCTATTTGTAAACACTGATTCATTGAAAAAACCCTGCCCCTATGGTCCTTTGTTTTACTTTGTCATAAGTACAATTTTTTTAAATTATTTCAAAATTGGTAAGGCGTTTATCGATGGTACATGTACGAAGCGTGGATGAGGCATTGATCCAAAACTTCGCGAAAATTTTATATGAAGCAGTTTATGGAATGAAGTGCAGCATCTGTATCCTGCCCGAGTCTTCCCGGGTCCCTACAAATTGAGCAGACATGGACGCGGCTCGCGCCTGTGAGGGTCTAGCTAGCATGAATCATCAATTCATCCAGGGACTAGTGTAAAGCTATGGGTTCATACGAGTAATCGAGTCTGGTCAAACCACGCTGGGGTCGATGCATTTAATAATTCATTCATTCATTTCATTCGTTCTCCTGTGATCTGAGGGGCAATTCCCGTATTTTTAACAACGTTCGCAATCTCATCTCAGTCTCAATCTGTCAAAAATTGTATAGCGTTACCTACATTTTTGACATTTGAGTGTCGCTAGCATGAGATTGCGACTTGAATTTGAACGTTTTCAGGTACGAGAATTGGCCTTCTGATCTGTGATGTTTCTAACCAATCACTAATCTGTAGGTATACAAAGCATAATTATTGTAGTTGACATTTATGACTTGAGATGATGTTTAAGAATTAATTGGTGTACAAGAAGTACAGCTACATACCTAATTACCTATCTAGAAATTAAGCACGACAATGCCGCATGTCCACAACGTGGTAACCAATGTTTAATTTTCTTTTACATTTTTTAGGGTTCCGTACCTCAATAAGATCACTTCGTTGTCCGTCAGTCTATCTGTAGTCTGTCAAGACCCCTTTTCTCAGGAACGCGTGGTGGTATCAAGTTTAGTGTTCTAAAAAAATCAAGCTTCTAAGTCAACGCAAAAAAAAATACGGCCATTATATGCGACATATTTTGATAGTCGCAAATAAATCAAAACTTCATCAACAATAACAACAACAACAACAAACAACAACTTCACTACAACAACAACAACTTCTTCTTCATCAACTTCTTCTTTTTTGGTCATCATCATCTGCCTAGCCTTTTCCCAACTATGTTGGGGTCGGCTTCCAGTCTAACCGGGTGCAGCTGAATACCAGTATTTTACATGGAGCGACTGCCTATCTGACCTCCACAACCCAGTTACTGGGTAATACGATACCCCTTGGTAAGACTGGTTGTCAGACTTTCGGGCTTCTGACGACCCGTAATGACTGTCAAAGATCCACGAATGACAGCCGGGACCAACGGCATAACGTGCTCGTTATGTAAATATGGTCACCCATCCACGGACCAACCCCGGCAAGCGTAGCTTAACCTGATGGATCGACCCGTGCGGCTGTTATTACTTAGCCACGAGCTCCATATAAGGTACTTCCTACATATTGACCTACAATCGTGAAATTTGCCAAAATGCAAGATCTCACAGCACTCTAGTAAAGGAATAAGTCCGAAAATCGTTAATTTGTAGTTTTATCACATAATTTTGTTTTTTGTAATTACAAACTTACATTTGCAGTTGAAGAATTGACCGTAATGTTAAAAGTTGGTTTTTGGGATAAATTCATCCAACTACGGAACCCTACATTGTGCGTGGTCCGATACGCACTTGGCTGGTATTTTTAGGGTTCCGTACCTAAAAAGGAAATAACGGAACCCTTATAGGATGCCTCGTGTGTATGTCTGTCCGTCTGACATAGCCGATTTGCTGTTGGAATTTATGGAACATGTTTTTTAACTGCAATGTTAAGATGGTTCTTGGGATAAATTCATCCCAACTACGGTTTTTCTTCTTTTTTACTGTTTTTAGTTGACAATAGAAATTCCTAATTAATATGAAGAAATTGTATTTTACATCACAGTAGCATTTAGTAAGAAAGAAAGTCAAAACTCATCGTTCACTATAACAATCTGCTTAGCCTTTTTCCAACTGTTGGGGTCGGTTTACAGTCTAACCGAATGCAGCTGAATCTGTTGCAGTATCATCGTTGACTATAGGTATAAATACAGTATATAATATACTCGTAAAGGCTTCCGTAGAAAGGTGCGACACGATTCTGGTTGATCAATTTCAATGAAGTTTTCATAGAAATCGTTCTACTAGAGTCACATCGCGCCTGTCTGCGGGAGCCTTAAGTCGTACGTTTATTTACTGATATTGACCTACCTACCTATTTTGTTACGGGACTTAATGATAATCAAACATAGCTGCAGTCTTTCAAAGCAACGACATGACCGTTAATGTTTACCAAGGTGCACTCGTCTAAGCAGAGTCTGTTTAATAAGAAATGCATTTTTCAATCAATAGTTTTACTACAATACTACTTTATTGGAGTAAAATTAATAAAATAATAACAACAGCTGTAAGCATAAATACAACTGTAAGTATTGTTCAATGAAACAATAGGACGCAATGTAGAGGCTACTGCACAAAGTGGTACGTGGTGATACCTCACGTATGCAAGTTGCATTGATTGCAGGGCCAATGACAGTACTGATATCTGTAACGAATGTTAGAAATAATAGTTAGAAGTAACATCTATGTTGTTTCTATTCAATAACGCTGACACAATGCTGAGAATGGTGTTCGAAAATTCAAATCTGAAATGTTTGTCTACTATTTGGAGTAGTGTATTTTTTTTTTTTTTGTTATTGGATGTTAGTTTGACTACGCCCGCCATTATTATGAGAATTCGAAATATGAAAAAATGATTTTTGTAATAGGGACGTTCATTTATTAAAATTAGAATGTCGATATTCACATAAAAAAAATAATTGAAGAAAATAACAATGCGCCTGCATTGAAGTATGTAAGCATGATTGATCGTTTATAATGTTTGGTAAAACTTTCTTTGCTATGAATACCTATGATTGATTATTCTCTGAAACGTCGAAGATCGTTTCTGCGTCAATTTAACGTGCGACTTTCTTACATTTTACAAGCCATTAATTTCAATATTGTATATGCATTTAACGGATCATTCATATCACAAAACGTCAAAAATAATTGATGCATTTAAAACAGTTTTTAATTATGAAAAAAAACAGTATTCACAGTTCAATCATAAAAAATAACAGGTAAAATCTATGCATCTCTCTAAATCTATCAAATCAATCATGAGAACTGTTACTTTCACTTACACAAGTACATACTGGGCTATACGCTCAACATCTCACGTACGCACTCCGACCCCAAAATTCCTTTAAAGAACGAACGCGATCTGGCTCACATACACACCTCATAGCAAAGATACTGCATTATAAAAGGTCAATTATTAGTGCAACATAAAAGGTACTTTACTAAGGTAATAATACTGTGCAACGTGAATAGGGTGTTTGGTTCAAAGGAGCTTCTCACATTTTTTTTTTATGGTGAGAGCTCGAAATACCATCTTACTATTAAAAAACATGTAGCAGGATACGTAAGTTCTTTCAGAGAAAGTAGGTTAGGTACCTGTTACCTAATAAAATTGGCTCAAGGCGATGAGATATAAAAATTAAAAGAAAAAGCATTAAAACAAGACTTGATTCTTGGAAAGATGACTGTTTATGTTTTGTTTCTTTTATGAAGCCAGCCAAAATTATATTATTTGCTGGAGAGTAGACATACTCGTAAATACGAAAAGGCACATAATTTCTATGATCTGTCTCAACAAGTAGGTACCTAGTTTGAATTGGATTAGGTTGGGAGTCACTCCCAACCTAATCCAATTCAAATTAGGCACCTACTTATTATAACGTTATCAAATCAACAATCGTTATCAATCAGCATAGTTGATCATTTGATCAACAATGCTGATGATACAGATTCCATACAATTTGCAAATTGATTTCATCCTTGAATGCAATTGTTCAATCAATGGCCGAGTTGGACGTAAACAAAGATGGAGAGCAAAGTTTGTACCGTAGTGATGTGAATATCTTGCTCGTGTTGTTTACATATCGATATTTAATAAGCACGTGCGTTTACGGAACATTGCATAGTCCAGGCAGAGGATATTATGAATAAAATTTTATTGTGTACAATGATAATCCAGATACATAACATCCGATTAGACGGATCTAACTCATTATATCATCATCACACTCATCATCACACTTCAGCCGAAAGACGTCCACTGGTGGATATATGCCTCCTTCAAGCACCGCCACTTCGACCGGTTCTGTGTTTCCCGCATCCGGCGGATTCCTGCGGCCTTCACAAGGTCTTAAACCCAGTTACTGGGGTAACGTGTTACCACGTAACTGGGTTGTGGAGGTATGATAGGCAGTCGCTCCATCTAAAATATTGATATTCAGCTGCATCCGGTTAGACTGGAAGCCGACCCCAACATAGTTGGGAAAAGGCTAGTCAGCAAGATGATTTGTCACGCAATTTTTCTATTTGATATTCTAAGGTTGAACCAATCGTAAACAAAATTCAACGCAAAGGTCAGACGTTAGTGATGAGTTTAACAACCTGGTTTTGTTTACATATCGATATCGCCCGCATCAGTTGAGTCATGCTATAAATATGCATCAGTTCACTGAAATTATACCTTCAAATGATACATTGGACAAATAATGTTAAATGACACTTCATTGATACAATCTTGTTCTTACTATCGAAAGTCTCTAGTAGAATTTAATAACATTAAGATAGCTACTACAGATTTATCATCATACCTACTCTAAAACAAGTAACTGATAAGATAATCCCCCCAACATTATTTTGACACAAAACAACATACTTAGCGAAGTAAGATATCTCATACGATACTATATAATTTAGCGGAGTATATGTACACTTCGCCAAATAAATATATAGATATAATAAACAAAGCTGACCCGCAAAATTCATACTGTAGTGCTAAACAACATTGTTTACTCAATCTCAATCTGCCTAGCCTTTTCCCAACTACATATGTTAGGGTCGGCTTCCAGTCCAACCGGATGCAGCTGAATACCAGTATTTAACATGGAGCGACTGCCTATCTGACCTCCACAACCCAGTAACTGGGTAATACGATACCCCTTTGTTAAGACTGGTTGTCAGATTTTCGGGCTTCTGACGACCCGTAACGACTGTCAAAGATCCACGAATGACAGCTGGGACCAACAGCTTAACGTGCTTTCGGAGGCACGGAGGAGTCTCGGTATGTAAAGATGGTCACCCATCCACGGACCAACCCCGGTAAGCATAGCTTAACCTGATGGATCTTAGCCACGAGCTCCTCAACAACATTGTTTACTATTTATTATAATATTATGTCGATATTATTATCAAACGACTGTCATTATCAACGTTTCTTCAATAATTATTTCCTATTGGAATTATGAAAACAATCAACTTTGGAAGACAATGTGAAATTAGTTTTTAATTGTAACGTTATTATCACTTTCCGTTATTTATAAAATAAATACTAATTTACGATAAAAAGGTACCTACAGTTGTTGCACTGTTATGAACATCTTTTGAATATTCTAGCATCAGAATAATAAAGTCTTAATTAAAAGTACCTACCTACCAATTTATTTCATTAAAAACAATAAAATAGCATAATTATGGAAAACTTAACTGAAATAATCTTCCATTTCCGAATAAATTATGAATCTTTATTATAAGTAAGTATTTGAATGTCTTCGTAAAATAATCCAAAATGTCACTAGCTATTACTTTTCATTAATAATAAACCACAAAACAATAGTTTTTAAAATTATAATTACATTACTTACAACAACTTTATACGCCTTTACACTCACGTTAGTACAACATGCAAGTACAATGACTCCATAAAAAATACAGTTTATCGACATTGCGGAACATCACTACGCAAACCAGTATCGTATAGACGCCGGCTGTACGAACTCTGAATGCATTATCGACTAGCTCGGGCACACGACAACACTGTCCTTCGTCATTAAAGTTAAAAAAAAAAAAAATTGTGTTTTTATCTGTGTAAACAAAATGTTTGCGAACGTGTGAAGTGACTTTTGAAATATTTATTTTTTGTTTTTCTTTTTATTGAGTGAAAGTGTTCTGTTTCAAAATGTCTAAATCAACTATTTTGATTCGTCAATCTCTGTGAGTACCTACTTTTGTGTTTATTATTTTAATTTATTTGCGTAATTTTATTTCTAGCGCCATGCGCCATTTTTATTTTTATTTAAATTTGTCATTATGTTACGTTGTTATGTTAGGTCAGTAATTTTCATTCAAATTTCCAATTATACAATAGTTTTCACAAAAGGCAGTTAAGTACCTACTTTTTCTTAATAAAAAAATGTTTCTTTCATAAAACATGAATGAACTTTAATAAAATTAAATGTCTTAAAAGTAAATTAATCTAAATGCCGTTTATAATATTTTATGCAGTTTATGCCAAGTTACCGTCTTGGCGTAATTACGCGCAACATACTTCAGTTTTATTACTGAATGCAATTTTAATTGATGGAGATCTCTCCAACAATCGTAAAACATGTCATTAAATTGCATATATATATATATAATACCTTCCTATAATATTGGTAACTGTAACTTGATGAATCGAACACGTGAGTTACAAAAAATGGGGTAGTAAAGGGTCCCCGAAACGATAAATTTTTACGTCATTATGCACATTGATACGCAAATTGATCGTCTACCAAATACAATTGAAGCGATTGACAATATTACCTAATACAATAGAAATTTATGGCAATTGATCCCACTGACCGATCAATTGCAATCGATCGTTTCGGGGACTTCATATACCTAATTGTATTTCCATCAATAAATAAAATTGTACTTAAGAAAACTGAAAAAATTATACAATACTAATGAAAAGATACCAACTTCCAAAACAAAAGCTATTTTTCACTTTGTAGTGTTTTTTGAAGTCGGTTGTTTTTTGGATAAGTATATCTTTTTATTTTTCACTAACTACTTAATATGTACTTACCTCTAACTTTTCTGTAAAGCGGTAAAGGATGTAACAAAGTCAAAATCTAATCATTTATTTTATCCATGCACATAAAAAGCACATTTGAACGTCAAAATTTACAAAAAATAAAAAATAAGTAATTGATTCTAGTCATCTCCTCCAAAGGGTAGTTTCGTACACAACAATACTATTTATAAATCCTTTATAAAAACGTAATAATTAAAAAAAAAAAACAAAATATTTCGGTATTTTTATAAATGTAGGATATATCTCAGACCAAATATTATAAAAACCCAGACGTAGCGCTGCGAACAATACAGTGAAGCATGCGCCACCAAACTACACCTCGCTCTGTGCAAACATGCTCACACGTACATATTTACACCAAACTACAACTAAACTACACCTCATTACGTGCACACATGTTTACGTAACCCAAAACGTGAGGCCTCACGTCCCTGTTGACAGCAATGATAGCGTTATGTCTTGATTTTTTATTTAGTCTGTATGATAAATAAGATTGCTGCATCTATGGCAGAAACATTGTTAAAAATCCGCCGATGTTTAACCAAAACAGCGGATGAACGCAGTTTCACGAAAATGGATACATGTCGTAACGATATTTTTTTATTAATTAACCGCATCTATAAATAATGGTTAAATGTCCGCTATCCGCTTACATAGGAAGTTGTTACCTATTGCATAAGGAAATATTTTGTAACAGAAAATAAACGATCATAAGCCGACGTTCGCACGGACGTAAAAATATCGCGGCGATTTTTTTTCGCGCACTGGATTTTCAACGCTCTGCTTAGCGCCGAAAATTAAAAATCTAACAGTGTGTTTTTTCAACGCGCTAGGAAGTACTCTGTTGTTGTTAGGTTGGATTCTCGATGCTCGGCTCAACGCCGAGAGTTGAAAATCCAGTGCGCGATAAAATCCCGCTGCGATATTTTTACGTCCGCGCGAACGTCGGCTAAATGTCGGAGTTCGATTCCCACCCGTCCTTATCTGTCCTCCGTAAAAAGTGTAGTCACTGTCGGTCTGCATACAAAAGAAAGAAGCGCAACGACATCGACACAACGCTGGTAACTTATTGCAAAATATGAAGCAATTATCTATTTGCTAAAAATCTATTGATTGGACTAAAAAGTAATGACATAAAATCATTCCTTACTATTTTGTAGAGAACTGTATTTTATGAATACTTTTAGTGAAAATTTTAGGATTATTAAGGTAACAACTAGAAAAAATAGACCTGGATTTAGTTTTTTTTTTTCTTTAGTTCTATAAAATAAAATAGATTTCAGGACAAAGAAAATCACTTCTTATGTATTGTAGATTACTGTATATTTTTTCCTGACAAAAAGATACTACAGTTACTTTAAAAGATGGACACAAGGTTACTTAGTTTCGCCGTATTTTACGGAGGACAAGCCTTAAAAAAAGCCTTGTGCAGTCGAGCTCGTAAAAACTGCTTTAGCACTATTGACAACAATTCCCAGTGTGAATGGACTGTCATTCACAGTTATTTTACCTCTGACAGCAGCAACCCAACTGCAATCTTATTTTAAGGAAAATAAAGATCATCGTGATTTTGACAGACTTAATTGTTAGTGTCAGCAACCCAACAGCAACCTTATTTTAAGGACAATAAAGATCACTGTGATTTTGACAGTGATGCAAAATCACAGGTAAAATAACTGTGAAAACACTTTAGATTAAAATTTTACTAATTAAGGCGAGTAGTGTTAGCGCTACCATTGAGAGAAAAATCATAAGTCTGGAAAATGTTGTAATTTCCTATTATGCTCACATTTTTAGTCAGATGAGGTAGAATGTTTTGTACAAAAAAATCAACACTAAACCGAAGCCTTAGCAGTTAACTCCAAAACGGCCGTTTTTGGCGTTAACTGCTAAGGCTTCGAATCTAGGAGGTCGCGGGAGTTCTATTAAAATTTGGCTGTTATTTGTATATTGTGTATCTTAATTACGACTTCCACGCGAACGATGTTGCGAGGCACAGCTAGTTTATAAGGGTTGTCCCACCGCGCTCCAAAACTCATTGTTCTCAAAATTGTAATGTTCATACATTGATTCCACTGCGCTCCAAGAATTTTTAGCAATAAAATATTTCAATATTTTAGTTCCACGGCGCTCCGAGAAATATTGAGTAGAGTTAGCAAAAAAAATAATTTAGCATGAAACATATTACATAGGTATTAAATATCATAAAAAAATAAAAAATGCATATCAAATATGTTTATTCAGTCATAATCACAACGACACATCTAAGAATATTTTTTTCTTAAAAACAACGAAAAAAATCACAGCTTCAGATTAGAAAATTTTAAAAAATTTTAGTTAGATCGTCATTTTAATGACCCCGGGCGGCGCGCGCGATTTCGCGCGTTATCATGCAAAATCATGCGACACGAGCGCCATAAAGTACAAAATGGCCTTGAGCATTTTGACACAAGAGATGAATCCACGGTTAAAAAATACTACCGATATTTATTATTATTATTATTATTTGTGTTCTACTTATTTTATTTTGGAGTGCTGTGGAATCATTTTGGTACTTATAATTTTTGAAATAATATAGGTAATAGCCCAGTCGCTCCATGTAAAATAATGGATTCAGCTGCATCCGGTTAGACTGGAAGCCGACCCCGACATAGTTGGGAAAAGGCTAGGCAGATTGATTATAGGTAACAAAAACTTGGAGCCCAGTGGAATGCATTCCTGGAGCGCGGTGGAACAACCCATTTATAATAATATAATTATGCTATACTTTAAAGTTATTGACCTACTCGTACGTACTCGTAGTGCGGTGACACGTTTGTTTTGATTTGAATTTAAGAAACCTATGAAACCGAAAATTTGGTATCAATTCTTAGAGTATTTTATTTTGAGTTGAAACTATGTCTATAGTGATTCTATACCAGCTGTTATCTTTAGTGCATAAGGATAGCAATAGAGTTTCTGTTACACCCTGTATATTAGTAATTGAAGTCATACATAGAAGATTAGTATTTATACATACTTACGCTCTTACATTAGTCCTACTTATATACGCACATGAAACAATGTTCTCATGACTGACTATTCTCCTATACCTACTTAACGGTTCCACCTGGGTACTTATTTAATTCGCAATTGGCATGCTTCACTGAAGTCCAAAGTGCATGTATTGTGTTCGCTCGAGAATAAAATTGTTGGTTGATTCGTCACACATACCTAATTGATCCTTCCGACTCCGTTATATTGAAATGAGGATTTAATCTGTAAGTAAAAAAAAAAAGTAAAAATCTGACTAAAAAGTCCAAAGAACGCATTAAATTTTACTCATTTACCAACCCGCGCTGGGCCCGCGTGGTGAATCACGGCCCACTCCTCGCAGAGAGGAGGCCTGTGCCCCAGCAGTGGGAATATTATGGGCTGATTATGCATGTCAGTGCGAAGGTGTTTCTGGCTGAAGCATCTGATAATCCGAGAACCTACTTACTTAAAGGTACTTACAAAAATTATAACTGGATGGGGCAATAGGAAGTCGTCAACATAAACACGCAAAATTCTATCTTCACAATTCATATGTATTTTCTGAGTTTATCTTGGACTTCGGTGAAGGAAAACATCGTGAGGAAACCTGGACTTGTAGTTAATAAAAATCTGAAATCTCCAACCTGTGTTGAGCATGCGTCAATACTCGTGCCTTCTCCGTACAACCGTGCACAATTGCGGGTATTTGCGGTATTTTTTTTTTTTGAGGTTTGCGCAAATGTCCGCGATGATACATAGAAGAAAAGGCCTTTGCCCTGCAGAGGGACAATAAGGCATAGTAGAGCGCACCGCGATAAAATCGCGTGAAATTTATATCGCAATTCTGTTGGTACCTACCTACATACCATAAGCATCTATACGCACTGGCGATTTAAAATTCGCGCTCGTTGCAATGCCATGCACTGAATATAAACTGCGCGAATAAAAATCGCGCGGATAAAATTTGCAGTGCGAGCTAGGTCTATTAGGCTGGATTTATTATTTTATACCCAAGTAGCTAAAAAAATCTTGTAAAAATGTTCGATTTCTCATTTTGTTCTTTGTCAAATTGCCTTGTTTTTATCAAACGACTTGAGTATCTTTGATTATAGTCCAAAGGGCGTGTTTTTGCGTCTTACACTTAGAGCATATTATAATAGACTCATGATTGTGCCTTCTATACACCGTGTTTTGCGTGTACAGACGCCAGCACATCAAGCTACTATAATCTGTCAAATTTCTTTAATAGATTTTCATCTTTATCACTAAAGCATTAGGTTCAAGATTGATTGGAAAAATTTTACAGTTTCGGGTAGCTTGAACTGCTGGCTGGACCTACATAAACAGCGGATTGCCTTAAGGCGAGTACAGCTGCTAACCGGCAGCGCCACCATTGAAAAATTAACAAGTCTAGAGATATGGAACATTTTGACATTTCCTATAAACACATTTTTATTCAGATGACGTAGAATTTTTATATCAAAAAAATCAACACTAAACCTCTTAAGTTCGAAGTTATAGCAGTTAACGCCAACTGCTAAAACTTCGAAGACTTAGAATTCTACACCATCCGACTAAAAAATATGTGCATAGGAAATTTCAAAAAGTTCCATATCTCCAGACTTATTAGTTTTTTTCTCAATGGTGGCGCTATTAGCATAATACATCTAAGACGCAGATATGTTTATGCCAATGTCCTTGAGTGGTTAGCGTGTTACGTCCAGCCAGTAATAGGACTCGCCCATCAAGGAACGCTGTCCCAAATTAGACACATATTTTTTTTTAAGAATTATATTAAAAAACAAATTCTGAACCACATATACATAACTAAATTATCTTTAAAATTGTGACTGTTTCATAAAAATACCTACGCATGGTAGTTCTTGAGTGATTCTCAGTTTTTTATCCGCTTTAGACATAACTTTAGAAATTAATTACACATGAAATAATTATAAACATAATCTAAGATATTCACATACCTATTAAGTTATTAGAAAAATGCTCTAATTTAACATACATTTTCCCAAATCATTAACATTATTCGTTAAGTGATCTTCAGTTTAAAATCATTAAAAGTCAGTTATCGTCGCCTTAAGGACGCTGTTATAGACGGGTAGTCAAATCATTACTTTTTTACACAAAAGCATGTTTATTAAATAAAATGCTTTACATTCTTAAAATGTTTTTTGGTCAAATTGTTGATAGATGTGCATGGTACGATTCTGAACTATAAATATAATTTTAGATAGGTACAGTTTCTCAATAAATGTGCCGGACTGAAAGTTTTTACTTCGGTACATTTATTGAGAAAATGTACCTATTTAAAATTATATTTATAGTTCAGAATCGTACCATGCACATCTATCAACAATTTGACCAAAAAACATTTTAAGAATGTAAAGCATTTTATTTAATAATCATGCTTTTGTGTAAAAAAGTAATGATTTGACTACCCATTTGTAACAGCGTCCTTAAGTAGCTTCATTAGTTTGACACGGGTGATGGACACAGCTGTGAAGTCGAGATATTTATTGTGTTCCATTTTTAGGTCAAGCATGTTTTATTTATATCGTTTCAACCTTAACACAAAAAAAAAAAACAACAAAGTTATAAGTCTGAAATACTTCATCCTTTTTTACCTGTCTTTGGCGAGCTGTGGGCGTTCAGCCATATGAGCCTTAACCATATAAATATAAAAAAAATCTATGGCCTTCGCACATCTCTACCGCGAAACTATAGCAGCGAAATTGCAGTAGTTCAATTGAACTGACTCGCATGATGTTTCGTTACTCGAATCGCGATTCGAGTAGGAACATCATACGGTTTCACGGCGTAGGTGTGCTAGGTCCTTAATATTTGTCAAATAGAACCCTTTAGGCCTCTGCCTCGAATTTTGCGGGCAGCGGGGCGGCAGCGGCGGCGGCGCGGGAGCGGCCGGATTTTATGCGTAAAAACAAATGGACCGGACCTCGAAAACAGCGGCGCGGAAGCGGGGCGGGACAATGCGAGACGCGCCGCCGCCCCGCTGCCGCCCCGCTGCTCGCCAAATTCGAGGCAGAGGCCTTAATACTAAGTATAACTTGCTTAATATTCAAACGAGACATGTCATGGTTCATGTAGCCATACTTAACTGTGAATGTGTTTAAGTTGCTTTACTGCGTCTAAACTCCAGAACCTGATTTAATTTTGATAAACAAGTTTTACTGAGTAGGTCTACCGTATAAAAAGTAAGTATATACTCATTATATTATATGTAATGTTATGTAACCTAAGCAAAACATACTGCATAAAAACAAATCGTAGGTCTGATCGACCTTTTTTTTTTTTGTGGATGGGAAATCATCAAATGACTTCTCCCGCTCTGGGCAGAGCGGGAGGGCGTGTCAGACTTTTACTGACTAAAACCCACCCATGTTCCTTCAGCTGCCCGTGCCAGGGCCACGGTATCTCTTTCGAACTACCCGCGACCCCGGCGGCATCGGCCCTATTGGACCCCGTCACTCGTCGTCGTCGTTGGTCTGATCGACCTGTGATTTAGTTTTACTGTAGTGTTACCTATATAGTAGTTTTAGGCGCTTGCGGCTAATTAATAACAGCCGCAAGCTACGCTTGCCGCGGTTGGTCCTTGGATGGGTGACCATCTTTACATACCAAGACCCCTCCGTGCCTCGGAAAGCACGTTAAGCCGTTAGTCCCGGCTGTCATTCGGGGATCTTTGACAGTCGTTACGGGTCGTCAGAAGCCCGAAAGTCTGACAACCACTCTTATCAAGGGGTATCGTATTACCCAGTAATTGGATTGGAAATGGCTAGGCAGATGATGATAGTAGTTTTACATATTTTCTAGATGCAGCTGTTTCATTTGCTACAGCCACCGAACTAAAATGTGATTAAAACTCAGCTCAACTTAACGAGACTAAAGTACTCGTAGCAGACTTGATGCTTTGTCATTTACATACATACAACACTGTTCCTTTGTATACTACTTACCTACCTACAAACCCATTGTACCGAGGTTTGCAGTTTCTGAATGAGAACCTCCTTCTCTTTGGAGATTTTAAATAAACAATGGTGAAGAACCTTGGCACACTGGCCGAAAATTATAGTTCTATTTTTTATTTAAAATATTAGCTTATATTTGAACAGTTTGACTAAGAACAGCTGTCAAAACTTTTTCTTTTTTTTTTTCTTTTTTTTTTTCTTTTTTTTTTCTTTTTTTTTCTTTTTTTTTGCCAAAATAATTTAAATATTTTTTCCTGTCTTAAATAGCCTGTTACGTATATTGCAATTTAGTAATGAAGCAATCATTCCCTTCCTGCACAACTTGTAATTTGTTTTGCATATGAGTTAATTTAAAAATTGCAACTGCAAAACCGAAGTGCAAAGAAAAGCAAATACTTTCTCAAATCCAGTTTATCATAATGTTTACTTTCTAATGGTACTCGGAAGTTAAATGCGTTCTAGACATAAGCCATACCTACAGTTCTGCTTAGTATGTTCTGCTTATTTTATGAAAAAAACAACAGAAGACAGATTAGCAATACAA
This sequence comes from Cosmia pyralina, assembly GCA_946251885.1. Classification (NCBI taxonomy): domain Eukaryota; kingdom Metazoa; phylum Arthropoda; class Insecta; order Lepidoptera; family Noctuidae; genus Cosmia; species Cosmia pyralina. The sequence continues at coordinate 21,340,742 of OX276354.1, forward strand.
ATTAAAAACTTTGACGTAATATGACAGAACGATAAAACAGACAAAATAAAGAAAAAGAATCCTTCCTAATTCAAAAACTGAATGCAATCTTACGTCATAAAACTCAAAGCTGTTCTATCGCTGTACACGTGATACAACGCAGGTTTAATTCCAGACATATTCAAATTCGTTATTTAGTGACCAACATAAAAGTTAATTGATACCTACTATCGTATTTAATTGATACCTACTATCGTATTGCATTCGCGACGGTACTGTACTGCCCTTGAACTTGTGTACGTGGGTGCGTTTTGTATCAAGTTCGTATTAATACTGCAGCCGCATTCTCGCAAATTCCACAATAAACGAAAAGGGCTTATGTGATACACCATTGCGAACGAAAACAGATTTTAATGTTCAGAAAATAAAGGTCAATATAAGAAGTCGTTATAATGTAAACACGAACTAAATGATGTTACGAAATAAAACTGGTTGCCGAAAAATAAAACAAAACAGAATTACGTCGTAATAAATGTAGCCGACGATATTAAAAAAAAAATATGCTGGCATAAAAGTACTGTTATAGGTAGATAAACGTTCATTATTATGGAGGTTGCAAAGTCAAAGTCGAACCATTTATTTCAAATATGCACTTATAAGGCACTTTTGAACATCAAAATTTACAAAAAAAAAAAAGATTCTAGTCGCCCCTTTCAAAAGGTAGTTTCGTATGGAGAAGAATGGGCAAGACACTCCACCGTTACTCTTTTAAAATGTTTTACATTATTTTGTATCCCACGGGAACGTACTACTGGGAAATCCTTCCTTATTCCATGTCTACATTAGGTACAAAGGGAACCTCTGTGCAAAACTTCAGCTTTCTGTATAGGTTCAAAGGGTTTGGGCTGGGCGTAGTCAGTCAGTCAGTCAGTCATGCAGTCAGTCAGGACTTCTCTTTTTAGGTTGTCTATTGTTTGCCCGAAGATTATATGCCATAATCATCATTTTCCCGAATTTCATTTACCCGAATTTCATTTGCCCGAATGTTTCATTTGCCCTAAAAGACATATGACATACTTTTAATTGCCCGAATTTTAGATACCATAAGATACGAATGCCATAAGTATTGTTTGCCTTATTTTTATGTGCCATAATAATTATTAGACATAATATTTAAATGGCATAACAAGTACTACCTAATTATAATTATATAGTTTGATTATTAAACTTGTTTTTAATACTAATACTTACCTACTTATTAGCTTTCTGGCTGTCGATGTCGATGGGTGCGCAATGTTTGGTATAATAAGAATAAACTTATTTATTCTGTGCATGGTTGATGGTGGGCTAGGTCGACGGAGCCCCGCTTCGCGGGGCTCCTACTTCTGTGTGGTTTATAAAAAAATAACCACGAAGGGGATGGCGGGGTCTATTCGCTCGCTTCGCTCGCTCACACGACCCCGCCATCCCCTTCTAACCTAACCTTTCCGAGTCGGGGTGCCCTAAAGTCCTAATTGCATCCAATTTCTCTCGATATAAACAACCGTTACACACCCGATGTCGATGGCAAATTATGTTATGGCATATCATAATTATGGCATGTGATAATTAGGGCATGTGATAATTAGGGCTTACAATGATTATGACAAATGATGTAATGGTAAGTGACTTTATGGGAAACAATGATTCTGGCACGTGACTAATATGGCAAATGAGAGTAGGGCAAATGAGTATTATGTCGTATGATATGATGGCTGTTGACTATTATGGCAAATGATATTAGGGCAAATAAAATTCGGGTAAACGGCGGTATACCCTCTTTTTATTTATATTAGAAGACGATGCACCTAAAGTTACTGTAACATAATAAATAAAAAGAATTTTAAAAAAGGAAAGACAGATAAGTACTTACTTAAATTAATTACCAAAAATGAAAAGCTTTTTCTGTAAACCCAAAGAGGCTGTCTTGTCACGTTGCAAAAAGTGAACAAGACACAACAAAACTTTACTATGACAAATCTTCTAAAGCCCATAAACACGCCAGAATCTACTGAGTAACTAAATATTTTTTTATTATTTATTTTATTTTATTTATTTTATAAAAATCTTATACTTATTCACTAACAGACAACGCACAGGCTAAACCAAAAAAAATCTATCAAAATAAAAAAAAAATAAAAAACAATGTATCAATATAATTTATTGTGCCGTTAGGGGTCTATATTCCATTTGCAATAAGATTAGACATTTCAACAAACCTTTTTTACAGTCCGTTCAACCGATTTTGACTTCTATTACGTTGGTGGCATGACAAATGGCAGCTGCAATAAATACTTGGTATTGGAACCACTTTTTTGCCTTTAATGCTATCCTTAAGCCTACGGAATAGAAGTCAAAATCGGTTGAACGGACTGTAAAAAAGGTTTGTTTAAATGTCTAATCTTATTGCAAATGGAGTATAGAAGCATGAAATTTTGCACAAGAGTGTCCTATACAAGCGAAGATGAGCATAAAGGAAGAATTTTTGAAAATACAACTCTTCGTCAGGTCTTGTACTTGAAGACCTGACGGGGAGTAAGTAATATATAGAATTAGCAAATATTCTGGATGTATATTTCGTACCAATTTTTTAACCAAAATTCCCGTGACCCTGGAATCTTTAGTTCTTGTAACACCTTTTGTGTCCAACGCGGAGATTTCAGACATTTATAGCTTTGAATAGGCCATTGACCGGTTCTGCCAACCGTTTTGCATAGTGGCTTTGATTTGAATTGTTTGCAGAAAAAAATAAAATAGCTCCCTATCAGAGTACATAGTAGAGTAATGGCCTTTCTAAATCGTTAATCTAACTTTACTACCAGATCAGATCAGAATGTTGAGTTGAGCCACAAAAGGAATGAATGAAAGGCAATTGCATGCAGCTGAGATGAGAATGCTAAGAGAGATGTGTGTTTATGCGAATAGATAGAATAAGAAATGAGTAAAGAGAAAGTCTGAAAGTGATACCGCGTGACTGAAAAGTTGTGTGGAAATCGGTTGTCATGGTACGGACATGTGATGCGGAGGAATGAGGCAAATGTCGTCAGGATTAGGAAAGTTTTGAGTATGAATGTGGCGCTATACGAGTAGGAGAAGACCAAAGAAAGAGACTGTGTGAAAGATGATATGCTAGAAAGGGGGTGACTATCGAGATGACGACTAATAGAGAAGTATGGAAGAAAAAGACATGTTGCGCCGACCCCAAATAAATTGGGACAAGGGCAGGAGAATGATAATGATGAATATCTCTACTATCTGTCTTCGCCTTTTCCATAGGTATATAATCTACTTCCTTAGATTTTTATCTAGGTCCCTACTTCCGAAGTTCGGAGGTCTGCTAGATGGCTAGACTAGATTAGACTTGAAAGTTTAAATACTCGTAATTATCATAGTAGGTACGTATAATGCGTGCCACGAAAGATGAGACACACCACGTAGTTTGACTTGCGCAGTAGATTATATTTTTATCTGATTCTAATTATTCTGATTTATTTGTCTCTTTAGCGTTATGAGGTCTGAGACGGGAAGGGAAAGAGCGCGGGAGGCGAGATACTGCGCTCGTCAAGTCTCATCTTTCGTGGTACGTATTGTACCTACTTTAACTAGTTATGAAATACCTACAACCAAAGCTGATTAGGTCTAAATATTGTAACAACAGAATAACACGACTTTAGTACCTAAATGACATGCATAATCAGCCTACAACGTTCCCACTGCTGGGACACAGGCCTCAACTTCGTGAGAGGGAGCGGGTCGTAATCCACCACGCGGGGCCAGTGCGGGTTGGCAGATGTCACATGTCTTCGAAGTTTTGGTTCTAGGACATGCTTTTCCTCACGTTGTTTTCCTTCACCGTTTTGAGAGCAGTGGTGATTAAATTACTTACACAAAGTACCCACGACCTACAACAACTCGTAAGTCGCGGCCGTAACTACGGAGCCACCACTGCTCTAAAAAAAAATTACTTGGTTTTAACTTAAATAAATGTATAAAAGTACTAACAATATATTAAATTGGAACTGCAGCCATAGCAGACATATTTACAGATGTGACTAAGTGCCTAATAATGCATTTATTTTTAGCCCAGATTAAACCCGGTTGTTTTAATTCAATTGAGTGCAGACTTGCAGACCGCTGTTCGTGCCATATTGTGAACATTGACCCAATTCAGTTTACCCGGTTATTTGAAATTTTGGCTGGGTTTATTATAGGTCGTATTTTGTTACTTATAAAAATGAGTCTTTGCTTTATGTTTTTGCAACTTGTGTAAAATGCTGATGTTTAAACTTTTCTTGTTAGAGGATGTCATAGCAACACTTGGAAGAAGCTATTGGATGCGAATGCGACAAACGGTGATCTTGTCTTAATATCTTAAGAGCGTTAGCTCCTTGATAACTTGATTTAATACATTTTTCACATTTGCATTTCACAGTTATAAACAAAAAACAAAATTAAAAAATAAAGTCATTTTTAAAAAAATAGAGCCAAATTAGTAAAGCAAGGTGTCAAATTTTTCAAATAATAATTTAAAAATATTTTATTCTGAGTCTGGAAAAAAATGGTTCAAATTGTGTGATAGCTGAATATACGGTGTATCGACCCCTTAACGTTGGACCACTATTTACACCACACCCTGTATAATAGTCATATCTGTCCAATATTTTTTTTCTTTCCTTTCTTTCTTTCATGAAAAATCCCTTGAATACTTACCCTAATTTCATATATAAATTAGTTTAGTATTTCTGCCTGAAAAGCAAACAATTATGCCGACAGACTATCTTAATAAACAATGTACGACGAATTATAAACATTAAATGTAATAAAACCATATTATTACGTAGACCAAAGAAATTTAAGTACTTAAAACCACAAAAAAAAAAAAACAAATGGAGCAACTGTTTAAAATTTAAATACTGTATATAAATTCCTTCTTTGTATTTGTAAGTATTGTCTTAGATGACCTCGTTATAATTAAATCCATACTTAATCATTTTCAGCTGTCACGAACAAGTTCGACTTAATAAAACTTAGAAAAAATCAGCTAACTAGATGAAGAAATACCTTTTAATGAACGCCCAAGTTATTTTGTGCTCATTAGTACAGTAACGACCTCGTTTTTGTATAAAAACTTCGGAGGCATATTACCTACATTTAGACCGTGATTTTTGCGTTAAATGGCCAACTTTGGCGTTCTTATTCTGAGAAACTGAAAGACTTCGACAACTTTGACTTATCGAGCGGTGGAGAATAGTTATTAGTATAGTTTATAGCGGCCTCGCTTTTCGCAATTTTTTCTTATCTATTTATATAAAGCAAACATTCCGAAGCAAGGTTTTTTTTAAAAAAACATTTTTACAATAAAATACAACCGACTTCCAAAAACAACACTACAAAGTGAAAAATAACTTTAATTTCGGAAGTCGGCGTCTGATTAAATGTATTTTCGTTTTTGCTACCGACTTCCGAAATTAAAGTTATTTTTCACTTTGTAGTGTTGTTTTTGGAAGTCGGTTGTATTTTTTTGTAAAAAAGTTTTTATTTTTCACTTTTTAGCGGTTCACATGTGCTTACCCCTTCACAGCGTACCGGCGTGATGTTATGTTATGAACTGGTGTAAACAATAAATAGATATGAGATTTCAGCAATCCCAGTCCATTTGCTATCATTTATTGAGGAGTTCCGTTGCCTATCTCAGAAGTTCTTCATCAGATCTTCACCAAATTGAAATGGGACCACTCCGAGAAAGTACTCTTCCAAAAACTATCCAAATCGCTTCAAGTGTGCCTATAAAATTGGAAGAGTTCTCTCTATTTCTCCAGGATCCCATCATCAGATCCTGACTTGATGATCATGGGACCACCTGGGAAGTACACCTTTTTCAAACAAAAAAAAAATATCCAAATCGGTGCAGCCATGTTCGAGTAATCGGAGAACATACATAAAAAAAAAAAAAAAACAAAAAAAAAAAAAAGTTCCGACGAGTTGAGAACCTCCTCCTTTTTGAAGTCGGTTAATAAAATGCGCGATTGAATTACTGTATGGCTACAGATCAAGCTATGCATTTCCAGTATAAGCTGATCTCGCATTGTATAGGATTTCCTTTCCTTTCCTTCTTTTTCCTTTTGTAGAGGTCAGTGTAAACTGGAAATGTATAGCTTAATGTGAGTGTACATAAGCAAATGAAATGAAAAATATATAATAATATCTCTGGTTTAGTTCATAGCGGCCTCAGAATTTGGAAATATGTACTTAAGGAATATCTATAAAAAAAAAACATTGAAAACCATAAAATCACTAAAAACGCTCAGAATTAACAGTAAATTTCTCCTTACTACATTAATATTATTACGTAAAATTTATATCAGAACAAACGATAGTTCATAAGAAATTAAAATTTCAACTTTAAACAAAAAAAAATTATCATAAGACTCAAAATAAACGTAATTAAGTACAACTGCCAAATTGCTACGTAATGCGTCGTGCTTCAATAAACATAATCTGTCAGAACGCAATTTTGTGTAGGCCTCTTGGCACACTCTTGGCAGTTGCCAATAAACTCTGAGTTGCTATTCCAATGCTAACTTTCAAAAAATCTTGTAATTTGGTAGATCTGCAGGTCTGGTCACACTGGCTGTCTGTGCAACTGTCGCCATGTACACAGCCTCTTGCGTGAGCGTCCATCATTAGGTCCAACCAAAACTAGTATAATTTTCCTGGTGTTCCGCTATGGTTCCGTTGTATGGCGAAAACATTGATTGATTGTATTGATTTTTCTCGTCCCAATGATGGATGCTCACGCACGGACGGAGGCTGTGTACAAGGTGACAGTTGCAGAGGACAGAGTGCCAGTGTGACTAGACCTGCAGATCTACCAAATTACAAGATTTTTTTAAAGTTAGCACTGGTACAACTCGGAGATTATTGGCATCTGCCACAAAAATCTAGGTATACTCGTACATGCGCCTCCTCACACCACTGCTTGCCAACCGCCAATGGTATTACATCTTCCGTCTTTCCAGAAGTCTAAACATCCTACAAGAACCTGCAAAACATACCTATTTAGAAAAAACTTCAATTCTTATACAATAGTTACTTTTTGTCAACAGTTTCAACCGCCAACGACGGCACATCGCCGGGTCCTCATCGCAGCAGACGTCGACGTCACCACAGCGACGGAATGTGGCGGCTCCCAAACTGGCAACGGCTGCTGCCAGGCCTTTCAACGAGATCCCGGGGCCAATCGCCTTGCCTATGCTGAGGCATTCAGCGCATGTGCTACCTAGGATTGGTGAGTGAATTCAATTTTAATGTATGAAGTAGTTTTATATTATTTTCTGACAGAAGTTCTCTGACTCACGAGTTGTGGGTCATAGGTTCGAGCCTAGGTAAGCAAGCACGTGATGAAATTATTTACACAAAGTAAAAACTTTGTGTAAATAATTTCATCACAATTGCTCTCAAAACGTTAAGCCGTTGGTCCCGACTGTCATTCATGGAGCTTTGACAGTCGTTACTAGTCGTCAGACGCCCAAAAGTCTGACAACCAGTCTTATCAAGGGGTATCGTATTACCCAGTTACTGGGTTGTGGAGGTCAGATAGGCAGTCGCTCAATGTAAAATACTGGGTATGCAGCTACATCCGGTTAGACTGGAAACCGACCCCAACAGTTAGGAAAAGGCTAGGCAGACTGACTGCTCTTTAAACGGTGAAGGAAAACATCGTGAGCACTGGGCCCGCGTGGTGGATTAACGGCCAACTACCTCTCACAGAGAGAAGACCTGTGTCCCGTCATTGCAGGAACGTTATAGGCTGATTATACTTTGTTGTAGGAATCCAAGAGCATGTGGAGGTAGTAGGTATTGCATAAATGTAAAATTGCTAGCAAGCTAGACCTACATCGTACGTACATTCGCAGAATCAGTATGTGTTCGCATTCTGATCTGATAAAAAGCCTTGACTGGAATGCCCCCTGTCAAGATTATGCAGCATTAAACAAAACTGACATTATAAACCAGATAATATACCAGAAGGTTTATATTTATTCTACATTTATGTTGCAAAATTACGAGCACGTGTACCTAAGGTCATTTCGTTACAAAATGTTCCCAATATAAAAAGAAATGACAGTGACAGATAAGAAGTGTCATTTTACTGCAGCTAATTAAAAGTAAGACTATAGGTGTTTTTTATTGTCGAATAAAAATGCAAGTTTGAAATGAAAAGGTTTTATTGAATGGAAAATGTTGCTGGCTGGGTTAGACTATTGGTCTGGCACATAAGAAAGAGTAGGATTCAAAATTCAACTTCTTATTTTAAACGACATCAAAAAACGAGGTGGTTATATGTTCGTCTGCATGTATTTTCTTTCGATGATTCTTTTTTGTTCGAAAGAGTATTTTTCCGAGGTGGTCCTATTATCTATAAATTAATTTTATTAACTTTGCTTGGGTTGTTTTTCAGTTAGCTTCAATAATACGTATTTAATCCACTTGGTGATGTTATTAAATTTCCAGCCGCTGTTGTTTACATAAAGTGGGATATAAATTTGTGTGGGATTAGGGTACCACAACTAAAAAGCAAAAAACAACTACAAAATGAAAAATACTTTAATTTTTGAAGTAGGTGGCAAAACATGAAAATACAAAACCAAAGACACTGACTTCCGAAATTGAAGTAATTTTTTACTTTGTAGATTTTTTTTTTTTTTTTGAAAACGATTGTTTTTTTTTTGCAACATTTGTTCATGTCAAAGTACAGTAAAGCCCCCCAGCAAACTCGCATAACAGATTTATTATCGCTTCACCACGTCACCACGTGTACTAGAACACAAGTTCAAAGTTCACAACAATGAACTAGAATAAACTAGTTCAGCAGATAACTCTTCCCCCGTGACACCATAATGACCTATATCCGTGTTCCATTTGCGGGGTCTAACAAATACCTACCATGGAACTGTAGATCGTGTATTGTTTTTCTTGCAATAATTGAATTGTTTACTTGAAAATGATATGGTTTACAGGCAAATGTTGTTTAGTTCATTTTAATTAAACTTTTAGTACCTATGCAATTATATGTACCCACAGTCGACACATGAGCAGAGAATACATAACACGAGGGAAGGATGCACTTTCATAATCAGCCTATAATGTTCCCACTGCTGGGACACAGGCCTCCTCTCTTCGAGAGGGAGTGGGCTGTAATCCACCACGCGGGTCCAGTGCGGGTTGGTAGATGTCACATGTCTTTGAATTTTTGGTTCTAGGACATGTCGGTTTCCTTACGATATTTTCCTTCCCCGTTTTGAGAGCAGTGGTGATGAAATTATTTACACATAGTAAAGTGCTTGCTCGATTTAGAGTTTCACCCTTTATTCGATTATTTATTACATGGACTGAGTTTGAGGGGCTCGTGGCTAAGTAATAACAGCCGCACGGTTCGATCGATCAATATACCGAGACCCCTCCATGCCTCGGAAAGCACGTTAAGCCGTTGGTCCCGGCTGTCATTCGTATTCTTTGACAGTCAATACTTTCGTGTCGTCAGAAGCTCAAAAAACTGAAGTATTTTATTATCCAGTAACTGAGTAGCGGAAGTCAGATAGGCAGTCGCTCCATGTAAAATACTGGTATTCAGCTGCATCCGGTTAGATTGGAAGCTGATCCTAAAACTAACCCATACACTTGTCTGGTGAAGGGTTAGGATTTTAAAGTTGCGATATTCATAACTTAAAACTTAGCCTTGTGATTATTAAGTTATTTTTAAACACAGCAAGTCTATTTACGCGTAACTTGGAGTCAACAAACCGCAGTTATGTGGTAACAACATAATTAGGTACCTACGATGCGGTTACGTCCTTGTTGGTATAATCACTCTATAATTGGTAACTGGCTACGACACTATGATTGACGCATATAAATGCATGCACATATGTATGCATTATTGTGCATATGCACATATTAAGGCTCTCGCAGACAGGTGCAACGCAACTCAGTCTCGTGTATTATGCCTTTGAAAACTTTAGTTTTAGTTTTACTTTTAGAATGTGTTATCGTTATCGCTTAGCTCTGAAAATGCTGGTTCGAGGCGATTGTTACCTTAGTTCTTAAGATACATTATATACAGAAGCTGTTGGTGTACCTTTTTTAAATAAATAAATAAAAACTTCATAGAAATGCTTCTACCGGAGTCGCATTGCAGTCTGTGGGAGTTTTTATGTGCATTGAAACCAGTTAGGCTTTTTATAAAAATGTCAGGCTTTTAAAAAAAAACTGTTTTGATCTATTATCTATACTTATTATAAAATAAAGCGCTTTTCGTGTCAGTCTGTGTGGCCGCGTTGTTCTTCTAAACTGCGCTACCGATTTTGAAGCGGTTTTCACTATCATTTAGAGAATTTATTCCGGAAAGTTTATATCTATAAAACTTCAAATAAACTCAAACTCAAACCATTTATTTCAATTAAACCAATTACAGGCACTTTTGAATTGTCAAGGGGTCGGTCAGTCAGAAAGATGAAGCTAGGCGCCCATTCCAAAGCATAATAGGTACCTATGGAGAAGAACAGGCAAGAAACTCCACGGACACTCTTTTAAATCAAGATATGGTTACAAAATAATGGTTACATCATTCATGTTGAAATTTTACATGTGAGTACGATGCAGAACGTTAAAAGCGTCCTTAAAAAAAAACAATTCAAATATTTAAATTAAATTAAAATAATCCGTGGCCGCTAAGGTATGCCCAGCCTTCACTGACAGCGCTTGTTCACGAACCTGACGCATGGATTAGCTAAATGATCCAACACGCGCCACCATCAGCGAGACATTAGAGTGAGCGTCACATACTCTCAGCCGCCAGGGCACATTCAAGTCAAATAAAGACGTACCCAGTAAATGGTAGCTTTAGAGTATGTACATAGTACTCACACATGTGCTATGCAATTATATAATACAAAGGAGATTGAGTCTATACAATGCAATGATAGTCTTACAATCTTCAGCAGCTCCAACAGTATCTTCAAATGTTAATTAATTAGTTGTGGTTGTGGAGCAGGACCAGCATATTATACAATAATATTGTAATAAAGAAATCTTTTTTTTTTCAAGTCGTAAAAACCATGCGAAGCGTCACTAGCATAGATATATATTTCTATGGTCACTAGTTATAAATAAAAAGAGAATGAAAAAAGCTACAGCTATTGTTTCATATCCCACGCCTATAACTATTATACCTATTATTAAGTACCTTCGTTCTAAAAATAACACTAGCAAGGCTCACACTCCTAAAACTGGACTTAATTTAAGGCGGAGATTTCTTGAAAACGGTCAAAAAGGTGGTTTTTTAAAGCAGTGTATCTCATAAACCGTAAAAAAATTTGTCAAATAAAAAAAATATGATATTTTCAAGTCCTTTTCGCGTACAGTGATAGATCTCAAAATATAATTAAACATACTATAATGCACCAAAAAAATCTTCAAACATACCTCTTAATAATCTTTAAAAGCAGTTTATCCCTTCATTAACAATTATAATTATAATTATACCATAAAATTTCAAACGCCAAACTGCATCCAGTGATGGATTATTTATTATTAAATAGTTAATTTCTAATTATATACGATTTTATATGCACTTTTACGACGTAATTCCAGTGCGCGTGAGAGTCTTCTATCTGGCGCGTCAAACTAGATAGCCATAACGCCATTTCACTTACACACCGAGCTAAACCACGATTGGATGTAGGGCCATGAGAAAGGGAACAGTGATGGCCCAGTGGTAACGGCCGCGACTTATGAGTTGTAGGTCGTAGGTTCGGACCCTGACAGGCGCCAACTGGGGATACCAGTATAAGAAAACTAAGATAATTTAACGATTTATTCATATTACTTCAAAACCTAACACAACCAACACTTAACGACATCCAGAATACACTTAATTCCAAACAGTAACAATTAACGTTCCCTAGCAACCATTTTATGGCTAAAAATAAAACAAGTCCCAATACCCGTTTTATGGGAACCCGACGACTGTGTATTCGCATCCTTTTACGGTGGCATGCGCGGGCGCAGGCGCCGCATACGACGGGCGTCGCGTCGCGTCGCCAGGCGCGCCAGCTTCCGACATACTTGCAAATTAGGACTACTTTCGATTAGCGTACGTGCATAAATAAACAACTACTTAGTAATAATAAGCCATTTGCACTTGTGTCATACTAGGCAGCTCTTATGAAATGGCTAATGCTTTTTCATAGTCTTCAGGTTTCTGGATGGACTTGTGTACCATCGATACAAATATGGTATTTGCATTTTTAATTAGGTATATCAGCACAGTACAGAATAAACAATACTGGCCCAAGAATCGAACCTTGTGGAACCATTGCTCAGTACGAAGTGGTCGTAGGTACTGAGCAATATCTAGAGGCAACTATAGAGCCCGACGCTCGACGCCCGACGGATTCCGACGAATTGCGCACGATCGCCAAGATAGCTATCAAACCATTTTATTGCGTCCTCGTCAAATCCATAAAAACTAACTTTAGTTATCTAAGATGCTTTTTATGGATTTGTACGTACTTAAGTACAGTACAACTATTTTCTTAATGCCCCTCGGCAAAGTTTGCCTATCTACATTCTACAAAATATGTAGATGGGCTAACTACTATACATAAAATTATAGTTGTTTGCCTATCTACATCTGTAGAATGTAGATAGGCAAACTTTGCCGAGGGACATTTGACTTGGCAACTGATAGAAATTCGACGACTTATGAAACACGAAGTTTGCCGAGGGCCATTAAGAAAATAGTTGTGCTGTACCTACCTACTTAAATTTTTAATCCAATCCAAAAATAACTTTACATAAAAAAATAAAGAAACATTTCAAAACAATTTTTAGGAAAAATTATTTCACAACTAGAATTTATTTAATAAGTGTTTCAAAAAACATTTACAAAACTATTCAATACGCAATTTAGACCAATCAATAATCGGAAAAGCGACTGTCGACCTCCTCATTGTATCAAATCAAATAACGTTCAGGGTGAATGACTTCGAAATGGTGTTACTTACAAACACAAACTCAAAGCGTTTATTTGAATCAAACCATTTACAGGCACTTTTGAATGGACACACACAGCTAACCAATGGCAAAACATTGAAATAATGTTAAAATAAAGTTCATTTTGATTTAATACTAACTGATTAGGTCAAGAGACAGACCAAAGAAAAGATGAATGCAAAGAAAGATGATGAATACTAAGAAGAAAGTTAAATCTGAGATGACGGCTAAGGGACTAACTACACTTAATTCAATTCATTTCAGTTCTTTATTGCTGAACACAGTACATATAGTTACATTTCTAGATGTTAGTGAATGCCCAGTTCTCTGTGTCCTAAGAATTTAGGCATGCAAAATTATCTGTCACGATTGAGAATTTTAGATACAATTAAGTCAAATAAAAGGTACAGTCAACATAATACAATCACTCTGCCTAGCCTTTTCCCAACTATGTTGGGGTCGGCTTCCAGTCTAACCGGATGCAGCTGAATACCATTATTTTACATGGAGCGACTGCCTATCTGACCTCCACAACCCAATAACTGGGTAATACGATAATACCCCTTGGTAAGACTGATTGTCAGACTTTCGGGCTTCTGACGACCCGTAACGACTGTCAAAGATCCACGAATGACAGCCGGGACCAACGGCTTAACGTGCTTTCCGAGGCACGGAGGAGTCTCGGTATGTAAAGATGGTCACCCATCCACGGACCAACCCCGGCAAGTGTAGCTTAACCTGATGGATCGACCCGTGCGGCTGTTATTACTTAGCCACGAGCTCTTCATGCTGCTAATATTATAAATGTGAAAGTTTGTAAAGATATTTGGATGTTTGTTACTCAATCACGTAAAAACGGCTGTTCGGATTTGGATGAAATTTGGTACACAGATAGTTTATAACCTGAATGAACGCAGGATACCTTTTATCCCGGTAGTAGGTTCCCGTGGGATAATTTCCGACATCCACACGGGCGAAGCCGCGAGCAACGGCTAGTAACAAAATAAATTTAATTAATTTAGTGTATTAAGTGTTTAGTGGAGTGATGATTATTCAGCTTAATTCGGCTTTTGTCCATAGAAAACATCAGTTTTGTATGAGATGCGTACGCATCCATCCGTTCAGCTTTCCGCGTCTGGACGGATGCGTACGCATCTCCGTACAAAACTTATGGTTTTCTATGCGAATTAAGCTGAATAAGTGTAGTTTAGTCCCTAATAGAGACGTATGGAAGAAGACAAATGCTGCGCCGACCCTAAAAAAAACCTGCCAAGTGCGTGTCCGGACCACGCACAATGATGCGTTCCGTAGTTGAAAAGAATTTACTTGCGAATATCATAATATGTCGCATAAAAGGCCGTATTTTTTTATTGCTTCAAGGGAACATAAACCTACGTATTTGATATTCATTTCAACTTGATACCTCCACGCGTCCATGAGAAAAAGGTTCTTGACAGACTGACAAACAGACAACGGAGTGATCCTTTAAAGGTTCCATTTTTTTACTATAGAGGTGCGGAACCCTAAAAATTGGGATGAGGACAGCAGCAAGATGATACGCAAACCTTTTGGCGAAAAACCAAAGATCAGAAGTAAGTAAGCAAGCTAAGTAGATCCAAATATACCATGGAACTTCAAAACAAGGATTATGAAAGGATAGATATACTCTGTACGAGTGTACGTATAAAAAAAGTAAAACAAAAACAATTCTATACATGCAGCTTTCTTAAGGCTGGGGGGCGACGCGACGGCCCGATGCGACTCCGGTAGAATAATTGGAATGAAGTTTTCATAGAAATTTAATCCACCAGAGTCGCACCTCGCCTGTCTGCGGGAGCCTTAAGAAAGCTTCATGTTTAGAATTAATTTAAACTAAAGGCTGCGATAAATCGCGTCAACACGTCCGGTAAGTTTCTCAGCCGCACTGAGAATGAGTCACATTAAGTTTCATTACCGAGCAAAACTGCGACTAATGTTTATAGATAAAACCACAGTATAATAAAGAAAGCAGTATTACAACTTCATAGAAAAGGGCCGAAATGAGGCGCTTCGAAATCTCAGTATAGGTATAACGTAGCTGCCGCGTGGTCGAACTATTGTGTACTGGTGTACGCAACAGTCCGAGCACGCGGCAGTTACGCACGGACGGACGCGTATAAATTTATCCACCGAGCGGCCGTAGGTAATAAATTCAAAGTCACTGCTCAGATAGACTACTGTAGCTTTATTATTTTGTGATAAAACAGTCAGACACACTGTTTGCTTGGATGGGTTTGCTACATTTCTCGTTGCTTATTGAATAACGGATCTTCTGACCAAAGCAATAGGAAGTAAAACAATTATTATATAAAATAACTTTATTCCGGAAAAAAACATCCATAATAGTGTTAGTGAGTACTTATGATATACAAGGTTGATATGAGCGAGAGGCATTAAATTAAACCACATATACTATAGACGCATAGTGTTAACTCGGAACTACATATTAAAAGGTGTATGACCTATACCTTACATAATTTTCAACAACATACTTAGTCAGCTGTTAGGGCAGATACGTCGTGTTTCATCAAAGAAAAAACTAAAAAATAACCCTGTGACTAAGCTATTGCTTCTATTTGTCTGATTTTTAGTAAAGAGGCTGAAAATGATACAAAGTATATGTGGTTTAATTTAATGCCTCTCGCTCATATCAACCTTGTATATCATAACATAAAACATAAAAACATTTAATCCATAAACAAGAGGTAGGTACAGTCTGCTACAAAGTAGGTTGACAACTTAGGATTAGTATACATCTGAGATAAGTAGGTAGCAATATAAGTTTACGAGCTGATGTCCTAGCTAGGTTACTTAGTAGCGCTGATTGTTAAGGACAATCAGCGCTCATTTCCCGAAAATAAGACAAAAGTATTGATTACACTGTTACAGTATTATCAAAATTTAGAACAAATTAACAAAAAAAAAAATTAACAAACATCCAATACAAGAATGTGTGGTGCACACGCGTGTGTGTGTTTGTGTGTGAGTGCGCGTGAGTGTGCCTGCGTGATATATGTCAGTATATCACAAAACAAAAAAAAGAAAAACTAATTAAGATCACACAACAGATTCAACAGATTTTAGACACCTGGAGACGCCTATGAAAAGAATCGTCTAACCGTCCGCTATTGCTTTCAGAATGCTGATGATACGGAATATAATGGATGACTTTTTGTACCGTCATGAAAAAAATAGGGTATATTCGGTGAACGGAGTAGAAGCCTATGGCATATCTAGTTTTTTTTTTTTTTTTTTTTTAATTTAAATAAATCAAAATTCAAATCATAATGCAGGTTGCATATGATTTTAATTTCAATATTTTTAAAGAATTTATTATTTTTATTGTTCTAAAATGGAAAGTTTACATCGAATTTGCAGTATTTATTGATACTTAGATATTTTTTTCTGACTAAGCTATTAAAAAAAAAAACTAGCTATGCCATACGCTTCTACTCCGTTCACCTAATATACCCTATTTTTTTCAAGACTGTAAAAAAAGTCATCCGGTATATACGGACACGGTGCAATATGGAGGCCGCTCTCTTTCTCATGATGGCATGAAAGCCTCCTCTACGTCTCCATAAACAGGAACAAGAATCATATACATATAGGAATGATTGGCTCTAAGTCCGTCCGATGAAAAATTATCGCCTAAAATATTTCTTTTCCTCCAAAAAGCCGTCTCAAAATTAATAGAGATGGTAGTCTAATGAAATTATTAAGCACCATCACAGCATCATTATGTAATTTAACTAATTTATTTTTGCATGTATTTATACATCAAATAATTCCCATTTATACAACAAATAATTCCCATTTTACTTTTCTAAAAATATTATTGAAAACTCTAATATAATTATTGCGCCTCCTTTTGTGAACCTCAAATAATTCCTAGTTTGAGGACCTAAAAATATTAAATAGCTAAGTTAGTCGCAGTGACCAACATGGATTTTGTAAGAGTTCGCTGCCGCGGCACCGCTCGTTTCCCTCGCTCGGGGTTTGACACAGTTCCAAGTAGTTCCAACCTAACAATGTTTGGTCGGGGTACTAGGGTACTAAGCTATAGGGCTTAGTTACTGTGACCAACAAAGGCCAGACAGTTAAAAAGAAGCTCAATTACTAAAAAAAAAGTGCCCATCATTAGAAGCAGAAACGAAAAAGTTTTTAGAGGACCTGCTAAACATTTCTCATGTATTTTGGTTTCCATTAGTTTTTATTTTTATGATGTTTTTCTGTCGTACAGTTTAATTCAAGAAAACAAAAACTACAGCCGTAACATTTACCTCTTTTTTCAACTATTATTAGATCACAAATTTTTTTGAACACAAAACGAATTATATCTAGGTACCTGCCTACTGTTTTTATTTTATATCGTACTTCTTATATACGAGTATATTATGTATATCGTAGTCTTACCAAGGGGTATCGTATTACTCAGTTAATGGGTTGTGGAGGTCAGATAGGCAGTCGCTCCATGTAAAATAATGGTATTCAGCTGCATCCGGTTAGACTGGAAGCCGACCCCAACATAGTTGGGAAAAGGCTAGGCAGATTGATTGACTTCATACTGAATGTACGTGCGTTATTTCTAACATTCATATAACTTTATAGACCCAAATAGCAATAAACCTCAGTACCACACCCTAATTGCGTAACACACTATCAATCGGAATTTGAATCATTTTAAAGCAAATTGCTAATCCATTGCTTCATATGCTCGAATGCCAGACGTACTTTCGCTCAGTCCAAATATAGACTTAGACCTACTTTCATTCCAGTTTAGGTATACTCGTATCGTTTACGCCACTTGATAGATTCCTATATATCTGTACAATATACAAGTAGATAAGCGTAATTAGTCTCTTCTTCAATCAGCCCCTCATTACTGAGGATCGTGGTTAACGGACAATCTGCCTCCATCGACTTCGGTCCAAAGTTGCCAACACCACCTGCTGAAATTTGCTTGAGGACGTAGCTTCTTTTACTTGGTCAGACCTAGTGTTGGCGACCGGCCTCTTGCTCTCTTTTCTTCGGTATTGCTAACAATTACCATCTTTTTAAGACTGTGCTATCTCCCCTTCGCGTAAACGGTACCAGATGTGAATTTGAACTTTCCAGATTAGGTATAATAGGGCCAGTCCCAAAAGGCGTAGGGTACAAAACTTTCGCACCTTATTTTTTAAGTATAGGTAGACATCTCGCAGATCAACTATAATAAATTAAGGCCAGGGAATAACACATAACGACTACATGCTAAGGGTACCATATGTGGGGTAAAATTCGCACCTCAGGACTGCGTGGTCAAATATTTGCACGTTTGAACACGTAAGAGCCGATAAGGAGCCGTTAACAAATTTTGTAATCTTCCAAGATTTTAAAAATTATCACTTTATTGAGGTTGCGTTTTAGATTGAGAAACCTCTGTCGGTTCTTAACAAAATAAAGGCAACAACTGAAATATTTCAGCCAATATTTATGGGCAGTAATATTAAAGTGCTGAAGAAACCAACGAAAGAGCGACGACCTCTATTAAGGTCAAACCTATTCTGAAGCCTGAATAACTTTTGATATTTTCCTAATAGAAAAATAAAAATACAAGGCCTGACAGGGATAGAAGTCTTTTTCTTTAAAAGTTTGTCCAATGTTTGTAATTCTTAATATTCTTCATATACCGATGCGTATCGATGAACATGTGACTACAATGACCGCGGACTGGAGAAGGAGTTTCAACAGCTGACTGGCATGTTGGGTCCAAAATTCAGCTACGCGAACTGCACTCACTGACGCAGTCATAAGGTGATGGTGATCTGTGGGGGGTCTTATTAAGAACCTATTAAGACCAAAGAAACGATGTATGGACTGTGTGAAAGATGATATGGCTAGAAAAGACGTGACTACCGCATAAGAATATGACGCCTAATAGAGAAGTATAGAAGAAGAATAGAATAGAATAGAATACTCTTTATTATGCACACCATTTAAATTACTGGTTACAATTTTACAATGTTGAGAAGAGATGTTGCGCCGACCCCTAATAAAGTGGGATAAGGGGAAATGAGAATGATGATGATTATAGTGTGCGCGCAAGTGCTAATCACCGCTTGAGGTATTTTTAGCGGTGAGAAAGGGGAGGTCGACAAAGTTGAAGCTAACTCAGTCTGTCAATCTTTTGTCAGTCCCGCCCTCTCTCTTCTCATCTCTCACCTCAGAGGAGACACTATTTAGGTATAAGAACCTAGTTTTTGCTTTTTACTGGAAACTAAAAATCTCAACGAAATCCTTTTCTCTTCAACAGGGAGCTACCACCATACCGTAGGTCTTGGCCTGCTGGAAGGTCTACACGAGAAGTATGGCGATCTGGTGCGACTGGCCAAGGCGTCCAGGACACGGCCAGTGCTGTACGTTTTCGATCCTGAGATGATGAGAGAGGTAGGTTTCTGTACTAAGAATTCTTTAAAATCTACAAGAAACTTAAATGTAGCGCTTAGAGAGACTCGGACATACACAGGGAGATATGGGTTTTGGAATCCGAATGTACAGACAGCAGCAGGTCAAGTTACTACAAACTGTCAAATTTTCTCATTCGATTTTGAACTAAACCGTCAACATTTTAAGGTTTAAAATTGAAAAAAAAAATCTCCAAATGATTTGATGCCAAATTAATGATTGTCTATACCTAATCACCTTTGATACCAATAAACAAAAAAATAAAATTCCAATGATTACCTGATGTGCTGTTGTCTGCCCAACCAAACTGCCTAGCCTTTTCCCAACTATGTTGGGACTGGCTACCAGTCTAACCGGATACAGCTACTGGGTAACAAGATACCCCTTGGTAAGACTGGTTGTCAGACTTTTGCGTTTCTGACTGCCCGTAGCAACTGTCAAAGATCTACAAATGACAGCCGGTACCAACGGCTTAACGTGCTTTCTAAGGCACGGACGAATCTCGATTATGTAATGGATGGTCACCCACCAACCAACCAAACTGCCTAGCCTTTTCCCAACTATGTTGGGACTGGCTACCAGTCTAACCGGATACAGCTACTGATGGGTAACAAGATACCCCTTGGTAAGACTGGTTGTCAGACTTTTGCGTTTCTGACTGCCCGTAGCAACTGTCAAAGATCTACAAATGACAGCCGGTACCAACGGCTTAACGTGCTTTCTAAGGCACGGACGAATCTCGATTATGTAATGGATGGTCACCCACCAACCAACCAAACTGCCTAGCCTTTTCCCAACTATGTTGGGACTGGCTACCAGTCTAACCGGATACAGCTACTGGGTAACAAGATACCCCTTGGTAAGACTGGTTGTCAGACTTTTGCGTTTCTGACTGCCCGTAGCAACTGTCAAAGATCTACAAATGACAGCCGGTACCAACGGCTTAACGTGCTTTCTAAGGCACGGACGAATCTCGATTATGTAATGGATGGTCACCCACCAACCAACCAAACTGCCTAGCCTTTTCCCAACTATGTTGGGACTGGCTACCAGTCTAACCGGATACAGCTACTGGGTAACAAGATACCCCTTGGTAAGACTGGTTGTCAGACTTTTGCGTTTCTGACTGCCCGTAGCAACTGTCAAAGATCTACAAATGACAGCCGGTACCAACGGCTTAACGTGCTTTCTAAGGCACGGACGAATCTCGATTATGTAATGGATGGTCACCCACCAACCAACCAAACTGCCTAGCCTTTTCCCAACTATGTTGGGACTGGCTACCAGTCTAACCGGATACAGCTACTGGGTAACAAGATACCCCTTGGTAAGACTGGTTGTCAGACTTTTGCGTTTCTGACTGCCCGTAGCACCTGTCAAAGATCTACAAATGACAGCCGGTACCAACGGCTTAACGTGCTTTCTAAGGCACGGACGAATCTCGATTATGTAATGGATGGTCACCCATCCACAAACAGACCGCGGCAAGCGTAGCTTAACGTTCGATCGACCCGTGTGGCTGTTATTAAAGGTAAAAAAAAATAATAATTGAGAAGTCCTTTCTGATTTAGGCATTCAAATTGAAGTGCAATCTAGAAAAATGCGTCAGTGACATATAAATTGACGTTGTTGGTTGATGAGGAGACTAATTAAATAAATTATTCTTACCTACATACATGTCATGGACAACCCTAAATTATTGTACTTAGGTGTACAATTACTTTGTAAGACGATACTCGTACAACCTAAAATAAAACTCGATGCAGACAGAAGGTAGGCAATTATACAGTGTGTTAGGTAGAATACAAATGCATTCTGAGAGCCCGTAGACACAGATTAATACAGATGGGACACTCCGCAGTTTAGGTATGAAGCTATAAGTACCTACGTGGCGGGGGTCAATTCAGTGTGGGCTGCCGCGCACCGGCCGGTTCCCACGTTAGTTCGATACTCACTCACGCGCCGCGTCTTAAAAGAAGACAACCCTAACGAGTCAGAAGGTATAAGAGTTACGCGATAGAAAGAGAGGCAACTTATAGGTAAATATAATTGTAAACTGAATTGCATTTCATTGTGTCGTAGCAAGAGTCGCTTTTTATTTAAATGATTTTGCGGAGTGTCCCATCTGTATTAATCTGTGCCGTAGATCACAATAACTTTTATTGCACTTTTAATTGATACTTACGCAGTCTGAGTTCTGACTCACCGAGTACAGAGAAACTGCGCAGTCAGTATTGGTTCTAGACTTTTTATTAACTTCATTCAGAGCATATTTGTCAGTCCACGGTTATACCTACATGGCAAAGATGATTTGTGTGGATTTAGTGACACGAAACATCTATCTCGATTTGGGCCAAAGTCCCAAAGTGCCAGTTTGGGCAAATGCCCTAGAGTCAAAATATCCCGCCCACGTTGTAGCCTCTTGCTTCCAGGGAGTTGCTGAAAACATTATTCATCGGCCTACAGCACCTTAATTGCGTAACACACTATCGATCGGAATTTGAATCATTTTGAAACAAATTACTAATCCATTACTTCATATGTTCGAAAATTTTGTCTGCTCGACAACGTGAATAACGCAATGAATGTTGCTGAACTGTCAAAATGAAACCAACTCCCATTGATAATGTGTTACGCAATTAGGGTGCTGGTTAGGTTTGGCAAATTCAATCTTAATATTTAATCAACAAAAGATAACTAATAATTTTGGTAGTGTTATTTTCGTGAAAAATACCTACCTAGCAAGAAAAAATATATCACTGACTTTATCTAAAATGAGAAACGTATTACTTACATTGTAAAACGGGCAGGAAAACATGGGTCATATTTATTACACCTTTAATTAATTGAAATTACTTAATATGCTGTTCGACTCGCCATGTTGTTATCTAGATATATATGTACCTACCTAGTACCAACTGCGCAATTCAGGACATGTTTTCATCACGTGAATCATTTTTTATCAACAACTGTTTTATTATTATGTATTATTGTACATAAATGCAACGCGCGACAAAAATAGCAGTTGTTATTGTTTTGGATTGAAAAATTACTTTTATAGTGTCAATCAATCTGCCTAGCCTTTTCCCATCTATGTTGGGGTCAGCTTCCAGTCTAACCGGATGCAGCTGAATACCATTATTGTACATGGAGCGACTGCCTATCTGACCTCCACAACCCATTAACTGGGTAATACGATACCCCTTGGTAAGACTGATTGTCAGACTTTCGGGTTTCTGACGACCCGTAACGACTGTCAAAGATCCACGAATGACAGCCGGGACCAACTGCTTAACGTACTTTCCGAGGCACGGAGGAGTCTCGGTATGTAAAGATGGTCACCCATCCACGGACCAACCCCGACAAGCTTAGCTTAACCTGATGGATCGACCCGTGCGGCTGTTATTACTTAGCCACGAGCTCCTGAAAAATTACTTTTCTAGTGTACAGGGTCAAATTAAATTATCTAGCGAAACGTGATGAGTATCGAATATAAATATCTAAACATGATATAGCAAAAAATATATTAATTAGATGATTTTTTTTGGGAGGTCATCAACCGCAGTGTAGTTGAATCAGTTTAAAAAATCTGTATTTTTTTGTTTAAACTTCATAGACGTGATAGGTCGATATCTAAACACACTAGCTAATTTAATTTAACCCTTTAAGCTGTATAAATTATTCACCAAGGACAAATTCTTGGGTTAGGTTAGGTTTTAAAGTTTCGTTGACGAGTGCCCACATAATTTGAGAGATAGTTTAGTAACTTCCTGGATGCTCCTGGTTTAAAAAGCAGTACGTATTTGGACTTTCTGTTATTGTCGTGACTCGTGAGCGATTGTCTCTCATTATAAAAGATACTGACACCAAAATTTTGCTACAGGATCAGGTTTTGATTTCAATTTTGCTGTGAGACCGTATGAATGCTGTCTACTGACGGTTGGTTATTACAAAAGCAACTTTATAGTCGTTTTACGCATATTTTAGGTACCTCTGACAGCAGCAATTCAACAGCAATCTTATTGGAACGAAAATAAAGATCACTTTGATTTTGTTTAGCAGACTTGTCAATGGCAGCCACCCAATAGCAACCTTTATAGTAACGAAAATAAAGATCACTTTGCTTTTGACAATGATGCAAGATCAGGTAAAATAACTGTGAAAACACTGCACCTCCGTCCGTGTGATCCCGAAACAATGAAAACAATCAACATAAAACAAACTTCAGAACTTTCTCTATTACGCAGCAAAAGTCAGCACAACATTAAATAAAAACTATGAATTTAAAACTAGACTAATTAGGTTCACTTCGTCTGCGCGTGACTATAATGTTGACAGATTTTTTGCTCTCAACATTTTAACCTCATTTCAAGTCGTCTTCGTCTACATTACGTCCATATCTTAGCGCTTTTTCGATCATAACTTCTAATACTTTTACTAGGTACTCAAAACTGCTTTCCTGAGTAGTATCTGAATATTCATACAATATTTAAATACTTACAGTCAGCGAGGCCTAAGCTGAGCTTTGCATTTGTGTGAGTGATCTCTTAAGAAGCGGAGTTGCGTCGCGCGAAGGACGTACCGCGCCTCAGGCCGATTGCCAAAAAGCAGTATAAACCGGTTTTTAAACCAAACAAGAGACGCGTCGCGCTCTAGGCCGGACGTCACACCTACACTATCTCACACTCACACAAATGCAAAGCTCAGCTTAGGCCTCGCGGATTGTACCTATTTATGCACATAATTAATTTCCACGAAGAATGTATGTATTTGTCTAGGTGGTAAAGGCTCGTTTATGGGTGACCATCCATTACATATCGAGACCCATCGCCGTTGCCATTGGTCCCGGCTGTCATTCGTAGATCTTTGACCGTCGTAACGGGTCGTCAGAAGGCCAAAAGTTTGACAACCAGTCTTACCAAGGGGCATCATGTTACACAGTGACTGGGTTGTGGAGGTAAGATAGGTAGTCGCTCCA
Source organism: Cosmia pyralina (assembly GCA_946251885.1). Taxonomy (NCBI): domain Eukaryota; kingdom Metazoa; phylum Arthropoda; class Insecta; order Lepidoptera; family Noctuidae; genus Cosmia; species Cosmia pyralina. Next base: position 21,365,280 of record OX276354.1, read on the forward strand.
TGTAAAATACTGGTATCTATTCAGAAGGGACGTGAGACGAGGACGGGACGCAGACGCAGCAATATACGTAGTATGTAGATGGAAAACGACGAGCCTACGTCTAGTTCTTTCTGTATGTTTTGTGCCAAGAATAATGAAGATACGTGAAAGGGACTTCGCGTTTGCGTCCCGTCCTCGTCTCACTTCCTTTAGTGACCCGCGCCTTAGACTGGAAGCCGATCCCAGTATAGAAAAGGGAAATCGCTAGGCAGATTGTTTGGTAAAGGCTATATGCGACGTACGAACAATGTGCTAAAATTTTTACAGTTTCTAAACAATATTGAACAGTTATTTTTTCAATTTCCAACAAACATTAAAACTGAAAAAGAATTATATTTCCATAGAATTGGTTTTCAATTTCAATGTTTCTGTGTTGTAGCTATTATTGAACCATTACATAACATAACGCCTATATTTTCCGATAGTGTACCTAGGTGTATTACATCAAAACCAAAAGTCATATAAGTATTCAAACTAGGCTGAGAATCAGCGCTATTTGAACGTCAAAATTACTTATGTAAGACACCACTTCCTAGTGCTTTAGCTGGGAACAAAAAGTGGCGCAACAAACTCCCCTGCAGCACACTGCACCCTAATTGCGTAACACATCGGAATCCGAATCATTTTGAAGCAAATTGCTAATCCATTGCTTCATAAGTTCGAAAAATTTGTCTACTCGACAAATAACGCAATGAAAGATGTTGAACTGTCAAAATGAAACCGACTCTGATTGATAGTGTGTTACGCAATTGCCTCGCTGGATTCTATACAATAGTCACGTTGACTGCCAGACAACAGACACAATAGAAAATCTATTGTTTGTGGTTACCGTGCGTCCGCAGTGGCAGTCAATGACTTAACTCATTACGAGAACCAAAACATTAAATTAAATTATTTGCCATAAGTCAGCTAGCACAAGCCAATAAACCAACAAAACAATAGGTACCTACACTCATATTTTCACTGTGAGGCATCCTCATTGCTATCAATGTTTAGCTGATAATTAGATATTATTAGATAATAAATACCACTACTTACAGTCTGTAATCCCCAATCTTTCTGGCCGGGCTGAAGAGATATATCGAAGCGTGGTTTAGCTCGGTGTGAAGTGAAATGGCGTTATGGCTGTCTAGTTTGACGCGCGAGATAGAAGACTCTCACGCGCACCGGAATTTAAACGCGCTTCGTTGAAATGTAGATTTAGGACAAAATGTCATACTTAAATCAATTTTTAGCTTACTAAGTTCTTAACATATTTAAATACCTTCGATAGCTAGCACAAGCCAATAAACCAACAAAACAGTAGGTATGTACATTTTGAATGCACATTAGGAAACTGTTTACGTATAATCGTATAAAACAGAAAATAGACGGTGCTATTTTGAATTTTTTTTCTATTGAAAAAATTTCAAGTAATCATGTTTCGGTTTTAGTACAGCAGTAGATAATATAGTTAAATAACACATATGGAAAATCCAAATAATTTAACCAAATGACTGATAATTAGTGACCGATACCTAAACACATGATTGTGCTCATGATAACAAACAACTTTTACTATGGGACCAAACCTGAAATCGCGAGAAAAAAATCAGCTGCTCCCTACATTGTGACGAGTTATGTGAACATGAATGTATGGGGCAGCTGACTTTTTTTTTTCGCGTTTACAAGTTTGTTAGTCCCATAGTAAAAGTTGTTCGTTACCATGAGTATAATCATGTGTTTAAGTATCGGTCACTAATTACCAGTCACCCTGTATATTTGGTTTTGAATTTTAAAACACAAGATTTATCCCTGAAGTGAGCGCGACAGCCATCTTGTCCATCTTGCGCATGGTATTTTCCTAATCCCAACTTATTCCTTAGTATAGAATAGAACATATTTATGTGCTTTAAGGCGAAAGTGCCAGGGTGGGCTACTCTACAGAATTATAATCATTAAAGCCATCAATACAACTCTTTCAAACCAAGTAATCCTATGGAATGACTATTTCATTATACTAGCTTAAGGAGTTGTATTACTGATTCTAATGATTATATTTCTGTAAATATACATTTGTTACGGTCGCGAATCGTACTTTAATCAACATACAAACTTACACTGTCTTGCAAATGGCAAAAAACGTAAGAAAATTTGAATTTCGCGGGATACCTTGCCGCTTCCCCCTTAAAACATGGTATATTCAAGACTTATTAATTTTGCATTCTGCGCATCGGTTCGCATCATACATGCATACGTTCAACCCGGCCAAAATGATTGGAGACTATTATAATTGTATTATGTACTATGGGCAGAGGTGATCATGCGGAACTTTGGCCCATAGTACTTATATCACGTGGTTTGGTAGCTTCCGACTGCTCGCATATACTTTCTCTATAATACAGAGTTAGAAAGTAAACGGATCTAGATCTCATAATATAACAGTCGCACAAAAACTTGGAGGTTTGAGGTCACTTGCCAAACGGTACATACTTATTCACTTTCAAACCTACGTCACATGCACGTGACGTTTGCTTTAGTCCGAGATCTATAAACCTTACTAAGCGCGTAGGAACTTTGTAGCGTTAGCCGTCGTTAGCACGGACGTAAATATATCGCGGCGGGATTTTATCGCGCGCTAGATTTTCAACTCTCGTTGTTGAGCCGAACATTGAGAATCCAACCTAACAACAACAGAGTGCGTCCCAGCGAGTCGAAAAAACACACAGTTGGATTTTCAAATCTCGTCGCTAAGCGTGAAAATTCAGTGCGCGAAAAAAAAATCGCCGCGGTAGCTTTACGTCCGTGCGGATGTCGGCTTAAGGCCTCTGCCTCGAATTTTGCGGGCAGCGGGGCGGCAGCGGCGGCGGCGCGGGAGCGCCGGATTTTATGCGTAAAAACAGATGGACCGGACCTCGAAAACAGCGGCGCGGAAGCGGGGCGGGACAATGCGAGACGCGCCGCCGCCGCTGCCGCCCCGCTGCCCGCAAATTTCGAGGCAGAGGCCTAAGGCCTCTGCCTCGAATTCGGCCAAAAAACATGAATGCAAAGCATTTTATTTAATAAACATACTTTTGTGTAAAAAAGTAGTAATTTGACTACCCATTTGTAACAGCGTCCTTAACCGACTTTTGTTGCTGACCGTACGTTCCCGTGGGATAATTTCCAAAATCCACGCGGGCGAAGCCGCGTGCAAAAGCTAGTTTCTTGTAAATGCGGCTATAAGTCAGTGGGTAAGTGTATCACGGAGGCACGTACCACCTACACGATCTTTTAAGCTTTCCATTGGTTCTACACGTTGGCCTTTTAAATCCTACTTCCAAATTGTGATTGGTCGAACCCTAACCGATTCAAAGTAAACATTTCTTTTAGAAGCTCTCAAGATGTATTAAAGTTTCAGAAACTTGAAACTAATACTTCCTTACACTCGCTGGGAATACTTAAAATCTCTGAAGTACAAAAGTTTAACTTAGAAATAAGGGGACAGATTTTACAAATGATATGAAGCTCGTGGCTAAGTAATAACAGCATAAGGTTAAGCTACGCTTGCCGGAACTGGTCCGTAGATGGCCATGGGATGATGTCCATCCTAACATACCGAGACTCCTCCGTGCCTCGGAAAGCACGGTAAGGTCCCTGCTGTCATGGATCTTTGACAGTCGTTACGGGTCGTCACAAGCCCGAAAGTCTGACAGCCAGTCTTACCAAGGGGTATCGTATTACCCATTAGTTACTGGGTTTTAGAGGTCAGATAGGTTATGTAAACAACAATACCAGAGGTCATTGAGGTCATTGTCATTCACCCAAAAAAAAACATAAAATCTTTTTAATTTTTATTTTGTCGTGGTTTGATATCGATAATTCGATACTCATCACGTCCGCGGAGTTATGCTTAAATAATCTAATTAGACCCTGTATATCACTACTACAACCACTAGTATTTACTTTCTATAAAGTTTTACCTGAAACTTTACCAATTTTCTAAGAAAATTAACGAGAGAGAAAAATTTATGACAGTGACACTAACAGTGACAGTTCCAGCTCGCTGAAACCATAGTTTACTATGCGACAAAACCTGAAATTGCGAAAAAAAATTAGCTGTTCCGTACATTTTAACGGGTTATGCGAACATAAGTGTAGGGAGCAGTTGATTCTTTTTTCGCGATTTCAGGTTTGGTCCCAGAGTAAAAGTTGTTCTTAATTAAGAGTACAATAACCCCTTAAGAGGTCTGTTACATTTTATCACCTCTCTCGCTCACACGGGACCAAATCTTTAAGAATGTGCTTTTTTGAAAAATTTAATCTATTACTATTGATAAAATATTAATTTAATAGGTATAATTTCTATTGTGTTATTTATTAAACTTAGCTCAAAAACAGATCATAATACTTACTTATTGATCTCAATTTATTAGATACTAAACACAATACAAATGTGTTTTTAATAATTATTACCTATTACATTAGGTAAATTTTTCAAAACATCACCTTTTCATATAACATTCTTAAGGTCCCATGTGAGCGAGAGAGGTGATAAAAAGTAACAGGCTCTCTTGTATGAATATAACAGACCTAATATAAGGCAAGATTTAAAAAAAGCTTACTGCAAATCAAATGTTATAATTATAAGTTTTAAAGGAAACATAATAATAATATGTATAATTTAAGAGACTCATGTGCAAAATCTCGTACTTCTAGACCCAGCAGTTTAGGCGGTTCAGCTGCGTTGTATGACAATTTTATTAGCGAATTAATGAATTTATGATTTTTATTAATAGTTTGAAAAACAAAAGTCTGTGATCACCAGACAGTACCTTCCTAAGAAAGTAATCTTGAACCGTTTCACAGAAAATGCAACGGACAACCATGGCAACAAATGTGACATCTTACCAGAATGCCAGTACCTACATATGTTTTCCATTATCACCGAACTATTAATACAAAACAGTAATATCTATGACGCACGCAAAGGTCACTACAATTATACTCACTACGATACTCAAACGAGTATTATCGACTGTCGTACCAAATATAGGAAACAAAGTTATCACAGAAAATGTGGCTACCAAAATCCCTTCATGGTAGACATGAAAAATTATCATTCATTTTTCATATACAGGGTAAGTTTTCAATGACCAGCCAAATTTTCACAGAGTGTTCTACCCATGATTATGAACAACTTTCACTATGGGACCAACTATGAAATCACGAAAAACAAATCAGCTCTTTCATACATTTTGGTCGAGTAGGTATATTGAACTTTTGTATGAAATAGCTGTTTTTTTTTCGTGATTTTAAAGTTGGTCCCATAGTAAAAGTTGTTCATTTTCACGGGTAGAACGCCCTGTGAAAATTTGGCTGGTCATTGAAAACTAACCCTGTATATCTAAACACGACAAAAAAATATATATTCGATGAATTTGTTTGGGGGTCAATGACCGCTGGTAGTGTTCTTACTTGCAGTGTGAGTTGATGAAATGTTTTATAGTGGTGAAATATTATCGATAAAAAAAAATGATTTTTTAACTGACATTTTAAGTGACTAACTGACTGATTTTTTACCGACGGTAGATGTCCCCAAAAAAAATATCATCAAATGAATTTCTTTTTTTATTTTATCATGTATAAATATTGATATTTACCCATCACACCTGCGGAGTTTCGCTAGCTAATTTAATTTGACACTATGACTTACCATGCCACACAATCTTGTCACACTTGCCTGTGCACTTGCACTTGCTTGTGTGTGATGTGTTGTGTGTGTGTGTTGTGTGTGTGTGTGTGTGTGTGTGTGTTGTGTGTGTGTGTGTGGGTCTTGTCTGTGTGTTTGTGTGTGTGTGTGTGCCTGTGTCACAGGCAATTGTGACAAGACTGTTAAAAAATCTTTTATCTTATCACAACATTATATTATACTAGCTTCTGCGTGCGACTTCGCGTGAATTTTATTTTTGCTCACCTCCTAAGAGTCATAGCGTGATGTTAAATAGCCTATAACCTTCCTCAAGAATCAGGTTGTCAATTATAAAAATATTTTTTAAATCCGACTGGTGGTTCCAGAGATTACTCCCTACATACAAACTTACAAACAAATTTTTATAAATTAGTATAGATCACTTGTCAATCAATGGTACTCGTGCTATACCTACACATAAGAGAACTGATACCTGATACTTAGTTTGTTAAAGTCATGTAAAAGCTTTTTAATACCTACCAGTATCAAAAAGCTTTTTAAACCTACCAGTATCACTAGTAGTAGTATAGTACTAAGTTAAATGCTACATGATGACAAAGTGAAATTCCATATTTAGGTACGTAGACTAAAATCCGACCTCTGCAAACATGCGAAAGATAAACTGTTACTCGGATATCGCAATCCACAGTTGATATGGCAGAGATGTTACGGAGCTTCGATTCCATTTCCTTGCAAGTTGACGTTGAAATGGGCTAAAAGTAAACGAGGTATAATAACTTTAAAGATCATGTGTGAAATGAGTGCCACTGTAAACAATATGAATAAGAATAAGAATAATATTTATTACACACACAAGATTCATGATAGGGTACACAAGAGCAGATGTACAAAACAACAAAACACGGATATCTACATAAATCAACACAGATCACCCCTAGATACCCTGTCTCCTAAACTACGAAGTCCTGTATCTTAGGAGACAGGAATACAAACAACAATCGACAACAACAACACAACAACAACAAACAATCACAACACACTACAACAATACAATGACTATGATGATGATGTTGATTTTCGACAACGAAGATAGGTATAAAGTATACCTACTGCATACGTACCACATTAGCTTAAAAGATCACAGGATAACACAGACTGCCTAACAATGAGATATAAATCAATTGACGATAATTACTTACAAAGAAACACGTTGTATAAACAATATATATTATTATGTATTTAATTTTATTGCACAGACATGAGTTTATAAGTTGCTTATTGAAATCCGAAGTGATAATGTTATATGACTGATAATCCCTTGTTTAAAGATAGAGATATAGATTTATCAAATGTCTATTTTTCTATTAATATCTATCATTAAAACTTATTAATAGATAATATAGACGGGTATAGTGACCTAATTTTTAATTAATAATCTCTACTATGTCATGATATTATGACTCATCTTTGTAGTCTTTGACGTTGAGTTTCCCAGTCCACTTTTGATCCAAGATTTATTAAATTCTACAGGCGCGCCAGCTGCGTCCTCTTAAACAAACCGAAGTTTCAGGAAGGTATTAAAAAGTTTAGGTGACTATCGAAAAATAATTTTATGTATGTAGTGACAGCATTAATAGTTTATGTGTATGTGTGTGTGTGTGTGTGTGTGTGTGTGTGTGTGTGTGTGTGTGTGTGTTTGTGTGCTTGTGTGTATTGTGACGTCATAAAATCATACGAACTTGATATCAATACAAAAACCGCCTTCCGCCTACCCCTCATAGGAATACATGACACGATGTAGGTAAGTATAGGTATGTATGTGATAATCAAGATATAAACATTCTCATTGTCTTTATAATTGTTTGCAACGCGATACTCCGGAATCCGGATGAGGTAATGTTATTGACAGTCCGGTAACAAATTACATACACCGTCTAGACTAAACATCACTTATCACGCTCCCATGACTTGAACCACATAATAATGTAAGAAGAATTGAACTGATCCTTATCGAATTACATTAGCCTTTATTTAGGCCACATACAGTCGGAATTCCGTTTCTAAATATCGATTAGGAATTTTCGAAGGCAGCAAATCCATAGATATTTTGAAACGGAATTCCAACTTAGGGAGAGATTATTCCGTACGCAAAATGCGCACACTGACGTGGAGTTGCGGACACCAGCCCGTCTTACCTATTACCAGTTTACCAAGTAGAGATTAAAGGAACCAAGGATTTATTATGGCTGAAACGGGGTTGAGGTAAATTCTGAGGTCTACAACTACGGTCTAGATGTCTAGGCTTTAGGTGTTTCGAAGTACAGGAGAATGATGGTGATAATTTAACCGAAGTCTACGGTATTTTAGTTTTTTTATAAATTTTTAGAAAATATCAGCCTGCAAGACAGTTGCAAAAAGATTAGGTTGACAATGGTGCCGATTCTGTTGTGCACAAACTAAACTTAATTTAGGCTATTGCTAACTTTTTCTCTCTATTATGACAAGAAAAGGACGGAAGTAAATTAGAGCTGTCAAATTAGTTAGAACTAATTTTTCCATAGACATTTAGACGACACGTAAAAACATGTCGACTAAAAACACGGTGAAGCGCAAGGCCTGAACTAGTTTGACATCTCCAACTTAGTTCATAGCTATAGCCGTCCTTTTCTCGCGCTGCCTGTTAGTAAAAGATAGCGATTCTCTAATTTTAGTTTAGTGCGTTCACAAGAGAATCGGCACCATTGTCTGACAAATAGATTTTCCTGATTGATTCCGAAGTTTCTCAGACGAAAACAGAAAATAAACGGAGGAAAGCCGTAGCTTTTAACCTTCACCAAGATCTATCAATCAGGAAAATCTATTTGTCAGACTAATCTTTTTGCCACTATCTTACAACGGCTGATTTTTATTATTTAGGTGTAGGTATTTCAAAAAAATTGGAGGAGCTTGTGGCTAAGTAATAACAGCCGCACGGGTCGATGCACGGGATGATGATGGGTCGGGATGATTAGCTACGCTTGCCAGAGTTGTCCGTAGATGGGTGAACATCTTTACATACCAAGACTCCTCCGTGCTTCGGACAGCACGTTAAACCATTGGTCCCGGCTGTCATTCGTGGATCTTTGACAGTCGTTACGGGTCGTCAGAAGCCCGAAATTCTGACAACCAGTCTTACCAAGGAGTATCGTATTACCCAGTTACTAGGTTGTGGAGGTCAGATAGGCAGTCACTCCATGTAAAATACTGGTATTTAGCTGCATCCGGTTAGACTGGAAGCTGACCCTAACATAGTTGGGAAAAGGTTACGCAGATTAATTGAGTTATTGCTAAAAATTTAAACCACTTCTGCACTTAACACGGCAATATAAGCATTAAACAAATCCCTCTTTTTGTTTGGGTAAACGTTATGTTAGGTCAAGTATCATATTACCGTACAAATTTAAAAATTACGTAACAGCGGTAAACATAATGTCCTAATTTGGCAAATCTAAATAAAGAAGATCCCATTACCGGTTTATTGACGTTTACACAGAATCACTCTCTCACACCGTGATAACTATTTACAAATATAATTTACGACTAAATTATGCTTGTGCCCGATAATGTGGGTCAACTTCAAATGATAGTGTAACCTCAATTGACTTGCAAATTGTATGCATAGATAAGATTTTTGTGTTTATTAAATACTTTTTAAAGGAGATTGTGATGCACGTGACTTAGGTGTGTAAATAAACTATCTATTATTTGGTTAAAAACATAAGGAAATACAGGCGTGCGCGTGAATCGTGATGTTATGTGTGCAAGAACATAAGATTTATCTGAAATCTTAGGCTGTGTACTAACCTAGTCAAAACAGTTTGTCCTGAGGGGCAATTCCCGTATTTTTAACAACGTTTGCAATCTCATCTTGGTCTCAATTGTCAAAAATTATATAGCGTTTGCCCATATTTTTGATATTTGATTTTCGCTGGCATGAGATTGCGTCTTGAATTTGAACGTTTTTAGGTATGAAAATTGGCCTTCTGATTTGTTTTGGGACAAAACTGTTTTTTTTTTGCGGTATTTTTATCATCATAATTTTTATAAAGTGATAGCCCGCCCTAAGACAGTTTTGACTTAAGTCTGCATACCTAAAGTCTTACTTTAACGAGTAACTTGTAAAAACAAAAGTAATTACAAGTTTAGTTCAAAGATAAAAATTATTACTTTTCACAACAACAATTTGACCACAATATTTTACTCACTATCATCACGTCCGAATAATAAAATACCTATTACCACAACAAAGTTACGCAACGGTGTAAGAGGCGGACCGTAGCACGCCGCGACCACGTGCGGTTATAAGTGTTGACTTATCTTGATTTATGTGTCATTGTTCCGTATGTAATGTTTGTGTTACCGTATACACAACGGTCCTACTTCCCTGGGGTGAACAGATGTTCGCGAAACAATGTTACACCAAGAATGTACTGAGGTGGGCAGGGCGCAGATGTTTTTAGCACCTAAAAAGGCTTAGAGGTTAGAGACCGAGGTTAAACTAGACCCTCTGAGATTCAGATAACACACACACGTAACTTCATATTGTTACCTAAATAAAACACATTGAAGTTCTAAATTTAAAAATTGTATTTCTATCTGTAGTCTAGTTTGGCGCCATAGCAACGGCGCTGGCTGCGCAACGGTATTAAAGGCCTACACACACCGGGACGGAATGACAGAGGATTTTGCCACCGGTCGGCGGTCCGGCATCCCGGCGCGGGATCCCTTAGCGCGCTCTCTAATGCCGTGTCAAGAAATCCCTTTCGATGTGACGGAATCAGTTTAAAACATTGGCATTTATGTCGTATTCCTACTAAATAAGTTTGAATGTCCTTTGGTAAAAAATTAAATCCTCTGCCATTCCGTCCCGGTGTGCGTAGGCCTTTAATTGCATGTGACAGGACTTATAAGGACTATTTATCTACGTACTGCACTTTAGAACACACTCAAGGTCAAAGACTAAACACGTGCTACAATAATACGTATCAATTAATATTTTAAACCTGTTTTACGAATTAAGGTATACTACCTACACAATGACCCACGTTGACAGAACAGCTGGCAAGCGTAGGCACCCGTAATTTAGACGTCCACCTGAATATTTGATAGCTTCCTCTATATGCAAGATTTACAAAGGTTTCATATAATAATAAGTTTATTAAATTACAAAGACAGAGAGAAAGGGTTCCACCCTCAGCATTGAAAGCAATTCTAGGAATCTACTGATTGAAAATCATCATATTCATAAGGATTCCTCTAGGCGTCGCAAGGGTCCGCCTGCCGTAACTATACCATTTTAGTACCCGGCTCGAAGGACCATTTGCACGCTTCGATTGCTTCGTTAGATAAAATGGAGCCTGTAGATTGAATTGAAGTTACATTATATACCTAAGTAGATATAGGTAATGCATTCCGAATGTGTACTGCATCATTACTTTTTACTGGAGATACTGGAGCCTCAGTTTTTACATTTCAGTGCAGAGTTAGAACACGGTTTTCGTGTAGTTTCCGGCAATAACAATAGAGAGTCCTCATTGTTATTAAACTCCTAAGTTATATAGCACGCATTATAACTAGTTAAAATCCAGAAATTTTAGCCATCACTTGGATTTACAGTAGGTAATTTGTAGTGTAGTTCTACGGAGGAAAATATCGTGAAGAAAGTTTTGTTGAGTATGAATGTGGATGGATATAAGAATAGGGGAAGACTAAAGAAACGATGGTTAGATTGTGTAAAAGTTGATATTGCTAGAAAAAAAGGGGTGACTAAATGAGATGTCGACTAATAGAGAAATATGGAAGGAGAAGGGCAAGAGAATGAAGATGATGAGGGTTAGTAGTTGTAAGGTCAGCGACACACTAAGGCCGTCTTTCAAGCATCATACCTACACCAGATTTACAGCCCAAACCAGACGGTGGAATTCTACAACTTCATCGTCCAGAACTCTTCAAACTGAAATACCTTTGTAGTGACGTCATCCGCCAGTCAGTATTATCCGCTCCATTCGTTTGTCCATTGCAGACATTGTGGGCACAGAGAGGGCGCGTGTAGGTACCAGGAAAGAATGTCTGTACCTAAATATTGCCTTAACTTTAGATGTAATCAGATAATAAGTACATAATATTTTAAGACGAAACGGTCTTGATCAAATATCTGCGGTCTTGATTCTAATGAAATGACTATACTTACTTTTTTTTTCCCCTTCATAAACTCACTTTTGTTAAATAGTATACACATCTTTTACATTTAACTGTAAACATAACCTAAAAATAACAAAATTATATACTAACATAACTAAAACTATTAAAAAACTAAAATATGGCGTCGAAAAATTCCTATACTTACTTAAGTTTTACCTAGCACTGGAAAGGGAAACATTAATTTAAAGAGACCACTTTATCCATCACTAACAGCTTCAATATTTGCCTACACCAATACCTACCTAAGCACTTATTACTAAGTCTTTTTATTTCTCTATTATAAACAAAACTTAATTAAAATATACAAGTTAACACTAAATTATTTAAACTATGTACAAGTATATAATAATAATAAAAAAAAGGGGAAGAGCTCATAGGGCATCAAAATATTCATCCGCATCGCTGTCTGTGGGAACAGTGCCCAAAAGGCTGGCAGAATTGCCACGTTAGATGGCAATGCTAATTCTTTGAGCTAAAAATAGGCCAGCTCTCTGGTTCCGTGTGGAGTCGACCAACCGCTTGGCGATGTCCCGAAATACTCGATGAGCACTCGGACCCCAAGGCCCTAGTGTTTCAACCCCTAACGGCTCAAACATATAGCTTCCAATAAGGTTGTTATATTTGCGCCGTTTGAGGTTTTCTGCACCTGCAGCAGCCGCTCCAACATAGCACGCCGTGCTAGGAAGATGGGATGGCGCGAGGGTGTCAACACAGGTTGCATCCCACACCAAAGGCCTACCCAACTTCCAAGGCATTATGGTCATTATTACTTGCCTATTCATAAACATATTCTGTAGACAAGCCAAAAAACAAAAGACAGTTGGCCAGTATCAACCCAAGCCTCCTTATCCATAAGCAAAGTTTTAAATGCATGTTTGTATTGTTACAGGTGTATGATAGTTACTCAACTGAACCGCCTCGCTTCGAAAAATCTCCGCTTTATCAACATAGGAAGGGAGTGGGCCACTGTCCGGTGCACGGGTATGTTTACAATGCCTCTATTTTAATTTTATACAGGCAAGCTAGGACCTTGGAATAAATATAATATTGTGGAATATTCATCCTGTAAAAACTTAAAGAATGATTTTAATTGTTCGTTTGATTTACGGCTTGTTTTATTGGTCATCTGACAAGAAATGATAAGAAACACAATTCGCCTAGCAATCACAGAATAAATCTTGACGCCTTTCACCAGCCAAAATTCATGTGCATACTTTTTATCGTCACGATAAATATTTGTGTAGCCAAACTGCAGATCAAACTAATAAATTATAGCAACATGTCTCGCAAATCTAAAGACATGACGCGTTACACTAAAAAATAATCAACCAAGACAAAACATTTACCTACACTATGCATTTGTATCTGAGTACAATGACACAATTTTTAACATATCAGACATGCATTGTATGATTGTATAAGTTACCCACTACGGTCAGACGGCGTGAGAACCACTATAGTCAAACGTGTTTCGTATCGATAAATGTAATATCCATTTATCAGGTATTATTGTTCAAAGTGTCCATTTACCTAACACAAGATTAGAGGTGCATTAAACTACCGAATTGTTTTCGATAAGGAGGATTTCCGCCTGATATCGCAGGATGTTTGTTTTGACAAGAAATCAATAAAAACTAAATGTCATGTAGGTACTTAAACCAGACAATGAATATTTTTAATATATTTTCTCCCTTTTTGTCCTTACTGAAAATTCTGCATGTCACCATCCATTAGTCAAAACCCTGATAAACTTTTCTGGACTCATAACAGTAGGTAATTACTAATTAGTGAAACTCATTTTTTACAGTGTTCTTTTAGCAAGTATGTAGGTAGGGCATAACTTTGGCCCAAATCGAGACAACTGTATAAACCGCCCGAAGTGTCACGACCACACAACCGAACGTCGTATGTCCTTCGGTAACTATTAGATGGTGATATAGACGCGTACTTGCGGAACCTTGTGTGGATTTAATGACAGTAAACATCTGTCTCGATTTGGGCCAAAGTTATGCCCTAGAGTCAAAGTAACCAGCACTTACTGTACAGTCAACAAAAGAGATATCTAGGCAGGGCTAACATATTTGTATGTAAATTGCTTCATGTTCAATTTCGTGAAAATATACAATTTTGTGTTGGTGTGTTATACAAATTACAATGTAGGAGTATTGCAAAAACAAAGTAATATTTTTTTTTTTTGCTTAATAAAGGTATGTGAGTGCTATGCGGAGGCCCATGGGCTCAGGTATAACACGACCAAGAGTGAAGTGATGATATTCAAATCCGGTATGAAGAGCTATGACACCGTACCTCAGGTCACATTGGGCGGCAGTGCTCTCAAAAGAGTGGCGCAGTTTAAGTACCAGGGCCACTGGGTCACCGAGGCCCTCACAGATGATGTGGATGTTGAGAGGGAACGCAGGGCACTGTCAGTCAGAGCCAATATGCTGACCCGTAGGTTTGCACGCTGTACTGCACAGGTAAAAATAACTTTATTCAAGGCGTACTGTCAGTCTTTTTATACGTGCAGCCTATGGGCATACGCAGAAAACGTACAGTGCCCTGCGTGTCCAGTACAATAACGCGTTCAGGATGTTGATGGGGTTGCCACGGTTTTGTAGCGCATCAGGTATGTTTGCAGAAGCTCAAGTAGATGGCTTTCAAGCGATACAACGCAAAAGAATTGCGTCTCTGATGCGCCGCATACGGGGCAGCCCCAACAGCGTCCTGCAGCTTATTGCAGGGAGAATGGATGTGGATTGCTCCTTAATGCAGCATTGGACAACACTACATCTGCGAGTAATGCGGTCCTGATTCAATGTTTTTATTGTTTTGTATCTATATCTGTTTCTTGTGTTCGTGTTATATTTTTTTTTAATGTATGGATGATTACAATAACTGTGATGTACATTGTAATTTATCTGAAATAAAATGAATGAAATATATATAAAATTGTCTGTATCTCTTTTGTTGACCGTACCTGTTGCATAGTTTACAGTCTCATTAACAAGAATTTTCTTTACAGTGACGAACCCAAAGCAATATGGGCTGCGATCCGCGCGCTCCTGCAAGATGGCACTCTTCTGAAATTCTACGACCAGGCTTTCGACGACATTGCGGCTGACACCACTAGAAGGTACCTAGGCTTTTAATTACCTATAGACCTAACTAAGTTTTCAATAAAAGACCACGTTCATACAAACACGCACGAAAGTTGTGAGTGAGAGAGTGGAACCTGCTACGTAAGCGACACATCGCCAGTACAGAGCAGATGTGATGTAAAATCAGGGACATTAATTGTTCAACTACAATGTCCGTACATTCAAATCAGCGTAACTCACTATCAAACGAAATCTGAATCATTTTGAAGCAAATTGCTAATCCATTGCTAATGTTCGAAAAATTTGTCTGCTCGACAACGTAAATAATACAATGAATGTTGTTGAACTGTCAAAATTAAACCGATTCTGATTGATAGTGTTACGCAATTGCCCCGCAGAACTGTCATTCTTTGACAGTTGTAGGAAATGACTACAATACGGCAAATTGACGTATTTAAGTACTGTATTTTATTTACACTCTTGTTTGATCCACGGAAATACGGAAATCTTAAAGTAGGTAGGTATACCTACTTAACGAAAATCCATGATCACACAAAAAAATGCTAAATAAATGGCTTGGTCTAGACTAGACGATAATCAAAATGATCTTAGGTATATACCTACAGACACTAAAAAGACAACTGAATAGGTATACATACTCATCTCATATTAAAATTACCTTCCTCAAATTAAAAACAAACGGTAAATAATAAACGAAAACAAAATATAATGCCGTTCCTACAATAGGTCATTCATCGACATAAAGGCTCCTAAAACAGGCGCGACACGCGATATGATCGCGCCTTTTTGAAGCAGTTTTATTCATCATAATAAATGATTTGTGTTAGTCACCCGACTTAGACTCGACTCCTCAGATGAATGAACTGTGCAAATACGTGCATGACCTAGACAAAACAGTAAACAGTTTCATTTATTATTGTTTACCTATTGACGTGTTTGTTTTTGAATTTGCATTTAGCAAAACAACTATTTCAGTTTGAATTTAGAATTACCTGATAAGTTATGTACTTACTCAAACGGAGTCCATTCTTGAGTTTGAATCAACGATAACAAACGTTAATAATGTATCTCCCATGAGAATATTCTTTTTGACATTTTACATGTTGATGATTTTGGAGCTTGTGGCTAAGTAATAACAGCCGCACGGGTCCATCCATCAGGTTACGCTTGCCGGGGTTGTCCGTGGATGGGTGACCATCTTTACATACCAAGACTCCTCCGTGTCTCGGAAAGCACGTTAATTAAGCCGTTGGTCCCAGCTGTCATTTGTGGACGTTTGACAGTCGTTACGGGTCGTCAGAAGTCCGAAAGTCTGACAACCAGTCTTACCAAGGCGTATCGTATTACCCAGTTACTGGGTTGTGGAGGTCAGATAGGCAGTCGCTCCATGCAAAATACTGGTATTCAGCTGCATCCGGTTAGACTGGACGCCGACCCCAACAAAGTTGGGAAAGGCTAGGCGGATTGACATGTTGATGAATAAAGCAATCAGATAATTGAAATCATCGCCATCGTGATAAAATGTGTATCTAATGTAGGATCAAAAATCTGCTAATTTATAGATAACTTCACACTTCCCAGCCTAAGATTCGTAGGTAGATTAATCATAAATTCATAATGTTTTAATTGCACAAAGAAACTCTAGTCAATATTTTTGTCTGTGTATTTTGGGTTGGTTCCTTGTCAAAGTACAGTCAATCAAATGTAAGTACAATGAAACCAAAATCCTTACTCTTACTACCAACATTGGAAGCTTAGGCTCAAACATTACTGCGGAACGGAATGGAAGACAATTTTGGAACAAAACTGTGTAGGTATAGCATAATGAACTTTATGTCAATTAAATAGATACGATACGATAACTGCAAAAATTCCCGAGAATGCGCAAGAATTCTCTATAAGACGTGTGACATGTTAATTACCTAGCTCGTATCTAGTTTGTACAAAACAAAATCGCTTCCATTCCGTTCACCACCACATCGGGTACGGGACGTCAACGAAAAAACAGATGATGGCGCCATAGTAAATGTACTGTCCCTACTTCGGCGCCGTCATCTGTTTTCTCGCTAACGTCCCGTTCCCGGTGCGGTCGACAAACAGTCTTAGGTAGCTATACGAGCTACTGCAAGCAAACAAGAGGGCTAGCATAGTCTGTGATTCTACGAGTACATGATCTACATCTACAACTACAAAACATGGTATTTAACCAACTTTCAAATAATAGGAAATGCATCCTTTGTCAGACATACTCTCTCATTGTAGATCTTGCCAAGCAGACGTCTTTTCATTTATGGTGTACCATCTTTCCTCACAGACTGGGAGACCTGCGCCACGCAGAGAACGCTTTGAACGATGAATTGGAGACAGAGATCTACCGCTGGGCCATCGAGACTATCGGCATGATGATCTTCGGCATCCGACTGGGCTGCCTCGACGGACCTGTGCATATACCTACCGCTGATAACCAGTAAGTTGCCTGATTATTCAACAATTGTAATTAATTTAATAAATATAAAAACCATAAGTGCACCTACCTTCTTCTCCCCAAAAGTCCTCATCCCTCACCCATAATCAGAAATTACTTATTAATTATTCCATAATCGACCGTGGTTGTATGTGTTTTCACCTCTGCAATGTTAGCGTACATTATTTAATTATTTTTTTATATAATTTTATTTTATTTTATTTATATTCATATTATGTCGCAGTAAAATGGTTGTATCCGTGATATAGTTATATCCCTAGGGATATATAATAGCTATAACCCGTAACATAATTAGTTATATGAAAGCGGTTTATAGGAATATAACTATGGTACGAGCATGATCTAGTAATATAAGTATTAGGGCACTCGGATCAAATAGGTTAGGTTAGAACTGTGACCAACTACGCGCGAGCCGAGCGAGCGGTGCCGCGGCCGCTGCCGGCGAGTACTACGTCAAAATTGGTCGCAGTAACAAAATTAGGGCACCGTTTTAATATAACTATATAACGGTTTATAGCTATATCCCTAGGGATATAACTACACCACGGCTACAACCATCTTACACACACGACATATAGACACGGTTTGCTAAATTGGTAACTAGTAATAGTACGACCATAGTTTTGGGATTTTCAAACTAATAATATAAACCATCCATGCACGAACAAATGCTCAATGATTATGTCTGTCTAGGCAGGCGAAAATCTATCAAATGAATGTAGTTATATCTTTGCTCTCGATAAGCATTCCTAATATCTTCAGGTTTTTATTTTGCCTTTATTTTGGGTATAGACCTACATGACATAATATGTAGTTTATCATTTAGACAAATCATATTATCTTTTATGTCTCTGTTTATTAGAAAACCAGAAAAAACCTCTCTAGACGATGAGATCCACGATCTCTGCTCCCTCTCCAAGCGTTCCCTCGAGGAGCTGACTCCAGCAGAACGTCTGGTGCGTGTCAGCCGAGACATCGCTGATGGAAGCTACCTGGTGCGGAGTGAGGGCACTCTCACTCCGGAGAGTCCAACCTTCAACAGTGCGCTCAAGGCCTTTGACAGACATTTTAGGTGAGTTTCTATAAATACTTTTGGAAGTTTAAGGGCTAATTTTTCAATCGTCAGATAACTTTTATTTATGGAATAAATATGGCTGTTTGACAGCTTTTGTATAGAAGATAATGTCAAACTGTCATATTTATTCTTCAGATAAAAGTTACCTGACTATTGAAAAATTAGCCCTTAGAAGAATATAGTGTTTAGGAATCATCATCATCCAATCTGCCGAAAGAAGTCCACTGTTGGCCTCCCCAAAGCAAAAGAAAATGTTTATTCGCATCTAATACCTCATCATCAGCCTAGCCTTTTCCCAACTATGTTGGGGTCGGCTTCCATTCT
This sequence comes from Cosmia pyralina, assembly GCA_946251885.1. NCBI lineage: Eukaryota > Metazoa > Arthropoda > Insecta > Lepidoptera > Noctuidae > Cosmia > Cosmia pyralina. The sequence continues at coordinate 21,384,233 of OX276354.1, forward strand.
AACCAGGAAGCAGCTGGATACCAGAATTTTACATAGAGCAACTCCCTATCTGAACTCCACAACCCAGTAACTGGGTAATACGATACCCCTTGGTAAGATTGGTAACTCAACTAATATCTCAAACTATAAAATCCCATCTCAAACTAAGTTTAAAGCTATAGGAAAGACAAGGTGGAATAAAAATCCCTTCAAAACGCTTGTTGTCTGTATTTTAGAAAACTTCAATTTAATAAATAACTAGCTTTTTCAATATTTACATGCGCTAAAGCAAGTCACAAGCACAACCCAATTAAAATTCAATTCATTTCATTACACAAATCAGTTTGCCAATAATGATCACTTTTACGGAAATTGCTGTTGCAAAAGTCTGTAAATGTGGTGTTACTTATCTACATACTTTATCTACGAAGTTTTTTAAAGCATTAAACATCAACATTTTTATTGCCCTACCTTTGTACGCACTATACAGTTTTGTCGGTATCACCCATCAGGATCGTGATCACATTCACTGCAGGCATCATGATTCATGGTCAGCAGATTAACATACACGTGTCTACGTAAGCCATTTGCATAGCAAACATGAACCGAACATACCCCGAACATGAACCGAATCTTGTTTATTTCGACAACCTTGATAAAGTGACGAATCTTAATCTTCATATTGTTGCAAATGATGGCATGTTTTTGAGTGATGCATCTATATCAAACCAAAATCTTATTTGGATTATTGTATTTGTTGCCTGCATGATGCTCATCTATAGCTAAGCTATGGTAGCATAATCAACCTATAATGTTCCCACTGCTGGGACACAGGCCTCCTCTCGGTGAGAGGGAGTGGGCCGTAATCCACCACGCAGGCCCAGTGCGGGTTGGTAGACATCACATGTCTTCGAATTTTTGGTTCTATTTCCTCATGATGATTTCCTTCAACGTTTTGAGAGCAGTGGTGATGAAATGATTTACACAAAGTAAAGCGCTTGCCTGGGTTCGAACCTACGACCTACAACTTCTAATAGTCGCGGCCGTTACCACTGGGCCACCACTGATCTCAAAAAGCTATGGTAAATTCATTAAAATATACAAGGCGTTTTTAATTACATACTTACCTAATTGACAAAACTTCACAGGCGTGATCTACCCACCACGTCTCTATGAATTAAAGAAGGCCCTGACTCCATGGGAGGAGAGGCTGTCAATTTGCTGTATGGAATCAGCAGTCGTGTGCTGATAGAGCTTTGAAACCTAAAGCCTCAACCAACTTCAGCCTCTTTACAAACATTTTCGCCATGAACGAATGAAATGCACCGTCTCCACCGTGGTTTCATCAGTGACAAAGATCAATTAGGTACTCGAATGAATCCAAAGATTCACACTAGCCCCTGTTGCCTCATGTTACATGGTGCAACAGAGACCATTGCATATCAAGGAGTAGACCGGGGGGCGTGGTAATGGTAGGGAAGACGTGCCCTTAGGATATGGATGGAGTATAGAGCCTGCCGGTTGTGCAGCCTATATTAGTAAGCAATGGAATTAAATAGAATAGAATAGAATACTCTCTAATAAGCACCATAGTACGAATGACAGATACAAATCTAGAAATTTTACATTAAGGTGACAGAATGGGCGATCTTATCTCCAAAAGCGATCTTTTAAAGACAACCTTTTGACAAGCCTAAAAATGCCGTTCCGCGATTTTATTATGCCTGTAAAATGAAGAAACAACCTAATTAAGATTTAAATGCAAATTAAAATACACAGTTATGTTTATGATACTCGTAAGCCCAACAAAAACCAGATGTTTTTGAAAGCGGCGCCGTAATTAAATTAGCATATAGTACTTACCGTATTTTTACTTTATGTACCCAGAACTAGGTCATAGGAAGATAATATTTAGGTTATAACATAACTTAAACTTATATACGAAACGGACAAAGGAAGCAGAATTTTCTTGTTGAAGACATTAAAATTGTAATAATGTAAAATTACCTTTACGATACTTGTGTCTATGTCTCCAGGTAGTAGTGTGTCAGCTGAAATGACACTTAGAATTTTGATATAAAGTTCAAAGTAACTTAACACGAAGTGCATACAAGGGCCACGATTGATAATAATGGCCAGCACACCGTGGCCTGTTAGTAACCGACTTTTCTAACTGACTGAATCTTCGTGAATCCTAAGGCTTGTGTATGCGACGAATACCTATCATCATCAACGTCATCATTTCAGCCGAAACACGTCCACTGCTGGACATAGGCTTCCCCTAAGCACCGCCACTTCGACCGGTTCTGTTCTTCCCGCATCCAGCGGATTCCTGCGGCCTTCACAAGGTCATCGGTCCATCTTGTGGGAGGCCTTCCAACGTTTCGACTTCCGGTACGCAGTCGCCACTCCAGAACCTTTCAGTCTCATCGGCCATCTGTTCTGCGAGCAATGTGCCCTGCCCACTGCTACTAAAGTTTGGCAATTCTCCGGGCTATGTTGGCTACCTTGGTTCTCCTGCGGATCTCTTCATTTTTAATTCGATCACGTCTCCACTGCCCTTTGGGTGACTTTTAGCCTTCTAATAAGACCCATTGTGAGCGACCACGTTTCAGTGCCGTAGGTCATCACTGGCAACACGCACTGGTCAAAGATTTTTGTTTTGAGACACTGCGGTATGTAAGACGAGAAGAGTGAATTATGTTTGGTGGCAGCAGAGGATGCAAAAAAAAACAATTTTAGTTGATGAAGTTTAATGTTCAAAAAGACAAAAGTATTACAATTATGTTCTAATTCTTACTATATTTAATATTGTATTATTTAGTCGACGATTGACCAAAGAATGCCTTGGGAAAACGGATGGATCGCGTAAGCGGTGTCGCGTTCGACACGGGTTGCAGCGTCAGCTTCTAGGTAGCGCGCATTTGTTGTCGCGTGGAATCAAGGCATCGCATACTAGCGATTCTACCTGACTATTCCTGCGTAACAAGTGCCTATAAAGATTGTAAAATATTTATTTATTTGTGTACGCACATAACAGCAGGCAGCATGACATATTCATGTATTCCTCATGTCGCACTGTGCGAAGAATCCCTGCGAAGAGTGGACAAGTTTAGGCACCTGGGCCACTGGGTCACTGAAGACCATAAAGATAACTGTGACATTGAAAGGCAGCGTAGGTCGCTGGCTGTCCGTTGTAATATGCTGGCCCTCAGGTTTGCACGATATATAGTCTGAAAATAAAAGTATTCTATTCTAGTCTGTTCTATTCTATAACACTTAATAGAGAAGATATAAGTTAATCTATATAAATATAAAGAGAAGTCCTGACTGACTGACTGATTGACTGACTTATCAACGCCCAGCCCAAACCCTTGGACCTAGAAAACTGAAATTATGCTCAGAGGTTCCCTTTATAATGTAGACAAGGAATAAGGAAGGAATTTCTGGTAGTACGTTCCCGTGGGATATTTTCCGACATCCACGCGGGCGAAGCCACCGGCAAAAGCTAGTATAGAATCTAAAGATATTTGTGCATTACGGAAATCGTATTTAACGTGCTTCAGCACTAGGTATAGCAGGTAAAAAATACAAACCTATATATTATATATAGAATACATAAGTTTAAGTTCTTTTATTGGTTAAAAATTTAAAACTCAATAAGTTGGTATTTAAACCAGCTTGCCAATTGTAAGTGGTGTGTACTAACATCGGTTACTTGAACAATAAAATTAATAATCCTGTCAGTAATGATAAACATAATGTCAAGGATATGTATTTATAGAACTACCAGATGATAAGTTAATTAAACACTGACGACGTTAATACCGAGTTAAAATAATTTGATAATAATTATTTTTAATGCACCTTAACCATGTTAGGTGAAGCGGTAGGAGGAGCTCGTGGCTAAGTAATAACAGCCGCACGGGTCGATCCATCAGGTTAGATTAGGTCAGGTTAGGTAAGCTACGCTTGCCGGGGTTGGTCCGTGGATGTGTGCATGACCATCTTTACATACCGAGACTCCTCCGTGCCTCGGAAAGCACGTTAAGCCGTTGGTCCCGGCTGTCATTCGAGGATCTTTGACAATCGTTATGGGTCGTCAGAAGCCCGAAAGTCTGACAACCAGTCTTAATACCAAGGGGTATTGTATTACCCAGTTACTGGGTTGTGGAGGTCAGATAGGCAGTCGCTCCATGTAAAATACTGGTATTCAGTTGCATCCGGTTAGACTGGAAGCCGACCCCAACATAGTTGGGAAAAGGCTAGGCAGATTGTTAGGTGAAGCGGTAACTTAGATAGGTATGTGTCAAGTAGGTACCTATTATATCTGTAAAGGTTGGTGATAATCATCTATTAATCATCGACGAGTAGATTCACCTCATAACGGTAGATTATGGGGTGAATCTACTCGTCGTAATAAGCAACTTTCTCTAAGCAAGCCATTTCACATTCTCGTGAAATAAAAACAACTTTCATAAATGCATCGAAATGTTCTATCTCCTACTAAACAGGTATTAGATAACCCCCGTTTACTTACTGTGTACTTATAAGGGAGCGGAACTCATGAACAACTTCTAGTAAGGAAAAAATTAAAAAATAATCTGCTGTTCCATACAAATTTCAATAATAATACTATCAAAATTGTGGAACATCAATAATGACTCATTTTCATTAAAGGTTCCAACAAACAGGCGCATCACGCGACGCGAATCGTACGCTTCACAAAGGCACCGCGTGTCACGCGACATGCGGTGCCTTTGTGTCGCTTCCCGTATCGCACCTGTTTCAAGCAGCCTTTAGTCTATAACTCAGTCAATATACTGCATGCGGGGAATCCCCGTAGCGGGCGTAGCGACCAATGAAATTCATCGGAGTCTCACACCCATTGAAAATGAGCCCCGAAAGCAACTGCCAAAGGGAAACGCCTATTCTTGGCCATGTTTTGCCCATCAATGTGACAAATACAAAAAAAATACCCATTTAGTAACTAAAATATTGCTAGTGCTTATTTGTATTGAAATCTCCGGAATTATAAGCCGATTTAATCATGACACTCAATCGTATTTACACTTCCGGTCGTTGGTCAAACCTGTCAAAGTAAGGATGACAACATTTACTGAAAAAACGATACACTAAAACCGGTTACCAAAAATACGTATTTAGGAAAATCTATTTTTGACATTATCTAGTTGTTTCGCTTTTATTTTCTTTAGAGACAAAAAAAAAATGTTTGTCTATTTTCGGGCTTCTAAATACGATCCATTTAACCGATTCCGTGTTTCATGTTTTACAAAACTATAGATTTTTCGATAAATCGATTTCTTAAAGACATCCCTACGTCAATAATCATCGTAATTGACAACTGATTGACATTGACATTTCACATTTTGTTTGGTGCTGTTTTCTTGCGACTCGTGATTTTTTTCTCTACTGCGTTTTTCTATTTAATATTCCAACGACTTTGATTACGATTGTGGACCCTGTAACCGCTTCCGATGACGACCTTGGCTTTATATTGGATTCTGTACCCGCCTCTCTCGACGACACCGGCTTGCCAATGGATACCGTACCTGTTTCTCACGAAGGACCTGACGCGAATATGGAACCTGGGTTCTTGGGCTGGGCAAGGTTTCAATCAAATATAAATCCCCCAGCCCAATTTCTAGATGACGTGCTCGTCATATATTTAAATGAGAACGAATAAAAAATCGGAAATCTTTAAGTATGTCTTTTATTAACATTGAATTTTTATACTATGATTTTTAAAAGTCCAACCGAGTTCTATGTAAAAAATAGTGTTTGTATCTTTATCTATGATGTCAACCCTAATGCCTCTAATTTGTTTCTTTCGTGGGCGTCACTTGGCCAAAACCTCTTTATCAAATGGGCATTTCCCTTTGCAGGTTCTCCGTATCGCAATCGTATCGACTAATGAAAAAACTTCCCCGAATACGGGCCCTGTGGCGTGCTTTACAGAAATCTCCAGCACCCCACATGCGAGCCCTATCGACCAATGAAAATAAGCCAAAGTTGTTCATATTCATGAGTAACTACACAACCTTAAAGTATTTCCCTCGTTTAACCTTTTTATTATAGAAAGTTGACTTTTCTTCCTGCTTTTAAAAAATAAAATAAAAATAAATAATAACTTTATTTCCAATTTTACAATTTGCGGCAATGAGTTAATTCTATTCTATACAATATTCTTGCATAAATCACTGATGAACCACTGGCACCCAAGCTAAGATCCAACTTATGTTATGGGTGCCAGGACTCTCTCTGTTAATACATCTCTCAATTAGAACAAAACTAGTACGGAGTTACAGTGGGTAAGTAGCTATTGATTGAGTACAAAAAGAAAACAAAGTTAAGTTTTGAAGATTAACTAGTCTACTACCACTGTCACTTACTAAAATGCTATTCATTATTTTATGTCATACTCATCTGAATCTCCTTTGCAGTCTCACAGAACACTTCTTGCTAAAAGCATTGGACTCGCTGAACTCGGGTGAGCTGAGGCCGGAACAAGCGTTGCTGGACAAACTGAGGCCGCTGCAGGGGCGGATCTTACCGCTCGCTACTGACATTCTACTAGCTGGGGTTCATCCTGTAAGTAATCTTAAATCTGCCTGCCTAATAATATAGCCTTGTCCCAACGGTGTTGGGGTCGGCTTCCAGTCTAACCGGAAGCAACTGAATACCAGTATTTAACATGGAGCGACTGCCTATCTGACCTCCACAACACAGCTACTGGGTAGGTAGGTAACATGATACCCTTTAGTAAGACTGGTTGTCAGACTTTTGGGCTTCCAACTACCCGTAACGACTGTCAAAGATGTACGAATGACAGCCGGGACCAACGGTTTGACGTCCTTTCCGAGGCACGGAGGGTTCTCGTAATTTCGTTATGTAATGGATGGTCACCCATCCATGAACCGACCGCGGCAAGCGTAGTATAACTTTCGATCGACCCGCGCGGCTGTTATTATTTAGTTAAATGTCAGCTAATACACGTCAACATCTAAATAATAATGTACCATCGCAGACATTTCCGGTTCACCGCAAATGTCCATGATGATACCTACAATATCGAAATACAAATAGCTTAACCTTCGATCGACCATAGATAATCTTAAAAATCTTGTAATAATTAATAACGTGATATAATTATATTTGCATCTTATACCAATTCGGCATTTCCTAACGGATAAAGACGATTCTTTTATTTCTCATGTCATTACTTTGACCTTTGAAAATTGCTTCTCTCTATGGTTTTACTAACAAGCTGTAGGTTATCTATGGGTTTTTTACGTTCATATTTTTTTTTCTAATTATCAGGAAACTCATGAGCAAAAGTTATCCATTTAATATCAATGGCACGAACATTTATCACGACCTAAGAACATGTGTAGGTACATTCTAGGGAAGGCATTCTATGAAATACAATTGAATTATCCTTTAGTTACGATATTATATATAACTATATATGATCATTAGGTACTACGTAAAGTCACAAGCACTGATGTATATGTCGCTGGCAGCCTGATAATAATAATAATAATAATAACCCCACCGCCGTATCTCTACGTTGACGTCGTGGTGGGGCTTGCGCGCTCCGAACTCTGGGTCTGTGCCGATGGAGTTTACTTTGCCGAAACAGGTCTAGGGTGAGGAGCCAGACCAAGAGAGATACGTGAACCCGCAGGGCAGCATGTGGCGAGCTGTTGGGCAGTAGCGACCCCACGGACCCTATTTCCCGGGAGAAGTCTTGTTCTTCACCTCTGGCTTGCCTTTATTGGCCGGCTGGAGTGAACAATGACAGGAACAGAGCTCCCACCTCATTCTTGCCTTTATTGGCCGGCTTGAGTGGAGATTCGCAAGAGCAAACGTGCTCGGAGGAAGGAAGTATTCCAGTAAGTGCTTGTAGGGATCTTGACCATCTTCCGGGCTCTGGGATTGTTCTGAGAGCCGTGGAATACCTCTCCACTCCTCAAGCTCCTCAGGACATGTTGCCCCTTGTCGCTACGTCACTATGTGCTTGCGACCGTTTCCGGGGGCCCATTATTGAGTGTGCAAGTCACCCCCTGCCAATTTATCTGTGTATATTATATAACATTGGTCAGGCAGGGGACATAGTTCTTCCATAGTTCAAGGTACCCAATCCATGTAGCCACCCAAACCCATAGGCCCAATGTGTTTTGTTTCCATGTTCTGCAATAGCCCTGCACCAACCGGGGGTTGTCCTTGGGTGCACTTGCATAGTGCATGCAGGGACAATCATCGGCTGGTGCTTCCTCGTCATTTAAAATTGTCTAAGGGACCTCTGCGAGTTGGCTTCGGCCCCTCGTACGCCTTCCAAAGGTCCGGGACCCCAGGGTCCCGAGATAAGCCAAAGACAAATAATAATAATATAATAATAATAATAAATTTATTCACAAACTTTTTACGAGAATCCTATGAAAACCCTGACTTCTGAGCTAGGTAAAAACCTGTATTACAGAAGTCAGATAAGTATTCAATTATAGGTTAGGTTGGAACTGTGACCAACCACCCGCGAGCCGAATCGGTCGCAGTAACTACCCCAACCAAATGGGTTAGGTTAGGCTGTGACAATGCTCGTACGAGCCGAGCGAGCGAAGCAAGGGGTGCCGCGGTAGCGGCCGGCGAGCACTACTTCCAAAGAACTTAGCCACTTTTAAAACTGATGTTCTCCTCTCCTACTGTCAATAAAAAAAAATAAATAAATAAAAATAAAAATAAAATTTATTGAAGCATAAAGTAAAAATAAGATTTAAAATAATTACAATCGAGGAAAATTTAATTCTAACTGTAATGTAGACCTGCCTGATCTAGGTTTATGAAAACCTGTGTTTCAGGCCATCAATTTACATCAAACATTTAAAAAGAAGACAACAATAAAATTAGAAACTAAATTAAACAGAAAATATACTATTTTCAGTGAAGAGTAAGCAACTATAATATTTGGGTATTATTATTTTAAAACTAGATTATGTAAGATATGTTTAAATAAAATAAACGAATAATGTTAAAGTAGAATAAAGTAGAGACTATTATTAATTAGGGAAAGGCAGAGACTTATATTAGAGTAGGTAAACAGAACTACTTTAAGATTTCTAGTAGTTTTTCCGTGTCTGCGTAATTGAGTTTTGCCAAATATTCCTGTAATAATAAATTACACCTATTATAACTTAAACTATAAATCTTTAGCACTCTGTTAATCTTGTTATACAAGTAGGGTCCTAAAAATAAATAAAAACGCTTAGCAAAAGCATGTTTAGTCTGAGAGGTAGCACAAACTAAATCTTTTCTTCTCCTATCTGAAGGTACTGGGTAAAAATAAACATTAGTGTGTTGGAATAAAACTACATTCAAAACAAATAATTGACGTACTGTTAGCACCTTACATGCCATATAAAGCTGGTGTGTAGGAAACCTAAATGGACGAAAAGTAGCAACTTTTAAAACTGCTCTTTGGGCGCGATCTAAGTGCAGTAAAATTGATTTAGCGGCACCACCCCAAGACGTTATGCAGTAGGTAATAATAGATTGACACAAAGCCAAATAAACCTGTCTAATTAATTTAAAGTCGGCAAAGTTACGTAAATTTTTAAAAATGTATATTAGTTTACGCACTCTGGTGCATAATAAATCGATGTGTTTGCGGAAGTTCAGGTTTGTGTCAATCGTGATGCCTAAATATTTGATATGGTCGGTTTTAGCTAAAGTGGGACAAGTGCAAGCAATGTCAGCATAATGTAAATTACAAATGTTATGCGCGTAAATGTTTAGATTAGTAAGCGTTTGATTAGTGTTTGTTATTGTAAATAATAGGTACTTAGTTTTATCTGTATTTAATGTTAAGAGATTTTTATGAAGCCAATTAGACACAGTATTAAAACCATTCTGTGCTACCTCGTAGACCTCGGCCTTTGAATTAGCTGCGAAAAGTAACGCTGTATCATCCGCATAGGACATAATTACACCCTTTTGGAGTGTCAAATTGCACAGATCATTGATATAAATCAAAAACAAAGTAGGACCCAAAATACTGCCCTGTGGGATTCCATAACAGCTATTCTTAAGTTCAGAACTCATGCACTGACCTATTTTTACACACTGTTGGCGGTCGCGAAGGTAATCAGATAATAGTTGCAATTGTACTCCCCGTATTCCCAGTATTCCCAATCAATCTAGACTTTTATCATCTATGATGGGGTCGGCTTTCAGTCTAACCGGATACAGCTGATTTACTCCTACTGGATTGATTGTAATTTCATGTTGTTGCGAAGATAGTATTTTGGAACACATAGAATTATGAAGTAAGTCATAATAATCTCAAAGTCGCAATTGCTCAGCAGATTCGTTGCACGAGAAAATTGCTATTGAATTCTGCTATAATATAAAAAAGGTACCTATATATCTAATAGAAATGTTCGTGATTGTAACTAAACAAAAAAAAAAAAATGTATTTCCTCCTGTCTTATGTCATCCGATACCAGATCTTCAAACAACCCACTTCTTCTCCAACAGCTTGCCCAAACAGCTATCAACATGTTTTACCAACTCTCCCTCCACGCGGCTCGCCAACAACGAGCCCACGACGAGGTTCACTGGTCCATAGCCTCCAGGGAGGCCGGGGCTGATTGCTCAGAGCTGCCCTACGTGGCTGCCTGTGCGAGGGAAGCTATGAGACTCCATCCTGCAACGGGAGGAGTGGTCAGACGGAACAGAGAAGATATTGTTGTTGGTGGTTATGAGATACCAGCTGGGGTGAGTTTAACGATTTTTGTATATTAAACTTCTTTGCAGTTTACAAATTTTTGCAAGGTTCTGTGCTCCCAGTCTAAGCAGGATCTGGAACTCTGGAAACCATTCGATCTCTTCGCTAAAACACTACCCAATCGATGAAAATAAAGTATGTTTCTAAAGTGGTTATGACTAATAAATTCAGAGTAGCAATCACTTTATCTACAATCTGAAGACTGTTTTTTTTACTTGTTATCCTTTCTGTTTAAAATCATACGTAGTGGAACTTTGACGGTCTTATTACAAAACGAGGTTTTTCTTCTGTCATGGTTTAAACCATCGAGCCAGTTTTTGTAATAAGAACCTAGCTGTGATAGAAATACAGTTCTTTATACAAAACCAATACAAAACTGACAAATTAGGCCGGTACTGACAAATTAATGTGTCGGAATAAAGTTCGAAATTCGAAAAAAGGGTCCGTGGTTTAAATCTGGTTTAAACCACTTTTGATTTGTAATAAAACGGTGAAGGTCTTAGAAATTGTCTGACAAGGTTTCCAAATAATTCCTGTTGCTTCACAAAAGACGAAGTAGATTCTCATTCATTTCATGATAAAGCAACGTTATTATTTTAAGGTCTGTATTTTCATCTCCATGCATAACGAACAACGATGCAATTTTACTAACTGAACCCGACCTCGAACACAGCGACCGTCATTCAAACAATCTTTCCTAAATAAATTACGAGTTTCATGCTTTCTTTATTATAAGACTAGCTTTTGCCCGAGGCTTCGCCCGCGTGGATGTCGCAAAATATCCCACGTTCGAGACGATGCTCACAGTTGGGATAAAGCTGGCAAATATTGTAATGTCCTACTTTGGTTTAGTGGTCGCAGAAGGAGTAAAGTAAACTTTACCTTCTGAGCGTATACAGGGTCAAAGCAAACGTGATGTGTATCGGATATCTAAAATTTAACTTTCCACACTATAAGAGGTGCTTTATTAGACCATCGAACTAAATAACTTTTACTATGGGATCAACTTTAAAATCGCCAAAAAAACAGCTGCCCCATAGTAGGCAATTAAACTTTATATGCAACAGCAGATTTTTTTTTCGCGATTTCAAAGTTGTTCCCATAGTAAAAGTTACTTAGTTAGTTCGAATGTTTAAAGCACTCCTTAGAGTTTGAAAAGTTATTTTTTTAACACCTTTTTTAAAAGTTTTAACTGTCACATAGACAAAAATAAAACTTGTCGTTTTTTGACGTGTAAGTGACATTCAACCTTGATAAAGTCCGTTCAGTCCTCTGACAGCAATATCACAGCCTACCCCTTTGGAAAATATTGCCGTGATGTTAAATACAATAAATACTTCATTCCCCTAATCTTCAACATAGTTACAACCAAACTTTACAACCACATTTCCTTTCACAGGTTGACATAGTCCTGGCACACGGCATCACCAGCAAATCAGAAAAGCAATGGGGCAGAGCTGAAGCCTTCGTGCCCGAACGATGGTGCAACGAAGGTTGGGAACCCCTGAAGGCTTCCAGAGCCCATCCTTTAGCTTCCCTGCCTTTTGGAGAAGCCTGCCCAGGTATTTTATGAACTACAGTAATAAATTTTATTGATGTAGGTTTTTACTGGTTTTGAATGCAAGTTTAGCTAATTGATTCGTGGTGGTAAGGTAGTAATTAATGTTGATTGCCAATATCTGTTTGTAGGAACAGAACGATAAAAATATGCAAAGATTTTCTTTCATCGTGAAAAATATTGGCGACGAGTCAAACGCGAGTAACAATGCAACAACATGCGCAAGCGCTACGATGGGTCCTAGGTTAAATTATCCAGGTCGGACAGTTTTATTGGGTTATCTATTAAGATCTTCTCAGTGCGGATTTGTGTAAGTTTGATAAGCTCGCCTCTTATTACATTGGATTTTTAAACATAAGTAACTGGCGAAATAATTAAAGGTTCCCCCCGAAAAAGGTACATTTTGATCTTGATATGATCATCTTGATCCGCATGATGTTATGGTAAACCTATTACTTACTAACTGACCCGACAGACGTTGTCCTCTTCAAATTCCAATAATTCATACAAAATTCCCATAGAAAATGCACTTTCAGTTTTCTCGAATTTTCCAATTTTTGCGGCAACTTTTCAAATTTTTCTTTTCATAAGAACCTTCCTCGTACTTCAAAAATAAGTTTTCGAGTTTTGCATTTAGCCATTCATTTTTATTTATATAGATAGATAAAGTCGTATTCAGTATATTCGTAATATTCAGCTGCATCCGGTTAGACTGGAAGACGACCCCAACATAGTTGGGAAAAGGCTACGCAGATTGATTTGAGATGGATATATTCGATTCATTTTATATGCGGTTGTATACACTTCTACATTATGAAAATTAATAATTTTCATTTTCTTTTCAGGTAGTGGAGTAGTTGGTAAAATGCTGGGTTCCTTAACTAGCAGGGTGTTAGCTGAGTACAGAGTGGAGTGGCACGGAGCGACGCCTGCCATGGCCACGGTGGGAGTCAACAGACTGCATCCGCCTTATTATTTTGTATTGCAGAACGCTGCTTGAATTTCATTGTGATATTTTAGGATTAAGTTAGGTTTAGTCTCGTCTTAAAGTTAGTTTAACCAGTGATGCTAAATTAATTATTTAGTCGGCCATCCTATTCAAAACAAAACAAAATGTCAAGAGTTTTTAACTAAATGGTAAAACTAAGTTTGATTCCGCCTACTTTTAGAATGTCGCCCTGTTTTTTGGTTTTCCACAAAGCTTATGGATCAATTAATTGACTTTTAATGTCATTTATTGTTTTATATCCCTCAGTTTCATTTTAAAATTACTTTCTATTAACTCGAATATACAATGTGTTTCTAATGAATGAATACACATTATGAAAGTACTTAGTTTGTTCAGAATCGTTTACTGAATCGATTTTTGTAATTTTTATTATTGGTAATTATTTATCCCAAAAATAAAATAATTAAAACTACGTAAATTACGGACACATTTTCCACTGTAAAGTCAAATCAAACCAAAATTGACGAAGTACCTTATACGCGTGCGACTGTGTGCATGTTTATACTAATGTGACCACAATTTTCTCCTACAATCAGTATAATTAATTTAATCAATATAGGTACAATGTTTTATAAAAATAAAATTTTGTGTACAGTAAGTGCAGACAGATGTTTACTCTCATTAAAGCCACACAAGGTTCCGCAAGTACGCGTCTATATCACCATCTAATAGTTACCGAAGGACATACGACGTTCGGTTGTGTGGTCGTGACACTTCGGGCAGTTTATACAGTTGTCTCGATTTGGGCCAAAGTTATGCCCTAGAGTCAAAGTAACCCGCCCTTACGGTAGGTATTATGATTAACATAATATTCTAATTGGGTAGATTGGTGGTGTGCGTTAATTACGGGACATGTATAAAATTTGGTCTCATTAGGCTTAGTCACCACTAATCTTTTCTCTAAAATTGACTTGTAATTTCGGGAGTCAATCAATCATGTTACGCCTCAATGGAAACCGAACCTTATTCAGTTCAGCGATATCCTTCCTGATTAAGACAGATTTGAAACAAGCAACAAAGTCTCTAAGAGAAAAGTCTCGAAAGGGTAAATGATATTTCGTTAATTATATCTTTTTCAGTATCTTTTATAATTTAAGATTATTGTATTTAAAATTATGTTATTGTTTAATTAATAAAAGTTCCTTATTAACAATGTATTTTATTTTATTTATTTATTTATTTATTTATTTATTACAAAATCCACAGCTCTTTAACAATTTTACTTAAATAGATAAAACCAATCTTACAGCCAATTATGGATTTACAATTTATAGCAACACTGATTACATGCATCAGAACAACAGGATGACATGCTACGAGTAGAACCATCTAAGCAAGCATTTCAAAGTGTGTGCGGGGATGTGTGTGTGTGTGTGTGTGTGAAGTGTTATAGTAGTGTATGGATTCTTACATTTGAATGTAAGAATGGTAATAGAGTTGACTCTATTTAGAAATATTAGTCAAATCGTCGCATACAGAAGCTACCATTAGTTTCCTGAATGTACCTTTTTTGGTGTTAAATATATCAAGATGAGAAAATTTCTTATTAAAGTTTCTTAATATCCTACTAATGACAGAATTTTGAGCGTAGTTTGTACCACTGCGCGGTACATCGAATAACTGTGTGTGCCTAGTCCGTCGAGACGGAACACTCAATCTCAGAACTAGATCACTTAAAGCGGTACTCTCAATCTCCCCACTACATATATTATAAAGAAAAAGCATGTCCAGAATCATACGTCTGTTCTCCAGTGGCAGCATACTATGAAGTTTGCATGCTTGCAGATAATCCTTGGGCTTGAAACCAGTGCGATAGTTAATATATTTAACGAATTTGGATTGTATAGATTCTATTTGCTGTACATAAATTAAGTAGTGAGGATTCCAGATGTTACTGCAGTACTCTAAGATACTGCGTATGTACGCATAATAAAGTATTTTGAAACAATTTATGTCAGTGAATAACTTACACGTACGCATAATAAATCCAAGGTTTTTGTATGCCTTGCCGACGATATAGGACACATGCTCCGAAAACAGAAGTTTTGAGTCCAGGACGACACCAAGATCCCTAATAACATTACAACGCATCACATTGCCACCACTCAAATTATACGTGTAGTTAATGAAGTTTCGCTTCCTAGTAAAGGTTACAGTCTGACATTTACTTACGTTAACATTGATTCTATTCATGCTATAATAATTAGATAATCTATTTAAGTCGCTTTGTAGCCTCTCACAATCATGCTTATTTCCAATAGTCATAAAAATCTTGGTGTCATCAGCATACATCAGAAACCTAGCATCAAGAACATGTGCTCCTATATCGTATAGGTAGGCAGAGTATAACAGAGGTGCTAAAATTGAGCCCTGTGGTACCCCAGATGGTATGGTTACACAATTAGACCTTACTCCGCCCAATGTAACAATTTGTGATCGATTTCTAAGGTACGACTCAAACCATCTGAGCAAGTTGCCGCGAATTCCAAGCTCTTGCAGCTTACGCAGGAGGATGACGTGATCCACACGGTCAAAAGCTTTTTCAAAGTCCGTGTAGATCACGTCAACTTGTCCCCCACCATGTTGGTGGTCATGGTTGTTTTCGTTTAATAAGATTTATAATTAAGCATCCTGTTTTTCTACTATAGTTTGACCGATACCGCTGTAGCGCACCTTAGGTCTGTATCCCGCAGCGAGACAGGGAGGGGGGGGGGGGGGTGCAGGCCGCTCATTCGTCAACGCTCACGGCGTCCCGCCCCCCGCGGTACAGCGATATCAGTCAAACTATACTGTACCTAAAGTCAATGTCCTAAGGATACAATGAAGTGCTGTTTTTAATAAAGAGTAGTTACAGACATGAATATCGTGTTTCATTTAGTTCGCACGGCCACAGATCAAGCTATACATTTCCAGTATAAGCTGATGTCGGATTGTATAGGATTTCCTTACAAAGAGAGGTCAGTGTAAACTGGAAATGCATAGCTTGATGAGTAGCCGTGTGTACCTTCTTACTGCCTGTTTCAATTAAATAATAAATTGATCATTAGTATTACGCAATGAATAACAAACATTCGTAGCTAACAGTAGACTTTTTGGGCCGACGAGTCGGCTTCCAGTCTAATCGGATGCCGCTGAATACCAGAATTTTACATGAAGCGACTTCTTATCTGGCCTCCACAACCCAGTTACTGGGTAATAAGTCTGGCTGTCAGACTTTTGCATCTGACTACCTGTAACAGATGGAAAAAAAAATTGAATACGAGGCTTTTGCTCACATTGTTTTTGTGTACTTAATTTGTAATTTTTTATTTAATTTTTTATAATGTGCGTTTTATTTGTGCAGAATAAACAGGTTTTCTTTCTTATCTTTTCTTTTCTTTCCAAAGATCTACGAATGACCGCCGGGACCAACGCCTTAACGTGCTTTCCGAGGCACGGAGGGGTCTGTTTATGGATGGTCAGCCATCCGTGGTTTATGGATGGACCGTGGCAAGCGTATCTTAACTTTTGATCGATCCATGCGGCTGTTATCATTAGTCACGAGCCCCTTAGCTAACAGTAACCAAAGTCTCATTTATCAGACAAAAGCAATGAACATTGATGTTTGTTCACTAAGCCGTGAATCATTGTTTCCTTTACGTCAAGTTAAAAGCAGTCAATTTGTTGCAAACAGTTTGAAACTTTTGGGTTCAGTGGTTGACGGGAATACTAAAACTATGTACCTAACTGATATGTTTTTAGTAGTTTTGAGCCTTTTCGAGTATGATGAAGAGGTTTAAATGGGAATAAGTTCGTAATTTAATGCTGATAGCTCTTTGTCTATGGTAATTTTCGTAATATTGTGTGTGTGTCACTAAATCAATCTGCCTAGCCTTTTCCCAACTATGTTGTTGTGTGTATGTTGTACTTCCAGTCTACCCGGATGCAGCTGAATGCCAGTTTTATACATGGAGCGACTACCTATCTGATCTCCACAACCCAGTAACTGGGTAATACGATACCCCTTGGTAAGACTGGTTGTCAGACTTTCGGGCTTCTGACGGCCCCTAACGACTGTCAAAGATCCACGAATGATAGCCATAGACCAACGGCTTAACGTGCTTTCCGAGGCAAGGAGGAAGTCTAAAGATGGTCACCCATCCACGGACCAATTCCGGCAAGCGTAGCTTAACCTGATGGATCGACTCATGCGGTTGTTATAAACAGCCACGAGCGCCTCATATTATGTGTCACTAGTGTGTTCTAAATTCAAGATTTAAATTATTAGAAACCGGTATTGGTTCATTTGAACTTTCATCAACATATACTTAAAATCTTAAATCATCACACCTTGTTTCCCGAACGGTTGGACAGAGTTGTGACCAGGGGGCCAACCACCACTTCTTGAAGCAGTATTGTTTTAATGTTACTTCAGTGTGAAAAAGAGATGGAGCTATACAGGACGTCTAGCTCCATCTCCTTCCCACACTCATGTAAGATTAAAATAATACTGCTTTAAGGGGTGGTGGTCTAGCTCCTGTAGTACAGTACATTAATTCGCCAGCTATGTTTATGTCCCATGTAGGAAATGTACAGAGGAGGCGAGCCTAATTACCAACATCGAGAACAAATTCCAGACTCGGGCCTGCTACCGAGAAATTCCAGATGGAACAGCCCAATAACACTATGCCCGACCTGGGTACCCGTAGGTATAACCGTAGGTAACCGATCCGTCAACCACGGAGTAGGTAGGTTTGATTTGACCCTAAACATTTAGAGTTCTAAATGTCAATTAAAGAACTCCAGTGCACGTAAAATCCGGCCGCGATATTTTTCGTCCGTGCGAACGTCGGCTTATACTCAAGAAGGTAGGCATACTTCTTATATAATATATAAAATTCTCGTGTCACAATGTTCGTTCCCGTACTCCTCCGAAACGGCTTGACCGATTCTCATGAAATTTTGTGAGCATATTGAGTAGGTCTGAGAATCGGCTAACATCTATTTTTCATACCGCTACTTTTTATCCCGGTCTACGCGGGTGAAACCGCGGGGCGCAGCTAGTAATTAAATAATCCTTCAAAAAATAAATAACGCGAGCATCGCCAGACTCCAAATTTCTAATTTCTTTCTTAGATTATTTCTAAGCTCCAAACAAATCGCACGCTCACTCACATTACAATGCATTCAGCTAAGGACTCCCTAACGTGTCCTTTCTTCGTGAATTTATTAGGATCATACGAGAAGAGGCGAATGAGGGCGCATCTTCTACTCTAGCCGATTCAGTGACGTCATTAATCACAAAAACTGCGCTTTAACTAATGGATGACGAGCGGTTCTTAATGTGAGCTGCTGGAGACGCGATCAGTTTGATGTAAATTGGATGAGATGGCTGAATTCAAGCGTTTACTTTGAGGCATATCCCTTAGGGTTGATTGTTGAACTAAGGTTTTGGAAGGTACCAACCAATTGTTTTGGTTATGGTAAATAAAACCAACATGTGCAACAGCCCCACGGGTCGATCGATCAGGTTAAGCTACGTTTGCCATAGTCAGTCCGTGGATGGGTGACCATCTTTAGATACCGAGACTGATACGGCTGTCATTCGTGGATCTTTGACAGTCGTTACGGGTCGTCAGAAGCCCGAAAGTCTGACAACCAGTCATACCAAGGGGTATCGTAACCCAGTAACTGGGTTGGGGAGGTCAGATAGGCAGTCGCTCCATGTAAAATACTGGTACGGTCAGCAACAGAAGTCGGTTAACAGTGCTAATTTTTGACATCATCTAAATTAACACAAAATGATTCGATAAACTGCTTTTTTTTCGTTTAACTGTTAAAGTGTTAATATTCTTAAAATTTTAAGTACTTCTGGTCCGATTTGAATTAAATATTTCGCTTAATAATTAAGATTTAAAAACTGCAACTGTTAATCAACTTTTGTTGCTGACTGTACCTATTCAGCTGCATCTAGTTAGACTGGAAGCCGACCCCAACATAGTTGGGAAAAGGCTAGGCAGATTGATTGATTGCTATGTTAAAATACCAACTGACCTAATTACCTAATCATCACCTTGAAAACTGTAGGTACAGTCAACAAAAGAGATATCTAGGCATGGTATACCTACTAACATATTTGTATGTGAATTGCTTCATGTTCAATTTTATACATAATATTACTTTGTTTTTGCAATACTCCTACATTGTAACACACCAACGCAAAATTGTATATTTTCACAAAATTGAACATGAAGTAATTCGCATACAAATATGTTAGTATACGCTGCCTAGGTATCTCTTTTGTTGACTGTACCAACGTAGTAGGAAAGGTCGTGTTTCCTGAAATTCAACTCGATGAAGCTGTGTCTACTAAAAAGCTTAGGTACCTACTCAATTAAAATGATTTTAATCGAGCAAGCTTTTCTAGTTTAGTTTTTTAAGTTTTCCAGTTTACAAGAACTAAAAATGTTTCCTGTCCTAAGTCCCTAGATTGTAGGTAGCTACGTAATGGAAATTGGAATAAGGAAATACTTATCTAACTAGACACCTACTACGTTTACCGAATAAACCTTTCCTTCTGGTTACGTAACTTTCGCCAAAGCTTCAATACGATTGTCCTCGACGAGTACATCAAGACAAAACCAACCCGTCATCCCTTTGTCCTTATTTCTCGAACATTCTAGAGCAAAACTTTTTGTCCTCTATGTTCCTTTGTTCTAAGTTCATTATTCCGAGACATTTTAAATAACTCGGCTAATATTTTAAGGACATTTGCCACTGATAATGTCGGGAAAATAAATCGCATTTTTAGGATTTAGTAAGCTGAATTTAAAAGGGTAATTTTGTTAGTACTTACCTACGTAAGGAGGTGCTCTAGAGTAGGTACCTGCTATTAATCTTTGAGACTAATAAATTAGGGTTAAAGATTACCTGAAAGGTAAATCCAGTGGCTAATTAATAAGTAGGTTCTTAAAGGATTACTTACTTACCTACTTTTTTTTAAATAGACTTATTTTTATTGATGGGGGGAATGTTGGTGTACCACCTCAACCCACCCTTCGGGGATTACAGGTGTGATGTTAAAACCTGCAGATGTTTTGTAAAGCCGCTCTATGGTGTAAATCCCATGTAATAGGGGGCGAGCCCATTGCCATTCTTCAAAAATTGCCATAAAAATTTATTAAGCAACAAGGCAACAAGTCGTTGTGCCTGTTGAGATTTCTCTACGGCAAACATTAACGAACTCCCATACAAACTTCTATCCCCCATTTAACAACTTTAGGGGATAAAACATAAAGTAATCAGCCTTATAATGTTCCCACTGCTGGGACAAAGATGCGGGTTGGTAGATGTCACATGTCTCCGAATTTTTGGTTCATGCCCCGGTTCCTCACGTTTTCCTTCACCGTTTTGAGAGCAGTGGTGTTGAAATAATTTTCACAAAGTAAAGCGCCTATGTCAGGGTTCGAACCTAGGAATTTTCGACAATCCTTCCACTTTCAAGCTTCAGACCCAGCTGTTTAGACTGTGAATTGTCTGTCTCTTCTGTCAGTGAGTGCATGAATTTAAGATTTTTATTTTAGTAGATGTAGCCCTCAGATGTTGCCTCATTCATCCGTGCATTTTTATGATTTTCATTAAAATTCACACACATGACTCCATGAACCATAACGACTTCGACATTCGTCCCTGCAAAAGTTCAACATAAAACGTCGTTGCCCACACCTAAACAAGGTTTCATTTTATTGGGACCCCTTACGACGCCTGCTAGGTAGGTACACACGGCTACACATCAAGCTATACACTGACCTATCATTGTAAGGAATTCCTACACAATGCGAGATCAGCTTATACTGGAAATGTATAACTTGATCTGAAGCCGAGCGTAGGTACTAGAGAACAAGAGAATCGTCTCCGATCACTTTATCTTTGTTGGAGGATTTCTTTGACGAATGACGTTGGGACTTGGGATGGACGGTGAGAAACTTTTATTGAGTTTGGTCAATGTGTTCGGGTTACTTCGATCCGAGTGCCTGACTGGAATGCTGTACCTACTATATATCTACGTATTTACATTTAACATCATGCCTGCATTTTATAACATCATGCCTGTATTCCTCGAAGTGTATAATTCTTTTATGTTAAAAACCCGTGAAGGTAGGTATACCCGGGTAAATCAAGATTCCAGCTAACAACACTTCGCCTGACCCGCGGGGCAATTGCATAACACACTACAATCGGATTGGTTTAATTTTGACCGTTCAACAACATTCATTGCGTTGTTGAATGAATGAATGAATGATGAATGAATGAATTGCACCGATCCCAGCGTGGTTTAACCAGACTCGATCACTCGAATAAACCCAGAGATTCACACTAGACCCTGTTGCCTCATGTTACATGGTGCAACAGAGACCATTGTATATCACTGAGTAGACCGGGGGGCGCGGTAATGGTAGGGAAGACATGCCCTTAGGATAGGGAGGGGATATAGAGCCATACCCAGTATGCACCGTAAAGCAAGCCTTGGAATAGTGGAGAGACGGGTGATATAATATGAATGGGCTTTTTTTTTTTTTTTTTTTTGATGCGTTGTTCTTTCCAAACTCTTCCTCTCTGAGGTCTCGCTGTACGCGCTGCCGCATGATATCTAAGTCCAGCATCCGCGGTGAGTCTTTTGCCAGGGTTAGGATGCATTCTCGACACCATTTATGTCTCTGCTATGTTGTTGTTTCCAATTTCTTCGTCGTGAGTTCTCACTGCTATCCGTTTCAGTTCTGATTGTTCCTGCTCAACTTTTATATTCTGCTGGCTAATTTAGCTTCTACAACAACTAGCAACAGTAGCTTAATTGAGCTTACTGTATGTTGACCACAAGATAATTTCTGCGTTAGAATTTGTTGGCTTTGCTGATGTGATCGCTTCGATCGTGACCCAGCTATCATAGTGCTCAGGTTTTTTATTAATTATGGGCCGTTGTCTGTTTTTGTAGAAATCTTAAGCTTCGGCTCCACCCGAGCGACCAAGGCGCAAGTCGTGCGGTGGCATTTCAGGTACTATCGAAAGTCTTTGTGCCTTTTCAAAAATTGCACGTTGAGATCGTACGCCCTTTTTATTAGTTTGATCTGTTAACACAGGCCAGGAGCAATACAAATTGTGGCGAGAAAATAAAGTTGCTTAATGAAGGATGAGCCTTTTTGAAAGTTAATTGTTTTTGTTTGACCAATGAACGAAGAATGTTGCCTATGGGGTGACGGCAACAGATCGTTGATAATACTCTTAACCCAAACCAAGGAAAAAAAGAACTTAACTATTTGTATATCGCGTGTGTGTCTAATAATATTATGTGCGGAGTGTTCAAGGGTGTTTTTTTGCGAGTGGCGAGGTTTGCTGTTTTTGTGAAGGCGCACTCAACCCAGGCGACCCGAAAGGTAAACTCAAGTACACACGGACGGTACCCTGGCGCCACACCCGACAGGATTATGGATAGGCTCTTTTTACGACGTCGCTGCCATGTTGCTTCAAGTTCAACTTCACCGGTGAATCTTTTGGCGGTTAAGCTGCGTTTTCGACTTTTTATGTCTCTGTTATGCCACGTTGTTGTTTCCAATGTCATCGTCTGAGGTCTCACTGCTATCAGTTTCAGGTTTCTTATAAATCTCGTTAGCAGCTTTCTTGATTTTATCTCTTTCTTCAGCCGTGTCCACCCAAAAGTTGATTTCCTTATTAAAGTAAATCATGTCCTGCTTTAGATTGTCGTTCCATGTGTAAATCGGGCGGCCGACTTTTTTGGATTGGGCCTTGTACTGCATTGCTGCATGTAGCAGGTGTGGTTCGTGACGCCTGAAGACATGTGCGAGATAGCACATCCTGTGGTTCTTAATGCGTTTGGTTACGGTTTTTCCGTCTAGGATTTCATGCATTTTCTTTAGTGTTGGTTTATTCCTAGCGTGGTTAATCAAGTCTCTCATGATAACTCTCTCATATCTTCTCAGTCTTGTCCTGTTAGCTTTGGTGAGTGCCGATACTTTCAAACCGTGTGTCATACAAGGTGCGACCACCATTCGACACATGAGTCTGGCTAATTTCCAGTCCATCTTTGAGTTTATTTCGAATGGTAATAGAGATTCAGCGTTTCTAGTGGCCTGTTCACAACGTTTTTTAGTAGTGCTTTTCCTGCTTAATGCAGATCTTATTCTGAGAATTGAAGACGGAGTAAAGTCCTGAATATTATTCAAAAGTGCTAAGTAAATTCTGTCGTCGTTACGATTAGCCGATACATAATTTGCAAGGTCTACGAACAGACACGTGGTCGAATATCAGCCCCATTAAATTGTATAAGTATTTGTAATGCTATAGCTCTAAATAGACAATTTCACAAATCGAAGCATAATTTTGTTGTTTTTGTTTGAGTGGTAACAAAACTGGTTAGAACGACCGACCCGTGTTTTAAAACAAAGACCTTATTTTGTAGCTTTACCGTATGGGGTAAATTTTTTGTGTGAACCTAGAATTTAGCTTGCCATAAGTTGACATTCAACAAAAAAAGGGTCTGTGCGGAGATTTTTGTTGATTTGCAATATTTAAGAAGTAGGTAAACTCTTTGTTTAACTTTATGTCTTGGGAATTTGGATTCATGCTATAATCTTATGAACATACAATACTTTAGACTAAGGAATATAAGGAACGGCCTCACCAATTTTGCTTGCTGGGAGTTTGTCGTTTCTATTTGCAGTTTTTCTCTATTGGCTATGTCCATTAACATTTCCCCGTTGTCGTTGGAATAGTCATGATGGAGATTTTGGTGAATAAGCCCTATGCGTTGGAATCTTTGTGTATCTTTTCGACCAATATGAGCGTTAAAGTCCCCAAGTATAACTAGCGTACCCTTGGCTTTTGTCTAATCAAGTTTAATAACCCTGTGAATGATCTGGTTGCTTTATATGTACAACTGTTGATGTGAGAATTGATTATAAATAGATGAGCAGGCTTGTCACTTCCCCTACCTACTATAAGAGTAGATGACATCGCGTCAGTATCATTTTTCTTGTTATTTATTGCAATTTGGTCCCCGGTGTGATGTACTAGCGGCTGAATATAGGTGCCATTCGTAATGCCTGGAGCTGTACGTTCCTTCATTCATCCCTGTTTCTTGTAGGCAGGCTTCGTGGATATCCCTGTGTGAAAGTTCAGCGTCTATTTTATCCTTTTTGGTCGGTTTTGAGGCCCCGCGGACATTCCATGTTGCAATACGCAACTCAGGGAAGATGTGCTTAATTGCGGTAGTTGGCGGATTTCTAAGTATAGTGTATCCAGTGTCATCTGCGACTACATCTGATATTGGTGTACTTAGTGATAACGGTAATTGATGACACGGTGTTAGTGGGCTAGCTAAATGGGGGCTGGTGATTTGGAACCGGGGTTCTGTGGACTGTTCCTGCGCAACTCGTATGTTGTACTGGTTAGCTGAGTTTTCTATATGAACAACATTCATTGCGTTGTTGAAGAGACAAATTTTTCGAACATATGAAGCAATGGATTAGCAAAGCAGTTTGCTTCAAAATTATTCAGATTCCGATTGATAGTGTGTTACGTAATTAGGGAGCTGGTAATCGAACCCAGTAGGTACCTATCTCAAGTTCAACAGTCGGCCTCAATTCCGACCGCTAGACCAGCAACAAGGTACTTACAAAGACAGTTAGATTTACCAAATACAATATTGTAGGTACCGGACTGCGCTACAGAAAAGACAGGGTTATGGTTTTCATGCGTAGGTAGGAACCTACCTATCTAGGATAGGATATTTTTTATTACTTATAAAGTTATAAAGAATCGTGTATGCAACTTATGATGTAGATTATTAGATCGGTTAGGTACCTATTGTAAATAATTAGGTTATGCCCAGTAGGTAGATCCGATGCAAATGTTGTACCTACTACCCGTTCACTTCGAGAATGCCCCTACCTAGCGTAGGTACCATTTCCCTACCTCTACCACCCGCTCAGTTTCGATGCGTTCTCGAAGTGAACGGGTAATACCTAGTACCTACCTACCTATCTTTCTTCACCCTCCTCAGATGAACAGCGTTGCTATTCTGTACAAAACTCACCGTGATAACTTAGGTGAAGTGAGCTGTCATTAGTGTCAATCCCTAGTATCTAGGTCGATTTTGTTAAAATCTCACCGTGAAAACTTCGGTGAAGTGAGCCGTCCTGACTCTTGGGATTGTCAGCTTACTACAATATTGTTGATTTCGTATAGGTTTACCTACATGACTTTTCGTCTTAAATATCCTTTATTTTACCCTACATTCTAAATAAAAACCGGCCAAGTGCGTGTCGGACCACGCGCAATAAAGGGTTCCGTAGTTGGGATGGATTTATCCCAAGAACAAACTTAAATTGTAGTTGAAAAACATGTTCTCCCACATATTCCAACTGAAAATTTAAGTTTGTACTTACAATATTGAGAGATTTACCATGTTATTTTAAGACCACAGACTTCTTATTGGTTTTCCTGTAATCTACAAGTAAAGGTCTATTGTCTGTATTTTTTTCAAAATTTTAGGTTCAGTAGGCCTTATCTCCGAATAAAAATATGGATGGAATGGTCAATTTTCGTCTAT
The DNA here is from genome assembly GCA_946251885.1 of Cosmia pyralina. Classification (NCBI taxonomy): domain Eukaryota; kingdom Metazoa; phylum Arthropoda; class Insecta; order Lepidoptera; family Noctuidae; genus Cosmia; species Cosmia pyralina. The sequence continues at coordinate 21,410,187 of OX276354.1, forward strand.
TTTCTTAAATAACTTTAAAACAATCTATTTAAAAAAAAAAATATTAGAGACCCTCCTAGTAAGCCCTTTCATTTGATATGTAACACGGTATAGTTTGCGAAACTTTTTTTTTTATTTTCTTATTTGCCCCCCAAATTCAAAATTCATTTATTTACTTTACCCGCCCGTGTTTGGGTCACAGAAATTCATACGTGTACCAAATTTCAACCTAATCGGTCCATTAGATTCGGAGCAAATTGGCTGTGACAGACGGACAGACACAGACACACACGAGTGATCCTCTAAGGGTTCCGTTTTTTCCGGAACCCTAAAAATTAACATATTGAACCCCACAACAAAATCAATCGCATCATACAATCTACGTTATTTCGACGTATGTAAGTCACAATTCTCTACAGACATTCACTGCGCGCCAATTTACCATCCTTCATAAAACGCTGGCAATCGCGCGAAACGTACTAAAGGAACGAAACAATTTGGACAACTGAATATACTCCAACCTTATAGGACCCTAGTGGCTAGCGGATAGAACGTGGACGAGTCGAAGTTTTTGAAAAATGTATGTTTCTCAAACGTCCCTAGAATGTGGGATACTTCTTCGAAACTTATTTCGTCGGTAAAAACGCCTCTTTTTAGAGCCCCCTGGGATCTCGAGGGTTATTTGAAAATGTTCAACCCTCAGCCTAATGGCGTAAAGGTCAAGCCCAAGTCATTCTATTGACTACGTGAGAGGTAGGCTTTATGTAAAATTTTTATCTTTCAACTTGGAAACATTTCGTAGGTAGGTCGCCGGCTTTGGTCCTATCAGAAAACGAATTACTTTAAATATAAACGTATAGGTACCTACTATAGCTGTGCCTCGCGACTTCGTTCGCATGGATGTCGTCACATTTTAATAAAACTCCCTCGTCCGGCGTCCCCCGACCCGCCGCGTTGCATCGCCTGCCCGCGCCTAATAGGAACTTACTTCGTTTTCGCCGTTCTTTCAAACTTTTTTTCTTTTTGCTCGGCTCCTAAGGGTCGTAGCGTGATGAACCATCCTCGAGAATTGGGCTACCAAATGCCAAAATAATTTTTCAAATCCGACTTTTTGGTCCGAATTTCATGGGTTTTACTTTTTTTTTGCGCGGAACCCTAATTCTTTTTCCAAAACAAATGTAAGTTACTCCTTTTAACATCAGCTACCTACCAGTGAAAGTCCCGTCAAAATCGGTCCAGCCGTTTCGGATTAGCGGGAACAAACAAACAGACAGACAGACAAAAAGTTTAAAAACTGTTTCTTGTTACTTACGAGTACCGTATATAATGTCATATGCATTTATTAAAAACCTGTTATTTTGACATTATCAAAACAGACACTTCAATTTTATTTATTTGTATGGATGTATAATTTGTCGCTAATTATCCAAAATTTGCCGCCAAATAACCAAATTTGTTGATCACTGGTTCAAAAGTTATAAGGGTTCATAAGTGGCTGATCTGCAGATCAGATGCTGGGAGATCCCCAGCTTGGCCACATTCATATCTCAAAAACTAGGCCACCTAGCGAATATCTGTTTCTCCCAAATTTAGTCGCAATTTTAAGTACCTATAGTCCAAGAGCTAGATCGAAGAGTTTACGATAAAATCTTTGATCTAGTCTAGCTCTTGGACTATACTTAAAAATTGAACTCATTATATCTTACTAGCTGCGCCCCGCGGTTTCACCCGCGTAGACCGGGATAAAAAGTAACGGTATGAAAAATAGATTTTAGCCGATTCTCAGACCTACTCAATATGCTCACAAAATTTCATGAGAATCGGTCAAGCCGTTTCGGAGGAGTACGGGAACGAACATTGTGACACGAGAATTTTATATATAAGATAAACCCGACTAAATCTATGATTTGGCGAAAAATTTCGACTAATTATCTATGTTACCAAAATTAAAATCCCTGATGGTGGCTATGTCAGAGTTAGTCACACCTGTCTCTCACATCATCATCAAAAACTTAACAGCTTCTGAAGTCGGTCTTCCATTCTTCAATGCACCTTAGCTTGACACCGACTTCAGAAGCTGTTCAGTTTTTGATTAAAGTTATTTTATTCGTTGTAGGTTTTGAAGTCGGTTTTTACTTTTTTTTAAGTAATTTTTTTTTCTTTATTTTTCCACATCCGCCCTCCGCTAACATGACCTCCGTTAATCTCTAATCGAAAAAGAGGAGCAGGGCAACCAGTCAAGCTAGTCATCTGATAGTAGCCACAAACCGCTGCCCAACACCAGTCTGAAGGGAGATGTAAGGTAAGGTTCTAATCTTGTTTTATGCGTTTTTGTTTGTTTATATTTTTGAACGCGCTAATCTCGAACCACCAGCGGGATTTAAAGAATTTTTTTTCATTTGATAGCCCAGTTCTAGAGGAAGGCTATAGGCTATTTAACATCACGCTATGACCTTTAGGAGCCGAGCAAAAAGAAAAAGTCAAAAAGAACGCTAAGCGAAAACGAAGTAATTTGCGTGGGCAGGTGATGCTATGCGACGGGGTGTGTCGGGGAACAAGAAATTTTACGCGGACGAAGTCGCGGGCAGAAGCTAGTTTCTATAATAAAATAATACAAAAACATGATTACGGTATGTATATTCTCATTTAATATAAAAATTATAGATATCCACTATAATATTTACATGTAAGTTAATGGCAAACAACTTGTCAAGATTTAAAGTATTAATAAAACATACATTATGTGGAAGTAGTCACTCTGGGTTGCCAGATTTTTGTCTCGTTGTTTTAATGTGTTTTCTATACATAATACTGTGTACATAAAAACTTTAAGCAGACTTCAACATAATTCTGTCCGTAATATGTCAAATTTAATTTTATAAAACATGATTTTGGAAAGTAAGAACAAAGAAACGATGGATGGACTGTGTGAAAGATAATATGGCTAGAAATGGGGTGATGGCGATTAGAAAAATATGGAAGAAAGGTACATGTTGCGCCGACCCCAAGTAAATTGAGACAAGGGCAGCAGAAGTCGATGATTTTGGAAGGTAAACAGGTAAAATCTTAAATGGAAGTCATGTAATTGAAGATTATGAAATGAAATAGTTAACAACGAGTACCTAATACATTTTTAGTATGTGAATCAAGTTATCTATTACCATTTAATGCCATGATTATTCTTGATTTTAGTTTGCCTTGTTCAGGATTCATAAACACACCATAATGAACGTGGTTTCGGACTAGTTTTTATAGTAAATTGTCTATGGATAACGTCCGACAAGATATCGTTTCGAATCGCTATCGTATCGTATAAGATAAAAGCATTCCTGTAAATAGGTAAAGTATAAGTAAATAATTTATGTATCTCAGTAAATATAAATCGAATTTCATAATTTTAGCAAATTGTCAAGTAAAAAATATAACGAAGCCTGTTTTACAATGTGTATTACCACTTTCTATCACATTTGAATCTATCTGCCAGCTATAATTAAACCGGTATTTATCCGGCGTAAGACATTTTACGGACAGAAATAGACATTCCCTATCACAGACTAGATACTCAATTTAGATACCAATAATAATAGACATTTCTATTTTAGTTTTTTTTTTCAATCTGGTAAGAATTATTGCAATGTTGTTAACGGTTCCAACTGTTATGGAAGACTTTGCATCACTTGCACCCATTTTGTATTGGAAAGCCAGAAAAACGTAATGTTTTCGGACTAAAGACCTCCAAACCATTAAGTACAGTTTTCAGCATCTTGAATTTGTCTAAATTAAGTTTACTAACGAATTGAAGCAATTTCCACATTATAAAAATAAAATTCATGACTATCCCTCCTGAAAGCTTTTTTCCAATAAAACTTGGGTTATCTTTAGTACTGTGATACATCAAATACAATTGGAATCTTAAACAGCACTGCTTACAGTATATTGTCGTTTTACTACTCATGACGCAACTCAGTTCCGAATAAATTAGCAATCAACACTGATATTCTACACCAATGTAGGCAGAACTGTAAATTACATCAAAAGAGTTTGATTGATATTTTAAAATTAAAAACTCAGATCTATAACATCATCTAATCTTGAATTTTGATTGCACATTACACGCCTCTCATACTGCCATAACTTTACAAAAAAAAAAAAAAGGAAAATAAACTGATTATTTATATGTACTTAAAGAAAGCTTATTCGACGTGACGCCTAAAATATAATAACGGTTGAATCCTATGTATCAGTAATGTTATCGGGCATTAAGGAATTTCAGAATATTATATGAATAACGAATGAGATAATTAAAAATACTAGCATTTTTGACTACTAACCAATACTTTTGCGAATCCCTAAGGTTTGTGCGCAACATAACTATACAACAGTCCCACAAATCGGACCGGCACCCTAATTATGGAACACATTATCAATCGGAATTTGAAACAACTTGAAAAAAATTACTAATCCATTGCTTCATATGTTCGAAAACGTTGTCTGCTTGACAACGTAAACAACGCAATGAATGTTGTTGAACTGGCAAAATGAAACCAAGTCCGATTGAATGTGTTACGTAATTAGGGTGCTGGCTTTATTTATTTATTATTAATATCTTTTGCGTCCCACTGCAGGGTAAAGGCCTGGAGTGGAGCTCAAAAGGCTTGGCAAAGGACTTGGCTAACTAGGACAAAAAAAAATCAACAAAACTTTCTTCAATAACCAGTAACATAACTGAACAAGAAACAAACTTATAAGAGCGTTCATCCCACGCGGACTGGCAACGTCGCATTTCTAGAGGTTTTCGTGATTATTTTAATAAATTTAAATCAAAGTATTTTTTTTTCGGCCACGCACTATATCGTTGGTATTTATAAGTACTTATGCTATTTTTTTTACTTATTTTGGTACTCATAATAATTGACCTAAAGACAATAATGTCAATTTTTATGAGTAAATACCAAAATAACTTTAAAAAAATAGCATACTTAATGCGACGTTGCCAGCCCGCACGGGATAAACGATCTTAACCAAAAACTTAAATGCTGGAAACTACAAAGAGATTGTACATTTTATTACAAAATCCGCCGCTCAGTGTCGTAAAAACGTTGATATGTACAAGAAATTACTAACTATAGTAAGTTGCCCTTAAAACTAGACTATTATACACAAAAACATGGTTACTATACCTTGTCTTTATACACACCAATGTCCTAAATTTTAGAACATTCACTAGAACTATTTATACACAAGTGAATCAATCAGTTTTCTTTATTGCCATCGAAATTAAGTAGTTCCCGTGTTCTCTATATACCTATATGACAAAGAACAATAAAATTAAGGCTCTATTGTAAGGCAGACATCTAAACATTAAATAAAGCTTTCCAATCTATTGGCATTATATTTTTTTAGTTTAGGCTTAGTTTTTTAGTCCAATATGTTGGCAAAGGATATTAATTGGCTTTGGTATGTGTGAATATTAGAAGTTTTATGTAAAACTTTTGAGCGTTTCTATGACAGGATGTCAAGATTCAACTACGCAAACCCTTGAAGACTAAGGTCCTAGTATCTGAAAACCTTTTAATTTCATCTGTTGTCAACCATAAGGGACTAACTACACTTATTCAGATCAATTCTGCTTTTGTCCATAGAAAACATCAGAGGGGCAATTCCTGTATTTTTAACAACGTTCGCAAACTCATCTCAGTCTCAATCTGTCAAAAACTGTATAGCGTTTACCTAAAATTTTGAATTTGATTATCGCTGGCATGAGATTGCGACTTGAATTTTTAACGTTTTTAGGTACAAGAATTGACCTTCAGTTTTGTATGGAGATGCGTACGCATCTGTTTAGCTTTCCGCGTCTGAACGGATGCGTACGCATCTCCAAACAAAACTTAGATGAACTTACACATCAAATTAGTTAGTTATTGTAGCAGGTGGCGTTCTGTAGTTCCTGCCTACCTCCATGGGAAAAAGGCTTGAGTTTATGTTTGTATTTAAGTGTAGTTAGTCCCTAACACACATATGTTATCAGAAAATCCTCAGATTTATTGATAAAATGCCTGATCAGGTTTAAGGAATTGTATTTGTACTTAATATGGGCAAAAATCTGCTTCAATAGTTCCGACAATCTTCTATTCTACACAGGTAGAAAATCAATTCAACTGCCCAATTTTCACACATACCAAGACTGTGAATATCAAACCTGCACTTGCAGTCGTAACCGAAATGATCCAATAACAATCCAGCACTGGTCTTACACATTCACTGTATTTACACTCGCGATCAGTCCGCACTATAAATCCATCCACTTTTTACAAAATGTACCAATATTCAATTTTTGTGTGTCGAGTATGCTTGTACGATATTATTTGTAGAACTTTTGTGCTTCTCTACAGGGTATATCAGAAAGGTGTGGTACAGACCATCAAACTGAACAACTTTCTCCATGGGAACAACATCGTAATCGAGAAAAAAATATCAGCCGTCCCATACATTTGGGCCAGCTGATATTTTTTTCTTGATTATGTTGGTCCCATGGAGAAAGTTGTTCAGTTTGATGGTCTGTACCAAAACTTTAAATTTGACTACACCTTTCTGTTACGTTTGTACCCAATAAATTCACTGGACAAACATTTTTTTACACCATTTGAAAAATAAAACAGCTTGTATGAATACTGTATGATAATATACTCATTACTTTGCGAAACCTTTATTTTTAGCATGCCCACAGTGCACGGTTTCATGAAAACGCAAGCCCATTCCACAAACAAATTTGTACCTTATTGCAAAGTTCTTAAAGATCGAAATAACAGGACCATTGGTCTCAAAACTGCCGATGGACCTTCAATTTTGATCTTTATGCAGTTAGCAATACGGTGTAGTCACTTGCGAAATGTGCATACTCGTCTGCAAAATCATGCACCATGGAAGGACCTTCTTCAAGGTTTAGGCTTATGTTACCTTCCACTACATATGGTGCAATACTTTTTCTCTGCTTTTTTATTAAAAACCAATTTTGAAGTTGAATGAAACTCTTAACTGCCGAACTACTTATCTATCCATTCAACTTACCTTCAATGACAGTTTAAGACTAGCGTATCGCAATTTTTGAAGGCAACATGAATTATTTACAACATTTATTATACAATTCCTGTATCACAATATCATGGCAGTGAATTTTCTATGCCTTATGACTGAGGTTACATTGGTAAAGCTACAGAAATTATGGACCGAAATAAATTGGTTTATAATTATGGCAGTGAATGATTTATAAATGCCTTAGACAATGTATTTTAACCTATCGTCGCTGTTTTACCAATGTAATCACATCCTTAGTGTAAAGTGCATAATTGGATATACATTTCAATACCTATCATAATATTAAATATTATGATAGGTATTATAATATATTTGCATCAATGTATGTATTCATAATTACCTGAAACATAAATCAACCGAGTTATACCGTTTATACACTCCAAAACATCCCTCCTACGGTGAATTTGCGGAAAATATTTCTGAGAATCCATCCTAAAGGCAATCGCACACTTGTCCGCGCCGAAAGAATCGACCGCGCTAAACGAAACGAAGTTCCTAGTAATTCTTCCAGCGATTCGTCCGATTCGACGCGGATAAGTGTGCGAGGTTTCATAAGATTTCATACAAGTAATTCTAAAATTCGATTCTTTCGGCTCTGATAAGTGTGCATTCACAAGATGATGATTTTTTTTCCAGCTACCCCTGGCAATGTGCAGTTATACTGACTATCATTACACTAGTGTCCATGTTTGATGAATAGTTTGGTATCTTAAACTATAAAATAAACATGACATGACATGATGTATCATGCATATTACTGCACATTGTACGACTGTACGTATTATGGGCCAAAGTTCCGCATGATCACCTCAAAGCCGATAATCGCATAGCATGGCTTATCACTCGATCGCACAATGTTCGTTTGTCATTAGCTGCGCTCTCACAGGAATATTTTCATAAGTGAGCATGCTAAGTTTTGTCCATAGTACATTGCACAGTGGCGGAAACAGGAAGAATTTTAATATCGATAATATTTCCATTGTTCACCCTGGCTTAGGATGGATTCTCGGACATGCGTTGCCGTTAATCCACCTTAGGAAGGATTTTTTGGAACAAAATAAAAATCAACCAACCTAAATTACCCCGCCGTTCATTTACACACTGACCAAAAATGCACTCAATTACACACTTCACACTTGTCATCTAAACACCACATTACGACTATCATTTTCCCTAGCCACCATCTCACCCTAAGCACGTACAAGCATACTATTCACACATATCACTAGAGTGTCACACTATCACTTCTTGAGCCAGACAACCATAGAATCGTCTGGTTCTCGCTTCACTCAGTCCAACTGTTGCACTTGGACCACGGAAGTGGGCGGAGGGAGGGAGATCTCGTACTTTATAAGGCCTGTTCGACCTGTTGACAGAACGAGGCCGCCGAGTTCTTTTACGTCACCGCTGTGGAAGATAGAAAGTTTTGTTATTAATGTTTGACAGCATATTTTTAGTTGCGTGATGCAAATTCATCATCATCTGCCTAGCCTATTCCCAACTATGTTGGGGTCGGCTTCCAGTCTAACCGGATGCAGCTGAATACCAGTATTTTACATGGAGTGACTGCCTATCTGACCTCCACAACCCAGTTACTGGGTAAGACTGGTTGTCAGATTTGACTGGGCTTCTGACGACCCGTAACGACTGTCAAAGATCCACGAATAACAGCCGGGATCAACGGCTTAACGTGCTTTCTGAGGCACGGAGGGGTCTTGGTATGTAAAGATGGTCATCCGATCCACGGACCAACCCCGGCAAGAGTAGCTTAACCTGATCGATAGACCCGTGCGGCTGTTATAACTTAGCCACGACATGCAAATTATCCTATACTATTAAATGAGCAATAATTGTAATCACGTTCTCGTTTCATTGCATTCACGTTTCGAAAACGGCTCTAACAATTTCGATGAGTTGCAATATCGGGGTTTACGGGGGCGAAAAATCAATATAGCTAGGTCTCATATCAGGGATAATTTGTTTTCTCTATTTTCACATAAGCAGAGCTTGGTCTATTTATTTAACCAGGTACTATTTATTTAATTTTAGTTATTCAATAGCCGGCAAGCATTTGTGTTGTGAGTATGTTGGCATGTTGTCACCTGGTAGTATGTTGCCTCGCATGGTGTTTGTGCGTGAGATGTGCGATGTTCGGCTTGATATCCCTCCCGACTATATGCAGCGGCGCCACCAGTCGCCTCGTCCCGCCCAGCGAGCCCACGACGATCTGATTGCCGATTACTTGACCTGATCTGTTCGTTACCTAAAACACACGTTTTATATTATTGGGTGGCAGAGAAGTAGGTGGCCTAAGTAGTTGGCCCTATAGTCCGTTGAGAGAATGGTATGTTGACATCTGTCAGTTTCATACTAACGAATATGTGTTTTGCGAAATTGATCTTTATTACTATAGTTTGACCGATGCCGCTGTACTGCGCCTTAGGTATGTGTGTGAGACAGGGGGCAGTGCAGGCTGCTCATTCGTCAACGCTCACGGCGTCCCGCCCCCCGCGGTACAGCGGTATCGGTCAAATTATACTAGAAATTGTACAACTGACAGGTGTCAGGAACGCATTCACTCTATGGCCGGACTATAAGTGGTTGCAGCCGCCTATGGGATGACTTTTGAGCTTTATCTGTGGGATGTCAGCGCACCTTGAGCCGCTGATAGACTTGAGCATTCACTTGTAATGAGCATTCTAGCGAATATTAAAATGGAGCGTTTTAACAGGAGCATTCTAGCGAAACGACAGTAAATTTTTTCTTCGAGCTTTTTGCCGAGCCGAGCAATTTTCAAGTCAAGTCTGAATCTTCGTGAAGAATACATTTTTAACTAGCATTTACTAGAGCGTTCGCTAGAATGATCGTGAAAACATTCCTAGCGATGTTTGGCTCTATGCTTGGCTGTGTCCGTTGTTCAATTCGTCACATTTCATAAAAACGGCGAATGCTCGATGTTCTGTTACAAGTGAATGCTCAAGTTTATCAGCGGCTTTGCGGCAAAACCATCATAGATGCGTTGCCGTCCTAGAGACAGCAGTGAAGTGTTCTCATAGGATGTTCACAGACACCGTATGGATGGCTGATGCCTTCAAATGATATGAAATACATAGCAACGTTGTTTGGCGACAGATATAGACATGGGAGCTTCATTATTATAGTGTGCGCGCAAGTACTAGTCAGCGCTTGAGGTATGTGAGCGGTGAGACGAGGGAGTAGACAAAGGCCATGCTATTTTACTCGAGTCTGCCAATCTTGTCAATCACGCCCTCCCTTATCTCACCGCTCACATACCTCAGCCGGTGACAAGCACTTGCCCGCGCACTATACTAAAAATACTTGTTTATCTGTCAATACTCTAATATGGATAAATTGTTTCTGATTTCGCAACTTCTACACAGGCTACACAACTTGTAAAATAACTCTACAAACAACTTTTATTTATAAAAATGTAAAAGATACGACACGATAGCGTTACACTACTAGCAGGCCACGTATTTTAATACTTCGGTTCATAGCTCGCGGTGTGAACCGAAGTATGAAAAGACGCGGAGCTACATGAGCCAAGCAAAACGAACTTAGCTTCATTCCCATCCTGAGCTTAATACAAAATAATTCCACGTGCATGTAAATGTATTATTATTATCAGCATGTTAATACATTTGGCTAACTACCAACATTACTAAAACCACCTACTGTACTAGAATATTGTATTACATTCTTACTGATTCTTCTTCCCTCGTGACTATGGGCATTCGAATGTTCAATTTACTCTCTCGAACTTGATGCTGACATTATTTAGTACTAGACTAGGCCAGGGTTCAGCAAACTTTGAAACCGGTAACCAATCAATCATGAAAAGGGAACATGTAAAAAGAGTCTTGAGTTAAATATTGTGATTTAATACACAGGGTTATTTTAAATTGGCTAGCTAAATACGCAGACGCGATAAGTATCGATATCTAAACACGATAAAATAAAAAACTTTTTTACAAAAAAATACAACCGACTTCCAAAAACAACTACAAAGTGAAAAATAACTTTAATTTTGGAAGTCGGTGTCTAGTTAAATGTATTTTCGTTTTTTGCCACCGACTTCCGAAATTAAAGTTATTTTTCACTTTGTAGTTGTTTTTGGAAGTCGGTTGTATTTTTTTGTAAAAAAGTTTTTATTTTTCACTTTTTAGTTGTGGAACCTACCCCCACACAAATTCTAATACCACTACCTGCAAAACAAAGTACTCGTAGAACATCATCCATATAAAAGTGGGGAAAAAATACGTATTATTGAAGCTAACTCAAAAACTACCAAAGCAAAGTTAATCAATTTTATATGGGACCAACTGTGATGTATACCCTCTCGAATAAAACAAAAACAATCCAAATCGGTCCAGCCATCTTCGAGTAATCGGGGAACATACATAAAAAAAAAAAATAAAAAAAAAAAAATAAAAAAAAAAAAAAAAAAAAGGTTCCGACGAATTGATAACCACCTCCTTTTTGAAGTCGGTTAAAAATGATTTGATTTTTTTTTTTGGGAGGTAAACAACCGATGTTAGTGTTGTTACTACTTGAAGTAGGCGTTGAGAAAAAACTGTTTTCTTATGTTTTATCGTGTTTAGATATCGATACCCATTACGTATGTGCAGTTTACACAAAAAAAAAAACATTTTTTTAAACTGACATTTCAATATTCAAGTGACTACAATAACTGCGGTCTGTGGTCAATGACCCCACAAATAAATCATCAAATTATTATTTTTTTTGTTTTATCTTGTTTACATATCGATACCCAACGCGTCTGCTGAGTTTAGCTAGACAATTTAAAATCATCATTCTCCTGCCCTTATCCCAATCTATTTGGGGTCGGCGCAACATGTCCTTTTTTTCCATACTTCTCTATTATTCGTCATCTCGGTAGTCACCCCCTTTCTAGCCATGTCATCTTTCACACAATCCATCCATCGTTTCTTTGGTCTTCCCCTACCCTTATAGCCATCGACATTCATACCCAAAACTTTCCTTACGACATTTTCCTCACTCCTCCGCATCACATGCCCATACCATGACAGCCGATTTCCGCACAGCTTTTCAGTCACCGGTGCCACTTTTAGACTTCCTCTTATGTACTCATTTCTTATTCTATCCATTCGTGTAACACCACACATAGACAATTTAAAATAACCCTGTATAATAAAATGCTACTTTTTAGATTAGGAATCCACTACAGCCTTTCATTTCATAGTACTGTCTGTTTAAGAACTTCATACGGCTCGTAAGTCGCGATTTGCCGACCCCTGGCTGGTCTAGAAGAATAAAGCGTGTTGTGTTATGAGGCCGCAAAACGAAATTTTGCCGATTTCGTTAATTTACTTGATTTTACAGTTAAAATATAGTATTTCTACAAGTTTTATTTCACAACATGAAAGATCATTTCAATTATGATCTAATGAATGAGCTACTTTTTTATTTTGGGTCGAGTTTATAATGCGAGATTTAAGTTGTTTTAGAAGATTTTTTATTGCCAATTGTTTTTAAGTTTTTTTTCAGGAATTGAATAGATTTTGAACCGAAGTTCATTTGTGTTGTTTTAATTTTATGAACGAGAGTTCTAAGAAGCTGAAATCAAATTAAAATAAAAATGATTGCTGCCAGAGCGGACTGTCCCTTTCAGGGACACTGGGTGGGGACAGTCCTAGGTCTGACATAATATTACTGTACAAAACTAACAATACTAACCTATGTATAAGCATTATTGTTACTAACACCAATGTACTAACATATTTAATATGGACCTAGTCTGAAATAAAGTTTTATTTAATTTAATTTAAAACAATTCTTTGTCCCTTTTTCTCTAAAATTTGACTAAGTTAAATATTTTTTTACTCAAAAATTTTATATGAATGTGGTAAAGAATAATTCATACATGTAACGACTTTCACATGAATAGATAGTCATTTTTTCATACCCTTTAGACGCCAAAATGATTCGTAAATATGTGATATTCTAAACCTCTTCCAGCATAAATCACAAAACAGTCGCCCGGTTTTAGATAGATTAATCAAATTAAATAATAAAAATAAAAAAAGTAGCTCTTACATTAGATCATAATTGAAATAAATCTTTGATATTGTGCATTAAAGCTTACAGAAATACAGTAAAATCACGTAAATCAACGAAATCGGCAACATTTCGTATAAGGCTTCTTAAAACTTTTGATTTAGACGAGATGTCATAATAATAATCAGCCTCGATCTATACGAGAGGGAGCGGCGAGCCGCAATTCACGAGGTCCCAATGCGGGTTGGAAGATGTCACATGTCTTCTAATTTTTGGTACTAAGACATGCTGGATCATGAGCTATAGTGTGCGCGCAAGTGATAGTCACCAGCACAGATATGTGAGCGGTGAGACGGGGGAGGGCGCCATTGACAAGACACACATGCTTGACATAGCTCGACGTTTGTCTACCTCCCCGGTCTCACCGCTCACATACCTCAGGCGATGACTAGCACTTGCGCGCAAACTATAATTACAATTTTTTCCTTCACTGTTTTATTAGTGGTGGGCCAAGTAATAACGGTTGGTGACAGGTAGGCAGGCATGTACTTTGTGCAATTACTTCGTCATCAAAGGTTAAAATGGTAAAGGAGTTGATGCTGAGGACTTGTCCAAAGAAACTATTTATTTAGTTACAATCATCTGTCCGCGGGCGCCCTAGTGTTATTTTCCACTACAAAATAGGGATGATGCCTGGGTAAAAAAAAAAGAAATTCTATTTAGTCCGTCAGTCAGATGATAAAAAAATATTAGACACGTATTTTTTGCTTTATCATATTAGTAAAAAATTACTTAGATAAAACGCATTCAAACTCAAACCATTTATTTCAAATAAACCAACAGGCACTTTTGAATTGTCAATGGGTCGGTCAGTACTACGTAAAAAAAGAAAAAATATAATATGTCCAACAATTTTTTTTTTTATATATTTTTTAATAATCCACATAACGGACAAAAAAATTGTTTAGTCATCATCCCTATTCTATAAAGTTAATTCTCTTTATCATCTTAACTATAATTGATGATTAACTTACAACTTGTATATGCGTGGCCTGCTGATGGTCCTGCTGGTCCATCTCCAGACTGTTCTGATGTTGCACCTGTTGCTGGTGTTGTTGCTGTTGTTGCACTTGCTGTTGCACCACTTGCTGTTGCACCTGTTGCGCTTGTTGCGCGGCTTGTTGCGCTGCCTGTTGCGCGGCTTGTTGCGTTACGGCGTTGTTGGCTTGACTCTGCTGCAAGTACATTTGTTGATGAGACCTTATTCAGTAATTTTTAGATAACTTTTACCTACTAGGTACTATTTATTAAACTTTGTGCAATATATGTAAACCATTTACTGGAACTCTTCTGCCACTGGAGAACAAACTCAACTCCAACACAACTCGGCAATGCGTGAATGCTTTACCCTAAGTTTAGTCGACTTGATGTTTATTCATATTGGTGTACGATAGCCAATAATCTAAACTATAGTTCAGTATCGGGGCGTTAACATGGTACTTTCGAAAGACACGGGTATGAAAGGTAAAGATTCTCTATATAGCCGAACTTTTTCTATAATTTTATCAATCTGCCTAGCCTTTTCCCAACTATGTTGGGTTCGGCTTCCAGTCTGACCGTCTGCAGCTGAATATCAGTATTTTACATGGAGCAACTGCCTATCTGACCTACACAACCCAATTACTGGGCACCACGATACCCCTTGGTAAGACTGGTTGTCAGACTTTCGGGCTTCTGACGATCCGTAACGACTGTCAAAGATCTACGAATGACAGCCGGGACATGCTTGACATGCATTCCGAGGCACGGAGGGGTCTCGATATGTAATGGATGGTCACCCATCCACGCACCGACCGCGGCAAGCGTAGCTTAACCTTCAGTCGACCCGTGCGGCTGTTACCACGAGCCCCGCCGCATTTTTCTATAACTATGTGACATAAACTAATGGCCAGATTACTGCACACGGTGGAAGATACATCTTAAGTAAAACTTCTAGCATGAATGCAGTGCATGATTCTGGCTAGATCCACCAAATAGGCAATTTTTCATCAGTTTAAAAAAAAAAAATATTTTCGTTATGATGTCCCTTCCCCCGTGTATATGCTGCATACATCTCTGCTTACCTTGGCGGGGGCAGAGGCGTAAAGGTTAGGGTATTTGCTTACACTTCGGGGCGGCAGGTCCATGTGTTGTCTCTGATGCAGCATTAGGTGGTTCTTCTGGAAGAATGCCTTGCCACACTGATCACAAACGTGCGTACGTAATGTACAGCTGCCGTCAGGATGTCTGAAACAAATTCGATTTTGTTACTCTCTTATTTATTTAATTTCACGCAAAAACCAAATGAGTTTCGACAAATTTCAAATGAGATTTTTTCAGGAATCCTAACAATAAAGAAATGATTACTACGCATTTCAACAGTTTTTGAGAATTTTCTGACCTTTCGCAGTGAAGTGCCTATACACCTACCTACCTATTACTATCGTTATTATTACTTACATTTGCTCCAATTCTAACTAATATTATAAATTAAAAAGTGAGTTTGTTTGTTACGCTTTCACGCTAAAACGGCTAAACGCATTTGGATGAAATGTGGCACAAAGATAGACCATGACCTGGGTAAGGACAAGGGTACTTGTCATCCTGGATCGCTGACGAAGTCGCAGGCAACAGCTAGTTCCATAATAAAGATATTTGAACATACCCAAAAGTGTCTCAAATTTTAGAAAAACAATGAAAGGATGTCACTCACTATGACTATAATGTAAATTTTTCGTAAAATATACCTTCTTTGATGCGCCAATAAACCATGTTTAGCCGCGAAACCTTTCCCGCAATCGCCACAGAAGTGAACCTTCGGTCTGGGAGTCGTTATTTGATGATTCTGTAATGTTACAAGAAAAATTGTATTTTTAACCGACGAAAAAAGGAGGAGGTTCTCAAGTCGACACGTATATTTTATTTATAGTATCTATAGGTACAGGGTGTATCAGAAAGGTGTGGTCAAACTTAAGTGTGGTACAGACCATCAAGCTGAACAACTTTCTCCATGAGACCAACATTGTAATCAAGAAAAAATTATCAGCCCATACATTTAGGTCGAGTGGGTATTGAAGCATTGTAAGGGACAAATGACAATTTTTTCTCGATTACGATGTCGGTCCCATGGAGAAAGTTGTTCAGTTTGATGCTCTCTACCACATCCTCAAATATATATTTATTTATTATAATCTGTTTTGTTTTTGTTCTTTGTTCGGCTCAATATTAGGAAAACCCCAAAGGAACAGGCGAAAATTGTTGTCTCACGTGGTACGAAGTTCACCGGGTCATCTAGTAGATCTTTAGAATCTAAGTTCCAAATACACTGTATATTCTGCCAGGAAATTATTCCATTGTGCAGTTGCGCTACTTTTTTTTTTATAAAGCTATAGTAACCCGCCCCTGCTTCTCACGGTTTTTAAGACTTTACAAAGTATAGAGATATCTTTATTATTTATGTAAGTTTAATATTAATGTTTTATACACATAAATCTTCCAGAATAAATTATCTAAATCATGGTGAAAGCCGCAACGAAATCTGTTGCGTACTTTAGATTTAGTTATCGATGCTGAAAATAATGCTAACACAGCATAAGCAACAAACAAAAAATAAAAACTCACCGCCGCAATAACTTGCGCATGCCCAACGTTGTTAGAGTTCGACGAAATTATCTGTATATTAGGCTGATCTGGAATAATGAAACCTGAAAATTATGAATTATATGCTTTAATCAATGAACACAGATAAAGTTTACACAGTAAACATACTAAATACATGAAATAAAGAGTGGACACGGAGATGGTGGCTGATAGAGATGTATAGAATTAAAAAGACGTACTGCGCCAACACAAAATGGCGAGTATCCGGCGTTCGCAGAATGCTGAGTACCCGGCCCGCTACATGGACTGGACTTGCTGCATCCGCTGGGAGTGGGAAGTACAGGACAGGTCGTTATGGCAATTTTAGGAACTTCCAAACATCGCCACAACCACCTATCCCGCGTCCCCAAGTTAGGTGAAGTTTATGTACAGCTGTAAACGTCGACGGTTGATAATATGTTGACGAGTCCAGCCCAAATCTTATCTTACTACTAAATATAAATGCGAAAGTGTGGATGGATGGATGGATGTTTGTTATTCAATCACGCCAGAACGGCTGAACGGATCTTAATGAAATTTGGCACAGAGATAGATGGCACAATAGCACATTAGGCTACATTTTATCCCGGAAAAATGTACGGATTCCGTGGGATAATTTCCAACATCCACGCGCGCGAAGCCGCTGGCAAAAGCTAGTATGCTATAAACTGTATGGTGATAGCATAGCTGATGTTTGAGGAGAACGAAAGGTGTGTTTCTGTGCGTCAATGGTAACAAATTGACATTAAGCGCCTTTATTTCGAAACAATAAGGATTGTTTTGGTAGTAGAAGTTCTGGGGAAAGCACAAAGTACACTCAGCGGCAGTAAATGTAGTGCCCAAGCCCTCAACGCGAATTTATGAACAAAATAATCCTTTGAGATTTTTTAATGAAATTTAATGCACAAGAAGCTTCTCTCTTTGTTGGTTTAAGTGAATAATGACGCATTAGGATGGTTTTAACTTGACTTGTGCAAGAAATGATGCTAAAACTATTTACAGTTCCATAGGAACGCGATTATTTTTTTTTTTTTACTTTCATGCTCTAAAATGTTCTTGTGTGTGTTACGCTAATCTCAGAAAAAATAAGAATATGCCATAGCGCTGCGTAAGCGCCGGTGAGAGCATTAGCTACCTAACGGGCTGGTTTCAGCAACTTCACGTCCTAGCGCGTATTTTGCGTACGGAACTATACACACTACAGTCAACCGCACGTCCAATGTAATATAGTAAAAGTGAGTATGTCGTACTGTGCTGCGTGTGCGCGGCGGCGACGAGGCCGGGCTGCAGCGCGGCCGTGAGCGCGCACAGGTCCGTGACGCACGTGCGGTCGCCCGCGTGCAGGCGCACGTGCAGAGACAGCGCCTCCTGGAAACACAATACACGTGTCAGAATTATGTTAGCGCAGACGTTATTCAAGGAAGCATATAAATCAGGCTACTCTGCGCGGGAAATGTTAGCGACGCGAGAAGTGTCAGCGGAACAGGAACTTTTACGATACGAAAGAGATGCGGGGAGCGACCACGGTACTTTTACTATGTCATTGAAGGAAGCGCGCTCTCGCAGACGCCGCCTCCATAAGAAAACACGAACTACGACCTTGTGGTGTTTGCAACGCTTCTGATGTTGGTTTAGAACTTTAGAAGTTTAATATTACCGTGCGTTTGCACTGGCGAAACATTCAGTTAAAAACTTATTGATAATCTCGTGACAGATACATTGACAGAAATATAGATAAAATATCAATGTTTTTACGAGATGTTTCAACAGTACAAATCTGCTTGCACAACAAATCTCTAAATACATACCAGTGCTAAACATATTTAAAACATCTTTCTGTCTCTGTCACCTTCGAACGATTGACTACAACAGAACGATGTTTTAAATTCAATTAGCGCTAAATGTGTTTAGTGATTTGTGATGCAAGCGGAACTAAATGTAAATAGACGGTCTATTATAGACCTCTCCAGTTTGGTTTTAATTGGTCGACAGCTCATGACCAATAATGAATTAGTTGAAAATTCAATCATTATACTGTTGATACTCTGACATTAAATGATACTTTGACATCCTAAATAAATTGTGTGTTTATGATATTATTTTTAACAAGCATACCTTGAGATAATTTTAATTCGTAATTTGCAATCAATAATGTTAATATTGACCTAGTAATCTCTGTCCTGTAATAAATGTATACAGGGTGTTAGGGGCAGCCCTCCGCAAACTAACATGGTGCTTTCAGCTCCTTATTTTGAAAATTTTCATTTTTTTTATCGTTTTCTCAGTTACTATTCCTTTATTTCAAAGTAAAATAACATTCGCTGCACGCAGCACTCCACTTATGTAAATAAAACAGGTAAAATAAAAAATCAGCAATGGATGTTGGCATACAGTAACGAACGACGCGTAAAATCAGCTGTTCACTTTCTGCCTAGCTACAGAGTTCATCAAACTCACCGCATACCTACTACCTACCCCTCCCAACTAGTAAAGACGCTCTGATTTGTGCACAAAAACACAAACAAATCAGGTTTATTGAATTCCCGTAACGTTCCTGAAATAATTTCATGAACCGGTCATCTTAGTATGATATACTGAATTCACCCCATCAGTCTGCGGAGGGCTGTCCCTTACACCCTGTACCACACTAAAGTTATCACATCACCCTGTCACACTAATATTATAAAGGCGAAAGTTTGTGAGTGTGTGTGTTTGTATGTTTGACCTCGCGCGCTTGTTGGGAGCAGACGTGTGTTGCTAATTATCGCAAAAGTATTAAATCTTAGTACATTTCGTTCACTCAAACCCAATCTTTGGAGTCACAGTGTTAAAGTCGTTATCCTTTTGATTTTACTAAACATCGCAAAGTGCGCGCGCCGTACCTACGCAGCACGCGCACCTGGAGGATAAAAAGAGATACAACCATCGGCATCGCACTCGCACCCGCTGGGACTGACGACGCAATGAGCCCACAGAAAGCACCGCCTGGTAGCATGTTAATAAGCGGAAGCGAAAGCGGCAGCGGATCAGTACCGAACTTATCCACATTTAGTGACAATGAATACCAAACCAACATCTGCCTGAGAAAACGAAAAGCGCGCACTGATGAAATAGACTACAAATTAGGCTTTGCAAACTTCCGCACAGACATTATGAAGTTTCTAGAAGAATTTGGACAATCTCAAAAAGAAAACCTGAACTTTATACGAGAAGAAATCTGTGAGATTAAACAAGAAATTAAAACGAAAAAATCGAGTACAGAAAACTTTAAACAACAGTTTGAAAAAATAAATACTGAAATCAAAACTATTAAATCCAACAACGAAATAACTCAAGAAAAATTTAAACGCATAGAAAGTGAAATTCTCCAAATACAAAACCAAAACAACACTCCAATTACACCCGATCAATCGCCCGTCTTACATCACGAAAACCTCATTCTAGAACTCAAGGATCGAAGTGAGCGGGAGAAAAATATCATAATTGTGGGTACAATGGAAAAAAGCGACAAGAACTAGCTCTCGACAAAAATACGATTACGAAGAAGTAACCAAGGTATTAACCACACCGTATGAGGACTGTCCGAAGCCAATTAAAACCACAAGACTGGGAAAATACATCACAGATAAAAACCGGCCCATCAAAATCTATTTTACCAATACGGAAACACCAAAATACCTGCTCCGGAACAAAAGTAAATTACCCGAAAATATACAAATTTACTCAGATTTAACCCCAACTCAAAAGCTATATTTACAAACTATAAAGGGAGAAATCGAAAAACGTAAGGAAGACGGAGAAAAAGATCTCGTTATTAAATATATAAAAGGAAAACCTACAATTATTACCAACCAAAAAAACTTCAAAAGGGTTCACAACACAATAGAAAACGCACAGATAAACTAATCCATCAAATCATCAAAACATACGAAGACATACCCTTACTACACCCACCCTACCACCCTACCTTACTTAAGATTCTTTTATGCTAATTTACGAAGTATTCGCAAAACTGGCAAGCTCGATGAAATAAAGTGTGTAATAAAAGCGATACCGAAAACTACCCACCTACTAGTATTCACTGAGACCTGGATTACTTCCGATGATGATGCAAAATTATATCAGTTGCCAACCTACAAACATGTTTACAATTACAGGAAAAGACGTAAAGGTGGAGGGGTATCGATTTATATACACGATAGTATAAAATACGACATAACGGAAGAATTATGCGAAAATTGAAAAAACTACTTATGGATATACATAAACAAACTATCCCTAAACATCGGAGCAATTTACAAACCTAGTGATTCAAACAACAACGATTTCTTAGCGACGTATTCCTTGCAGTTGGAGCAGAGAAGAGCAATTGTGTTTGGTGACTTTAATATTGATCTCCTAAATGCGGACGACAACCACGTCACTAAATACCTGAATGAAATCAAGAGAAATGGATATCAAATACTGAACAAAATCAATGGTCTATACAGCACTCGTGAAACTTCGACTACAAAATCTATACTGGATCATGTTTGTACAAACATAGCTAACCACTCATTTAATTTCTCCATAATTGAATCAAGTTTGTCGGACCATAAACAAATATATTTGGAAATAGGCAGTCTAGAGCCACAAATAAACAAAACAATGCAATACAAAGCAATAAACTATGAACAGTTGTACAGCGACGCACTAACAGATAATTATGTAAATGAAGAAAATGATTACTACCTCCTCGAGTGCTTTATCACAAAACATGTAAATAATAACAAAATCGATAAAACAAAAATTCTAAATCTACCTCAAAACGACTGGATAAACCGCAGTATTCTTGATTCAATAAATCTACGTAACAACCTATGGCAACAGACAAAATCTCACCCAAAAGACGGAAACATACAAAAAACCTTTTCTAAACAACAAGACCATGTGACCAACCTGATCAACACACAAGAAAAAATACTATCACGATATATTCTACAACAACAACAATCAACCAAAAAAGATGTGGGAACTTATTAATAACCTAGCACAAAATAAAGTCAAAGAAAGCAATGCTCCTCCGAAACTAATGTCGAGCTCGAGACCTGTAACCGAAGGTAACTCAATATGTGATTTATTTAACTCATTTATCTCATCAATAGGCGAGGAATTAGCTAACCAAATACCCAACATATATCACGCGAACGACGGCAATACTCTTATGTACGAACACAACCACTCACACGACGTAACTCTGAATAAACTCACTCCTAGCACTGAAGACGAAATCTCTAAAATATTTGACGGCCTTGATAGCAATACAAATACAGGGTTAGATGGTATCAGCACCAAGACGATCAAATGCCTCAAAAATATAATTGTTCCGAAACTAACTAAATGCATAAACGAATGTCTGATGCGCGGCATTTTCCGAAAACGCTTAAGGTTGCCAAAGTCAGCCCTATTTTCAAATCGGGTAGTAGAACTGATCCAGGTAACTACAGACCAGTGTCGGTTTTACCTGTATTATCAAAAATATTTGAGCGAGTCTTGTACAGCCGTTTAAACACATAGCTTCTTGAGAAAAAAATCCTAATTGACGAACAATATGGCTTTCGCTCGAAATCTAGCACTCTTACAGCTACAGTAGACTTGATAACTAAAATCAAAACACACATAGATCAAAAAAATGTTGTCCTGGCGGTATTTATTGATTTAAAAAAAGCATTCGATACAGTATGCCACCACAAGCTTCTCCAAAAATTAAACAACATAGGGATCGTAGATACAGGCCTAGAAATGTTTACATCTTATTTCCAGAATAGACAACAAATAGTAAAAATAGATAAATTCACTAGTTCTTTAAAAAATGTACCATATGGCTGTCCTCAAGGCTAATTTTAAGTCCGTTACTCTTCCTAATCTATATAAATAACATAAACATAAAAACTTTTTTACAAAAAAATTCAACCGACTTCCAAAAACAACACTACAAAGTGAAAAATAACTTTAATTTCGGAAGTCGGTGTCTGATTAAATGTATTTTCGTTTTTGCCACCGACTTCCGAAATTAAAGTTATTTTTCACTTTGTAGTGTTGTTTTTGGAAGTCGGTTGTATTTTTTTGTAAAAAAGTTTTTATTTTTCACTTTTAGTGGTTCACATGTGCTTACCCCTTCACAGCGTACTGGCGTGATGTTATGTTATGAACTGGTGTGAACAACAAACAGACATGAGATTTCAGCAATCCCAGTCCATTTGCTATCATTTATTGAGGAGTTCCGTTGCCTATCTCAGAAGTTCTTCATCAGATCTTCACCAAATTGAAATGGGATTACTCCAAGAAAGTACTCTTCAAAAAACTATCCAAATCGCTTCAAGTGTGCCTATAAAATTGGAAGAGTTCTCTCTATTTCTCCAGGATCCCATCATCAGATCCTGACTTGATGATCATGGGACCACCTGGGAAGTATACCCTTTCAAACAAAAAAAAAATAATCCAAATCGGTCCAGCCATCTTCGAGTAATCGGGGAACATACATAAAAAAAAAAATAATAAAAAAAAAAAAAAAAATTGATAACCTCCTCCTTTTTGAAGTCGGTTAAAAATAGGGTTAACGGGACACCTACTTTATACGCGGACGACACATGCCTCTTTTATTTCGATAAATCTATACATGATATTATAACCAATGCTCAAAAAGATCTCGACATACTCAGTGAGTGGCTCAAATATAATTTACTTACAATAAATACCTCGAAAACAACATACATAATTTTTACCGCAAAAAATAAACCATTACCAGAATTCTCGCCTCTTACTATAAATAATGACATAATAAAAAGATCGAACCACGAAAAATATCTCGGTCTGAGGGTAGATGACAAACTTACGAGGAAACTACACATCGAACATGTAAAAACAAAATTAATGTCATTACTAGCATCACTACATAAAATTGCAAATTGTATTCCACGGAAAATACGTACTATTTATATACAACTCATTAGTAAAATCACACCTCGAGTATCTTATCGAAATATGGGGATATGCCGCGAAAACTATCCTGATGCCTTTGCAAAGAACCCAAAACAAAATTAAAACACTATCTGACTCGCGACTAAAATAATATTTGAAAAAACTAAATTATTAAATCTCACACAACTATACACCTGCATTCTAATTTAAAAAATCACCACAAACAGCATACAATCCAATTTACAATTACACAAAAATCATACAACCTAAGAAATAAAAATAAACTACAACTAAGACAAGCTCGTACTAACTATGGTGAAAAAACCATATTGTTCGAGGGAGCACAGCTGTATAATGACCTGCCAAATGACGTAAAAGATTGTAACAACATTAACTCATTCAAAGTGAAACTAAAAAATTATTTTCAACAAATGTAGTCATACCATATCAATTAATGTTAGCAACTTCTTACCTACCTATTATTTATTTATATAACTTCACCAACACGCACCTGAGGCAAAATGTATTCATTTAGATTTAAGCAATAACTTTGTATCTCATTGTAAGTGAACCTATGTATTGTTCTTATGAGAATAAATTCTTTAAACCTGTTTCGTTACTTCTTCACGCTGAAACGGCTGGACCAATTTTGATAAAATTTAATATGGAGGTAGCCGACACCCTGGATTAACACTTAGGCTACTTTTTATCCCGGTCTACGCGAGTGAAACCGCGGGGCGCAGCTAGTACCTAATATATGCACGCCACATTTGGCAGAATGTGATGATACCATTGACTAATCTTAAGACCATAATTATAATGTACCAATAAATGATAAAAATGTTTGCATGCTAATCAAGTTGCACTAACCTTAGTATTGAAACAGGAACCACACTCTGGACACGCATATCCTGGCGTCGTCTTCTCAGATACTATTTGACCGTCGGCACCAATAACCTGATAACAAAATGACATTTTAAAGAATGTGGAATACAAATAGAAATAAAGTTGTGATGCCTCATAATGACCTTATGAATGAAGATTCCGTTTCATTTTGGGGACAGTATTACAAAACCTATCTAGAGCATAACTATTTGAACTAATTGGGTTCATCCTAACTAATATTATAAATGCGAAACGCTAAAACGGCTGAACGGATCCGGACATTTGGCACATGGGTAGAACATGACCTGGAAAAGACATAGGATACTTTTATCGCGGTAGTACGTTCCCGTGAGATAATTTACGACATCCACGTGGGCGAAGGCGCGGGCAAAAGCTAGTAATTAATATTTTAGTGCAATACACAATCCTACTAATATTATAAATGTGAAAGTTAGTATGTTTTGTTAAGTACTCAATCACGCAAAAACGTCTAAACGGATTTGGGTAAAATTTGGCACACATAGTTTATAAACTGGATTAACACATAAGATACTTTTTATCTCGGAAGTACATTCCCGTGGGATATTTTCTGACATCCACGCTGGCGAAGCCGTGGACAAAGCCGGCATTTCATATTTTAGTAATATTTTATTTTATTATATTTGGAAAACTTACAGCTAATCAGACACGATGGTTACAAAGTTACTAACATAATGATTGACAAATTAATTAAAACAGTGAAATATTTGACAGTTATTTGCAACGTGGAAACGTTCAGGATCACCACCATCATAATGCTCAAGTATTTAGACTTCTTGAGACTACAATCAACGCAATTTTCTAAAAAGTCCGTTTGGACAGCTATCAAAATACTTTGTGTATTAAGGGGGAAAAAAATCGGTTGCTTTAGAAACCGATTCTCGATACATATCGATTTATCATACTTAAGAGTTTCTAGTTTACAATTACACGAAAATTTATCTAGATTGGTTAAAACTGATTACCTGTACAATTTGCGGTTTAAATTCATCTTGTTTTATCACAGTTGCTTGTTGTTGCTGTTGTTGCTGCTGCTGTTGTTGCTGCTGTTGCTGCGCTTGTTGCTGGGCTTGTTGTTGGGCCTGCTGTTGAGCTTGTTGTTGCGCTTGTTGTTGCTGTTAGACATAATTATAAGTAAAAACTGTTTATTGCAATCATTCTCTTGCCCAACAGTGTACAAAGGAAATACCTACAAATATTTTTACAAAGAGTGCCTTCTTATCTTGTCAAAACAAAACAAAACATGTGTTACTATCATAATTGCTTGTAAATAAACTATATTTTTTATCAAAAAAAAAAAAAAAATAATAATAATTTACGTGTTCTTACCGAATTCTTGTACTTAATTCATGCAAAACAATAAAATATTTAAGTTTCAGTAAGGCTCTAACCTGTTGTTGTTGCTGCTGCTGTTGCTGTTGTTGTTGTTGCTGCTGCTGCTGCTGTTGTTGTTGTTGTTGCTGTTGTTGAGATTGCGTGGATTGTAGACAGTGCCGCGTCATTTTGCAATGTTGCTGCAACTCGGACTTGCATTTGAAGGCTTCGCCGCATTCTAAACATGCAACTGCACCTTCCCCTGTATGTATTCTGAAAGATAGATACATAGAGAAAATGTTATAATTGTTATTCGAACAGTGGATCGGAAGGAACAAAGATGGTATTTTTTTTTTTTTCAGAGCCAGGGCGCACTTGTGACTTTTAATCGGGCGATAGTTTGATCGTTCTGGAAATCAGTATAATGTTATGGCAATGCGCGCATACGATTAAGCTATCGGTTGACTAAGTTATATGGCCGAACGATAGTGACTACACTATTGGTCGACTAAAAATCTAAAGTGCACGCTGGCTTTTACGTGTGCTATGCCCTGAGGGTTAAGGAACCCACTACCAATGGGTAGGTGGACTGACGACCCAGTGAAGGCGCGGAAATCCGCTGGATGCAGGAGGCACTGGACCGGCCATTGTGGCACAAATGGGAGAGGCCCATATTCAGTAGTGGACTGCAATAAGCCGTGTAAATGGTGCTGATCCATGCGTCATGTTCGCGAACGGGCGCCGTCAGTTGGGACTGGTCTCGCATTTATTTAATTATAAATTCAACATAATGATATAATAAATATTTTTGTAACAATATAATTAATGAGTGTCCACGGAGTTTCTTGTACGTTCTTCTCCATAGGTACCTACTACGCTTTGGAATGAGCAACTAGCTCCACATTTCTGCCTGACCTAGACCTTGACAATTCAAAAGCGCCTGAAAAACGCTTTGATTGAAATAAATGCTTAGAATTTTACTCACTTCATATGCGCGACTAGTGTTCTCTTCTGTAGGAACTCCTTGCCGCACACGGGACACGCATGAGGCACTCTCCCGTGCACTCGCCCGTGGTTCACGAGTTGGAACTTGCGTGCAAACGTCACGCCGCAGTCCGGACACACGTAGGGGGAGAGGGAGCCGTGGAAACGACTGTGCATTACTAGGTGCTCCTGGAACAGTACAAGTTTGATTAGTATTAATTACTATCTTGTGGCTAAGTAATAACAGCCGCGCGGGTCGATCGATCAGGTTAAGCTTCGCTTGCCGCGGTTGGTCCGTGGGTGGGTGACCATCTTTACATACCAAGACCTCGGAAAGCATGTTGGTCCCGGCAGTCATTTGTGGACCTTTGACAGTCGTTACGGGTCGTCAGAAGCCCGAAAGTCTGCCAACCAGTCTTACAAAAGGGGTATCGTATTTTTCGTAACTGGGTTGTGGAGGTCAGATAGGCAGTCGCTTCATGTAAAATACTGGTATTCAGCTGCATCCGGTTAGACTGGAAGCGGACCCCAACATAGTTGGAAAAAGGCGAGACAGATGATGACTACAGAACAATTGTTTTATTGTTGTAATTTTAATTAAGTAACCAAATGCTTGGTGCCTTGCTGTAAAGCCCGTACTTTGTTTCTGTCATTTTGGGTATGCAGAGAAAACCACGCAACGTATGTTCTTCATTCGAAGGTTATAATAATATTATCTGTGCTTAAACTCATACCCAAATAGCATGAGGTATCAAAGACTGCTCTAGTCTAGTCTAGTCTCTAAATCAGAACATGATCAGACCACAGCTATTTTTAACAGTATTTTATTTTAAAGCCTAGCCAGAGGGCAGATGGGGCTCTTTCCCAATTTATAACGAAAGTCCCCGGAACCTGAATCATTAGACTAAATTGAACTGCCAATATTAAGATCTTTACTAGCTTCTCCGAATTATTTACCACAACATACCTTCTGCGCGAAGCTCTCTCCACAATCGCTACAGACGTACGGCCGCTCCCCGGCGTGGTACTTGCTGTGCGTCACCAGGTGTCGCTTCAGAGGGAACCCGCGACCGCACTCGTTACATACGAACGGACGCTCTCGACTATGTACCTGAAATGTAAGGAGGATGTTGAAATACGGTGTTTATGGAGTAATGTAAGGTTTTCAATGCAGATCTCCGGTGCGTATGCGACATCTTTCCACAGACAATGACCTTGTCCTACCTTCCATCTTGCGTCGCATTCCCTGTCACTTGCACACGTGAGGACCTAATGGCTGCGTCAGCAAACGGTATTCTCGTTGCTGAATTTTGGACCAACCAGATTTAAAAAAAAAAAACATGTTTTAAGAGTTATTTTTGCCAACGTCATGCTAAGAAGATTGCAAGAAGGCTTGTTAGAGATTTTGTCTTGTCTATTACATCTGTATTTCTACATAACATAACAACACATCACGCCCGTAATCTCCAAAGGGTTCGGCAGAGGTACACCCATATTTCTATAAAGTAGTAAAGTCGTTTGTATGTTTGTAAAAAGTTATCCATGAATTACTCATCAGCACCCTAACTGCGTAACTCACTATCAATCACAATTTGAATGATTTTGAAGGATATTGCAAATCCATTGCTGTATATGTTCGAAAAAGTCTGCTCAACAACGTAAACAACACAATGAATGTTGTTTAACTGTCAAAATGAAACCTATTCCTACTGTAAGTGTGTTACGCAATTGCCCCGCCGATTACAAAAATCATTCACTGACAGAAAACACTAATCCTGAGTTACATATAATACAGTACCAGAAAATGCAGCAATGCAGCCGCAATAGCGACATTCCTTCAACACGCGGCCAGTAATCATAAAAATTATAGTACACACATCAAAAGTGTCTAGGGATCAACATATATTTTTGCAATAACTTTTCTCCTGATTGATATTAATTAAAATGTTCTTTAAGGATTCATCAAATAAAGTGTTTTCGTTTGTCACAGTAACGATAAACCAAGTCACCTTTGCATTAATAAAGAAATTTGCCATTTTCCTAATAAAGGGATTTTTGACATTTGAACCACTAACATTAAAGTTCGAAAAAAAGACTGAAATAACAGTTTTCTTTAAAATTTTATTGGGTAACTTAAACAATTAATAATCCGTGTTTCTACCGCGAACACTAACAACACAAGAACATCGGTTTGGCATACTCAAAATGAGTTCATCCAAATCACGCTGTGGAATGGCCGCCCATGTTCGTTGCAACAACAAAAAAAGGTCTTCTTGCGACTGGATACCCTCCATATTCGGCAGAGCTCTTCTCTGTAGCATATCCCATGCATGCTCAATCGGGTTCAAGTCTGGCGACTGAGCAGGCCAGGGCAGGACATTGATGTTAGCTGCGGCGAGAGTCTGTCTTACAACTCTTGCGGTGTGCGGTCGTGCATTATCATGCATTAACTGAAATAAGGGACCGATTTGCACTTGTAGAGGAACGATGACGTCTGATACAATCGTCTCAGCATAAATTTGAGCGTTGAGGTTGCCTCTGATCCAAATCAACTCAGTTCTTCCGCCGATCCAAATACCCGCCCATACCATGATGGTTCCACCACTATAAGGATGGACTTCCTGGCAGGATTTTAATCGCTGTTGGCGTCCAGGGGTTCTCCAGTGTCGTATACGTCTTGTATCCGGTCTCATACCAAAACGAGACTCATCAGAAAAGCACACGAAACGCCATTGTTCTTCTGCCCAATTTCTGTGTTCAAGAGCCCATTGATATCGAATCCTACGATTGTGCATTGCTATAGGTGGTACCCGTAGCGGTCTTCGGGAATGAAGGTTCACTTCATGCAAGCGGTTTCTGACTGTTTGGTCGCTAATTGAGTTCCCTGAAGAGTGATGAAGCCTCACGGCTAACATCATGGCGGTTATAGTTGGAGCTCTTCGAGTTAAGATTTGAATGTATCGGTCTTGTCTCCGTGTGGTGCAGCGATACCGTCCTCCATGGCGCTCAGCCACGGTACCAGTGCTTCGGTAACGTGTCCAAAGTCGACTGATAACACTCTGACTTGTATTCAGAGCTAAAGCCACAGTACGTTGCCGGGAACCAGCTTCTATCATTCCCACGGCTCTGAGCATTTCTTCCCTGCTTAAATGACGTCGCCGCTCCATAATAACGTTGGTTTTAATCAGTAGTAGGGAAACAGTAGCACTAATAATGTCTTCAATGCGTTGTATGTTTTTATAGGGAAAATATTGACAGCTGATTTTCATCTTTTACTCGAATTTGATTCACAGTTCCTGATTCAAATTATGGAATGCACCAAAAAGGATCCATATAAATTTATAAAATCATAAATTTATTACAAAGCCACATCTCAATCTCAAGAAATCCGCATAAAAATGCTTGATCCCTAGACACTTTTGATGTGTGTATGATGAAATAATTAGAAAATTGAAAAAAAAATTAAATAAACTAATTAATAATAACCAAAATTATGATCTTCTCCTTCTTCGTCTTTCCCTCAATGGTGAGGATTGCGACCACATACGACGCGTCTCCAAGCTATGCCATAAATTAGGATATCTCTATGGAAAAGATCAAAAAGGCTAATTCATGAAGCTATTGTTACCTATATTGCAAGCTGGTGGTGGTGGCTTGGTCATTGACCAACACCTTTATTTTGTTCATCGTTTGTCCATTGTTCTGACCCAGCTGTTAAGTAGCTTCATGAAAAAAAACTCAAGAGACATGTCCTTTTTTCTCGTGTGTTTCATTTTCATCTCTGCGCTACATGTTGCTCCAAGATGCTATTTTAGAATATTGTAAATAATTCAATAAATAATAACGATTAATGAAATAAAAATATCTTTATAAAACGAAAACGTGGAACGCCTATACGCATGTTGAATTAATGTCGCCATTGCAGCGGCACGTTGTATCTTTATACAAAGACCCTTTGGTCTTTCGAAGGATTGGACTGATCACTCTGTACCATTTGAAACAGCTGATGATTACTATGCATTTTATACAACTTAACTTAAAAAAACTTACCCTCGAATGCGTAACAAGATGGTGTTTCAACGTAAATGCCATCTTACACTCGTGGCACCTATACGGCCTTTCCGCCGAATGCAGCAACAAATGCGTGTTGAGACAGTGCTTCCT
Organism: Cosmia pyralina; assembly: GCA_946251885.1. Lineage (NCBI taxonomy): Eukaryota > Metazoa > Arthropoda > Insecta > Lepidoptera > Noctuidae > Cosmia > Cosmia pyralina. Next base: position 21,441,345 of record OX276354.1, read on the forward strand.
CGCAAACGCCTTCCCACAATGCGCGCACACATGCGGCCGTTCACCTATGAAACGTTAATTTGAAAAAAATAATCATTATTATTATTTATTACCCGTGAGTGTGTGAGTAGGTGGTGTTTGAGCGTGAAGGTTTTCTTGCATTCGGGGCAGCGGTACGGGCGGTTAGAAGAGTGCAGTAAGAGGTGGGTGTTGAGGCAATGCTTGTGCGCGAATGTCTTGGCGCAGTGAACGCACGCGTGCGGTCGCTCACCTGAAACAGAGCGAACCGCATCGGTACGTGCACTCCGCGACTACTATAAAGGTACTCCTAAACAGACCATATTTTCCCAGCAATGTGTGGCTTCAACACATTGCCAGCATCTTATCAAGTGGGGCCTAGCAATACTTCAAATTTTGTTGCAATACTCAGCAATATTTACTACTACTGGAAGTCTGGAAGTATTGTTACAACGCTTTGTTAACACAAATACTACCGGCCATACTGCTGTAGAAATATTGCCGGGCATTACATTTTCGAAAACGCCAGCCCGCCCCGAGCCATCATGGTGATCAATGCTCGTGCCTTATCTGTATGAAGATACGATACCTTTGCCTTGCATTTGGACAGTAATAGGCTGGTATTATTATGATTTTTTATTATTAATAAATTTTCTGCACTATAAATGTTAAGGATATTGCCGGGCCATGCCCGAAAGTGTTGCAGCTACATATTGCAGTAAAAGTATTGCCCGTTTAGGAGCGCCTTAAGTACTCAACTGGTCAGTGAAATTTAAGGACAGCACGAAAGTGTTGTAGCGCAAGTTGGTAGAGGCCTATGTCCAGCTGTTGACGGCGATAGGCTGTGTGGACAGATATACCGCTTTCTCAATATCCCGAAGTATATTAAGTAAATGCTAGCCCTTAAAGCCGTTTTGGAGATGGCAAGTAATGGTTAATGGTAAGTGTTGGCAAGATGCTGTATTTTATTTACCATTCATCAGAGTAGTCTTTGGTTAAATACAAAGTAGTTACTTAGTGAATAATGGAAGTGGTTCAATATTTCACGTTCATCATTTAATTAATGTTGTACGCATTGTGGAATGCTATCTCAACACCCTTTTTTTTTTTGTGGATGGGAAATCATCAAATGACTTCTCCCGCTCTGGGCGGAGCGGGAGGGCGTGTCAGACTTTCGACAGGTTCTCTCGTTGTACTACAGACGTCAAAGTTACTCTTTTTAAGGCGTTCTGTCAATCGTTTTACACGAGTGGCCTGTGGGTGTCATACACGCGCCGAGCCTACAACGTCCTGCGTGTTCAATTTAATAATGCTTTTAGGATGCTGTTGGGACTGCCGCGGCGGTGTAGTGCTTCGGGAATGTTCGCAGAGGCTCGCACAGATGGATTCCATGCCATTATGCGAAAGAAAGCGGCCTCCTTACTACAGCGCCTGCATAGTAGTAACAACAGCATTCTAAAAATGATTGCTGCCAGAGCGGACTGTCCCTTTCAGGGACACTTGGTGGGGACAGTCCTAGGTCTGACATAATATTACTGTACAAAACTAACAATACTAACCTATGTATAAGCATTATTGTTACTAACACCAATGTACTAACATATTTAATATGGACCTTGTCTGAAATAAAGTTTTATTTAATTTAATTTAATTTACTGACTAAAACCGACCCGTGTTCCTTCAGTTGCCCGTGCCAGGGCCACGGTATCTCTTTCGAACTACCCGCGACCCCGGCGGCCACATACCTTAGGTTCCGCGATATTTATTGACTAACAATAATAAAACTTGTCATATAACTGGTAATTATAATTAAGAGGATATATTGAAGCGTGGATTAGCTCAGCGTGTAAGTGAAATTTTGTTATGGCCGTCTAGTTTGACGCGAGATCTCTCTCGCGCAAACTAGACAGCCATAACAAAATTTGGAAGACTCTCACGCGCACCGAAACTGAACGCGCTTCGTTTATGTGTAGATTTACGACAAAATGCTATACTTAAATCAATTTTTAGTTTAGTAAGTTCTTAACATATTTAAATACCTTCGATATAAAGCAAATTTTACTGCAAAATAAGGAACTACACTGGTCATCAAAAAAATCGACCCACCCACTTTTTGTTTAATATTTATCGATTGTTTCACAGATAAGCTGTTTCACACGTTTGTTTTTTATTTTGAGGGTCGGATATGATGTTTGACATCTTGTTTGTCGTAAATCTTATTGCACTTGAAGGTACTTAACAATTTTTTATACAGAAATACTGTCGAGTGCTGATTTGGTGGTTTTACGTCGAAACAAATTCGAACCGTTCTTTCAGTCCGAAACAGACTTTTGTAGGGATTTCTTGTTAATAACGTTAAGTTTATTTACCGAGGCTGTAGATTTGATTACTTTACTTAAAAATAATGGACACTACTGAGGCTGAGGCGGCCCAAGTGGTGGCTTTGCTCCAACAAGGCTTAAGTCAACGTGTCGTGGCCAGGAGGTTACAACTGAGCCGTTCTGCAGTGCGGCGAGTTTACCAAAGGTTCCTGGAAACTGGCCAGTATCGAAGAAGATCTGGATCTGGAAGGCATAGGGTGACATCTCAAAGGGATGATCGCTTTATAGTGGTATCAGCTCTACGAAATCGACATCAGTCGGGTGTTGATCTCCAGCGACGCTTACGTGAAGTTCGGGGTGTGGCTATAAGTGATAGTACTGTAAGAAGAAGACTTCGTGAGCAAAATTTAAGACCACACAAGCCTGCAACAGGACCACAATTGACCACAGCTCATCAACAAGCCAGACTTCAATTTGCCCGTAATCACATCAACTGGACTATAGGTCAATGGGAGTCAGTTCTTTTTAGTGATGAGAGTCGAATGACTTTATACGGTTCTGATGGACGCCGTAATGTGATGCGAAGGCCAGGTGAACGTTATACTCAATGTTGCATAAGAGAAACTGTCAGTTATGGTGGGGGCTCTGTAATGTTTTGGGCTGGGATATCTTTGACTGGACGCACGGAGCTGGTTTTCATACGAAGAGGTGCTTTAACTGCCGCACGCTACATCACAGAGATCTTAGAAGACCATGTGGTGCCATATGCCGGCTATATTGGTGAGAACTTTGAATTAATGCATGATAATGCACGACCACACGTAGCGCACATCACCACCGATTACCTTGAAGAGGTCGGCATTCGGGTTATGTCCTGGCCAGCAAGAAGCCCCGATCTTAACCCGATAGAGCATATGTGGGACACCCTAAAACAAAAGGTTAGAGCCCGTAATCCAGCCCCGACAACATTAGGAGACCTGGAAACCGCCATTACGGAAGAATGGGCCCGAATCCCTCAAGAGACTATCAAAATCTTGATAAGGTCGTTAAAACGGCGAATGCAGGCCGTCATTCGAGCAAGAGGAGGGAATACGCAATATTAATTTGAAACAATTGTGTACATAACACTTATGACAAAAAAACTACAGCGTTTTTAAAATTAATCAAAAAATGGTGTAAAATTAAGGATTTTGATTTTTAAATCAAAATTCTTTAAAAAAAAAACATTTTGAAGTTTAAATTGTGATTAAATTGGTGTAAATAAACAAGTTAAATAAAACATTTCAGTACTAGAACATTTTGTTTGGTTTTGCCTAAGAAAAACGTGATGTGCGGTAAAAACGCAGGTGGGTCGATTTTTTTGATGACCAGTGTATTTACGTATAATCGTATAAAACAGAAAATAGACGGTGCTACTTCGTATGTTTTTTCCAACGAAAAAATTAAAAGTAATCATGTTTCGGTTTTAGTACAGCAGTAGACAATATAGTCAAATAACACAAAGAAAATTCAAATAATTTAACCATATACTTACATTTGGTTTTTAAAAAATTTAAAAACACAAAATTATCGTTGTATCCCCTTAACAACGATATCCAACTTTATCGACATAATGTAACCGCTTGGAAAGCAGTAAAGTGTTGTCATTTACATAACAAGAACTTAAGTAAATAGTTTTACAGTGCCAAAATTGCTTTACAGCAACATTTTAACCTGTTTGTCACTACAGTGTTGCATTGACGACACGTTTTATGTATCCTGCGCTATACCCATTGAGAAAAACACGGATTCAGAGAAGTAATTCATACTCTGAATTAGCACACCGCGCACCGTAATAAATGTCGTTTTAGAGGCGAAACATGCTTTTTGTTGAACGAAAATGGAACATGACATTTAAACGAATTGTAAATCTGACCGGTTATTATTATATCGACCTTTGTCGGCGCCAAGACAGAGAAATAATAGGTTGGGGAAAAAGTTTCTTCGCATTTTTTAAGAAAATTCAAAACATTTTTTAATATACATTATTTACATTTATCTAAAGTATGTAGGTACCATTTTGTTCGATAACTTTTTGCCATCTTGTAGGTAGGGACATGATCCCATTGCTATAGAAATTTTGGGACTTCTGATCAAAATACCGCGACAAGTGGTTTTGGCAGTCCTCTCGTGATGTTAACCTGACACTGCCTAAAGAATTCTGAAGAGACCGAAACAGGTGGAAATCTGAAGGTGCAAGGTCAGGACTATACGGCGGATGCATTAACACCTCCCAGCCAAACTCTCTTAATTTTTGCTGAGTGGCTAAAAATGTGTGAGGTCTAGCGTTATCATGATGAAAAACCACACCCCTTCTGTTGATTAATTCCAGCCGCTTTCTCTCAACTTCTTGCTTTAATCTCATCAGTAGTTCGCAGTAGAGTTCAGAATCGATGGTCCTGCCTGGTGGTAATAGCTCATAATGAATAATGCCCTTCCAATCCCACCACACACACAGCATCACCTTGTTGAGAGTTAATCCGGGCTTCGCCACAGTCTGTGAAGTCTGACCGGCCTTTGACCACGACCTTTTTCACACGTTCTTGTCATACGTGATCCACTTTTCATCACCAGTAATCAGCTTCTTCAAAAATGGTTCGGTTTCATTACGTCGTAATAAAGAATCTCAAATGAGTACACGGTTCATTAGGTTTCTTTCAGTGAGTTCGTGAGGTACCTACCCAAATATCGAGCTTTTTTGTGTACCCAGTTTTTTTCAAATGCGCCAAAACTATTTTGTGGTCAATTCCCAGTTCTTCAGCTACGTCGTAACTACTGATATGCAAATCTTGCTCCACTTTTTCAAAAATGGCATCCATTTTATCCGTAATAGGGCGACCAGAGCGACGTGCATCTTTGACATCAAAATTTCCGGATTGAAAACGCTTAAACCAAATTTGTGCTACTCTCACAGACACTGCACTGGGTCCATAAACATCGCAAATTTTTTTCGCGGCTTGCGTTGCATTTTTACCTTTTTTGTAGTAAAACTTTAAAATGTATCGAATTTCTTCATTAGATTCACTCATCTTGACAGTACGAAAAACAAATGAAAATCACACATTTTCCTAATTTGAATTTGGAATTATGTTCTTTAAAATTTAAACTTGCAACGATACCAAAACCAGCCAGATACAAATAGTATAGCCAAAGAGATTACATTTTAAGTTCATACCTACTATAATACGAAAAGACTTTTTCCCCAACCTAATAGATCATAATATAAAGTACACGCAAAAAGGCTACAAGAGATACAATTCGGTCGTATTTTCAGTTAGATAATCACTATGATTCAACTTTGTATAGAGATGAGATGTTCATTACTATAATGAGACTTCAATAATCAACCGGAAATACCTATAAAGTACCTACTGATAAGTATATTCAGCCGGGTCTGGTACTACCGCTAAACAAAAGTTCTGAAATAAAAAGTAAGTTCAACTGAAAAATCACGATGAACGCGGTCGATCTGTAACCTACTAAATTAATATTATTTACCTCCACTTTTACTTATTTTTAACAATTTAAGCATATTTAATTACTTAAACAACATATTGTTTAAATAAACAAAATAAAAGGAAGAAATAAAGGAGGGAGAGGGGGGGGGGGTGAGTAAGGAAAAAATTAAATTGAGATAATCACGACATGTTACGTCATAACATACATACATACATATTTGTAATGTGCACGTCAAGACCTTTCTTTTGATACCAAACATGTCATGATTATCTCAATTTAATTTTTTTCGAGGACAGAAATTTACGTGTAAAGTAAACCATATTAAAAGGCGGAATTTATATAGCCTATGTCACCCCGAAAATTATTACGAAACTATTACTCCTCATTCATTAAAATCGGTGCAGTAATTTAGGCGCTACGGTGGAACACACGTAAATACATACATACATAGACTGCTAAAATCATAACCCTTCCTTTTGGCTTTGCCGTAGTCGGGTAAGAAGTAGTATCCTTTTTTGAAAACCTTCGGTTCTCACAAAATCTCTATGTACCTTACAGCACACATTACATATCACGCTTTTAGGCGCCAAGTATAAGTTTCACTGTTCATATAGCAATATATTAGTGAAGTCATAAAAATAATTGGGTCGTTGCTCGATGTCTGTCTGTCCGTCGAAAGTAATTCAGGCATTTATTACTTTGTGTAAATATAACTCGTAAATTCGTCTGCGCTCTTTAGGAGTTTTATTCAGCTATAAAAAAACATGCAACAGAAATATTTAAGTACAAGACAATTGCTTCACTAAAATAATAAACCCGAAAGGGTTCGAATGTTTGTTACTTCTTGAAGCCTGAAATGCTGAACCGATTTCGAAGAAGTTTGACACAGAGCTTGAGATTTAAAAATCCTATGTTTTTCTCCTGGTTGTGCCAAGGGAAAAACATAGGATTTTTAAATACACAGTTAGAGATAAACTACGATAACATGGCGCGCCCCTCCAAAATTCAAAACGTTTGAAAGTATTTGTGAAAGTATTTACAATGCACCACCAAGATTCACAACGCATGTGTGCTGCCGGCGTGCTACTAAAGACGAATACGTACAACTACATACAAACTCCTTCGTAAGGATGTCACTACACACATTGAAACAGTAATTTGGAGGGGCGCGCCATGTTATCGTAGTTTATCTCTATGTGTGAATAACATGACGTAGTTCCTTAGGATGCAATAAAACTGCGGGCAATAGTAAAGTTTGTACGAATTAAAGATAAGTTGAGAAACAGACCAACTTAGGACCGGCCTAACTACATGGAAATGAATGAAATATTATAGGCCTCTAAGCAAATTGTAAATGTGGTGCTGTCCCGCAAACAATGGGGCACTTAATGTGGTGTCCAGCGTATCCTGTTGTATGCACGCTAAAAGAGCTGATAATTAGCACGCCGTAAGCTTCAACAGACCCACCAGAAATCATTAAAGAAACAAAGTGACATCAAATTATCAGTTCTACACTGAGCATTTGATGTCACTTTTATTTTTTTAGTGGTCTATTCAAATGAGACTGGTTTATTACCTACTATCATATTGGTCTAAATAAGTTAATGTTTGTCACCTTTAACGCCCGCACCGCCAAATTGTTTTTGTTTCAATTTTCCTGTATGCTAATTATATTTGAGTATTTTGGAATTGATAGCATTCAACTTGTGTGTTGTGGTTTGAAAACAATAAAGATGTTGACATAAAAATTTTTTTTTGCCCACCCATAGGTTATTAAAAAATATTGGACACGTATTTTTTCTTTTTTAACCGACTTCAAAAAGGAGGAGGTTCTCAATTCGTTTATGTATGTTCCCCGATTACTCGAAGATGGCTAGACCGATTTGTTTTTTTTTTTTTTTGTTTTATTCGAGAGGGTATACATCACAGTTGGCCCCATATAAAATTGATTAACTTTGCTTCGGTAGTTTTTGAGTTAGCATCAATAATACGTATTTTTTTCCCAGTTTTGTATGGATGATGTTCTAGTTTGTTTTGCAGGTAGAGGTATTAGAATTTGTGTGCGGTAGCTACTACAACTAAAAAGTGAAAAATAAAAACTTTTCTACAAAAAAATACAACCGACTTCCAAAAACAACACTACAAAGTGAAAAATAACTTTAATTTCGGAAGTCGGTGGCAAAAAACGAAAATACATTTAACTAGACACCGACTTCCGAAATTAAAGTTATTTTTCACTTTGTAGTGTTGTTTTTGGAAGTCGGTTGTATTTTTTGTAAAAAAAGTTTTTTACGTAATCAAAAGATTACGGCGATACATTGAGTTAAAATGTGGCATGACGTCACTCCTTGCCATGCCAGATTTTAAACGTAGTTTGTTATAGTGGTGACGTAGCGAGCCCCCACTCCCAGTGGCGTAACTATAGTTACGCCACTGGGAGTACGGTATACCGTTCGAGGCCCGTGGCAAATTTATCGTTTGCGTATCGTAAATTTTCTTACGTTTTTTTGCAATTTGCAGGTCAGTGTCAGGTTGTATGTTGATTAAAATATGAGACGCGGCCGTAACTAATTTGGCTTTACAGAATTATAATCATTAGAATCAGCAATACAACTCCATAAGTTAGAATTGACCTCAAATCTCATGATTTCATGAAATCGCTAGATTTGAGGTCAATTCTAACTTATGGAGTTATATTGCTGATTCTAATGATTATAATTCTGTAAAGCCATATTAGCTACGGCCGCGTCTCATATTTTAATCAACATACAATCTGACACTGACCTGCAAATTGCAAAAAACGTAAGAAAATTTGAATTTCGCGGGCTACCTTAGCGTATCCCCCTTAACTAAAACCATAAACATAAAAATGTAACTTCTCCTCACAAAACATAAAAAAGAGGGTATGTGCACCACATGATTGAAGTGAAAACTTACGACTGGACCCGTGTATATACGCGATTCAGCGCCGAGTATACCCGATTCAGCGTCACCGACCGAGAGTGACGGTTCAGTTTCGTTCACTACTTATTCAGAAAGAGCGCAAAGTGCGCCTAAGTATACTCTTCCCAACCATTTCTTTTACTTTTGACATAAGCACTCCTAGTTCCTTATTTATTGACAGGCAACCATAGACGAAAAAATGCAATACTTCATGGACGCTATGAAGTTCCTTATTTATTGACAGGCAACCATAGACGAAAAAATGCAATACTTCATGGACGCTATGAAATTCCTTATTTATTGACAGGCAACCATAGACGAAAAAATGCAATACTTCATGGACGCTATGAAGTTCCTTATTTATTGACAGGCAACCATAGACGAAAAAATACAATACTTCATGGACGCTATGAAGTTCCTTATATTGCCACGCAATCAATACCATAAGACGAAAAAATGCAATACTTCATGGACACTATGAAGTTTCTTATTTATTGACAGGCAACCATAGACGAAAATATGCAATACTTCATGGACGCTATGAAGTTCCTTGTTTATTGCCACGCAATCAATACCATAAGACGAAAAAATGCAATACTTCATGGACGCCAAAGTAAAATAAATGTTTGGAAAGATTATAAAGAAGATTTCACTTCAAAAAATAGAACATTGATTTCCACCAACCTGTATGAACTCTCGCATGCGTCGTGAGATGATGTTTGAGCAGGAAGGATTTGCCGCACTCGTCGCAGCCGTAGGGACGCTCCTTCACCGCGGCGGGCGCCGCCGTAGTCATCACCGAGTTGCTATTCATTAGCTCCGTCTGAGAATATACCGTCTAACCACACATTATTATGTGATACCTGAGTTTTTGGGTAATGGTAAAGTTGACTAAAATAGAGTTGCCTGACTGATGCATGTATGCCGTCTGTTGGGACAGGTCATCTCAAATTTGCAGTGGCTCTTTCTTCAAAAGGCCCTTCCAGACATGGCCCTGCATTGTTGGACTCACATAAAATCCTAATAATATAATGCTTGAGCTGTAAAAGAGACCATGACCTCCGAGTTTGTTTCGGCATTTTTTCTCAGGAACCACAGTCAGCTAAGAAATGCCGGCGCCATCTAAAAATCGGCGGTGTTTTAAAAGATCTACTTACAGAAATAAACATTTCATTTCTTTCTTCTTTCATTGATAAAGCTTAAACGGAGCGGGTATAATCAAAGGCGGCAATTGTCACAAAATAAAAAGCATACTTCACCTCTCATCTTTGGGAGATGCCATGTAAAGAAGGAGGTTAGCCACATCTGGTTTATGAGCTGGAGAGACAGTTGAACAGAATCTACTAACTTGTGATACAGTTGGGACAAGTTTCAACAGCTTTAGTTACCTAGTAAGCTGTTAGCATGAGCACAACTTGACTTTGTGCAAGATAATCCAATCTAAAATACTAGAGGCACTAATCCTCCCTGGATCCTTGCCCGATTCCGACCTTTGTTACGTGTGCAATATTGATGTAGTACAATCATTACCAAAGTTATTATATTATTAAAGTTATTATATATACAAGGTGTAACTTAAATAAGCAACAACCTCTTAAGAGGTCATTGTACTCATCATTATGAACAACTTTTACTATGGAACCAAACCTGAAAACGCGAAAAAAAATCAGTTGTTCCCTACTTTTATGTTAACATATCTCATGAAAATGTAAGGAACAGCTGATTTTTTCGCGATTTTAGGTTTGGTCTCATAGTAAGTTGTTCAAAATGAGAACAATGACCCCCTAAGAGGTTGCGCGTTATTTAAGTTACACCTTGTATATCCTTACAACAAAATACATAAACACTTACTTTAGGCGAATTATTCGTAGTCCCAGGCTCCTGTTTCGCATGCAACAAATGATGTTGATGTACCGTGGTCGTCTGAATGGTTTCTGCCTGCGTTTGCTGAGCAGTCGCCTCTGCCAGACTCTTCAAGCCACCGTTTAGTAACGTATGGTTGAGTTGCGAAGCGTCTATGACCGGGGTTGCGATGCCTTGAGCCTGAAGAGCCCGCTTCATCAATATCTCGTTGCATTCTTCCGCAGTTAACTGGATGGGACCTATCGGTGTCATAAACGGCTTAGCTGCTAAGTTCGCTGTAAATGATACATGCGTGATATTATTCTTATTTTTGTTTCGAGGTTAGATATAACAAAGGATCTATGCACATGGAGCTTTTTATACGGGGGCGAACCATGCAACACGCGTCTTCTGCGCATCGAGGAAGTGTTTTCTGCCTTAATAAAGCCGCGCTAGTTGCGTGTCGATGCCCGTAAAAAAACGTTGTGTGCATTGGCTGGTGAAGATAGTAGAATCAATCAGCTTTGTCTTCTGTAGTTCTGACAAATGTTTGGTAAAAACATGTTGACTTGTTTGCGCCAACCCCATATAATGCGAGACAAGGTCAGCAAGAAGTTGATGTTTTCTAGAAGGACACAGAACAGACAGTCCATGATTGTGACCTACAGATCAAGCTTAGCCATGATAGAAGGAATTGCAAATTCTAGACAGTTTTTTGTTTAAAATTTAAATATAAATAGAGGACAGGGAGGAGGGATGATGACTTAAGAATTCCACAATTTATTTGTAATTAAAATGCATGTAACATAAACAGATTTATAACTCAATGCGGAGGTCCGGAGAATGAAAGAGAAGCCAAGCAGTGTTCTAGAGAACAGCTGATTTAATTATAAATATGTTTAAGCTGTTACAGTTTTGTTCTAAATGTGACCCTTTGATTTGACTGACTGGAAGGAGGCCTGAATTATTAGCTTGAGTAAGAGTAGAATTAAACATTGCACATTAGTGTTGTGACATTTATATCCCAATTAAAGCTTAAATATTAAATAAATACCAAGACCTGTACACTCACTATGTATAGTGGTTGTCTGATTTTGCTGCGACACCCTGTTCAACGTATGAGCTGCGGCATCATTCACTACAAACATCCGTCTTCCAGAGACCGGTGTGCCTGTAGTTACTACTCTCGTTAGTTGTGCACCTGCATTTGACACCGCTACCGTGACTGCACCCACTTTTTCTTGCACTTGCGGTGTCTTGTGGGACATAACAGTCAGTGTTGTTTCTGGGGAAACCTGTAAGAAATAAATTGATGTTTTATTAGTGTCTTTAAGTTTGTAATGGGTAATTTCTTAATTTTATAAGTAGTTACTTAACAGTTTAAGTTGTATTTATACTACTCATAGCTAGCATAGCTAATAGATTTAACAGATCCTGAATGGTCTAAAGTTCTAAACTAATAAAAAGGAATGGATAGTCATCAATAGCCTAATTTTCAATTCATATTTTATTTTACAGTCAAAACCGTTTATAACAACTTCGAAGGGACCGTCGGATTACGGTTATTATAGCTAATAGTTATTATATTCCAAAATGTATGTTAAGTAAACAGAAATACTGGGACCTCAAAATTTCATAGTAATAATGGTACATGTTGTTTTAAGCAATGTCATAGAAACAGTCTTGACGGTATTTATATGATCCAATAAATTACTCCGAGGGTTTACATAATTATTTCTTATTTTTTATTGATGGATTTTGTGGTTGCTTGAAGGAAAACAAAACATTATTATTCAACAAGATCTAGCCGTAAGTTTAAAAATATTTTTTACAATATTATTATTGGTTGAGCAGTCATCTTTTTACAGTCATTTATATTCTTACAATTTTGTAATCAAAGAAGTTAAATAGAACTTAATACTTTATGTCTATGAATCATATAAAAGTAAACGGTATTCAATTATTCCAAACTTTATTATCACAAAACACACCAAAATAATAGGTAACCACAGCATATTGTGTCAGCCATAAGGTTATTTAAACAGGATTTATAAACATTGTAGCAATGAATGTTATAGGTTTTTCAAAACATAAATATGATATTATATTATGAAGGACAATAGGGTCAGTGTAAACTAGATTTCAAGTGTGTATTACATGCTTCAAGTGTTTCATGTTATAAGTAGAATAGAACAATATGATGTAACAATAACATGTAAACATTGAGGTTTCTATTATGTATAGAATTGGAACCAAATACCTGACTCTGACTAATTAAATAACTTCACCTTAAAGAAATTGGACTGCATCAAAATACATTAGGATTTCTATTGTACTGTGAAAGGTAATTACTATGCAAGTAGGTATGTCACTTTGTAAGGAGTTCGGGTGACATTAAGTTTAATTTCATTGTTATAGGTACATACCGTGTTTCCCAAAGTATAGCTCAGACTACTCGGTGTTTCCACCTCACCCTTCGTAAGGTCCGCAGAACTCGTGAAGCCCCACGAGTAACCGAAGCCCGAAACATTGTTAGGAGTTGGCATACACATTTTTAACAACAAATATAATTCATTACAATTACAAAAACTAATTCACTAACACAAATTCGCTATTTGATAGTAAACAAGAGTCCTCATGACAGTTTTATCATTGCGAACATGTATGTACGCTTTCACAACTACAAACGCACAACGCACTCATCGATCACAATGCCGACAAAAACGTACTATCTATGTAAATTCATAGTTAACAATGCTTTTATTGACTGACGAACACTAGTCTACACGAAGAAATCTTCGTAAATTAGTCTAATCAACTCAATATAAAAGGCGGCATAGGACAACGACGCTATGAGCAGGATTGACATGCACATTATTTTCAACAAACGATGCGTGATTTAGTTTATTACACACTCTATAACTACTCATATTTGTGTTTAAATAGTAATAAACATGATTGTAAAGGCAAAACTTAGATAAATCTTATGATTTCATGAAAACAATAATTTTATCGCACACACAAAAAACCGGACGCCATTTTATTGTTTATGGTCAATTATGGGTTTTAAATTCAACTCATTCGCGTAGCTCAATGGTAATAAATTAATCATACAATGTATTGTCCAAAATAATCGCTGTTGGTTTCGTCAAAAAATATATGTATTTTTGTCGCTTCCCAGCAAATCCTAATAAAGTTTTAGTAAGAAAAATACATGTGAAAAAAACATTTTTCTAAAAAGGTGAAAAACTAAGTAAATAAGAAAAGGTAAAAAATAAAAAAAAAATAAAAAAAAAAAAAAAAAAAAAAAAAAAATGGAAAAAGTATTAGTGTACAATATAATTAAAAATAAACGAGTGAGCCGTTACAGTATTCTATTCTATTTTTATTAAATGCTTGCCACAAAGCCGATGTCGACTATTTTGCCAATATCATAATTATGTGAGCTAGAAAAAAAAAGAACTACAAAGTGAAAAATAACTTTAATTTCAGAATCCGGTGTCTTTGGGTCTGTATTTTAGTTTTTTGCCACCGAGTCCGAAATTAAAATTATTTTTCACTTTGTAGTTTTTTTCCTCTAGAACAACACAAAACATTTTTCAAATCGGACGTCTCTGTAAAAAGTTATGCGTGGTCATTCATAAAAAAGAAAAAAAAAATACGTGTCGAATTGAAAACCTTCTCCTTTTTTATCGTTGGTTAAAGAAATATATATACGCGTCGAATTAAGAACCTCCTCCTTTTTTTGAAGTCGGTTAAAAACAATTGTGCACGAGAAAAAAAAAATTAAAAGATAAAACAAAAGTATTCGCTTAGGTGTCGCGAAATTGTTCATCGGTCAAATCAATTAGCGCGCGTTTCCCCGGCTTCCTGTTACACACTTTTCCCGTCCCTTTTCCCGAAATCACTCCCACAGATTGCAGGAAAGCGAGACGAAAGATGTTACAATTAAAAAAAAAACACTTGCAAATAGAGTCACAGAGTACTTTTGAAAATAATAATACAAAAAAAATCTGTAAACTGGTCCGGAAAGTGGAAAAGTACAATAATCGTTTAAATAGCGAACTTTACGAAACGCAACGCTAAGTGTCAAAATACGTCGAATTTGTCAATTTCAATTTCTGACAAAGACACAAAGTGAAGTGCAAGACAAATGACAATCACTTATCGAGCACTGATCATATCAAATTGTAAATTCATGAATCGTCGAATATCAGTAAAAGGAGTTATTTAACAAGTTTGTGCATTATTTACTTTGTGCTTTTATAAACCGATAACTGTATAACATACGTAAGAAAGTAGATAATTTTGAAACATTCACCATGAATCCTATGTCAATGGACAGAGATGAACCTTCTTCGTTGTTGTCGTTTTCCACCAACCATCCTTTGGAGCAGTTCGTGTTGTTAGCCAAAGGAGCCAAAGGATCAGCGTGTGCGGAACTCATCAAACAGGTGTTGGAAGCGCCAGGAGTTCATGTATTCGGCGAGCTTCTTGAAATGCCGAATATAAAAGAGGTTAGAAGTCATTCTGTGTATTCTTATCTTCTGTACTATGATGTACGACTCTGAATTAAAAGAATCCTCTCGGTGAAAGCTGGTATTACACCATCAATAATTGGTCTGTAATGTTTACTATTCATAAAACTTAAATGCTAATCTGGATTTGAAAGTACACACGGCTACATATCAAGCTATACATTCCAGTACAAGGTGATTTCGCATTGTATAGAATTTCCGTACAATGAGGCCAGATTATACTAGAAATGTATAGCTTGATATGTAGCTTGTCATGTGTACTAGCTAAGAAATACTTACTTTTAATTTCAAGTAACCACGTGAGTATTAATTACCTTTACAACCTTCATGAACTGTTAATGTCTTAATACAATAAATAAAACTTACTAAACAAAAAAAAAATGTCATTTCAGTTGGAAACTGGACCCTATGCCACTCACCTGAAGACTCTAAATCTATTTGCATATGGCACATACAAAGATTATCTTGAGAACAAGTCTGACTACCTAGAACTGACTCCAGCTCAATGCAAGAAGTTACAACACTTGACAATCGCATCACTGGCCACACAGGAGAAATGTATCCCTTACAGTGTCCTGCTGCAAGAATTAGATATCAAAAATGTAAGGGATTTAGAGGATCTTATTATAGAAGCTATTTATGCAGGTGAGATGATGTTGATTTTGTTTCTGGTTGAACATAGAACTGCTTTCTTGTTTCCTTAACAAGACAATGTAGAAAGTACGCACAGCTACAGATCAAGCTATACATTTCCAGTATAAGCTGATTTTGCATTGTTAAGCATTTCCTTACAATGAGAGGTTAGTGTAAACTGGAAATGTATAGCTTGATGTGTAGCCGTGTGTACAGTCAAAACCGTTTATAACAACATCGCTTAAAAGGACATACCAGTTATTACTATGAAATTTTGACTCCCCAGCATTTCTGTTTACTTAATATTGTTTTAGGTTATAACAACTATTGGCTATAACAACCATAATCCAACGGTCCGTTCGAAGTTGTTATGCAGTTTTGACTGTATCAGAATCCTTCCGAATTGGAGAGCCTCTGTAAAAATTAAATACTGTTAAATACTTTACTGTACCTATAAACTGTATTTTTTACTGATGCAGACAAAATTTTGAGTAACTTGCCAACCAATCTACAGTTAGTATATTTTACTGCTGCAATTCTTGATTTGCTGAATTCAAACAGGTTTAAATTTAATCTATATGCTCTGTTCTTCCCACTGCAAAAACCCAGTTACAAAGGCTTCTTAATAACAATGATATGCATGTATATATGTATGTATGTACTTTGAGGCCTGATAATATCACCAATTTTTATTTTATTGGTTTACTACAAAGGTAACAAGAAAAATGTACATGCAACATTGCAACAATCATTTACAGGCAAACCATGCATAAAGAAGTTATACATCATCGGCCTAACCTTATACCCAACTATGTTGGAGTCGGCTTCCAGTCTAACCGGATGCAGCTGAATACCAGTATTTTACATAGAGCGACTGCATATCTGACCTCCATAACCCAGTTACTGGGTAATATAATACCCATAAAGAAGTTATAAAAAAAAATTAAACAAACCTAGATTTAAATTACTTATCTTAAAAAGACTAAATAATGAATATCAAAAAACTATTATAATAAGGATGATCCAAAAGTAATGATAAATCGGTTATTTTCAGTCCGCATGAAAACAAATTTTGCTTGCTTATGTACCTCTAAGTCAGCATAAAAAAATCCTATAAATAGACACAATTCTTGGTACATTCATATGAATACAAACCGTCAAAGAAAATCAATCTGCCTAGCCTTTTCCCAACTATGTTGGGGTCGGCTCCCAGTCTAACCGGATGCAACTGAATACCAGCATTTTACATGGAGCGCCTGCCTATCTGACCTCCACAACCCAGTAACTGGGTAATACAATACCCCTTGGTATTAAGACTGGTTGTCAGACTTTCGAGTTTCTGACGACCCATAACGACTGTCAAAGATCCTCGAATGACAGCCGGGACCAGCGGCTTAACGTGCTTTCCGAGGCACGGAGGAATCTCGGTATGTAAAGATGGTCATCTATCCACGGACCGACCCCGGCGAGCGTAGCTTAACCTGATGGATCGACCCGTGCGGCTGTTATTACTTAAGCCACGAGCTCCTCAACCGGTAAAGAGATAACTATAATCACTGTGGTTTACTTTAATTATCATTACTTTTGGATCACACTTAATTCGAAATATCACAATCCTTACATCGTTACTACTTTCACATTCCAGACATAATCCACGGCAAACTGGATCAGGAATGCAAGCGAGTGGAAGTCGACGTCGCGTTGGGTCGCGACGCGCGCCTCGAAGATGCCTCTGCAATCGCCGATGTGCTAGCAGACTGGTGTAATGCTTGCGAGCAAGTTCTCAGCTCAGTTGATAGGCACATACAGAGGGCTAATCACCATAAGACAAGGGCAATTAGGCATCATCAGGCGATTGAGCAGGAGGTTTGTAACTTGGAATCATACAGTTGGTGTATCTGAGATCTGACAAGGCTAAACATCTCTGTGTGGACTCCAATCAAAATCAGAAATCGTATGCAATTAGGCTGAGAATCAGTACTTTTTGAAAGTACAGTCCCCCAAAACGTTGACTTTTACTTTCTTATGTTTTTGCTGGGAAGAAGAAACCTCCCAGCATAGTCTTCCTAAATGTCAACTGGGATACTATTCTACATACAAGCATGAATAGTAGGGTCTTTAATTTAGGCATGCCCTTGATGTTAATCAGGACAAGGACTCTCATATTTATTTTTTCAAAATTTTACACTGAATAGGTCAAACAATCTGCCTAGCCTTTTTCCAACTATGTTGGGGTCGGCTTCCAGTTTAACCGGATGCAGCTGAATACCAGTATTTTACACGGAGCAACTGCCTATCTGACCTCCACAACCCAGTAACTGGGTAATACGATACCCCTTGGTAAGACTGGTTGCCAGACTTGCGGGCTTCTGACGACCCGCAACAACTTTCAAAGATCCACGAATGACAGCCGGGACCAACGGCTTAACGTGCTTTCCGAGGCACGGAGGAGTCTTGGTATGTAAAGATGGTCACCCATCCACGGACAACCCCGGCAAGCGTAGCTTAACCTGATGGATCGACCCGTGCCGCTGTTATTACTTAGCCACAACCCACAAGCTCCTTACACTTTGAATAGGTAGTAAATTAAAATGCGGTGTATGCCAGCAAAGTTATAGTTCTATGAATCAAAATAGACAATTCAAATAACATAAAAATATTTTAATCTATTTACAGATACTGTACATAAAGAAAACTTTGAAATCGCAAGCAGAGAACGACGAATCTGCCACGGGCGGTGGTAGCGAGTCTCATTCCGCGCCAAAGAAGAATTCAGGCAAAGGCAAGACACCCCGCAACGCCGCCAAGTTCTGGCAGAAGAACACATAACTGCTGCCAACCTGGAATAATAGATATTTAAAATAACATTGTAATTTTTGTGATACTGTTAATAAACCCTAAGTATGCTCTCGATGTTATTTTTTTTTTTCAGAAAGTAGTAAGTTTTTTTGACTGAGGCTGAGATGTTATGAAAATAAATTATCTCAAGACAGGTATCAATGTCCCAAATTCTTGATGAGAATTGAAGATTATTCTGCTGCATAGGCAGTTGACCGTAGCTCTGAAGATGATTGCGAAAAAGTTCAAGCTAGAAAATCGTTGTCTACGAAGTTAGGCAAAATAGCAAATCGTCTATGACGAAATGTGAAAGGTCGAAAGAAAGCTACCCATACTTCTACTGTTTTGGTATTTATACGTTTTGTCTGGTGATGTACTGATCTAACTGCTCGTCATTAGGTTTGGAGTAGTTTAATAATGTTGTATTTTTAAGTAGCTGTTTACGTCCCACGCCCGGGCCACCAAAGTCAATGCCCGCCCATAAACGCCAGAAACATTGCGGTAGTTAAATTCGGTCAAGATTTGGTCAAATTATCGCGGTAAGTAGTGGCTACACCTACGCCTAACGCCCTTCAACGCGATAATCAACGGCATATCCCGTTAATGTGGCCGCGGCATGAGTGCAGGGAAAAACGTTAAATATTCCTTCTAGTTCAGATCATGCAAGAAAATTATATCTGCTACTTTGCTAAAATATTTCAGCAGGCGCATTTTAAAATCTTTATTAGTGATCATGTTGTTAAAAACGAAACATATTATTCAACATGAAAACTGAAACGTTTGGCAAGGTTTTTGAAGAAATATCTTTATGTTTTGAAATTAAAACGCTGCAACCCAACCGGCGAAACGTCAAATGTGAGAGTGGGACAAAACCGCGAGGTTTCATAGGCTAGTGAATGAGAGGGCAGACGTCCGCCGAGCGAGGCGGCGATTTCGCCCGACATTGAGTGCTGAGAGACTGTTTTGTTGACGCAGAAGCGCAGCAAATAAAGTGCGCAGGCAGTGCAACGATTATCCCGTTCGCAGGCCCCTAAATCGTGATGTAAATAACACGTAAAACGATTGTAAACATTGATCACGTAAAGTACTTACGACAACAGATTTGGATGAAAATAGACTTGGGAGTTAAGTGTCGTGATAAGTCACAGCACCATAGCAACCGAACAGTGAAAAACTACGACATAAGTGACCGTCGCGTTTTACACAATGATGCCGTGATAAATCATCATAATAAACAGACAATCTTGTTTTGTAAAGAGAATCTTGTTCACCGGAGTGCCACAACTCGCGGCCCTTCGTGTATTGGATGAACAGAAAGGCAAGTACTAAGTTGCCCTTTGTTAGGTCGTATGTATTCACCTTTCACCTATGAGGACCTGGTATTCATGGTCAACACTGTTTACTCAATACTTGAGCCCGTTGTCATGTAGCTGAGCCATAATAATATTAGATTGCGACGTCAAGGCTTGATGGAAGACCTTGATTTATCGAGTGTTTGGCTTCAAAATTAACCAATTTGGTGTGTTGTTTCATAAAATATCGACTGCTATAAGTTATAATTATTGGCGTAGTTGAAGGGCTTCAATCAATACAGTCGCGTGTATGGTTGAAAATAATAATAATGTGTCGGTGATTGTACGTAGCGTGTTATGTTTGTGTGGGTTGGGTTGATGTTCTTTGTTGTCGGAGCTGTCAGCTGTTCGCGAGGGGAGCGCGGGGCGGAGCGAGCAACTGGTCGGACTGGTACCGCGCGCGCGCCTTGCATTGCATTATTATACCTACTCGCTCGTGCCTCCCGACCCTCCCGTTTGCAAAACACGCTTTCTTTTGAACAAACCCCTTTACTAAGCAAATTAATGGTCAAAGGATTATGTTACCCACAAAAAATTACATCAAAGAACACGCGACGCGGGGGCTATCAATTAATATTTATGAAGTACTTTCTGATAAAAAGTCAGGTAGCGCGAATTACTTTGTAACCTGCCAGCGATATACACTTCTGGACACATCTATTGGCCCACCTTAGAGTTTAGGTTTCGATGGCCCCTACCGAAATATGATTGCTAGATTGAACAAAAACTGTTGATGCAGTTTTAAACCTGATACATTTTACCATCTTTTTCGATCGTATTGTTTTAAATTTGAATTCAGAATACCATACGACATGGAGCTACGCCTAACAAGTCGGATATGCGCCTTGTTAAAGGCAATTGATTTTTGAATAAAAAACATGTTTTATCAAATAAATGTTTAATTTAATAACGCGTGTTGCCTCCATGGGCATCTACCACAGCTCTCATACGATTAGGCATAGAGTTTATCAACCGCTCTATGAAATTTTGAGGGATCATCTCCCATTCCTCTTCTATGGCAGTTTTCAACTCCTGCATCGTCTGGGCAACTGGCTGACGAGCCCTAACACGTCTTTTTAGCTCGTCTCACATGTGCTCAATGGGGTTCATGTCTGGGCTTCTGGCTGGCCAGTCCATAACTGTGATGTTCACATCCCGAAGATATTCCCTGACGATGCCGGCCGCATGGGCTCTTGCATTATCATGCATAAAAAGGAAATTTGGGTCCACATAGTCCGCGTATGGTATCACGTGAGGTTCTAAGCACTCACGAATGTACCTTTCAGCATTTAATGTTGGCAGCCGTGGTCCTGTAACAACCTCAAGTTGAGTTTTGCCGCTCGCGGATATACCGCCCCAGACAGTCCATGAGCCACCGCCATAAGCAACCCTCTCTTCAAAGCAGCATTGTGCGAAACGCTCTCCCTGACGTCGGTAGACCTTCTTCCTTCCATCATTGCCATGTAACACAATTTTAGACTCATCAGAAAAGAGTACACGGCTCCAATCTTGCTGTGTCCAATTTAAATGACTGCGTGCGAAATGAAGGCGCGCTGTTCGGTGGGCTCGCGTTAGTTTGGGGCCATTAGCTGGCTTGTGTGGTACCATATCGCGTTCTTTTAACCTTCTCCAAACAGTTCGAGCGCTCACAGATACTCCATGGAAGTCGCGAAGTTGGTTTTTTATCTCAATGGAGGTAAGGTGACGATTTCTCAAGCTGGTCGTCACGATGAATCGATCCTGCCTTTCAGTTGTGACCCGAGATCGTGGCCTTCCTTGGCGACGAACAAAGCCGCCAGTCTCTAGGTACCTCCGATAAACATTTCGGACCGCAGATCGACTTAAATTAAGTTGAGCACTCACGTTTCTTTGGCTGTGTCCGGCCTGAATAAGTGCCACAGCTTGGGCGGCGACTTCAGGTGAAGTATCCATAGATTATTGATAGAACCTCACCTTAATGTTAAGAATAAGTAATGTTTGTTGCAAAACCAAAGATACAATCACTTTTTCAAGAATTAAATCCAAGTAAACCAATAAAACCAAGTTTTCTTAGTATTCGATTGTTTGATATCAACAAACAGGCTCCAAATTGTCTTTTGTTTCTTTAAATTCTGTGTTCGAAATTCAAAAAAAGACTATTGAATGAAATTGTGAATGTGCCAGGTTCAAAACTGCATAAAAACTTTTTGCTCGACCTAATATAAAATTTTAGCTAGGACCAAACGAAACTGAAAATACAAGGTGGGCCAAAAGATGTGTCCAGAAGTGTAGATTGTATCTGTAGTAGGTAAACTTTGTACACGACATTTAGGAAAAGCTGGGGCCTTGCCAACAACACTAAATGCGCGCAAAAAGCATGAATATTTGTTGAAGTGCTTTAGATAAGTACTATTGAATTATTGTGACCTCAACACACTGGGCGACTTCATTCGAATCTCGTTTGAATGAATAAAACATCGTTTTGAGCTTTATTTGAAACATTCGTAGGTAATAAAAAAAAAAAAACAAATAAACGTACTTAGGTATTTTTTTTCTTTCTTTCTTTTTAATCAAACAATTTTATGGAGCGGATGATAAGATCTTATTGAAGGATTGCCTTGCATTTTGTGGATAATCTTGATTATTTAGTTAAGTAGGTAACTTTAAAATTGAGCTCATGGTTTTTTCAGCGTTATTCTCTTTGACTTTTATAGGATCCTTAAGTTAAATAGGTACCTAACCTATTGGCAATAGAAAAAAACATTCAGTAGGTAAGTATAGGTAGGTACTTAACGAAATCTTGGGAGGAGCTTGTGGCTAAGAACAGCCGCACGGGTCTATCCATCAGGTTAAGCTACGCTTGCCGGGGCTGTCCGTGCATGGGTGACCATTTTTACATAACGAGACTTATCCGTGCCTCGGAAAGCACGGTAAGCCGTTGGTCCCGGCTGCCTTTCGTGGATCTTTGACAGTCGTTACGGGTCGTCAGAAGCCCGAAAGTCTGACAACCAGTCTTACCAAGGGTATCGTATTACACAGTAATTGGGTTGTGGAGGTCAGATAGGCAATCGCTCCATGTAAAATAAGCACTGGTATTGAGCTGCATCCGGTTAGACTGGAAGCCGATCCCAACATAGTTGGGAAAAGGCTAGGCAGACTGATTTGAGGTAACGAAATCTTGTCAGATCAGAGGGACTAGACAAATGGCATTCGCTTTGGAGTGATTCCATTTTTAACCGACTTCAAAAAAGGAGGTTCTGTATTCGACCCGTATTATAATGTATGTATGTACGTGTTTGTTTGTCCGCGATTTTCTCAAAAACTGATTAACCAATTTTGATGTTTTTTCACTATCTTAATCTACATACTTTCAGGAAGGTTTTAGTATATAATACATTAGGTAATGATTCTAATGTACGAAGTTATGTGCATAAATGTACTGATCTCCGGCATTTCTAAGCGGATTTTGTGATTATTCTTCTTTTCGTTCGTCTTGGGCTCATGTAATTGTCCTAATTAATTTACTTTAAAAAAAGTAAAAACCGACTTCAAAATCTAAAATTAATAAAATAACTTTAAAAAAAAACTTAACAGCTTCTGAAGTCGGTGTCTTCCATTCTTCAATGCACCTTAGCTTGACATCGACTTCAGAAGCTGTTAAGTTTTTTATGAAAGTTATTTTATTCATTTTAGATTTTGAAGTCGGGTTTTACTTTTTTAACCCACTTCAAAAAAGGAGGTTCTGTATTCGACCCGTATGTATGTATGTATGTATATGTTTGTTTGTTTGTCCGCGATTTATTTAATTTACAATCGCTACAGCGACATTGACATGATCACTTGACATTTCGATAGCTGTCAACCCCATACATTTTCTGGCTTTTCTACTAGCGTCGTCGCTAATCGAATGTTACTTTGTCTATGCTCTCTGGGCTGTTGGCTGAGAATCTAGCAAGCAAATTGACAGCGTTTCTGGCCCATAGAAATATAAAAAAAAACAGATCTATGCTCTAGCCCCTGGCGGGGTAATTGCATAACACACAGTTGCAATAGCTTTCATTTTGATAGTTCAACAAAATTCATTGCGTTATTTACCTACGTTACTGAGCAGACAAATTTTTCTAGAATAATGATCTTGATAAAGCAATGGATTAGCAATTAGTTATGCAATTACGGTGCTGGTCAATCAGCCACACTACCACACCCTGCTGACTGACGAATATTCCATGATGACGACCTTTACTGCTAGATAGGGTCAAATTTAATTTGTTAGCGAAACTTCAGAGACGTACTGTCAAATTTAATTTGTTAGCGAAACTTCAGAGACGTACTTACCTATGTCAATAAACACAGTCATACCTACCTACCTTAAGGTGCTTTAAGTAACTACATACCTACTCAAACTAGCAGCGGTCGATGATCCCAAAAAAAGGAACATTGATTTTTTTTATTTTATATCTTGTTTGGATATTTTAATATGGTTTCTCTTGACAAACGTCGACGACTGAATGACGCGATGTTTGTGTGCAAAGTTATGGCCCATAAAATCGACTGTCCACAAATATTAAATAATTTTAAATTCCGTGCCCCCTCCAGAATTCCTCGCAATCCTATAACGCCACTTTGCCCTCCGCAGAGAAGAACGGTTCTGGGTGCTAATTCTCCCTACGCGAGGTTTTGCAGGATTGTGAACGATTGTAGTGATCGAATCGACCTCCATTTTGACAGTTTAGGCAAATTGAAGGCCAGTTTTTATAAGTACCTACCTCCCTGAAAATTGATTTTCATACCCCTACATTATCTCACTGGGTGGATGAATTTAGGCTACATATTACTTTTTTGTATTACTTAGTTTTATTTAAATTAGCTTGTTTAAGTTTGTTTTAATTTGTTTATTTTAATTTAGTCTTTTATTTATATTTTTTTTTGTCAGTTACGACACCGTTTTGTGTTCATGCAGATTTTACCTATAAGTGATTGTTACACTTTATTATGATTTGTTGCTTTTGTTTCATTTGCTTATACCAGTGTAAACAATTGTTGGTGAACCAAATAAATAAATAAATATCGATACCCTATCAAATCTGCAGAGTTTCGCTAGCTAATTCAAATCTACCTAGACACCGATGCTAGATAAGAAATGAGTATTGATTGTCCGTGCCTTTGTTACACGAGGCACAATGGTCTAAGAAAGCCATCTACAAAGAGCCGTCTACATACCTTTTAGACGAGGTAGGTAGGTACATTTACGAGAAGATCCTCATCAAATTCAAACTCTATATTGTCTAGGAACATACCACTATCGTCCATTTAACTAGACAGGATGTAGCCAACAAAGCCACACAGTTTGGTCAAACTTGAGCATGCATCGGTAAAGTTAGATCCGTTGTACAATTCGCCGCGGTCTGAAGTGAAATGATACGCGCGTTTTACTCCTGAAGTTAGTCGTTGTTAATGTTATACATACCTATTTCATTATTGTCCTACGTGAATCTTGCTTATAAGGAATTTGTACTGATAAGAATACCTACGGTCCTACAGTAGTACGAGGGCTGCACTAAAAGTATCGGGAATGGAATATTTCCATTGTTCCTGTCATATTAAAATCTTTTTAATTGAAAACACCTTGGTTTTAAAAATCGAATACCATTTATTTATTTAAAACAAGATTCTCGGTCTTGTCACAAGGTTTTGTCAAACTTGTTTAGTCGTTGAGAAAATGGAATTGACTCGAGAAAATTCAAGAGCGATGATTTATTATGACTTTCGAAGTGGTTTAACACAAAAACAGTGTGTTGACCGGATGATTTCTGCATTTAGTGATGAAGCCCCATCCAAAACCACAATTTATCGCTGGTTTGCTGAATTTCAACGTGGACGTGTCAAGCTCAGATATGATCCCCCTCAAGGTCGTCCAAAATCTGCAGTCACCCAAGAAAACGTTGATGCTGTGCGTAAGCTGATTGAGGAAGATCGACATGTGACATACCGCGAAATTCAGGCAACTTTAGACATTGGCATGAGTCAAATACAAATAATCTTGCATGAACAATTAGGTGTAAAAAAGTTGTTTTCCCGATGGATACCGCATTCGCTCTGTGAAGAGCAAAAAGCGGCTCGCGTTACTTGGTGCGTCAGAACTCTCGAAAGATTCCACGCAGGATCCTCAAATGCTGTATACAACGTATCAGGTGACGAATCCTGGATATACGCGTACGAACCCGAAACAAAAAACCAGTCACGAGTTTGGGTGTTCGAAAATGAGTTAAAGCCATATATGAATTCTATGGTTAAAGCCAACAAAAATTGTTCGTTCACGGAGTGTTGCAAAAAAAATGGTGGCCACGTTTGTCTCCAAAACCGGCCATGTTGCGACTATTCCTCTTGAGGGACAAAGAACGGTTAATGCAGAATGGTATGCTAGCATTTGTTTGCCACAGGTCGTTTCTGAACTCCGTAAAGAGAACTGCAACCGCCGCATCATCCTCCATCACGACAATGTGAGTTCTCATACCGCGTACAGAACAAAAGAGTTTTTAGAGCAAGAAAACATAGAATTATTAGACCATCCGCCGTACAGCCCCGACCTAAGCCCTAATGATTTCTATACTTTCCCTAAAATAAAGAATAAATTGCATGGTCAGAGATTTTCATCACCTGAAGAAGCTGTGGACGCCTACAAAACGGCCATTTTGGAGTCCCCAACTTCCGAATGGAATGGTTGCTTCAATGATTGGTTCCATCGTGTGGAAAAATGTGTCATATTTCGCGGAGAATACTTCGAAAAGCAATAAATACATTTTTAAATAGTAATGTTGTGTCACTTCCTTGATTCCAGAAAATTTTAGTGCCGCCCTCGTACGTCTCTTAAATTGATTTTGTCAAATCTTGACAGAAAATTCGGATAATTCCATGCTTTAAGCTTGTCATTCCTACTAATTTCTTACAACGAAATACCTACAGTTTTTATTTTATTTTTAACCGACATCAAAAAGGAGATCCGTGTTCAACTCGTATGCATGTGTGTATGTAAGTTTGTAAGTCCGCGATTTTCTCAAAAACTAATGAAGCAATGATTCTTTCACTAACATGATCTACATAATTTCAGGAAGGTTTTAGTATTATATAAAACATTAGGTAAGTAATTATTATTATACGTACGAATTTATATGCATAAATGTAAGTACTGTATTTTCGGCATTTTTACGTGGATTTTAATAATTCTTCTTTTCGTTCGCCTTGAGCTAATGTAATTTTTTGCATGTACCTATATGTATTTAACTAAAATAAAAAAAATAAATTTACTTTAAAAAAAGTATAAACCGACTTCATAAACGTAGGCTGTGCTAAATAAATGTACTTTCTATCTCATTGGCACGCAGACATTGAAGTTGACACAATATTCCGAAATGAATTAAGTACCTACTTTTATATTTCTATGGTGGCCTACTGAGGCCTCATACTCGTACTTTTTCGGTTGGAACTTTAAAAATTCTGCCGTCTAATCTTGCCTGGCCAATGTCCAAAAACAATTGTCGACATTATAGTTATACGCGAAATGGCGAAAGTAGGAGAAAGAGTAAGTAATTATGTTAAGAGGAGAGTCCCTATAAGGTTCGAAATTTCTACAAATTCACCGCATTGATTTGATATACTTACAGAAAAAAAAAAAAAAACTAAGAATCTAAATAGATGTGCCAACAGTTTCACCGTGAGATATTTGCAAAATCCTCCATAATTTCGAGAGAAAAAAAAATATAAATCTCTTAAAAACATCGAAATCGACCTTTTCAATTTGCGCTATTTACTAAATTTTAAAGGATTACCAAGGGCTATCGTATTACCACAGTAAATAAATATACAGTAGGTTATCTAAGGCCGCCCGCCGAGTTATTAGCCTACTCTTGCGTTGATACCCAGGGTTGTCACTTTTACTTTTAGTTAATATTTTCGAACAAGCAGCACTTGATCTAAATTTATAAAATATACGATAAGCGAAACAAAAACAAGTGTCAAGTGGCCGACCCGAACGCCGGCCAAAAAAATGCGATGTACACACAAGTATATAAGTCGATCGTCAGACTACCGGAACCATATTTGGATTGAACAACACATCAGACAATAGAAAAAATAATAATTTCAAAAGTAATTAATTTGCAATATTAATTATTGTGAAATTGCCCTTATTACAACTATACCTACGCG
Organism: Cosmia pyralina; assembly: GCA_946251885.1. Lineage (NCBI taxonomy): Eukaryota > Metazoa > Arthropoda > Insecta > Lepidoptera > Noctuidae > Cosmia > Cosmia pyralina. The sequence continues at coordinate 21,469,491 of OX276354.1, forward strand.
AAAAATATGTTTACCTAAACGATGTTTCGTACTCAATCCTCTATTTTATAGTAAAACTAGACTTCTTAAAATAAACTTTAGGAAGTTTAGCTCTAAACATAGTATTCAGAAAAATGCGACTCGGCTACGCTCTTAATAAAGCAAATAAACTGTGAAATAAACAATACAATACCATATTTTCTAATAATATTTAAGTATAAGTAGGTACTTACATTTCTGGTTGAGTAGGAAGTATGAAGAATGATAAGTCCGGGTTTGCGAAATCATTATTGAGGCACCCGAAAACACTACAATATTTTTTTCCCCTTTTTGAAGTCATGATACTCGTAATTTACGACAAGTGTCCGCCGCCCGCGCCGGCGAGAGTTGACGAACGCAAGCGGTCATGTAGCGTACGCGCGTGCTCACAGTCGCGCTGCACAGCCCGCACTGCCGCCACCTTATTCCCCCATATATTATGCTAGCGTGTGCGTGAAATCGCGTGCCGACATGGCGCGCGGCGCGCACGCACACATTCACACCGAGAGCGGCACGTTTGTATGAAGATGTTTTACTGTATATATTTACTGTGGTATTACCCAGTAACTGGGTTGTGGAGGTCAGATAGGCAGTCGCTTCATGTTAAATACTGGTATTGAGCTGCATCTGGTTAGACTGGAAGCCGACCCCAAAATAGTTGGGAAAAGGTTAGACAGATGATGACTTAATTTTAAAGCAATACGAGTATAGATGATAGGGTTGCGTCGTTTTATTACCGAGTTCCCATGGCCACCTTCCGGCTCCATCATCAGATCAGCTCCATGTCATAATAATATTGCATTGTAATCCGATTTACCTAAGAGTGAAAATTTCAGCTAAATCGGAAACCGGTAAGTGGGTCAAATTTAACTTGCAAGATTAGATTACAGACACCGGGACAAGTGCAATAAAATAAAAGCTTGTAAAAATAGTTTATAAACTCATCCGAAATTGCATACCTTCAACACACAACAGTAGCAGAAACAAGCATATTGGATTTTTTGCTTCATATGGCGGCTAAAGTAAAAAAAAAACCAGCCAAGTGCGTATCGGGCCACGCACAATTGAAGGGTTCCGTAGTTGAAAAGAATTTATCCCAAAAACAAACTTAACATTGAAATCCCAAACAAATGTTTTTTGTATGTCACAAAATTACAAATTGAAAATTTTCGGACTTTTTCCTTTACTTGTGCTGTGCGACCTTGCTTCTGGCCAAATTTCATTATACTAGGACGTGGTCAACGGGAAGTACCATAAAAATATATGTTTGGGAAGTAAAGTACCCTACGTAAAGAAGGCGCAGAGATATAGTGGCCCACTCCCCTGGGATTCGCACTGTCTTTGCTAGACGTCAATATGTCACACAATCCACCTACATATATAATAAACTGAACCGTAAACTGAATATATATCCTTGTTGTTATATGATTGTAAAAAAACAATAACAGAATGGTTGTGATCCCTATGAAGAAACAGAAAATAATCTGAGCAGGATAAGCTGATATATAAATAAATAATAGTCAGGGATAATAATAATAATGAATAAGACGATACACCTACACACACACCCCCCCCACACACACATACACACACACTTACGCTCACGTACACCCCACACACTCTGAGAGCTGCTAAATTAATGTTTTACTCTTCGATCAATAATAGTACTAGATTCCCGATAAGCGCTTCAAAAACGGCCCGAAAAATAAAAACACAAATACTTTTGTGATCTTATTTCAAACATCGACTGTTCGGGAACAGGGAAATGCATGGAGTAGTATTGTTACTTTATATGTTGTTTTTGTTTGTAGATTTCCTAGTGACCCATTTCGCAATGCAGAATGGGTATCTATTGTCGCGAAAGAAAGAGGAGAAGAAATATATAAACCTTGTAAAAATTCAACAATTTGTTTTAATATTTTTATTAAAATAATTAATTATCAAATTAATAATCAAAATTAAAATAACTATTGTACTAATTTACTCCTTCTACTTTTAAAAATCGGTCAAAAATATTTGCTACCATATAAAACGAACCTTGGCCTAAAAAATATATTATTATTCTGCTACTCTACATCTTTCAATACTTACTGTGTTCTGAGCATTGAAATGTAAATACCAAGAACTATGTCTAGTTCCAAAATAGAGTAAGCACAAAATTTTCAACAAAATGTTTTTAACCTTATTGCTTAAGTTTTAAGTTTCACTTTAGAATAAATATTTTTGTACTTGTTATAAAAATGACCTTTTATTTTCAAGCGACATTTTTAATTTATTGCTTTTACCTTTCTCCGATGATAGAAGGACTTAAATATAAATATTTTGCAATCGTAATTAAACTTTATGTTTGATTGTTAAGGTTTATAATGAATTGAAGTTGTAAATATTATAAAACTTTTTTCTATATTTCGTAGTAACAAATGTAAATGTTTATGTGTGTGTAAACGTGGCCACTACAGCGACTTATTTTTGTTCCTGATCCTGTATCTAGTGCTATTATTGATCGAAGGTTTTACTTTATTTTTATTTGTATTATTTTTTTTTTTTTTTCTAGTAACTTATTAGGCTTATACACAAGCTATAACACAAGCTATATGCTTAGGCTCCGACACAAGTACTATTGTAACTTACTGGGGCTGCCTCAATTTATGTACAACACAATGTTTAGCTAAAAATAAATGTTTTTTTTTTAAGTATAGGTTTGATTTACTAGCGAGTATCAAAGAACGTCGCATAAATGGCCATATTTTTTTATCGCTTTGACTTAGACTTAGCTTGATTTTATAGAACTCCAAGGGGCCATAGACCTACGTATTTGTTTGATATTAATTTCAACTTGATACCTCCACGCGTGCCTGAGAAGAAAGGGCCTTGACAGACTTAAAAAAAAAAAAAAATATGTTATGGAATAACAAAATAACATTTTTCGGACTTTTTCCTTTACTTGTACTGTAAGACCTCGCTTCTTGCCAAATTTCATAATTCTAGGACAACGGGAAGTACCCTAATATAGGTTTTGATTTACTTGCTTGTATCAAAATATGTCGCATAAATGGCCGTATTTTTGTGCCTTGACTTAGAAGCTTGATTTTTTTTAGAACTCCAAGGAACCACTATGCCTACGTATTTGACATTAATTTCAACTTGATACTTCCACGCGTTCCTGAGAATAGGGGTCTTGACAGACTGACAGACAAACAAACAGACAGACAAACGGACAAACAACGAAGTGATCCTATAAGGGTTCGGTTTTTTCCTTTTGAGGTACGGAACCCTAAAAACAGTAGAAATATGGACTAAAACCGAAAACAGGGATGCCATTGAAAAAACAGCAGATCTACTGATAAAACAGTAGGGTTGGCAACTGGCAACACTGCCTTAGCTCACTAATCTCATAGACCGAGTGACAAGGAAGTGCGCTGACAGACTGACATAATGGCTTTACCTACATAATGACGTCACAAGTCGGTGTATCTCATTACTGCCTGTTATGGAAGCCCAAGCGATGCATACTTATTATGAGCTGGCTTCTGTAATATATGCAGTTGTTGGATTTTGTTCCTATGCTGATTAGTAGGTAATCCCTGGGTGAACGTTATGTAGGCCAATAGTTCACTTCTGTTGGTGTCAAAATTGAGATTGGTATCACATTCGGTTTATTCTAACCATAGGTCAGACTGGAGGAGGGCTGTCACCTCTCTCGCTAACATGGGACCAAATCTGTGTTAGCCCGCGAAATTCATATTTTTTTTGGGTTTTTTGCAATTTGCAGGTTCGTGTCAGGTTGTATCTTGGTCAAAATATGATACGGGGCAATAAAACATTGTATTAACATAATTTTAACCATGAAAATCATCACTACATCTCTCTAAGTTAGATTTCGTGCAGATTCGTCAAACGAACGAAATCTAACGAATCTGCACGAAATCTAACTTAAAGAGATGTATTGATGATATGATCATATTGTCAAATACTGAGTTTCTGTCCAATAGGGGTTGCTATGACTGTAGAGGTACTTATTAATTTTCTACTAAAATATGACTTGTACTTTTACTTCTGACTGAACAATGGTGGCCCCGACTTAAGTACCGAGGTGTAGGTCGTGGGTTCGAACTCAGGCTGGCTCTTCCGCACTTTACTTTGTGTACGAGTATTTAACTTCATCACCACTGCTCAAGTCAAATCAAGCAATCATCAAAAAAAAAAAATCTATCTTGCAAGTTAAATTTGACGCACTTCCCGGTTTCCGATTGAGCTGAAATTTAATATGCATATGTAAATCGGATGACAATCCAATATTATTATGACATGGAGCTGATCTGATGATGGAGCCGGAAGGTGGCCATGGGAACTCGGTAATAAAACGACGCAGCCCTATCAAGTTTAGGCTTGTTTGATTCGTCTTGTCTTGACAAGGACTCTGGTCCTAGATGATATTCAAACTAATAAAAGCTTGAGTTTTTTTTTTTTTAATACTTAATCCTTTTATTTTCTCTAAAAACATCCTAATAGTCCTTTTTTTATATTTTTTTTTTATTTATCATTTTTTATTTAACGTTAGCAACACTGAGCTTGGGCTAAGGTAACCTGGTTTTATAGCACGCACTGCACCTTACTGCACATCGGGCTATTAATACTTGTAATAGCTTGGAATCAGTTTGTATTAGCCTCTCTCCGGAGTTTCGATATTAGTTTAATTGGGGTAGCAACTACCACTGATGATACATTTCGTTTGTTTTTTTACCATTTGGGTCTTTGGTAGAATAAAAATGTGGACAGCGAGCGATTTTTCTGTGTGATTTTTCTGAACATTGAAAAAAATTTCTAATTTTTTTTTTTTTTTTTTTTTGTGGATGGGAAATCGTCAGATGACTTATCCCGCTCTCGGCGGAGCGGGAGGGCGTGTCAGACTTTTACTGACTAACACCCACCCATGATCCTTCAGTTGCCCGTGCCAGGGTCACGGTATCTCTTTCGAACAACCCGCGACCCAAAATTTCTACTAAGGGCCTGTTTCACCACCTACGATTAAGTTCCTATTACAGTTAATACTTACAAGTCAAGTCAGTACTTGGCAGATAATTTCATACAAATTCTGTTCCATTTTTGAATTTATTCAGTAAGTAGAGTGGCTATTCGAACATGGTGAAATAGGCTCTTAGTGTCTCACTCACAATTATCATTACTTGCTTCTTACTGACGAGTTTAACGTAGCTGTGTAAAAATATAGGTTACAATATGTATCGTGATTGCAAAATAGAACGAACTGCAACTGATAAGTCGGGCCATAAGTAGATATAAGAAAGAAGTTTTATATTTGTATGGTCGGGGCCGTTACCAAGGGCCACCACTGCTGGACATAGGTTCGCCCCAAGCTACCTGTTTTTCTGTACAAGCAAATAATTAAATAAGTACTAAGGAAATTGTACGTGTACCAGCACGCTTAGCATGAGCGCCTTTTTTTTTCGTGGATGGGAAATCATCAAATGACTCCTCCCGGTCTGGGCGGAGCGGGAGGGCGTGTCAGACTTTTACAGACTAAAATCCACCCGTGTTCCTTCAGTTGCCCGTGCCAGGGCCACGGTATGTCTTTCGAACAACCTGCGACCCCGGCGGCATCGGCCCTATTGGACCCCGTCACTGCTGACATCTCTTTGAGGCGCGCGTGGAACACAACGCGCCGTCGACCCGGGCCTGGTCCTTACCGGACGGCAAGCTGCCCATTACTCGTCGTCCGCAAGCCCGCGCCTACGGTGGCCGGGAATCGGCAATGGATTCCTGCCTCCCAGGGCGTCTCCTGTGGCGGCTAGGGGCGCGAGGGCGAGACTGTTGCCTCTCCCTGACGCGTTCCGCCTCCTCCTTCGCGAGCATTACTGCTTCGCAGAAGGAGGTGACGGCCTCCCATGCACTCTCGCTCCGCACCATGGCCTGGACCAGGTTTGGACGCGAGAGATCGCCGCCGCCGATCGCCTCCGATGAGCGCCTTAGAAACGGGTTTTGTCGACGGAAGAATAGACAAAATGATATTGTAGAAATATTTCTACGCATTACACGCGTGTAAGCATGGCAATGTGTCATTTTGTCTATTCTTCCGTCGACAAAACGTCGTCATGCTACGCGTGCTGGCAGTAAAAAGTTAAAAGACAAAGGTACCGAAAACCATAACTAAGCAAAATTTCGTTAATCTTGGTAGACTTCCAGCTTTAACTTGGCAAGAAGCAACTTTGTAATATCCAAGATGGGCCTTACAGCAAAAGGAACGAGAATCTATAAAATATGATAAACTATTACTTCTTAGAGGCCATCATTCAGACGCAGGAGTCGAACAAGTGAAATGATGTGACTTTAACGAATTTTGTGTTAGAAAACATTGTTTAAAGTTGTCTATTGCCTATGTTTTCTTCTGCTGGATACAGCAGATTTAGGTAAACTGTTAGTTTCCATTTTTCCCGAAAATGTTTGTATATCTAGACTTTTTAACTTTCAGATTTTGGTTTTGGTTATAAGTATAAATATCAACGTCCTGAAGGTCCATACTTGTTAAGTGTTCTTAACTTTCCTTTTTACAAGAGGCATGCGTGCATCAGACTTTTACAAAACGATGAAGGGTCAATTTCACCAATGAAACCGAACACGATTAGCACACTTAAACTGCGTTCATGAGCTGCCAGTGACAATTATTTATTGCACAACAATGATGACACTGACAGCTCTTAAACGCGGTTTAAATGTGCTGATCGAGTTCAGTTTGGTTGGTGAAATTCGTCCTAAGTATGGTAAATTTCTTTAAAAAACCGTCATTGTCACGTATGAACAAATCTTCCACGTTTTTCTGCAGCACAGGTACAGCATCAGGCACTGGCAAGTGGCAACCGCGATCTTCCGCCACAGTAATTAGACCCCGCCCACGAATTAAATGTCCCGTAAAATGTTTGAATTCACAATGAATGTTCTGTGGTTAGATGCAACCGCAGTCACTCCAGCATTTGAAAGCACGCACGTCACCTCAGATTACCCGCAATAAACACTTTTATTGTTAGATTGTTACCAGTACCTGTTGTAGAAAGTGCAACAACCTTTTCTGTATGGAGCTATTTCTGTTTGATAGTATTGTGTGTGCCTCGCTCTGCTGCGTTAGTATTAAATGTCAGAGTGATCCTACAGCTTCGTTGGTTGCGGTTTAGCAATCTGGCCTTTGAATTTGTGATTTGGTGGTTTTGTTTGTCTCGGAACAACTTATTGAACCTTAAAAATTTCCGTATCCAAAGATGGGGCTAAAACCAAAAAAGGTTCAGAAAATGTCAAAGTGATATTGACGTTCCTATTTTAAATCCATCCTGCAGCTGTCATCATCATCTTCATCAGTTCAGCCGAAATACGTTCTCTGCTAGACATATGCCTCTCCCAAGCACCGCCACTTCGACTGGTTTTGTGTTTCCCGCATCCAGCAGATTCCTGCGGCCTTTACAAGGTCATCGTTACCGGTTAAGTTCCCGAATTTGAGGGTTATCGAGTCCTTCCCCTTTCTTCGGACTTCAGGTAACCCTACGCCATCGTAACTTGCTCAATTCTTCCTCGACTTCGGTGATTTTCTCGTCGGTCCGGAGTGTACGCGTATGTTGTCAGGTGCAATTTTCGTTGATTGTGGTAGCCGGATCTCTTCCGGGGATTGTTAGTACCCCTTGCCATTTTTTCTTGGTGCTTGTCATTTGGGGGGTTGCTATAATCGCCATGCTTGGCAGGCGGGTCCACGATCGGCAGTATTGTTATTAAAAGTGCATAGAGAACGCTGCGCTGCCGCCCATTCTCTAGTAAGTCGTTAGTCGCCTTTTACGACACCCACAAGAAGAA